>CM062815.1:1096292142-1097789255 GCA_031772625.1 Pinus tabuliformis | reverse complement strand
GGTTCGGACGAAAGGCCTGAATAGGAAAACGACTGTAATTAGTGGAATACAGCTAAGGCCGAAAGAATGTATAAAATGTAGATTGTAGGTAGAACTAGCTAGTGATCCTTAGGATGTAATTTCATTTTCTATATAATTTTTTATCGCCCTCGACTCTGGGCTGGACTCGCACTATTGTGTACATTTGTTGATCAATTAATGCAAGGTACTCTCCATGTTATTCATACGTTGTGTTTAATTTATCTCTCATGCGTACTTGAGTGCTGAATCGTCTAGTTTCTTAAACGGGAAACGAAATAGTTGGCTAGGGCCCAGCCAACCTAGCTCATTTACCTTGTGCTTTTGTCATTTGGAAAGCCTGTGTGAATATGTCCCTTTGCAATGCGTGGTGTGAGCAGTTTTTATATTTACTTCTGAAGTTCTTATTTAAATCTATTTCATAGTAAAGTGTGATCGGGCCCATGGCTTAGAAGTTGATTGAGTTTATTTCTTTCTTGTAATTCCTTTCTTGCATTTCTTTACTCGCAATTCTGGTCTCGATTTGCTTCCACTTGAATCGTGTAGGAATCCTCTTCCTATACCCGTGCATGTAGCTTCGTGCACTCTGGTTCAGTTATTCCTTTCATAGCAAATATTGCATTTCTCTTATTGCTTACCATTTTAAGTTGTTTCTGCAAGCAAATATATTATTAATTTCAATAATCATCCTTAACATTAAGAGTGCATTTCTGAAGGATTTGAGAACAATTACATGAATTTATCATAGACACTTTATACTTGCGTTTTATGACTTATGAAAAAAGAACAAAAACATTTTAAGTGGATTGCCAAAGCTAGCTGATACATGCAGATCACTTAGACTGCTTTGATTACTTCGAGTTGCTTTTATTTCATGAAGTTTACTATTGGACACCTAATCCTCAATGGGTTAGTGTGGAAGCCGAATAGACAAAAGGAGTCCAAGAGACCTTGGGATGTGGAACCCAACGGTCACAATATGTACTATAAATGTATATCACTTGTTAATAAAATTGATTCTCATGTTTTATCTTTCAGATTATTCTTGTTTCCCATGTGTGTTTAGCATGGTATCAGAGCAGGTGTATTCCTACCTTGCATAATTAATTTGAGCCATTTTTTTATGGCCTTATATGTATATCATTTCATGAATATTTTCTCAGCGAAATTTTAGCTGCAACTTGTCATTTCTCCAGTGCCATTTTTGGCCTCTCTCTACCATTCTGAATCTTCTCAATCGTAATAATCTGCTCGCTGCATGATAATGGGTAACGCTTGGTATTCCCATTGAATACCTGCTCCTACATTGTTGTCAGCTTTCCATTAGCGTTCCTTTGCCAGCTACTCTACTCAATGTCTCTCTGCCTTCTGTTTCTCGAACACACCAAAATTCTCCTTGCCACCCTAACGTATCTGACAGTTCTACCTGATTCTCTTTGTGTCAAATCTAAATCAATACCCATTTTTGCATTGAGCGCACTTCAAAGATGTTTCATAAGAATCGAACGGATGCAGTTATGAGTTTATCTTGGCCTGGATTGTATGAACGTTGGTATTAATCCTCCCTCGGCCCTCACAATCCATTGTCACAGTCCCATTACTCGTGTTTCTCCCTCACTCCATTGTGTAGCTCTAGGAAAAGCATTAGCTCATGCTGTCATTCCAACAAAGAATGCCCCAAGTTGTGTCGTTGAAACTGCTTCTTCATTTCTAAGCTCTCCTCTCGCTGATTGCAGGATGGTGTCAAGAACCTTAAATGCCTGTTGTTCATTGAGGGGTCTCGTCTGAGTAGGCCCGGTATAGATTCGAGCTTGGGCTTCCAGCACTGTGGGATTCGGCTTAAACTTAGTTACTGGGCGATAGTTTCCTGAAAGCTCTGGATTGCGATGCCCTGCTTCTAATTCATCTACTCCATACATATCCTCCTTCAATGAACTTGCATGAACAATAGCTCTATAGCTTGATCTGCCCTTCTTTTCGGGCCCACCGGACGGCATAATTGAAGATGAATACAACATTCTTCTGAATTGGCAGTTCCTGAGACAACCAAGAGAATGAATGTTGTCATCATTACCATATTTGGGTATTTTCCATTCGCCATTTCCAGACTTGCATATCGGTAGTCTGCTCGCTTCTTCCTTTCTAGGTTTCATTTGTGAAGCAAAAAAAAAAAATCTCGGGATTCCGATCCGAATTCCTCCAAGGCATTGGTTCGGCATTGACATTGAGAAAAGATACCGACATTTGTTTCTTGTGGTGATTCTTCAAAAGAAAATTGGTGGACATGGGTGAAGTGCTGAAGGTCGAGATTTATATTTATGAAGGCTCCATCAAGCGAGAGATGTGTTGAATGTGTTTCGAAGACCGTAAACTATGCTTTGAAACTTTCGGTATGGATTTTCATCTTCATCTCCAAGAACTATTATCAAAGAATTATTATTGTTGTTAAAACATATGTATTCAACGTCCATTAGATAACTCAATCTTATGGATGTCCCATCGTTACCCTTGAGAGGTGAGATTTTTGCATGTAGGCCGAATGGAATAATATACGATTCGTTGCCTTCAACAAAAACAACAAATATTATGTCATGTGCTATGACCAATGCGCTTACAGGATCCTCGTGTGCGGGATAGTTGAAGGGTCGTAAATGGTAATGCCAATTACTATTTGGTATCTTACCTGTCAACTCTCGAATTTTCAGGCGGCTGAAATAATTCATGGTTTAGTGGTGAGAATTCCATGTGGTAGTGGTACATATTTTGAAGAATGATGCGTACAATTGTTTACATCCTCCATTAAATGTAAAATCTTATTATTAAAAGGCGATGGTATATATATAATTGTTTGGTGGATATGCTCCTGTGTCCATACTATCAAGACTTCCATCTGACAGTGAGGCTGCTCCCCTTCTAGATTTCGTTGAGCCGTCATCAGCTGGACGCCCAAAAAATGGCCGACCACTACAGTACAAACTTACATTGTAATTGTACCGCTAGTTTTGGTATCAAACAGTAAAAGGTTGAGGGTTCGAAACCTGAAGGAGGAGAGTATACGCCTGATTCCAGTGATTGCGATTGAATTATGATATCGACTAATGAAATGTAAATATGCATCTCACATTTTCACGTTGTTGGTATACACCCGCATTAGTCTTGATTGATTATCTTTAATGCTGATTATATTTAACGCTGCTCCATACATACATTTATGCTGATCAGTTTTTGAGTATTACGTTGAATTAGCATTGAAAATGTTGAATGCAGTCAAAGGGAGTTGCTAGATAACATTTTATGTTTGGATGAAAACATAAGCATGTTAATTCTGGTACAGTTGTAATTGCTTATTTATAAATTAGCAAATGTTAAGCGCTATATATATCTCAGTTCAGTTCGTTGTTGTACAGTTTTGTAGTCTCAGGTATTGACATTTGCTATCTAGTTGAATTTGTTGATTAGTCATATCAGAATTATATTTTCTCCCATTAAGAGTAAAATTTTGCAGCAGCAGTTTTTTTTTACAGCATGCATCCAATGTATTAGCAGTTCATTTCAGTCTCCATATGATGTCTCCTTCAAGCAGTTCATCTCCTTCAAATACTCGAAATATGAAGCCATTAAATTAAGGAGGAAGGGAATTATTTCAAAGGGGACAAGATTGTTTTATATCGACCCTACTGCAAGTGTCTACATATTTCTTTCTAGAGAATTCAAGTGCTTGCCATTATTCTGCATTTTTCTTGGCACTCTTTAACTAGAGAAAATGGGGAAAGCTTATGAAGTATATAAGTTTTTGAAAATCCTGATACACTCTACTACTAATGACACAGTAAAAATCAACAAATCCTCTGTGGCTGACATTAGAATTTGTCTGCAAAATGCACAAGGGAAGATAAAATTTTTGCAGCTCGAAACTCAACTACAACAAGAAGAATTAAAATAGAGGAGTCGTCATTCTAAACCTATTTCTGTTCAGAAGATTGAAATAGACTCCCATAATGCAGAAGTTGTACATACATATGCAGAAACTTAGTCTGCACTTCCCAAGCCCATCATCAGCCCTTGGGAACAGCTTGTCCATAACAAGCACAGAACTGGTCTTGGATACGACAAGGACTTGTCCTTTCATATTCCACAATCCAAACCAATTCAGTTTCAAAGTGTTGGATTCATTCATGACAGTTCACCTGCTCCTCATGACAGTTAACCTCCAGTTGTTCTAAATTCTACTCCTCTTCCACAGCAACAAAAACAGATTATGAAATGCCCACATTGTGACCAAGTTGGCCATCCAAAAGATCATTGTTTTGATCTTCATCCATGTAAGCACTATCATAAAACCACCCATTCTTCACACTGATGCTTCAAAAACAAACGTCCTGCAAGAACAAAGATTCATCTTGGATGGATCACTTCTTGGCAATGGGCATCAACAGCCAAGAAGATATTCCAATCACATGTCAGAACTTTTTCCAGAGTATTGAATAGTCTTGCAGTTGAGTTTTCTCCATCATCTCACCTTGTATCTAATAGGGGGGGAAATGATGGTCATCCACAATCTTCAAAGTCAAATCAAGCGAGCCTAAGCCACAACCTATCACACCAGTTTCAAAGTTGTAGCCATAGACAAAGATGCCCCTGAGCGTGCCTGTTGGTAATCTGGGACACTTCCTCTAGCAGAAGACTTCATCTTCTTGCTAGTTTTGGAAGAGTTACAGGAATTGCATTAAGCATTCCAGAGTTGTTAGTCATCCTTAAACCATCATAGGTTGAGACTTCCCTTTTTAGGTTGAAGTTATTCCTTTTATGCGAGGTGAGACCTCCCTTTCATGGTTGAAGGTTTCCCTCTTCAAAACAATAGGAGCACTTCCTCTAGTAGAAGACTTCAGCTTCTTGCCAGTTTTGGAAGAGTTCTGGGAATTGCACTAAGCATTCCAGTGTTGGTGGTCATCCTTAAACCACCGCCCTTTATACCAACATTTCAAAGAGCACATTCAGCCTAGTGTTTCCATGCATTTTTGCACATTTTTTATTACAGCTCTCTTCCTGGACTCATACATAACCCTTCGGATTAAGGGGGGTAATGTTGGACACCTAATCCTTAATGGGTTAGTGTGGAAGCCGAATAGACAAAAGGAGTCCAAGAGACCTTGGGATGTGGAAACCAGCGGTCACAATATGTACTATAAATGTATATCACTTGTTAATAAAAATTGATTCCCATGTTTTATCTTTCAAATTATTCTTGATTCCCATGTGTGTTTAACATTTACTTCCATTGCAAGATTCAATTAATTAAAGCATTCCTTTTCCATAGATAATTTATCTCAAAATTTTGTTTGCAATTGCAATTCTTTTCAGCACATCTTTCAATATTTTTAGAAGTAAATTAGAAACTTTGGTGAAGGAAACTTTGCCTTGGTGCAAGAGTTGGTCTCTTGTCGCAGAAATAGAGTGCTCTAAGCCCTGAGGCTTAGAGCACCTCCAGAAAGACATAAATCTTTAGTAAGGGAGGTAAAATATACTTTTACACAGAAGCACTATACCTGTACTAGTGGTGTAGAAATTTTGAATAATATAACACTTATTCACAGAGATTATCTTGATTATACACTATTTGCGGAATGCATGCATAATACATAACCTCCTCTACTATTGATCATCAATTTTCAGTATTCAGAAACAATCACATGCGCACATTGAAGCATCAATCACACATATCAACACAGTATATCACGGGGAAAGCATACAGCTGAAAACCCCCAACTATATGTATATTATATTGATTGAAAACATGTAACATCCTCATTGGCAATACTCAATCCATTGATTGTGCAAATCTCATGCACAACTATAGTCACAACTAACAGCTGTCTTGCCCTTTCACTCACCTCTAACACCTGTCTCCACTGAACTATCCATGAACTAAGTTAACTGATGTATTCTTTAGTTGATTTATGAGTTAATAATTAGTGAATTAATTAATAATTAATTCACATCACTCATCACTAGTGTATTCTGCAGTTAGACTAAATACAACTAGTTCAACTAAGTCAAACTGAACACAACTCCATCAACTCCTCAATCAACTCCACCAAACTCAATCACTTGAGTTCTAACTGAAGTACATCATGCAATAGCTCAACTGACCCATAAGAAAAGTGTATTTCCTTCTGACAGTTTCATGTGCCACATCCATAGCTCGAACTGAAGCGCTCAAGAGGATAAGATAATGTTTATAGTCCAAATATTATTAAGAGCTAATAATATTCGACTGTTCTATTTTTAGGCTGGCAGTCTAAAAATAGACTCCGCCCATATGTCTAAAAATAAAAGTCCATCTTTTTTTTAACATTACATTCAATCATCCACAAATAGCATCCTGCAACTCATAGACCATGATCCATATGTCTAAAAATAGACATAGTCTAAAAATAGACTTTGCGCCAAAAATAGCCTGCGGGCCCACTTAGTGAAGGCGACTCCTTTCCACTAAGCTCCATCATCTTGTTGCGTTTTCAACACTCCCTCTCAACAAGAAATGGATTATTTGAAACCCCTATCCTACCTCTAGAATGTTCTGCATGCAACACATTTGCCTGGTCCACTTGCTCCAACAACACTTGGAACAAAAACACTCCCAACTAACCACTCTGTTGGGCTAGGAACATACTCTGATGCTGAAGCTATACCTGCTGCTGACAAGTGCTCCCTCTCTAACATCTGCGCTAATGCAACATCTCCATGCATCTCGGACCATTGCAAACCTCTCTGTGCCACCTATCACTGTGCAAAACACTTGTGCCTCTCGCATTGCTGCAGCCTACTAGCTATGCGCTGTCCTGGGATTCCCTACACTGTCGCTCTCTCTGCCGCTCCATCCACATCTGTCTCTACACAATCAGTCAGCTCCTACCACTCCACATCGGGGCTCCTGTAGCAAGGTCTCATCCAAGCGATTGGGTACCTCAAGGATCTTGCCCCTCCTCCTTGGGACGATCACTCTATATCGCCCCACCTCCTACCTAGAGGTATGGCTGCATGTGATCCCTCAACCCACCTGGCTCGAAGTTTCCCCCTACTGGAAGTCTCTGCATGAGTAGATGTCTCTACTCAATCTCCTCTCAGCTTCCCTTGTTGTGGCTACTCCACAACCTCCTAAAGCTTGCTACACCAATCGTGGCTCCTCCAGAATCGTCTGAGACTTCTTCTGGCTTTGCATGTTGAGAGGTAATATACGCTCCCTCTCAACCACCAAGTCTCCATCAATTGCCTCGCTACTCAAGGCTTTGCATGCATCTTGAACCTCAAGAGCATACAGGTTCTTGACCCGTGAACCAATCTGCTTCACCTGTCTAGTGATGATGTGTCCAAGGAAAACCTTTCCCTTACTGAAGACTACATCATAGCCTCTGTCTTCTAGCATCGCGATCAACACCACGTTTCTCTTCAGTCCTGGTACATACTTGACATCGGTCAGGGTAAGGCGAGCTCCATGCTTCCTCTAAAAAATAACCGTGCCTACACCTGAGACACTATACTTCTCATCATTACCCATCACTATGAGTATCTGGAGATCTTTCTCCTCCAAAGTACTAAACAAACTCTTGTCACCGGTCATGTGGAAAGAAGCTCCACTGTCAAGAAACCAACCACTTCCCACCATGGATGAAACCATGCATGCAAAGAGTGTGAAATCCAACTCAAACTGTGAAGCAAGTGCCTCACCTTTAGATCCTTCCCCGGATCCCTTCTTGGATTTCCTCTGTGGACAATTTACAGCATAATGGCCCACCTCATGACAATGAAAGCATCGCACTTTCGATTTGTCAACCTTCTTCCCATCATTGGAAGAACTGGATTTGGAAAGAGAACCCTTCTCCTTCCCTTCTTTGCTTTGGCAGCCAAAGCGCAATTTTCTTCATCAGATGCCTTTGATGAAGATCTGTCCCTGGTATTCCGCCTGATCTCCTCTTGCACAAGATCCGACCAAAGTCTCTCCCATCCTAGAAATTTCTCCCGACCATTGACAGAGTCCTGATAGGAATTCCAACTCTTTGGAAGACCAAGGAGAGCCAAGCTCACCAAGTCCTCATCATCAACAGTCACCCCCACACTTCCCAGCTCATCCCAGCATTGGGTGAACTTCGTGAGATACTTGGGCATACTGTCTCCATTCTCACACTTAATGTTTCTGAGTTTATCCTTGAGTGCCAACTTCCTTTAGTGGCTCTTGCTTTGGAATAGATTTGTCAACTCTTTCCACATCAAGTATGGAGAAGCCTTTCCATGCAGGCTGGATACAATGTGATCCTTCACGCCCTCCAACAGAATCCTTTGACACTTTGTTGTCTTCTTTTGCCAAGCCTCAACGTAAGCAGCATCAGTAGGAATTGGGACCTCAGCCTCTATGAACTCCTTCAACCCATTGTCATCTAACACTGCCTCCATCCTGTCTTTCCATGCAATATAGTTCAAGCTGCCTTCAAGAGCATACTCCAATCACAATTCGTTGAAAGACATTTCAACTTTGACACCAAGAAACACTGCTGCAAATTCGAATTCCACGAGCTCAAAACTCAACTGCTTCTGATCTAAAATTCATGAGAACAAAGTATTTCTCGTACAGAGATTGACTATATGGGATTTTACCGGATATCTCACCTTCCAAAAGAAGGATGAATCCAGAGGCTACCTGGCCCGATTACAGACTCTACCTGAAGAAATAAAATGTAAACACTTTCTGAATAATAGATCTGATGATCAACTCTGCTCTAATACCATGTAGAAATTTTGAATAATATAACACTTATTCATAGAGATTATCCTGATTATACACTATTTGCGGAATGCATGCATAATACATAACCTCCTCTACTGTTGATCATCAATTTGCAGTATTCAGAAACAATCACATGCGCACATTGAAGCATCAATCACACATATCAACACAGTATATCACGGGGAAAGCATACAGCTGAAAACCCCCAACTATCTATATATTATATTGATTGAGAACATGTAACAATACATAGTACAATACTCCTCACAAGTACTCAGTACTATCTCCACCTGCTACACACAAACTAGCTCAGATCTGAATCAATCACAGGCTCAAATCTCCTCCGCTGCTTGCCTACCTCCACTGCGCAATCCTGCATGAGAATGGATGAGAATGGCTGATCCAAACTCATATTTACTTGGCTAAACCACGCAATCCTCATTGGAAGTACTCAATCCATTGATTGTGCAAATCTCATGCACAACTATAGTCACAACTGGCAGTGCCCTTTCACTCACCTCTAACACCTATCTCCACTGAACTGTCCATGCACTGAGTTAACTGATGTATTCTTTAGTTGATTTATGAGTTAATAATTAGTGAATTAATTAATAATTAATTCACATCACTCATCACTAGTGTATTCTGCATTTATACTAAATACAACTAGTTCAACTAAGTCAAACTGAACACAACTCCATCAACTCCTCAATCAACTCCACCAAACTCAATCACTTGAGTTCTAACTGAAGTCCATCATGCAATAGCTCAACTGACCCATAAGAAAAGTGTATTTCCTTCTGACAGTTGCATGTTCCACATCCGTAGCTCGAACTAAAGTGCTCCAAGAGGATAAGATAATGTTTATAGTCCAAATAATATTAGGAGCTAATAATATTCGATTGTTCTATTTTTAGGCTGGCAGTCTAAAAATAGACTCCGCCCATATGTCTAAAAATAGAAGTCGATCTATTTTTACCAACATGACCAATCATCCACAAATAGCATTCTGCAACTCATATACCATGATCCATATGTCTAAAATAGACTTTGCGCCAAAAATAGCCTGTGGGCCTACTTAGTGAAGGCGACTCCTTTCCACTAAGCTCCATCATCTTGTTGCATTTTCAACAAGTGCAAGCAGATTGCAAGTACAAGAACAGGTTGTTTGTGTAGAAGGAAGATCAAGAGGAAAACAGATCTCTGCAAGGGCCCACTTGTTAGACTATTAGCCATCTATCTGAAGATAAACATAGCATTTCATTCCAACATTTAAGATTGCTTCCAGTTGTGTGAAAACTCTTTTACTTGATTTACTTGCAAATTTTTCTTTTCCATTCCAGCACTAGATTTGCTTTGGTGTCAATTACCTTTAAGATTGTTTTCTGTCTGATTCTGCAAACATTTCATTTAAGAAGAAGGATTAGGAATAGGAAAAGTTAATACCCTTCTGGCATTGCCTATGGTTCATCTCTAAGTTTACGAAACCTCTGGGTTGACAATTAAGTGTTGAGGAGTTTTCTTAAGCACAATTCCTGCACCCAACATTTTGGCACCATTATTGGGGAGGCAATTTTAATTGGTAAGAATTTTCCATTTTTTGCAATAGGGGTAAGTCTGCTATTATTTTTTCTACAGACTGCTTCTATTGTTTGAAGGAATTTATAGGTGCTGATTTATTTTTTGAAAATTGCAGTTTTTATTCGAATTTCGTTTTGTCATTTTTTCCAAATGAATGCCTAAAAAAGGTAGGGGTCCAAAGCCCACTAGGGGCCAAAGAAATACTGACAAATCTGAAACCAAATCTCATATTGGGCCTTCTTTTACAGGCAGAAAGTCCAAACAAACTTAGACTCATCACGTAGGAACAATCCACTTGGGACTCTGGTAGCAGTGGTCCAAGTGTGACACAGCCCATAAAGGGGAAGAAGGGACTATTGGAATCCATATTCAGCCTTCTCAACCTGTTGAGAGCAGTTCGTGTGGAAGAACAACAATGGCAGATGACAAAGACCATGTAGAAGGAAGTGGTGAAAATCAGGTAAATGAGGAACAATCCACTTTCAGATTCCCGATTGTGAATCCTAATACACAAGTATAAATGAAAAATATTTCACCATCATCTCTACCTCATTTCTATGGTAAGGTGCATGAAGACCCCGACTCTTTCTTATTTGAGTTTGATATTTTGTGTAGAAGTTATGATTATTCATCTGATGCCCAGAAGTTAAAGTTGTTTCCTGCAACTCTCAAGGACGCAACACTCCACTGGTTCATGGGACTAGGAGGAAACACTATAACTTCTTGGGAGCAAATGAAGAGAGTGTTCTTATCAAAATATCAGGAATATTGTAAAACTAGAGATATTCAAGATTAAATATTTACTATTGTGTTGAATGATGATGAGATGTTAGAGGACTACCTGGAGAGATTCATGTACATCCTTCAAAGTTCAAAGCACAAATTTGATCTAAGTACCATTAGAACCTTGTTCTTACGTAGGCTTACTGATGATGCTAGGAATAATATAAATCTATTAGGACAAGGGGATATTGCTCAAAAACCTTTTGATGAGATCTGTGACTTGTACAGGAAATTCTTGAGGAACCAATATAGATCCGATAAAGGAATTCAGAATAGAAACAGGAAAACTGAATCTATTGATGCTATCATTATTGGATTAGAAAACAAATTGGACAATATGAAAATTGAAATAATGAAGATTGTTAGTAAACAAATAGACTCTTTTGAAGTTTCAGCAAAAACTTGTAGAAGAGGAAGAGTCATTGTCTATTTTCTGTCCAAGATGTAGAAGAAAGCATCCTTGAAGAGAATGTCCTCTCAATATTAAAGAAACTAATAAATGTGCAATTTGTGTAGAGAACCATGCTACAGCAAAATGTCCCTCCATACCTGGGCTTAAAGCTGTACTTGAGGGAGGACAACCTGAAGCCGAATCATTGCATGCTATGGGAGCACAAAGAAATTGGCCTCAGGTAAGTGTAGGTACGGTTCCTAAACCTCCACCACATTTTTGGTTATAATGCACACTAATATTCCTATCCTAACACTGGTAACTCTCAACATTGGCAGCATGGGAACCAATATCAGTATGGATAACCATCCCAATCTTGGCAACAAGGATGGAGAGGGCCAAACCATTCACATCATTCCTATCTTGCACCTATGCAATCATACCCTCCTACATATCCACCTTACCTAATGCCACAACCATCATTACCTCAGCTAAGTCAACCTATGCCACCATTACCTTTACCTCCACCATTTCAACCTTCTCAGCTACTTGCTCAACCTTTACCCAACCCAAATAATAAAGTGGTACAAATGATCCATTCTATGTAGTCTCTTTCTTCATCTAGATATCATTCTATGCCAGTTGGAGTCAATGATCTCCTATTGAGATTAGGGAAGGTAGTAACCTCAGAAAATCAAAAGCAGCCTATGGTGATTATCAATGAGAAAGGAGAGTATGAAACTCCTGACCATTTTGAAGAAGATGACACCATTCAACCTATCCCTGTACCTTCTGAGCCCTTGCCATCTTCTTCCAACTGACCACCCTATCCGGAGAGGTTAGTTGTGGAGAAGAAAGACCCCATTCCTAAGTTTAGCCTGGCTTCTGAGCTTAGGAACCTTTTCATAAGGGTACCTTTGCTCCAAGCTATTAAAGAGATCCCCATTTGTACAAAAATCATTAGGGAACTTTGTTTTAAAAAGCTGGGAAGGAGAAGATTGGAACCTCAAACTATTCAATTTGTTGATAGGGCAGTAGAGTTAATGACAGGGTGTATGCACATGGAAAAATATACCGACCCCAGAAACCCTGTTGTCTCTATTCAAATAAGTGATGTCCTTGTCTCCAATGTACTTATAGACCTAGGGGCAGCCATTAATGTTATGACCAAGCAAACCATGGATCAACTTGGATTGGTCCATATTCATCCTACTCCCACTATGCTTGAACTAGCAGATAGATCTAAAATCAAGCCAAAGGGGTGCTGGATGATGTGGTCGTTTCCCTAGACTATTGGGAATATAATGCAGATCTCATTGTACTTCAGCCAAAGAATCCTGTGGGAGGACTCCCTTGATCTTGGGATGACCATGGATTGCTATGGCCAATGCTTATATCGGATGTCATTCTAGTGATATGTATATTTCCCATGGAGATTCCAGGAATAATGTCACCTTGTATCCACCCGCTAGATATATTCAAGAGCTCCGAGACTCTTTATGGTTAGACTATAGTAGTGATGAGGAGACTCAACCTATTTCCTTGATACATCAGAACGCTAAGTCCTCACAGGAGGGTGAGATTCAAGACTTCTTGAACAATCTAGACACCATTCCGAATTTTGAGTCATTGAGTTAGATTTTTAGTCTAGATTTTTAGGAAATATATGACTCTCTACCTCCATCACCACCATCTCTAGCGACATCCTTGTGTACTCTTGAGCCCGATACCACTCTTGTTGAGATTAGTCCAGGTAAATCCTTGTATATTAGTTCAGACTTGCATCCTATTGACATGGCGAATTTTCGCTATACCAACAAGGGGAACTACCTCGATCATAGACCCCAATTAGATCTGCTTTTGTTTGGTATGGCTAGCTCCAACAGGTTTTAAGGATCCCATATACTATTAAAGGTGTTGAGAGATTGCTTCCCTAAGGAAGACTTCAATTAAATCAACAAAAAAAAACATCTAACCTATATGTATCAAATCCTATCTACACTACTTCTAACTACTCTAATCTAGTCCTAATTATCCTAATCTATCCTGCAGGAGCATAACAAAAGAGGTTAAACATCATATATAGATTCCAAGTCAAATGAATCAATTATTGGTTCACCTAAGAACAAGGTTGTATTAAATCCTAATTGCAATCCAATTACTTATACAAGAATACACATTCCTTTCCATACAAATAACACTTGCAATTGATGTTTAACAATGTTTCGAATCAACACCCTTTCATGAGTTAAGCATGCTATTGAATTACATTCGAATAACCAAGGATAACCATGAACAGTATGTTATCAATATGCACAAAGCAAAACACATTTATCTTTATTCCAACAACAACACTCTGATCCTAAACACATGAAAGAAGAGGCAAACAAATCTGAAAAAAAAGGCTCCTTTTAGACCTAAACAGTATGCTTTATTCATAATAAATCAAAAGTTGTTCTCCCAAAAACGATCCCTCCTATCATATTCGGAGGTATTACTTATGCAATTGGAAATGAATTTAGGTCTGCCCTGGCTTTTCCCCTTCCCCCTCTTTTCAATATACAACTTAAAATATACATGCCTTGAATCGATCGGTGAAACGGCCTACCTGTAAAGGCCACATCTGCTACAGCGTTTCATTTCCTGGGGAAATGAATAGATGTCGATTGAAAGGAGGAGGTATGCGTGTCATTTTTTCATGATAAGGCCTGAGACCGCATAACCTTCGAAGCACACAGGTAACACCTGGAAACATGACAGCCAACGCTTAAAGCAAAATCTTTAAATAAAACATAGCCGCATAGGTAAACTCTTCGTATCCGCTCATGCATTTTTTATCTGGAACCATACTTGATGCTTATACATCCATTCTTCGAACTCACTTGCCTTCTCTCGGTCCTTTCCTGCAAAGATAACAGACATCAGCTATGCCTATGAAAATATGATAGAAATGCTTAAACACATAAGCCTTGCCTTCATTAAACATTTATAACATAAACAAGAACAAATGTGAAAGAATCAACCCTTATTTTTTAATTCACACATTGATTAAGTCCCACAAGCGTAAACTCGATTTACATGGAAAATCATTGCATAACATAGAACCAGATCCGAAATCCAAACTTGAAATATTATAGATGGGAACCCATGCCCTATCGGGTCCGCCATATGGGATTTTCCATTAAAAACCGTGACCACAACATTCTATCTAATACACAGGAAAACACGGGAAAACTCGTGACTGGGCCATAAGTCCGAACTTCAAATGATATATACCTAGGCCTATAGTTATCATCGGGTTCACCACATCGCATCGCAATGCTTCAATGGTGAGTGAATGGAACTTGGGTTTCATCGAAGCCCGATTACGATATGTAATGGGCTCCAGACCCGAAATATGTATATGATGTGCTTAATAGCCCTGGCGGTTTTGTAATGTAAGACTTCTCTTTGAAAACCCTGGGCCTCAATAATTTATCAAAAAACACACGAAAACACAGAAAACCCATGGTCGGCCATAAGGCCGAACTTGAAATATTATGCAGTCAGCTCTAGAGTTATCGTCAGATCCAGAAGACAGTGGTGCACCTTATATATAAGCCCTGGACCCTACCAATTGTGATGGGCTCCGGACCTGATATATATATAATATGGTTAATAATGCCATCGAGTCCGGAGTATAGTGGTGCGCATTATATACAAGCCTTGGGACCCGGCCAATTGCGATATGCGATGGGGCTCCGGACCCAAAATATATATAATGTGGTTAATAATGCCATCGGGTCTGGAAGACAGGTGCGCCTTATATATATATATAGCCTTGGAATCCCACTGATTGCGATATGCGATGGGGCTCCAGACCTGAAATATATATAATGTGGTTAATAATGTCATTGAGTCTGGTGCCTTATGGTATGCATTGTGTTGATTGCAATAGGAGAAAAGGGTGATTTATGCATGTTTGTGAAGAATTTCCATTGTAAAGAGTTATAATGGAAATAAAGGTGCGATAGAAGGTTTTTGAGGGTTGAAAAAGTCCCGATGGAGGATATGAATGAAGGGTTGGAAAGGGTTATAGATGACTCATGCGGCAGATATTTATAAAGGGGGCTTAACCATTAAAAAAAAATTGGAGATTTGACTCGGCACAAAGTTTAAATCCTTGGGATAAAAATAGATCATTCAAAGAAGTGAAAGATCAAACTTCTAGGGGACCCATTCAAATTTTCTACCAGAGCATGTTTAAATAGGGTGGTGGTTGTGGCCACAACAAATGGCGAACCTCTGGGTGAACCAGTTATCTCTGTTTCCAAATAAACCTTGGATCAATAGCACATCAGGGTGTGAAGACAAACTTGAAATGAAAATTGTACAAATGGACATGCATGGGTTCCACTTCAACATTAATTGCTTCAGGTGGGATAAACACAAATAGATTCTACTTACTGATAGGATTTTGACATGCATTCTCCAATGGTAGTATTAAGGGATTTATTGACCTTCCTTTACTTGTTTCCCACTTTCAAAAATCCTTTTGGGGCCATCACTGGTCTATCAATACTTCTTTAGGTGTGTAACTCAACTCTTTATATCTCATCAAACTTGATGTAGATATGTTTATCTGCACTTTATATGAGAATTTCAGTGCTATAGTTTCATATGATTGAATGGGGCGCAGTCATGGATCATACCATATTTTTAAACCGCTTAAGCAAGGTTTGGCTTGCTGTGTCAACCGATACTCTGAGCCTAGCAACAATCCCTACTCTAACCAGCTTCCCAACAACCTGTTCTTCCAAATTGGCACAAGGACTTGACATTTCATTTTCTTTTAAATAAGTCCTTCTAGTTTCAAGCACAAGGACTAGAGCACAATTGGATTTGCCACAGGGTATATGACAGTGAGCATAGCTCATGAAAGGATGTTTACTTGTACATAACAGGTATTGGACAATTTAGTGTGGTGGATGGGACTAATGGAGAATGACTGCAAACCTTACAGGCAAGTATAGGCTAGGCCTGAGTGGGATTTATTTAAAAATGCAGTGTTCCTACATGATAGTCCAGCTGTAGTTACACATTTTTTTGTTTTATAAAGATGCCACTACATGCTCCGGGTATCTAGGTTATCAATAGATCTTACCTAGCTCCCAATAGATGCTAATGAGTGGCTTCAGTTTGAATTCCACCACTGATTTTCCAATTCTCATAGGCTCATTGAAAGTTTGCTTGATTTGCAAGGTAACGATGCATTTAGGATCAGCAGACACATCAGCAAGTTAATGAGGGAGGAAAGAGCTAAAGGTGGCAAATGAGGGCAATCTGGAGAGAGTTATTATAGTGAAAACAAGAATGGAGGACCGAAATCAGTTGGCCGAAAAGGACTAAAATTCCAAACAGAAGGAAAATAAACTTTGCAAGAAAAACAAGAACGGAAAGGACGAAAATATAACTAAGCTAATAGCAAAATGAAATGAATCCTAACCTACTTAGGAGGTAACCCCCATGTGATGGCAATTGGAAGTATCTCTTAAGATGTTGGCCATTAATAGGGAGTTTTTCAGTTTCTCACTGTAAAGTTTTCAATATGTAAGTTCCTTAACCAATTTTTTCCATAACTTGGAATGGGCCCAGCCATAAGTGTTGGAAATTCATGTGCTTACCCTTTGGCTCATTCAATTTGTCCCATTTCAGGATTAGCTCTCCTATTTGGTAATCTTTATCTCCTACCAGATGGTGATCAAACCACCTCTTCACAATCATTTGGTGATTTTTGAATTTATTTCTGGCTTTATCTCTCAATTCCTCCAACCTCACCAGTTGGTTGATCCTTTCTTGAAGTAAGGTTGAAGGGGTTCCTCTTGAAGCTTGGGAGAGCTTTAAAGAGGGAAGGGTAAGTTTAGAGGCAAGATGGCTTCCTATCCATAGACAAGGAAGTATGGAGAGTTTCCTAAGGTCACTTTTGGGGTGACCCTATCGGCCCAAAGGGCATTTGTTAGAGCGTTGTGCCAGTTCCTCTAGTTTTCAATGACAAATTTACAGATTATGCGTATGAGGTTCTTATTTGAGGACTCTGCAACTCCATTTCCCTGGGGGTAATAGTTTGATGCATACCTTATGTGAATTGATTTATCAATAGCAAATTCAGTCAATTTCAGTGATGAAAAGTAAGAAGCATTATCAAATATGAGAGCGTCAGGGATGCCATACCTGTTGATAATGAATTTCTCAATAAATGATATTACCTCGTCTTCGTTTACCTTCCAAAGCGGGATGGCTTCGGTCCATTTGGTGAAGTATTCGGTCACTATGAGTATATACTTATGCTACTGTGAAGAGTTTGGAGTGATCTCACCTATGACATCTAAGCCCCATTGCTGGAATGGGCGATAAATCATAACGGGCCTGAGAGGAACGACTAGCTTTCTTTCTCGTCTTGCGGCAATTTGACATACCTTTCATTTTTGAGCATAGGCATGTGAGTCTCTAAACACTATGGGCCAATAATAACCGACTCTTAATATTTTGTGAGTAGTGGTCTCTCCGCCATAGTGACCACCTACTGGGTTGTCGTGCATTTCTTTCAAGACATGGTCAGCATCATCCCTTTCCAAACACCTCAGACATATTCCATCATATTTTTTCTGTATAATGTGTCATTGGCCAAGTGATACTGATTAGATTTCAATCTGAGCGCTCTCCTCTGTGATGCATCCATGTGTTCAGGGCATGCTCCCTGTGTGAGATAAAAGCGTATGTTGTAATACTATGACTCAAGATCCAAAAGGGCTTCCGATGTTTCGTGCTCACACATCAGTGTCTCATTAATCCATATGGGATCCTCCCAGAATTCTACTTGTTCATTTTTCATGTTTTGTGCTTCTCGTTCTTTGGATGCCCCTTCTTTATCTGCCAAGGCTTCTGCTACTAGCCTGCACAATCCCTGCCCTCGAACTATCTTTGTCAACTTAATCTCAAGGTCTAATTCTTGAACTGCAGTGATCCAATTCCCTCTCCATTCACCCATTTCTTTCTGCACGAAGAGGGCTCTTATGGTAGGATGGGGAACGATTAATTTAGTCTTGGCCTTTAATAAATAAGGGCAGAAGTGTTTTACGGCTTTGAAAACTGCAAAGCCTTGTTTCTCCATGTCTGGGTAGTTCAATTCTACTCCCGGAAGGTTAGAGCTCATATAAGAAATAGGTACTTCGTTGCCATCATCATTTCTTTGAGTGAGAATTGCAGCATATGGAACATCAGAAGCAAAAGTGTACAAGAAGAATTACTTGCCGAAATTTGGGCTGACCAATGCAGGAGCTTCTACGATGGCCTCCTTGATTCGCTGAAACGATTTCTTAACTTCATCACTCCACTTACACACAACGTCTTTTTTCATCATTAGCTATATAGGAGGCACTATTTTTGCGAAGCCTGAGACAAACTTCCTAAAGAAATTGATCTTCCCGAAGAAAGATTGCATTGCCCTTTTATTTGCAAGGGGTTGTATTCTCATGATGGTCTCTATTCTTTCAGGATCAATAACAATCCCTTCTTTAGAGAGGATATGACCCAGTAGTTTCCCTTCTGCGACTACAAAGACGCTTTTCTTGGGATTCAACGATATTCCTACCTTCGGCATCTTTCGAAAATCTATTTAAGGTGATAAATATGATCCCTTCTATGATATGAATACACAGTGATGTCATCCATGTAAACCACTACTGATTTGTTAATCAACCCTCGGAAAGCTATGTCCATAGCTCTCTGGAATGTGGCGCCCGCATTAATAAGTCCAAAAGGCATTTTACGATATGTGTAGGTGCCCCATTTAGTGTTGAAGGTTGTCTTAAGCTAATCCCCATTAGATACGAACACTTGATTATATCCTAAAAACCAATCTAATATGGACAATATTTCAGACCCAGAAACGCACTGAAGAATGTTTTCCATAGAAGGGACAGGACAGTTATCCTTTTGCGATGCTTTTTTCATGTTTATGAAATCGATACATAGCCTAATGTCTCCATTTTTCTTTCTTATTGGCACAAGATTAGCTACCCAGCAGATGTGTCTAACTGGAAAAATGATTTTAGCATCCAGCATTTTGTTTAATTCTTTTTTCACCAACGGTTCTAGGCTTGGATGCATCTTACGAAGCTTTTGTTGGTAGGGCTTAGCCTCCTTTTCCAAAGGAATTACATGTTGCATAATGCTAGTATCAAAGGTTTTTAAGTCTCCATATGTCCATGCAAAGACATCCTTGTATTCTTTAAATAGCTTGACAAATGCAGCCTTCTCTTGTGGAGAGCACCCCAAGCCCAAATTGACATTTTTTGGGTCTTCCTTGGTTCCAAGGTTGACCGATTCATACTTCATGGATGAGCTATGTGTTTTGCAGTTAGTGAGCTTCTTGAACTTATCATGCAGGTCATACAAGTGCTCCATCTTGACCACTGACTTGGGAATCATATTGGGTTGATCCTTTTCCTCATCTTCCCTCTCATTCATAAGCCTGTCATGCTCTTTTTCATCAATGACCACATTCTTGAATGTCTTCTCACTGTGTAAGAACTCAAGGATTTGCTCGTCATCTTCAAACACCTACCAATTTGAGATGTTATCAAGCACGGATGGTATGAAAATCAATTCAACGTAACATTTATTCTTCTTTAATCTAAAATCAAGCAAAAGTTTTGCAGCCATACCAGCCATCAAATCGACATCTTGGTTTTGTCCTCGAGGTATGTATGTGATATTAAAAGAATCAAAATTGTCAATTAAGTTCCATACCTCATGTTGGTATCTCACCAGGTGTGGCGAATTGTAGTGTATCCTCTTCCTTACCAGGTCCACAATTATTTGTGAGTCACCAAAAACTTTAAGATTTTTTACCTTCATATCAATGGATTTTTTCAGGCCCTGTAGCAAGCCTTCATATTCTGTTGTGTTTTTGGTGCACGTGAACTCACACCAGCTGGCCATCAGATGTTGGTTCCATTGCGAGTCAATGAGAATGCTCCCAGTACCTGCACCTTCAAAGCAGTTAGAGCCATCAAAATAGAGTGTCCAAAATATAGAACCTAATGTTACATCAATTGAATCGCTTTATATGAAATTAGTCCTATCATATACTGTATTACAGGGTGGTTCATCAGTTGGACTACATGGGAGAGCTTCCAACTATGTTTTTATTGCAGTTTCTTCAATTGTTTCTGCCTGGAATTCCACAAAACAGGTTTCCGTGGCACAAACATTGAAACTACAATTCCCAAGGATAGAGTTGGTAGACATTATAGGTTCATTGGGGCTATTTAATTCTGTCACCACATACTTCATGTATCTTTCTCAATCAATTCTCAGCATATCACCCTTCCCCTTATGAGGCAGCAAGAGATCAGACCATTCAGTTGAGAAAGATCCATTTAGTTTTGTTGACCAATCCCTACTAAGCAGCATTCCATAAGCCTTGGGTATATCGAATACCACTATATCAATGAATTGTGTGTATTGTGGATTAGTAGCCATCCGAATCAACACATCTTTCAATTCCCCAATTACTTTCACATTTGTCCTGTCTAATTACATAATTCGAGTCCCAGTTTTCTCGGGTATTGCATGCAGTCTTTTAGCAATAGCGTAAGGCATCACAGTGGACGAGGCACCGAAATCTACTAAGCAATTGTGTACATTCATGTTGAGGATTTCAAATGTGATAAGGAAAGGTGGAGTCATGGATTTTGATTTCCTCCCTATCATGGTTGCATTGACATCTTGGGGGTTTCGATTCATTTTAGACAGAGTGGCTTCCATAGCTGATGGTATTTGGGTTGTACTGTTGTGGGGAAAAATGCCTATGCAGGACGATCCTATCCACCTAAGGTGTGACAGTGCCTTAGCAACAAACGAGTACAGCTACGCTGGTTTCTTCCTTTATAAAATGTGAAAGAAGAGAGATCAATAGACTTATCGGTGTCTTCCGTTTGTCCCTCGATCCGGTCTCTCTTCTCTTTGGGTGTTCACAGCTACTTGCCTTCTTGCTTATCCAGCTTTAACTTCCTGCAAGATCACAAGAGAACAGCTACTTGCGACAAGAGAACAGCTACTTGCGACAAGAGAAGAACACTACACAAAGACAGATATTCACATTCATAACTAGTTTAGGATTAGAAATAAACCAAATACACTAATACATTCAGACATCAAGAATACATCAGAATATAGGAGAAACCAAGATAGCTTTATTGATGAATAACAAGGTTCAGGAAGAGATACAACCCAGAGGGCTCCAATCCAGCATCTCCTTCCTAGAAAATGGAATTCCTATCTTCACCCCTTTCAAAGCATTAAACACCCAATGATTCCAGTCTCAAACCAACAGCAATTCTTTGCAATAACAAAATTCCAGCCTCTAGATCTCATGGAGGAGAGATCCATATATAGATGTTTGGAGAGAGGATGAGTCAGCTTGAGATCTGACTAGTGTCCTCTCCCTCTGTCAGTTCTTGATTCCACTTGGAGGTTCTTGCTTCCACTTGGAGATTTGGAACCTCTTACTCATCACCAGTCGAATTCCCTAAGGCAAGTGTCATTTTGGAAGCTTCCTGGGTTTTGACACCTTGAGAAATGAGCTTGCCACTTGTCCACTCTCGTTCAGCGCAGGTAGCCTTTGTTCCAATTGACATTCAACGCAGGTAGCCAGTGTTGGCTTTGACATTCAGCGCAAACAGCTAGTGTAGCCACTGAAATGATCCTGAATTGACTTGTTTTTTAGCAGTTTCTGGTGGAGAACTTCTGTGAATTGCTGTGGTTTGTTAGCCTTGTTCCTCTAGGGGTAGGAACAACATGTTTAGGGACTTTGGATCCCTTAGATTATGGACATTTCATGCTCAATGCTGTAAGGCACAAAAATGTCTATAACATGTATTGGGGGTACTAACAGGTCTGGACACTGAATTCTTGGTTTGGCTGCTCGAGATGGTGGGAGTTTTGCAATTCTGCTCGTTCATAGCTTTCAAGAGCAGATCCCTTTGTTGTGTTAATTTCAGCAAATCAAAGTATGTTATATTAGCCCTAGATTTCTTAAGATCATCCACAATTTTGTAATCAATGTTATAAACAGGGTAGGGTAGAGTAAACATACCGGTTTTGCCATTCTTAGGTGGGATTTTTCCATTTTGAGTTGCCTTCGTTGCAGTTGGAGATGTATTCTCTTTCTCTGGATAGTTTGACTTTGCAACTGGAGTGCTCTTGGACTTATGACTAGGTCTACCTTTCTCGATCGGAACTTTGGGAGTGGATGCCCTCAAAGGGTGGACATCTTTATTGGTCTGGTCTATAGGCTTTATCACACCCACAAGTGGCCCATTACTTCATGTGTGGATTTCATTAGTGTGGATTTCTGTTGTGCTATCTCCTTCATCGTCATCGTTCTCATTTGTATAGAAATCCCACAATACATTGATTTGAGATTCTTCATCCAAGGGCTCTTCTATTTGGTATTCTTCCTCACTTTCTTGTTCTAGCTCCAACTCCACTATAGGTTCTTCTTTATTAAGGCACGATTCGATGAGAGCCAACTCTTCCATATTTAAATTCCCTTCATTGGGTGAAGTAGGCAACACAAGTTGACCATGACCACCTTCTACCTTCTTACGATAGAAAGGTTTGAAAGGTTTTCTGTTGTTATAATCTCCTCCATTCCCACAAGTACTCTCTCCACAATTCCTTTTCATATCAATGACTGTGTTTGTCAGTTTCTTAATGATCCAATGCAAACCTTCCACATCTGTAGTGTCCCTTTCTTTTCCCTCAGCCGCTTTGTTATCACTCACATTATTCTTCTTGGATGACTGAGAGGCTTTCTTCCCTTCGGTTGTATGATGACATCTTGTGAGACTGATCATTTCATTCTTGACTTTTATTGCTTCATCAATAGCACCTTGTAAGGTTTGTGTGTTACTTCTCTTGACCCACATCGCAGTAGGGACAAGGAGAGTGGTGATGTAGAATTCCATGAGCACCTCATCAGTGGGTCTAGCGTTAACGAAGATTCTATTTAACAAAGTGTTGAAACGGATGTTGAAATCCTTGACCTTTTCTTTGGCTTCCATTTTTAAATGGGATAGTTCTAAAACTAAGGCCACAGGTGTTTGATAATCGTCAAACTTGTCTAAAATGGCCCGCTGAAAGGCACCCCATGAGGTGATCGATCCTATTCTCAAAGCTAAAGTACCATGTGGAGGCTGCACCAATCCGAGTAAAAGGGAATAAGCGACATACCACATCCTCATCGATTACCCCTAACATGCGCACGGCTAGGAAGAAAGAGTGAATATGGTTATCAGCAGTGTCTACCCGCTTAGGGTCGAATTTAGGCAATACTCTCTCTGCATTCTTGGGTAAGGCATGTTGCTGCCTAGGTACCACTACGGAATCTTGTGCAAGCCAGGGAGGGAGTGCTCCCGGAGGAGGTGGAGGTTGATTCCCACTTGGAGGAGGTGGTGGACGCTGATTCCCACTCGGAGGGGGAAGTAAAGGTTGATTCCCACTCGAAGGGGGAACATTAGCCATATTATGGGTATGGAGGTTCTGGTTGAGGGTTTCTTTGAGGTGTTTTTTGCTAGGATTTCCTAAATCAAACCAGGGATTACCTTTAGAGGGGGAATCCTCAGGAATTTCTTCCCAAGGAATGTTGATATTTTGCAAAGAGTCTAGCACAATATCTTCAAGAGAAGGGGCTGCAGATGTCTCTTCGCTTATGGGAAGGATCATTGGCTTTATTTTAGCTATCAGAGGTAAGGAATGGAAGATGGGAAGCTGAGATAGGGAGCGAGCATAGGCACGAGTAAGCACTCTGACTGGTTGTTCTTGAGTGACAGGATACTCCCACAGTCTCTCTTCTTTGGGTGACCCGGACACGGGACTGAGAGGGATCTTTGTTTCTTCGAAATGAGGCTCTTCCCAATTGGAAAAATGATCTTTTCGCCCTTTACGATCCATACATTAACCTTTTTAAATCCATGCGTGGCATTTATAGATGAAATCCTGAAAAAAATGTGGGCATCGGTTCAGGCCCTACTTCTAGCACCAATTTGTTGACATGGCGAATTTTCGCTATACCAACTATTGAAAATGCAACAAGATAATGGATCTTAGTGGAAAGGAGTCGCCTTCACTAAGTGGGCCCGCAGGCTATTTTTGGCGCAAAGTCTATTTCTAAACTATGTCTATTTTTAGACATATGGATCATGGTCTATGAGTTACAGGATGTTGTTTATGGATGATTGATCATGTTGGGAAAAATAGATGGACTTCTATTTTTGGTTCACAGCGGAGTGATCAGAGTCTATTTTTAGACTGCCAGGCTAAAAATAGAAACAACCAAATATTATTAGCCCTTAGTAATATTTGGACTCTAAACATTATCTTATTCTCTTGGAGCACTTCAGTTCGAGCTACGAATGTGGCACATGCAGCTGATAGAAGGAATCATGTGGTTTCTTATGTGTTAGTTGAGCTATTGCATGGAGGACTTCAGTTAGAACTTATGCATGTGAGTTCTGTGGAGTTGGATGTGGAGTTGATGGAGTTTTGTTCAGTTTGACTTGGTTAAACTACTTGTACCTTGTCTAACTGCAAATAGACTAGTGATGAGTTGTGTGAATTAATTATTAACTCATAAAGAAACTAAAGAATACGTCAGTTAACTCAGTTGCATTTCAGTGCATGTACAGTTCAGTGGAGACAAGTGTTAGAGGTTGAGATTGCTATCAGTTGTGACTATAGTTGTGCATGAGATCTTGCACAATCAATGGGATTGAGTTATGCCAATGAGGACTGCGCAGTGTGGGCCAATACCAAGGAATTATAGCCTATGCTCACGTGATTTTCAGTGTGGGTTTTTCTCTTGCAGCATTGTGCAGTGGAGGCAGGCAAAGCAACGGAGGAGATTTGAACCTGTGACTTGTTTGGATCTGAGCTAGTTTTGTGTGTAACAGGTGGAGATAATACTGAGTACTTGTGAGGAGTATTGTACTATGTATTGTTACATGTTCTCAATCATTATAATATACAGATAGTGTGGGGTTTTCAGCTGTATGCTTTCCCCGGGTTACATATTGTGTTAATGTGTGCATGCGATTGATGTTTCATTGTTTTTATTGCTGCTAAATTGATGATCAACATAGAGGAGGTTATGTATTATGCATGTATTCCGCAATAGTGTATAATCAGGATAATATCTGTGAATAAGTGTCATATTATTCAAAATTTCTACACCAACAAGGGGAACTAACCTGATCATAGACCCCAATTAGATCTGCTTTCGTTTGGGATGGCTAGCTCCAACAGGTTTTAAGGATCTCGTAAACTGTTAAAGGTGCTGAGAGATTGCTTCCTTTAGGAAGAATTCAATTAAATCAAAAAAATAAATAGCTAACCTATATGTATCAAATCCTATCTACACTACTTCTAACTACTCTAATCTAGTCCTAACTATCCTAATCTATCCTGCAGGAGCATAAAAAAAGAGGTTAAACATCATATATAGATTCCAAGTCAAAATGAATCAATTACTGGTTCACCTGAGAACAAGGTTGTATTAAATCCTAATTGAAATCTAATTACTTATACAGGAATACACATTCCTTTCCATACAAATAACACTTGCAACTGATGTTTAACAATGTTTCGAATCAGCAACCTTTCATGAGTTAAGCATGCTATTGAATTACATTCAAATAACCAAGAATAACCATGAACCGTATGTTATCAATATGCACAAAGAAAAACACATTTATCTTTATTCCAACAACAACACTCTGATCCTAAACACATGAAGGAAGAGGCAAACAAATCTGAAACAAAATGTTAGGTAAACTTGACTCAAGATAGAGTCAAAGTTGACCAGGTTAAACAGTGATGGTTTTGGGGCACATGGTATTGTGCACCCATGGTATTCTGCTTGTGGTATTATATGTAATGGAGCTTATAAAAGGCTAGAAGGACTTCATTGTAATGCAAGACCTAGAGGTGAGCGGTGAAGGTTCACTTGGTCGGATTGGCCAGGGTTTTGGCCAATGCTAATGAGATCTTATTAGGTTGGGTTTTTCCCCGGATTTGGGTTTTCCCGGTTAAACATTTGTGTTTATGTGTTTATGGTTGTTGCTGGTTATTTTTATATTTATTCCTCTCAGTAATTATTTATGTTATGCAGTAAATTTCTTAACAGCTGGTATCGGAGCCAGATATTGGCTTCAAAGGGATTCTTTGATACTAGGGGTTTATAGTGCCTAATGAGATCAATGCAACATTTTTTACATATATGGGTCTGAAAATAAGAGTGGAACAATCGTACGCGGAAGAACCTCGAGGAGAATGTGTGGAAGATAGTGCTGTAACTGTCAGGGATCTTAGTGCATTTGCGATATTTACTGGTTTGGAACATGCTGACTAATTGTTTGGGATTCATGCGGCTTCAAAAATTGTTCGTTTTCTGCTACGTGAGGCCACTGGTTTTGGAATCTACGAGGTTCTCATCGGGCTCGCAGTTGCAGTGGTTTGATAGAAGTTTTTGAGCAAATCAAATTGAGAGAGGATGGATTAGAAGCGCATAAGCAATAAACAAAAAAAATAATGAAGTCAAAATTATTGCATGTAAATGGGCATACTACTGTAAGACCTGGTAAGGCATGCGTACCCCTCAGTGATCACCGGTAAAGTGGGTTAGACCTAGGTGATAGGGGGGATGTCGGGTTAACAATACCCTGGGTAAAAACTCTGAGGGGGGTAAGAGCTAGAGTGAGCGGGATTGTTTCACTTAGCAGGTTTGGCTGGAGTTAGTAAAGGAACCCCAAGTCAAGTTTAAGGGGGAAATTGTTAGGTAAACTTGACTCAAGATAGAGTCAAAGTTGACCAATTTAAACAGTGATGGTTTTGGGGCACATGGTATTGTGCACCCATGGTATTCTGCTCATGGTATTATATGTAATGGAGCTTATAAAAGGCTGGAAGGACTTCATTGTAATGCAAGACCTGGAGGTGAGCAGTGAAGGCTCACTTGGTCAGATTGGTCAGGGTTTTGGCCAATGCTAATGAGATCTTATTAGGTTGGGTTTTTCCCCGGATTTTGGGTTTTCCCGGTTAAACATTTGTGTTTATGTGTTTATGGTTGTTGCTGGTTATTTTTATATTTATTCCTCTCAGTAATTATTTATGTTATGCAGTAAATTTCTTAACACAAAAGGCTCCTCTTAGACCCAAACAGTCTGCTTTATTCATAATAAATCAAAATCTTTTCTCCCAAAAAAATCCCTCCTCTCCTATTCGGAGGTATTACTTATGCAACTAGAAATGACTTTTGGTCTACCCTGACTTTTCCCCTTCACCCTCTTTTCAATATATAAATTAAAATATATAGGCCTCGATCGGTCGGTGAAACGGCCAACCCGTAAAGGCCACATCTTCTAGAGCGATTCATTTCCTGCGAAAATGAATATATGCCAGTTGAAAGGAGGAGGTATGCGTGTCATTTTTTCATGATAAGGCCTGAGACCGCATAACCTTCGGAACACACAGGTAACACCTGGAAACATGACCGCCAACGCTTAAAGCCAAATCTTTAAATAAAACATATCCGCATAGATAAACTCTTCGTATCCGCTCATGCATCTTTTATCTGGAGCCATACTTGATGCTTATACATCTGTTCTTTGAACTCGCTTGCCTTCTCTCGGTCCTTGCCTGTAGAGATAACAGACATCAGCTATGCCTATGAAAATATGATAGAAATGCTTAAAAACATAAGCCTTGCCTTCATTAAACATTTATAACATCAACAGGAACAAATGTGAAAGAATCGGCCCCTGTTTTTTAATTCACGCATTGATTAAGTCCCACAAGCGTAAACTCGATTTACATGGAAAATCATCGCATAACACAGAACCAGATCTGAAATCCAGACTTGAAATATTATAGACGGGAACCCATACCCTATCGGGTCCACCATATGGGATTTTCCATTAAAAACCGCGACCACAGCATTTTATCGAATACACAAGAAAACACGGGAAAACCTGCGGCTGGGCCATAAGGCTGAAATTCAAATGATATATACCTGGGCCTATATTTATCGTCGGGTCCACCACATCGCATCGCAATGCTTCAATGGTGAGCGAATGGACCTTGGGTTTCATTGAAGCCCGAATCTGATATGCAATGGGCTCTGGACCCGAGATATGTATATGTTGTGCTTAATAGCACCAGCGGGTCTAGATGTAAGACTTCTCTTTGAAAACCTCGAGCCTCAATACTTTATCGAAAAACAGAGGAATACATGGAAAACCCGCGGCTGGCCATAAGGTCGGACTTGAAATATTATGCAGCCGGGTCTAGAGTTATTGTCGGGTCCAGAAGACAGCGATGCACCTTATATATAAGCCCCAGACCTTGCCGATTGCGATATGCGATGGGGCTCTAGACCCGATATATATATGATATGGTTAATAATGTTGTCGGGTCTAGAGTATAGTGGTGCACGTTATATACAAGCCCTGGGACCCAACCGATTGTGCTATGTGATGGGGCTCTGGACTTGAAATATTCATAATGTGGTTAATAATGCCATCGCGTCCGAAAGACAAGTGCGCCTTATATATATCTATATATAGATAGCCTTGTGTTATAGACATTTTTGTGCCTCGCATCATGGAGCATGGAATGTCAATAATTACAGGGATCCTCAGTCCCTAAACATGTTGTTCTTACCCCTAAAAGAACAAGGTCATCAAACAACAGCACTTCCAATCAGTTCTCCACCTGAAAACACTTCAAAACAGGCTTATTTTGGATCATGTCAGCTGCTTAACTGAGCTTCTGCGCTGTAATGCAACTGTCCCACTCTGTACCTGCGCTGGAAGTCAAAAGTAATGAAGGCTACCTGCGCTGGGCGAGATTGGCCAAGTGGCACAGTCATCCTGCAAGGTGTCAACTGCCCAGGAAGCTTCCAAACTGACACTTGGTTCATGAGATTCGCCCTGTGATGAGTAAGAGGTACTTGATCACCATGTGTAAGCAAGGATCTCCAAGTGGACTCAAGAACTGAAGATTAACTGAAGAGGGAGAGGACACTAGTCAGCTCTATGCCAGCCTCAAGCTGACTCATCCTCTCTTCTTCTCTCCTATATATAGAGCTCTTCTATGAGGTCTAAAGAGGCTGGAATTTTGTGTAAAGCAAGGAGGTGCTGTTGGATTACAGTTAGAGCTATTGGGTGATTGTTTTACTAGAGGTGAAGAGGAGAGTTCTTGCTGCTGGGGAGGTGCTGCTGGATTGGAGCCATCATTGGTTGTAACCTTCTCAGAACCCTGTTACTTCTATCAATAAAGTTTTCCATGTTCTCCTATATACTTGTATTGCATTGATGTATTGTATTTACATGTATATTTGATTCGCTCTAATCCATGCATCAGTTATGAGTACTTGTATCTTGTAGTTTCCTCTCTCGTTTTGTGCAGGGCTTGTGTGTAGCTGGACCGGCAAAGAGAGCAAGGAGCTGGGAACAAGAGACAAAGAGAGAGGATCAAGATCGACTAAGCGAAGGATACCAGGTTGGTTGATCATTTCTTTCCCCTCTCTGTACTTTCATAAAGGAAAACATCAAAGCTTTACTTTCAGTTGTTGCTAAAGACTGTCACCTTTAGAGTAGGGATAGGGTCATCCGCATCGGATACTTTTCCCCACAACAAACTGGCGACTCCGCTGGGGAGCCTAGTATCTTGTTAGTGTTTGTAGTATTTTGCTATTCATTTCTTGAAGAAAAGAGTACCAAATCGAAAAGCTTTTGACTATATCAAAAGTGAAGTAGAGGGGCTGCTACTCTTGCTCATTTACTGAGCAAATTCAAGATTTGAAGAGCTTATCTACAAAATACTCTTTACTCTTTGTGATAGCTTTTCATCCTCTTGATCATCCCTTAGCCTGTACTTGACCTATAGCTTTTTATTTCATCAAAAACAGTGCATTTTTGAGCTTTTTATGACCCGGAAAACTTTGTAGACGAAACTCTCGTGAGTCAGTGCAGGCTGTACACAGGCAGCCTGCATTACAGCGCAGGTACTCCCTTCGTGAACTGCGCTGAGAGTGAAATTGGCAGACTAGAACCTGCGCTGGTCCAATTAGCCTTTGTCTTGCTCAGTTTTCCCATTGTGTCTTGGCCCTGTTTTCACTGATTTTTTGCTGATTGCTTGCTGGTCATTGTACTTGCTGTAAACCACTTCTCCTTGACATTATTCCGCCTCAGTTGTGTGATGAAACTGTGAATGTTCTTTCAGTATTTCTTGTTTCAGTTACAGTTTCCCATTGTGAAAAGCGAACCAGTATAGCTGTGACCTCTTAGATCCTGAACTGTAAAAGTGTCTTTGTGATCTTATGAGCTAGTTTTATTACTGTTCATGGCTGTTTGAGTTTGTTTGTTTTTCACTTCATGGTTTGAATTCATATATTTTGAGTGTTGAAACAAGTACTTGTAAAGCGTCTTTTCATTTAGACAAAGCTTGTTTGTTTACGCTTCAAATTGAATTCGAAAATTATACAACAGTTTCCTTTTGTCTACATCAACATTAAGGGAAAAGAAAAGAAATACATGCATCTTGCATTTGCATTTTGATGAGTTTGCATGATTGATCTAGGAGAAAGTGCATTAGTTTGTGCTTTGTACTCTGTGTGGAAAGATAATGTTTTTTTCTCCCCTCAGTAGTTAGGATTTTCAAAGCTAAAAAGATTTTAAAGCTTGCTTATCATTTTAGCTGCATTTAGGAATTTGTACCTGTACATCTCGTGGTGATCCTGAAAGACAAACTGTTAAGCAAGATCAACATTAAAATAAACTCAATTTACATAACAACGCTTTGTAACATAACGCAAACATCTAGAGGTCTAGGTAGAGACGTGTTCCGGCGTCGTTAAACATAGTGACTGTCGATCTCTACGAAGGTGGGTGATTCCTCCTGAGAGTCGGTGGCACTAACACGGACTTGTGCTCCCGCGTACCGTCGCGTATATTGGGAGACCCCTATAGGCTTTTATCCTTTATCCTTAGGAAACCGTGTCGGCCGCCCTACTGATCGCGATGCAGTGAACACAGCATTCACGAAGATCGACCACCCGTACCGTAAAACGTATTCTGTGGTTTCGCGAAAGGTTTGGCACACCCTCTGCCTAGATCTCCAGAGCAGTTTCTTTTGGCCTTTTTCAAACTCTATAACTGAAAAAGTCCAACCGAGCATTTGTCACTTCGGGCTCGTTAATACATCGAAGGCGACTAGAGTCATCTTTAGCTTTTTCTCGACTCTTAAAACATGAAAAAGCAAGTTGTGTCTAAAGCGTCGTTATAAAATTTATTTTAAGCGGAATAATCATCACCCTTCCCTCGTTGATCTTCGAAGTTAGTCCACCACAAGTGGAAGTTCCTGTAAAATCGCTAAGAAATCTTTTCGATAGACTAGATATGTCTGAACAACCGTCGACATCTAGGACTGTGTCGTCCGACACAGCAGCAGCAGAGGCTACTACTACTACTCCAACGATGTTCGCTGGTATACCATCTGTCCCGGCAAGTTGTCAACAACAAGCCGGAGTCCCATCAGGGACGATGACATGGTTAGTTCCTATTTCTTCGTCCGGATTATCATCTGGTATTTCTTATGTTGAAACTCGCCAAATTGATCCATTTGGAGGTCAACCTAGGCAATCGATCCCTTTGAGTTCTGGATTGATGCCATATGGGGGGCAGTATGCCTTTTCATTACCTCCTTCGGGAGGATGCCCATCCGTGAGTTCACAACAAAGTTCAGGTCAAACTGGAATTACATCCAGCAGTTGGGTACCAATACTGCCTCAACAACCAGGAGTTGTATATTCTATGCAACCAGTCCACCCTGTGTCGAATGTTGCCACTATACCTGGTATGGCGAATGTGTCGCAAGTACAAGCGCCACCTGTTGTAATACAACAACCTCTTGGCTCAGCGACTCAATCACAATCTCAGGGTAGTGCCTCCTTATCTGGAGCGACTCAGGCTCAAACAAGTACTGTGACTACTCATCCTGGTCAATCATCCAGTATTGGTCAACAGCAAATGGTCCAACAACCAGAGCTGTTTCAAACTCAACAACCGCCATTCCAGCAATCATATCAAGGACCTGAGCAACAAGTCTTTGTAAGTAATGGGCAACTATACTATAATGGTTATGCCCATCAACCTTGTCTAAGTTGTCAGCATAATGCTGGTCTGCAAAGACCCATTGCTCAGGCGATACCATCTTATCCTGGATATGCTTCGCCTAACCTGAACCAACAGTTGCCCTTTGTAGCAACTCTAGAACTACCAGATCTAAACCGGCTGACGAATGATCCAATTGCTTATGCCCCTTGGTGGCCAGTGATTCCACATAAACTTCCGTCAGATATTCCTAAATTTAATGGAAATCCGGGTGAAGACCCATCGAATCACGTGATGACATTCCATCTGTGGTGTTCGTCGAATACCTTGAATGATGATTCGATAAGGCTTCGCCTCTTCCAGAGGACATTGACAGGTCCAGCAGCTAAATGGTACATTGAATTGCCAAGAGCCTCTTTCGACAATTTCAGCTCCTTAGCCACGACTTTCTTAACCCATTTTCAATTACCGATAAGGTATGAAACAGGGACAGAACTCCTTACCAACTTCAAACAGACAACGGCCACTCACATATCTGATCATATACATGAGTGGCGACGTCGTCGTAGAATGGTGAAAACTTACGTTCCCGATCAGCTGTTAGTTGAATGGTTTATAAAGTCGTTACTTCCAGCTATAACGGAAGATGTGGCCAAGGGAGGAGTCGTAACAGAGGAGCAAGTCATTGCTCGTGCTCAATATTTAGACTTAGTATATACTCAGTCGGGCACGCTCTACGACAAAATACCTGACGCCCCTAGACCTGAATTTTCAATTCCTCCCCCTCCTGGATCGAATACTAACTCTCACGCCAGTAATGGCGTGACTGGCAAACGCAAAAATTCTAGTCAAAATGCAAATGAGCGACTTCTTGCCTCAGAAGTAAATGCCATGTCGACCGACAAGGGCAAACAACTGAAGCAACCAGGGGGCAAGAAGATAAAGAAAAGGAAAGGGAGACCCTCGACAGGGTGTCATATATGCGATGAGGATCATTGGACGAAAGATTGTCCACATATAGCTGAAGTTAAGAAACTCTTCAAGAGTTCAAAAAACTTAGCAGTATTGACTGATCCGTTTCCTAATCCAGGTCAAAATATGGTTGCTAATCAAAATGCTTCCGGATCCCAAGTGCTTATGTTGTCTACCTCGAAGCAACAGAATAATGCTTTGACAAGGAGTAAAGATTACAGGAATCCAAAGCTGTCGAACAACAAGGTTAATGAACGACCTAGTAGTTCAACAACAACTGTGAACGAAGTTGTGCCACCCATCGTTCCTGAGCCAATGATAAAGCTGCCAAAGGGAGTAGTACACAAATCGACATTTAATCCTCGTGCCAAAGTAACACAGGATTATAATATAATAGAGGACCTGGCTCAATCGTCGTCCGCTATGTCGACACTTGAGGTACCACAAAATCACCCCTCCCAAGAGCAAGCTTTATTATCAGCAATAGGTGGGATTGGCCCAATGGATTCCAATCTTGTGGCCTTTGATCATAAAGGATATGACCCGCAATTACCAGCTCAACTAGCTTTCCTTATTCAAGTGAAATCCCTCAACAAAACTGTTCATCGAACAATTATTGATGAGGGGGCATCTACATGTCTTATGTCGATGAGTTGCTGGAAAGAATTAGGCTCACCACCCTTGTCGGAATCGTCAACGACGTTAAAAGCATTTGATGGACGATCATACACTCCATACGGTATTTTAAGTAACTTGCAAGTTGAACTGGGGGGCAAAACAGTAGGAATTGATGTTGAAGTAATTGATGGAAACCTCGATTACAACATCCTACTAGGGAGGCCCTGGATCTATGCCATGGCCGCGGTTGTGTCGACCTATTTCAGGAGGATTGCATTTCCCTCACAAGAAGGAATTACAATCGTCGACCAACAAACTTTTCTCCCCAACAGTTCACAAGTTACAGGAAGCATTCCGATGATACATGCAAGGAATCATTTTTTCCAAGATATCGGAGTAGGTTTCCTAAAAGACCCTGCCTTAATGGGTACTTTCGCCCTACCGCCTCCGAGTAATCTGGCGGAAGTGGCCACTGTGGAAACCTACAACATGAAATCTAATCCAATCTTCTGGTTGGATTCGGAAGATTCCTAGATATTTTGTCGGCGCCGAGGATAGTTCCTATCTCAGGTCAACCTCGTTAAAAAAAATGAAACAAGGAGTCATGAGGATAGTTCTCGTACTATGTCAACCTCATTAAAAAATGAAACAGATCCCCTTTTCAAAATTCAAAGGTAAACCTTCATTCCAATCACCAAGTTGAATGCAATGAAGCTTGGGGGGCACCCTCCTTTGACATGCGTTATTATGATGCTGGGGGCATGCAAGATCCGAGCAGTTTTAGCACATAGTTCATGCTCATTAAAAAATAAACATAAGTTATGAGCAGGCTTTCCTTTAGAGTTCAAGCTCATTCAGAAAAAATGAACCGGTAAATACCCTTCTGAGATTGTAAATTCATCAGCCATAAAAGCCTTGGTCGTGTTTGTGCACCGTCACCTCCACCGTCATTTGGCCGATCATTCACTTCCATTTGTGTGTTTACCCTTTTTGAGGAACATCTGCGAAGAGTGATTTCACTTAGCCATCCTTGTGACACTGCCGTGATTGGAACATTCCAACTTGTACCTGGAATCAGTTGCTATCCCTGTTTATCACTCGTTCCTCAAAAGACGAGTCTTCTTTGAGCTCTTTTCACTGACTCGTAAAATATGAAAAGTTTGCCGAGTTTTGGCCTTCCAGCTCGTTAAAGCGACCGGAAGAGCTATCCCTCCTCTAGATTTTAATCTTTTTGGACCTGAGGGATTATTGCACAAAAAGATCGAGCGCTTGTTTTGTTCGGCTCGTTAAAAGCAATCGAAAATTCATCCCTTCTGTATTGTTTTATACTTTTTCGGACTTAAGGGATTAGATGACGAAAAAGGAATTTTGGAGTTGACTTTATGTACCTTTTCAGACTCTCTAAAAATGAAAAGGACCGAGTTATCCTTGTCGTTAGACTCGTTAAATTCATTAAATAGCGACAAACTTGTCTTTAGACGAGAACGAGTTTCCCTATCGCTAAGCTCGTTAAATCATAGCGATGGGCTTGCCCGAAGGGCAGGTTATAGAACAAGCATATGTTATCCTCCTCAATCTTGACAAAAATAAAGAGGTACTGGTCAGAAATGACTGGGGAAAAATTGGGAGAACATCAAAGCTTAATGGTAGCAAGTCACTCTTGAACATGACACTTTTCCTCCGTTCCACATCGGGTTGGGTTGTTTCATTCACCGGTCTCATCACCATGGTCTTTGCCAAACCATCCACATTTGGGGTAATGCTACCGATCCATCGCATCAGTGTCGTTATATGTTCAAGAGGGGTCATTCTGAAAGTGTCAACCGTGTCCCATCCACTGCCATACATTATCCTTCATCCATTCATGATCGCCACCCTGAATCATATATCACAGTTTGTTTTCACCTCCACTAAAATCATTAGCTCTGTTCCGTGTCATTGATGTGGGATTCATTAAGGCCCTCCTTTGACGGATCGCTTCTTGTCGACTTCAGCTCATTATCCAAGAAGTTGATCTAAGAACAACCCCATCAGTACTTTGAAGCTTGCATGCCTCAATGGCAAGTTTCTCACTTCCGGCGACAAGTATACATCAATGACCTTCGACCAGAAGATTTTGCGTGGCGTTCGACGCCAAGTCCTTTATTCACGCCACGTGAATTGTACTGCAGTACCTTGAGGGTCATTATCATTATCGGTGATTCCTCTCGCGCTTGTTAACGGTTTTCATCATTGACCGGTAATCAAGCGATGTCTTTCCATGTTCGACTTCAGCGAAATTCTCACATGGATCGACTTGTACTTAGAGTGAAGATCGAACGAGTTTGAAGACCCCGGATCTAGTTTCATCCATCCGGGCTGCGATACATATTCAGGAAATATAAAAGCATTTGCCATGTACATCATTGCAGCAGATGATCGTCCTACTCAAAGGATGATAATTTCAGCAGAAAATTATCAGTCTATCTTCAGACGATCGTCTGTCATATGTACCAAAATGTATTTATAAAAAGCTGAGCATGGGAATGCCCGCCTCAGCTAGATCATGAGAATAATGATGAATGAAAAATAATGTATTGTATTGTATTGTATTACAGGGCACTCTCCTCAGCACTGGAACGAACTTCGGATCCTCTAGATAAAGCATTTCACCCGATAAACGGCCTCATACTTTAGGGGCCAACTGTTATAGACATTTTTGTGCCTCGCATCATGGAGCATGGAATGTCAATAATTACAGGGATCCTCAGTCCCTAAACATGTTGTTCTTACCCCTAAAAGAACAAGGTCATCAAACAACAGCACTTCCAATCAGTTCTCCACCTGAAAACACTTCAAAACAGGCTTATTTTGGATCATGTCAGCTGCTTAACTGAGCTTCTGCGCTGTAATGCAACTGTCCCACTCTGTACCTGCGCTGGAAGTCAAAAGTAATGAAGGCTACCTGCGCTGGGCGAGATTGGCCAAGTGGCACAGTCATCCTGCAAGGTGTCAACTGCCCAGGAAGCTTCCAAACTGACACTTGGTTCATGAGATTCGCCCTGTGATGAGTAAGAGGTACTTGATCACCATGTGTAAGCAAGGATCTCCAAGTGGACTCAAGAACTGAAGATTAACTGAAGAGGGAGAGGACACTAGTCAGCTCTATGCCAGCCTCAAGCTGACTCATCCTCTCTTCTTCTCTCCTATATATAGAGCTCTTCTATGAGGTCTAAAGAGGCTGGAATTTTGTGTAAAGCAAGGAGGTGCTGTTGGATTACAGTTAGAGCTATTGGGTGATTGTTTTACTAGAGGTGAAGAGGAGAGTTCTTGCTGCTGGGGAGGTGCTGCTGGATTGGAGCCATCATTGGTTGTAACCTTCTCAGAACCCTGTTACTTCTATCAATAAAGTTTTGCATGTTCTCCTATATACTTGTATTGCATTGATGTATTGTATTTACATGTATATTTGATTCGCTCTAATCCATGCATCAGTTATGAGTACTTGTATCTTGTAGTTTCCTCTCTCGTTTTGTGCAGGGCTTGTGTGTAGCTGGACCGGCAAAGAGAGCAAGGAGCTGGGAACAAGAGACAAAGAGAGAGGATCAAGATCGACTAAGCGAAGGATACCAGGTTGGTTGATCATTTCTTTCCCCTCTCTGTACTTTCATAAAGGAAAACATCAAAGCTTTACTTTCAGTTGTTGCTAAAGACTGTCACCTTTAGAGTAGGGATAGGGTCATCCGCATCGGATACTTTTCCCCACAACACCTTGGAATCCCGCCGATTGCGATATGTGATGGGGCTCTGGACCCGAAATATATATAATGTGGTTAATAATGCCATCGCGTCCGAAAGACAACTGCGCCTTATATATATATATATATATATATATATATATATATATATATATATATATATATATATATATATATATATATATATATATATATATATAGATATATCTATATATATATATATATATATATCTATATATATATATATATATATATCTATATATATATATACAGCCTTGGAATCCCGCCGATTGCGATATGTGATGGGGCTCTGGACCCGAAATATATATAATGTGGTTAATAATGTCGTCGGGTCCGGTGCCTTATGGTATGCGTTGTGTTGATTGAGATAGGCGAAAAGGGTGATTTATGCATGTTTGTGAAGCATTTCCATTTCAAAGAGTTATAATGGAAATAAAGGTGCAATAGAAGGTTTTTGAGGGTTGAAAAAGTCTCGATGGAGGATATGAATGAAGCGATGGAAAGGGTTATAGATGACTCATGCGGTAGATATTTATAAATGGGGCTTAACCAATAAAAAAATGGATATTTTACTCGGAACAGAGTTTAAATCCTTGGGATAAAAACAGATCATTCGGAGAAGTGAAATATCAAACTTCTAGGGGACCCATTCAAATTTTCTACCAGAGCATGTTTAAATAGGGTGGTGGTTGTGGCCACAACACATCCTTCCCAGCAACAGAAGCTTATGGATTTGTTGTGAAACCATCTTGATGCCTTTGCATGGGGTTATGAAGATATGAAAGACATCCCTCATGAAACTTGTACACACCATATTTATATTCGGGATGGAACCCAACCTATCCGACAACCCCAAAGGCAAATAAACTCAGCTCTAAGAGACATTGTAAAGGAAGAATTGCAAAGACTCTTAGATGTTGATTTTATCTAGCCCATTTCTGACAACGAGTGGGTCTCTCCATTAGTATTAGTCCCAAAAAAATATGGGAGATGGTGCATTTGTATTGACTACAGAGAATTGAACAAGGCCACTCTCAAAGATTACTTCCTCCTTCCTTTCATCGATCAGGTACTCGATACCCTTGCTGGTAAGAAGTAATTTTCTTTTCTAGACGGCTTTAGCGGATATAACCAGATACAGATAGCACCCAAGGATCAAGATAAAACCACTTTCACATGTCCATGGGGTACATTTTCTTACCGAGTGCTTCCCTTTGGGCTATGTAATGCCCCAGCTACCTTTCAAAGGGCAGTCTTGGCTATTTTTGCTGACCTTGAGTGTGTAGAAATCTATATGGATGAATTCTCTATGTTTGGTGATTCATGTCAGGAAGCCCTCAAGAATCTAGAAAAAGTGCTTCTTTGCTACCAAAAAGCTCATATCGCCTTGAGTGACAATAAATGCAGATTAATGTGCAAGGTGGGGGTGGTTCTTGGCCATCGTATTTCCGACAAAGGTATCCAGGTTGACCTTGCAAAAATAGAAGTCATTTTGAGTCTCCCTATACCCAAAAATCAAAGGGAAGTGAGAGGTTTTCTAGGACATGCGAGCTACTATATGTTATAGACATTTTTGTGCCCTACAACTCCAAGCATGAAATGTCTATAAACCAAGGGCTCCTAAGTCCCTAAAAGTGTTGTTCTAACCCCTAAAGGAACAAGGTCAACAGATTACAGCTTCTCCCAGAAGTTCTCCACCAGAAACTGCTCAGAATTGGTCAAAACAGGATCATTGCAGCTGCTCCACTGGCTAGGTGCGTTGCATCTCACCCAAATGCACTGTGAGGGTGCGTTGCATTTCAAAACTCCCTTCTGTGGGGTGCGATGGGCGAGAAATGACAAATGGCAGTGTCATTCCGCGAGGTGGAGAGGCAATGGAAGCTTCCAGAATCTTCTCCTGTGACACTTGCCTCTCTGAATTCGACCAAGGATGAGTAAGAGGCCCTCAGTCTCCAAGTGGAAGCAAGAACTGACAGAGAGAAGACACTAATCAAATCACCAGCTGACTCATCCCCCTTACAGATATCTATATATGGATCCCTCATCCCAGAGATCTAGAGGCTGGAATTTTGCATATTGTAAGGAATTGATGTTGGTTTCTAAAGACAAACATCAGATTGTTGGGTGATCTATGCTTTGTTTGAGGTGAAGAGGGGCTTCTTTGCTGGGAGGTTGATGCTGGGTCGGAACCACTGGTTGTAACTCCTCCTGGATCTTTTCTTGTTTATCAATAAAAGCTATTTTAGTTTTCCTCCATTCTTTTATATCATTGATGCTTGTTACATTTGTATGGTCAATTTAAATCTGATCCTAAGTTGTTTATGAATATAGATCCATGTCTTTGTATAGTGTTATGCTTTTGTGATCTTGCAGGTACTTTGTGAAGCTGGGCGTGCTAGGGAGCAGGTAGCTGGAGACTATCAAAGAAGAGAGGGATCAGATCAAAGGATTAGCACAAGACAGAGGTTGGTTCTTTCTATTCCTCTCTATCTATAATTCATAAAGGAAATACAAAAGTAGCTTTTCTCTATTTGTTTCTAAGGAAACTGTCACACCTTAGTGGGATAGAGCAGTTCTATATAGACACTTTTCCCTGTAACAAAATGGCGACTCCGCTGGGGAGATAATTAGTTTGTTTGTTTATCATTCTTTGTTGTTTGTTTCATAAACTTACAAGTAGCATTCGAACTACATTTGCCATAAAAAATGCAAAGTAGATAACTTTGCTGCTTCAATCCATTCACTGGATCTGTTTATGATTTAAACAGCCGATTCACAAACTATCTGATTGCCCTTGTGATAGCTCTTAGATCCTCCTTAGATCTACCCCTGATTGTTGAATTACTGATTGCTTTTTACTCGGCCAAAAACCAATAACTGAACTGTAAACTGTGACTCGGAACCCAGACAGAGTCTCGTTTCTGGCCCAGTGCAGGTACTGTTCAAAGATTCTGAATTTTAGCGCACTTCCCGAAGGGACAACCTGCGCTGCATTTCAGATTCCCTATGTTACAGGTGCGCTGATCAGACTAGCTCTGTGCAGCTGTGGTTCCTGTGCTTCATTCTTTCGAGTTCTATCCCTGAATTTTGCTGCCTGTGATCAGTGTATGTCTGTTTGAAACCCCTTTTCCTTGCTGTTATTCTGCCTCCTTTGTACAAAAGAACTGTAGATGTTTTTTGTGTGTTTGTTGAGTCGTTTACAGTTTTCCTTTGCAAAAGTAGCATAGTCGTACTGTCGTCCTTTGATTTGAATCTGTCGCAAGTGTCGATTTCGATCATAGGAGAAAGTTTGATTGTTGTTGATGGTCGATTATCCTGTTACTATTGCCTTTGGTCTGAATTTGTAATTTTCTAGTGTCAAGAACGAGTGTTCATTTCAAAATCGTAAGGTGTCGTAATCATCTCTATTTTTTATTTCGAAAAGAAGCTTGTTTATGTTTGTCGCTTGAAAAGAAATTCAGATTTGTACATCAACTTTCTTTTTAGCATCTATATATTAAGAAAGTTGAAAAACAAATACATGCATGTGCATTTGCATATAGACAGTCTGTTTGGCTTGATTTAGGAAAGTTCATTTATAGTGTGCTCTTCGCTCTTTGTGAAAAGATTTTGTCTTTCTTTTCCCTAGTAGCTAGGATTTTCATTGCACAAAAGAGATAGAAATTTTGTTTATCATCTTTAGATTTCATTTTAGGAATTACATCTACATCTCGTGGTGAACCCAAAAGGAAAACTTCATAAACAAGATCAACTTAAAATAAATTCAATGAATCTAACAACGCTTTGGAACTTAACGCACAACATTTAGAGGTCTAGGCTAGAGACGTATTCCGGCGTCGTAAAGCCTGGTAACTGTTGTTCTCACTGATGGTTGGGTGATTCCTCCACTTTGAGACGATAAGTGCCAGTACGGACTTGTGGTCCCACATACCGTCGAGTATATTTTGGGAGACCCCTATAGGCTTAAATCCTTTATCCATAGGAAGCCGTGTCTGTCGCCCTATCGATCGCAATGCACTGAACATAGCATTCGGGAAGATTGACTGCCGTATCGTAAAAAGTATTCTGCAGTTTTGCGATTGGTTTGGTACTCCCTCTACCTAGACTTCCAGAGTAGTCCCTTTCGTTCCTTTTCAGACTCCTTAACGGAAAAGGTCCATCTGAGCACTTCTCACTTCAGGCTCATTAAAAATCGAAGGAGACTAGAGTCATCTTTTGTTTTTTATTGACTCTTAAAAACTAAAAAAACAAGTTGTGTCAAAGCATCTAAAATTCATTTAATTCGGAAACATACTTCCCCTTTATTTTAGTTGATCGAGTAATCCACAATCATGGAAGAAAGTCAATTGAAACCCTGTCGTTCGCGGAGGCTTACGAGTCAACTGTCTTTGTCTCTAGAATCAAAGCCAGTACGGACAAAGCGAACTCATTTAACCGGTTCCAAATCTCCTATTAAAGTTAGAACAAGTGTTCCAACGACATCAGAGACTCCGTTTACTCCAAACATTTAAGGAATCCTTGCCTCTATAGAAGAAGTTCAGCAGCCACAGAAGGACAGTGATACTGATCCTGGTCTGAGAGTAAACACTTGTGTTACCGAACCAGTTCCATCTATAACCGGTTCGGAGAGTCTTGCTCTTCAAACATCTGTCGCTGCCGATTTCATGCCTTCTTCGGCACCAGAAATATTTTACGGACCTGACGGTCTTCCCCTTCCACCTGGTCTGATTGCCATAGAAGAAATTGTAGAATATCCTCAAACAAGTACTCCAACGCACTTTGGAGTCGGGATCACTCTATACCCTTCTTCGTCAGAAGTTAGTCTACCACCAGCGGAAGCTCCTGTAGAATCGCTAGGTAATATTTTGGATAGACTACAAATGTCTGAACAACCGTCAACATCTAGGACTGTGTCGTCTGACACAGCGACGGCAGAACTCCCTGCTATCACTCCGACAATGTTCGCCGATATACCATATGTCCTGACTAGCTCTCAGCCGCTAGAAGGAGCCCACTCAGGGGCTATTTCGACAGTATGGTCCATTCCTGTTTGTTCATCCGGAATAATATCTGAAAACTCTTATGTTGAGTCTCAACAAATTGATTCATTTGGAGGTCAATTTGGGCAGTCCGGCCCCCAAGGGCAAACAATTCCCTTGAGTTCTAGATTACCACCGTATGGGGGGCAGTATACCCTTTCATTATCCCCTCCGGGAGGATATCCATATGGGAGTTCACAACAACATTCAGGTTATACTGGAATTACCTCAAGTGGTTGGGTACCTATACTACCTCAACAACCAAGAGTTGTATACTCAATGCAACAATGCGTACCTATGTCGAATATCTCGACTACGCCAGCTATTGTGACGGTGTCGCAAGTTCAAGCGCTGCCTGTTGTATGCCAACCTCAGGTTTCTCAGGTTGTAATGCAACAGCCCCTTGACCCTACGACTCAACCACAATCGCCGACTAGTGGAACGACACAGGTTCAGACGGGTACAATTACCCCTCATCTTGGTCAAACTGTTAGTATAGGGCAACAACACATGGCTTCACAACCATGGCTGGTGCAATACCAACAATCGCAATTCCAACAAGTATACCAAGGTTCTGAGCAACAAATCTTTGCTAACAGTGGACAACCGTACATTCAAAACGGTCAAAATCAACCATTTTACAATGGTCATGTCCACCAACCTTACCAAACATACCAGCATCAAATGCATTATGCCGGTATGCAAAGACCAACTGCTCAAGCAATCCCATCTTATCCTGGGTATGCTTCGCCTAACCTGAATCAGCAGTTACCCTTTGTGGCAACTTTGGAGTTACTTGATTTAAACCGGTTAACCAACGATCCAATTGCTTACGCCCCTTGGTGGCCAGCGATTCCGCATAAAATTCCATCGGATATTCCTAAATTTAATGGAAATCCGGGTGAAGATCCATCGAATCATGTGATGACCTTTCATCTATGGTGTTCATCAAACACCTTAAATGATGATTCGATAAGACTTCGCCTCTTTCAGAGGACTTTAACGGGTCCGGCGGCAAAATGGTACATCGAATTGCCTAGAGCTTCGTTCAACAACTTCAGCACCTTAGCCACAACCTTTTTAACCCATTTTCAGTTACCAATAAGGTACGAAACGGGAACAGAACTTCTTACCAATTTCAAACAGACGACGGCCACTCACATATCTGATCATATACATGAATGGCGACGTCGTCGTAGAATGGTAAAAACGTATGTCCCCGATCAGCTCTTAGCTGAATGGTTTATCAAGTCATTACTACCTTCCATCACGGAAGATGTGGCAAAGGGGGGAGTCATAACAAAAGAGCAAGTTATCGCTCGTGCGCAATATCTGGATTTAATTTACACTCAGTCCGGCACGCTCTATGATAAAATACCTGACGCCCCTAGACCGGAATTCTCAATTCCTCCTCCTCCTAAATCAAACAATGACTCTCATGCCGGCGATGGCGTGATTGGCACAACAGACACGAAATCTAAAAATGCTACATCCAAAAAGGCTCGTAAGATTTCAGGTCAAAATGCAAAAGATGAACTTCTTGCTTCGGAAGTAAATGTCGTATTGACAGATAAAGGAAAAGAAACCAAACAACCAGGGAGCAAGAAGAAAGGCAAAGGGAAGAAGAAGAAACAGGAAGAATTATCACCTGAAAAATCTTCTTCAAACCCTCCTGGAGATAGGAAACTAAAATTTCCATGCATGATATGCGATGAGGATCATCGGACCGTAGATTGTCCACACAGAGCTGAGCTTAGAAAATTCTTTAAGAATTCGAGAACCTCAGCAGTGTTAACTGATCCGTTTCCAAATCCAGGAACAAATCTGGTTGAAAGTGAAAATGCTTCCCCGTCTCAAGTGCTAATGTTGTCGATTTCAAAACAGCAAAATGATGCTTTGATATCGACAAGGAACAAAGATTATGGGAATCCACAGCTGTCGAACAACAAGGATAAAGATCAACCTAGTAGTTCGACAACAACTTCGACAGAAGTTGCGCCACCTACCATTCCTGAATTGACGATAAAACCGCCAAAGGGAGTAGTACACAAGTCGACATTTAATCCCCGCGCTAGAGCGGCACAGCATTATAATATAGTGGAAGATTTGGCCCAACCGCCATCCTCTATGTCGACTCTTGAAGTACTACAAAATTGCCCATCCCAAAGGCAGGCTTTATTATCAGCCATTGGTGGGATAGACCCAAAGGATTCCAATCTTGTATCCTTCGATCATAAAGGATACGATCCTCAATTACCAACTCAACTAGCTTTCCTTGTTCAAGTGAAAGCCCTCAACAAAACTGTCCACCGAACAATTATTGATGAGGGAGCATCTACATGCATTATGTCGATGAGTTGCTGGAAAAATTTAGGATCTCCAACCTTCTCACGATCTTCGACGAAATTAAAAGCATTCGACAGAAGGACATATACCCCATATGGTATCCTAAGTAACTTGAAAGTTGAACTAGGAGAGAAAACAGTAGAAATAGATGTTGAAGTCATCGATGGGAATCTTGATTACAACATCCTACTAGGAAGACCATGGATATATGCCATGGCAGCTGTTGTGTCGACCTATTTTAGGAAGATTGCATTTCCCTTTCAAGGAGGGATTACAATCGTCGATCAACAAAACTTCCTCCCCAATGGTTCTCAAGTTACTGGAAGCATTCCCATGATCCATGGAAGCCCCCATTCGCTTCAGAATATCGGAGTAGGCCTACTAAAAGATCCTATACTAATGGGAACTTTCGCTCTTCCACCTCCAATCAATCTGGCAGAAGTAGCGTCGATAGGTACCTGCAACATGATATCTTCTAAAGAGATCTCAGAAAACGATATCGACATGGATCATGCAGTGGTTTTTCCCCCAAGCCCAACGGAAATATTGTAGCAATCAATGTTCCTAGCATGGGAGGCAAACCCAAATCAACGCTCATCAAGCGTTTGGATAGATAGGTCTAGAGAATATGGTACCCCTTCAGATCCTTGGTTGCGAGTTCATGTCACCGACGAAGGAATTGTCCAATCTATGGTAATTGAAGGGACACCACGGAATGATTCCCACAATCGTTCCCTTCTTCCGGATTGTGGAGAAGATAATCAAAATGACCTGTACCATCCATCAGTTTTTGAATTCCTATCAAATACTGTAAACACGGTGGATTCCGAGCGAAACTTGTCCAATATTGAAGAGACCATCGCCATAAATATCTCGACCAAAACAGATGTTGTAGAGAATATTTATGTCGGCAAATGTTGTTCTTCTTCTGAACTAGAGATATATAACGCTCTTTTTCGCGAATTCAGAGATGTCTTTGCTTGGTTGTATGATGAAATGCCAGGCATTGACTCGAGTATCGTTGAACACGAAATTAAGATGTATCCAGATGTCAAACCAGTACGACAACGGCTACAGCAGGTGCACCCCAAGAAAGCCGCTTCCATTAAGGCAGAAGTTGAAAAACTTCTCCATGCTGGTTTCATCTACCCGGTTCCTCTAACCGATTGGGTATCGAATATTGTCCCTGTTATGAAAAAACAAGGAACAATTAGAGTGTGCATCGATTATAGGGATGTAAATCAAGCTTGTCCAAAGGACAACTACCCTACACCCTTCATTGACCAGATAATTGATGAATGTGCCGGATGCGAAATCTTTTCATTCATGGATGGATTCTCCGGTATAATCAAATAAATATCTGCCCACAGGACCAGTCAAAGACTGCATTTATTTGTCCGTGGGGCACATTCGCATATCGAAAATTACCCTTTGGTTTAAAGAACGCAAGGGTGACGTTTTAGAGGGCAATGAATTATGCCTTCCATGACATCAAAAACATCGTTCAACCATACCTCGACAATCTTTCGGCTCATTCGCGAAAGCGGACTGATCACCCGCAGCATTTAAGAGAGATATTTCTATGTTTCCGACACTACAAGATACGACTCAATCCACACAAATGTGTATTTTGCGTTAGTTTTGGTCGTTTACTTGGCTTTGTAGTCTTAAAGGACAGGATTCGTCTCGACCCATGTAAGGTCCAGGCAATCATAAATTTGCCTCCACCTTCTAATTTGCTTCAGATTCAGAAACTCCAAGGGAAAGCGAACTTTCTGAGGAGGTTCATTCCAAATTACGCCGAACTTTCTAAAGGTTATACACGTCTTTTGAAAAAGGAAGTACCCTTTGTCTGGGATCAGGTTGCGCAAGCTTCCTTTGATGCTTTAAAAGATTCCCTAATGAAAGCATCATTAATGTACGCTCCTGATTATCAAAAAGATTTTAACCTGTATCTGGCTGCAGCGGATACGACCATCGCAATGGTTTTGGTTCAAGAAGTTGATGGAATTGAACATCCTATATATTATTTAAGTAAAAACTTAAATGATACAGAAATCAAATATTCTTACGTTGAAAAGCTAGCACTCGCAGCTGTTCAAGCGATACAGAGATTTCGACACTATGTCCTCTTTCGGAAAACTACCATTCTGTCAGATTGCAACCCCATGACTTATATATTGTCGCGACAGTTGCTGGGGGGCAAATATTCAAAATGGATAGCAATCCTACAAGAGTTTGATATGGAATTTGTAAAATCCAAGTCAAAGAAAGCTCTAGTTTTCGCAGAATTATTGTGCGATCTCCCATCGTCGTCCAACGATGAAACATCCGAAGAAACAATCGTGGATGAAAGTTTGTTTCTGATATCTGCAAGCAATGAGTGGTATGGGGATATAATCATTTATCTCCAAACCCAAAAATACAGGCCAAACACCTCCCACTCAGAACAAAAACGTATTTGATACCAAGCAAAAGACTACATGATCGTCGGTGATACACTTTACTGTCGTGGTATCGATACAGTTCTGAGAAGGTGCCTCACCCATGAGGAGGCCGAAAAATTCCTGAATGATTGTCATTCAGGCACGTGTGGGGGGCATCAATCTGGATATGCTACGGCACAAAAAATCTTACGAGCAGGATACTTCTGGCCAAAAATGTTCAAAGATTGCATAACTGCAGTCAGAAGTTGCCATGCTTGTCAAATTTTCGATAGCAAAACCAGAGGACCACCTGCACCTCTGCAACCAGTAGTTGCTGTTGGGCCATTCGCCAAATGGGGCATCGATTTCATGACATGTAACCCCACCTCGACCGGGGGGCATGGGTACATCATAGTCGCAGTTGACTATTTTACCAAATGGGCCGAGGCGATGCCTACATTAGATAATACTGGTGAAACGGCTGCCCTCTTCTTTTTCAATCATGTAGTCGCCAGATTCGGTATGCCGCAGGCTATAGTCACAGATCATGGATCGCATTTTCACAATCACATGATGGTCGAATTAGCTGCCAAACTAGGGTTGTCTCACGACAGCTCTACTCCATATTATCCGCAAGCCAATGGACAAGTTGAAGCAATCAACAAGGTCCTCAAACGCATGCTACAAAGGATGATTGGAGTTCACAAAAGAAGATGGCACCTAATCCTGTACTTAGCTTTGTGGGCTTACCGAACATCGGTAAGGAATGCAACCGGGTTCACACCTTTCCAACTGGTATATGGCCTGGAAGCAGTCTTACCAATCCAGTGTGAAATCTCGTCTCTCAAACTCGCAATTGATCTCCTCCCCGGAACTTCAGAAGAAGAAGCTCGTTTCTTGGAATTAATCCAATTGGATGAAACCCATCATGATGCCGCTTTTGCTAATGAAGCCCATAAGAAACGAGTCAAGGCGCAGTTCGACAAAAATTTCAAACCCCGTGTCTTCTCAGAAGGTGACTTGGTCTTGCTTTACGACCAAGAATCCGATAAATTGGGAGCGGGTAAATTTAAGTCTTTATGGATGGGCCCGTATATTGTTAAATGAGTGTTAGCAAAAGGAGCCTACGAGTTAATGGATTATGACGGAATTCCACTGGCACAACCTCGTAATGGGTTGTACCTCAAGCATTACTATGCGTAATGGTAACCAGTATGCTTTTGTTATGTTTTTGTTTTTGCTAAAGTGCTTATTTTGGTCAAGTAATCCACTTTTTACATTTGTTGCAGATGTCAAACCTATTGGAGTCATGTGTTGGATATGACGATGGAGCGAGTCGTAGTTCGCAGAACCTATCCTCCACAGCCTGGGCCATTTTTGATCCAAGCGGCGAGTTAGTAAGTTTCAAAGGTGTATGTATTGGTCGATCAATGAATAACATCGTTGAATATAGTGCGTTGGTAGAACTTCTCTCTGATGCCATCACACATGGTATACGCCGAGTAATTGTTAGGCTAGACTCACAACTCGTAATACTACAACTCAATGGTATATATTCCATCCGAAACCCAGCTATTTATCGCATGTTCCTAAGGGTTAAGATTTTGGAAAGACAATTTGATTTTATTCAATATCAACATATTTCCAGAAACTTAAACACATTAACTGACTCATTAGCAAACTATGTGTTAGATAGACATTTGCAACATTTATAAAAAGAAACACACCATCAATGTTTGCATGTGGATCATGTAGCTTAACCAAAATAAAACTCCGAAAATCAAAAATATATATAACTGTTTATGGTTTACACATAATGTTCTGTAACCAAGACAAAATCGGTCAAATGACCCAAAAACTCTAAATGCTAGGGGGCACCCTAGTCTAATGATGCTCGTGATAGCAAGTCACAGCTTGTGCGATCATGCGTAAGAGATGAGTCCATCGTCTAGGCACACCAGTAGTATGTCGCTGTAACCGCTAAGGTAGCTCGTCAGTCCTCACATCTGGAATATCGAGAGTGAGGCCCTCAACCTGCTCCTGTAATGCTGTGAGAGTCTCAGCCACATCGAGGTCACGGAGAATAGCCCTTCCGACAGCCTCTCCTACTGGGGTAGCAGCTGGTACTCTCAGGTGAACTACTAGACGAACAGGACCAACATCTGCATGTACACATGAGTTTGATTAAAGTCTTGATAGAATAAAGCACAAGGACATTATAAACAAAAAACGATAAACAGGAATATGGTCAAAGATTTTACCAATGGCGCCCCACTGCTCGCCATCCGGCAGTACTAAATCTGGATCACCCCGGAAGTCCATGCCAGCGTATGGATACTCAGAATAAACCATCTCCTAACGATCAAACCACCTGAAGAAGGTATCAGAAAATGAAATCTGAGACTGGCCAGCATGCCTAGACATATGGTCAACCCATCTAGGCATACGTGGTTCAGTAGGAGAAGGTAAATCGAGTGCAATGTACTGTGGCTGCATCAGTGGTATCTTCTCCAAGGCAAAGGTGGTCAAAATAGAACCATACCCAAAGTTCTTCAACCTCCCGCTCTTTATCTTGGTCAACTGTTCTTTCATCACAAGAAGTATTGCGTCGCACTAGTTGAACACCTTCGGTTGGAGGCATTCCAAGGCATGCTACATGTAAGATCGGTTGGCTACATGAAGAGCCGCACCACCGCCCATCCTACCAAAAGTAAACAGAATAGTCCTAAGGGACCTGTCAGTGACATCACGGATGATGATCTTGCCGTCTTTACTCGGCTGAGATCCTTCTCTGCAGTACCGGCGGACATAATCTCTCTCAGAGTCGCCTCCTCGGCCGAACCTGACAAAGAGATGGGGGCACCCCGCCTCGACAAGCCAGTCAAGAAATAGATGTCTACCACAGTCAAGGGGATAGATTTTCGCTTGATCTAGAAAACCTGATTGGTAGGATCCCAAGCATCGAGCAAATACTGCAATAAGTTGATCTGTTGTCTCATGCTAGAAATGCAGAAGAACTTCAGCAAGCCACAGTTCCGCAGCGCGTTCACTGTAACTGGATCATGTAGGGCAAGCATTTCCTCTTCTTCATGCTCACGTTCTCACCATGTAATGGTCATCTTACTCCAAAGATCTCTGAAAAACAAACAAGAGAGGAGTTAGATCCTGATTTTGGTAAGAAACAGGCAAAATTTCCATCAAAAATTGTGCATCAAATTCCCTTTTTGTGCCCAACGCACCTGCAGCAGTGTGCTAGGTGCGTTGAATGTCAGATAGCCTTTAGACAGGCCAACATTCAACGCAGTTTTGCTGATGGCAGAATGAGTTCTTCAAACCCCAGGGACTCAGAAAATCTAGGAATCAAGCTCAAAATGCAAAATGGAAACCATGAAATGAAAGAGCTCAGGTTTAGCTCCTACCTGGTCCAGACGGCACCGAGAATCGTCCACAGAATCTCCCGAAATCAGCTGATGAAAATCAAGGGGGAAAAGCACCTTCAAAGCTCCAACAAACCAAAGTTCAAATGAAATGGTAAAATAAGAGGTAAAAACACTTTTTCATTACTTTTTACGTAGTTCAAAGTAAAATACTAGTGTTCTAACTCGTTTTCAAGCATATATTGTTCATTTCTGACCAGTTTGATGAAGCAGTTGAAAATACAATACGATCTTTGAAAGAACGAAGCTATTTATGGTAAAATCAAAATAGGACCATCTAATCGAGCAGTGTTACCACAAGGTTCAAGCTTGTTAAAAAATAAACCCGCATCGAGCAGTTTTAGCACATAGTTCAAGCTCATTAAAAAACAAACATAAGACATGAGCAAATGTTTCCACCCACGTTTAAGCTCGTTAAAAAATGAACTATTCCCCGGTAAATAACCATCGTGAATGTAGTACTTCAGCCATTAAAGCCTTGGTCATGTTTGCACTGTCACCTCCACTTTTTCATTGGCCGATCATTCACCTCCATTTGATTGTTTACCCATTTTGAGGAACAGCTGCGAAGAGTGATTTCACTAGCCATCCTTGTGACACTGCCGTGATTGGAAAATTCCAAAACTTACCTGGAATCAGCTGCTACCTGTTTTATCACTCGTTCCTCAAAAGACGAGTCTCCTTTAAGCTCTTTTCAACTGACTCATAAAATATGAAAAGATTGCCGAGCCATTGGCCTCTCCAGCTCGTTAAAGGGACAGGAAGTGTTATCCCTCCTCTAGATTTTAATCTTTTTTGGACCTGAGGGATTATTACACAAAAAGATCGAGCACTTGTTTTGTTCGGCTCGTTAGAACTATCGAAAATTCATCCCTTCTATATTGTTTTATACTTTTTTGGACTTAAGGGATTAGATGACGAAAAAGGAATTTTGGAGTTACCTTTACGTTCCTTTTCAGACTCTCTAGAATTGAAAAGGACTGAGTTATCTTTGTCGTTAAACTCATTAAAAAGATTAATAGTGGCAAACTTGTCTTTAGACAAGAACGAGTTTCACTATCGCTAGGCTCGTTAAAACATAGCGATGGGTTTGCCCGAAGGGAAAATTATAGAACAAGCATATGTTATCCTCCTCAAGCTTGACAAAAATAAAGAGGTACTGGTCAGCAATGACTGGGGAAAAATTGGGAAGAAAACTCAAAGAAACTTTGTTGGTAGCAAGTCGCTCTTGAACATGACACTTCCACTCCGTGTCCGAGTCGGGTTGGGTTGTTTCATTCACCGGTCACATCACCATGGTCACGCCATACCATCCACATTTGGGGTTAATGCTACCAATCCATCACATTAGTGTCGCCGATATGTTCAAGAGAAGTCATCCAGAGAAGTCACCTGTGTCTCACCCACTACCATACATTATACTCCATTCTTTCATGACCGCCACCGTGAACCTTATATCACCAAATCGTTTTCACCTCCATCAAAATCATTTGCTCCGTTCCGTGTCATTGATGTGGGATTCATCAAGGCCCTCCTGTGACGGATCACTTCTTATCGACATCAGCTCATTATCCAAGAAGTTGATCTAGGAACACCCCATTCAGTACTTTGAAGCTTGCATGCCTCAATGGCAAGTTTCTCACTTCCGGCGACAGGTTTACATCAATGGCCTTCGACCGAAAGATTTTGTGTGGTGTTTGACGCCAAGTCCTTTATTCACACCACATGAATTGTACTGTAGTACCTTGAGGGTCATTATCATTATCGGTGATTCCTCTCGCGCTTGTTAACAGTTTACATCATTGACTGGTAATCAAGCGATGTCTTTCCATGTTCGACTTCAGAACATTTCTCACATGGATCGACTTGTACTTCGAGTGAAGATCAGACGAGATTGAAGACCCCGAATCTAGTTTCATCCATCCGGGCTGCGATATATATTTAGGGAAATAAAGACATTAAATGTACAGCATTGCAGCACAGATAATCATCCTAGCAAAAGGATGATGGCTCTATCAGAATCATCAGTATACACTCAGACGGTTGTCTGTCTTATGTACATGAAAATGAATTTATAAAGCTGAGCATGGGAATGCCCGCCTCAACTAGATCATGAAAATATTATGAAGATAATGTATTGTATTGTATCTTATTACAGGTCTCCTCCCAGCATTGAAAGAACTTTGGATCCTCATAATAAAGCATTTCACCCGACACCAAAAGGTTAACGGCCTCATACTTTAGGGGGCAACTGTTATAGACATTTTTGTGCCCTACAACTCCAAGCATGAAATGTCCATAAACCAAGGGCTCCTAAGTCCCTAAAAGTGTTGTTCTAACCCCTAAAGGAACAAGGTCAACAAATTACAGCTTCTCCCAGAAGTTCTCCACCAGAAACTGCTCAGAATTGGTCAAAACAGGATCATTGCAGCTGCTCCACTGGCTAGGTGCGTTGCATCTCACCCAAATGCACTGTGAGGGTGCGTTGCGTTTCAAAACTCCCTTCTGTGGGGTGCGATGGGCGAGAAATGACAAATGGCAGTGTCATTTCACGAGGTGGAGAGGCAATGGAAGCTTCCAGAATCTTCTCCTGTGACACTTGCCTCACTGAATTCGACCAAGGATGAGTAAGAGGCCCTCAGTCTCCAAGTGGAAGCAAGACTGACAGAGATAAGACACTAATCAAATCACCAACTGACTCATCCCCCTTACAGATATCTATATATGGATCCCTCATCCCAGAGATCCAGAGGCTGGAATTTTGCATATTGTAAGGAATTGCTGTTGGTTTCTAGAGACAAACATCAGATTGTTGGGTGATCTATGCTTTGTTTGAGGTGAAGAGGGGCTTCTTTGCTGGGAGGTTGATGCTGGGTCGGAACCACTGGTTGTAACTCCTCCTGGATCTTTTCTTGTTTATCAATAAAAGCTATTTGAGTTTGCCTCCATGCTTTTATATCATTGATGCTTGTTACATTTGTATGGTCAATTTAAATCTGATCCTAAGTTGTTTATGAATATAGATCCATGTCTTTGTATAGTGCTATGCTTCTGTGATCTTGCAGGTACTTTGTGAAGCTGGGCGTGCTAGGGAGCAGGTAGCTGGAGACTATCAAAGAAGAGAGGGATCGGATCAAAGGATTAGCGCAAGACAGAGGTTGGTTCTTTCTATTCCTCTCTATCTATAATTCATAAAGGAAATACAAAATTAGCTTTTCTCTGTTTGTTTCTAAGGAAACTGTCACACCTTAGTGGGATAGAGCAGTTCTATATAGACACTTTTCCCTGTAACACTATAAGAGATTCATTGAGAATTTCTCAAGAATAGCTACCTCCCTTTTCCGACTTTTGGCTAAGGATAGTGAGTTTTCTTGGTCCACAACTTGCCAACAATCCTTTGAGACATAGAAGGAAAAATTAGTCTCGACACCAATTTATAGGGGAGCAAACTGGTCCCTGCCATTTCATATTTCCTCTACTGCCTCAAATACTGCTATTGGCACAGCTTTAGGACAAGAAGAAGACAAACAATCTTATGCTATTTATTTCATTAGTAAAAACTTGCCATCTACCGAACTCAATTATACGGTTACCGAGAAAGAGTTTTTAGCTGTAATTTTTTCCATTAATAAATTCAGACATTATATTATAGGATATGAAGTCTTTGTGCATACTGGTCATTCCGCAATAAGATATTTGATGAATAAACCATTAACTAGCGTTAGAATGACTAGGTGGTTACTATTGTTACAGGAATTTAATATTACTATTGTTGATAGACCAGGAAAATCAAATGTAGTAGCAGATTATCTTTCAAGGTTAAGTAATCCTGGTGAAGTAATTCATGTTGATGATGATTTTACTGGCAAACATATTTTTGTTGTGTCAACAAAATCCCCATGGTTTGCTGACATATCTAACTATATAGTCACTGGAAAATTACCACCTCACTTATCCGCTCGTGAAAAGCGGAATATCATACAGAAAAGTGTTGCATATTCCTGCATCCAAGGAGACCTCTTTTACACCGAAGAAGATCTCATTATCCATATATGTGTAAGAGAGGAATAAGTGTTTAATATTTTAAAATCTACCCATGATGAACCTTGTGGGGGTCACTTCGCCGATAAGCGGATTGCATACAAAGTGTTACGAGTTGGCTATTTTTGGCCTTCCTTGTTTAAGGATGCCAAACAATATGTCAAGTGGTGTGCTAGCTGTCAGTGAGTTCATCGGCCTAATCAAACCAATGAAATTCCTTTATGTCCTCAAGTTATGATTGAGCCTTTTGAAAAATGGGCCATTGATTTCATAGGACCAATAAATTCAACATCATCAAATAAAATGCATATTTTGGTTTGTACAGATTTTGTTACAAAATGGGTAGAAGCTAAAGCTGTTTTTTTTGTTACTGAAAGAGTTGTTTTTGATTTTCTTTTTACTGAAATATTTACTAGGTTTGGTGTGCCTAGAGAAATTGTTTCTGACAATGGACTGTTGTGGGGAAAAATGCCTATTTAGGACGATCCTATCCACCTAAGGTGTGACAGCGCCTTAGCAACAAACGAATACAGCTATCATGATTTATTCCTTTATGAAATATGAAAGAGAGGAGATCGGCATACTTACCATTATCTTTCGGTTGTCCCTCGAACTAGATCCTCTTCCCTTTGTGTGTCCACAGCTACTCGCCTCCTCGCTCGATCAAGAGAACAGCTGCCTGTGACAAGAGAACAGCTACTTGCAACAAGAGAAGAACACAATACAAAGGCAGATATACATATTCATAAATGATTCAGGATTAGAAGTAAATCAAATATACCAATGCAATTACACAAAATACACCAGCATATAGGAAAGAATCAAGATAGCTTTATTGAAAGTAACAGGGTTCAGGAAGAGATACAACCCATAGGGCTCCAACCCAGCATCTCCTTCCCAGCAGAATGGAATTCCTTCTTCAGCTCCCTTCAAAGCATAACACACCCAATATTTCTAGCCACAAACCAACAGCAATTCTTTGCAAATACCAAATTCCAGCCCCCCGAGACCTCATGAGAGAGATCTATATATAGGAGTTTTGGAGAAAGGATGAGTCAGCTTGAGGCTGGTATGAAGCTGACTAGTGTCCTCTCCCACTTCAGTTCTTGAGTCCACTTGGAGGTTCTTGCTTCCACTTGGAGATTTGGAACCTCTTACTCATCACCAGTCGAATTCCCTGATCCAAGTGTCATTTTGGAAGCTTCCTGGGCATTGACACCTTGAGGAATGACTCTGCCACATGTCCAAACTCGCCCAGCGCAGGTAGCCTTCTTTACAGTTGACATTCAACGCAGGTAGACAGTGGAGCAATTGACATTCAGCGCAGATGCTCAGTGGAGCAGTTGACATGATCCAAAATTGCCTTGTTTTTGAGTGTTTTCAGGTGGAGAACTTTTGTGAATTGCTGTGGTTACTTGGTCTTGTTCCTCTAGGGGTAGGAACAACATGTTTAGGGACTTTGGATCCCTTGATTATTGACATTTCATGCTCAGTGATGCAAGGCACAAAAATGTCTATAACAGTTGCCCCCTAAAGTATGAGGCCGTTTATCGGGTGAAATGCTTTATCCAGGAGGGTCCGAAGTTCATCCATCTGCTGGGAGGAGACCTGTAATAAAATACAATACAATACATTATGATTCATTCTTTTTTCATGATCTAGCTGAGGCGGGCATTCCCATGCTCAGCTTTATAAATACATTTTTGTACATAGAACAGACGATCGTCTGATGGTAGACTGATAGTTCTGGTGAAACTATCATCCTTTGAGAAGGATGATCATCTGCTGCAATGATGTACATGTCAAATGTCTTTATTTTCCTGAATATATATCGCAGCCCGGATGGATGAAACTAGATCCGGGGTCTTCAAAACTCGTTCGATCTTCACTCTAAGTACAAGTCGATCCATGTGAGAATTGCGCTGAAGTCGAACATGGAAAGACATCGCTTGATTACCGGTCAATGATGTGAACCGTTAACAAGCGCGAGAGGAATCACCGATAATGATAATGACCCTCAAGGTACTACAGTACAATTCACGTGGTGTGAATAAAGGACTTGGCGTCGAACACCACGCAAAATCTTCTGGTCGAAGGTCATTGATGTATACCTGTCGCCGGAAGTGAGAAACTTGCCATTGAGGTATGCAAGCTTCAAAGTACCGAAGGGGTTGTTCCTAGATCAACTCCTTGGATAATGAGCTGATGTCGACAAGGAGTGATCCGTCAAAGGAGGGCCTTAATGAATCCCACATCAGTGACATGGAACGGAGCTAATGATTTTAATGGAGGTGAAAACAATCTGTGACATATGATTCAGGGTGGCGGTCATGAATGGATGAAGGATAATGTATGGCAGTGGATGGGACCCGGTTGACTCTTTCTGAACGACTTCTCTTGAACATATGGCGACACTGATGCGATGGATCGGTAGCATTACCCCAAATATGGATGGTATGGCAAGACCATGGTGATGTGACCGGTGAATGAAACAACCCAACCCGAATATGATACGGAGGAAAAGTGTCATGTTCAAGAGCGACCTGCTACCATCAAAGTTTTCTTGATTTTTCCCAATTTTTCCCCAGTCATTGCTAACCAGTACCTCTTTATTTTTTCAAGCTTGAGGAGGATAACATATGCTTGTTCTATAACCTGCCCTTCGGGCAAGCCCATCGCTATGTTTTAACGAGCTTAGCGATAGTGAAACTCGTTCTCGTCTAAAGACAAGTTTGTCGCTATTTAATCATTTTAACGAGTCTAACGACAAGGATAACTCGGTCCTTTTCATTTTTAGAGAGTCTGAAAAGGTACATAAAGTTAACTCCAAAATTCCTTTTTCGTCATCTAATCCCTTAAGTCCGAAAAAGATAAAACAATACAAAAGGGATGAGTTTTCGATATCTTTAACGAGCCGAACAAAACAAGCGCTCGATCTTTTTGTGCAATAATCCCTCAGGTCCAAAAAGATTAAAATATAGAGGAGGGATAGCTCTTCCTGTCCTTTAACAAGCTGGAAGGCCAAAACTCGGCAATCTTTTCACATTTTACGAGTCAGTTGAAAAGAGCTTAAAGAAGACTCGTCTTTTGAGGAACGAGTGATAAACAGGGATAGCAACTGATTCCAGGTACAGGTTGGAATTTTCCAATCACGGCAGTGTCACAAGGATGGCTAGGTGAAATCACTCTTCGCAGCTGTTCCTCAAAATGGGTAAACAATCATATGGAGGTGAACGATCGGCCAAATGGAAATGGAGGTGGCAGGTGCAAACACGACCAAGGCTTTTTATGGCTGATAAATTTACGATCACATCGGTTATTTACCGGGATAGGTTCATTTTTTAACGAGCTTGAATGCGCCAAAACACTGCTCAAACTTATGTTTATTTTTTAACGAGCATGAACTATGCGCTAAAACTGCTCGAACTTATGTTTATTTTTTAACGAGCATGAACTATGCGCTAAAACTGCTCGAACTTATGTTTATTTTTTAACGAGCATGAACTATGCGCTAAAACTTCTCGATTACCCAGTCATAAGATAAGAGTGTCTCATGAAAGATCCCATTTTTTATAGAGCTTGCGCCTTACCAAAGCTATGCTCACTCTCCTTTCTTTATGCAAGTTCGGAAACGGCTAATCCTACGAGTTTAAAGGGTTAGACCTACAGGTTTAAAGGGAGGACCTAAAAATTTAAAAAAATAAATAGTCGCCCCTTGCTTGCACTCCAAAAGGTTTGCATGCCCCTAGGTATAAGGTATGATTTCAAGGTTACCCCTCAATTTTCAGATAAAACATATGTTTTACCGGGAGAGGCCTACCTCTTTCAGGCTACCCAAAGATTGTCCTGTTATTTTTTCAACAAAACACTTCCTCGGCAATGTCTACCTAAATAGACAAGGGTGAATGACCTCTGTCAAACACGTAACTTTGACAAAAGAATCTTATTCTAGAACAACCCCTCTTCCATCCACGGACGGGGTACGGACTAGTCATATTCTCCCGCGGAAACCTACCCTATACCCAGAGTTTCCCTGCCGAAGCAGGCCAGGATGCATGCCCCCTGGGTTCCAGTCATATCCTCCCGGATTACTCGCGCTCATCAGGAGGACAAACCGTGGGTTGAGACACTTCTTGCATGAAAAGACCATTTAGGGATGGCACATGACTATTTGTGATGTGTGATCTGGGAAACGAAAGTTGGTCCACGAGCTTGACCATTCTTCCTTCATGCGGAAAACACATTACTCTAAAGAGTGAGGAGACTACAACTCCCATGCAATATATATAGTCTCGTCCAAGGAGTTGGTTATAATCCAAGGGTCCTTGAACGACCATCACGTTCATTTGAACGGTCTTCCCTTTCAATGTTATAGGCACATTGGGGAGGATCCCTAAAGGTCGACTGGTTCCTTTATCAAAACCTGATAGATTTCTCATTTCAGGTAAGAGTGCTGGCGAACCAAGCGCTCTCCAAGCAATAGAGGAAAGGATACTCACAGATGCCCCCTCATCAATGATAGTGCCAGCCATTACCATTCTGTATATTTGACAAATAATTCTGAATGGCACACTGGCTGGCAACCGGGGTCTGCCTAGTTGGTTCCAATCAAAGGACACAACCAGGTTGCTTGGTGGTGGGACCGAATATACGGCCGGATAGCGCTCTGATGAACTTCCTTCCTGCAACAAAGGAATAGTGGCATTGCCCCCTTGATCATCAGAGTCAGTGCTGATGAAGAGAACTTGGACGGTGTCGTCTGTATTCTCCTCTGTGATGGTGTCATTCGAAGATGGAGCCTCTGAAGGAAAAACCGGGTCAACTGCCGTATCAACCTTTTGACTTTCGTCAGGCATGGATCCATACGGTTCTTCTTCAATGACAGGTGCTTCGGCTAACCATCTAAGTGGTTCGGCCGGATTCTCAACTAGTGAGGGACTTGGCAGGAGTCTTTGATATCCAGGAGGAAGATTCGCTCGTAAAATCGGGCGATCTTCCAGAACTCTTTTTGCCTCGTCTAAGAAGGGACAACGGTGGATGGCGTGATCGCCTTCACACAGTCTGCAGGGAAATTTAACTTTCCCATTCTGTCTTGGAGCTTCACTCCCACTAGTTGACGGTGAGCAGTCGACATGGCTATCAGAGGTCGATGCTCCCGAATTGTGCAAACGGGGGGACCAGTCTCTTAGTATCCATGGGATACAGGGACAATCTCTATGGAAGTGGTCTCTCCTGCATATGATGCATGGCGATTTAGGCCTTACAAGTGCGGTGCGTGGATTTCTGTTAGATGACATTTGTTTGCCCCCAGTCGTCTTAGGCTCCTTCTTCTTCTTTTCTTTCTTCTTCTTCTCCTTCTTCTCCTTAGGAACCTGATTTTTTGATCGACCAGTTCCATCAAGTGAAGAGGAAGGAGGGGAGGAAGATGAAGTGGAAGGCTGGGAGGTAACTCTTGTCTGATCTAAATGTTGACTCGACTTTTCAGGAGTGGTGGTATTCTGAACGACATTGGTCGAAAAGAGCCAAACTGGTAGGCCAATTGTCAGTCCTGGAAGCGACAATGCGGCCATGTGGGGCGCACCAACATCTCCCCAAGAGGAGAAGGGACTAGGATTTCCACCCAAGGGAACTCCTTGGTTGGTGTGCTCCATCTTTTCAACCTAAAGATCAACGCAGGATTAAAGGGTGATTGTTCCGTTTAAAATAAATTGTTAACGACGCTTTTAGACACAACTTGCTTTTTCAGTTTTAAAGAGTCGAGAAAAAGCTAAAGATGACTCTAGTCTCCTTCGATGTTTTAACGAGCCCGAAGTGACAAATGCTCGGATGGACTTTTTCTGTTATAGAGTCTGAAAAAGGCCAAAAGGAACTGCTCTGGAGATCTAGGTAGAGGGTGTGCCAAACCTTTCGCAAAACCACAGAATACGTTTTACGGTACGGGTGGTCGATCTTCATGAATGTTGTTTTCACTGCATTGCGATCAGTAGGGCGGCCGACACGGCTTCCTAAGGATAAAAGATATATGCCTATAGGGGTCTCCCAATATATACGCGACGGTACGTGGGAGCACAATCTGTATTAGCGCCACCGACTCTCAGGAGGAATCACCCACCTTCTTCGAGATCGACAGTCACTATGTTTAACGACGCCGGAACACGTCTCTAGCCTAGACCTCTATGTTGTGCGTTATGTTACAAAGCGTTGTTAGGTTCATTCAGTTTATTTTAGGTTGATCTTTTTAAAGTTTGCCTTTCAAGGTTCACCACGAGATGTATGATACAACTTCCTAAATGCAGTCTAAGATGATAAGCAAGCTTTACAATCTTTCAACTTTGAAAATCCTAGCTACTAAGGGAAAAGAGAGCGACTATCTTTTCTCAAAGAGCAATCAGCACACTCTAATGCACTTTCCCTAAATCCAACATGCAAACTTATCAAATGCAAAATGCACAATGCAGGTGTTTGTTTTCACTTTCTTAGTATAAATGCCTACAAAGAAAGCTTTTTTCACAACTTTGAATTTGCTTTTACAATGATCAAAATAAACAAGTTCTCTTTCTTCGAAATCAACAAGGGTAGAAGAGATTACAATCACTTTGCGATTTTCAAAATAAAGACTTGTTTTTGATACTTTGAAAAGACAAATTCAAACCAATAAGCAAAAGTAAAATTATAATCAATCTGAACAAACAGCCAATGAACTCTCTTCTAAGATCACTCTCAATCAGATCTGAATCAAAGGCTACAGAAAGACTACTTTACTCATGCAAAGGAAGACTGTAAATGACGCCACAAACACATAAAAACATTCACAATATTTTTGTACAAAAATGGGACAGAATTCAGGCAAAGAAAAGGGTTATCAGACCAGCAACTATACTTGGTTAAAGGCTGCAAAAACAGAGATCAAAACAGGGCAAAAAGGACAAAGAACCCCAGCTGCACAAGGCCACACTGGTTCAGCGCAGGTAGAACACTGTCAATTTGACATTCAGCGCAGGTAGCTCCTTCGGGACCTGCGTTGAAATGCAGACTGCCTTCACAGTGCCTGCAATGAAAGGGAAAACTCTCGTTTCCCTTGGTTTCTGGGTCACAAAATGCTCAAAAATACACTGTTTCAGGCCAAATCAGAAACACAAGCAAGGTATAAACAGAGGGGTGCTTTGATAGGGTACTAAAGACTATCACAAGGATCAATCAAATCGTTTGTGGATCTAGTTTAAATCATAGACAAGTCCAACATACTAGATCAAAGCAGCAACTTTTACTTTGCATCCGGGAAAGATGCAATTCAATAGTAGCTGTCAAGTCTATGAAGTAAACAAATGACGGAAACACAAATGAAATGAATAAACAAGTTCTTCCCCAGTGGAGTCGCCAATTTGTTGTGGGGAAAAATGCCTATTTAGGACGATCCTATCCACCTAAGGTGTGACAGCGCCTTAGCAACAAACGAATACAGCTATCATGATTTATTCCTTTATGAAATATGAAAGAGAGGAGATCGGCATACTTACCGTTATCTTTCGGTTTTCCCTCGAACTAGATCCTCTTCCCTTTGTGTGTCCACAGCTACTCGCCTCCTCGCTCGATCAAGAGAACAGCTGCCTGTGACAAGAGAACAGCTACTTGCAACAAGAGAAGAACACAATACAAAGGCAGATATACATATTCATAAATGATTCAGGATTAGAAGTAAATCAAATATACCAATGCAATTACACAAAATACACCAGCATATAGGAAAGAATCAAGATAGCTTTATTGAAAGTAACAGGGTTCAGGAAGAGATACAACCCATAGGGCTCCAACCCAGCATCTCCTTCCCAGCAGAATGGAATTCCTTCTTCAGCTCCCTTCAAAGCATAACACACCCAATATTTCTAGCCACAAACCAACAGCAATTCTTTGCAAATACCAAATTCCAGCCCCCCCAGACCTCATGAGAGAGATCTATATATAGGAGTTTTGGAGAAAGGATGAGTCAGCTTGAGGCTGGTATGAAGCTGACTAGTGTCCTCTCCCACTTCAGTTCTTCAGTCCACTTGGAGGTTCTTGCTTCCACTTGGAGATTTGGAACCTCTTACTCATCACCAGTCGAATTCCCTGATCCAAGTGTCATTTTGGAAGCTTCCTGGGCATTGACACCTTGAGGAATGACTCTGCCACATGTCCAAACTCGCCCAGCGCAGGTAGCCTTCTTTGCAGTTGACATTCAACGCAGGTAGACAGTGGAGCAGTTGAAATTCAGCGCAGATGCTCACTGGAGCAGTTGACATGATCCAGAATTGCCTTGTTTTTGAGTGTTTTCAAGTGGAGAACTTTTGTGAATTGCTGTGGTTACTTGGCCTTGTTCCTCTAGGGGTAGGAACAACATGTTTAGGGACTTTGGATCCCTTGATTATTGGCATTTCATTCTCAGTGATGCAAGGCACAAAAATGTCTATAACATGGACCACAATTTATTTCTAATCTAGTACAGGGTGTGATGGAGCAGTACAAAATAAGGCATAGGAAATCTACACCGTATCACCCATAAGAAAATGGTCAGGTGGAGTCTACGAATAAGGTGATTGAGTCCATCCTCACAAAAACGGTAAATAAAAGGATTGGGTTGACAAATTAGCGGAAGCATTGTGGGCATATCGAACCACTTAGAGAAATAGCACAAGACACACACCATATGAGCTAGTGTACGGAAAACAAGTCTTCTTGCTGATAGAATTCCAGATCAAGACTTTCAGGACCGCATTGTAATTGGGGTTGGATCTCTCTGAAGCACAGTAGCAGCGTCTTCTACAATTGAATGAGTTAGATGAATTCTGAAGGAATGTTGTTTAACAGAACATCTTGGTTCAACAACAATGTAAGAAGTGGCATGACAAGTCCATTCAGAAGAAGTAGTTCCAACCAGGTGATTGGGTACTCCTTTACGATTCTAGATTCAAATATTTTAAAGGAAAATTCCATACATGATGGATGGGACCCTATGAGGTGGTCAAAGTGTTCGAAAATGGAGCGGTAGAAATCAAAACTATTGATGGATGTAATTGTTGGAAATACTGAGAGGAGGGGTGAATCAGTGTTTCTTTTCAATTATTATTTTTATTAGTTAAATACATTTATAATTGGAACACAAAAATAGATAACAGGAATATATGCTTTTATTAATGTGATCTTTGAAATAAATCAAGTACAATATATATATATATATAGATATATATATATATATATATATATATATATATATATATATATATATATATATATATATATATATATATATATATATATATATATATATATATATATATATATAGATATATATATATATAGATATATATATATATATATATATATATATATATATATATATCTATATATATATATATATATATATATATATATATATATATGGTTTCAATTAGTTTCCAAGCACCAACTTGGACTCTTTGTGAGGTTCCAACCTCCATAGCACTAAATCTGTCTTGTCAAGGCACCAACCTTGAATTTAGGAGCACCAACTCCCAGGACACCAATCCTTTCAGTTCTGAGGCACCAACCTCAAGGGCTCCAACACTCTGCTGTAACTGTTTGGATCTATTTGGTTGGAATTCTCTTCTCCCAACCCTGTTGGACCTATGACTTACTTATGTCCTCTTGTTCCTTCCACTTCTACCAGAACTTTGGCTCCCTATTTTCTTATAGTTCGCCAACAACATTAAACTTTCCTTGTTCTCTTTTTTATATGCTTGATACACCTGACCTTTGGTTTCCCTTTCGCTCGCTCGAGCTTCAGCTTCCTCAACGCTCACTCGACCTTCTATCTTCCCTCCTCCAGTCGCTTTAGCTTCCTCTACGCTCGCTCAACCATCTATGCTTGCTTGACACTTCGACTTCCCGATCCATGGCTTCCTTTGTCTATTTGAGTGTTCCAATACTCACAGGACACGTTCAAGAGGAAGAGAGGCCGAAATAAAAAGAAATGTTGCTTATTAAAAAATATCAGAGAGGTCCTTTTTCCTTTAATAATATTCATACATTAGACTTCATTATTTACGGAGGATTTCAATGGACAGACTGTACCAACAGGGAGGTCCCACATGCCACGTCACAATTGCAATCGCAATTGGCGATTTAACATCCCTTAAAGACTAGTGATACAGTGGATGCGATACTACATTTAGTCATGTTAAATGGTGCATTCAGGTCTATAATATCTATCGCAATCGGTAGTCCAGCGATGTCAATTCTTTTGAACATTGTGATTCAACGGATGTTATATTTCAATAGGTTGTATTATAATGTTGCAACAGGTCTGTATATATATCTAACCTTCCCACTCTATAACATTGGTTATATAGAATATAAACACATGAAATCCTTATATCCGTGTTATTTCTATTATAATGTTTATATAATAAAAATACACAATAATCCACCCGGATGCGGGTGTATTAACTGCGTGTTAATCGCATTGCATGCGATAGAGGCAGCTGTCCAACCACTTGGACGGATCCGGCAGTTCGCGGTAAGTGATATCAATGCATTTATGGTTCATTCGGCTCGAGGTCTGCAGGTAAGGGATTTAATCATGGCGTGCCTTAATCACGGCTCATTCGATTCGAGTTCTTCAGGCATTGGTAATCTGGTTTTCCTCTGTTTGTTATGCCTTTAGCACCCCTGCGCAGCTCAGGTTGTATGGAAGCCCCTCTGGCTTCTTAACCGGTCTCAATTTGACTGTTTCTGGTATATTAATTTGGTCTTCTCCGCCGATGTCCGGTGTATTGAGTTGGTCTTCTCCGCCTGTGTCTGGTTTATTGATTTGGTCTTCTCCACCTGTGTCTGGTTTATTGATTTGGTCTTCTCAGCCAGTGTGTGGTCCACTCATTGGGTTCATTCTGCCTATGCCTGGTTTCTTCAACTGGTCTACTCCATCTATGCCGAGTCTTGCATTTGGGTCTACCTCGCAGATGTCTGGTCCTTGAACTGGGTCCATTCAGCCTGTGTCTGGCCGCCTTACTCCCACCTTCAGTCTCCCTGCTAACCCAAGCTGCCGGCGCATCCCGTAATGGCTCGTCGACGCGACGTCCCCCGGCGTGGTAGTAATTCAGGCTCTCGTGGAGGTTCTCGGGGTTGTGGTGGCTCTGCCCCTCAACCCATCACTCCTTTAGCCTTTGCCTATCCATCCTCTCCGCCCTCTGAACATTCTCGGCCCTCTCTGAATAGCTCCTTTCAAACGACCCGGTTCAAGTTCAGAAGTAGGCTCAATAAGCCTCTAATCTCAGCCACTATTACTGTTATCTTCTCGGAGGAGGAAGATGAGCTTACAAGCTCGGATGAAACCTCCAGGGCTCAGTCTCAGTCTCAAAATTCAAGTGACTTTCAGGGTGACATGGCTGGAGTTGTCCTCAATGACACTTCCGTGCAGCACGAGGAGGGCCTTTAGGAAGACCTTCAACCCCAGCCAGCTTCACCACAAGAGAAAATTCTTGCTTGTGAGCCAGCGCGCCTCTCTGGAAGTGTTCTGAATCTTGTTCTTCCTCCAGAAGGCAGTATGATGGAAGCTGAAGACAATGTAATGGTGACCTGGATTGGCTCCCCCAACCAGGCAAACGTGGACGCGACAGGCTCTCCTCCACAGGTTTAAAGACTTCTGGCTCCAGTGTCATGACAGCAATCTATCTTCTGATTTCTGGTACTCGTGTGAAGTTCCCATGGTTCATTATGTGCATGTCTACAGCTTCTTTTGATATCAGCATGAAATACTACAGTCTTCAGGTCATAAGTCTGGTTTTGAATCTTTTTGTAATAGCAGTTTTAAAGGACAGCATTTTTGTAAGTGATCAGCTACCTCTGAAGCTTCGATCACCTATAGAAGAGTTTAGTTTTTGGTCTCTCAAGCTCACTACAATTCTCGCTTCTATGACTCTCATTTTTGTAAAAGGAATGTAGCTTGCTACCTGAAATAGTCTTTTTGGCGGAGGGTAGGATACGGCCCCCTCAGAGGTTCAATCCTCTCTGTAAATATTTTTTCCTTTTATCTTTTTAATAGAATAGTCTTTATACAGAAAAAAAAAAAAAATTACACAATAATCATGTGTAACTTACCTTTTCTGCCTTTTTACAGCGTTTGCACATTTTCCAATGTTTGCCTTTTTTGGATCAATCCTCCACCGTAAATCTTACCATCCCATCCGACGGTTGATATTACACCCAACCAACAGAACTGATCAAAAGATCTTCGTCGTTCAATCAACCCCACTTGATCTAACGATTGATATTGATTTCGGGTGGATAACTTGTGAGAGGAATACCCGCCTGATAAAGTGGTTTTCTCTCTCCAGTCTCCTACCATGCATTGGTTGATGAATGGTATCGGGTGATCAGCCCTAAATACCACTTACAGCCTTGAGTTCACCCGATGAACCCACTTACTGCTTATGGAAACTATGCTATCGGCGATTAATCTGGGCCGTCCATCCTCCAATTTCAATGATATGATTTAATCTTCACCGTTCATTGCCCTTCATTGGTTTCTTGGCCTTTCCTTAGGAATTTTAGGAAAAGTCTACATTCTCCGTTATAGTTAGATATTCTCAGTCTTCCTCTGTTCCACTGTAAAACTCAATTATGCCTGCTTCCAACGGATCCTTCCATCCATTCACATGGAAATCCCAATTTCTACATTCCTAGATCCAATATAATGCTCTTGGTCTAATAACTTCCAATATTCTCTGCTCTGATATGTTCCTCGTTGCTTATTTTGATGAATTCTTCCTCTCGGTTCTTCTTGGGCATTCATTACATGCGATACTCCTGATATGGCTCCTCCAATGTGGTTCCTCCTCAATCTTCCGCTCTTACACTTGCTTCTTTTCTCTTCTTTGATAGCTCTGCTCTGATAGCTCCTCGGCTTCATATTTCCATTAATGACAATCTTTATCAACAGGAATTCGGTGTTCCTGGTACATGGGTATAGATTGAAGGTATATTTTCAGCCCCTTAATAAATGATATTTCATGCAGCAAGTCCAACATCCATTTGAAAAGGAGTTGGTAGGTGGTAACACCAACCTGTCGAAGATTTGGTTCCTTCTTGTCCTTATTAAAAAAATAATAAAAGAAAAAAAAATGACAAAAATAAAAAGTATAAAAAGAAGAAAAAAATCCTGTAATTATGAAAATCATTTGACTGACATGATTGCAGAAGGATCAACCTGAAAATCAGCACGCTAGCAAGAAGATCAAAATTTTAATAAAAAGGGAATGTTACTTGATATTTTAGATATGCTGGTTGCCACTAAGAAGAAGCAAGTTCACAAAACCAAGCACTTACCCAAGTTTGGGGTAGCTAGCATGGAAACTTTTATTCAAGTAAACCCTTACTTCATGCTACAATTACTTTTTCTTGCACCAGTGCAGGAAAATTTCAAGGTAAAAACTTTTCCTTTCTTCTATTTCTCATCTCGAAAATTCCCACTAGTTTCTTTTCTAAAATCCCCAATGAATTACCTTCCTCTTTCTTCTAAGAAAACTACCCTTGCCTGATTTCATAAAATCCCTCTTTTCCCTTGATTTTTTTTCCACATCTCATTTCGTTTATCCCCCTTGGTGATATTGTTTCTGGAATCCCTGCTGTAATGTTCCTTCCCATTCAAAAAATTTTTACCCCCTTCCCATTTCTTTATTCCCCCATAAATTGATTGCAGAATTTGATGCAGTCAATCTAGAAGGCATGCTCGTGAAACACCAAAGGATGGTGAATAAAACTTTTCTTGTATATTGACGCAAAATTTTTAGTCCAGCTATAGAATTGTGTTCTATCAAAAAAAAATTGTTTTGGTAAAAGTCCCTGGTGCAAGACGCGTAGTGCAAGCACGATGCAGTGCAAGCAGGTTTAATGGAAGAACGTAGCCGACTGTGAAAGCAAGTATAAAATAAAATTGACACAATCCAAGAGTGCCTTATAAAGGATGTTTATGGATCTTTATTTTTCCTGCACATGAGTATTGATATATCATAACATTGCATGTTTCAATTAATACTCTGTTTCATCATTTACTGACTTAGGAAAAAAAATTAAAGTGCAAGGTGTATAGGGTTCTGAATATTAAATTTTTTAATAAGTGTTGAAGTATGTCTTGATTAAATTATGAGGTGGACTGTGGGATAGTACTATTGTCCGATAGCTAGTATTCACCTTCCTTGAAATAATTTTTCATTCCTTGAAATAATTACACATTGGCGTTCGTATATCACCTTCGGTTGTTGCTACACTTCGAGTCGGGAAAATTGATTAATTTCCCTTACTACCTGCTCAAAAGTCTTGAGAAAATGGAAAAGGGCATGCAAAGTGGGAATGCAAGCCAAGTTTCAAGGAAGCTATACCATCATGGGCTTATCACGATCCTGGTCAAGAAGAAGCTGGAAGAAAAAGGAGTAACCTTGGGAGCATTCCTGAAAGAGTTTTGGGTAAGGAGTGCAGGGAAGTTAGCTAGCACGAGTACAAGTAAGAAAAGGAAAGCATAGACATCATCTCCTACGGAGAAGAAAGGTGAAATCACATCGGTGCAAGCAGGGAGGAAGACTATAGAAAACACTCCACCCTCAAATAAGAAGAGAAAGACCGGAACCTCGGTGAGGAAGAATACGGTCTCTCAAGGGACGAACTAGTCGAGCTCTGCGATTATAATTGATGAATCACCCAAGCTTCCCCTAAAGTTCATAACCTTTCATTGCTTGCAGATGTAGCGGCACACGCCATGGAAGATGAAGAGAACATGGAAGACGACGTATTGTTGTCAACTTTTGTTAGCAGATTAAGGAAGAGGAAGATGACACCGAGTACAGGTGAAGTCCAAGCAGAGGGTCATGAGGATGAAGAGGAAGAGCATATATAGACCCTCGATAATTTCTGTGACCTGATCACATAACTCTCCACTCTCTACCTCAATAGCTGAATAGTAGATCTGGAGCAGCAAGTTCATGGCCTGGAGGCTTTGAACCAGGTCATGAAGGAGCAAAATTGATAGAAGCAAAGCGAGGTAGAGCTACTTGCAGAGGTAAAAAGGCAGAAGTAGCAAGTAAAAGTATGGAAGTATCGAACTTCCAAATGCTACAAATGCCTAAATAGGTGACTAATTAGCTGAGAAGAGCTTGAGGTAAAGAGTCGAAGATAGTGAAATTAGGAATAAGCATTGAAGTTCAAGATTGAGAGATGGTCACTCATTTTTTGAGGATTTTTTGCAGAAGGTAAAATGTTGTGTGAGGACACACAACAACTTAGGGATGGGAGGATGTTGGTGTCCCAAATTTCTCTATCTTTACCCCATTTATATAAACATTAACCTCTGTTTTATCTTGACTTAAACCTTTATTTCCTGCACTAGTCCAAGATAACTACCTATTCCTACATATGCTTCGTATCTTACATTAAGATTTATTAAAGTGCTTTATTAATCATTTTTACATATATTTCATGCATATTAAGTACCTCTTGTAACTTATGTTAATTTCCTAGAAGTAATTGAGAAACTAAGTGTTAATTATGAGTTCGCATGATCAGTGTAGGCAGATTCTTGCACCGCCAACAATGATTGTTTCGAGATTTCGTGAGATGAATCTTTCCACGTGTGTTGGGGGGAAAAGTATCTAATGCAGAATGCCTCTATCCCACTCTGAAGGTGATAGTACTTCAGCAACAACTGAATGCAAAGCTATTCAAAGTTTCTTCTTTATGAGATGAGAGAGGGAAGAAAAGGATGATCTACTAACCGTTATCTTGCGCTAATAGTCGATCCAGTCTTCACTCCTTGTTGCTTGCTCCTAGCTCTTTGCCCTTTCACCGGCCCAGCTACACACAGATCCTGTAAAAGCACAAGAAAAGGAAACTACAAGAAGCATACATCCATAATCGATTATAGGATTAGCATAAATCAAATATACAAGCATCTATTCATCATAAAGACACATGCATATAGAAGAACCTCAAATACTTTATTGATAATAGAAGTAAAGTTCTGAGAGAGTTACAACCACAATGGGCCCAATCCAGCAACACCTCCCAGCTGAAAGAAATCTCCTCTTCACCTCCTTCAAGCAAAACACCCAATAGCTCTATACACAAACCAACAGCACTTCCTTACTTGCACAAAATTCCAGCCTTCCTAGACCTCATGAGAGAGCTCTATATATAGGAGATTTGGAGAAAGGATGAGTCAACTTGAGGCTGGCATAAAGCTGACTAGTGTCCTCTCCCACTTTAGTTAATCTTCAGTTCTTGAGTCCACTTGGAGAATCTTGCTTCCACTTGGAGATCAAGACCCTCTTACTCATCATAGGGCGAATTCCTTGAACCAAGTGTCAGTTTGGAAGCTTCCTGGGCAGTTGACACCTTGCAGAATGACTGTGCCACTTGGCCAATCTCGCCCAGCGCAGGTAGCCTTCATTGATTTTGACCTTCAGCGCAGGTACAAGGAGGAGCAGTTGACATTCAGCGCAGATGCTCAGTGGAGCAGCTGACATGATCCAGAAATAGCCTGTTTTTGAGTGTTTTCAGGTGGAGAACTGATTTTCAGTGCTTTGGTTTGCAGACCTTGTTCCTCTAAGGGTAAGAACAACATGTTTAGGGACTTTGGATCCCTCAGATTATCGACATTTCATGCTCCATGCTGTTAGGCACAAAAATGTCTATAACAGTTGCCCCCTAAAGTATGAGGTCGTTTACCGGGTGAAATGCTTTATTAGGAGGATCCGAAGTTCATTCAATCGCTGAGAGGTGCCCTAAAATAAAATACAATACAAAACATTATTCTTCATTCTGCTTTCATGATCTAGCTGAGGCGGGCATTCCCATGCTCAGCTTTATAAATCCATTTTGGTACACATAACAGACGACCGTCTGATGATAGACTGATAATTCTCTGCTGAAATTATCATCCTTTGAGGAGGATGATCATCTGCTACAATAGTGTACATATCCAATGTCTTTATATTTCCTGAATATATATCGCAGCCCGGATGGATGAAACTAGATCCGGGGTCTTCAATCTCATTCGATCTTCACTCTAAGTACAAGTCGATCCATGTGAGAATTGCGCTGAAGTCGAACATGGAAAGACATCGCTTGATTACCGGTCAATAATGTAAACCGTTAACAAGAGCGAGAGGAATCACCAATAATGACAATGACCCTCAAGGTACTACAGTACAATTCACGTGGTGTGAATAAAGGACTTGGCGTCGAACACCACGCAAAATCTTCTGGTCGAAGGTCATTGATGTATACCTATCGCCGGAAGTGAGAAACTTGCCATTGAGGCATGCAAGCTTCAAAGTACTGGGGGGGTGTTCCTAGATCAACTTCTTGGATAATGAGCTGAAGTCGACAAGAAGCGATCCGTCAAAGGAGGGCCTTAATGAATCCCACATCAGTGACACGGAACGGAGCTAACGACTTTAGTGGAGGTGAAAACAATCTGTGAAATATGATTCAGGGTGGCGATCATGGGTGGATGAAGGATAATGTATGGCAGTGGATGGGACACGGTTGACTCTTTCTGAACACATCTCTTGAACATATAACGACACTGATGTGATGGATCGGTAGCATTACCCCAAATACGGATGGTTTGGTGAAGACCATGGTGATGAGACCGGTGAATGAAACAACCCAACCCGATGTGATACGGAGGACAAAGTGTCATGTTCAAGAGCGACTTGCTACCATCAAAGCTTTGAGGTTCTCCCAATTTTTCCCCAGTCATTTCTGACCAGTACCTCTTTATTTTTGTCAAGCTTGAGGAGGATAACATATGCTTGTTCTATAACCTGCCCTTCGGGCAAGCCCATCGCTATGCTTTAACGAGCCTAGCGATAGGGAAACTCGTTCTCGTCTAAAGACAAGTTTGTCGCTATTTAATCATTTTAACGAGTCTAGCGACAAAGATAACTCGGTCCTTTTCATTTTTAGAGAGTCTGAAAAGGTACAGAAAGTTAACTCCAAAATTCCTTTTTCGTCATCTAATCCCTTAAGTCCAAAAAAGTATAAAACAATACAAAAGGGATGAATTTTCGATAACTTTAACGAGCCGAATAAAACAAGCGCTCGACCTTTTTGTGCAATAATCCCTCAGGTCCAAAAAGATTAAAATCTAGAGGAGGGATAGCTCTTCCGGTCTTTTTAACGAGCTGGAAGGCCAAAACTCGGCAAACTTTTCATATTTTACGAGTCAATTGAAAAGAGCTCAAAGAAGACTCGTCTTTTGAGGAACGAGTGATAAACAGGGATAGCAGCAGATTCCAGGTACAGGTTGGAATTTTCCAATCACGGCAGTGTCACAAGGACGGCTAAGTGAAATCACTCTTCGCAGCTGTTCCTCAAAATGGGTAAACAATCATATGGGGGTGAATGATCGGCCAAACGGAATGGAGGTGGCAGGTGTAAACACGACCAAGGCTTTTATGGCTAATAAATTTACGATCACAATGGTTATTTACCGGGATAGGTTCATTTTTTAATGAGCTTGAACTCTGGTGGAACCCTTGCTCACGCTTTTCTATTTTTTAACGAGCATAAATTCCGCGGTAAAACTGCTCGAACTTGCGTTTATTTTTTAACGAGCATGAACTTTATGCTAAAACTGCTCGATATACCAGTCATAAGATAAGAATATCTCCTGAAAGATCCCATTTTTTATAGAGCTTGCACCTTACCAAAGCTATGCTCCCTCTCATCCTTTCTTTATGTAAGTTAGGAAACGATCAATGACCGCTCTTTGCTTACACTCCAAAAGGTTTGCATGCCCCGGGTATAAGGTACAATTTCAAGGCTGCCCCTACTTATCCTTCAAAACTTTCGTTTTGATGGGTGAGGCTTGCCTCTTTCAGGTTATCCAAAAATGGTTTTATTTGCTGCCGCAAATGAAACTCTTTCTTCGGCGATGTCTATCATTAGGTTACTCAAAGATGGTTACTACTTGTTGCAGCAAAGGAATCCCTTTCTTTGGAGGCTGCCCCTACTTATCCTCTAAAACATTAGTTTTAATGGGTGAGGCTTGCCTTTTACCCAAAGATGGTTACCATTTGCTGCCGCAATAGAATCTCTTTCCTTGGTAGCCTACTTGTTTAGGCAAAGGTGAATGACTAGAAATCATCAAACACATAACTTTGACAAAAGAATCTTGTTCTAGAACAACCCCTTTTCCTTCCATGGACGGGGTACGGACTAGTCATATTCTTTCGCGGAAATTCTACTTTATACCCAAGGTTTCCTCTGCCCGAAGCAGACGAGGATGCATGCCCCCTGGGTTCCAGTTCTATCTTTCCGAATCACTCGCATTCATCGGGAAGGAGGACTGGGGGTGGAGACATTTCTTGGGTGAATAGACCATTGAGGATTGGTATTTGACTATTTGCGATGCGTGATCCCGGAAATGAAAGTTGGTCTACGAGCTTGACCACCCTTCCTTCGTGTGGAAAACACATTACTCTAAAGAGTGAGGAGACTATAGCTCCCATGCAATATATATAGTCTCGTCCAAGGAGTAGGTTATAATCCAAGGGTCCTTGAACGACCATCACGTTCAAATTAACGATCTTCCCTTTTAATGTAACAGGCACATTGGGGAGGATCCCTAATAGTCGACTGGTTCCTTTATCAAAGCCAGAGAGATTTCTTATCTCAGGCAAAAGCGCCGGAGAACCCAGTGCTTTCCAAGCAACAGAGGAAAGGATACTCACAGATGCCCCTTCATCAATGATAGTTCCAGCCATCACCATTCTATAAATTTGGACTATGATTCTGAATGGTATACTGGCTGGTAACCGGGGTCTGCCTAGTTGGTTCCAATCAAAGGACACAACCAGGTTGCTTGGTGGTGGGACCAAATATACGGCCGGATACGACCCTGACGATGTTCCTTCCTGCGATAAAGGAATGGGCGCATTGCCCTGATGCTCATCGGAATCTGTGTTGATGAAAAGAATCTGGATGGTGTCATCCTTATTCTCTTCCGTGAGGGTGTCATTTGAAGATGAATCTTCAGTGACGGTGTCATTTGAGGATGAAACCTCTGAAGGAGGAACCGGGTCAACTGCCGTATCGACCTTTAGACTTTCGTCTGGTCTGGATTCAGTAGGTTCATTTTCAATGACTGACGCTTCAGCTGACCACTTGAGCGGGCCAGCTGTATTTTCAACCAACGAAGGACTTGGCACGAGTTTTTTGTATCCAGGAGGAAGTACTACCGGAGAAACCGGACGATCTTCCAAAACTCTCTTCGCTTCGTCTAAGAAGGGACAACGGTGGATGGCGTGACCGCCTTCACACAGTCTGCAGGGGGATTTTGCTCCCCCTTTTTGTCTTGAACCTTCACTTTCGCTGGTTGACGGTAAACAATCAACATGGTTATCAGAGGTTGATGCTCCCGAATTGTGCAGACGAGGGGACCAGTCCCTTAGTATCCGGGGAATACAGGGACAATCTCTATGGAAGTGGTCTCCTCTACATATGACACATGGCGATTTAGGCCCGGTCTGTGCTGTGTGTGGGTTTTTGTCAGATGTCTTTTGCTTGCCCCCAGTCGCCTTAGGCTCCTTCTTCTTCTTCTCTTTCTTCTTCTTTTCTTTCTTCTCCGTAGGAGCTTGGCTTTTGCCAGCTTTACCTTTTGAAGATGAAGGATTGGAGGAAGGGTTAGAGGAAGTAGAAGGCTGGTGGGAGGCTCTAGACTCATCTAACTGTTGACTCGACTGCTCAGGAACCATGGTGTTCTGAACTACACTAGTTGAGAATAGCCAAACAGGCAGGCCAATTGTCAGTCCTGGAAGCGACAATGTGGCCATGTGGGGCGCACCAACTTCTCCCCAAGAGGAGAAAAGACCAGGATTTCCATCATGTGGAGTTCCTTGGTTGGGGCGTTCCATGTTCTCAACTCAAAGATCAACGCGGGAATAGGAGGTGATTATGTTCCGTTTAAAATAAATTTTATAACGACGCTTAGACACAACTTGCTTTTTCACTTTTTAAGAGTCGAGAAAAAGCTAAAGATGACTCTAGTCTCCTTCGGTGTTTTAACGAGCCCGAAGTGACAAATGCTCGGATGGACTTTTTCAGTTATAGAGTTTGAAAAAGGCCAAAAGAAACTGCTCTGGAGTTCTAGGCAGAGGGTGTGCCAAACCTTTCGCAAAACCACAGAATACGTTTTACGGTACGAGTGGTCGATCTTCGTGAATGCTGTGTTCACTGCATTGCGATCAGTAGGGCGGCCGACACGGTTTCCTATGGATAAAGGCTTTGATCCTATAGGGGTCTCCCAATATATACGCGACGGTACGTGGGAGCACAAGTCCGTATTGATACTTATCGCTTCACCGTGGAGGAATCACCCAACCACTCAACGCTAAGATATCACGTTTAACGACGCCGGAACACGTCTCTAGCTTAGACCTCTAGATGTTTGCGTTATGTTTCAATGCGTTGTTATGTAAATTCAATTTATTTTAAGGTTGATCTTGTTTAGCAGTTTGCCTTTATGGATCACCACGAGATGTATAGAAACACTCCTGAATGCAATCTAAGATGATAAGCAAGCTTTTCAATCTTTCAACTTTGAAAACCTTAACTACTGAGGGAGAAGGAAGATAACACCTTTTCACACAGATCATAGAGCACACACTAATGCACTTTTCTAAATCAACATGCAAACTGTCATAATGCACATGCACAATGCAAGTATTTCTTTTCTCTTTCTTAATGTTGATGAAATGCAAAAAGAAAGCTGTTGTATAACTTTGAATTCAATTTCAAGCGGAAGCAAACAAGTTTGTCCAAAATCGAAAGACACCTTACGATTCACTTGTTTCGACACTTAGAAATATATAAATTCAAACCATATAACGAAAGCAACAAACTCAATCAGCTATGAACAGCAAATAAACTAACTCTTAAGATCAGAACGACACTTAATCACAGGTCTAGATCTAAGAGGTCAATGCAAGACTGGTTCACTTTTGTTATGGGAAACTGTAAATGACACAAGAAATACAAAAGAACAAATACAGTTTCTTTATACAACTGAGGCGAAATAATGACAAAGGAAGATGGTTTCAGATAGGCCCACTGACTGGCAACAAACAGCAAAAACAATAGTGAAAACAAGGCAAGACACAGCAGGAAACCCCAGTAGCTCAAGCCAAGACTGGTCCAGCGCAGGTGTAACACTGCCTGTTTGACCTTCAGCGCAGGTAGCCCCTTCGGGAACTGCGCTGAAATGCAGACTGCCTTTGTACAGCCTGCAATGAAGAACGAGACTTTCATCCGTCTTGGTTTCCGGGTCATAGATTGCTCAAAAATTCACAGTTTTTGCTCAAATCAGAAGCTATCAGTCAAGGACACACTAAGGGATGTAAAGGAGGATGAAAAGCTATCACTAAGAGCTTATTAGAGTCCTTGTGGATCAGCTCTTCAAATCATAAACTTGCCCAGAAACTGAGCTAGAGTAGCTGCCCTCTACTTTGTGTTTGATGGATTCAAACACAGTTCGATTCGGTACTCCCTTTGTTTATGAAATGAATAGCAAAAAACCATAAACAACCAACAAGATACGCTCCCCAGTGGAGCCACCAATTTGTTGGGGGGAAAAGTATCTAATGCAGAATGCCTCTATCCCACTCTGAAGGTGATAGTACTTCAGCAACAACTGAATGCAAAGCTATTCAAAGTTTCTTCTTTATGAGATGAGAGAGGGAAGAAAAGGATGATCTACTAACCGTTATCTTGCGCTAATAGTCGATCCAGTCTTCACTCCTTGCTGCTTGCTCCTAGCTCTTTGCCCTTTCACCGGCCCAGCTACACACAGATCCTGTAAAAGCACAAGAAAAGGAAACTACAAGAAGCATACATCCATAATCGATTATAGGATTAGCATAAATCAAATATACAAGCATCTATTCATCATAAAGACACATGCATATAGAAGAACCTCAAATACTTTATTGATAATAGAAGTAAAGTTCTGAGAGAGTTACAACCACAATGGGCCCAATCCAGCAACACCTCCCAGCTGAAAGAAATCTCCTCTTCACCTCCTTCAAGAAAAACACCCAATAGCTCTATACACAAACCAACAGCACTTCCTTACTTGCACAAAATTCCAGCCTTCCTAGACCTCATGAGAGAGCTCTATATATAGGAGATTTGGAGAAAGGATGAGTCAACTTGAGGCTGGCATAAAGCTGACTAGTGTCCTCTCCCACTTTAGTTAATCTTCAGTTCTTGAGTCCACTTGGAGAATCTTGCTTCCACTTGGAGATCAAGACCCTCTTACTCATCATAGGGCGAATTCCTTGAACCAAGTGTCAGTTTGGAAGCTTCCTGGGCAGTTGCCACCTTGCAGAATGACTGTGCCACTTGGCCAATCTCGCCCAGCGTAGGTAGCCTTCATTGATTTTGACCTTCAGCGCAGGTACAAGGAGGAGCAGTTGACATTCAGCGCAGATGCTCAGTGGAGCAGCTAACATGATCCAGAAATAGCCTGTTTTTGAGTGTTTTCAGGTGGAGAACTGATTTTCAGTGCTGTGGTTTGCAGACCTTGTTCCTCTAAGGGTAAGAACAACATGTTTAGGGACTTTGGATCCCTCAGATTATCGACATTTCATGCTCCATGCTGTTAGGCACAAAAATGTCTATAACAACGTGGATGTTTTGATCCATGACTCCAAGCTCAGTTGCTGATTAACTGAGGATGGATATCGGTGGTTCATAGTCAGGGATATTTTCCAAGGATGGTCTATGCCCAAAGAAGTACACATTCTACTATAACTGATAGCCAATTTTGTAATTTTTGGTTGTTAGTTCGTTCGGCCAAAAGGCCTAAATAGGAAAATGACTGTAATTAGTGGAATACACCTAAGGCTGAAAGAATGTATAAAATGTAGATTGTAGGTAGAACTAGCTAGCGATCCTTAGGCTGTAATTTCATTTTCTATGTAATTTGGTATCGCCCTCGGCTTTGGGCTGGACTCACACTACTATGTACATTTATTGATCAAGTAATACAAGGAACTCGCCATGTTATTCATACGTTGTGTTTAATTTATCTCTCATGTGTACTTGAGTGCTGAATCGTCTTGTTTCTTAAATGGGAAACGCGCTGGTTGGCTAGGGCCCAGCCAACCCAGCTCGTTTACCCTTGTGCTTTCATCATTTGGAAAGACTGTGTGAATATTTCCCTTTTCAGTTGCAAGGTGTGAATAATTTTTATATTTACTTCTGAATTTCTTATTTAAATCTATTTCATAGTAAAGTGTCATTGGATCCATGGCTTGGAAGTTGATTGAGTTTTTTCTTTCTTGTAATTCCTTTCTTGCATTTCTTTACTCACAATTTTGGTCTCGATTTTCTTTTGCTTGGATCATGCAGGAAGCCTCTCTTGTACCAGTTCATGTAGTTTCATGCACTCCAGTTCAGTTATTCCTTTCACAATAAATATTGCATTTCTCTTACTGCTTACCATTTTAAGTTGTTTCTGCAAGCAAATATATTATTAATTTTAGTAATCAGCCTTAACATTATGAGTGCATTTCTGAAGGATTTGAGAACAATTACATGAATTTATCATAGACACTTTACACTTGCATTTTATGACTTACGAAAAAAGAACAGAAACATTTTAAGTGGATTTCCGAAGCTAGCTGATACATGCAGATGACTTAGACTACTGCTTTGATTACTTCGAGTTGCTTTCATTTCATGAAATTTACTTCCATTACAAGATTTAATTAATTAAAGAATTCCTTTTCCATAGATAATTTATCTCATAATTTCATTTGCAATTGTAATTCTTTTCAGCATGTCTTTCAATCTTTTCGAAAGTAAATAGGAAACTTTGGTGAAGGAAACTCCGCCTCGATGCAAGAGCTAGTCTCTTGTCGCAAAAATAGAGTGCTCTAAGCCTTGAGGCTTAGAGCACCTCCACAAAGACATAAATCTTCAGTAAGGGAGATAAAATATACTTTTACACATATGCATTGTACTTGCACTAGTGCAAGCAGATTGCAATAGTACAAGAATAGGTTGTTTGTGTAGAAGGAAGATCAAGAGGAAAATAGATCTCTGCAAGGTCCCACTTGTTAGACTGTTAGTCATCTATCTAAATATAAACATAACATTTCATTCTAGCATTTAATATTGCTTCCAGTTGTGTGAAAACTCCTTTACTCGATTTACTTGCCAATTGTTCTTTTACATTCCAGCACTAGAGTTGCTTTGGTGTCAATTACCTTTAAGATTGTTTTATGTCTGATTCTACAAACATTTCCTTTAAGAAGTAGAATTAGGAATAGTAAAAGTTCATACCACTTTTGGCATTGCCTGTTCTTCATCTCTAAGTTTAGGAAATCCCTGGGTTGACAATTAAGTGTTGCGGAGTTTGATTAAGCGCAATTCCTGCACCCAACAGTTACAACTAATTTGAATTGGTCTATGCAAATAGTTAGGGTTATGACATTCGGGTATGAGTTAATATGTTGTGATATTATGTCATACTAATCTAGACTGATTTTTTAGAAGTGATTGTTATGCATAAATGACTAATGTTTATGACTTTATGATGTGAACATGTTAGTTGGTGACTATTAAGGATATCATGACCTTATTTATTTTTTAGTTAATATGTCGTGAAGTTATATCATACTAATCTAGATTGAGTGTGCACACAAGATAGCCTCCCCTGAGATACATTAAAATATGAGCTTTCTTATGTCATATACTTTGTGCTTGAATGTTTGATTATGCCGCTTAATTGGTGTTTGATTGTTGGTGCCTATTATGTCGCCTATATGTTGTCTGATTTTTGTATTACTTACATGATATGAGTATGTGTCTGTAAGATTGCATGAATGAATGATCTTGTTTTAAGATGATTGTAGTAACATATATGTGTTGACATAGCTAACATGTACTTGAGTGCAGTAGGTGATAGTTGTAGAATTATTTCTAATGACTATGAGTTGACTATGGATTATGACATGGTTGTTAGGCTTGGCAAATGTTGATTTCAAATTGATAGATATGATTGTCTTGATATCTAGAACATTTGTTTGTTGGAAATAATACTGAGTGGGGGGTGAAGCAATAGTTGTAAATAAATAATATTTCATTTCCATAGGCAGATTTGTATACGCTACTTTAGTTAAGCGAACAAGTGTGTACATGCGACTGTTTTTAAAGCAACCAATGTATATGCAGAGAAATTTTTATTTACCCACATGCATTGAACTTTAACCTGTATGTCAAATATTAATTAGATAGTGCAGTAAAGGCAGAATAAAGCATTACACATAAGCATCACACATGAACACCAAGATATAAGGTGGAAACCCAATGTGGGTAAAATCCACCTGCTGCTGTCGACTCTGTCTTCTTTTAATAATAAGAAAAAGTTGCTTATAATTTTGTACTGGTGCAGACTTATACCAGTATGCAGGCTTCTACCTACAGAAGGTGGCAACCTTCTCTCATTTTCTATCTACTACTAGAAGGGAGCTACAACCCCCTAGCTCTTGTACTAGCCAATATGTTTGCTGGTACGCAAGCACCAACCTACAGAAGGCTACGACCTTCTCTCTTCCTCCAGGGACCACGTTTCATAAATTTTCAGACTAGATCTATCAACAACATCATAACTATAATACAATCATCAAATACATTTGCATCAACCAATCACCTTCGAACCAACCACAACCGAATCAATCAATCACTTTGACAACCCATCAATTTGATCATTCAGAATACTATCACCAGAATATAGTAACCAGAACCCAAACCAGGACCCAAAACTCTGTAACAGCAAACAGAAGCAACTAAAACATATTTTATAAGGTATACACTACTTCCATGTGTCGAATCTGTGTGTATACGCACTTTTCTCAAAGCCAACCAGTGTATACATCTACAAATATTAATTCAGAATTCTGCAGCTATTCCAGACTTAAGATCATGATCCATCATTAGATTTAATCCCTCATTGTCTACTAAGGTTCATTCTTGGTTCAGATCCAGCAATGCACCATAACCCAGTAACCTACATACTAGATCTCACACTTCATCATATATTCGATACTTGCACACCTTGGCCTAATGATCTTCTCCTCCTTTTATAGTTTTAGGCCTTTCTCAATACCATGGACCAAAACCACTTAGGACCAATAACTTGGACCAAATACCTCGAACCAGATACCTTGGACCAATACCATGGATCAAATACCATGGACCAAATACTTCGGACCAAAAACTTAGCTTTCCAAGGTATAGGCACTTTTCCTTCTATGAAAGTGCGTGTGTATGTATACGCGACTTGTATAGAGTGAACCTCCATGTATACAAAGCTTCGTCAATGGTGAACCTGTGTATACCTCTCTTTCTTCATTCTGCGAAGACTGATCTGTAATTCTTTGTTGTTTACCTGCTATTCTTTGATCTTTCATCTGAGTGAGTTGCCATCAAGGACAATACATGTATAATAATGCCAACAATCTCCCCCTTTGGACTTGATGGCAACAACCACACCAAGTCACTCTCCCCCTTTGACATCAAGGGCAAAGGGTCATGCTCCCCCTGAGTACATGCTGAATTCTCTTATATGCTGAAGTGTATTGATTGAGCTCCCATGATCAAGTCCATGCTCCCCTTGAGCACAAGCAAAGTCTGCAAAAAAATTTTCTAAAAGAAGAACATGACTCTATACCAATGACCTTCCTATCACCAATGACTCATACATACATCCATCTCCCAACCAAGTGGGGATATACCAAATTTGACTTATCCACCCAACCAAGTGCGGATATACCAATTGTTTATACATGACAAAAACAAGAAACATTACATCATCCATCACATGCATAGTGGGGTTAAATATTAGGACTTTTCATGACCTTTACATTAAATGATATGCATGACATATATAACAGAGACCAAATATCTTAAACAAGACCATGATAGTCATCAAAAACTATCATATGATCTGTATTATCAGCAACATCTGTCAACAGCATCCAGATCGGAAACCTGTATATGTCCATCATTAGTTCCCAAAATATCATCAAACTTTGTCAAAGTATGTTGACATATATCAACTCATCCTCTTGATCTCATCAAGATCAACTTTCTTCATTCCCTTAGCATAACCTTCCATGAATCAACTAAGCATATGTCATATCTCCAAGTGGTAGCACAAAATCACGCACATCATATCATATGTATGTGAAAACACCATAGACATCATTATCAAGAACTGCATGATCTTTCCACAAGAATCGTCATTATATCATCACTAGGGAACATCCCACATCATCAACCATGATAATCAACATATGTGAGTATCAACCTATCATCATAAAGTAATAACTCATCATCGTTGATTAGGTACCAAAGACTTCTAGACATAATGCCAACAATGCTTTATTAGAAGCATAGCATGTTCTCCCCCTGAACTTGTTCCACCTGTTCACTGTCAGATCTAATCATTGCATATATCAATAAGAGATATCAAAGCATCATCATCAATCAGATATACATCAAGTTATCAACAACTTTATGAGGACCAATATATTTCCACATGTTATCAGCAGATTGTAACCATCATCAAACAGAGCAGATAATTTGACTGAACCATAACAGACCCCTTTTTTCTTAGTCTAGCCCACTAATTTTCCTCAAACCAACATATACACAACTGTGCCCACAGAAACCCGCGTATGTACGTGACTACGCTTCATGAAACTCGCGTATAACAACCTTTCTCTGAAAAATAGGATTTAACAGCAGGATGATGCAGCAACTACTCCCAACTTTTGTCTGAGATATTCAAATGTCTCTCTGGGTAGTGGTTTAGTGAATATATCAACAACCTGTTCTTTGGAGGGAACATACTCCAATTTGACCTTTTGTTCAAGCACTTGTTCACGTAGAAAATGATATTTGATGGGTATGTGCTTGGTCTTGGAGTGCATGAATGGATTCTTTGAAATACTGATGGCACTTGTATTATCACATAGAATAGAGATGGGTGGAGTACATGTGATCTGAATGTCTTGCAAGGTTTGCATCATCCAAAGTAATTGTGTGCAATAAGATGCAGCAACCATGTATTCTTCTTTAGCTGTAGATAATGCAATTGAACTTTGTTTCTTGTTGAACTAAGACACTAACCTGGAACCCATATAGAATGCACCACCACTAGTTCTTTTTCTGTCATCAACACTTCCTGCCCAATCTGCCTCTATATATGCATGAAATGTAAGATCTGTATCTCTAGGATACCATAAACCAAAGTTCTGTGTTTCTTAAAGATATTTGAAAATCCTTTTCACTGCCTGAAGGTGTGATTCCTTTGGATTTGCTTGGAATCTTCCAAATATTCCTATTGCATGCATGATGTCAGGTCGGATACCTGTTAGATAAAGAAAACTGCCAATAATGGATCTATAATTTGGTTGATGTACTGCTGCTGATTCATCATTTGAGCTGAGACTGCATCCTATTACCATTGGGGTACATACTGTCTTAGAATCTTCCATGTCGTACTTTCTCAAGATCTGTTTGAGATATTTGGTTTGTGAAAGAAAAATACCATCTTTATTTTGTTGAACTTGTAGACAAAGAAAATAGGTAAGCTCACCAAGCAAGGACATTTCAAATTCTTGCTGCATTACTGAAGCAAAATTCTGACTCATGGATTCTTCATTGCTACCAAAAATGATATCATCAACATAAACAACAATTATTAGCAATTTATCAGTGTCAATCTTTGTATATAGATTGCTATCTCCTGACCCCTTTGAAAAACCCTCTTGGTAGAGATATTTGTCAAGATGGTAATACCAGGCCCTTGGAGCATGTTTTAGACCATAGAGAGCCTTTCTGAGTCTGTATAAAGTTTTGCATCATTTCCAAGAATGAATCCTTCTGGTTGTTCAATATAGACTTCATCTTCTAAGTCTCCATTAAGAAAGGATGATTTTACATCCATTTGGTATACTTTGAATTTCTGAAAACTAGAAAGAGCGAGAATTTCCTTATGGCTTCAAGTCTAGCAACAGGTGCAAAAGAATCTTCAAAATATATACCTTCTTGTTGAGCATATCTTTTACAAACAAGTCTGGCCTTGTTTCTAATAACTTCTCCATTTTTGTTCAGCTTGTTTTTGAATATCCATTTAGTTCCTATGATATTCTTATCATGAGGTCTAGGAACTAATTCCCAAGTATTATTCTTTTCAATTTGCTCAAGTTCATTCATGGCCTTAACCCAACATTCATCTTTGCATGCTCCATTTACATTTTGAGGTTCGGTGGAAGATAGTAATGCTAGATAGCTTGAGGCTTATGTAATAGTTCTTCTTGTCCACACACGTGCCTCTTTTTCCCCTAAAATTTGAGTTTCTAGATGATTTTTCTGAACATACCTAGACAGAGTCTTTTCTTCTACCATTATCTCTTCTTCTAGTGCTTCATTGGTTTCTTCTTCAGAATCAGTGTGATTTGATGTGGGAAAATAATCCTCATCTTCTTCATTGTCATAATATTCGATTTTTATCTGTTTTGGATTTTTGCATGCTTCATCAACCAAAACATCAACACTTTCAATAATTTTCCAAAGTCATTTATTATAACATTTATATCCTTTGGGAAGAGTAACCAAGAAGAATACCTTCATCTGCTCTGGGTTCAAACTTACCAAGTTTTTCATCAGTCCTTTTGATGTAACATTTGCTTCCAAAAACTTTGAAGTATTTTACAGTAGGAGTCTTACCATACCAAAGTTCATGTGGAGTTTGAATGTTGTTTACCTGAACATTTTCTTGGTTGAGAATAGTGACGGCGGCAAATGCATCTTCACCCCAGAAGATTGCAGGAGTTCCAGATTCATCTAGCATAGCTCGAGCCATTTGTTAAACAATTATGTTCATTCTTTCTACCACTCCATTTTGTTGAGGAGTCCTTGTGGTGGAGAATTTCCTTTTTATTCCATGTTGTTCACAAAAGTCAAAGAATTCATCCGAGGTAAATTCCCCTCCTCGATCAGATCTGAGGCATTTGATTTTGCGATATGATTCATTTTCAACCAAAGCTTTGAAGGCTCTGAACTTTTCAAATGCTTCATCTTTATGCTTTAGAAGACCTATCCAACAGATTCTAGAAAAATCATCAATGAACAATATAAAGTATTCTTCTCCACGAGGTGACTTTTTCCTTGATGGTCCACATAAATCAGTATGAACAAGTTCAAGAGGCTTACTAGATAACCCTTCTTTTTCCATGAAGTGAGATTTGGTTTTCTTATCGAATTGACATGGTTTTCATATTGTATTTTTAGGAATGCTAATATCTGGAAGATCACGAAAAGCCTAGAATTTGCATGCTTTTCTTATTTGAGAAAAGCTTAAATGTCCCAATCTTCTGTGCCATAGCCAGTTTTCATCATTTTTGCTTAGATAGCACTGTAGTTGTCCTCCCTTGAGTATGTATAAGTTGTTTGGATTTATTGTACCTTTGATCACGGTTTCTCTTGTATCAAACTCACGAACAACACATCCATTTGATCGAAACGCCACTTCATTTCCTTGATCACACATTTGACTGACACTCAACAGGTTATGCTTTAGACCATCAACATACATAACATTCCGAGCTTTAACCTTTTCTTTCAAGAAAATAGAGCCTTTATCTTTTATGATAGCAGGAGTGTCATTTCCAAATGAGACATTCTTTTCCTTTTCTAAGGCATTATATGAGAGAAGTTTTTCTTTGTCACCTGTCATGTGTTTTGAGCATCCATTGTCGATGTACCATTGGTTTTCTTGTCCTTCTGCATTCAAGGCTATACCACATCTTTCTGTTTGCGATTCTTTCTTTCTCCATACATTGGGATTTAATGGAGTTTGCTCCTTTTGAGATATTTTCTGAAATTTACTCCTGCATTCAGATTCTTCATGGCCAAAGTTTTTCCAGATTGATCATTCTATTTCATGTTCAAGAGGAGAAAAGTTATTATAGGAACTTTTCTTGATCCCTGTCACATTCCTTTGATTTTGTGCTTCTCTAGTCATGATGGTTTTGTAAGCAACACATTGAACAGCTGTGTCCAAAATTATGACATGAGAAACATTTACCATTAAAGAAGTTCTTGCGATTATCGAATTCATTGACCTGGTGATTGTAGTTTCTATTCATCTTTGAAGCAAATTGAGTATGATTTACTGAGGTTGATTGTGACTTCTATTCATCCTTGAAGCAAATTGAGCTTGATTTTCCTGGTGATCTGCTTTATGCCTTTGCTGACAATTGTCATATTGTTCACTATTATTTGCTACATCAAGATAGCTTTTAGTGGAGGTTGACAGCTTCGGTGATTGAGATGCTTCTTCAGTATACCCAAGACCTGTCTTTATCAAAGGAGAACGTTGCACTTCAATAATTTCATTTAAGGTTTCTGATCCTTTAGCAAATCTAAGATTGAGAGATTTTGTTTTCTCAAGATCCTTTCTTAGACCCACAATTTCACATTCTAGTTTTTCATTGTGTTTTTCTCTTTTAGCAAGTTGATATGTCAAGGTATCTATAATCATATTCTTTTCTTCTAAAAAAATTTTGAGTTTAGAGATTTCTTTATGAAGGTCGTCTTGTTCTAAAGCATCCAAAAAATTATCATCTTCATAAGCCATTAGAAGTCTATAGTCATTATTATTTTCATCTTCATCACTATTTGATAATCCATCGCTATCTTCATGATTATAGTAACTCTTTTTACTTACACTTTGTTTTCTATTCCATTTTGTAGATTCCTTCCCTTTATCATATTTATCTTTATGAGAACATTTGGCAGCATAATGACCGACTCTACCCCAGGAAAAAAATTTGAAAGGTAGTTTACCTCTAAATCTTCCGGAACCTCGTTGAAGCTTCTTGACAAAGTTTATTTCATCATCTTCTTCTGAAATATGTCATGATTCATTGAGTTCTTCTCTTCCTTTTACTGAAGCTTTAAATGTGGCTTCTCTCACAACTGATGAGCCTCCTTTTCTTATCCCAAAGGTAGTTAATATTCCATGAAGTTGTGTCATAGTAATAGTCTGTAGATCCTGTTTTTCTTCTATGGTAGATACTTTTTATTTAAATTTAGCAGACAAGGATCTTAAAAATTTCTCAACTAAGGTAACTTCCTTTATCTCTTCACCCAGATTCTTCATGCAATTAACAACCTCATCTATACATAAGAAGTAACTAGCTATACTTTCATCATTGTGCATCTTAAGAGTTTCATATTGAATTTTAAGAGTTTGCAGTTTAGCACGTTTTACCTGAGAGTCTCCTTCGTAGCTTAGAACAATTTTGTCCCATATTTCTTTGGCTGATTTGAGCTGCATAACTTTGACAAACTCTGATTGTGACAGACTTCCCAATAATGTATTGACAGCCCTAGAATTGGTTTCATATTACTTTTTACCTATCGTATCTGTAGGAATTGCTGATGGAAATGTATATCCTCCTTCCACGATTTCCCAGACATCTGTTCCAAGTGATTGAAGATAGGTTGTGGTTCTTATCTTCCAATAAACAAATTTGCTCCCATCAAATATTGGCGGTCTAATGGATCCCCCGCTTTCTTGATTACTCATGATGATGGATCTTCCTTCAACCGATAAAGCTTCTTCTGAAGGACCTGCTCTGATACCAATTGTTGGAAATAATACTGAGAGGGGGGGTGGATCAGTATTTGTAACTCAATAATATTTCATTTCCATAGGCAGATTTGTATACGCTACTTTAGCTAAGTGAACCAGCGTGTACATGTGCCTGTTATTAAAGCAACCAGCGTATATGCAAAGAACTTTTGATTTACCCAATTTATCATGCATTGAACTTTAACCAGTATGTCAGATATTAATTAGATAGTGCAGTAAAGGTAGAATAAAGCATTACACATAAGCATCACACATGAACACCAAGATATAATGTGGAAACTCAATGTGGGTAAAAACCACTTGCTGCTGTCATCTATGTCTTCTTTTAATAATAAGAAAAAACTGTTTACAATTTTGTACTGGTGCAGACTTATACTAGTACACAGGCTTCTACCTGCAGAAGGCTGCAACCTTCTCTCGTTTTCCAACTACTACTGGAAGGGAGCTACAACCCCCTAGCTCTTGTACTAGCCAATATGTTTGTTGGTATGTAGGCGCCAACCTACAGAAGGCTACAACCATCTCTCTTCCTCCAAGGACCACGTTTCATAAATTTTCAAATTAGATCTATCAACAACATCATAACTATAATTCAATCATCAAATACATCTGCATCAACCAATCACCTTTTGAACCAACCACAACCAGATCAATCAATCACTTTGACAACCCATCAATCTGATCATTCAGAATACTGTCACCAGAATATAGTAAACAGAACCCAAACCAGGACCCAAAACTCTGTAACAACAAACAGAAGCAACTAAAACATATTTTATAAGGTATACGCTACTTCCATGTGTCAAACCTGCATGTATAGGCGCTTTTCTCAAAGCCAACCAGTGTATACATCTACAAATATTAATTCAAAATTCTGCAGCTATTCCAGACTTAAGATCCTGATCCATCATTAGATTTAATCCCTCATCGTCTACTAAGGTTCATCCTTGGTTCAAATCCAGCAATGCACCATAACCCAATAACCTACATACTAGATCTATCTCACACTTCATCATATATTCGATACTTTCACACCTTGGCCTAATGATCTTCTCCTCCTTTTACAGTTTTAGGCCTTTCTCAATACCATGGACCAAATATCTCAGACCAGATACCTTGGACCAAGGAAAATTTTAAGGATGGAAAATTTTCTTGAAGTTTAAAACATTGGCGAATCTCACTAATCCCTAATATGCAAATTAGTTTATTGATATATTTGTAAAATTAATCAAATTTATAATTATTTTATATATAGTCTCTATATAATGTTGGCGATTTTTAAGGTAAAATAATTTTATATTCTAAAATTTGGGCGAATCGTCTTTTATAAAATTGAAAATTGGCGAATCTTTTTTGTGGAAAAATCATGGAAAATTAGCCCACTGGGCGAACATTAGCCCTAAAATTTTCCATGCCTTGGACCAATACCATGGACCAAATACTTCGGACCAAAAACTTAGTTTTCCAAGGTATACGCGCTTTTCCTTCTGTGAAAGTGCGTGTGTACGTATACGCGACTTGTATACAGTGAACTTGCGTGAATACGCAGCTTGGTCAATGGTGAACCTACATATACCTCTCTTTCTTCATTCTGTGAAGACTGGTCTGTAATTCTTTGTTGTTTACTTGCTATAATGTGATCTTTCATCTGAGTGATTTTCCATCAAGGACAATACCTGTATCATAATGCCAACATTGTTGACATGTGTAAACAATGCAAGAAACATGCTTGGTATTAGCATGATGTTGTAGTAGCTGCAACACCCTCCAAAATTTTGGCCTACATGCAAATTTCAAAGCCTTCCTTCGTTTTTCCCCTGATGGCTGCAAACATTCAGGCTCATTCCATGAGCTCTTGTCGAGTTTTTACACCATTTTTTCTTGATCAACCATCGGTCATCTTTTTGCATGTTGATTTCTATGTCATGCTTTTTGACAATTTTGAAGGTTTTTCTTTGTGTGCATGAGTTTTCTTCGCTTTGTGAACATTGGTTGTACTCACACACAAAGTTGCAAGAACTATCACGCAAGTGTCGTCACGGTTGTTCGAAGATTTATCTCAAATTTCACACTTGTCGCTCTTAACCTTTAAGTTAGTCTCACTGAGCACATGTTTATCTTGTTGGTTTGAGGTGTCTTGTCATCGATTCATGCTAAGTGTATGATCACAATGTCATGTATGCACAAGTTCACTTGCTCTCACACTTAGCCATTTTATGAAACTCTTTCGACTGGCCAACCCTTCTTCAACTGAACCCCGACTAAGCTGCACAACAGTCTCAGCTCTCAGTGACCATGCTCTGCTGCCTAGCACTACGCGGAGCATGAGGTTGTCCTTTGGGGCAGTGACAGTGAGGGTGCAAGCGTTAGAGACAATCTTCCTAATCTACCCGCAAGTTCTTCAATGTCTTGATCAATTTCCCTTTCTTCTGTTCTGGGTGCATCAGTCATTAAACTGATATTTCATTTCTAAAAAAAAACCCCACTGTCGTGTTTTATTAACAAACTGTGGCTCTTCAGGGAATTCTTAAAAGAAATACCCCATTGGTGGACTTACGCATACAATATATATATATCCACGCTATCTATATGCTCACGGTATGTTCTCCCCTTCCTCTTTGATCGGCGACGGTTATAAGCTAGATTTTACCATGGACAAAGGTTCTTATATTATGGACCGACGGCTATATATATCTCTGCTCTCTATACTGTTTTAGGGTCGATATATATATATATATATATATATATATATATATATATATATATATATATATATATATATATATATATATATATATATATATATATATATATATATATATATATATAGTCGGCTATATACCTCCACCATTTATGTTGGTTTCGGCCGATGTATATACAAGTCGGTGATCGCTCAAACAATGATCTTATTCATTCCGAATCAATGGACCCGATACACTTATATGTAGCCTTTAATAATTTGGCAGTTCCGCTATTCGGTGGTCGATTCAATCAACACTTCCCCGCCTCCGAAATGACAGACTCAGCGATATGGATATATTGCAGTTTATATTAATTTGGCTCCCAAATTTGTTGGTCGACTCAAGTAATAACTCTCTACCTCCGAAATGACGGACCTGGCGATATAAATATGTCGTAGTTTATATTAGTTCGGCTCCCAAATTCGGAACTCGGCCCTTTGTCACGCTATGGCTCCTTTCCAACAGAAAGGCTTTGTAAACTGAACACACGACTAACGTTTTAAAGGACCTCTTGACGCCGATATGGTCTCGAAACTACGATTGTAAGAACTTACAGTTATAAATTTCCAAGTCACTTAATGGGAATTTCAAGAGTTCTTGCTATAACCGGAATATATGCGCAACTAAAATTCAAAGCCTGTATAAACATAAAATGAAAGGGAAAATGACTTCAATGGCTAATATACAGTATTGTAGCATGCGAAACCCAGTCATCGATTCAACACTATTAAAGCGCCACACAATAATTTACCCATGCATATTACAGAGTCGTTTAATAAGAGACACCGAGAGAAAAAAATTTTCCAAATTAATACTATGGCACTCGCCCCTCTCCTCTGTCTGATGAGAGCTTTGCTGCCTCTTTATTTATAACTAAGGATAGGCCCTCTCGGTCCTTATTTGATACAAAGAAAAGCATGCTTTACAGGATGATTTAAAGCTTGAAGGCTTTGTTACAAATAGCATGATTTATTGCTAGAATTTATTCTATTTTTAACTAAGAAAGCATAGAAATTTCAGGCTAAAGGAACCCACTCCCTTGCCTGTAGATTTTTTGGATTTTTTCGAATAATTTTGAAGATTTTTCCCCTCTGAGTCACATGCTCCCACATCAGACTCCTGAGGACAAAATTCTTCATGGGCTCCTGTCCATGAGCTCATCTACAGATTTGCCCAATTTCTGTAGAATGTTTTCTGTAACCCAAGTAGCTCCAGCGATCGGTTGTCCCTTCCATTTCAATAGATACTGGAAATATTCTCGTCCCCTTGTCTTTCTATACACTTTCTTGTCCAGACTTATTTCTGGCTGTAAATTCTTGGCTGTGGGTAACTGTTTTACCCAGTCAATCTCTGGAGTCTCTTGATCCTGTGTTGTATCATCTGCAGCTTCATTCTCATACTTGTACAAGTCTGCAACATTAAAAATTGGTGATATTCCCACACCAGGTGGTAATTCAATTTCATAAGCATTTGCAGAGAATTTCCTCAGTACCCTGCATGGTCCAATTTTCTTGGATTTTAACTTATTATACTCTCCCTTTGGAAATCTCTCCTTTCTGAGGTGTGCTAAAACCAAGTCTCCAACTTCAAAGTTCATTTCTCTTCTCCTCATGTCTGCTCTGGTTTTATATTAAATATTGTTGTCCTGTAGCTGCTGTTTCACCTGTTCATGTATCGACTGTATTCTTGAAGCAAAGTTTTCACCTTCTGCACTTCTCATTTCTTCTTTTCCCAAATTCCTTAATTCAGATATTCCCCTTGCGTTCATTCCATAAACAATATGGAATGGGCTCTTTCCTGTGCTCCTGTTTGGTGAGTCATTATATGCATATTCAACTTGTGGTAACACTTGATCCCATTGCTTTGGATGTTTTGCAGTAAAGCTCCTCAAGAGATTGCCTAAACTTCTGTTCACAACTTCAGTCTGTCCATCAGTTTGTGGATGATAGGCAGAACTGAAACTTAATTTAGTTCCCAAATTCTTCCATAGTGTTCTCCAAAATGTCCAACGAACTTTGAATCCCTGTCTGAAACAATGCTTTTGGGCAATCCATGTAATCTTACAATTTCTTTAAAAAACAAGTTAGCAATATGAGAAGCATCACTAGTTTTATAACATGGAATAAAGTGTGCCATTTTTGAAAACCTGTCCACTACAACAAAAATTGAATCATAGCCTCTTTGAGTCTTTGGCAATCCTAGCACAAAATCCATACTTACCATATCCCAAGGCCTATCTGGAATTGGCAATGGAATATACAACCTTGTGTTCTGGCTCCTTCCTTTTGCATACTGGCAGAATTTACAATTTCTTACATACTTCTCTACTTCAGATTTCATTTTCGGCCAGAAGTAAAATCTGTTAAGTTGTTCAAAGGTCTTCTCTCTACCAAAATGTCTTGCAAGTCCTCCACTATGCTTCTCTTTGATTAAATTCTCTCTCATTGAACAGTTGGGTATGCACAGCTGATTTTGCTTAAATAATAGTCCATCTTGTGTAAAATAATCCAGCCACTTGCTCCTATCTGCCAAAACAGGATTTTTACAAGCCTCAAATGCCTCCTTAAAATCTGAATCGGTCTCATATAGTTCCTTAAGAAAATCAAAACCCAACACTTGGATTTGACTTTCTTGCAACAATACACTTCTCCTACTTAAGGCATCTGCGACTTTGTTTTATTGTCTAGTTATATGCTTCAACACAAAATGAAAGCCTTGAAGATACTCTACCCATTTAGCATGTCTCTGGCTGAGTTTGGGCTGCTACATTATAAACTGCAATGCATGGTTATCTGAATAAAGAATAAATTCTTTCGAAATTAAATAATGCCTCCACTTCTTTAGTGCCTGCACAACTGCGTAAAACTCCTTATCATAAGAAGAATACTTCCTTTTTGCATCATTTAGTTTTTCACTGAAATAAGCTATTGGTCTATCTTCTTGGCTTAAAACTCCTCCAATTGCTTCTGCGCTGGCATCACACTTAACTTGAAAAATTTTGTTAAAATTAGGAAGAACCAAAATAGGCTTTTCAGTTATTTTCCTCTTTAACAACTGAAAATTTCTCTCTGCTTCAGCAGTCCACTTAAATGGTTGTTTATCTTTCTTTATGGTCTCAATAATAGGTGCATTAATCTTACTAAAATTCTTAATGAATTTTCTATAAAAACTAGCAAGACCATGAAAACTCCTTACCTCAAAAATACTCTTGGGTGAAGGCCACTCCACAATTGCTTTGATCTTTTCTGGATCCATCTTCAATCCTTCAGTTGAGATAACAAATCCCAAGTACACCAACTCCTCTTTCATAAATAAACACTTCTTCAGATTCAACAATAATTTTTCTTGCTGCAGCTTCTGTAAAACATAATTTAAATGCCTCAAGTGTTCCTCCTTGGATCTGCTATAGATTAATATATCGTCCAGATATACTATTACAAATTTACCAATGAATTCTTTAAGAACTTCATTCATAAGCCTCATGAATGTACTTGGTGCATTGGACAACCCAAAAGGCATCACTCTCCATTCATATAATCCTTCATTAGTCTTAAAAGCAATTTTCCATTCATCCCCTTCTCTTATCCTTATCTGATGATAGCCACTTTTAAGATCTAACTTTCAAAAATATTTTGCGCCAGACAAGCAATCCATTAAATCTTCAATTCTGGGTAATGGAAATCTGTACCTGATTGTAATCTTATTGATGGCTCTTGAATCTGTACACATTCTCCAGCCTCCATCTTTCTTCGGGCTCAGCACTGTTGGCACTGCACAAGGACTCAGGCTTTCTTTAATCAACCCCTTGTCAAGCAATTCTTGCACCTGTTTCTTAACTTCTTCATTTTCTATAGGAGTCATTCTATATGCTGCTTTGTTAGGTAGGCTTGCTTCAGGAATCAAGTCTATATGATGACTGATTTTCCGAATTGGCGGTAATTCATTAGGAAAATCATCAACAATAATATCATAATAATTCTCCAGCATTTCTTGAATTTCAATGGGTAATTCAGAAATTTTAGTAGAAGTCAATATTACCTTGGGCTTACAAATTACAGAAAAATTTACCTCATTTTCTTCAATCTGCTTCAAGTATTCCTTCCCTCCAAGTAACAGAGTTTTTGGACCAGTCTTCTGTCCCGATACATCTTCTTCTTGCAAAGGCAACAATGTATGATTAACACCATCTTTTCCAAACTTATAGGTGTTTCTCTTCCCGTCATGTATGGCTCCTTTGTCATATTGCCAAGGCCTTCCAAGCAATATGTGACACACGTCCATAGGCATCACATCACAAATAATTTTATCTTTGTACTTGCCCACTTGAAATTCCACTTCACACTGTTCACTTACCAACAGTTGATGTCCCTTTTGTAACCATGACACCTTATAAGGTGTTGGATGCTTCATTGTCTTCAGCTTTAATTTCTCCACTACTTCTGTAGAGACCAAGTTATCAGTGCTGCCACTATCAACGATCATCTGGCAACATTTCCCTTGGACTTTGCACACTGTCCTGAATAAAGTTTTCCTTTGTGGCGGTTCAGCAGCCACCTTCTTCATTGGCTTAAGTAAGAATTTATTAACCACCAGAGATTCTCCTCTCTCTGGTGCATTTTCTTCTTCTGCTACTGTTGTCACTGGTGCTTCTTCCTCAGCTGGAGCAACAATTGCATTCCTTTGCTTTATGTCTGCATTCTCTGGGCACTCAAAAGCTCTATGTCCCATCTTGTTACATCTGTAAAATCTTATTTCTCTGCCTCTTCCTCTTCCTCTGGAAAAACTCCCTCTGCCTCTTGCATCACCTTCTCTGGGTGCATGCTGGGTTGAGCTACTGCTAGCTCCATATCTAGGTGTTGTAGATCTTCCTCTACCACCTTGACTTCCTTTTCCTCTGAAAGTCCCTCTCCCTCTGGAAAACTGCTTCCTTATGATTTTTTCCTCAGCTTTCAGCGCTACCTCTACTGTTTTAGGAGACATCAGACTTATCTCATCCTGAATGTCCATCCTGAGGCCATTCATGTATCTGGCCACCTTCTCATCTATGTCTTGAGCTTCTCCTGCTCTTATACTTACTTTATAAAACTCTTCTGTATATTCTTTCACTGTTAAGGCTCTCTGTCTAAGATTTTGCATTTGTCTAAACAATGTTTGCTGATAATTACTTGGCAAGAACTTACCTCTTAACTTTGCTACCATTCGGCTCCAATTCTTGATTGGCTACTTACCAAGTCTCTTTCTTTCTGCCTACACACCATCCCACCAGAGTGTTGCATGGCCTTTTAACTTGGTGACAGCAAACTTTACTTTCTTCTCATCCTCTGTTTCCTCGTAATCGAAGAATTTCTCCATGCTGTTAATCCAGTCTATCAATTCTTCTGGGTTCAGTCCTCCTTGATATACTGGTACTAATTGGTTCCATGGCCTGGCTGTGGATTTTAACACTGACTGAAAGAACTTCATCTCAGGAGTAACCTGTACAGCCTCCTCCTCTTCAGCAGCTTCAATTTCGGGCTCACTGACATCTCCATCATCTATATTTCTATCCGAAGTTAATGCATCCACTCTAGCTCGCAGCTCTTCTACTGTTTCCATTAGTTCAGCATTTGCAGCAGGTCGTCCTCTTCCACCACGTCCTCGTCCTCTTCCAACTCTGAAAGCCATCCTTCTTCTGCTCCTGAGATTCAATTCAATGTCAGTTGATGGCTCTGATACCACTAATGACGGCGAGGGTGCAGGCGTTAGAGACAATCTCCCTAATCTACCCGCAAGTTCTTCAATGTCTTGATCAATTTCCCTTTCTTCTGTTCTGGGCGCATCAGTCATTAAACTGATATTTCATTTCTAAAAAAAAAAACCCACTGTCGTGTTTTATTAAAAAACTATGGCTCTTCAGGGAATTCTTAAAAGAAATACCCCATTGGTAGACTTACGCATACAATATATATATATATATATATATATCCACGCTATCTATATGCTCACGGTATGTTCTCCCCTTCCTCTTTGATATCGGCGACGGTTATAAGCTAGATTTTACCATGGACAAAGGCTCTTATATTATGGACTGACGGCTATATATATCTCTGCTCTCTATATTGTTTTAGGGTTTATATATATATATATAAGTCGGCTATATATCTCTGCCCTTTATGTTGGTTTCGGCCGATGTATATACAAGTCGGCGATCGCTCAAACAATGGTCTTCTCAATGGACCCGATACACTTATATGCAGCCTTTAATACTTCGGCAGTTCCGCTATTCGGTGGTCGATTCAATCAACACTTCCCCGCCTCCGAAATGACGGACTCAGCGATATGGATATATTGCAGTTTATATTAATTCGGCTCCCAAATTTGTTGGTCGACTCAAGTAATAACTCTCTACCTCCGAAATGACGGACCTGGCGATATATATATGTCGCAGTTTATATTAGTTCGGCTCCCAAATTCGGAACTCGGCCCTTTGTCACGCTATGGCTCCTTTCCAACAGAAAGGCTTTGTAAACTGAACACACGACTAACGTTTTAAAGGACCTCTTGACGCTGATATGGTCACAGAACTACGATGGTAAGAACTTACAGTTATAAATTTCCAAGTCACTTAATGGGCATTTCAAGAGTTCTTGCTATAACCGGAATATATGCGCAACTGAAATTCAAAGCCTGTATAAACATAAAATGAAAGGGAAAATGACTTCAATGGCTAATATACAGTATTGTAGCATGCGAAACCCAGTCATCGATTCAACACTATTAAAGCGCCACACAATAATCTACCCATGCATATCACAGAGTCGTTTAATAAGAGACACTGAGAGAACAATTTTTTTTCCAAATTAATACTATGGCACTCGCCCCTCTCCTCTGTCTGATGAGAGCTTTGATGCCTCTTTATTTATAACTAAGGATAGGCCCTCTCGATCCTTATCCGATACAAAGAAAAGCATGCTTTACAGGATGATTTAAAGCTTGAAGGCTTTGTTACAAATAGCATGATTTATTGCTAGAATTTATTCTATTTTTAACTAAGAAAGCATAGAAATTGCAGGCTAAAGGAACCCACTCCCTTGCCTGTAGATTTTTTGGATTTTTTTGAATAATTTGGAAGATTTTTCCCCTCTGAGTCACATGCTCCCGCATTAGGTAGCTTGCACTGCGCAATCCTAGAAGTGAGCAAGCAAACTGTCTCCCAAAACTATGCAAAAGTTGTCCCCAAGTGTGATCCAATATGTGCTTCCCGCAAGATCACTAATCAAGCCTCCCTCTGGTCTACCAAAAGACCTAAACTACACTGTGACCCGGGGCTGAACTGCTCCCCAAACTGCGTAGAAGTTTCCCAACTTCTTGGCCTGCACTGTCTGCAGAAAATGCGCAGTCATGTGAGTCGGGCCTCTGCTGCCTGTCACTGCATTGTTCCAAGGAATTGCACAAATTGACTAGCAAACCCCCCTATTGGCTTACCTTGCCCTCCCTCTAAAATTACGTAGTTTTGATTGACACTCTCCCTGTTGCCCTGCTCTTCACTCATCTAGGAAACTATGCAGTAACTGCCTATTCAACACTGTCCCTTAGAAATGCGTACTTATGACCCGCATCTCCCCACAACCCGATCTAGCCTTGCTCTGAAAAACTGTATAGAAATGTCTGGCAGTGCTTCCTACTATCCACTCTATCTTCCTCAGAGAAACTGCGCATATTCCCAGTTGGACCCCCAGATGACCTGCCCAGTCCTCATCCAAAAATTTGCGCAAAATTTCCCAATAGTTCCTCCCGACACCCTTCCTTGTCTTCCTCCCAGGAACTGCGTAGTTCTGACCAGCTGGGTTTTATCTTGTAGTTGTCAATGTTGTCCCAGATTGTGAAAATTTGCCTCTTAGTGACATCTGCGTAGTATTTCCCAACAATTCTCTGAATCCTCTCATCCCGGCCTGAGCTATGCTCTACGTAGTTTCGGTGCCTTGTCCTTCCTCCCTGTCACCTACACCCGAAATGAAAAACAATGCATCATGCTAGACTAGAAGATTTCTGGATTTAATGCCATCTCTTCATGAGTGATTGCAGGAACAGGTACATTAATGAAACATGGCGCAATGATGAACAGGATGAAGGAGCGCATGCTAGAAGACTTGCTCGCAGTTATGTTATCTCTCCCAAAGACAGCCTTAGATTTCTTACAATCCCAGTTCCTGGGTACATCTAAATCGGTGGGCCTCAAATGATTCTCAAGCATGAGACATCACCCATATTTTATACATATATATCAAAGAGTTAGTTCTTTCATCCAAAGGTACAAGCCATATGTTTCAACATTTCTACACCCACATAGTTCCCAGAATATAATAGAAATAGTGGAGTCCAAGCACTTCAAATCTTTACATTTTTAATTAGATTTATAAGATAGATGAGAGAAGTCAAACAAAAGGACAACTCAGGATATAGAGCTCAGAGCACCAGTAATTCTATATATAAAACATAGAGCCTGAAACCTTGAGATTTACTATAACTACTGAGTTAGAGGAAGATGTAATGGACAGAAAAGAAGTTGAGCGATATGTTTCACACAATACAACTTGAAAATATGATTTTAACCCCTCACACAAGCATATGCGTTAACACTTTAACGCAGATGAATCTGTAAACAAGTCTAAAATATCAAAGTATATATTATTGCATGAATTCAAAAGAGGAAAACATACAAGATGAATGAAACAGGGAAATAACACATTATTAAACTTCAGAGAAGGAATCACCACCAATCCTGTAATATTCTGCAAGATCTATGTGACTAAGTGATACAGTTTACAAAAATAACAGACTTTCTTTTCAAATTTCGGAACCTTTTTTCAGTGCTGCAACCCCCTATTTATAAGAAGAGGGGGTGATTTTAATCATGGTTTCATACATAAAATCCTGGGCCGAGTTTTCAATTTTCAAGTCAACTTTCTCTCTCGGCCAAGGGAAGTTATGTATCCAAAAACATTAACAACAATAATAATGGCCTCATAGAGGAAGGCACATCACGGAATCGCGGAATAGGTGAGACATTAATGAAAAATCCCTAGCGCCCCATCCCTGTAATCACTTTAGTTTCATGGTTTCATTTAGTTCACGGCATATGCTCCTGCATTGCTCAACTAACTCTTGTCATTCCATCTTAAAAACCTTTGGTTCCGACCTTGAGAATGATTTACGAAGAACCATTTCTGGGGGGTGCCCATACTTGGTTTTGAATGCTCCCTCTCCTGATTTACTACTACAGCCGCCTCCGAGATAGACTCTGTCATTTCCACCATAAAAACCTGCTGAGCACGATCGATGCCCTGATCCATCTTAGGGGTGAGTTCTTAGTTTAATGATGGAAGTCTCAGGGGGCACAAGCATTTACCTCTTCAAACAAGTGAAAGGGAACAAGCATTTTACCTCTGGAACAAGTGAAAGGGTGCCTTTGGGTTTCCCCATTAGCTTTGATTTATTACATCCCCTTTTGTAGTGCTCCACATAATATGACCAGGGGCTAGGACCAAAGGCTTTGTGCTTCAGTGTTAAGGCTCTCAACAGCTATGCAGGGGCCTTTTTCTTTATATTGCATAAGTCCCTCATCAATCAATTTCCCGGACCTGAACTCCTTCTAAATCATAGCTCATAACTTATCACATCTGGGGGAGGAGTCTTGCATATCACAATCACACTGTGCCAGTGTCTTATGCTTTTTTTTTCTCCATAGCATGGGTCGATAGTCTGAACGCGAGATCCTTATAGACCATGACGTAATACTTTATCGCGTTCAGGAGTTTCCCACATATTGCAGTCGCTAGCTTCATCGGCTTTAGATTTTCCCCTTTAACTGCTATGATCGCCGATCTGTAGGGTGACATCATCACTGCTAGGTGTCACCCTATGAGTGGTGTCACGTAACACCTAGAAATGGGCCCATGTCACCCCCGAAAACACTGAAACCAGGTGACACGTGTTCTCTACCACGTCATCAACAATATAGCCACGTCATTGCTCACGTCACTTGTCCTATCAACTCTAAATACCAATCACATGTTGCCACGTGGCCTCCGAGAGGAGAGAGAAAGTGGCCCACCCAGCCCTTTTTTTGTAGGCCTTTCCTTTGTATTTTAAATTCAGCTTTTCCTAACGATTTTGTTCCATATCGCAATATCGGTGATTTTCAAAAATTTGTGACTACAACCTCCTCTGATTGTCAATCTTTGATGCCACATGGAGGAGAGAGAAACGGGAGGCCCCACCCCCATTTTGTAGTTCTTTTCCTTTGTAAATTATTTTATCCCCCCCCCCCCCCCCAGCGATGTTACACAAAAATCGCAAATTGGTGGTTTGCAGGTCTTTAAAGTTTTAGAACCCATCGATATACCGAACTACGGGACTGCTGTGATGCGAGGTCGTCGGGATGTGGGATTGCACCACATGGAGGAAAGAGAAAAGGGAGGCCCAACCCCTATTTTTCCATGATTTTATTTGTTAACACTTTCTGTCCCTTCCTCGGTGGTGCAACAACATATCACAATATCGACCCCCACATGATTTGGAGTATGCTATAGCTAAGGGACTACTGGATCTATGGGATGCGATATGTGATATCGGCGTATGGGACTCAGATATGATGATATCCTTAGCTGTGTGCCCCAAGGATCCTGTTGATGGATGATTGTGATAAATGCTCCACCCAGACCCGCTGACTATCGATATGCACTATCGGTGATCGGCACATCGTTGTTTCTCTTTCCGTCAATGGTCCATACCCGCCTGAATGTCGATATGCGATATGCGATGAGCCTCTTGGGTCCTGATTGCGATTTTTTCTCCATACTTAGCCATTTTCCTTAATTAGCTGAGCTTTTAGGGGTAATCTTCTATAGGCTCTAGAATTTTATCCAAGAACCCTTTTTTGGATATAACATCGAAAAGCGTTTTCTAAGCATTATGCAATGGGGAGGATATCATAAAGCTCTGATAACTTTTGTGGCTCAGGAAATGGCTTCAAATTCATTATTCTCATGCATCTTTGACCACTGATCATTTTCAAAGCAGTGAGTGAGTGAAAATGACAACATTGGCTCCATCTAGGGATAGTGCCTTGCCAGCAAGGTGCTAAAAACCTACACACTGCGAACTACTCCTTTAGGCATGGAGTCACTTCTCAATGAAAAGATAACTTTCACAAAGCAAAAAAAAAATTACAATAAAAGAAAATTCAAATGACAATTGCAATAAACACACTGGATATTTGCAATGAGTCTAAGACAGCTAATTCTTAATTTTGAAAATAGAACTTGAGGAATTGACCATTCACTGGTAGTTCCAACAATTCACCATCCAAGTTTTCAAGTAGAAATGTGTTGTTCCATCTCTCTTCTACAATCTTGAAGGGGCCAAACCATAGTGGATCAAATTTTCCATGTTTGTCTTTGTCCTCCCATCAGACATCCCACCTGAGAATTAAATCTCCTGGATGAAGAGGTCTATCCTTGGCCTTGTTGTCAAATAGGGATTTCATTTTTTGTTGATAATCGGATAGTTTGACCTCCACTTGTTGTTTGTTCTCCTAAATCTCAACCAATTGATTAATCCTCCTTGTCAAGGGACTTAGCTCCTCTTCAACTTCTTGTAAAAACCTTGCTACTATCATTGCTAGTTGAATTGGGAAGACATCAACTTTTCCATACACTAACTCAAAAGGTAATTTCCCAGTGGATCATTTAGGCATTACTTAGTTGGCCCATAGAGCAAACTTCAGTTGGGAATCCTAGTTCCTTTGGTTTTTAATGGTAGTCTTCTTTAGCACCCTCACCAAAGCTTTGTTTGAGGACTCAGGCAAACCATTTCCTTGAGGATAGTATGTAGTGGAATGCCCAATAATGATATTGTATTTGTGGTAGAAGCTGGTGAAATTGGCATATTTAAATACCTGAGCATTATCAATGATGATTTTGAAAGGGTAACCAAAGCGGGACAGTATGTTCTCCTCCATGAAATTTATCACCACTGAATTTGTAGCATTTCTAGCTAGGATGGCCTCTACCCACTTGGTGAAGTAGTCAGTGGTTGTCAATATCCATTTGTGCTGGCCACTGGAGGGTGGGGTGATCTCTCCTATGAAGTCTAGTCCTCACTATCTAAAATGCTCCTCCACATGCATAGTAATCAGGGGCAGAGGGGAAAACTTTTGTCTTTCATCAAACACTTGGCATTTCTGGCACCTTCTAACTTTTTTTATAGACATCTTGGAATAGGTTAGGCCAGTTCAATCCAACCTTGAGGATTTTGTGTGTCGTGGTCTTCTAGCTTTAATTCCCTCCACAAACTCCTTCATGAAACTCTCAAATCACCTTATGGGTCTCTCATTCCACTAGACATAGCAACAATACCCCCACAGTGTCCTACCAGTAGAGTAGGCCATTGGATATGATATATTTTTGGGCTTGCAACCTCACGATTCAATATTTAGAGGAATCTCAAGAATAAGAAATAATGAATGATATTCTTGTACCACGGTGATCCCTCGTACTTGGCATAGATTTTCTTCTCAGATGTTTTAATACTGCTCTGGTGATCCTTTGGTTTGTCTTCCTCTGTGGTCAGGTTTATCCCTAGTGCTTGGCAGTTGGATTCAAATAAAACCTTGGCCAGCCCCTGGCCTTTAATGAGCTTGGTAGGCTTTATTTCCAACTCATATTCCTGTATTTTCGCTATTCACCTGCCCCTCTTTCCCTTGTTGTCTGCTTGTACCAGGATGTCCTTGACTGTTGTTGTTGGGACAAACATTGTGATTTTCAACTACAGCACATACGCATGAAATGCCTTCAGATTCTTGACCAATGCGTAATATTGTTTCTCCAATATATTATATCTTAGTTCAACATCCCTTAGGACTTGGCTGAAGAAAGTGATGGGTTGTTAATAACACACTTTATTTTTCTGTAGCAGTATTGTGGCAATGGTATGTGCAAAGGTGAAATAAAATATGTAGAAAGGCACTGAATAATCGAGACTGGCTAACGTTGGGGCTTCAACCAAATCTTCTTTTATCCTATAAAAGAATCACAGGGGACAAGGCTCCACTTGAATTCATTTCCCTTATTGAGCATGTCTATAATACCCTTAACAATCTCTGTGTAGTTGGGTATAAATTGTCTTAAGAAATTTATTCTCCCCAAGAAGACTTGGACTTCTTTCTTATTCCTCAGCAGAGGAATATGGCTGATCGTGTCAATCCTTTTGGGATCAATCTTCACACCCTCATGCGATACTACATGTCCTAGTAGCTTCCCCTTAGTTAGGGCGAATTGGGATTTCTTAAGATTCAAGGAGAAATCATATCTCCTGCACTTCTCAAAGGTGAGTTCTAAGAGGGGGATGTGTTCCTCCTCAGTCTTGGAAAAGATTGTGATGTCATCCAAGTAGACCACCACAAATTTTGTCTCGCTCTCCCACAAAAGCTATGTTCATGTCTCTATGAAATGTGGCCCATGCATTTATCAGCCCAAAAGGCATGTGAGTAGATATAAATTTTCCCCATGGGGTGATGAACCGGTCTTTTCCTGATCCTCAAGATGAAAAACCACTTGATTATATCCTGATAACGCGTCCACCATAGACATTCTAGCTGAACCAACCACCTTCTACAATATATTATCCATCTTGGGCAGCGATTAGTTGTCATTCAAAGACTCCCTGTTTAGGTTTTGGAATTCTACACATAGCCTTATCTCTTTGTTCTTCTTACGAATTGGGACTAGATTCGCTACCCACTCAGAGTATCTTAAAGGTGCTATAATCTTTGTCTGTATCAGCTTCCTTATCTCCCTTTCAATGGAGGGGATTAAGAGTGGATTCATTTGTCTGAGTTTCTGCTTGTAGGGTTTCACTCCACTTTTCAAAGGAATCTTATGTTTATGATGTTAGTATCAAGTGTTTTCAAATCATCATAATTCCATGCAAAAACTTCTTTGTAGGCTTTGAAAGGATCTAAATAGCATTGTTTATAATGCAAGGGGATTCCTTTTGACAGCCTAAGGCTCCTCCTCTAATCCAATGTTGCAATCTTGTACTTGATCATCCATCTCAGGAACCATTTGTTTGGTGGCTATGTCATCTTTATTAAAAATCCTTTCTAGTGGGACTAGTCCATGAGGGATAGTGTTCCTTTTCAGTTGCAAAATTTTGTGCCTAGCTACTATATCTTTCCATGAAGTGGCTTCTTGATCTACTTCTTATTCTTCTTCTTCTTGATCAATGGTGGAATTAGAAAACTCCCCAGCAACCTCTATGAATCATTTCACTTGTTCATCATCTTCGAACACCTGCCAATGCTTAATGTTATCTGGTACGGAAGGTATGTACCTAACTTCCACCTCATATCTGAGGAGATGATTTTGAGGGGGACTGAAAGTACTTGCAGCTACAACAAGAGAATTAACCATCCTGTTTTCTTCCCTGGGAAGAAACTCAAGGTTAAAGGCTAGGAAGAAATTATCAATTAAGTCTCATACTTCATTTCCGTATGTCCTCAGTCTGGGGTGTTTGGCCTGGCATTGATTCCTGATTTGCCTTACGACCAACTCAGAGTCTTCATAAACTGTTAGACATTCAATATTCAGTTTTTTTGCAGTCTGTAACCCAAGGAGTAGTGCTTCATACTCCGCCACATTATTGGTTGCTTCAAACTCCAATTTGAATGAGAGGGGTATCAGGAAGCCTTCAGGAGATACCAACAATGCTCCTGCCCCATCTCCCTCTTTTGAATTAGATCCATCAAAATATATTTTCTATACTTTGCTTTCACTTGCATGCTTATGTTCTAACTGCCATGTTGGGTGGACTGATCTTTCTTTTGTGATAGCCTCATCTTATTCTATAAATATGCAGGAGAGGTCACTTTCTTTTCCATACACTGGGGAGTTTTTAGAGCCTTTAACTGAGGTCACAGTTTTTACAAACCTAGATTCTCTATATAGTCTCCTTTGTTCTCCTCCAAAGGTGGGAATGGTGGCATAAGTTAGATCCAACGTGTTAGAGCCTGCTACCTTGGAACCGCAATACCTAGATAGTAACATGCAAAAATGAAGGGGCATCTATGCTACTATTATGCCCATTACCACGCTTTTCACAAGGATCTGAGCCAGGTTCACCACCAGATCCTTTATCATTCCAAAGCATTTGACTCTCTTGGAGTCAAAGGAGTATAGGTCCTTGTAGGGCCTAGTGATTTGCAAGCCAAGCTATTCCATTACTTCCAAGGGCATGAGGTTGTGGGAGGCTCGGGAGTCCAACATGAAATTATGTAGAAGAAGATCATGAATTCCCATAGTTACATAGAAAGGTGCAGTAGAAGGGTCAAGTTCTTCCACATGCGGCCCAAAGACCACCATTGGCCTCTCTTCTTGGAGATTTAGAGAATCTGAGGTGGGTGATGAGACTAATGGAAGCATAAACTGAGATACCAGAGCTTTATAGGTAGGCTGCTTTAGAAGGTCAGTCATTAGAATAGAAATATTTACCTTTTTAAGCTCCCTTTGAATGTTGAATGTAGATTGGGTCTTCTCTATACCTCTTGGCTCAACTTCTCCTTCACTATCACCAGTGTTTTTATACAAGACACTTGATTCCTTTCCTATGTGATCCCGTGGGCCATTTATTTCCTTAATCAAGGGGACTTTTATCCTGGTAGGGTCAGAATTCAACTTGCCTTTCCCTTTGTTCGATACTAGAGGAGTAACTTAGGGAGAAGTTTCCTCCTATTCCTCTAGTTCTCTTGACCTCTTCTTTGAAGATCTTAGGTTATATTTATATTTTGGTTGTGCCAACATGAAATTTGCCAAATTTTTGCAATAATAATCCATATCTTTATTATTTGTTGCTTCTCCATTATGACTAAACTCCTGGTGAACCATATTCTCCTGTTCTTCTTTAGAGAAAGAAGAATATAAGTTTCCCTGCATCTTCTGTGTATCTGACCATTTCTCATCGAGGTCATATTCTAAATATAGAGGATGAGGGATTTGATCTGGTTGTTCCTTTCTTTTCCTTGTTGATCCAGGTGGCTCCAGAGACACACAAGACAAAGAGGGCTTCTGGAAGCTTGAAAATCCAAGTGATCAGAATGCTTTCAAAACAAGACCAAAGTGTAGACCTTGTCGTCCTGATCGCAATGGTGCGAACAGTTCGTCAATCAGAGCTCGTATGGAGGAGATAGAGCTCTTTAAAGATTGACATGACAGGGGAAAATAGAGGCCCACAGTGTGCCACATGGCATCCCAGTGAGCATGTGGGACCCACATGGGAACTCATCATCCATTAACACATGGCACTCTTTCATTGGTTTCTTTACTCCTGCAAAAAGACAAAAAAACAATATATGTTATCAAAACCCATATAAAAACAAAAATCATTAAAAAAAACTTTATATAAAAATATGGTTATTATAACCATATATTAAATCATTATAAAAAAAAACATATAACAAGTTTCATAAAACATGAACGTGGAAAGCCATATTAAATGGCATAACAAAATTTTCTTATATGGAAAGATTATAGTGAAAGGTTGGCATAACAAACATTTAAATATAAATCAACAGAATACTATGTAACCGTTGACAAAGCTAAAAGTGTAATACGGTTCAATGCAATGTCATTACCAAGTTGGATAAGCGGCCAACTATTTTAATATGCTAACTGTTAGACAAATAAAAACGCACAGTTCAAAAACTATTAACGCCAAAAGGTTGTTGCATAGAAAGCGTAAGTTCAAACATAGAACCTTCGCCCAGCAATGTGGGTTCATATCAAGGGCCTAAATAGACTCTTCTTGTAGATTATGCCCAGAAAAGTCTATATGAACTCACCTTCGCCATTCGACTTGGGGAGAGTACGGGCATGGGGGGGAGCAGAGCCACGTTGCACAGAGCAGCATGGAGGATCCAAGAGCATGCACAGAAATCAAGGTGATAATTTTTTATTAATTAATTTATTGCAAGTGGAACCATGAGCCCAGAGAAAAGGCAGGCTGAACCATGATTGAGCAAAATTCTCAGGAGGGTAAAATTTTTGCAGTGTCCAAATTGGTTGAATTTTATGTCAATCTTACACCTCTTGATCCGAATTGGATCCATAGAAAGACTGTCAAGAACCATGACTGAATTAGGTCGAACAAATCTCTAAGGAAATCCAAAGCAGTATAAAAAACATCCTGAACCAGTGGCAATGGTAACCGACCTGGAACGATGAGGACCTCAGTCAAAGCGCACTGACCGAGGCCCATGGAGACCACGCAGGAGGCCAAAGTAGCCCCTAATCGTGCATCGCTAGGTGAACATGGCCCTGAAGGGGAACCCTGAGCACTCGGTCACATCAGAACCTAGGAAACCGCGGGCGGAAAAAGAAAAAAACGCTAACATACGAAGGTGGGACCCGCATGCTAGAAAACCAGCGGTATTGTTCAGGGTGCCCTTAAACGGTAAGAGGTTTTGGACAGGAGCAAATCGATTCCATACACCAATCGACGCATGGCAGACAGAGATGAGAGAAAACCGTTGTTGATCGTGCACTATTGGTCGAGCAAGTCAACCACGTGAAATGTGTGTCTGGCGTCAGATCTGGAAGGCCCAGATCGGACAGCTGAGATTGCACCCGATGGAAAGAAGCAGAATCGAGAGGGAATTAAGCTGCGTTCTAAAAGGATTTCGAATCTGTTTGACCACCACGGTGGAGGAAGAACGCATCCATGGCGTAACTGAAGAAACGAACCAACGAAGCATGTTGGCGCCATTTAAAGGAGGACAAGTGGCCACTCCCTGAGCATTCATGACGACGCCGAACACAGGGAACTCCAAGCGCAACTGCAGAAGGTGAATCGACATAGGCAGAAGAGGAACCGAATAGGCATAGGGATCGAATGGCTAAAGCCATGAACAAAGACAGTCGAAGCAGTTAGAGTTGATTTGGAGTCAGAATTGAGAAGAGTCCAAGCGACCAAGTGAGACAATGAACAGTGAACCCTGAGAGGAGGACTGAACACAGAGAACAGTAAAGCTAAGTAGAAGAGACAAAGGGCTGAGCTGACCAGATGCAACATCGAACACCAGAGAGCTTGAAGATTCAAGCCTTCCCATAGAGGAATCTGTCTAGATTGAGCATCACATTTGGCACTTTCCACTATAGACCAAGAGGTCACAGAGCTAGTAGGAAGAAGAAGAGTCTGTGTACTCCAAGTGACTTAGGGAATCCAAGAACCACCCTTCCAAGCAAAATCTATTTCAAGAGAACTAATGTTGAGTCCTTGTATTGTAGTTTCTCTGCTGAAAGACACAATAAAACAAGGCCACCACTAAAGCTGGACCGGAGACATAGCCTTGGAGAATAGGGTGAACTCCTTATTAAAATTGTTTGTGTCTTTGTGTTGCTTACTGTATTTCTCTATTTTCTTTCCATTTTATTGTCTGTGTATTGGAAATCTGATCGATCCGTTGTTTCAATAACACAGAACACACACCAGCACATGAGTCTGTAATACCTTAGTTTAATAAATCATTAACTGATGGCACTCATAGGGTGAATATCAGATCACCTCTCAACGGCACACACCTGATGGCGCAGTTAGTTTCTTGATCTGAGTAGCAGATTTGCAGAGGACTCGGAGGAGAAAATCTTTAAAGAATCTAGGGGGAATCTAAAAGATTCCTTGAGCCCTAGATTTTCATTTTCTCAGAATTCAGAAATTTGATAGTCGATTTTGCACTATTTGATGCCACAAATCTGATGGTGCATTCAGATTTTCCATTTTCTCATTTCATTTTTTGGCCACTTTTCAAAGTGGAGTGCAGATGTCAGCATGCATGTGCAAGCAGTCATTCCCATGCAATTCAACGCCGTGAGATCGATGGTACAAACAACTTCAGTAGTTTGACATCATTTTCTTCAAATGGCCTTAGGATGTGAGGTATATTTAGTGTGTTCATGTACTTCTTTTGCTATGCATTGTGCTGCTAGAGATCTTTGTTTGATGTTTGATGTGGGATCTTGTTTATTACTTTTTTTCATGATTCGTGCTTGATGTGATCTGGAATCATTTGTGAGATGTACTTGTTGCCATGATTCGTCATGTTTTTTTGAGATCCTTTTGTTTTTATGTTGATGGGATACTCATGTGTCACCATGTATGTTTGCATTGAGATCCCTTTTATGCCATGCTGGCAGGATGTTCATTATCATCATGCATGATTTTATGTCATACTGATAGGAGTCCTTTTGTGTGAGAGTTCTTGTGGCAGAACATCTCTTGGAGCCACTCCTATGTGAGGGCATTTTCCTTGTATAATGGCGACGTCACCATCTATGTACATCATCACTATTGACATCACTTAATGCAGCGACCTGCACCATCTTGACACCGGGGCCCGGAGACGTAATCCCTCCTGGATGAACTCCGTTATCAATGTCTTGGTATTTTATGTTATTGATGATTGTCATGTTCCTTCTTCTTTACAGCATGCAGATATGTTCAATTATACTATTTTAAATGCAATTCTAATAACATCACGAAAGTAAAATCTCTTGGTTAAATCTGGGAGTTGAATCAACTCAGATCAAGTTTCGTATCAAAGCGGTCTTTGTGTGGATGTGAATTGCAAGCTTGAACAATGGAACGTGCAGTGATAGAGGATGAAAAAATGATGTACGAGACCATGCTCAAAATTTCCAAAAGGGTGGAAGTAATGTATGAAGCTCTACAAAAAGAGACAGAGGAAAAGGAGTGATTGCAGCTTCAGTTGTGAGCCACGGAAGAGGCCCTGGAAGAACTGAAGCACAACAAAAGGAATCTTCAAACAGAGAATGTTGAATTGAAGATGCTTCTACATGAAGAGGAAGAGGAGAAACATAGTTTTCTACGATAGCTACAAGCAAAGGACGAGGCCTTGGAAAAGTTGCAGCATGACCCATGTGAGGTAAAAAGTATTTCTTTGAATTCATTTATGTGTCCTGATGATGATTTCGTTGTTTTTGAAAATCATACCACAAGAATTGGCTCCAAACTACTGAATAGAATGGGGTATGAAGGAAAAGGCTTGGGCGTTAATGGCCACGGAATTGTTAACCCCATCAAAGTAGAAGAATTACCCCGTCAAGCAGGGCTTGGGTATGTTAGAAAGGAAGTTTGGAAATGCACCAAGACAGACAGTGAACCACCAACAATAGATGATGAGCAGCCCTCATCAGTTCTTTCCAACTCGACAGTGGCGGTAAAGGATGTTGATTTCCTTTCAGATTCATCTTCACATAGTATGATTTCTGTTGGAGATTTGGAGATCCCAGTTACAGGGAAAAACATTAGGCTCCTTACAAGGATGAGGCACGAGGAGGAAGAAAAACTTGGTGTTAATAACCAAGGCATAACTCAACCATTGGAGGTTGTGCAGAGACCTCAATTTGCAGGCGTGGGATACACCAAAGGAGAATGCTTGAAGGTGATAGATTCTCTCGAGACATCGTCGGAATTGTCAAGGAAACAGAATGATGGGAACACATCCCCATCATCCCATGGCAGTTTCCATTGCAGGAAAAGAGTTGAGGCAAGCTCTCATCACCATAATGACACCATAGATGGCAAGGAAAGGTATAACCAACCTCGATATTCGAATGTTCATTTCGATTATAATCATGTTGTTAAAGATGAACGTAAATCATGGAATCGAAAAACATGTACCTTTTGTGGATTACATAACCATACATTTTCTAAGTGTTGGAAAAGAATAGCAGCACACAAAAGGATGAGGCGTGAAAGACCCTCTCAACAGCAGTTAAAGAAACATGTTAAGAAGATCTGGAGGAAGAAGACCTATTGCATTCATTGCAACAGAAATGGCCATCAAAGAGCCACTTGTTGGAGGCTCCATCCAGAGCAGTGCCTTAAAGACAAAGTGTCAGTGCATGAACCAGGTGAAACAATTGTTCGACAAGAAAAACCACCACAGGGGGATAACCCATTCATAGCGGTAGGTGAAAAATGGTTTCTAGATATGTTAGCATTTCATGGTCATGCTTTTGTAAATCATTTGTTGCATTTTAAAATGTAATAGTGATGATGTGTTTTCCATCACTTGTTAAGCAACAATGATGTTTGGTCTTATTTTGATTTGCATGATAAATGGTGAAAGTGATGTCGTGTTTCCATCACTTGTCAAAACAAAATAGTGATTGGCCTTATTGTTATAAATCATGTGTTGCAGCGATGTTGTGTTTTCCATCACCTGTTGAAGCAACAATGATATGTTGGCCTTGGTTTTGTAGCTCGAGTATTGTGTCCATCTTGATGTAAACTTGACCATCGAGTATGTGTTATAAACTCGTGGCAAGTGTGAGATGCTTGGGTCATTAGTTGGTCATGAAATTCAAGCATGTAATTTGCAAAACAATGTACTACATGTTGCAGAGGTTGCAGGTGTCGGCTCATCGCTTAAGGCTCCGAAGAACAAAGGTGAAGGAAATCGAAGCGAGACTTTTTTCAGGGCGCTTGTAATGCAAACAAGGTACAGAGAAGTTGCAAATTATTTTTCATGCTTTTGGAAGACCAAAAGCTCCTCAGTGGGGAGGATTGATCTAGGTGGCTCCAAAGGCACATACAGGACAACGAGGGTTTATGGAAGCTCAAAAATTCAAGTGATCAAGATGATTTCGAACCAAGACCAAAGCATAGATATTGTCGTCCTGATCGCAACGGTGTGAATGGTTCGTCAATCAGAACTCATATGGAGGAGATAGAGCTCTTTAAAGATTGACACGACAGGGGAAAAGAGGGGCCCACAATGTGCCACATGGCATCCCAGTGAGCATGTGGGACCCACATGGCAACCCATCATCCATTGACACATGGCACCCTTTCATTGGTTTCTTTACTCCTTGAAAAAGACAAAAAATATGTGTTATCAAAACCCATATAAAAACAAAAATCATTAAAGAAAACTTTATATAAAAATATGGTTATTATAACCATATATTAAATCATATAAAAAAAAAAACCATATAACAAGTCTCATAAAACATGAACGTGGAAATCCATATTAAATGGCATAACAAACTTTTGTTACATGGAAATATTATAGTGAAATGTGGGCATAACAAACATTTAAATATAAATCAATGGAATAAAATGTAACTGTTGACAAAGCTAAAATTGTAATACGGTTCAATGCAATACCAAGTTGGATAAGCGGCCAACTATTTTAATACGCTAACCGTTAGACAATTAAAAAACACACGGTCCAAAAACTATTAACGCCAAAAGGTTGTTGCATAGAAAGCACTAATTTGGAATACGGAACATTCGCCCAGCCATGTGGGTTCATACCAACAGCGTAAACAGAGTCTTCTTGTTGATTCCGCCTAGAAAAGTCTATATGAACTCACCTTCGCCATTCGACTCGGGGAGAGTACAGGCATGGAGGGGAACGGAGCCAAGATTGCGCATGGAAATTGAGGCAATAATTTTTTTTTAATTAATTTATTGCAGGTGGAACCATGAGCTCAGAGAAAAGGCATGGGGAATTATGATTGAGCGAAATTTTCAGGGGATAAAATTTTTGCAGTGTCTAAATTGGACGAATTGTATGTTGATATTACACTTCTCAGCAACACGAACCTAATGGTGTAGTGAGTTTCCTGATCTAAGCATCAGATTTGCAGAGGACCCAGAGGAGGGAATCTTTAAAGAATCTAGGGGGAATCTAAAAGATTCCTTGAGCCCCAGATTTTCATTTTCTCATAATTCAGAAATTTGATAGTCGATTTTTCACTATTCGACGCCACAAATCTGATGGTGCATTCAGATTTTCCATTTTCTCATTTCTTTTTCGGCCACTTTTCAAAGTGGAGTGCAGGTATCAACATTCATGTGCGAGCAGTCATTCCCATGCAATTCGATGCCGTGAGATCGATGGTACGAACAACTTCAGCAGTTTTACATCATTTTCTTCAGATGGCCTCAGGATGTGAGGTATATGCAATGTGTTCATGTACTTCTTTTGCTATGCATTGTGTTGCACAGATCCCTGTTTGATGTTTGATGTGGGATCTTGTTTCTTACTTGTTTTCATGATTCCTGCTTGATGTGATGTGGAATCATTTGTGAGATGGACTTGTTGTCATTATTCATCATGCTTTATTTGAGATCCCTTTTTTTATGTTTATGGGATACTCATTTTTCGCCATATATGTTTGCATTGAGATCCCTTTTATGCCATGTTGGTGGGATGTTCACTATCATCATGGATGATTTTATGGCATTTTGATAGGAGTCATTTTGTCTGAGAGTTCCTATGGCGGAACATCTCTTGGAGCCACTCCTGCATGAGGGCATTTTCCTTGTATGATGGCGACATCACCATCTATGTACATCATCACTATTGACAACACTTAATGCAGCGGCCTACACCATCTTGACAACGGGGCCCGGAGACGTAGACCCTCCTAGACAAACTCCGTTATCAACGTCTTCTTATTTTATGTTGCTGATGATTGTCATGTTCCTTCTTCTTTACAGCATGCAGATATGTTCAATTATTCTATTTTAAATGCAATTCTAATCACATCACGAAAGTAAAAGATCTTGGTTAAATCCGGGTGTTGAGTCAACTCGAATCACTTGGCAGTGTCTATAATGGAGGCCTTCTATATTGTGGGTTATATCCCCAATTGTTGCCTTGAGCATTCTGTTTAGAGGGAATCTTGTTCTGAATTTTGAGTTTTCCAACCTTAAGTGACAAAGTCCTGATGAGTTTATCCAGCTCCTCCAACTTCGTGTCTGGTAATTCTCTGGTTTTACTAGAGGAGGAAGCTTCTTCTTTACCTCTTCTATTCCTGGTGGTTTCCTGCTTTCCACTTGACTTCCCTGTGGAGGAAAAATTTGCTTCTACTTCTAGAGAATTGACTTGGAGTTGATCTAAGTTAGGATATTTCCTTTCTCTTAAGGTGAAAAGAAAGTCAGATTAAAAGGCTCCCCAATAAACTACCTGAGCAGCAGTTGGAGGAGGTTTTATTTCAGAAGGCAAGTTGTTATATTGCTTATTGAATATCTTATTAAAATCTGAGATATTCCCCTTTGGATTCTTCCTGATGGCATTGAACTCTAGGAGGAGGTACTCATGATCTCTCTTCTCACCCCATTTTTGTGTGAAGGAGGTTTAAAGTTCCCCGTAGTGGTGATGGCGGCATCAGGGAGGGTTTTAAACCATTTTCTAGATTCTCCATCAAGGGACTGTACAAAAAGTCTTAGGACCACATCCAGTTGTTCTACATTCAGGGTCTCAGCAAAAGCACAGAAGGCATGAATGTGTCTCTGAGAAGAATTATCATTTTCCCCATTAAACCTAAGCAGAAGCTTCAAGTAGTCCTGGGGCATAGCACTTAAGGGATGAGGTAAGTCAAGAGGTGCATACTTGTTTAGAAAGAAGCTTGGAAGATCCATCTGGAATGGTGGAGGAGGATTGAAATTTACTTGAGGAACTGAGGTCAAGACTACAAGGGTTGAAGGGGAAGGAAGGTATACCAGGGTCTTAGGAGAAAGTCCTGAATTGTGAGCAACAGTGGGCTGAGAACTGAAAGAGGAGGTGGAAAACGTTGGTGAGATGGTAGCAGAGGCTAACGAAGTTCTCTCTCTCCATACTTTTCTAAAAATTAAATTTTCAAGGTCAAAAACAAATGGGGCTTTCTACTGTGACGTGTGTGAGTGAGTATGATCCTTCTAAATTCCAAGGTGATGAAGGAAAATCAGGGGGGTGTGGATTTTCCAAGGTGATGTGAATGTAATCATAATAACCTACACGAAGGGTGCTAAATTTGTCGTATCCCAAGGGAAAAATCCTTCAATATGTTCCCTGGCAATGGCGCCAAAAGATTTTTTCGCTCCGAGAGACAGCTTTGGATTTCTTACAAGATCAATGCCTGGGTACAACTAAATCGGTGTGCCTCAAATGATTCTCAAGCAGGAGGACACATCACCCATATTCTACACATATATCAGAGAGTTGGTTCTTTCATCCAAAGATACAAGCCATATGTTTTAGAATTTCTACACACATATAGTTCCCAGAAATATAACAGAAATAATGGAGGCCAGGCACTTCAAATCTTTACAGTTTTACTCGTCTTTATAGGTTAAATGAGAGAAGTCAAAGAAAAGGACAACTAAGGATATAAAGCTCAAAGCACCAAGAATTCTATATATAAAACATAGAGCCTGAAACCATGAGATTTACTATAACTACTGAGTCAAAGGAAGATGTAATGGACAAAAAACAAGTTGAGTGATATGCTTCACACAATACAGCGTGAAAACATGATCTCAACCCCTCACACGGGCATATGCATTAACACTTTAACACAGATGAATCTGTAGACAAGTCTAAAATAGAGTATATATTATTGCATGAATTCAAAAGAGGAAAACATAAAAGCTAAATAAAACGGAGAAATAACAAAATGTTAAACTTCAGAGGAGGAATCACAACCAATCATGTAATATTCTGCAATATCTATGTGACCAAGTGATACAAGTTACAAAAATAACAAACTTTCTTTTCAGATTTCGAAACCTTTTTTCAGTGTTGCGACTCCCTATTTATTATTAAGAAGAGGGGTTACTTTCAATCATGGTTTCATACATAAAATCCTAAGCCAAGTTTTTAGTTGTCAAGTCAACGTTCTCTCTCGGCAGGGGAGGTTTTGTATCCAAAAATATTAAGGTCAATAATAATGGCCTCACAGAGGAAGGCACATCACAGAATCGCGGAACATGTGAGACATTAATGAAAAATCCCCATCACCCCATCCTTGTAATCACTTCTATTTCATGGCTGCATTTAGTTCACTACATATGCTTCTGCACTGATCAACTAACTCTCGCCATTCTGTCTTAAAAACCTTCGGCGCTGACCTTGAGAACAGGTTACAAAGAGCCATTTTTGTGGGGTGTCTATACTTGGTTTTGAATGCTCCCACTCCTGATTCACTGCTACAGCCACCTCCGGGACTGACTCAATCATTTCCACCATAAAATCTTCTGAGCACAATCAGCGCCATGATCTATCCTAGGGGTGAGTTCTTAGTTTAATGATGGAAGTTTCAAGGGGCACAGGCATTTACCTCTATTGATCAGTGGTTGTCATTGATTTCAACACAAGCAGCACCAAGGGCTACCCAAATATTGCATGGGCATTTTGACTTGAAAACTTCCTCTATTCTAAGTCAAGGATCTTCTAGATGGATTCTACTCGCTGATATGTTTCCGCTGATATATGTCACGCCGCGTAATTCTTCATGGTTTGAGAGATATTCGTGTTTGAAGTTAGTAACCCTAGTTAGTGGGCTAAAACCCTATGGGGTTGTGGCATGGCACTCATAATTGGTTGTGGTCATTGAATAGTAAACAATTAATAATGTTTTTTTTCCTAAAATCCCTCCAACGTTCACTTGTCGAGGGCCCTCTCAACTCAAGACTTCCATATAAATAGTGACCCTCATATCCTCCTCTAATAGGGATTTGCAGCGTCAAACAGGTCATCATGGAATTTTACCTATGACGTTTTTTTATGACCCTTCATAAGCTCAAATTAAAACCCATTTGACTTGAAATCTAGATTCACCTCATGACGAAATTTCAGATCTTAGTGCGCTATATTTTTGGAGATATGATCTGAGGAAGTTAAGGTTTGTGCAGGCTCCTGAATTCCATGTCAAACAGGTGACGTTTGGAAAATTGGCATAACCTTCTCTCTGAGCATTGGATTCAAATTTCATAAATAGTCACAGAAAGAGGATGGAATTTGGTTTTTTTAGTAGCATTTTCCGGGCCTAAGATCACAATAGTGACACGTGGCACTTCGTACAAGTTCGCTCTACTGAACTAGTCTATAATCCGGTCATCATGGGAGATTGGGCATAACACTTTCTTGAAGAATCCAATCTTGATCCGACCTATGGGGTTGGCAAGAGGACTCAGTGGGCTACTATAGGATGAAATTTCAGTTCCTGCAGATATGACATTACATAGATACAACAGATTCAATATCGAGCTCCTAGAAGGAAAGAAAAAGCATGCATTCAAGGATAACTGTAGTAAGGACCACACATCAACAGTCAAGGGTAATTATCATACATCAAGGTATGTATGATTAGTGTTGACATTTGAAATATGAGTATCATCTTTGCCATATGTTTTTGTAGGAAAACATAAGTACATACAAGGTCTCGGTTATATCTCTATGTCTCTATATGTCACAGTTAGTTTTGATACCACATTTCGGATGCCCTATTCTTGATACTACATATTTGATGCTACACCAAGTCTTCTAAATCTCAATGATGTTATAAGTTCATGTTACTTGTCTTGTCATAGTTGATAGAATGGTCTCTCTTGTTGTACTTAGAACTTGGTCCATCACAAGTCTAGGGTCTGTCATCAGTTTTTATTGTATATATCTTTAGGTCAGATTTGGATATAGTCTTGCATAAAGTCCAAGCCTATATCAAGAGTGGGAATATTTGTCTATTGTTGAAACAAGTCAACAACAAAAGTGACAAGCACACTTCAGGTACACATTGTAATTTTAATTTTTCTTTATTCATTATTATGCACTTACATGTGTTTTGCAAGCATAGGTAAGTTGAAGGGTATTTTGTTTTGTTTTGGGATTGGTTTCACTAGGAAATTTTTGCATGCAAGTAGAAGAAGATTCAAGTACAACTTCAAGCAAGAATACAAGAGAAGAAGTATCAAATCAAAGGAAGCATTCCAGCGGGACATCCTTTGAAGAAATGACAACCATCTGTATATTGTGAAGAAGTTTCATGGCCAAGAGTCATCATTGTAAAGTTGTAAAAGAGTCATTTGTAAAAGTGTCATCATTGGAAGAGTCATTATTGTAAAAGAGTCAATCTGCCTAGAGTCGAAAAGACATTATTGGGAGGTATAGGAGTCTCTATTGGGATGATTTCATGGTTGGGTTGCAAGTCATAGCGTGATTGGGTGTTCGGTCAAAATCATTGTACGAGAGTCCAAACTTTTGTATTTAATTTTTGTCTTTATAGGGTGGTACGGTGGTGCTAGGTAGGTGAATGAAGTCACCTATAGGTTGGGGCCTATAAACTCTTCAGGGTGGTAGGGTGGTGCTAGGGCGAATTGAGGGTTACTAGGGTGTTGGGGCACCCATTCAGTTGACTACTGAAGAAACCAGGGCGTTGGGGCGTCCTTCCAGTGAGAGCTAGAGAAGAATGTTTTTCTAGAATTCTAGGAAGTTGTTTCTTTCATTTCAGTTGGAGCTTAAGATTAAATAATTTATTATAAAAGCATTCGGTGGTTTTTGACCCGGAGGGGGTTTTCCACCTAAAATTCTTGTGTCTACTGTGTTCTTTTATTTATTGTTATTACTGCATAAACATTAATAATAATTGAAGATTAACTAATGCTCTAAAAATTTTAAAAGTGCCAATTGCTAAGGAATACTTATTCAACCCCCTCCCCCCCCCAGTATTTCCAACAATTGGTATTATAGCTTGGTTCCTTCAGTAACATCTTAATCGCTGGAAGTCAGTTTTCAAAACATAGAGATGGGAAAGTCAACGAAGCAGGTTACAAGAAAGGAAAATTTTAAGAATGGAAAATTTTCTTGAAGTTTAAAAACATTGGCGAATCTCACTAATCCCTAATATGAAAATTATAAAATGTTTATTGCTATATTTGTAAAATTATTCAAATTTATAATGATTTTATATATAGTCTCTATATAATGTTGGCGATTTTTAAGGTAAAATAATTTTATATTCTAAAATTTGGGCAACTCATCTTTTATAAAAATTGGAAATTGGTGAATCATTTTGGTGGAAAAATCATGTAAAATTAGCCCACTAGGCGAACATTAGCCCCTAAAATTTTCCATGGTTACAAGGATTTCAAAGGAATGTATATGTACAACAAAATCTGAAGAAAGTGAGTATTGTGTACCAACCCCTTATTTTGATGCAGATAATCACTGGATATGGGAATCCAGGATGGAAGTACATTTGCAGGCACATGGAGTGTGGGAATTAATTGTTTATGGAGACACATCTACTGACGAAGCTGAAAGGTACAATTCAAAGGCCATGAATGTAATTTTGAAGGTTTTGCCAAATTTTGTGAAAACAATAGTTGGTCAATGTTCAACAGCTAAAGCTCTTTGCGAAAAACTTCATAATATCTATTCAAAAAAGCAATCAAGTCAAGATGTTATTGAAAATTCGGATCCTTCTGATTATGATGAAGAAATGAGAGAAATGAGTAAAATCAATTTTCAAAATCAAGTGATCAAGGTGATAAAGGAACTCATCAAAATGTAAAGACAAAGCTTTTGGAAGCCGAATTGAAGACAGCAAAATAACTCATCAAAGAAATTGAAGAGTCTGAGAAGATGATTAGTAGTCTTATAACTCAATTGGAAGAAATCAAGAATACAACGACATGAGATCTCAAGGGAGAATTCTAGTAGAAGCAACAAGAACTCGACACAACATTTGCAGATATTAGCAGGATCACAGATGCAGGAAGCAGAAATTCAAAGGAAGGAATCTAATCAAAGATACATATCCATTGTTGACCAAAAGAAAAAGGAATTAGAAACATATTTAGTAGAAATAAGCAGGCTCAGGATTTAAAATCAGAAGCAGAAAGAACATATACAGGTTCTCAATAGAGAAGTAGAGAAGACCACTCTTCTCAAGTGATGTGGGGCTAGTACTTTAACCCAACAATCATGTAAGGTTAACACTAAACCCCACTTCATAACCCAGGTTAATTTCTTATTCTTTTCCTTCAATTCTATAGGCAGAGAATTTTCAATCGATTAATTTTATTAAACGAAATATTTCACAACCCTTTTCTACATGGCTTGTGGGACCTCCCGGTGTGAATACCCTAATAGAACCTTATACCAAAAAATAAGCATTGAGCCAACACGTGTCCTCGTCTTCATAACTTTGCAAACAAATTTGTTTACTTTGCAATGACTTAACACTTTTCTCATAAACCTTGCAAATTACGAAGTTGATTCTAGTGCCAAGATCTCCACTGTTGGCTCAGTGTTGATCCAAAAACTATTGCGCTCCAACTAGCCCGATAGTTAGTATTTTATAATCGCACAAGATAAGTGGTTTTGGTCCCTTGTCCTTGTGCTACATGGCACCACCATAGTTCATCGTGCACTTCATACAAATATCATTTACCATTTCATTACCCACGCGATATACCACTTACCATTTTAATCTGAGTCTTAAACTCTTTTTAATAACCACATCACGTCTGTTTAAAATGTTTAACCTACCTTCATGTTCTGATGCAATTTGCGTCGATCTCCTCTGATCAGACGATCACCGCTGCCCCGCGATTTCCGTCAATTTTAGCAGTCTGCGAAATTTCTTTCTCATCCACCACTTTTAGACTATCATGATTATTCTTTTACAGCTAATCAATAACCAGACATGAATTTATAGAACATCCAACCACCAAGCTAAGGGTAGTTACTAGCATAAACCTCTATCACCAAAAGGATTATTATAGAATCAAAACATAACGAACACAGAATCATGTAAGTTCGAAACATAAGGAACATAGGTTCAATCATTTCACAAGGAATCTAAAACCTCTGAAATTTGAACATTCATGCGTATAAATTACAGAGATGTAGCAATATACTAATTAGGAAATTAATAATCACAGACTCTCGCTACCAGTGCACAAATTCAACTATTCAAGCGAAGAAACCTCAATTATCACACAGATACATACAAATGCACACTGTTTTGGTATTTATAAAATATTTACAAAGGAAACCGTCAGATTCGACTATTTCATTTATTTTCCATAAAATCCCTCTACTACTCTTTCTAACTTATAGATAACCTCCAATTCTCTTCCCAAAAGGAAGAACTCCTTTATTGAAAAAACTCCTTGAATGTTTCTAAAGCTTACAATATATAAAAGAAAAGGATTCATGAACCATTTTAGTTCTGATCCCACAATTCTCTAACTTTCTCCTAAAGTATCTTTTCAGCTTCATTTTCCCTCAACAAAGTCCTAAATTAGATATTTCAAATCCATAAAATCCTCATTCTTCCTAGGATTACTCATTCATTCCTAAGATATCTACAACTCACGAGATATTCCCTATTAATCAAATTACATTCCAATCTCTTTAAAACTCAAAATGAACTTAGGAAAATAAATAAATATGATATTCCCTCTTCTTTTATACCCCTCAACACGATTCGTAATTCCCTCCGATCTGTGAAAGATCCCGTTAACCCCAAGGACATGAAGGGTGTCTACTTGATCCCTTGCTCCTGTGGGACCCCCTACATCGGGGAAACGGGGTGCTCCATCCATCAGAGGATCAGCGAACATGCAGCTGACTAAGACATGGGAGAACCAAGTCCTCAGCGTTAGCAGAGCATGTGATGAAGACCAAGCATCATGTTTGTATTGAGGAGGCTAAGGTTGTTGCCAAGGTTACCCAGTTCCATCATCGTAAACTCAGGGAAGCTATTGAGATTGAAAGAAGACCTAACAATCTCAATAGAGATGACGGCTGGAAGATCAGTAGGTGTTGGATCCCTGCCCTTTCATCTTAGTTCGCCCCCCCCCCCCCCCCCCCTTCATCTTTTTCACTTTCGTCGTTCCTCTTCTCGGTCCTTCTCCTTCTATGTTATATCGTTCCTTTCCCGCCTTTGCCGAGTTGATATTGGTATTCATAATCTTAACAGTTTTTTATTTACTCATTTTTATTTTTATTTTTTGTCTATTTTATATGATTTTTTTTTTTTTTTAACGAAAAAATATATTAATAATATTAGTATTATTTACAAATATATATTTACTTAGTTGTTGTTGTTGTTGTTTTTGTTTTTTTTTTTTTTTTTTTTTTTATTAACGAATACATATTATTATTATTATTATTTATTTATTTATTTATTATTTATTATTTCTTTTTTTCTTTTTTTCTTTTTTTTAAGTTATTTATTTATTTATTTTTTCGTAAGTAGCCTTTATATATTATTATTATTTTATATAGTACATATTTTACTATGTCTTTCATAACTAATCTATATTATTTTATATCTTAATTTATTTAATTATTGTTTTTCATAACTAACTTTTATATAGTGTTATTTTACAATTTATATATTAATGAATATATATTATTTTCATTTTTATTTTTAGTATTTCTTTAATCTACTTATTTATCTACTAACGAACATTTATTATTATTATTTATTTAATTGCTTATTTTTATTTTTATTTTATTAAACTATTAACTTACATGTACCTTAGGTATATAAATGTTAGGTCTCCATTATAACTATTTCCCATTTAATAAAAATTTTAATTATTAAATTAATAATGTAACCCCATTCTAATATATTTATAGGTATGGTCATTAACTGTCTTCCTCTAAATAATCAATTTGACTTTTTGACTGTCTCTTGGTCAAATATAGCCGTTGATCTAGATAGCTGTTGGAGGCCCTGCTCAGACTATTTAACTTGCAAAGCTAGATCTGTTTCTTCAACTTGTCCTGACAATGAGCCACACTTTCTGGCTCAAAACGCGTCGACAAAGATCTCTTTCTATATGTGATTTACGCCGAAGCTCTTCTTACAACTGTTATGGATCATAGAAGTCTCAATTTAACAATTGACTCCCTGCATGGTAAGGCCATTTCATCTAAGGTTCATCATTTTGAACGGGCACGCTTGCAGGTCTCGAAGTTGAAAACAGATCTAGCCTTTCTGAAGAGATGCAGAGACTCCGTAGTTATCCCGTTCTTCGCTCAGATAAGCCATCTCCTTCACACTCCTTCTAACCATGGGGTGTTCGTAAAAGCCAGCCTTGCGCTTTTAAGATCTGAAATTGATAGGGTCAGGAGAGACCTCTCTCGTTTCTCTCATGATCTTCTGGGTTTGCACTTGGAGCTTTCGAACTTGATCTCCCCCTCCCTGTGGGCCAGGATAGACGCATGTTCTGCATTAAAATCGTTACGGTTGGAAGAGATCAGGGGACAAAAGCAAGCTGCGAAGTTTCAGAGTTTAGCTCGGAAATCCTCTAGTGGTGAATCAGTGGTTAATTTTTCGAGGAGCTACATTTCTGCTGGCCAAAATTCGGCCCTCCATTCTTGGGTGTCTTTCTCCTCTCCCGTAGAAGGTCAAAGGACCTCTGGGGAGCGCTCTGCTGTTCCTGAGCCTCGTCCCAGGCAGCCTGCTCTTTCCGTTCCGCATTGCTGTCCTTCTGGTGGCAGAGTTGGGACGGCCCCTTCTTCAGTTGGGGTTTATCCTCCTGGTTCTCCGGATCAACCTGTTAACCAGAATTCTGGCCCGTCTGAGGTTGTTCGGTCCATGGATCAGGTTTCCTTGGCGGAAAACATGATGGTTTGCACTTTGGTTCCTGATGGCGCGACTCCCTCAGGTTCTCCGGTTCATCTTATGCGTAATGGTTGTGCTGCTGACCGGGAAGGTTCTGTATCTCCATCTCAAGATCGGGGTTTATTGCAGAGTGTCGCACGCTGCCATCCGATTGCCCGGAGAAATAGCGTTGTTGACCGAAGTGAAATTCCTTCGCTGGATTTGCTTCAGTGCTCAATTTCCCGGAATAGTTGTGTGGCTGACCGGGAGGATGGCTCTATCTCGTGTTCGATGGACTTTTATCCACCTCAGGGCTCGATTAACCGGTGCAATGGCGCTGCTCACCAGAGAGGAGGTTCGCATTCGGTGGATCATGATCGGTTTCATCTGCCCGCATGCAACAGGAGCTCCATTAACCAGTGCACTACCAGCCGTAGTGATAGTTCGCCTTCAAGCATGGGTCATTTGCATCCTTCCGAGTGCAGGAGTCCGTCGAACAGCCTGGTCAATCCCTGCAGTAACGTGTTTGAACCTGTGTTTAGTCGGTGTAACGATAATCCTAACTGTGTTAACGGTCATGGTAATAATGAAAAGTCTGTCGATAATCATAACTGCGTTAACGGTCATGGTAATAATGAAAAGTTTGTCGATAATCTTAACTGCGTTAACGGTCATGGTAATAATGAAAGGTCTGTAAGAGGTAATGATAGTAATTATAATATTGATATCATTAATAATTATCATATATTTAATAAGGGCGATTCTAATATTTGTAACGATATGGGTACTAATAATTATAGGTCATATGATAAGAACAATAATATTAGTATTATTAAGAACGATAATTTTAGTATTATTAATAATGACCATAATATCAATCATAGTGATTATTGTTTGAATATTGTTAACAATAACAATTATAATATTATTAACAATAGCAATAATAATGTTATTAACAATAAAAATAATAATATTATTAATTATTCATATAATGATGATAACAATATGAATATTAGTAATATTAATAGTAATATTAGTAAGTATAACATGAATAATATGAATAATAATTATTCTATTAACACTAATAGTATTAATAATATTAGTGCTGATAACAGTTTAGATATTACTAGTAATAATATTTTATTACATGAAGATAAAGATAACAAGGATTTCGATAGCAATGAGGTTTTGAAAGGGGACCCAGTTATTCCTCCCCCTTCTTCCCGGAATAATAAGGTTGTGAACCTCTCTAGTTTTTCTTTCTCTCCCTCTGTTTTTAGTCTTTTAAGCAAGGGTTTAAACTTTGCCCTTGCCCCTAAAAGCATCCCGGTGGATGACATTATTTGCGACGTAGAATACGGGATTAGAGATCTTCCTGAGAATATCAAGGACACTATTAGGCAGGATTGTGCTGTCGTCCTCCGTAAGGCTAAGCCCCCTCGGAAGAACCTCAGCAATGAGGAATTCTCTGCCCTGAAATCCTTAAATCAGAACGAAGATATTGTCGTTCTGAAGGCTGACAAAGGAGGGGCTACGGTCATCCAAAGATGATTACCGTAAGAAGATGTTAGATCATCTTCACAATAGTGGCAGTTATAAAAAACTACCCAAGAACCCTCTGAAGAAGATTTCGAGGACCGTGGCTCTTGCCATCAAGTCTAGTAACTCAGTGAATTCCCTGGGCCACAAGCTCACTGAGAGCAGTCCCATTACTCCCAGGATCTATGGGTTACCTAAGATCCACAAGGAGGGGGCCCCTTTGAGGCCTATCGTCAACACCATTGGTGGTCCAACTTACCTTCTTGCTAAATTCCTTGCCCTTAAACTTAAGCCCCTTGTCGGCCGCACTGAGTCCTTTGTTAAAGACTCTGCTTCCTTCATTAAGGAGCTTAAGGATATTAGGCTGGACCCTGAGGACGTTCTCGTCAGCTTTGATGTGGTCTCTCTTTATACTTGCATCCCTATAATGGAGGCCTTGGAAGTGATCTATCGCCTAACAGATCCTGATACCGCGCATCTGGTTGAGATCTGTCTCACTTCCACTTTCTTCTGTTTCGAGGGTGAATTCTTTGAGCAGACTTGTGGTGTTGCCATGGGCTCCCCCCTTTCCCCGATTGTTGCAAATATTTTTATGGAAGATTTCGAAGCCAAAGCTTTAGCCTCGGCTCGTCTCCTTCCCAAACTTTGGAAAAGGTATGTAGATGACACTAATGTCATCTGGTCCTATGGCCAAGACGAGCTTGATCGCTTCTTCAATCACCTCAACAGTCAGTCCTCTGCCGTTAAGTTCACCATGGAGAAAGAGGTCGATGGTTGCCTCCCTTTCCTAGATATTCTTATTTCGAGGAATAAGGACGGCTGTCTCTCCCACTCTGTGTTCTGGAAGAAAACACATACTGAGCAGTATCTGCATGCTGATTCCCATCATTTCCCTGCTCAGAAGATAGGTGTCCTTAACACCCTCGCTACTCGAGCCCTTAGGATTTCTGATAATGAGAGCTTTGATAAGGAGAGATCCCATCTCTTTGATGTCTTTGTGGAGAATGGATATAGTAGACGCCTAGGTCAGAAGGCTTTCCTTAAAGCATCTAGGAATGCAGCTATTAAAAAAGAACCTAAGGAACGCCGAATAGGGGTTCACCTTCCTTATGTCCAAGGAACCACGGACAGGATTGCTCGAATCCTTAAGAGGTATGATATTCCCTCTTCTTTTAGACCCCTCAACATGATTCGTAATTCCCTCCGATCTGTGAAAGATCCCGTTAACCCCAAGGACATGAAGGGTGTCTACTTGATCCCTTGCTCCTGTGGGACCCCCTACATCGGGGAAACGGGGCGCTCCATCCATCAGAGGATCAGCGAACATGCAGCTGACCTAAGACATGGGAGAACCAAGTCCTCAGCGTTAGCAGAGCATGTGATGAAGACCAAGCATCATGTTTGTATTGAGGAGGCTAAGGTTGTTGCCAAGGTTACCCAGTTCCATCATCGTAAACTCAGGGAAGCTATTGAGATTGAAAGAAGACCTAACAATCTCAATAGAGATGACGGCTGGAAGATCAGTAGGTGTTGGATCCCTGCCCTTTCATCTTAGTTCGCCCCCCCCCCCCCCCCCCCTTCATCTTTTTCGCTTTCGTCGTTCCTCTTTCCGGTCCTTCTCCTTCTATGTTATATCGTTCCTTTCCCGCCTTTGCCGAGTTGATATTGGTATTCATAATCTTAACAGTTTTTTATTTACTCATTTTTATTTTTATTTTTTGTCTATTTTATATGATTTTTTTTTTTTTTATTATCTATTAACGAAAAAATATATTAATATTATCAGTATTATTTACAAATATATATTTACTTAGTAGTTGTTGTTTTTTTTTTTGTTTTGTTTTTTTTTGTTTTGTTTTTTTCTTTTTTCTTTTTTTTCTTTTTTTTTTTTTTTTTTTTTTTTCCTTTTTTTTTTTTTTTTTTTTATCTATTAACGAATACATATTATTATTTTTATTATTTATTATTATTATTTTTTATTTTTTTTTCGTAAGTAGCCTTTATATATTATTATTATTATTTTATATAGTACATATTTTACTATGTCTTTCATAACTAATCTATATTATTTTATATCTTAATTAATTTAATTATTGTTTTTCGTAACTAACTTTTATATAGTGTTATTTTACAATTTATATATTAATGAATATATATTATTTTCATTTTTATTTTTAGTATTTCTTTAATCTACTTATTTATCTACTAACGAACATTTATTATTATTATTTATTTAATTGCTTATTTTTATTTTTATTTTATTAAACTATTAACTTACATGTACCTTAGGTATATAAATGTTAGGTCTCCATTATAACTATTTCTCATTTAATAAAAATTTTAATTATTAAATTAATAATGTAACCCCATTCTAATATATTTATAAGTATGGTCATTAACTGTCTTCCTCTAAATAATCAATTTGAATTTTTTATTGTCTCTTGGTCAAATCTAGCCGTTGATCTAGATAGCTGTTGGAGGCCCTGCTCAGACTATTTAACTTGCAAAGCTGGATCTGTTTCTTCAACTTGTCCTGACGATGAGCCACACTTGCTGGCTCGAAACACGTCGACAAAGATCTCTTTCTATATGTGATTTACGTTGAAGCTCTTCTTACAACTGTTATGGATCACAGAAGTCTCAATTTAACAATAAATAAATAATTAAGGGAACCCACTCCCTTTAGTAAATGTGAAATAAGACTCATGGGTCTTATAAGTTTTGAAGAATGCCCCTGCATTAGACCCCCGAGGTTGAAATAATTCATGGACTCATGTTCATGAGTCACCCAACTGCTCCTGTTGCAAACTTCGTCAGATTTCATCTTCCAACTGGTTGTCTAGCGTCTTTCAATTGCAGGGGCATTTACTACCTTCTCTCTTTCTCCTGGATGCCAAAATCTATGTTGTGGATGTCCTTTTTCTCTGCTTTCATAAGCATATCCTTTGCATAATGTTTTGGTGTTGATATCCTACATAAAAAACTCCTCAAACAACATAAATTTCTGCTCCTCTATCTGTTCTTGTCTTGTCATCATCTCAATAGAATTGAGCTCCAACTTTATGTATTTTCCACTGTCTTGTGCCTGACTGTATATTCTGATTTCTAACTCAATCACCAACATATTCTTATGTCTATAAACCATTTCCTTTATGTTGTCCTGTATATCCTTCCATCTTTCCTTGACTTGCTGACTTTGACAATTTCTCATGCTCGTCACCTTTGTAGTTTTCATCACCCACCTATCAACAATGTAAACTTTGAAACGGGAACTATAAACTCAAAACAGGAACTCTGGCCAAAAAATCCCAAAAAAACATCAAAAACAGTGCTAAAAACGAAAAATGTGTATACTGGAACGATGATTTTATTTTTTAGGGGTAAATTTTGAACATGTTTTAAAAATGGCAGTGACTACAAAATTTATATAAAATTTTCGTGCAAAATATAGCTTCAAAATGAAAAAGTGATGATACTGGAACGATGATTTTTTTTTTTAGGGTCAATTTTCAAACTTTTTAGAGTATTTGAGCAATCGGGTGGTGGGGCGCCACCGCCCCACCACCAATGATTGGTTAATAAAATAGTAACCAATTATTTAAGTAATATTTATATAATATTTTTAATAATAACTAAAAATTGATACCTAAAATGTATTTAAAAATAATTATACATTTTTCCTATCAATATTACATTATTCTTATTATAAGTCACCAACAATACTATGTAATACTATAGTAATCTATACTTGGTGAAACATCTTTTTTTTCTGAAATAAATACGAAATGCATCACTTTTGGGAGCATCTGAATGTTTGATTTTTTTTTAATAAATACAAAATGTATGTTGTCTTCAAGATCATATAACACTTAGTAATCTATACTTGGTGAAACATCTTTTTATTCCGAAATAAATACGAAATGCATCACTTTTGGGAGCATCTGAATGTTTGATTTTTTTTTTAATAAATACAAAATATATGTTGTCTTCAAGATCATATAACACTTAAATATGTCACAGGTTTATTTTGACCAGTACAAAACATTTATCTTTTTTAACTTTTACATTAATTTGGTGCTAAGACCAATACGGACTGAACCTCTTCACACTTACTCGATGTGTAAAATACTAAAATACGTCAAAGATTTACTGTGGGATGGCAAATCACTTTGAGTGGTCATGAATGAACTATACTCGAGATAGAATCACAATATTTTCTCTTTGACTGAAGATGCTGGAGATGAATGGCAGGCACTTCCAGAAAGAAATCGCATGACTAACGAATGGATAAAGCTGACTTTTTAATATAATTTTCTATATTGTTTCATTCGATTTGATTTTTGAGTTTGGTGTGTTATTTTTTCAAAAATGATTTTAATTTCATTTTGGTTTTGTTATTTTTTCAAAGTTTTAATATTGAGTTAATTTTTACTAGCATTGGTCGAACCGAACCGCAGAAAATTTGGGGGAAACAACTGGATTTTGTTGCCCAATTAACTTATCCTTCCCACGGTACCTAATGTGCTAATTCTCACTGAAAAGTAGGCAATCAGTCAAAGAAATAGTCATAACTGTCATAGTATTTAAAGGGACCTGAACCGCCGATTTTATTTTTATCTTTTTATAAGTACTGGATTTTGGGGCCAAAATCACTTCCCCTTCCCACGATACGTAATGTACAAATTATCATTGAAAAGTATGCAATCAATCAACGTAATAACCATAACTGTCATACTATTTAAAACTTCTATTTTGAGTGTATCATTTTTTATTGAAACTTGAACATTTGTAAATTTGAGAGACAGAAGTGAGGCTAGCTTGTTTAAATTCTCTTTTTGTTTCCAGATTGTTAAATATTCTGGAAATGTGTAATTCAAATAAATTATTTAAATCATTATACAATTGTAAATTTCTTTCTATGGCTTTAAAATTTGGAGCCTGCTTTTTTTAGTCGCAACTGCAGCGGAAACTCGGCGTATTCATAATAAGCATCATCGATATATCTACCGAAAACAGTTCCGTGTCTCCATAACAGGGAGGGATGTCATATATACGGAAAAGTTAAATGGGGATGAATGCGCATAAATCATTTAGAAATGGACAGAAGCACATTGTTACCCAGAAATCACAAGCTATATTTTATGGATTATAATGGTTACATATATTACACCCATCGTCATCGCTCACACTTGCATCCAACCATTGTGCCAAGACCTGATGGAATCCGATGGGCGGGATGGGGAAATTCTCATCCCAAGACAATAAAATTCACGTTCACACCTCCCATCATTGCGCTAAGATGAAATGAAGGTTAATGAAATAAAACCTGGCTATTAGGTATTTGAGCAATCGGGTGGTGGGGCGATTCTGAGAATCAACCCGCCACCGCCCCGCCACCACACTAGTGGCGGGTCGATTCTCAGAATCGCCGCACCACCCGATTGCTCAAATACCTAATAGCCCAAGCAATATGTGGTGAGTCAACGTGGACGGTGAGGTGGAATAAAATCAAATATTGTAATAAAACTACATAACCTCCCCTCGCCTTTGCACCATAACACCCATTGCCAAGATTCAGATAAAAAAAAATTGCGTTGACGAGAAATAAAAGGTTAACACCCATTGCCAAGATTCAGATCAAAAAAAAAATTGCGCTGACGAGAAATAAAAGGTACGAATGGGAAAATTCTTGTCATGGAATGTAAAAAAAATTCTCGTTGCTTGGGCTATTAGAGTATTTGAGCAATCGGGTGGTGGGGCGATTCTGAGAATCGACCCGCCACCGCCCCACCACCACTGGTGGCGGGGCGGTGGCGGGTCGATTCTCAGAATCGCCCCACCACCCGATTGCTCAAATACTCTAATAGCCCAAGCAATATGTGGTGAGTCAACGTGGACGGTGAGGTGGAATAAAATCAAATATTGTAATAAAACTACATAACCTCCCCTCGCCTTTACACCATAACACCCATTGCCAAGATTCAGATAAAAAAACAATTGCATTGACGAGAAATAAAAGGTTAACACCCATTGCCAAGATTCAGATAAAAAAAAAATCGCGTTGATTAAGATCAAAAAAAATTGCGTTGACTAGAAATAAAAGGTTAACACACATTGCTAAGATTCAGATCCAAAAAAAATTTGCGTTGACGAGAAATAAAAGGTGCGAATGAGAAAATTCTCATCGTGGAATGTAAATAAAATTATGTTAGCACCTCCCATCAATTACACCCATCGTCATCACTCACACTTGCATCCAACCATTGTGCCAAGACCTGATGGAATCCGATGAGCGGGATGGGAAAATTCTCATCCCAAGACAATAAAATTCACGTTCACGCCTCCCATCATTGCGCTAAGATGAAATGAAGGTTAATGAAATAAAACCTGGTGTGCAACGAGTGGCGGGGCGGTGGCGGGGCCATTCTGAGAATCGCCCCACCACCCGATTGCTCGAATACTCTAATAGCCCAAGCAATATGTGGTGAGTCAACATCGACGGTGAGGTGGAATAAAATCAAATATTGTAATAAAACTACATAACCTCCCCTCGCCTTTGCACCATAACATCCATTTCCAAGATTCAGATACGAGAAATAAAAGGTTAACACCCATTGCCAAGATTCAGATCAAAAAAAAAATTACGCTGACGAGAAATAAAAGGTGCGAATGGGAAAATTCTCATCGTGGAATGTAAAAAAAATTCTCGTTGCTTGGGCTATTAGAGTATTTGATCAATCGGGTGGTGGGGCTATTCTCAGAATCGCCCCGCCACCGCCCTGCCACCAGTGGGGTGGCGGGGCAGTGGCAGGGCGATTCTCAGAATCGCCCCACCACCCGATTGCTCAAATACTCTAATAGCCCAAGCAATATGTGGTGAGTCAACGTGGACGGTGAGGTGGAATAAAATCAAATATTGTAATAAAACTACATAACCTCCCCTCGCCTTTGCACCATAACACCCATTGCCAAGATTCAGATCAAAAAAATTGCATTGACGAGAAATAAAAGGTTAACACCCATTGCCAAGATTCAGATCAAAAAAAAAATTGCGTTGATTCAGATCAAAAAAAAAATTGCGTTGACTAGAAATAAAAGGTTAACACCCATTGCCAAGATTCAGATCAAAAAAAAAATTGTGTTGACGAGAAATAAAAGGTGCAAATGGGAAAATTCTCATCGTGGAATGTAAAAAAAAATTATGTTAGCACCTCCCATCAATTACACCCATCGTCATCGCTCACACTTTCATCCAACCATTGTGCCAAGACCTGATGGAATCTGATGGGCGGGATGGGAAAATTCTCATCCCAAAACAATAAAATTCGCGTTCACACCTCCCATCATTACGCTAAGATGAAATGAAGGTTATAAAACCCGGTGTGCAACGAGTGGCGGGGCGATTCTCAGAATTGCCCCACCACCCGATTGCTGAATGCATGAGGTTAAAACAGTGGTTTTTGGGAGATTTGGGATCGTTTTGACTAGATTGGTGTTAATAAATAAAAATTTCAATAATTTCTAATAAATTGATATGGTTTAATTCCACACATCATTATTAAATTGATAAATAGACAAATCACTTGGTGGAAATAAAAAAGTTTTTCGAGGAAGCTCATCTTTTATCTCTTTGCATAGATAAGATTTGTTTTCGCTGATAATTCTGTTGAGATGAATTGATTACAAGGGAAACAAGTGTGTAAGCAAGTCTTAATCATATAAATGAATTTCACATGTAGACTTGAACATATGTAATTTTGATTTTTTTTAATAAATATAAAATTAATTGTGTTTGGATGAATTATAGTGTTTTTTTCTTCACTTGATTAAAATTGGTAGTGGATGATATGTAATGAGTTCTTTTTATATATTACAATTCATCATTATTAAATTAGTTGAGTTTGTTTTATTAATTTTGAAAATTGGTATAAAATTGATATAAAATGTTTTAAAGTAATTTCATGTTTGTGAAAATATTGAATATTTGATAAAAATGATTGTTGAATAGAATGATAAATACATTCTATTTTATAAAAGTGACATGGGCGTTGAGTATGTGCTTGCATTACCATCTTTTCTTAAATGGTATTTGAAATAGTTATTCAAGAAAATTTCTAAACATTTCAGCCTTTCATTCAATAAAGAATTAATGCTCTTAAATTTCTTCTAGATGCAATGCAAGAAATTGGGTTGAAGAAAGGGGACTTTAGTGAATCACGTGTGGCAAAAAAGGCAAAGGAACCCCAACCACCATTACATGGAATGTTTGGAAAGACATACATTGGGAGATTCACAGACATCAAAGGCCCATTAGAAGAGGAAAATAAGCAAAAGGAAACATAAAATGTTGTGGAAGAAGACAATGATGAAACTCTAGAGGACGAAGAGTTTGGATTACGTGACATTGTTGATTAAATTTAAGTTATGCTTGGAAATCAAGCTTTGCAATGTTTTGACTTTGACATTTTATGAGAAGAATAAACACTCAATTAGGGTGTTATACGTTCAATATTTGTAATATGTGATTTTCGCATTGATTTTTAAGTTAATCATTATTTTTTGAAAAAAAAAGTGATTATTATTATTTTTTTGACATGAAATTCATAAAAAAGCTATTATTTAACCATTTTTAGTTAAAATTAGCGTATAAAAATTGTGATTTTGACATGTCAATTCTAGCAAAAAATTATCAAAACGTGTAGTTTTTTAGTTATATTTATGTTAAAAATGGTTATTTTTATGTCCATTATTAAAAAATATTGTTTTTTAGAAACAATTATTTCATGTGGAGCGAAAAATTAATTAAGGATATATAAATATGTAGAATATCGAAAATTCTAAATATCGACCTCCTAATTTAAAAATGAAAAACAATAAAAACCTCACTTAAAAAAAAGTTAAAATTAAAATAAAAAACAAGAAAATGACCACTTCAAAAATGATCAAACTTACAAAATAATTATTTACATTTTATACATTAGAAAATTTAAAGCCAGAAAACAGGTCTTTTAAAAAAAGGGGATGATGCAGAATACTCACTTTTTTAAATCAGCATGAAAATCACTACCATTCAAAAGCGTAATGTACATAAAACCATCCTTCCCATGACATTCCTTCCAAAACTATGCTCTAAAAAAAACATGTTCGTTCTGCATCGCCCCTTTTCAAAATCAGGTCACTTTTTTGCTATCTCTACGAAACGGGTAACAGTATCAGTTCTCGTTTCAAAGTTTACATTGTTTATCCAATAGCTTGACTAGAATCCTCCCGATCTCAAAAGAAGATTGGTTCTTGTTTGATCCAAGAACATAAATCCTTCCAACCACATATTGTCCATCAGTTGCAAATATTTTAGTTATTGAACCTTGTTCAATTTCCTCCATATTCCTATTATATTTAATTGAACTGTTCATCCAATTTGCAAATGCAAACTCAAGATAGACTCTTGACATTCAAATCTTCTTTGTATCAAAAACAAAATTTGTTCATGGACTGTAATTTCATATCTTTTGCAATCTTCTTTCTCTTTTGCAATGACTTGTTTAAGAGCTATGCCAACTCTCCTTCCTTCATCCCGAACTTCTAAGTCAACTAGTTGTTTACTCTCATCTTCTTGTTTCCATAAGGAAAACTGGCTTTCTGCATTTCTAGAACTTACGTAATTCTTTATGTTTACTTGTGCAAACATATCTCCAAGAGCAGTTTGTCCTTCACCCTGAAAACCACATTCAACAATTAATAATTCAAAATCAGAAAATGCATTACATTATCCACTAACTCTGCTCCTTAATTTCTCTGATTTATCATTCTTTTGATGCACATATGACATATCAAACTTGTCATATCCTCCTCCATATTGTCTTGTCTCGAAAAAGTCTTCTTTGTTTCTACTTTGCCCTGAATGCTGTCTAATTTCTGAATTATGTTCTCTGCTCTTCTCTTTTGCCTTCCTTCCTTTCACACTCCTTTTCATTCTTCGTGTTTCTTCCTTACAAATCTATAAGCCACTAAGTTGCCTTTTCCATTCCTCTTTCTTTTCAATCAAAATCTGCCAATCTCTGATTTTAGAACCTAAAGTTCTCTTTGTTTCTATACAAGAAACAAAATCACCATATACAATAGATTTTTCATTCCACTGTAGAGTCCCTTTTACAACAGTAAAAATTATTGTCAACACCATGAATATCACCTTCCATTGAACCCCTTTGTTGCTCACTGCATATGCATAGTTCATGAAAGCATCCTTGTCTTCATCCTCTGAGATTGCCTGTCTCTTTCCAAGTTGTTGATTACATTCACCCTTACTCTTTTTGCAATTTGTACAAATAACATTGTCTTCAATTTTTTGTTGTGCATCAGTCTCTACCAACCTCTCTTTAAGTTCTTGATTGTCCTCTTTTCCTTTCTTCTTCACAACCTTTAATGGATTAACTGTACCTCCTTGGACTGAATTCTCTTTATAAATATCTGTTCTACCATCTTCCATAGTACACTCTTTAATAAGAGTCCTTTCCATTAATGCTTCATTGTATCCTCCCAAGACAATTTCTTGCCCATTAACTATCAATATAGATTCATAATTTTTGAATAAAAATTGAAGAGATAATCCCATTACCTCAAGTGTTTGTACTGCACATATACTCTTGTTTTCTCCTATCATAAGGTTATCTTGATACCTCTTTTCCACTTCTCCTTTTGCAATCTGTAATTTCCTTTTGTCTTCAGGTCGTCTACCATATTTTTGCCAAGTCTTACTAGATTCATCATCTTCAACTTCCTTAGTAGTCTTCAACATATGTCCATGTTCAATGGCTTTGAACACATGTTCAATTCAAAATTGTTCTATTACGACCATCTCTTCTAACATTTTCATTTCTTCAGCAACCTGCATAAACATATCTTCTAAAGGTTGTTCACTACCTACATACATACACAAATCATCAATTTCAAAAACACTAGGCTCATATTTCTTTGATCTCTCAATCATTACATATCTCTATTGATTTGAACTTGTCCAACAGTTTAGAAAATCATCAATGATTCCTTCCTCAACAAGGTAAACCTCTTGCTCAGGTCTACAATAGTTATCTTTCACCTCTAACTCAGCTACTCTGAGTTCCTCACTTAATCTGATGTACATTCTCCTCTTTATCTGTCTCTACAGCAGCTTCCATTTTATTTTCTTTCTCTTCATAGTCCAACCATACCTTTGGTCTTTCTCATTCCTCTATAACAATTCCATCAGTACTTCAAGATGGACTATTATCTCAGCCTTCTCCCTCTCATATTCTTCATTAGTCAACTGCTTCCATATGCCATTTTCCTTGGCACCTTTCTTTCTTCTGTTGTGGCTTCAATCTGTACCCCTGCTATCACTATCAGTAGTCATTTTCTCATCTCACTCTATGAGTTCCTCACTCACTATGAGTTGCACTAAGCCTCTTGCAACAACAAGTCCTCCCTGCTATCATTTACCTCACCAATCCCCTCTCTGGACTTGGTCTTTTGGTAAACACTGGTTCTTTATCTCTAGAACCTCTTGAGCACTCTCTTCTGCTCTCTTTAGGCTTATATCCTCAACTCACCTCTCTTGAGAACACTTTAACTGTCCTCCCTATCCAACTTTCAGCTAGAATATTTAGGTTCACTGCCACTAACACAACTCCTCTCTTTCTTTACACAGTCTGCTACTGTGTTTTGTTGCTATCACTCTTTTCCTTATAAAACAATTCAAATGAAAGCGACATCAAAATATAACTCATACCTGAGAGATATTCAAATGATCTATCTCTTTAACCTTTCACTGGCTTGGGTAATACACATGCTGCTTTTCTTTCCATTGTCTGCACTTCAGTTCTTCTTTTAACTAAATTTCTTTTCTTTCTAAGTACATCCATATTCACTTCATTTGCTGCAATTCCTCCATTCGCTTCTTTGTCACAGCTACGTGCTGGAACATCGATTGTTACTTTGCATTCTCATATATATCATTGAAATTTTAAAACCTACACAACCTCTACCTAATTCTATCTTTGATGAAATGTTGAAGTCCTCATCGTCTGCAAAATCTCAGGGTTCCTCTATCCATGAATCATTGTGTCTTGTTCTCCCTCTATATCAGATCCATTATAATGAAAATTATATACCTGCTGGAAATCAAATTCAAACTATGAATAAACTCCGCAGAGCATTAGTCTCTGCTTTGATACCAAATGTGCAAAGCTAGTACCTTAACTCAACAATCATGTAAGGTTAACATTAAACCCTACTTCATAACCCAGGTTAATGCTCTAATTATTTTCCTTCAATTCTATAGGCAGAGACTTTTCAATAGATTAATTTTATTAAAAAAAATATTTCGCAACCCTTTTCTATCTGGCTTGTGGGACCTCCCAGCATGAATACCCATAATAGAACCTTATACCATAAATTAAGCACTAAGCCAATACATGTCCTCCTCTTTATAACTTTGCAAAATAATTTTTTTACTTTGCAATGACTTAACACTTTTCTCATAAACCTTTTGAATTGTGAAGTTGATTCTGGCGCTAAGATCTCCACCGTTGGTTTAGTGGTGATCCAAAAACTATCACACTATCATGCTTCAACAAGCCCAATAGTTAGTATTTTATAATCGCGCGAGATAACTGGTTTTGGTCCCTCATCCTTGTGCTACGTGGCACCACCATAGTTCATCGTGCACTTCATACAAATACCATTTACCATTTCATTACCCACACGATATACCACATACCCTTTTAATCTGAGCCTTAAACTCTTTTTAGTAACCACATCGCGTCCCTTTAAAATGTTTAACCTGCTTACATGTTCTGACACGATATGAGTCAATCTCCTCTGATCGGACGATCACTGCTTCCCTGCAATTTCCGTCAAATTTAGCAGTCTGCCAAATTTCTTTCTCATCCGCCACTTTTAGACTATCACGATTATTCTTTTATGGCTAATCAAAAACCAGACATGAATTTACAAAAAATCCAACCACCAAGCCAAGGGTAGTTACCAGCATAAACCTCTATCACCAAAAGGATTATTACAGAATCAAAACATGACAAACACAGAATCGTGTGAGTTTGAAACATAAGGAACACAGGTTCAATCATTTCACAAGGAATCTAAAACCTCCGGAATTTGACCATTCATGCGTATAAATTATAGAGATGTAGCAAGATACTAATTAGGAAATTAATAATCACATACTCTCGCTACCAGTGCACAAATTCAACTATTCAAGCAAAGAAACCCAGATGTCACATAGATACATACAAATCCACATTGTTTTGCTATTTATAAAATATTTACAAAGGAAACCGTCACATTCGACTGTTTCTATTGGGTTGTGTTATATTCTTTCCATGAATAGCCTACGTAGTTAACTACCTTCATTGCACCGATTGTGTAGCGGGGTGGTCACAAGGGGTTTGAGGCATACCCATAACCCCACTTTATAGGGTCCAGGGCAGCGCCTTGGAAAATTTTGGTTTTGGAACCTACATTTGGTATCGGAGCAATTTTGGCTTCAAGGGGACACCTTTGTTGCTGAGGGGATTCGCTCGGGCCTGTGGTAGACCCTGTTCAGTGGGAGATCTGTGAGATCGATTCTAGTGGTGAAAGAAGATGGCGAGAAATGGAAAGATAGAGATTGAGAAATTTAATGGTCAGAGTTTTGAGTTGTGGAAACTCAATATGGAGGATCTATTAGTGGATAAAGATCAGTGGATCGTGGTAGATCCGGGTACTAAACCAACGGGAGTGTCCGATGAATAATGGAAGAAGTTGGATCGAAAGGCAAAGAGCACAATACGATTGTATGTCTCAGATTCAGTATTGCTGAATGTATCAGGGGAAGCTACGGCGAAGGCTTTGTGGGACAAGTTAGGGAAATTGTACCATTCTAAGTCTCTGGTGAATAAATTGTTCCTGTGGAAAAATTTGTATAACCTGAGGATGAAAGATGGAGACTCGGTGAAAGAGCATCTAAACACATTTAATATTGTGGTAAGTTAATTAGCACCTATTGATATTAAAATTTTAGATGAAGATAAGTGCATCAGTTTGTTGTGTTCTCTACCAGATTCGTGGGATAGTCTAGTTATTGCAATAGGTAGCAATGCAACTGCCTTGCAGTTTGATGAAATAAATTCATCCTTGCTGACGAAAGAGATGAGATGGAAAAATATAGAGAACCAGAATGGTGATGCCTTGTTTGTACGAGGACGGTCCTAGAAAAAAAACAAAAATAAGTCATCGAGTGGGAGATCTAAATCTCCAGGAAAACCTCTAAAGGTGGTGTCCTGGAAATGCGGAAAGGAAGGGCACTACAAAAGGACTGTAAATCTAAAGCTCCTAATAAAGGAAAGGGATCTGATGATGCTCCTTCTGCAGAGGCGAAAACCACCTCAGATGAAGGTGGGGATGTGTACTTGGCTTCGTCAAGTACACATGTAAATCATGAGGCATGGTTGATTGACTCAGGTGCATCCTTTCACTTCACTCCCCATAGAGAGTGGTTTTGCGAGTATGAGAAATACGATGTTGGTGATGTCTTCTTGGGGGATGATAGGAAGGCTAGAATCGTTGGTCGGTAAAGGTATGGTAGAAGGTATGAGTAATAGCTCTCTAGATTTTGATTTCTATGAAAATTGTGTATATGGGAAACAAAATCGCGTGAGTTTCCCCTCTGGTGGTAAGAGGGCGAAACATATATTAGAGCTTGTGCATAGTGATGTGTTTAGACCTGTGAAGGTTCCATCACTGGGTAAGTCTATGTACTATGTATCATTTATAGATGACTTCTCAAGGACTACATGGATATTTTTCCTTAAGAAGAAATCTGAAGTCTTTGACAGGTTTAAAAAATTTAAGGTACTGCTGGAAAACCAGACAGAGAAGAACATAAAGATGTTGAGGATAGATAACGGGGGAGTTTTGCAGTAAGGAATTTGAAGAATTCTACAAGAAGTGTGGTATAGCACAGCAGAAGACTACTCAATATACACCTCAACAAAATGGAGTTGCAGAAAGAATGAACAAGACATTGATGGAAAGGGCAAGAAGCATGCTCAGTGGTGTCGGGTTAGGACAGGAATTCTAGGCAGAGGCGGTGGAGACAGCATGTTACTTGGTCAACAGATCACCTTCATCAGCGTTGGAGGATAAAACTCCACAAGAGGTATGGACTGGTAAGAAACCCTCTCTTTCACATCTGAGGGCATTTGGATGTGATGCATATGTACATGTTCCAAAGGAGAAACGAGCCATGTTGGATAGTAAACCTGAAAAGTGCATCTTTATTGGGTATAAGGATGGTTTAAAGGGTTATAAGCTTTGGAACCCAGTAATAAGGAAGGTTGTGTACAGCTGAGATGTGGTGTTCAGAGAGGTGAAATATTTTATTAAACATGAAGTTCAACCAAAGGAACCTAATAAGATAGAGTTTGAGCTAAAGGAGGAAGAATCAGACTCTACAGCAGAGGAGGAATCAGAAGATGAAGAGCCACAAACTCCAGGTGTGAGAAGATCAGTTCGAGAAAGAAGGCAACTAGAAAGGTATAGTCCATCTGCTTTCTGTTCAAATTTTGCTTTGTCTGTTACTAATGATGATCCCAGAACTGTGAAGGAAGCAGTGGATTCAGAGGATGGAAAACTATAGAAAGAGGCCATGGTTGATGAAACGGAATCTTTGCACAAAAATGAGGCTTGGGATCTGGTGGAGTTGCCGGCTAGAAGGAAACCCATTGGCAACAAATGGGTGTTCAAGAAGAAGACAAATGCAGAAGGAAAGGTGGAGAAATACAAAACTCGGTTGGTAGCAAAAGGTTATTCCCAAGTTCCGGGAATTGATTTTGGTGATATTTTTTCTCCTGTTTCCAAGGTAACTTCTATTAGATTACTTTTATCTGTTGTTGTTGCTTTTGATTGTGAGGTAGAACAAATGGATGTGAAGACTACATTTCTTCACATGGATCTGGAAGAGGAGACCTACATGAAGCAACCTGAAGGCTTTGCGGTGAAGGGTAAGAAAGAACTGGTATGCAAGTTAAAGAAGTCTCCGTATGGGTTAAAACAGTCACTAAGGATGTGGTATCAGAAATTTGATACATTTATACAGGGACTTGGCTTCACGAAAAGTAAAGCAGATCACTGTGTGTATTTTAAATTAATTGGTGACCGTGTTATTTATATGGTATTGTATGTGGATGATATGTTGCTGGTTGGAAATGACAAAAAAATTATCCACGATTTGAAGACCCAATTGTCCTCCAAATTTGACATGAAATATCTTGGTGCTGCAAACTATATTTTGGGCATGGAAATTAAAGGAGATAGGTCAAAGAGGAAGCTCAGGTTAAACCATAGGAAGTATGTCAAGACAATACTGCAGAGGTTTAATACGCAGGATAGTAAACCAATGAAGGTTCCTATTCCTGTAGGTGTGATGTTATCTGCTGAACAGTGTCCCAAGGCACAAGAAAAGGAAGAGGACATGTCCTGTGTTCCATATGCAAGTGTAGTCAGTAGCCTGATGTATGAAATGGTCTGTACTAGACCATACATTGCACATGCAGTGGGAGTATTGAGCAGTTTTATGTCAAAACTAGGGAAGGAGCACTGGACAACAATGAAGCGGGTTTTCAGGTATTTGCGTGGCACTAGTGATTATGGTTTGTGCTACCAAGGAAGACCAGGATTGGACAGAATGTTTGATATTCATGGCTTTGTTGATGCAGACTGGGCTGGAGATCTGGATCAGAGAAGATCTACAAGTGGGTATGTGTTTAACCTATTTGGAGGTGCATTCAGTTGGATGAGTAAGAAACAATCTGTAGTGGCACTATCAACTACAGAGGCAGAATACATGGCACCCACTCATGCAAGCAAGGAAGTATTTTGGTTGCAGAGATTGTGTTCAAGTATGGGGTTAGTATAGGGAGCTATAAGGATAGACTGTGACAGCCAAAGTGCAATTTTCTTGGCAAAGAACCCCCACATATCATTCAAAGACAAAGCACATTGATGTTTAATATCACTTTGTGAGGGATATGATAGAAGACAAAAAGGTGGTGCTGGTAAAGTTGGACACTTTGAAGAATACTGCAGATGCATTGACAAAATCTGTGAGCTTTGAGAAGTTCTCTTGGTGTAGATAGACAATGGGCATTTCAGGGCTGGAAAAATGACTAACCTCTCTTGTGGCCCCCTGTGGAAAGAAAACAACAAGTGGGAGAATGTTGAGTTGTATTATATTCTTTCCACAAATAGTTAACCAAGGGATTAGAGGGGGGGCGGAGCCCCCCCCCCCCCCCTTTGTTGCGTTGATTGTGTAGATGGGGGGGGGGGGGGGGGGGGGGGGGGGGGAAGGGGGAAGGGGGTGTCACAGGGGGTTTGAGGCGTACTCGTGACCCCACTTTATGGGGTCCAGGGCAGCGCCCCAGAAAATTTTGGTTTTGGAACCTACAGTTTCAGTACTTTTCCATAAAATCCCTCTACTACTCTTTCTAACCTATAGCTAACCTTCAATTCTCTTCCCAAAAGGAAGAACTCCTTTATTGAAGAAACCTCCCCAAATGTTTCTAAATCTTACAATATATAAAAGAAAAGGATTCATGAACCATTTCAGTTATGATCCCACAATTCTCTAACTTTCTCCTAAAGTATCTTTTCAGCTCCATTTTCCCTCAACAAAATCCTAAATTAGATATTTCAAATCCCTAAAATCATCACTCTTCCTAGGATTACTCATTCATTCCTAAGATCTCTACAACTCAGGAGATATTCCCTATTAATCAAATTACATTCCAATCTCTTTAAAACTCAAAATAAACTTAGGAAAATAAATAAATAATTAAGGGAACCCACTCCCTTTAGTAAATGTGAAATAAGACTCATGGGTCTTATACGTTTTGAAGAATGCTCCTGCATCATCAAGCTACAGGTTGAGGAGACAGAAAAAAGAAGGAAGATCTTCGAAATATGGTTTCAAGAAGATATTTCTCAAAAGCAAGAAGAACTTAATGCAATGCGTGATGAGATCAACAAACTCAAGGGATCGCAAAAAGAACACTTATAAGATAAGACAAATGAAGAAGCAAAAATGAAGGCAATTAAAGATGGTAAAGCTCCAGTTGATAAAGGTACAAGCTCCACATCTTCGCAAGATGATTCTAAGAAGGAATTTGATCAAAGTGAAAAACCAAAGAAGAATGTTGCAACTCCAAAGAACAATACCAAAGCAATCAAGAACAAAGGACCAAAACAAACTACAACATCGCCTCCAAATAAAAATGAAAAATCTTCCAGGTATGTTCGTTTATTTAATGGTTATTGTTTTTCATGCACTAACTATAGACATATGGCCAAGGATTGTAAAGTTATTGACAGGTACAACTATCAAGGACCATTGCATCCGAATGAACCATTTAGTTACGCACATTTATTTAATGGTTATTGCTTTTTATGTGCTAACTATGGACATATGGCTAGGGATTGTGAAGTTTTTAACACGTACAATCATTATCTGGAAAACCATATCAGCAAGTTTGCATGATCATGAGAAAGGTTCCACGATGATTTTGTTAAAAGAGAATACGTGCTAGATGGGCCAAACATTGAATGCTTCAAATGCCATAACTATGGCCACAGCACTCGCGGTTGCAGATATCAGATGGAATCACCTATGGAAAATATAGAGTGCTTCAAGTGTCACAACTACGATAACATGGCTTAGGATTTCAAGAATAAGAAGGTCCGAAAAAGGAGACAAGTACAGGAAGACAAAGCAAATAACAAGGTTTCAGCAGTTATGCTTTCAGGATTTGTAAAGAAAAATGTCATGAGGAATTAGCAGTTGCTTCAGATAATTACTCAAGTCAAGATGGCCCATTAGGTGACTCACTATTTTGAACAATCTGGCTTGTTAACTCCTTAATGTTTGTAGAGGAGGAGTCTATGCAGCAATATATGGCAGAAGTCTACGATTGACTAGAAGGTAGTTTAAACAAGATGGCAGTTTCATTATAGGTTCAGGGGAACAAAACAGTTGAAGGATTACAGGTTACCAGGAACAAAGCAAGATTAGTTTGCTAAGGATATGAACAGGTTGAAGGAATCAATTTTGAAGAAAAAATTTCTCCCGTTTCCAAAATGGAAGCTATGAGGATGTTTCTCGCTTATGCTTGCTCGAGAAAAATCAAGATTAAATAAGTCTCTATATGGTCTCAAGCAAGCTCCTAGGGCTTGGTATGCTCATCTTGACAAATATCTACATCAAGAGGGATTCAAGAAAGGAAGTGTTAACAACAATATTTATGTGAAAGTGGATCAAGATAACCTAATGATTATCAAGGTATATGTGGATGATATAATCTTTGGAAGCAATGATGACAGATTAAGTAAATACTTTGCGACAAAAATTCAAAGTGAGTTTGAAATGTCTATGCTTGGTGACCTGACATACTTTTTCAGGCTTCAGATTTGTCAGCAGGATAAAGGAATATTCATATATCAAACCAAGTACATCAAGGAAACGCTAAAAAAATTCCAAATGGAATATTGCAAGCCAATCCTTACCCCCATGATAACAGGTTTCAAGTTAAGCTTAGAAGATTCATCGAAGGATGGGGACCAAAGGTTGTATAGATACATGATTGATAGTCTCCTATATGTGCCATCCTCCCAGCCTGATGTGATGCAAGTAGTTGGACAAGTAGAAAGATTCCAAGTAGCACCAAAAGAATCTCATATTATTTCTTTCAAAATAATTCTTGAATATCTTAAGGGCAAAGCGGAATATGGTCTATGGTATCCCAAAGGAAATGATCTAGTTATCTAAGCTTATACAGATGCATATTATGCATGAAGTGTTATGATCGTAAGAGTACCAATGGAGCAGTATTCTATCTAGGTGGTTGTCTTGTTTCATGGTTAAGTAAAAAGCAGTCTTCAATCTCATTATCCACAGCAGAAGCAAAATATATCGTGGCAGCAGCTTGTTGTACAAAAGTTCTCTGGATGAAGCAAACTTTACAAGATATTCAAGTCAAGTTTTATGAGCCCATTTCCATATTTTGCGATAACACCAGCACCATCAGTATCTCCAAGAATCCTATGATGCATTCCAATACGAAGCACATTCCGATTAAATATCATTTTGTTAGAGATAAGGTCACCGAAAAGAATATCAACCTTGAATATGTTGGCACAAAGGAACAAATTACTGACATATTTACCAAACCATTACCTCATGAAGCGTTTGAGTGTCTTCATCAAAAGCTTGCGATTCTCCCAAGTTTTCAAAGGACTCTTTCTCTTATCTACTCGAGTAGAAAGGGGGAGTGGAGGTGTGTGCAGGTCCGTAGGATGGTTGTTTGTTAGGGGGAGTTACCCATTGCCATTGATGACAAAGGGGGCGAGAAGGTAGTAGGAAGAGGTTTCATGATCGCAACGGGGTACTTGTATTGCCGTCAATGCCAAAGGGGGAGATTGTTGATCAGTGGTTGTCATTGATGTCGACCCAAGTAGCACCAGGGCTACCCAGATCTTTCATGGGAATTTTGACTTGACAAATTACTCTATTTTGAGTCAAGGATCTTCTATATGGATTCTACTCATCGATATGTTTTCGTTGATATATGGCATGCTATGCAATTCTTCATGGTTTGAGATATATTCGTGTTTGAAGTTAGTAACCCCAGTTAGGGGGTTGTGGCATGGCACTCCTAATTGGTTGTGGTCATTGAATAATAAATAATTAATAATGTTTTTTTTTACTAAAATCCCTTCAATGGTCACTTGTTGACGACCATCTCAACTCAATACTTTCATATAAATAGTGACCCTCATATCCTCCTCTAGTAGGGATTTTGTGGCTTCAAACAAGTCATCGTGGCATTTTCGATATAACATTGTTTCTGTGAATCTTCCGAACCTGAAATTAAAACCCATTTGAGCCGAAATCCTGATGAACCAGGTGACCTAATGTCTTACCTTGGTTCACTATACTTTTGGATATATGATCTGAGGAAGTTAGGGTTTTGGAATGCTCCCAAATTCCATGTCAAACAAGGGACCTTGGGAAAATCATCATAAATTTCTCTCTAAGAATTGGCTTCAAATTTCCTAAATAATCATAGAAAGAGGACGGACTGTAGTTTGTTGAGCAGCGCTTTCAGGGCCAAAGGTCGCAACTGTGACACATGGCACTTTTTATAAGTTAACTCTACTGAACCATTCTATAATCAGGCCACTGTGGGAGATTGGGCATAACTCTTTATTAAAGAATCCAATCTTGATCAGACCTATGGGGTTGGAAAGAGGACTCATAGTGCTACCACAGGAAAAAATTTCAGGCCCTGTAGATCCAAAATTACATATAGACAACCATGGTAAATTTTAGGGGCAAATTATAGCCCAAAGGCGAAATTTGAGGGTTTTTAAATTTTAAGAGAGCGAATTTTTAATTAAAAACCATTTTCATATAGTTAGCCCCAATTTTATTTAAAAAATAATTAATTTTTTTATTTTAGCCCAAAATAAAAAATGGGTGGATAAACTAACCAAACCTTCATTTGGCCCGATTCGCTGGTTTTGGGAAATCATATTCCGTTAAAATCACCGAATTTTGATATTTGCCCATGTTTTGGGAGGTTGTATTTGATCCCAATAAATAAAAATATAAATAAAGTGGAGGTATGGTAAATAAATGAAACCTCTTTTTATACTTACTCCAAAGGTATGGTAAATAAATAGAAATATAAATAAACTAGAGATATGGTAAATAAATAAAACCTCTTTTTTATATTTAGTCCATAACTCTCTTTCTATTTAAGAATGCTCAAAAAAGAGGTTTATTTAAGTGGATCCTATGGGCCAAATACCATATTTATAAAAGAGGTATGGTAAATTAATAAAAATATAAATAAACAAGAGGTATGGTAAATGAATAAAACATTTTTTAATATTTACTCCATAAGTCAACTTATATTTAAAAACACGTAAGGGTGTAAATAAATATAAATATAAATAAAGTGGAGGTATGGTAAATAAATAAAACCTCTTTTTATACTTACTCCAAAGGTATGGTAAATAAATAAAAATATAAATAAACTAGAGGTATGGTAAATAAATAAAACCTCTTTTTATATTTATTCCATAGCCCTCTTTCAATTTAAGAAGGCTCAAAAAAGAGATTTTATTTAAGTGAATCCTATGAGCCAAATGCCATTTTTATAAAACATATATGGTAAATTAATAAAAATATAAATAAACTAGAGGTATGGTAAATAAATAAAACATTTTTTATATTTTCTCCATAAGTCACCTTATATTTACTAACACTCAAAAAATGCATTATATTTAGGTGAAGCCTATGGGTCAAATACCATGGGCCAAATTATTATTAATACCATGCAAAAAAGCATTATTAACCCTAATATTAGTATTAATAAAAATAAATATGGCACATGGTATTGAGCCTTAGTATTCACATGGAATGTAGCCTATTTAAAGGGGGGGAATTAAACCAGCGTAGATCCATCTTTACTCTAGATCTACTAAGCCCCAAGAGGAATCAAATATCGTGATATGCAAACTAGCATAGAGTGAAAAAATATTTGATCCCTGTAGGGGCTTGGTAGATCAAAAGTAAAAATGGATCTTGTAATTTAATGCCACTTAAACATTTTAACTTGGTTAAAAAAAAAAAAAAAAATCAATTATTAATTTTATTAATTTTTATAAATTACTAATAGTAATTTTTAAGCTCCAGGTTTATGATAACCCATGGTATTGACCCATGGTAATACCATGGTATTTATGTGAGCATAGACTATTTGAAGGGGAAATTCTATCATAAAAAAATAAAATAAAAATCAATTATTAATTTTAACTAATTTCTATAAATTACTAATAGTAGTTTTTAAGCTCCAGGTTTATGATAATCAATGGTATTGACCCATGGTAATACCATGGTATTCATGTGAGCATAGACTATTTAAAGGGGAAATTCTATCAGCTTAGATCCATCTTAATTCCAGGTCTACCAAGTGCTAAGAGGGATAAATAGATTTCATCCCTCTAAGAGTGGTAGATGTGGAGTTAATATGGATATAGGTTGGTTTTCATGATAATGAAGATATTAAATAGTCTTAGGAAATTATATTGTAAAAAACATCTTAAGGTGAATGGTTAAAGCCATATTTAGTCACTTCACAAAATTTAGTAAAAAATACCAATATCTCCATTAATATTGGTTTTTCTGATTTAACAAAAAAAAAAATCGAATCAGTGAAATCTTATTACTCTTTCCGCATCACCCTCACAGAAGAGAAAGAGTCAATGCCTAGATTTCCCACCATTTTTCAAACATTCTCAATATGAAATCTTCATGAAAAATTTAAAGTATTGATGTTCGATTAGTTTTTTGAAAAATATGTTCGTTTGTACAACCTTTCATCTTCTCTGTTATTCTCAGTTTGTCATAATGATCTGTAGGGTTGAGCCACTTCACCATATTGTCCTAAAAGGCAAAGATTGTGCACCAAAAAGGAAATTAATCCACATGTTACAACGTTGTTAAAAAATGCAAGACGTATGAAGGTAGTGAATTGTGCTAATAAGCAATTTAGATTGGGAGAGACATAATTAAATTTTATTATTTAATTGAATATTTCCAATTAAAATAATAATAAATCTACATTTATATATTTATAAATGGATTGGAAGGCTTCTGACAACGGACACTTCTTTCCATTAGATCCCCTTCAGGCCTTTGGGATACCTACTACCTTCTTATATTATATAGTTGGGGCTTGCTACTTGTTGGCATGTTGGGGTAAAAAAACTTAATGTGTTTTTTTAATCTCGCAGTTGAAGTCTATGGAATAAGAAAGAAATTTGATTGATGTGTTTTTTTTATCTCGTAGTTAGATTCTATGGAATAAGAAAGAAAATTGATAGCTTAACAAAAGTGGTAGAGAAAAGATTAATGTCACCTACCTTGACAGAACTAGTGGTCAAGATCAACACCTACAAGAACTTTGTTGTGGAATATTATCAAAGCTAATAGAAAGATATGAAAGAGTGTATAGTAAGAACCTTGACAAACACGACCACTGAAACTTGCAACATTGTTTGTAGGAAGAGAAAATTATGTTTCTTTTTTCCAAACATGTATGTTAATATATTATAGTTTAATGAATATGTTTTCCTATTATCATATATGGTTTCATATTTTAACAAAACATTTGCCAAGACTTCACAATGTTTTATTATTTAGTGAAAGATTTGTCAAGATTTTATAATTTAGTGAAAGATTCGCCATGACTTTTCAAGATAATATAATCTAGTGAGAGATTTGTCAAAAAAATTATATATACATATTATATTATTGATAAAATCGCCTCCCATTTTTCTTATGTATCATGGGGATTCGTTCATTTATTATACATATAAATTTAGGGTGGTTCTTAAAATTTTCCCTGTAGACAACAGATTCAATATCAATATCCTAGAAGGTAAGAAAAAGCATACATTCAAGGATCACTGCAGTAAGGACCACACATCAACAGTCAAGGGTAAGTCTCCTATAACAAGGTATGTATTATTAGTGTTTACATTAGAAATATGAGTACCATCTCTGACATATGTTTTTATAGGGCAACGTAAGTACATACAGAGTCTCGATTATATCTCTATGTCTCTATATGTTACAGTTAGCTTTGATACCACATTTTGGATGTCATATTCTTGATACTACACATTTGATGCTAAATAATCTTGATGTTACACCAAGTCTACTAAATTTATATGATTTTGTAATTTCATGTTACTTGTCTTGTCATAATTGGTGGAATGGTATCTTTTGTTGTACTTAGAACTTGGTCCATCACAAGTCTAGGGTCTATCATCAATTTTTATTGTATATATCTTTAGGTCAGTTTTGGATATAGTCTTGCATAGAGTCCAGACCTATATCAAGAGTGAGAGTCTTTATCTACTGTTCCAACAAGTCAACAACAAAAGTGGCAAGCACACTTTAGGTACACATTGTAATTTTAATTTGTCTTTATTCATTATTATGCACTTACATGTGTTTTGCAAGCAGAAGTAAGTTAAAGGGTATTTTGTTTTGTTTTGGGATTGGTTTCACCAAGCAAATTTTGCATGCACGTAGAAGAAGATTCAAGTAGAACTTCAAGAAAAAATTCAATAGCAGAAGTATCAAATCAAAGGAAGCATTGTAGTGGGACATCCTTTGAAGACATGACAGTCATCCATATATTGTGAAGAAGTGTCGTGGCTAAGAGTCATCATTGTAAATTTGTAAAAGTGTCATCATTGGAAGAGTCATTATTGTAAAAGAGTCAATCTGCCTAGAGTCGAAAAGGCATTATTGGGAGGTATATGAGTTTCTGGTGGGATGATGTCATGGTTGGGTTGCATGTCATAGTGGGATTGGGTGTTCGGTCAAAATCATTTTAAATCATATTGTATCGTGGATCATTGTCCACAATACGGGAGTCCACAGTTTTTCATTTAATTTTTGTCTTTATAGGGTGGTAGGGTGGTGCTAAGCAGGTGAATGAAGTCACCTACAGGTTGGGGCCTGTAAACACTTCAGGTTGGTAGGTTGGTGCAAAGGGGAGTTGAGGCTCACTAGGGTGTTGGGGAATCCATTCAGTTGACTACTGAAGAAACCAAGGCATTGGGGCATCCTTCCAGTGGGAGCTAGAGAAGAATGCTTTTCTAAAATTCTAGGGAGTTGTTTCTTTCATTTCAATTGGGACTGAATATTAAATAATTTATTAGAAAATCGTTCGGTGTTTTTTTACCCGGAGGGGGTTTTCCACCTAAAATTATTGTGTCTACTGTGTTTTTTTATTTACTTTTATCAGTGCATAAACATTAATAATAATTGAAGATTAAATAATTCTCTGAAAAGATTTAAAAGTGTTAATTGCTGAGGAATATTGATTCACCCCACCTCTCAGTATTTCCAACAACTTCTTCAAACAAACGAAAGGGCATAGGTGTTTTAAACAATGTAAACTTTGAAATGGGAACTATAAACTCAAAACGAGAACTCTGCCCAAAAAACCCTGAAAAAACATGAAAAACAGTGCTAAAAACAAAAAGTGTGTATACTAGAACGATGGTTTTTTTTTAGGGTCAATTTTGAACATGTTTTAAAAATGGCAGTGAGAAAAAAAAATTGTCCAAAAATTGTGCAAAAACCACCCTGAAAATGAAAAGTGCTAATAATCGGACGATGGATTTTTTTTTAAGGGCTAATTTACAACATTTTAATAAAATGCCAGTAAAACCGGATTTTATGTGCAAAAATTGTACAAATAACACCCTCAAAACGAAAAGTGTTAATACTCCAATAACACTTTTTTTCTTTTTTTTTGGTAAATTTTCAACATTTTGAAATAATGGTGTAAAAGATTTTGTTAGGACTCCAAAAAAAATTAAAATTTCGAAAAAATAATGAAAACATAAAATTAAAAATAAAAACAATGAAAACAAACACAAAAAAAAAAGTTAAAAAAAAAAATACCAAAACTGAAATAAAAATATATATTAAAAACAAAATTAACCTATAAAATATAAGAATTAAAAAAAAATTAAAGAAATAAATAATAAGAAAAACATATTTTCAAAAAAATAACATTTTTATGATGTGGTAAACCATAAAAAAAGGGAAAAAAAAAAAACAAAAACAAAAACAAAAAAACTAAAACTAAAACTAAACTAAACTATAAAATTAAGTAAAAATAGAAAAATTTTAAAAAGCATTAAGAAAAACTAAAAAAAATAAATTAAATTAAAACAAACTAGATTAAAAAAAGAAATAGAAAAATAACAAAACAAAAAAACGAAAAAAATTAAAAAAACTACAAAAATTAAGATTAAAAACATTTTCAAAAAACCCTAAAAAACAAAAATATGTTGAAATTAAAAATAAAATAAAAACCCGAAAAGCAATTAAAATTTTTAAAAAATACATATTTTCAAATTAAATATCATTTTCAAAAAAACATTAAAATTTAAAAAAAAACTAAATATATTTTTGATATTTTTAAAATAAAATTTAAAATATTTAAAATATATATATTTTACAAAAATATATATATATATATATATATATAATTAAAAAAAAACATTTAAAAATATATAATATATATATATATATATATATATAAACATTTAAATATATATATATATAACAAAATTTATTTTTTATTTTAAAAAAACAATTTTATCAGTCACCGCCCCCACGGGCAGTCGGGCGATGGTTATTTGATTCTCAGAATCGATTAGCCACTTCCCAGGCACCCCCATGGGTGGTTAGGCGGTGGCTATCTGATTCTCGGAATCGGATAGTCACCACTCAGCCGCCTGTGGGGCTGGCCGGGTGGTGGTTATCTGATTCTCAAAATCGAATAGCCACCGCTCGGCTGCCCATGGGGGCAGCCGAGCGGTGGTTATCCGATTCTGAGAATCAGATATCCACCTCAAGGGCGGTCAGGGGGTAGTTATCTGATTCTGAGAATCGGATAGCCATTGCTTAACCGCCTGTGGGGGTGGTTATTTGATTCTCGGATCGAATAGCCATCGCTCGACCACGTGGGGGTGGCTATCCGAATCTCGGAATCGAATAGCAATCACCCGGATGCCCGTGGGGGTGGCTATCCAATTCTCGGAATTGAATAGCCATCGCCCAGTTGCCCATGGGGGTGGCTATCCGATTCTCGGAATCGGATAGCCACCCGTGGATGTGGCCGAGTGGTGGCTATCCGATTCCAAGAATCGGATAGCCATCCCCATGGGCAGTCGAGCGGTGGTTATTCGATTCCGATTACGGGAACTGACTCTGTTATGCATTCAATATTTGTAATATGTGATTTTTGCATTAATTTTTAAGTTAATCATTATTTTTTGAAAAAAAAATTATTATTATTATTTTTTGACATGAAATTCATAAAAATAATAATAATAATAATAAATAAAAATAAAATTTATTTAATCATTTTTAATTAAAAATTTCGTATAAAAATTGTGATTTTGACATGTCAATTCTAGCAAAAAATTATCAAAACGTGTAGTTTTTTAGTTATATTTATGTTAAAAATGGTTATTTTTATGTCCATTGTTAAAAAATATTGTTTTTTAGAAACAATTATTTCATGTGGATTGAAAAATTAATTAAGGATGTATAAATATGTAGAATATCAAAAATTCAAAATATCGACCTTCTAATTTTAAAATGCAAAACAATAAAAACGTCACTACAAAAAAATCAAAATTAAAATAAAAACAAAAAAATATAAAGAAAACGACCACTTCAAAAATTATTAAATTACAAAATAATTATTTACATTTCATACATTAAAAAATTTAAAGTCAAAAAATAAGTCTTTTAAAAAAAGGGTCTAATGCAGAATTACCACTTTTTTAAATCAGCATGAAAATCACTACCATTCTAAAATGCAATGTACATAAATAAATTAAATTGCCAAAAACTATGCTCTAAAAAAAACATGTGTGTTCTACATCACCCCTTTTCAAAATCAGGTCACTTTTTTGCTATCTCTACGAAATGGGTAACAGTATCAGTTCTCGTTTCAAAGTTTACATTGTTTTTACCTCTAGAATAGGCGAAAGGGCATAGGCTTTTTACCTCTAGAATAGGTGAAAGGGTGTCTTTGGGTTTCCCCCTTAGCTCTGCTTTGTTACGGATGCTTTTGTAGTGCTCCGCATATGACCGGGGGCTGGGACTAAAGGCTTTCTACTTCGGTGCTAAGGCTCTCAACAGTTGCGTAGGCGGCCTTTTTCTTGATATTGCAGAAGTCTCTCATTGGCTGATTTCCCGGCCCCAAACGCTTTCTAAATCAAAGCTCATAACTTATCGCATCCGGGGGAGGAGTCCCGCATATCGCAATCAGAATATGCCAGTGTCTTAAGCTTTTTCTTTCTCCATAACATGAGCCGATAGTCCAGATGCGAGATCCTTATAGACCACAGCGTAATACTTTATCGCATCCAGGAGTTTCCCGCATATCGCAGTCACTTTCTCCATCGGCTTTAGCTTTTCCCCTTTAACTATTGATCGTCGATCTGTAAGGTGACATCATCACTGCCATGTGTCACCCTATGAGTGATGACAAATGGCACCCAGAAATGGGCCTATGTCACCCCCGAAAAGATTCAAACCAAGTGACACGTGTCCTCTGCCACATCATCAACCATACGGCCACATCACTGCTAACGTGAGTGGCCCTATTAGATCTGAAGACCAATCTCATACCCACACGTCGCCTCTAGGAGGAGAGAGAAAGTGGCTTGCCCAGCGTTGTTTTTGCAGGCATATCCTTTGTATTTGAAATTCAGCCTTCCCCGACGATTTTGTTTTATATCGCAATATTGGCGATTTCCACCAATTTGTGACTACAACCTCTGACAATCGCCAATTGACGATGCCACATGGAGGAGAGGGAAATGGGAGGACCAGCCCTCATTTTGGTAGCCCTTTCCTTTGTAAATTCTTTTCTCGACCCCCCGACAATGTTACACAAAAATCACAAATCGTCAGTTTGCAGGTCTTTAAAGTTTTAGAACCTGCCGATATGCCGAACTAGGGGACTATTATGACGCGGGGTCGTCAGGATGCGGGATTGCACCATGTGGACGAGAGAAAAAAGGAGAGGCCCGACCCTTGGTTTTCCATGATTTTCTTTCTTAACACTTTCCGACCCTTCCCCAGCGGTGCAACAATATATCGCAATATCGGCCCCCACATGGTTTGGAGTATGTTGTAACTGAGGCATTGTTGTATCTCTAGGATGCGATATGTGATATGCGATATCAGTGTTCAGGACTGTGATATGCCGATATCCTTAGCTGTGTGCCCCAAGGATCCTGTTGATGGTCGTTTGCAATAAATTCTCCGCCTGAACCTGTCAACCGTCGATATGTGATATTGGCGATTGGCAGATCATTATTTATCATTCTGTTAGTGCTTCATACCCATCCGAACGTCGATATGCAATATGCGATGAGCCTCCTAGGCCCCAATTGTGATTTTTTCTCCATACTTAGCCGTTTTTTCAATCAACGGAGCTTTTCAGGGGCAATCTTCTATAGGCTCTAAAATTTGATCTGGGAACCCTTTTTTGGAATTCTATATATCACTGAAAATCATTTTCTGAGCATTATGCAATGGAGAGGATCTCATCAAGCTCAAATAACTTATGTGGCTCAGGAAATGGCTTCAACTTCACTGTTCTCATGCATCCTAGACCACTGATCATTTGCAAAGTAGTGAGTGAGTGGTAAATGACAGGAAGTTGAACGAATGTATGAAGCACATCGAGTAGCAAGAAAAAGAGACACATATAGGTGCACCATCAAGCAAAGACCAAGACCATCGAAGACCCCACACACTTTGTCATGCAGAGGTGAAGACACGATACACCGATATCACATCCATTACTTAGCAGCATAGTAGCTCGACATGGAGACCAGTGTCATCCAGTACATGTCAGTAGTGTCATGTCAACTTGTGTCATGAGATATCTCGGCCACATCACTACTATGGGCCATACTTATTGTAATCAAATGTAATGTAATGTGAAATTCCAAGAAATGCCCATATGAAGTTGAAGAGTCACGTCAGTTGAAAAGCCATAGGAAGTCAAATAGTCATTGTTAAGGGAAATGTTCCCCTAGGACTTTTGGGTTGAAACCTTAGTAGACTGAAAGTTGTCTATACAGAGAAACACACATTCACACAGCCATTATGCTATTATAAGCAAATTCTATGATAAGGGGCGTATCTGAGGTCCTACGTTTGAGAAGGTCCTTTAGGGTCCAAACCCTTCTTCGAGTTCCTTTTGCTCCTTTGACCTGAAAAACAACCAATTCCGGAGAGTACAACAGTATATGGACAAAACCTTATAAAGAAACCATCTTCATGTTATAAAGAAAGGTAGTTAGTTATGAAATTTAAATAACCATTCACATATGAATTCTAACATGAATATCATAAACATGAAGAAGATTTATATCAGGAACCAAAACATGTGTTTCTTTTATTATAGACAAATAAAGTACAGAAAAGGAATAATTTGACATGAGTCGTCCTTTCACAGGCTCCAAGCAAAGCTTTCTTCCAGATTCGTCCAGCCTCAAGCCTTTAACAAACTCCTTCCATGACTTACTCCACGATGTCACAAGTAGTGGATGAACATCAACACACAAGGAAACAAGGGTTTCTTGTACAAATGGGGGAAGTGCAGGGGGCACAAGGACCTTCAGACCTGGTCAGGGAAAAATCTCAGCATAATAACCTTTCTCTCTCTTCTCTCTCTTCTCTCCTTTAGGCCTTCCCATTGAAGCCTTTTTATACTTCTCCCAAAGTATTTTTTAGTTGGGAGTTGGTTGGGAACAGTTGGGCCACAGGCACTAACAGGTGATCAGCAGGTAAAACCCGCAATCTTCGCCCGAAATTAAGGAGTTTTATTTTTTTTAAGTGTTTTAATACATATACGTGGGTTGGGTATATGCCTACCTACGTATACACGCGTTTAATTCAGGGCAATGTCGTGTATAAGGGATAAAACACTGTTTTTTAAATTTTGGACCAGTTCTGGAAGGAGGGGTTGCCCTAGGCCATGAGTGGAGCATCACAAACCATAAGAGTGAGATTTGGAGCTATAACAGATGCCCCCTAATATATGAGGTCAGAAGGGGTACATGATGGCCGAAATGTATTAAGCAAGTACATGGAAAGGAAATCTGTAAAAAACCGAGAAGGACTTCACCAGAGTTCAGCCTGCGAAGCCACAAAAGGGGATCAGAAAGAAACATTGTCTGAGACGGGCATACCCATGCTCAGAAAAGTAAAACATGTCTGCATATCAAGTACAAGCGGATCCACTAAGTATACACATATAAATGACTGGAAAATACATAATGGATCATCTGATCATGATCGAACAAGTACATGTCTGAATATCACATATAAGACTGTCAATGATGCTGAAAGATGCAACGGATCACTGATATCAAAGACTGATCCCAAAAGGTACCAACTGAACATGATGGAATAGGATGGTACTACACTACAAACTTAGGTGCCAGCATATAGAATGTCGCCATGACTGACTGCAACATATAAGGTGGAATGGTATCAACTAACAGCAACAGGAGCAACTGTCAAGTGAACCAATGAATGTTGATACAACTTGAGGTCTTCACCGACCGCTGTGGTACATTTCTACACCATGGGAATAAATGATCTGAAGTCGACCATGTGAGAAATCGTTTGATTACCGATCATTGATGTATACCGTTAACAAACGCGAGACTACTCACCGATAATGATAATGAGCGTCAAGGTACCCAGTACAATCTAACAAGTGTGAAAAGATGAGCTGGAGTCGAACACCTGTAAGAATCTATCAATCAGGAGACAATGATGGTTTCCCACTATCGATAGCGAAGGATCTACCACTAATGACTGCAAACCCCAAGGTACTGCCAAATGGACTCTAGATCTTTGCCCCAGAGCAATGAGTCGGAGTCAATAGGGAAAGATCCACTAGAAGGAAGGCACTAAGGCATCCTTCATCAATCTAGCGCGAGTATAACCCGTAGGCTAATAATGTGGAAGGAATCGGACGAAAGAGATGTAGTAACCCAACCGAAGTACGTTTCCGGTGTACACAAGATGTGGCTAGCGCATGACAGAAACCCTCTGAACCAACCAATAATGGAAGCTGACACAGAGGCGAGGTATCCACCAATAGGGTCAAATGGAAACCAAGGTACTGCACGAATCCCAATGTGTGATAATGCAAGCTGATGTCGAACACAAGGGAAACCACTCAGTCAAAGACCCATGATACTGATCGATGTTGAGCACAAGGTGACCTATCAATAATGAAAATAGGGCCAGGGTGCAGCTCTAGGCCTGTCCTCAGAGCAAGTTGTCGTCGTCGATAAGGACAAGACCCACCAGCAAGAAGTCAATGGAGACCTTCTCAAACCGGCACGAGTAAAGGACCAATATAGCTGATGTGATGATAGACATGATACTGACAACCAAGGATGGCCGACTGAAAAATGAGTCAAGAGACACCGCAGATAGGCCGACTCAGGCTAACTTCCCTTGGACAAAAGCACGACTCAATGTGACTATGTGGCAGCATATGATGACTTTGTATAAGTTCGTCATGCAGGAGGCACGAACGAACCCTCCATATGATTGGAAGAGATAACCAATCTGGGGAGAACTGACTCAATAATAAGGTTAAGGCGTACCTAAGTCAAACTAAATCCCGCCCAAACGGAGGAGACTTTTGCTTTGAGTGCTTTGTTCAAGGGTGACACGACTAACTCTAGCTGCCAACAATAAATGGAAATACTGTCCCGTTCCCGCTCTTTTTTGGAATATTTAATTTTTTTTGTCTTTTTATGTTAAGCTTGAAAAAGAATAAAATAATGCTATGTTGTAGTGGAAAGAACGAGTGTCGGTGAAACAGATGATCTAGTTCTTGGGACTGGAACGTTCCTATGCTCAATGCAGGGAGGTGAAAACTAGTCAGTGACACTCAAAGGTGCGTTCCTTCCACGGGTCAAGGTGTGTCAAGTTGCAGAAGTCAAAGGTATGCAAGGTTGATTTTGCAGTCGTCATGGTCAAAAGTTAGCTTAAACACGAGTCCAAGTGAAGCCAGCTCTAGGACAAAAGGTGCAAGTGGTCAACATGCAATGCAGTAGTACAACTCAACACAAAGGAGCCTTTAGGGCATAAGGCCATAACCAAGCGAAGAAGCAAAGAGGAATGAGTCTTCAACGCATAAGTCATGGCAAGACTACAGAGGACTCCCGAGCCTACTCAAATCGGAGCAGCATGGGCAACAAATGTCAGTGAGGTGCTAACTACGATGCCCATGTAAAGGATGGCTCTACCATCGTGTCATGATTTAAAGAATCGGTGAGTGAAGATGGCTTACGAACCATAACATGATGGGGTCGACCCTATGGCAGATGTATCAACGAATGGAGGCTAGTATGCATAATGCAACGGAAAAATGGTGTCCCTAACCTATATGCCAGTGAGAAAACGATACTTGCCATGACGGGTCAGCAGCCGTGGAACCGTCTCGAAATTGTCGAAAAAACGTCCAAAATGTCCTGAAAATCAAACCATTCTCAACATTCCAAGCTCCCAAGTTAAAAGTCACATGAGGCCAAACAAAATAAAATTTTGAAAAAATTTTGCATTTTCAAAACCTATAAAAGAGCTTTTTGGACTCACCATTTTCACCATTTGAGTTTGAGAGCAAAGAATTGGAGAAAAAGGAGCAAACTTCCCATACGTCAAATTCAACCGTTCAGATTCTTCAAAAACCTCCAGGTAACTCTTATACTTATCTTGCAATTGATTGTGACTAGTTTTAGGATTTTTAATTAATGTTTTACTGTTGGATTTTTGCCAAAAATTTCATCGTGGCATATACGTGGGTTGGTAATATGAAACCCGCGTACACGCGGGCCCTATACGCGACTGTGTGCACAGGGACCCGCGTATACGTCGCGAACATTTTTAACCAAAAAACTAACGGTTGAAAATCATTTTGTGCTCAGAATGCCGGTCACCTGGCGAGAAAGAGAGCATGCCGCGGTGGATAATGAAGTCACGAACGATCCTGATGCTTTGGAAGCCTTACAAGGATGTGGTTTGCTTAAATTCTTCAAACTGCTGAATATGAAAGCAAACACATGTCTACTTGAGATGCTCATTGATTATTGGGATATCAAGGAGGATGCCTTTATGATTGACCAAATGCCACTCAGGATAGAAGTGGAGGATATCTATTTGTCATGCGGAAAGAGTCGATTGTGCGGACACAACCAACCTCCCTAGGAGCCTAAGACTCTCTAGTGACAAACAAGACAAACAAGATCTATCCTTCTCTAAACATGCATTATAATATGAGATATCAAGTGTTTTGTTCTTACCTTTGTCCAAACGCTGTTGTAGAAGTCCAAGATTTGTTGATCCAGATGAGCTCCTCCTTTTCTCCAAAACCTGCAATCACCAACAGTCAAACAATTAAATAGCACCTGATTATAACATAAAACAAAGCATATTCAACATGTAGACCAAGGAGCACATGAAATAACTCATAAACAACAAGTTATTGAGAAGAATGGACTCATTTGCATTAATAGGTAACAAAAGAACAAATACAACCTGAGCCTTGGTGTTGTGCAAGTCCTTCCCAGGGTCCTTCAAGAGTTCTCCTTTACTTTGACAAAGCACACCCACTTCCAAATAGAACAAGTAAAGATGGCAATCTCTCCTCACAAGCTTCTAAATGGGAGTCCTAATTCCTGCAGCATTTACCCTTAGAAAATGTATAGCTCTAACCTCTCCTCCTTCTGGCCCAATGCCTTTATTTATAGTGCTCAAGAGGAGGTTAATCAGGTCCACCATCAATGGGATAATCCCCTCTTTGGGTGGGATAGCTCCCTTATTGATGGGATAAGTTCCTCTTTGATAGGAGTGCATGAACCATCTGGAGGCGCCCAATACACGTCGAACAACCTTCTAGAATGCTCTAGAAATAACCACAAGTAACTTTTTAAAGATGAAACTTGCGCATTCTAACTTTTACAGGGGGACGCACCTGTCCCTTTACATACAGAGCGTCCAAAGACGCAGTTTTTGTGAACATAGAGAGCGTCCCCGCAGGTAAGTTTGAGAGAACCTGCGTCCCTAGAGATAAATACATTTATACAAGACTCTCTCTCTTTTTGGAGTTTGACATGGAGAGCAGAGGCATAAGACTTGCCTAAGAGGGTAGCATGACTGTTGATTGAGCCATACTAACTGTAAATAGTCATGGTGACATTTTTTAGTGTAACAAATTGCCCCCTAAAGTGCGAAGCCTGGAATAGATTAGGGTTTATAAAATCTAGGAAGGGTGAAGTGCTTTATCATTTCAAGGATTATCCCGCGGAGAGCCTGGTCAGAACCTGCAATTTTCAACACAAAATACATGTATAAGATTATATCATCACTGAGGTAGGCATTCCCATACTCAGATTAAAACTTTAACTAACAGACTAACTACTCTGATACAGGAATGATCTTGCAGTATATTACAATCATAGACTTTTGTAGACACAGTATGGACGCAGCCATCTGTTTATGATTAGTCTACTTAGATAATGAATACAAAACTCCTCGCAGCCTGGATGGTGGAAACTAGATCCAGGGTCTTCATTTCTAGCTCCCGAATTGGTACGATTCTAGCCATGCGAATAAATGAGTTGATGTCGAACATGGTAGAAACCACTTGATTACCAGTCGATGATGTAAACTGTTAACAAGCGTGAGAGAGACCACCAGTAATGTCAATGGTTCTCAAAGTACCCAGTACAATCCATGAGATGTGAATGAATGAGTTGATGTCGAACATTTCACGGAATCCTTCGATCAAAAGTCAATGATGTAAACTGACGTCAAAGGCGAGAAACCTGCCATTGATGCATGCAGACTTCAAGGTACTGACGATTTCTAAGTCATCTCTCTAGATAATGTGCTGATGTCGATAGAAAGCGACCCGTTGCAGGCAATCCCGCAACACGAAGTTGAAGAAATGTTGCTGTAAGGACTGACTCAGGGATGGTCAAATGGATGACAAGTATTTTGCAGATGAAAGTTTTGCTTGCAGACCTCTTGAACACATAACGACACGACAGATGGCTTGGTGACGAATAACTCAAAATTAATCCCCGGAACCCGGTTAAAGACTTTCAAAGTGGTTTGATCAACTGTGAGGTAAAAGATTTCCCAACCCAGGTGAATGAAAAGTGTCGTATTCAAGAGTGGTAATAAAGTTTCTTTTGAGACAAAAGGTAACAAACAGGTTCATTCTTCTCTCTTTTCCCCCACCATTTCTGGCAAGTACCTCTTTATTTTTAACAAGCTTGAGGAGGGTAACATATGCTTGATTATAAGCTCATCCTTCGGATGAGTCCAACCTAGTTTTGATTCGAACCCTAGGAAGGAGTGGTTCGTTCCTGTTTGTAATTGAACAGGTCCTTTACTGTGAAATGTTTAATGAGCCCAGTATAGGGGAAACTCAGTGTTTTTCAATTTTAGAGAGTCTGAAAAACTTAAGAAGACTCCAAGTTGAACTTTTTCGTAGATTTGTGTCCCTCAAGCCCGAAAAAGTATAAAATAATACCTGGGGGAACCGCTTGATCTTGCGACCAAGGAGTACTTTCATAATTAGTGCCACTGACCTGAAAAGTAAAAAGTGATCAAGGACACGTCGTTTTATTTCCGTATCGAGTTTGAAACGACAAAAACCCGGCAATCTTTTCCTGATTTTACGGTCAGAAAAGAGCTATAAGGGGACCGTCTTTTAATTCTGTTTTAACGAGTGTAAAAGAAACGCTCGGCAATCTTTTCATATTTTAGGAGTCAGAAAAGGGCTTAAAAGATGACTCTGATATTTTGGTTCGTGAAAAATGACAATTTTCCCTCTAACCTTTGTCCTGCACAAAAACAACACATTACTCATACATGTTTAAGATAGGCAAAAATACATCGAAAAACATCTTTTCATGGTGAAAAATGAACAAATTCATCCAAAAAACCTATAAAAAGACCTTTTACCATGTCATTTTTACCGTTTGACTGTTGAGGTTGAAAAAGGAGCTTTTGACAAGAAACTTCCCGTGGTCGCTGCGGAAAATCCGACCGTCGGAATCGAACGCCGTCTTATCCAGGTATTTTACACATCCTACTCTGCATTTCTATCCATTTAGAATTAATTTTTAGGTCTTAGTTTCATTTTTTGGGGGGGGTTTTGGTTTTGGAATGCGCCTCTCAGCGGACGCGGGTGCCCTTCGGGTGACCCGCGTCCCCCGACTTTTTCCTATACAGGAAAACGGTCGGAAGACGCAGCCCGCCTTCAGGCCAGCCGCGTCCGGGCGCCTTGTGCTGTAAAGGCGGGGTGCGTCTTCCGTGAAACGCGCATTTCAAAACCCCAACCCCCTCAAATAACTATCTAAAAATTCCCAAATCAATTTCTAATGACTATTTCTAGTGTGCAGGGCATTAACCATGTTAGATTGGAGAGAAAGAGAGCATGTAGAGGATGATGAAGCTGCAATAGAACACCAACCTTCCCTGGATGCCCTAAAAGCATGCGGGTTATACAAATACTGGGCCATACCGGGCATGAGGGCTCAGGTAAGATTTTTAGAATGGCTGGTTGAGAGATGGAACGTTCAAGAGCAATGCTTTTACATAGGAGGGCACCAGCTCGAGATAGAGCCCTCGGATGTATACTTTCTTACTGGCTTGCCAAACAGAGGCAAACAACTCAATCTAGCCGGGACTAGGCCGGGTGGCCAATCCCTTGATAGTCTCCGGGAAGAGTGGTGCACACCTGGGGCACACCATTCGAAAGGCGTGGAGATCAAACACATCTCTCTGCGTGAACTCAAAGTGATTGCTTTCACAGTTACCAGGATTTGCGGCGCGGCCGCCTTGCACATTGCTTCTGGGTCCCAAATGCGGATGGCAATTGACTGTTACCAAGGCACCATTTTCAACTGGTGTGATGCTGTGTCGGCTAATATGAAGAGCCAACTGACTAAGGCAAAGAACGGACGACTGAAAACTTTTGGATATGGGCCTTTAGTCGTGAGCTTTGCCTTAGAGAGAGTTCCGATGCTGATCCCTCAGCAACTCACTGTTGATATCTTGGGTCCTCGGGAGCCAAAGCTGGTACGATGGGTTACGGTGATGGCCCGGCATCTTGACGAGGGCGCGACAGTTGTTCGATTCACAGATAGCTATTTTCACTGGTTAGAGGACCAGGTTTTTTCGATCCAGGACTTTCCGTATGCCGGAGTAGACTTTCGACATGATCCGGACATGGTTCTTCCACAGGGAGAACAATGGGATGACAGAGGTACTTTATTTTTCACAAGTTTTCAAATTATGTATTTTTTTTTTTGTTTTTTATATATATCGTCTCAAAACTGACAGTAAAATTTTCAAAATGCAGATGTTGGTCCACAGCGCCCAGCCAACCTCCGGCCTTTTGAGAGGAGACATCCAGTTGCACCGGTACCGGCCCCACAGGACGCGGCTGCAGAAGTACTAGCTGAGTTGGAGCATGATCTAGAGCGTCTGACGGCAGATATGCCTGAGACTACTATGGATGACATTCATATCAGGCTACAGCGCTTTGTAGTCGCAGTCCCTGGACCGTTTAGGAGATTTTTGCGTAAGGTAGCCCGTGCAGTGGTGTCGTATAGAGAGCACCACCAGTGATTGACTAGTCACTTTTGTAGACACATATGACATTTTTGGCTTTTTGTACTTATCATTTTTGCCGATCATAAGGTGTTTTTCAACCTATGATCGAAGACGATGTATATTTTTTGACACACTCCTATCTATATATATATCACTATTACCGGCTTATCTTGTTTAACATATGTGATGAAATGTTTTTTAAATTTACTTGCATGATTATTGTAAATGTCTGTCCAACATTCGAGAAGCAATTGCATCCGCTAATGTATTTAAAGACCTTGGAATATGCTGATATTCAATGTAATCAAATTCACGTTCCAAGAGACGCACTCTCAAAAACAACCTTAATAACACAGGATTTCTAATGGCATAAACTCTATTAAGCTGTAATACAACAAGTTCAGAATCTAACCTCACTATCAAACGTCGAATTCCAAATGAAATAGATTCGGATAATAATTCAACCACTGCACTGTATTCTGCAATGTTGTTCGTTGTTTGACCGAGGCTTACCCCATGCATAGAAACTAACTCGTCAGAAGGCGAATAGATAACCCAAGCTGCGGAAGAGATATTCCGTGTACTACGACAAGCACCATCAGCAAACCCAATGTATGTTTGGAGAGGCGTCGACATCTGCAATATCAAGAGTAAAACCAAGATAAGCCAGAATAACGACGAAAAACACACTCTCTAAGCTAAGCACACTGACTAAACTAACAAACACGCTAGCTAGAAAGAAAATCTAACCTATCTAAAAATTTCTCCATACCCACCATTTAAGCATAATACCTATTTAGGTAAAATGGCTCCCATGGTCAGTAATGATTGCTTGTGGGACACCAAACCTAGTTATGATATGATTGAATACGAAAACTGCAGCTGTTTTGCCGCTTGCGTCGAATGTAGGCATCGCCTCGGCCCACTTAGTAAAATAATCAACCGCAAGGATGATATACGCATGCCCCCCGGCCGAGTGAGGGTTACAAGTAATAAAGTCGATACCCCATTTGGCGAATGGACCAGTGGCAATTATAGGGTGGAGAGGAGCAGGTGGAGCGCGCATCTTGCGATCAAACACTTGACAGTTGTGGCATTTCTTGACGGCAATGATACAATCGTTAAACATAGACGGCCAGAAATAGCCAGCGCGCAACACCTTCTGAGCTGTGGCATACCCAGACATATGACCGCCACATGCTCCAGAGTGACAATCATTCAAAACTCTCTCAGCCTCTTCGTGAGTTAAACAACGTCGAAAAACTAAGTCTGCCCCCCGGCGATAAAGTGTATCTCCAATAATTTTAAATTGCTGGGATTGAAACCGAATTTTTCGACGTTCTTCCTTGGAAGCTTCAGGCCGAAAGGTTTGGGTTTGGAGATAGATGATTATATCCCCGTACCACGGATCTAAAGTACTGATAAGAAACAAAGATTCGTCTGCAATGGACTCCTCTGCCACAGTCTCTGTGTCAGCACTCGGGAAATCACACATCAATTCCGTAAAAACTAAGGATTTCTTAGACTTGGACTTCTCGAACTCCAAGTCGAACTCTTGCAGGATAACGATCCATTTAGAGTACTTGCCCCCTAGCAGTTGTTTTGTCAAAATATAAATCATAGGGTTGCAATCTGAAATAACTGTAGTTTTACGGAGAAGAATGTAGTGACGGAAACGCTGGACAGCTTGAACGGCTGCCAGGGCCAATTTCTCCACATGCGAATATTTTAACTCAGTGGGATTTAAGGTCCTACTAAGATAATATATCACATGTTCCGCTCCGAACTCATCTTCTTGAACTAACACCATTCCAATGGTGGAATGCGAAGCTGCGAGGTATAAGAAGTAGTCCTGGTTGTAGTTGGGAGGATGCAACAACGGTGCATGGGTCAACGCGTGTTTAAGTGCATCAAAAGATTGTTGAGCAATCTCGTCCCAAAAGAATTGTGCGTTCTGTTTCAACAACCGTGTAAAACCTTTAGTGACCTCGGCGTAGTTTGGGATGAATCGGCGTAAAAAGTTCGCTTTCCCTTGCAAACTTTGGAGTTGGCGCAAACTCGAAGGAGGAGGCAATTTGATGATAGCTTCGACCTTCGAGGGATCGACGCGAATGCCGGTTTTTGAAACAACAAATCCCAGCAATCGACCTATTTCTATACAGAAAACACACTTGTGGGGATTCAACCGAATTCGATAATGCCTACACCTCATAAAGATTGCTCGTAGGTGGACAAGGTGATCAGCTCGATGTAAAGAATGAGCAGGCAAATCATCGAGATACGGTTGCACAATGTGCTTGATGTCATGAAATGCATAAGACATCGCCCGTTGAAAAGTGGCCCCGGCATTCTTAAGCCCAAAAGGTAACTTGCAATAAGCAAATGTCCCCCATGGACAAATGAATGCCGTTTTTGGTTGGTCGGCAGGTAGAATATTGATTTGATTATAGCCCGAAAAACCATCCATAAAGGAAAACATTTCACTTCCGGCACAATCATCAATAATTTGATCGATATAAGGCGTAGGATAGTTGTCTTTTGGACAAGCTCGATTTATATCCCTATAGTCGATACAGATTCTTATTGTTCCTTGTTTCTTGTTAACCGGAACAATATTCGATACCCAATCCGTTAACGGGATCGGATAAATGAAACCTGCTTTCAACAGCTTTTCGACTTCTGCTTTAATCGCAGCCGCTTTTCGAGGGTGAATCTGACGCAACCGTTGCCGGACGGGTTTAGCATCCGGGTAGGTCTTTATTTCATGAACAACAATGGCAGGATCAATTCCCGGCATTTCCTCGTAAGACCAGGCAAACACGTCGCGGAATTCTTGGAATAGGGCCTTGTAAGTTTGGATTTCATGTTCTGTACAAGCGGCACCTATATGAATGTTTTCCTCGATTCCGGGCTTCACTGAAATATCAATGGGAATAGTACGAGAAATATTCCCTAAATTCAACTCTGAATCAGAATGTTTCATTGGATCCTGAGCGTCTTTGACATATTCAGCGGTAAAGATAGATGAAAAATCATTTTCAAATACATCATCCTTAGGTAAAAACGAAGATCTGTGATGGAGATCCTCCCACGGTAGATCATCTACACTTAGGATTTCGCGAAGTTGTTCGTCAGATGACACGACTTCGGGAAACGCTATCCGTTCTAAGGTTGAGGTGAAAAGTGATTCTTCACTGACCACATTCATTTGGTCGATTTCGGTTGAATGCGAGTCGGTAAAAGACATGACAGCTTCATAAGCAATTTCATATGGACTCAAAGGCATAGCATCACCGAATGAGTCTATCTCAGAGTCAGATGGGACAATCCAAGGATCATCATAAATAATGTTTTCTGATGTAATCATATGAATTGTTGCAAATGAAGGGTCTACGTTGAGTGGAGGGAGAGGAAAAGTTCCCAGTAAACCGGAATCCTTAACTAAACCTACACCAACGTCCCTATAAGGGATTGTCGTCTTACCGACATGCTGGATACTCTCTGAAGAGGCTGGGTCGGATGAAAAGTATGTCAGCTGATCAATAGTCACGATCTTACCGTTATCTGGAAACTTAATTACTCTGAAGACCGATGAAACGACCGCTGTCATAGCATATGACCAACTTCGACCCAAAAGAAGGTTGTAGTCTAGAGGGGCATCAACCACTTCCACATCCAGACTAACGGTTTTACCTTCTACCCCTATAGGTAATTCTTGTAGAATACCAAACGGACGGAACCCACGGCCATCAAAGGCCTTAAGGATGGTGGGGGATTGGTTCAACGAAGGAGAACCAAGCGATCTCCAACATTGAATCGACATAATACACGTAGAAGCTCCCTCATCAATCACAGTCCGATGAATAGGCCTGTTTTTGACAATCACTGGAATTTGGAAAGCCATTTGATGGGGGAGACGTGGCGTACTATTTTCTAGATCAAAGATTATCAAGTTCGGGTCCTGAACATCAACAGCTCCGATAGCCGACAAAAGTAATTTTCGTTGTGCTGGGCATGATTGCAGCACTTCTAACGCCGACATTGCTGAGGGTGAAACAGCTAAGTCCTCAACAATGTTGTAATTCTGGGCAGCTCTCGCATGTGGATTGAAAGTAGACCTTCGAAGTACACCCTTGGCGGGCGGTTTAATTACTAAGTCCGGGTTAGGTTTTTCGATCTGTAGTGGATCGGAACCGGGAGCTGAGGTTGATGGGTTAGAATGAGAAGATTCTGCTTCCTTACCATCAACAAGAGCCTTACTACCATAATCTTGCGATCGAGTCGCAATCCTCACATGAGACATCATCAAAATGGGTTCTTCACTGGCATTCGAGGAAGAACCTATCATCTTATTCTCCTGCTCTGGAAATGGATTTTTTAACACAGCAGGAGTGGGAGAACCTTTGACTATTTTCACAACCTTGGCCCGATGAGGGCAATCTCTCGTAAAATGATCCTCTTCACAAATAAGACAAGGATATCGAGGTTTGCATTTTTCGTCATTGGTTTCCGACTTTTCAGTTTTCTCCTTTGGAGCCTTGTCTGCTTTAGCCTTCTTCTTTCCTTTCTTCTTCCCACCGTTTTTTGATTTGGACATAGATGACTCTACAGCGTGAATGTCGGCGGTAAGTTCAGGAGAAGACTCTCCTGTCGGAGAATCAGGCAAAGTGATAATTGGAGTAGTTGAAGCCTTGGAAGACTTCTTCTTGCTCTTCGTAGTCACGATACCAATCATACCATCAGCGGCATGAGATCCCGAAGGAGCAGCAGCGATTTGATTCGACTTTGGAAGATCCGGAATCTTCTCGTGTAACGTACCCGACTGAGTGTAAACTAAGTCAAGGTATTGTGCCTGAGCAATGACTTGCTCCTCAGTAACTACTCCGGCCTTAGCTACATCTTCAGTAATCTTCGGTAATAATGATTTGACAAACCATTCAGCTAAGATTTGGTCCGGGATAAAAACTTTCACTAATCTCCTTCGACGTCTCCACTCATGAATGTGATCAGAAATATACGTGGACGTCGATTGTTTTAGTGAAGTTAATAACTCCGTGCCGTTATCGTATCTGACCGACAACTGAAAGTGAGTTAAGAACGAGGTAGCTAACTGGCTAAAGTTGTAAAAAGAGGCCCGTGGTAACTCAATGTACCACTTGGCCGCGAGACCAATGAGTGTACGCTGGAAAAGACGTAAGCGGATCGAATCATCCGAGATAGAATTTGAAGCACACCAGAGGTGGTAAGTCATCACGTGATTGGACGAATCCTCTCCAGACTTACCTTCGAACTTGGGTATATCACTGGGCAACTTATTTGGCATTGGCGGCCAGAACTGAAGATATTGAATTGGATCGTTCGTTAGGCGCGTCAAGTCTGGTAAATCCAAAGTTGCGATAAACGGTAACTGCCGGTTAGGATCTCTAAAACTCTGGGTCACAATACCAGCCCCAGGAGGAGGATATCCAGGATAACTAGGAACAGGAGTCGCATTTGGGATATTATATCCTCCTGGAAAACCAGGATTAACCGGACCGTACTGGGGTTGTTGAGGTTGTTGATAAGTGTACCCAGGATATGGTTGATACTGGTAAACCGGTTGTTGGACAGCTTGCCCATGTTGGTACTGTCCCTGGTACGGAGGTTGAACAAATTGAGGTTGAGTAGTAACAACCGTACTTATACCAGGCTGACCTACAGGCATCTGGACCGTGGTTTGAATCGTAGATCCAGACAACGGTAAAGATGTCTGAGGTGTGGTAACAGGGACAGTAGAAACTGGAGCCGTCGATACTCCAGAAGTAAGTATGGTAGATGTAGCGGTAGTTGCAGCAGCCGTTTGAGATGGAGTACTAGGTGCAATTGACAGCTGAGTAGCTACCGAAGTTACAGAAGTTTGAACATTTGGCTGGACAGGTTGCGGTTGCTGGGTTGAACCAGAAACTACGGGTTGTCCAGCTTGAGGAACCATCTGTACACTTGGCTGCAACACCTGTTGACCCTGTGATGGATCCCACACTAACATTCCAGGGTATTGACCCGTAACAGGTTGAGGATACTGAGATCCATAACCAGATTGAGGGTAGGATTGATAATTGTAAGGTGCAGTTCCAATACTTGGAACATATGACTGACCTTGAGGCGGTTGATAACCTTGACTCGAGTATTGACCTTGAGGTTGATAACCTTGAGGTAAATACTGATACTGGGGTTGACCTTGACCTTGAGGTTGGTACCCTTGAGGTTGATAACCTTGGGGTTGATACCCTTGAGGTTGCCATCCTTGGGGTTGCCATCCTTGAGGTTGATATTGATACTGAGGTTGACCTTGGGGTACATATTGAGGCTGGGGTTGACCTTGAGGCACGTATTGCACCATAGGTACATACTGACTTTGAGGTTGCCCCCCAGACACGATTTGTGTACCTTGAGGTTGCCCCCCAGGCGTTAACTGCGGTTGCCCCCCAGGCGGTAATTGGCCACCTTGAGGTTGGGAAACGGGAACTGAACCTGACATCATGTAAATGTCTCCTACACCCAATGGTATATTACCACTGTTTCCAGCAAATAACCCATGATCAACGGGTTGAGGAGATGCCCCCGCAAAGGTACCAGAAAGTGACTGATACCCAGTGGGAACAGAAGGACCGCCGTGTAAAAAAGATTCAGGACTTTGAGTAAACACGGACGACTGACCAGACATATTTACAGGAGTATAAATACCTCCAGGTGGAAAAGGAGTACGAGGTGTAGAAAAACCTACTGAGTTGTCTAAAAAATTGGTTAACGCAAGGTACCAAGAAGTACTTCTAGGAGGACTGTAAAAGATGGATTCACGCTCCCTTAGATCAATAGTAAGTTGACCTTCAAGGTGAGAGACACCTATATCCTCTTCTGGAGCAAGTTCTTCTATAGCAATCAAACCAGAAGGTAGATTTTCGGTGATAATTCTTTCTATTCTCGGTGAATCTGGAACACTAGAAGTTGGAGTAACAGGTTCAGATATTTCTGGTTCTTCGCCTGTATCACTAGCAGACGAAAAACTACCAACAAGTTCAGAAACTGAAACAGCTTCGGGATTATAACCTGTCTCTAAACTTTGGTAATCTGGATGGACTACCAAGGAAGATTCTCCTTCTTCAGGTGAACCTACTCTACTGTCACTAGGAGGAGTTACAAGGACCTTTAACCCTTCGTACTGACCCGGAATGTCTTCAGGAGATTCACCCCGCGATTTACGGAGTTTTCTTAACAAATCTATTCCGGTAACAATCTCAGGAGACTTGCCCCGAAGTCTACGGGACTGTCTCGGTAATTCCGCCACAGCTAAAGACTTTTAACTACTACACACGAAAACAACATAAAAATTTCAAATCAAACCACCTAAAGCCGCTAAAGAACCAAACAAATTTTGATGCACACGCCTAAAGAATCTAGGGCGTCAAACCACACACAAACAGTAGCCTTCCGGACCGAAAACACTAGTTGGAGATGAAACCCAACATCGCCGAATTCAGTACAGAAGTGGAGGGTGGAACAGTTACCCCGGCAACCTGCTTAATGAATAGACCGGCACAAGTTCCTCCACTTTAACCGTCTCGAAGTGAAGCGAACCCCCCGTAAAATCCAAGTGAGTATAACCGACGTCTGCTCCAGGTACAGTGGGATCTTCCCTCCACCGTCACCTTGGGTAGAATCCTAGAGATTATGGTCACTAAGGTTACCAACGGCCACAAGTACACCTGGGGGAACAGTCTAAACTCCGACAGCACGCAAGGGCAGAGTAACAAGCTCAATCCCCTTACCGGCTCCTTGACAATAATCCAAGGTTTACCGATAAGTGACCCCTGGCTCCTCGAAAATGGTTAATCCGAGGTTTACCGTTTGTAATACGTACTGTCTGGCGTCGTTCCCAACGAGGGAGGATTGATCCCCTCACTGGTTCGGACACGAGCTCGTGCTTCTCCTTTAAGAGGAGCTTTCCCAGAGTGTAAATGTAACAATTGGATTTGATTCTAACTCAAGATCAGCTACTTGTTTGGTTTTACTGTCTTGGAGAGTTAAGTACTCACCTACTCCAAGACACTAGCCTAAGCTAATTTGGTGCTTCAGAGCCCTAGTAAAAGAAAAGTTACTATGTAAATTTTACTTTAAGCGTGAATTTTATGGTTTTTCTTTAACTCAAAAGGTGGCGGAGATGAAACCAGTGGTGTGTAGACTCGACTCAAACCACTACAAAAATGCACCTAAGATGATTTATTCTACTTTCTCTTTTTCAATGAAATTCTTAGCTAAGAAAGTTTAGAGAATGCAAATTTATAAAAAACAACTCTCTTTCCCAATGAAAATCAAAGAAATAAAGCTCTTAATCTTTCCAAGCACACAAACATGACCACTCTTTACTTGCACGAAAAACTCTTTTTCTCTTTCAAAAACAAAAAGCTACTTGAAACAAGACTTTTAAAGAAGATGTTTTTGTATTTTTCTTTAATAAAGCAAATAAATCTAACTCAACAAAAATCAATCTTAACAACTATTAAAATCTACGAAAATTCACTCACAAGCAAATGAAAAGTAAATTTACTCTAAGCAAGCTTAACGAGGCCAAAACCTACAAAGATGTTTCTAGGTTGTTTTACTTGACCAAAATCAAATCAAGGACCAGCTATTGCAGAATCAAGAGCTGATCAAAACAAAACTCAAATCTTTTTGTTCTTTTTGTAAAATGGAAATCAAGACTTAATCAACAAGCACTTTGAAATTTGACCAAAGAGACAACTCAACAGGTTGGTTGCTCACACGGGTAGACTTACGACAGATCTGACTCTTAAGAAGGTCGACCAAACCAGAGAGATCTAAGGCTTGACAACTTCCACCATTAAAGTCACTACAAAATCTACTCAAAAATCAAACCCTAGGCTTAAATTTCAATGAAATCCACTAAAACACTTAATGCTACGAAAACCAATTCAGGTGAAGGATCTTTGACAGGATATTAATGGATCTGGGCAGCAAAATCTATAAAAAAGCAAAATTTAAGAGGAAAAAATATGAAAAATGGAATTTTCTCAAATTTGAGCAGAGGACGCAGGCGGCCCGTTAGAACAGGTGCGTGCCCGCTCTGTGCGCACAGCAACAGTGCGTCCAGGGACGCACTGTGCAATACTAAGAGGGTGCGTCCGACTGTAAAACTCAAGAAAAACTAAATCTATTTTACTGCTAAGCTAATCCACCCAAACACAAATTCACACAGTCAAAAACCAGAAAAAGAAATCAATTTTCTCAGAGCAAAGTTCATTCAAAGGAAAAATCTTTTCCATTCATGGATTCCCCAGTGGAGTCGCCAATTTGTCATGCGGAAAGAGTCGATTGTGCGGACACAACCAACCTCCCTAGGAGCCTAAGACTCTCTAGTGACAAACAAGACAAACAAGATCTATCCTTCTCTAAACATGCATTATAATATGAGATATCAAGTGTTTTGTTCTTACCTTTGTCCAAACGCTGTTGTAGAAGTCCAAGCTTTGTTGATCCAGATGAGCTCCTCCTTTTCTCCAAAACCTGCAATCACCAACAGTCAAACAATTAAATAGCACCTGATTATAACATAAAACAAAGCATATTCAACATGTAGACCAAGGAGCACATGAAATAACTCATAAACAACAAGTTATTGAGAAGAATGGACTCATTTGCATTAATAGGTAACAAAAGAACAAATACAACCTGAGCCTTGGTGTTGTGCAAGTCCTTCCCAGGGTCCTTCAAGAGTTCTCCTTTACTTTGACAAAGCACACCCACTTCCAAATAGAACAAGTAAAGATGGCAATCTCTCCTCACAAGCTTCTAAATGGGAGTCCTAATTCCTGCAGCATTTACCCTTAGAAAATGTATAGCTCTAACCTCTCCTCCTTCTGGCCCAATGCCTTTATTTATAGTGCTCAAGAGGAGGTTAATCAGGTCCACCATCAATGGGATAATCCCCTCTTTGGGTGGGATAGCTCCCTTATTGATGGGATAAGTTCCTCTTTGATAGGAGTGCATGAACCATCTGGAGGCGCCCAATACACGTCGAACAACCTTCTAGAATGCTCTAGAAATAACCACAAGTAACTTTTTAAAGATGAAACTTGCACATTCTAACTTTTACAGGGGGACGCACCTGTCCCTTTACATACAGAGCGTCCAAAGACGCAGTTTTTGTGAACATAGAGAGCGTCCCCGCAGGTAAGTTTGAGAGAACCTGCGTCCCCAGAGATAAATACATTTATACAAGACTCTCTCTCTTTTTGGAGTTTGACATGGAGAGCAGAGGCATAAGACTTGCCTAAGAGGGTAGCATGACTGTTGATTGAGCCATACTAACTGTAAATAGTCATGGTGACATTTTTTAGTGTAACAATATTTCATCACGGGCCTTTCCCGAAGGGGAGAGGTAGTACATTCCCGAGGCAAGACACAGAGCAGTCTCACGATCGAGGACTACGTACAGATATATTGCCCGAGACATCCCAAGAAGGTTGGGAGTCAAATTTCCATCACACATGTAGCGATTTTATCACTGAGGATAATCCTGTTCACCATAGCTCGAGTGAACAGATCAGCCTCTCTGCATCAGGCATCAGGCTAACCATGAGCATGGCAATTGACTGTCTCACCACTGTATTTGACTGGTGTACTCCTCTTCCGGCCAATATGAAGAGACAGATCACTTCTATCAGGAGGGGACAGACCAAAAAATTTGGATATGGGACTATCCTGTGTTCTTTCTTTTTTGAGAAGGTTCCCGCACTCCGCCCTAGGGTAGCAGTTTCCATCCGCACCCCACGAGATCCACGCATGGGCCGGTGAGCTGACCTGATGAAACGTCTAGGGGGTGGGGAGGTCCCACGGACTGCATTTGATGATGACTTCTTTACCTGGTGGGATCAGCAGATCATCGCCATAGATGACTACCCCTATGCTGGGTTGGATTTCGAGGAGATCCTGATCTAGCATTACCACCGAACGCAGCATGGGGTGACATTGGTAAGTATTTTTTGATTTTATGATTTTTTTGGATTTTTCAAATATAATGATGAATTTTGAAAAAATATTTTTGATGGGATTCAAATCACTAATATGATGATCATGTTCCAGATATTGGGCCGGTACGACCAGATGGGTTCCCGCGGCATGGACGGCGTGGCCGAGGAGCCGAAGAGGCGGCTGCTGATATAGAACGAATTCTACATAACGTCCAGCGACACTTGGCGAGACTGAGTCACCGAGTACCGATGGCTGCCGCAGAGGATCTTCATGAGGATATGCAGCGTCATGTGGTTGGCATGCCACGTGACTGGGTTCGCACTTTTCGGCGTGTGGCCAATGCGATAGTTACCTACTTAGCCGCTCATCCTCAACCGAGGCATTAGATATGCCGGACATGATTATGGGCATTTGAGTCCCAATTTTGTATATTTTTGGACAAACATATGTACACTCGAGACTCTTTATGATCTATATATATATATATATATATATATATATATATATATATATATATATATATATATATATAGATATATAGATAGATATATATATATATATATATATATATATATATATATATATATACAGTTCGACTTTTTGATTCTTGATTTTATTGTGATGAATGATTGATGTGCCAGTCTAATGCTTGATTAGCGATAGAATCAGCTAACCAATTATGAGATCTTGGAATGTGCAAATAATTAATATAAGTAAATGATCTTTGCAACAACCTCACCCTTAAATACTGGCGATATAAACATGGATCCCTTACCCGATAAATGTTGTTTAATTGTGACACTATCAATTGAGAATCAAGATAAACTACCAACGAGTCAATCTCGTGAGAAATTGCCTCGGATAGTAAATTAATAACGGCAGTATACTCAGCCATATTGTTTGAAGCGGGACCAATGCATACGCCTCTTGATACCATCAATTGACCAGTTGGATAATAGAGTACCCAAGCTGTGGAAGCGAGATTCTGAGTGTGCCGACTAGCACCATCGGCAAATCCAAAATAGACCAATTCATCCATCAACACCTGTCACAGCAGACCAAAAAGTGTTGATATCAAAAAACTCTCGATGATATATGTACAAATATACATAATGTACAAAGAAGCCATTGCCTAACTCCTACTTAAGCAAAGTACTTCTTTAGGTAGAGCCTATTTCAGGGCTCTGCCAGCTTGTTTCCCTCAAAATCGATTAACTCATACGACCCTTTTTCTAAAACTTGTTTAATAATGAAAGGACCGTACCACATAGGCTTAAACTTGCCTGCCCCCGAGGTGTCTTTATCTTGGTCATACACCAAGACAAGGTCACCTTCAGAAAAGACTCGAGGATGGATAGCTTTATCATACTGCATTTTAACCCTTTTCTGAGCCTCATTCATCGTGGCGGCATCTCGACGCTGCTCATCGAGATGTTCCAAGTGAAGGAGGTGCTCTTCGAGACTCGAAGTCTCTGGAAGGAGCTCAACAGCTAGCTTAAGAGATGGAATTTCACATTCAACCGGAAAGATAGATTCCATCCTATAAACCAACTGAAAAGGTGTAAAACCAGTAGCAGTCTTTACGGAGGTCCGGTATGCCCAAAGAGCCGGATACAACATAACGTGCCAATTGGACCGATTTTTGTCGATTGTCCGTTGGAGGATCGTCTTAAGAGTTTTATTGACTGCCTCAACCTATCCATTGGCCTGAAGATAATAAGGAGACGAATGCTCTTGCCGGAAACGCCAATCTAGACATCAGTTGATTCTGGAAATGACTGCCATGATCAGTGACAATCTCTCTCTGGATACTGAATCTTGAGATAATCTGATTAAAAAGGAACAACATTTTCGTGTCACTATCATTTTTATAAGTGGGCATGGCCTCGGCCCACTTTGTAAAGTAGTCTACAGCCACGATAATGTACCTGTGATTCGCCGCTGAAGGCAGATTACAAGTTTTAAAGTCAATACCCCACTTAGTAAAGGGACCGACGGTGACAACAGGAAAAAGAGGAGTTGGATGCACATGCATCTTCCGAGTATAAATTTGACAGGGGTGACAACTTTTTACCGCTTCCACACAGTCTTTAAAGAGTGAAGGCCAAAAATAGCCGGCACGCAAGATGCGTTGGGCTGTAGCAAGCCCTGATAGATGACCACCATAAGCTCCACTGTGGCATTCATTTAGCACTGACTCTGCTTCCTCTAAGGTTAAAAAATGCCAAAGGATTGAATCAACCCCTCGACGGTACAATGTGTCACCAACGATAACATAATTTTTAGCCAGGTGACGTAATTTTCGATGTTCATCCTTGGAGAAAGTAGAGGGAAACTTCGAAGTCTGGAGATAGACAATGATATCTCCATACCAAGGGTCGAGTGAAGAGATGAGGAATAAATGTTCGTCAGGAAAAATTTCCTCATAAACAGTATCCTCTCCACAAGGCAGCTTAGAAATTAGCTCAGAGAAAACCATGGATTTCTTAGACTTGGCAGACAAGAACTTGAGATCAAATTCTTGAAAAATGACTATCCATCTATTATATTTGCTCCCAATCACTTTCCTACTGAGGACAAATTGAAATGGATTGACCGCCGCTAAGACAAAAGTTTTGCAAGATATAATGACGGAGCCGCTGAACAACATGGACAGCTGCCAAGGCCAACTTCTCAACCGGAGAATAGCGAAGTTCAGGACCTATTAAGCCTCGACTCAAATAATAAATCACATGCTCGGTGATAGCATCGTCCTCCTGAACGAGAACCATACCAATAGTTGATTCTGTTGCAGCGAGATATAAAAGGAAGTCTCTACCATAATCCGGTGGACTCAAAAGCAGGGCAGAGACTAATGCCTTTTTCAAAGCATCAAACGATCATTGCGCAAAGTCATCCCACACAAATGGAACTCCTTTCCGTAGCAAATGCTTGAACCCTTTAGTGATATCGGCATAGTTCGCTATAAACCGTCTTAAGAAATTAGCCTTCCCTTGAAGACTTTGAAGTTGTCGAATTGAGGACGGGGGAGACAACTGAACTATTGCCTCAACCTTGAAGGGATCAACCCGAATCCCTTCATTTGACACAATGAACCCTAACAACTGACTGGACGTAACCGTGAAAACGCACTTGTTGGGATTCAACCGAATTTTATAAAAACGACATCGCTCAAAAACCATTCGAAGATGACTAGGGTGATCAGTTCTCTTTCAAGAACAAGCAGCGAGATCGTCCAAGTATACTTCGATGATAAGTTTGATGTCGTCAAAAGCATATGAAATGGCCCACTAAAAAGTGGCTCCAGCATTTTTAAGACCAAAAGGCATCTTTCTATATGCAAAGGTACCCCAGGGACATATAAAGGTTGTCTTATGTTGATCTTCAATACAGATAGAAATTTGATTATAACCAGAAAACCATCCATGAAGGAAAAAATCTCATTACCTGCACACTCATCGATAATTTGATCAATGAATGGCGTGGGGTAATTATCTTTCGGACAAGCCTTGTTTAGGTCCCTAAAATCGATGCATACTCGGATTGTTCCTTACTTTTTATCCACAGGGACTAGATTAGAAACCCAATCAGTAAGAGGAATAGGGCATATGAAACCCGCCTTTAGCAGCTTCTCAACTTCAGCTTTGATAGCTGTTGCTTTCCTAGGGTTAACCGGCCGAAGCCTTTGACGAACTGGTTTGGTGTTTTCATACGTCTTGATCTCATGTTGAACTATAGATGGGTCAATGCCAGGCATTTCTTCATAAGACCAAGCAAATACATCTCGAAATTCCTTAAAAAGGTCGGTGTAAATTTGAATTTCTTTAGGGGAACATTCAATTCCGATGAAGAGATTCTCGATCACGTTAGGGTCCCTAGAGATGTTTATAGGTATCGTTTTTGAAATCACCAACATATTACCTTCGGCGTGAATGTGTGCTGGAGCCAAAGGATTTGACACCGTACAAACATCACTAGTAAAGAGCTCGGAGAATCTAGATTCTACTTCCTGCAATGGAGGAAGAAAGTATGAACGATGGTGTAAGTCTTCCCAAGGTCGATCTATACCCATCATTGCTTCGAGGATTGCTTCTTCAGAAGGTAAAACCGAATCTAAGCAGTCCAAGGCAGAGGTAGAATCAAGGCTCTAGGCTAGGGCCACATCAGCATCTAATTCCTCTTCGGAAAAAGGAGTAGAGTGTTCGTCTGCAGATTTGACGATAAACTGATATCTAAGCTCAGCTGCAGATATAACGAATGCCATTCCATTTACTTTTCCTTCAACTAATGTGGTCGTAGGTGAAGGCAAGGTCCAAGGGTCTGAAAAATAATGAGTTTGGAAGAACTCTTCTCGAGGAGACTGCTTAGATGATGAAACGGCATTGATTCTAGCGAAAGGAGAGGGAAGATCAAAAGTACCCATCAATGAGGAATACATCCCCACTCCTAAATTCTCAGTAGGCGGACGAGGGTTAATACTGAGGGAACAGTAGAGTCAGAGATTGTTTGAGGTTCGACTGGACAATAATCCAATTGATTAACCTTAACTATTTTCCCCTCATGAGGAAAGCAAATGACACGAAACAGAGTCGAAACAACGGCGTCCATTTCGTATACCCAGTTCCTTACTAAGAGGAGATTGTAGTCTAGGTTAGCATCTATGACTTCTACTTCGATCTTGATGACCTTCCCCCCAACAAATATAGGAAAGGTCAAGATAATCCCATGCGGCTTATGAGAATGACCATCAAATGCAGTCAAGACGGTAGGTGAAGGAACAGCTGAAGGCGATCCAATAGCCTTCCAGCATGACATCGACATGACGCACGTGGAAGCTCCTTCATCAATAATGGTACGAAAAATGTTAATTTTCCGGTATGTAGACTTTATTTGGAAAGCCATATGATGAGGGAGTCACTTTTTGACATTTAACATGTCAAAAGTGAGCACTAAAGAGTTAGTTGGATCGACTGCCCCAATCGCGGAAAGTAAAGCACTTTGTTGAGCCAGACACGACTGGAGAACCTCTAAAGCGGACATGGTGCACAGACTCTGAGCTAGATCCTCAAAAATGGAGTAATTTGGGCGGCCCTAGCATTAGGATTAATAGTCGCGCGTTTAGCGGAACCTTTCGGTATTTGTGGTATAGTCTCGACAAGGGGTCGCTCAATATGAAGGTCGGTATTTCCGGGAGCAGTCTTGTCCTTGGAAGTTTCGGCTTCACCGTAATCACGTGACCGAGTAGCCACATGGATGTTAGAACCCATCATGAAAACATTTGATGATTTTTCCCCTTCCTGGTTGCCCCCTACGGAGGTTCCAGGGTTTGAACTTGCGCCAGCAAGAAATTGCTGCCCTTGGGGAAAAGGGTTGGTTAACACAGCCTGAGAACTAGAAGTCCCTTGTTGCCCTAACAAGCACTGAGCGTCTTCAATATTGGGGTAGAGGTGAGTTAAATGGTCTCCACTGTACAACTTGCATGGAAACTTGACTTTCTTTCTAGACTCATTTCTACCACCACTAGAATTATTGCCGGATTTAGTTGCATCAGCCTTCCCATCCTGGTTCTTTTTCTTACCACGTCCTTTATTTTTCCCATTGGAATTTTGATTTCCTTTGGGGTTATCAAATTGGATGGCATTAATCGAAGAGGTTTGGGAAGCCGGACGGTTAGTCGATGTGACTTGGTTGTTAGAAGCAGTTTGTAAAGACAAGTGCTGCAATTGGTTCAACAAGTTCACCGCATTTGTGTCTACCGACCCAACGATACCATCTGCATGGGGACCTGGCTTCGACTTGGCTATGTCAACCTTAGACCCAGGAGCATCTGGCAAGTATTTTTGTAGGATCCCAGACTGAGAGTAGATCAATTCTAATTGTTGGGCCCTAAAAATGGCTTGCCCTCAAAATAGACTCCAGACATGGAGACATCCTTAGAGATCTCAGGTTGTAACGATTTCAAAAACCATTCGAGATGGTACTCCGGAGGGATTTCGACTTTAATGAGCCTCTTTCTCCGTCTCCATTCCTGAATATGGTCAGAAATGTGAGTTGCCTTATCCTGACGAAAAGTGGCCGGAAGTTCAGTTCCGGCATCATAACGGACAAGCAACTGGAAATGATTTAAGAAAATATTAGCTAAGTCAACGAAAGATGTAAAGCTGCACCCTGGAAACTCTATATACCATTTGGCCGCATTACCAGTCAAGGTGCGTTGAAAAAGTCTCAACCTAATCAAGTCATCGATAAGGGAGTTCGATGAGCACCACAAATGGAATGTGGTTACATGGTCGCCTGGCTCTTCACCGCTCTTCCCTTCGAATTTTGGAATGTCCAAAGGGAGTTTGGCTGGGACCGGAGGCCAGGCCGGATTGTATTCGATTGGATCATTTGTTAACTTAGTGAGATCTGGCAAGTTCAAAGTTTCCAGAAACGGAAGCCTAGGAGGACCTTAGGGATTCCACCCAGACTGGGCGGAGCTCCCAAAGTTCTGAAAAGATTGGCCTGGATTTTGGAAGGCACTAGGCTGCCTGAAGTAACCAGCAGAACCGGCTGAACCAAAAGGCAATCCTTGTGATCCAGCAAAATTCGGAGTTTGACCAACTCCGGCCGCAAAGCCTCCATAACCAGCAAAGTTTCCTCCTAAAGGATTATAAGGAGTTGATAACCCCTAATATAGATTCCAAGCCAAAGCTAAGGGAGGAATACTTTGAAATGAACTAACTGTGGAGTACGGCCTATTCCCTTGTTGGCCGAAAAACGGATTCCCAGTTCCCGCGCCACTAACCCCAGGGTTAGTCCAACCTTGGAAAGGATTGTTGCTTTGTCCTATAGAAGAAAAAGGCATGGATCCTATTGTCGGGTTGGAATGTGGTATATGACCACTTCCGAAAGGAAAACCCTGGAATGAAGCCGATCCACCCATCATGGACGTGGCGGCACTAAACGGAACTGATGGAATACCCTGTGAATGGGTGCCAAATGGGAAGAATCCAGAACTAAAAGCATTGGTTTGGGAATTTCCACTCATGGACGGAATGGAGGTAGACCCAACTAAAGATGTGCTAGCAAAAGATCCAAACAAAGAAGCAAAGGAGATGGAAATTTTTCCTCCCCCCTGTATCGATGTTGGAGTCTGCATAGTTGTAGCACTTGTAGTAGAAGCCATGCCTCTAGTAGTGGTCATCAACGGTAAGCGCGTAACATAACCTGGACTTGACGGTCTATGTGTCGGAGTTCCAATGTATTGTAATACGCCCGGATGGCTAGATGGTAGGGGAGAATTCGGAGCCGCTAACGACTTTGAGAGTTCTTCTACCTCTATGTTATTCTCTGTTTGAAAGAGAACTCGAGAAATAACTGGAGTGTTCCTCTCTTGTTTTGCGGAAGTGCTAGGCCTTGCTTGAACACTAATGCCCCCGAGAAGAGGATCAATCCCCGATGCGTCAACTGCCATGGGACGAAACCCACCAGCAGTATTACTTCTGCGCCTTCTAGGAGAAGGCTCTAAACTTGGTGGTGAAAGACCACGAAGTCTTCGAGACCGTCTAGGTGATCAGTCAGCCACTTTGAATTTCTTGTTAAGATCTAACTAAAGACTCAAAAAATTGAAAGTTAGGCCAACTAAGAGCACAAAGCACATACTATAAAGTCCATAAAGATATCAGCCATTCAAACAACTTCCAAGTATTTCCACTCCGGGTGATTAGGACCAGACACCAAAATACAAGAAAGTGAGTTAAGGGGCCTTCCGAAGATAGTCTGGGATGATGAGCGCCCAGTCCTATCAGCGAAGGTAACAAAGGAAGTTACGCTAACCTCCTAACAACATCCTGCGCTGATGCAAGCCCCAAAGCTTCGCAAGGGTGCCCTCCAGTAGTACCGTTGAGAGTGATGCAGCGTCGACCTCAGGTGCCACGGGATTCCCCTTCGCAACCACCTGTGTAGATCCCTAGGAGTAGCAACTATGGATACCAACTCGTCGCAGAAGCCAGGCAGAACAGTCGTGAGGTAAGTTTGGAAAAGTAGTAGAGGGGGTATCTCTCTTCCCTGTCTTCACAGACCCTCGTGCTTAACTCCCAGATCCGAAGCTTTCCTGGTCTTCCTAACGCTATTGGATTTTCACTCACTATTTAGACTCCTATGTTTAATAGTTTAAATGGCCTTGGAGAGTTAACTCTCCACTCGCCTAATCCAAGGCCCTAAAATCCTAAAACTTGTTGGTGTATCTAACTTAAAAAAAAGTTTTAGTGAATTTTAATTAGTGCTTGATTTTAAAATAGGTTTTTCTTTAAGTCACGGGATAAACGGAAGTGAAACTAGTGGTGTTTTGAAGCAAAAGAAATTAATAAAAACCAAACTACATGCAAATGCACTTGTTTTTGTTTTTCGATGAAAAGAAATCTCTACAAGGTTCAGAGGAACTTCAAATAAAACAAATTTTCCTTTTCTTTTCGTTAATTCACACTCACAAAAGTTAAAAAAGCTATGGATGCCTAAAAAGATATGCAAATCTATCCTAATGCAACAAGTATATGCTGATGCAAGACTGAAAACTACTCTAAAATCAAGAAATGAAAGTTGCTTGCTTATCAATTTTTATTTTTCCACTTAAAATGTTTAGATGGAATATGAGATGCTACCATTCATTTCGTCTAAACACTAAAAACAAGTTTCAATACAAACAAAAAGCACTTTCATTCACTAAAAGGAAACCAAATCAAAACCAAGTTCAAGAAAGCAAAACTAAGTTTTTCAAAAAGTTTTCTTCACAAGCAACAACGAAGATGTCTTTTCAAAAATGCTCTCAACAATACTGAAACTTTGTGATTGAAGAATAGGCAACAAACACTTTTGCAAGTTGACACCACACAATGGATGAAAACTCAACAAAAAGAAATGTGTTTAAAGATGCTCTTAACAATCAAAAGAAGCAATGAAAGCTTTGGCAACAAAGACCAAAAAGATCAAAAAGACAAATTTCAAGAAAGTATCAATCAACAACTTTCATGAAACAAAGAAGTGGATGGTCACAAAAAGCGGTTTTGTCAAGCAAACAAAAAAGTCACCAGAAGCAAGATTTAACACAAAGATTGAGATCAATCTTCCTATCCTGATGAATCAGAGCAGCCAAGATTCCCAGCAAGAAATCTTGCGTGCTTAAGCAAAAAATGATGACGCTTCCAACAACAAAAACAAGACTAATACTTCTTACAATCAGAGAGAATTTGGAACAAGATGCTTGCTGTAAAACTAACAACTAATACTGGACAGTGACTGTTTAAGACTGAATCAAACCATAAGATAGACCTTCAGAGACAAAAAGAATTAAGAATCTTGAAAATTGCAAGATATACGCGACTATACTTATGTACAGATTGTGTGTATATGCGACTATGCCTAAGGAAACCTGCATATACGCGGGTTTACTTAAGGAAACATGCGTATATACGCTTCTGTAACTAAGAAAAACAGTGTATATAAAAGATTTCAAGAAAAATAAAAAACAAACTGAAGAAACTGGCAAAACTTACAATTCAAGAACAGACCACATAGCAACAGCAAGCAAACAGGCAGTTGAGCCCTGATTGGCTTGAAAACACCCAAACTAGGAACAACAACAGTGTTGTCCCCAGTGGAGTCACCAATTCTATTAAGGGAAATGTTCCCCTAGGGCTTTTGGGTTGAAACCCTAGCAGACTGAAAGTTGTCTATACAGAGAAACACACATTCACACAGCCATTATGCTATTATAAGCAAATTCTATGATAAGGGGCGTACCTGAGGTCCTACATTTGAGAAGGTCCTTTAGGGTCCAAACCCTTCTTCGAGTTCCTTTTGCTCCTTTGACCTGAAAAACAACCAATTCCGAAGAGTACAGTAGTATATGGACAAAACCTTATAAAGAAACCATATTCATGTTATAAAGAAAGGTAGTTAGTTATGAAATTTAAACAACCATTCACATATGAATTCTAACATGAATATCATAAACATTAAGAAGATTTATATCAGGAACCAAGACATGTGTTTCTTTTATTATAGACAAATAAAGTACAGAAAAAGGAATAATTTCACCTGAGTCGTCCTTTCGCAGGCTCCAAGCAAAGCTTTCTTCCGGATTCATCCAGCCTCAAGCCTTTAACAAACTCCTTCCATGACTTACTCCATGATGTCACAGGTAGTGGATGAACATCAACACACAAGGAAACAAGGGTTTCCTGTACAAATGGGGGAAATGCAAGAGGCACAAGGATCTTCAGACCTGGTCAGGGAAAAATCTCAACATAATAACCTTTCTCTATCTTCTCTCTCTTCCCTCCTTGAGGCCTTCCCATTGAAGCCTTTTTATACTTCTCCCAAAGTAGTTTTTTAGTTGGGAGTTGGTTGGGAACAGTTGGGCCACGGGCACTAACAGGTGATCAGCAGGTAAAACCCGCGATCTCCGCCCGAAATTAAGGAGTTTTATATTTTTTTAAGTGTTTTAATACATATACGTGGGTTGGGTATATACCTACCCGCGTATACATGTGTTTAACTCAGGGCAATGTCGTGTATAAGGGATAAAACATTTGTTTTTTAAATTTTGGACCAGGTCTGGAAGGAGGGGTTGCCCTAGGCCATGAGTGCAGCATCACAAAACATAAGAGTGAGATTTGGATCTATAACATTCATGAGTGAAGTCGAAGAGTCACAAGGGTCAGTTATCCCCCTTGGCTATATATACCCCCTCATTGTGTGAGAAAAGGACTTTTCACCTTAGCTCCTCCCACATAGCCTTAAGAGTCTGTAGTCTGTTCTTTGAGGAGTGAGGAGGGGCTCCAATGACCCACTACTAGGGCTAGTGATGTATGGTGTTGTTGAAGGTTGGAACTTGATTGCCTCAACATCGGGGAACACCACCCAGTCCGGAGCTTAAAGCAACTTCGTTTCTGTTGAAATTGGCAGGTCCAACCAGATATAAAGGGACCAATTTCCTGTTTTAAGGAGGTTTAATATAGTAACAGAATGAAAAACAGATGAAATGATTTTATATCTAATGCTAAAATTATTGAATAAACGTATTTTACTTATTTCCAGGATAGTAAAACTTCACATGTGATTCAAAGAAAGATTTCACAAAGTAAATAACAATATAGATCATTCAATACTTTAATGAATAGAAAGCATATATGATTGCTAAATTAATTAAAGTGTTAATTAATTTAGTTGATTAAAACTCAATCACATAAAAAGATCTCATTATCTCATACATAATCATAAATCATCCAATCCTGCACATCAATAGTGATAATGACTAATTGTTTTCAAAGCATTTATATAACGAAATAATGCATAATAGATTCACTATCTAAATCAACCATACATAATGATATCACAAAGATAATAGTACCCAATGCATTATCACTCTGCTTATGAAAAAGATAGCTTTCAGGCTCAGCTTCTTAATTAGATAACTCTGAATCAAACAATAGTGCAATTTCAAAAGTTGTCTTCTCAAAATTTTGGACCTCTTTCTAAATGCATGAAAGGGGTTTAAATAAACTATTAATTTAAAAAAATAGTAAATTTAAAATAAAATTCTTCAAAAAGGCTTTACCAAACCAAGCTAAGATAAAGGACAACTAAATTTGTGATTTGTTGATCTGCTCTCTGAGATTGTATATGTATGTGGGTGGCTTCAGCTGGGGGGGATGTATCGACTGCATGCGCATTTTTCCTATAAACATTGCATCATTAAATGCTAGAAGAAATTTTATTGCTGCGTTTGAGAGACACCTCAACACGAGCCACTAACTAGGAAGCTTCACCATAAAATGCCAATAACCTTCAAGGTTTGCTTGCGATAAAATTTGAATGTCTTGAACCTTCTTTTTAGATGTTTCTTGCCAAGATTGTTTCAAAGTTGTGGCATATAGCAAGGTGTCCTTTGGGCATTCCTGAATTAGATTGGCTTACAATAAGGTATCTATGATGTATATGGTGAAATTTGAGGCAAGCTTTATGGCTCTAATAACATCCATCTCTGTCCATTTCATTTTGATATCCCAGTCACCAAATATGATATCCTTCTATGATTCTTCAATTCGAGGAAGATTAGATGATCTTCCCTAAGCACTGCCTTACCAATCTATATACTCAATTATTTTCTCATTGATATCTTCATAAAATTTCCTCAAGTCAGACAATTGATCTACTAAAGAATCATTGGTCTTTGATAAGTCATGAATTAAGGCCAATTTGTGACAAAAAAAAGCCTGTTGCTTTGTTAAGAGTATATCCAATTTTGATTCTTCCTTGCAGACTTCATTTATATCTGGATTTTCTCTCAACTAGTCTATTCTTTGTTGCAACTGCAGTATCTGTTCATCCTTGTCCTTTACTTCAGCTTCAAACTATATCTTTAAATCATTAAATTTCTTTTGCAACTCGATAAGATTCGTTTGCCACTTTTGCTCAATTTCTTTCTTTTCTATTTGAAAAGTTTTTTCCAACTAGACAATCCTTTGATCCTTTTCCTTCATTAGAAATTGTATTTCTAGCACTAGCATAATCTCCTACAAATTGAGATAATATGTTCAGTTCTTCATCCGGGGCTATTTGAGTTCCTTTCCAATGAACTTGAAAAGGAGTCTCATTTGTAAATAGTACTTGTGACTGTTCTACCTTTCTTTTCTTCCTTGACCTGCTCATTACTGCTTTATGCTTTGGCCTGTAAAATATGTCCAATGGTGGGATTTCTTCAATTTTGAGGACTATCTCGGTAGTAGGAAATGCAGAAATTATCTCCATATCATCAACAACAATTGATTGATTTAAAATCTCAGCATTAATATTATTCTCGAGATTTTTAGGAATTGTATCCTCTTGGGAAGCTTCAATGGTAAATGAGGTTGTCGCTGTAGTCTTTGGAACCTACTCTGTCTCTCTGTTGACTTGACCTTTTTCTGCTTGTATATCAGTCGTGACATATGTAACCCGAGCTTATTTTGTTGTCAAAAAGCAGTTGAACTCCTCCCATGCTTCATCTAATTTGTTCTCCTCTTTGGTTTTTCTTGTGTGCTCAACAGCTATAGTAGTTGTTTTGGAAACTTGGGAAGTAATTGGAGCTTTCTGGAGGAAGTTGAAGCATCTAAATTCTGTCGGAATTGCATTAATAGGGATTCAGGGAAATGGACTATTCTTCACTGATGATATTGATTGAATCTAATCAATTCGTTAGGACTTAGACGGTCTATTGCTAACTTATCTACCATAAAATATTCAAGAACCATTTCAAACAAATCATCAAATTTGTTAGGCTCATTTAAAAATTGTTTGAGCTTAGCCTGTGTTGTAACATATTTCACTACATCATATGGGTCATATGGTCTGTTTAATATGATTGGAAAATTAAAGACTCTTAATTGGTCAATCTTAATTGAAAAATGTTTTAAATTTTCTAAGGCATAGGTACCACAAGAAATAGGAAAACATGGCCAGGCGAATTTATTGGCATCTTTAAGTACTTTAGTTAAGCCCTTACCAATTGTTTCATAAGCGACTTCTTTGGCCAACAACTTATCTGGGACAAAAAGGGGCAAAACATGAGGATGGGAAAGGCTACCAAAAACACGAATGTAGGTAAATGATTCTTCCCCAAACCACTTTCCTATAGGCTTTAGGTATTTATTGGCTTTTGCAGTAAGTCTAGGGGTTTTCTACCAAAGACTTCTTGGTGTAAGGAGAGCACGACTTCATGACAAATTTTTTAGAAGTGAGCATGGTATTTTGATTCCCAAAGGATATCGAGATAAATAGAAATAGGGCTAGGAAATTGGTCTCTCCATTTCCATCCAAGAGATGAAAACCATAAGAAAAAAAAATTGCATCCATGAAATAGGCACTCATAAAGAAAGGAGTCGTTCTTTCGAGAACATTGCGCTTTTGTTTGTAATTGCGGATTTGGGTGGTCAAATCGTTGGACAATATAGTCTCCCAATCCATGATATTCCCATCAATAGAGGCTTCTATCAATGGCACCCATTCTTCAGAGATTTTCTATGTATTTTGATAACCATAGAGACAACATAACATAGAATTAATATGAGAGAAAGGGCCAACAATGGAGGCTAACGAATACATACCCCTGTCCTCTCGCTTGTGTTTGTTTGGGTCCCTTCTCCATTCTTTGATCAGGTCTGTAGGGTTCGGATTATCTTGCACGAATTTCTGGATGAATTATGTATCATACCTCTTCTGAGGTGGAGATAGATGATACATTTTCCTTAATTCCTTAGCTTTAAAATACCCAATAACTATCTTCCTCGATGTTATAAATGTTCTGTCTATAATGTCCAGCTAGTCAACAACCCATCTCACTGTATCTGTATATGGTATGATTTTAGGGCGAGCAACAATTCTGTGACGAAATGAATTAGCCACATAATTCCATGTGGCATCGTTACTTGGAGGAGAATCATCAGTAGTAGCAACCTATTTCACAATTACCCTTAGATTTTCATCCTCGAATAGTTTTTATATCACCTCCCAGGAGGTAGAACCTACGTCCGGAGTTCATGTAGTATCTATAAACAAGGGATACATTTCAAACACTTCTTCAGGTGGCAAGATTGGTTCTTGTTGTGTTACAGACTTCCTCCTTTCCTTGATTATTCTTGACATGTCCTTTAAATCCTCTTTATTATAATTCACCTGTAAAGAAACAAACCAAGATAAGCGGCAAGTGCTTCAAAGGATGCAAATGATCATATCAATTCAATGAGAGTTATATGGAAATCCATTCACATTAACTAAAAATTAGTACCAATCAATAAAAACCTTGAAATTAGAACTACACAGAGTGGTCATTAAATTTCCAAACATTTTCTCACGTGATACTGACACTTGTCATTATACCAGAAAATATTTTATCGGTGTGTGGTATCGGGTGACATTACATAGCTTAGCGATTTTGCGATTTCCAAAAAGTATATAGGCGCAGGATCTATATTAGCAAAAGACCGGAATTTAACAGGACGTGATATGCACCCATCCGTCAATTGACAGAATAAGATATCAACTCTTGGCGGAATGCGATATTGACTCGGAATTTCACAATTCGACTTATCGCAATTTTGAATTTTGCAATTTAGCAATTTCACATTTCGCAATTTTGTATTTCGCATTTGTATTTAGCTTATCACAATTTCACAAGTTCGCATTTCAGCTTTTCACAGTTTTAGCTTTGCTATTGTCCTTTGAAATCGCTAATACTATGCATATTATTTAATAGGACCAAATCTTTATTTATAGCTTTTTCATTAATTTCGAGATTCATTTAGATTTGTAATTCATCTTTTAAAACTACAAAAGGATTCTTAAAAGGTTTTATGACCTTATTCATAAAATTTTTGTTTTATTCAAAAATCAAAGAGTAAAAATAAAACTTATCTATTTTATTTAAACAAAAGAATATTTTATCCTAAAAAATTTAAAGGGTCCCCATTATTCTTTCTCCCAAGTCTAAATATAATAGGGGGTTATTGAATACCGCAACAGGTGTATAGATGTGTCTTGGAACTTTTTCTTAATTCAGAAGCTTGTCTCAGGCCAGCACATTTTCACGCATGTTTTTTATCTGTTTGTAAGACTATTCTTTAAACTTTTGTAATGCATGTTTTCTCAGCCTGTACTAAGATAGTTGAACTACTTCGGTTATTTTAGTACTTACATTGTTGAAGATGTGTTGTATTGTTTATCAATGTTGTCTTGTCCATGTGGACTACTTCACTGGACATTGAACAGACCATTCTTGTGTTTTTCTTGGTTTTAACGACCGTCACTCCCATGTGGACTACTCGGCTAGACGATGTACATGTTTTCCCTTGCACTTTGGTTTTAATGACTACCGCATCCATTGTGGATTATTCTGCTAGATGCTAGATAGACCCTTGTTGTTTCACGTGTGCCTCTCCCTGGGTGGTATTACTACCTCTCCTCTAGAAGATCACTTTTATCCTCTACCTTACAGTAAGATAGCCCAGACACAAAGTTACATTACGCACTCACCTCGCTTTCTTGAAGTTACAAGCATAACACTCTCATGTGTTGAACAACAAGAGCTAAGGCAAATCTCTAAGACAATGGAAATCAGGCCATCGTACCGGATGGGACTCCCACCTGAAACAGTGTGAGGTCTAGTTGGGACTTCATACCGAGGAGATCCCCTGAATGTTGGTGGGTCCAACACCGTCAACAAATGACAAGGTAATAGTTGATGTGTTTATATAACTAACAATTGGGTGATGTGGAAGTGCATAGTAACACTCAATTTCATCAAGGAAAAGGTCAAAGAAAGGAATTGGGCAAGAATTATTTTGGATATGTTTGGAAACCCTAATTCCAAACAAATGAGTGCTTTACATATAGGAAGGATTCTTAACCCTAATCTTGTCTAACATTATGCGGATATGTGCTAGATTCATGAACTTGTATTTGACCGGTAGGTGTAGATGTCAAGGGAATTGGAGTTCCTTGAGAGATGGCGTGGATGTGTTCAATTTCAAGAAACATGCTTGGAACAGCAAGGTAAGGTAACCAATGTGTTGTTATGTTTATTTAAACACTGAAAATTATGTGTTGATGGCAGTATGACGCAAGTTATTGCATGGAAAAGAAAGTGCCATGGAATCTTGAAGAAGGCTCAGGTTGAGCTTCCCTTGGAAGCACTAGGAACCATGGTGATTGATTCATGGTGTCTGTTGGTAGTCTTGTGCTTTTGGTCTTTTGGTGACTTTTTGTGCTTGATTTTTTTTTTGCTTGCGTCTTGTGCATGGCCATGTCACTTTGGTTGTGGTGTCGTATTGTTGGTTTGTGATGGTTTTCTTCTGATTTGTTTCTTGTCTTGCCTTTTATGTTTGAGATCTGGGGAATTGGTTTGGAAAGAGGAAATTTAATGGAGCCCAGAGAATTAACATGGAGCCCAAGTAATTAACATGTATCAATGTCTTAATTCTTCCCAAAAGAAAACAACCACCAAGAAGGAGCGCCTAAAGCAGAACAGTCGATACAACTTGAGAAGTCAAGGGGCTCCCGCTATGTTTGAGATATCGAAAGAAAAAACAAAACAATTACTCAAAACATTTGATCCACCAGCCTCCTCAACACAAAATACAAAAAGAAAGTCTGGGAAGATAGCTACAACGAAAGATACGTCAATGATCAACAAACTCGAAAACACTCCACTGGATAGTACAAACACAAGTCTTCCCCCAAACAAATCGGTGAGTCTTCCTGCTTTGGATTATAATATTGTTGAAGACATGAAGAATACTCATGCAAACATTTCTCTGTATGAGCTAACCAAGCTCACAGGTCAGCGAGATATTCTTTTGCGCGTGTTGGGGCGAACCTCCACAGACAATGTTACCTCTTCCAGCAAGGAACCAAGTCTCCCGGATCACTCGCATATGTGCTCAATGTGCTTTGCATGGAAGAAGCGAACTCACTCTACCCTTCATTTTTGTTATCATTGGAAATACTTAACTTCAATGTCCACAACGGTTTGGTTGACTCTGGTGCATCAGTCAATGTCATGCCACTCTCCATCGCTAAACAGATCAATGCAAAATGGAGCAGTACAATTGCGCAGATCATCCAACTTGACCAAACATGTGTACCAGCCATTGGTGAACTCCAGGATGTGATCAGTTATCGGCTGATCGAAGAGTTCACCCGTGCATTAACATTTTGATTGTGGACATCCCATAAGCATATGGCTTATTGCTTCGTAGAGATTGGTCCAGCAAGTTGCAAGGATATTTTTCTATAGACTGGTCACACTTAGGGTTTTCGTACTAGGGAAAAAAGAACCAGATACAGGTGTTTTCAAAGAGATATATGAAACATAACGTTACTCCCTTGGATGGTCAGAATGAAACATTGGCTTTCATAGAACTTCTGTTTGGCAATTACTTTCTAGAAACGTAGCTGGGGTGTTATCTTGCATAGTCGAGCCCCACCCCACCAAATACACAGTTGGGTCTCCTTCCTTTCCTAAAAAATGAAAATGAAACATGTACAGTACATTGTAATAGTAGTAGTAGTAGTGTTAGCAGTACTAGCGTGGAAAACGGTCCTTGTACAAATGACTTGTGGACCTTTTATTTCGACGGATCCAAAACACGGGATGGCTCTAGAGCCGGGTGTGTTTTGATATACCTAAGGCAAATGAAACACTTAGTCTCAAGCCACTTAGAGTTCGATTGCACGAACAATACTACCAAATATGATGCACTCGTTTTGGGTTTACAGAAAACCCTTAGCCTCAACATTACTATGCTAAAAGTGGTAGGTGATTCAGAGATTGTGGTATGTCAGGTACGTAACGCCATGCACTTTGTCTCACCTCATCTTAAGAGCTACCAACAAGAGGTATGGCAGATTATTTCTAATTTCCAAGATTTGAATATCATCTCTGGACTAAGAATGTGTAATGCAGCTACAGATGCTCTAGCAAATGCAGCTGCTATAATGACACTGCTTAAGGATAGATTTTCTGTTGAAATTTTGTATAAGCCATCTATCCCTGTAAACATCACTAATTTACATGTTTTTGATGATGATGAACAGATACTGCACTTCACGACCAACACTGACGTCTTCAAGGACGCAGAAATAGATGAAGACATGCACGAGCAGTGTCTACAAGACACAGCTGATGACAGTAAAGGAAACCTCATCCCCAAGGGTTTGGTTTCACTCGAGAAGCTATATGACTTGTAGAAATGCTTCAAGGGACCTAGGAACACTAAAACCCACAATTCCACACTGATGCACGAACATATTAATCCGTGAACATACATAGATATGAGGTTTGTGAATCTCGGTACGTGTTGCACACCAGAAGAGTGCTAAGTCTTTGTCCCTCTATTTAGACAATAACATGATGTATTCGAATGGACATAAGATGACTTGAAAACATATGATATGCGAATAATCCAACACATCATTTCAATCAAAGAGGGGGTCAAGCCATTTCAGCAGAAGCTCAGAAAAGTCCATCCGTCACTTGAACCCCTCAGATAGAAAGAATTGACTAAGTTGTTGGATGCTCGGATCATTTACAAGGTTTTTCATTCTACTTGGGTTTCAAACATAGTTCCTATAAGAAAGAAGTTTGGGGAGATCCGCCTATGTGTTGATTTTCGAAATCTGAATTGTGCCTCAAACAAAGACAATTACCTTGTGTCGTCTATGGAGCACATCTTGGAGACAGTATCTGGAGCAAAAATGTTTTCTCTACTTGACGGTTTTTCCGGATATAACCAAGTTCTAGTAGCAAAACCTAACAAGCTTAAAACCATGTTCCATACCAAGTGGGGTACGTTCACTTATCGACGAATGCCATTTGGGCTGGTAAACACAGGCACAACTTTTCAGCATGCTATGGACATTGCCTTTCATGGGCTCATCAGATAGAGTGTGGTGGTCTACATTGATGACGTAACATTTTTTTCCAGAATATGGTCAGACCACATGCACCATCTTAAGAATATCTTTGATCGATGTTAAAAGTACAGAATATCCTTGAATCCCAAGAAGCGCATCTTTGCAGTGTTTGAGGGGAACCTCCTTGGGCATATCATTTCCAAGAGTGGGATCAAGGTTGATCCAGACTAAGCTCATACTATCACATAGATTCTGTTGGCATTTTGGCACAGGAGTGGCGCTATGGTACAGGTGTTGTCCTTGATGGCAACTCTCTTTGGTGACAGATCTCAGTTCAGGCGCTCAGAATGAAGGAAATCTTGTATACGCAGGTTCACCTTGCCGAAGACGCTTATACACGCGGGTTAGACATTCAGAAGTCGCGTATGCGTATACACGCACTTTTATGCACAGAAAAACGCGTACATGGTGGGAAACTTATTTTTGGTCCATGGTTGTTAGTCCTTGGAATTTGAACCTATGGTTTTGGACCATGGTATCTCGTCAAAAGTGTTGACCCCAGGTTTTGGGCCCTTGGTATTGGTTTATTATGGTTTTGGACAATGGTATTGTGGAAGGCCTAAAACTATAAAAGAGGAAGGAGATCATGTGACAAGAGATCATCTGAATTATTATTGAATATCTGATAATGTATGAGATCTGGAATACTGGTGATTGGGTTATGGTGCAGATCTAGATCTGAATGAAGGAGGAACCTGAGTGTAAGAAGGATAAGGACTATTGATGGATCAAAATCTCAAGGCTTGAACATTGGTATCTCTGTATGATTTTGATCTATTATAAGTGGCGCACTCTTGATCTATAAATCTGGGTTAACTAATGTCTGAATGCTTAAAAGAATAAATTATCCTTTATAGATCTTTATGCAGGTTCAGTGAATTGCAGGTGCGTATACACGCTTTTTCTGTGAATGAAAGAAGTGTATACGCAGGTTGGTTGTGGTACAGAGGCGTATACTCACAGGTTGCTGAACAGTGAAGAGCGTATATATCTTGACTTATGTTCTAGCTGCTTCTGTTTTATTACTGCAGTGTTCTGGGTTCAGAATTGGTGTTTGATTACAGTTATTGTGTTCTAGGTACATCGATCAGAGAAGTGTTTATTTGGTTCAGCTTTTGATTGGTGAAAATGAGTTTGGGTTATGCAGAAATTCCTGATGTTTGATTGATGTTACTTGTGGATCCAGTCTAAAAATTAATGAAACGAGGTCCCTGAAAGCAAAGAGAAGGTTGCAACCTTCTGCAGGTAGGAGCCTGCGTACTAGTATCTCAAGCTAGTACAAGAACTTAGGGGGTTGGAGCTCCCTTCCAGGAAAGTTGTAGAACGAGAGAGAGTTGTAGCTCTCTGCAGGTTGCAGCCTACGTACTAGTAAAGACTGCACCAGTACAAAATATTGTAAAGAGAAGTTTCTAATTAAAAAGAAGATAGAGACGAATTGCAGCAGGGGGTTTTCACCCACATTGGGTTTCCTCCTTATATCTTGCGTTCTTGTGTGTGACTGTCTTCTGCTCTGTTTCTGGTATTGTTTATTTGCTTCTGATACACAGATAAATAACTGACATCTGAAAGATAAATCAAATTATAAGTCTACTTTGTATACGCGGGTTTCTTTATCTGTAGTTGCGTATATACGCAGTTTTTATTAACAGAAGTAGCGTATATCATCTGGAATTGAAAAAGGAAATATTTGACTTGATAATACTGATTCACCCCCCCTCTCAGTATTATTTCCAACAATTGGTATCAGAGCAGGTCCTTCTAAAGAAGCTTGGTCGCTTGAAGGAAGATCTTTCATCATGAGCAACTACGAGAGGGAAGCATCAATCAGGCCACCAGTTTTTGATGGGACAAACTTCGTATATTGGAAGGTAAGAGTTACTACCTATCTTCAATCTTTGGGTACAGAAGTCTGGGATATCATAGATTCAGGATATACTTTTCCAGCAGCAACTCCTATAGATCCGGCTGAGAAGAAGAAATATGAAACAAATGAAAATATGGTCAATACTCTATTGGGATGTCTATCTCAATTAGAATTAATGAAAGTTATGCAGTTAAAATCAGCAAAAGAAATATGGGACAAGATTGTCCTAAGCTATGAAGGAGATGATCAGGTAAAACGAGCAAAACTTCAAACCCTCAGGATTCAGTATGAAAATCTCAAGATGTATAATGATGAAAGTGTGGCTAACTATTTTCTTCGTGTAGATGAGATTGTTAATTGTATGAAAAATTTGGGTGAAGAAATAAAAGAGGTTGTTGTGGTTGAAAAAGTTCTAAGATCTTTGTCCCCTAGGTTTGAATCTAAAGTTTCTGCAATAGAAGAAAAAGAGAATCTACAAAGCCTTAAAATGTCACAGCTGCACGGAATTCTAACTGCTTATGAAATGAGGAAAGGAGGACCATCAGACAGGAGAGAAGCTGCCTTCAAGGCTTCAGGCAAAGGCGAGTACTATGAGTCAGGGCACGTGTCAGAAGAAGAAGAAGAATCAAATTTTGTCAGAAATCTTCAATGGGGTACTGGACGGTTCCGAGGTAAGTTACCTTTCAAATGCTTTGCTTGTGGAAGAGTTGGTCACTATGCTGCCAAATGTCCTCACAAGGATAAGATTGACAAAGGGAAGGAACCTGTTAGATGGAACAAGAAACAGAATGCAAATAAGAAAAGCTATTACACTCATGAAGATAGTGATGGACTTTCAAATAGTGACGAAGATGAACGAGGTAATAAGTATAAACTTTTAATGGCTTTTGAAGATGATGACTACATGGATGCTATAGATGTAGAAGGTTATTATAAAGAGATATCTAATCTCAAAATTTGCTTAGAAGAGAAAAATGTGATTATTGATTCTCTGCAATGTCAATTGGCTGAAAGGGAAAAACATCTTGAAAAATTGGAATGTGAAATTGTTGGTCTTAGAAAGGAGATTGAGAAAACAAAAGCTATTAATCTTAAATTTGTTAAAGGATCTGAGACTCTGGATGAGATTATTAATGTGCAGCGTTCTCCACTAATCAAGACAGATTTGGGATATAATGAAGAAACTTCTCAAGCATCCACCTCCAAAAGTTATCTTGATGCAGCAAGGAGGAGCGAGCAAAGGTCTAATAGAAATCATCAGGTATATCAGGGACAGGTTACCTCAAGAACAAACAAAGACTATCAAGAAAATCGGGGGCAAGCTACCTTAAGGACAAATAGAAGCTATAATCAGCCTCAGGTAAAATCTTCCCAATTTTCCTCAAGAATGGATGTCAGTAGAAACTACAATCGGTTGGATGATAGATTTGATAATCGCAGGAGTTTCTTCAATGGCCAATGCTTCTCTTGCCATAACTTTGGTCACAAAGCAGCCCAATGTGTTGCCTATAAGACAATCATGACTAGAGAAGCTCAAAAACAAAGGAATATGACTGGGATCATGAATAGGACTTATAACAACTTTTCAGCCCTTGAAAATGAAGTTGAATTTTCTATTTGTAATAACTTTGGTCATGAAGATTCTGAATGCAGGAGCAGGTTTTGGAAGACAACTCAGAAGGAACAAACCTCAAGTGCCAGAACATGGAGAATGAAGGAACCACAACCAGAAAGATGTGGGATAGCCTTTTATGCAGAAGGACAAGAAAATCTATGGTATATCGAAAGCGGATGTTCGAAGCATATGACAAGTGATAAAGAAAAACTTGAATCATATACTGCATTAGAAAAGGGAAAGAAGGTTTCTTTTGGAAACGATACCCCTGCAGCCATAAAAGGAAAAGGCACTGCTTAGTTGAAAGAAAAGGTCAAGGCTGGAAATGTTTTGGATGTTGATGGCTTGAAGCATAATCTACTGAGTGTTAGTCAGATGTGCGATCAAGGAACCAAAGTAATATTTCGATCAAATGGATGTAGTGTTCGTGATCTTGATACAGGAGAAACAGTGATCAAAGGCAGAAGAACTCCAAATAATCTATACATATTTGAAGAAGGACAACAACAATGCTATTTAAGCAAGGATGATGAACACTGGTTATGGCACCGGAGATTGGGGCATCTAAGCTTTTCACAAATAAGGAAAGCATGCAAATACCAGGCAGTTCGTGGTCTTCCAGATATCAAAATTCCAGACAACACCATATGCAAATCATGTCAGTTTGGTAAGCAAACCAGAACTAACTTTCCTGAGAAGGAAGAATCAGCTAGCAGGCCTCTTGAGCTAGTCCATACAGATGTATGTGGTCCATTTAGGACAAGGTCAGCTCGAGGAGAAGAATACCTTATATTATTCATTGACGAATTCCCCAGGTTTGTTTGGTTAGGACTTATGAAGCACAAAGACGAAGCATTCGAAAAATTCAAATCCTTCAAAGCCTTGGCTGAAAATGAATCAGATTACAAAATTAAGTGCCTCAGGTCCAACAGAGGTTGGGAATTTACCTCAAATGAATTTTTTGATTTCTGTGAAGAACATGGAATAAGAAGGGAATTCTCTACAGCTAGGACTCCTCAGCAAAATGGAGTGGTGGAAAGGATGAACAGAACAGTCCAACAAATGGCTCGTGCTATGCTTGATGAGTCTGGAACTCCCGCAACCTTCTGGGGTGAAGCTGCATATGCTGCAGTTGTTATTCTCAACAAAATAAATGTCCGAGTGAACAGCACTCAAACTCCTCATGAGCTCTGGTATGGTGAGACTCCTTCGGTAAAGCATTTCAAAATTTTTGGGAGCAAATGCTATATTAAGAATATTGATGAGCAACTTGGAAAACTTGAACCTAGAGCAGATGAAGGCATTCTCCTTGGTTATTCTCCCTACAGCAAAGCATATAAGTGTTACAATAAAAGACTTGGAAGAATTGTTGACATCATTGATGTAGTGGTTGATGAAAAAGGATACATCCCTAAGGAAGTGAATCATGAAAATATCAATGAGGATGAAGACTACACTCCAAATCAGACAGATGATGAAGAAGAACCCCAAGAGGCACCATAGGAACAGATAAGGATAGAAGAGAAGACTCCATCCAGGTACATTCAGAAGAATCATCCAGAATCTCAAATTTTGGGGCAGAAAGAAGCAGGTATACAAACAAGAAGAACAATAGCAGAAGCTTCAAGCTATTTGGCATTGCTCTCTTCCACTGAACCGCAAAATGTAAAAGAAGCATGCAAAGATGAGTGTTGGGTTAAGGCAATGGATGAAGAGCTTGAGCAGATCGAAAATAATAACACTTGGGAGTTGGTTCCTAGACCAAAAGACAAAAATGTCATAGGAACAAAATGGATCTTTAAAAATAAGTTGAATGAAAATGGGGAAGTGATTAGAAACAAGGCCAGACTTGTTTGTAAAGGGTATGCTCAACAGGAAGGAATAAACTTTGAAGAAACTTTTGCTCCCGTTGCTAGACTTGAGGCCATCAGAATGTTCCTTGCTCTCTCTAGCTTCCAGAAGTTCAAAGTATTTCAAATGGACATAAAATCAGCCTTTCTGAATGGAGACTTAGAAGAAGAAGTGTACATAGAGCAACCAGATGGCTTTATCCTTGGGAATGATCCAAAACTTGTATGCAGACTTAAAAAGGCTCTCTATGGCCTTAAACAAGCACCAAGGGCTTGGTACTACCGCTTGGACAAATACCTTCATCAACAAGTTTTTTCAAAAGGATTAGCAGATAGCAATCTTTATATAAAAATTGAAAATGACAAATTGCTAATACTTGTTGTGTATGTAGATGATATTATCTTTGGCAGCAACGAAGAAGGTATGAGTCAAAGCTTTGCCTTGGTGATGCAGAAAGAATTCGAAATTTCTTTTCTCGGAGAACTGACATACTTTCTTGGATTGCAAATCCAACAAAATGAAGGCGGTATCTTCTTGTCTCAAACCAAGTACCTCAAGCAGATTCTGAAGAAGTATGGCATGGAATATTCAAAACCGGTATGTACCCCCATGGTTACAGGATGCAGCCTCAGTGCAAATGATGAATCGGCAGCAGTGCATCAACCAACCTATAGATCCATGATTGGAAGTCTACTTTATTTGACAGGTACCCGACCAGACATCATGCATGCAGTGGGAATAGTTGGAAGATTTCAGGCAAATCCAAAGGAAACTCATTTTCAGGCAGTCAAGAGAATCTTCAAGTACCTTCAAGGAACTCAAAACTATGGCTTATGGTACCCTAGAGATACAGATCTCACACTTCATGCTTACACATATACAGATTGGGCCGGAAGCGTGGATGACAGGAAGAGCACAAGTGGTGGTGCATTCTTTATGGGTTCCAGATTAGTATCTTGGTTCAGCAAGAAATAGAGTTCGATTGCTTTATCTACAACTGAAGCGGAATATGTGGCTGCTGCATCTTGTTGCACTCAACTTCTTTGGATGATGCAAACCTTGCAGGATTTTCAAATCACTTGTACTCCACCTGTCTCTATCTTATGTGATAATACAAGTGCAATAATCATTTCAAAGAATCTTGTCATGCATTCAAAGACCAAGCACATACCTATCAAATATCACTTTCTTTGGGAACAAGTGCTTGAGCAAAAAGTCAAGTTGGAGTATATTCCTTCCAAGGAACAAATTGCTGATATCCTCACCAAACCACTGCCCAGGGAAACTTTTGAATATCTTAGACAGAAGCTGGGAGTAGTTGATGCTTCATCCTGCTATTGAAGCTTGCCTGTTTCAAAGAAAAGTTGGTGTACGCGAGTTGGATGAGGGGAATCCGCGTACATACGCAGATTTATGCAGGTGCAGTCGCGTATATGGAATTCTGAAGAAAATCAGCAAGAACAGACTCTGGTTGAAGAGAGTCTGATATGGGTCTGTCAGAGACCATCAGGCACAGGTTTATGGGGAGCAGATAATCTTCTAACAATGCATTGTTGGCATTACCTTAGAAGCTCTTGGTTCTAGTACTCAAGCTGTTTTTGTTTCAGGTGGATCAGCTGCAGAAAGGAGAACAGAAGAAGAACATGGTTGCTGATATATACAGTGATTGTCAGATGTTGTTGATAGTAGTTATTGGTGATTTGCATAGTCTTGATATTTCATTTCTATGTCATGTATATCTTTTTTATCAAGGTCATGTAACGGCCTATTTTGGTTTCCCCACTATGCCTGGGATGATTGATGCAATGTGATTGGTTGTCATATGTAAATTTCTTATGTATCCCCACTTGGTTGGGTGGATGATCCCCACTTGGTTGGGTGATGGATGTATGTATTGAGTCTTTTGGTGATAGGAAGGTCTTTCATAATGTATATGTTTTGGTTCTTCCTGAAAAAAAAAAAAAAAAAAAAAAAAAAAACATCCTTTGCAGATCTTGCCTACAGTCAGAGGGAGCATGTTCAGTGCAGCAGAGCAAAGATATCTACATGTACTCAGGGGGAGCACAGCCCTTTGCCCTTGATGACAAAGGGGGAGAATGACTTTGAGGATCTTGGGGTTTCCATCAAGTCCAAAGGGGGAGATTGTTGGCATTTTGGCACAGGAGTGGCGCTATGGTACAGGGGTTGTCCTTGATGGCAACTCTCTTTGGTGACAGATCTCAGTTCAGGCGCTCAAAATGAAGGAAATCTTGTATAGCAAGTTCACCTTGCCGAAGACGCGTATACATGCGGGTTAGACGTTCAGAAGTCACGTATGCGTATACACGCACTTTTATGCACAGAAAAGCACGTACATGGTGGGAAACTTATTTTTGTTCCATGGTTGTTAGTCCTTGGAATTTGAACCTATGGTTTTGGACCATGGTATCTCGTCAGAAGTGTTGACCCCAGGTTTTGGGCCCTTGGTATTGGTTTATTATGGTTGTGGACCATGATATTGTGGAAGGCCTAAAACTATAAAAGAGGAAGGAGATCATGTGACAAGGGATCATCTGAATTATTATTGAATATCTGATAATGTATGAGATCTGGAATACTGGTGATTGGGTTATGGTGCAGATCTAGATCTGAATGAAGGAGGAACCTGAGCGCAAGAAGGATAAGGACTATTGATGGATCAAAATCTCAAGGCTTGAACATTGGTATCTCTGTATGATTTTGATCTGTTATATGTGGCGCACTCTTGACCTATAAATCTGGGTTAACTAATGTCTGAATGCTTAAAAGAATAAATTATCCTTTATAGATCTTTACGCAGGTTCAGTGAATTGCAGGTGCGTATACATGCTTTTTCTGTGAATGAAAGAAGTGTATACGCAGGTTGGTTGTGGTACAGAGGCGTATACTCGCAGGTTGCTGAACAGTGAAGAGCGTATATATCTTGACTTATGTTCTAGCTGCTTCTGTTTTATTACTGCAGTGTTCTTGGTTCAGAATTGGTGTTTGATTACAGTTACTGTGTTCTGGGTACAGCGATCAGAGAAGTGTTTATTTGGTTCAGCTTTTGATTGGTGAAAAGGAGTTTGGGTTATGCAGAAATTCCTGATGTTTGATTGATGTTACTTGTGGATCTAGTCTGAAAAATAATGAAACGAGGTCCCTGAAAGCAAAGAGAAGGTTGCAGACTTCTGCAGGTAGGAGCCTGCGTACTAGTATCTCAAGCTAGTACAAGAACTTAGGGGGTTGGAGCTCCCTTCCAGGAAAGCTGGAGAACGAGAGAGAGTTGTAGCTCTCTGCAGGTTGCAGCCTACGTACTGGTAAAGACTGCACCAATACAAAACGTTGTAAAGAGAAGTTTCTAATTAAAAAGAAGATAGAGACGAATTGCAGCAGGGGGTTTTCACCCACATTGGGTTTCCTCCTTATATCTTGTGTTCTTGTGTGTGATTGTCTTCTGCTCTGTTTTTGGTACTGTTTATTTGCTTCTGATACACAGATTAATAACTGACATCTGAAAGATAAATCAAATTATAATTCTGCTTTGTATACGCGGGTTTCTTTATCTGTAGTTGCGTATATACGCGGTTTTTATTAACAGAAGTAGCGTATATCATCTAGAATTGAAAAAGGAAATATTTTACTTGATAATATTGATTCACCCCCCCTCTCAGTATTATTTCCAACAGATTCCTCACCAAGTGAACAAGAAATTTATGCAATCCTTCTTTGGGAAGATCAACTTGCTCCGTAATTTCATCTTAGATTATGCACAGATTGTTAAACCTATCCAAGATATGATCAAGAAGGATGTAGTTTACAACTGGGGGAAGAAGGAAAAGGATGCATTCACCCATATCAAGCAAGAGATAGCAGATGCACCTGTGCTATACAACCCAGATATCAACAAGGATTTCTTGCTTTATACTTTCACTTCTGAAACTTCACTCGTTGTAGTGCTCATTCAGAAGGATGAGATGAACAACAAACGTCCCATCTCCTTCATGAGCATGAGCATGTAGGGACCTGAGCTCAACTATCCCACCTTGGATAAACAAGCATATGTTGTATACAAGGTGGTGAAACACTTCAAACCCTAACTGTCAAAAAATCATTGCATAGTCTTTGTGACGCACCCAGCAGTCAGATCATTTCTTGTTCAACAAGAGCTGGGTGAAAGACGTGTGAACTGGATGACATGACTACAAGAATATGATCTTGATATTAAGCTAGTTCACACTATCAAGGGTCACAGTCTCTGCAGAATTACAGCATAAGGGGTACATTCATAAGAGGAAGAAGAAGAACTCACTGGATGGGAGCAAGAAATCGATATGTATAATGTAGAGCGAGCACCACCCACTTCGCACGACAACTATTGGTACGAAGAAGTGCGCCAATACCTTGAGCATGACACCATGCCCTCTCACTTTTCCATGCAGCAGAAGAGGGCACTCTGACTCAAAGCCTTATCTTACCAGTTGGTGCACGGAGTGCTTTACAGAAAGCACAACAATGGAATTTTTCTTAGGTGCTTGGAAGCACAAGATTCAGAGAGAGTGTTACATGATCTGCATGACAAACTAGTTGGGGGTCACTTCGCGGGTAACACAACAGCGCATAAAGTCATGAGAGTTGGTTTCTAATGGCCCACATTGTTCAAGGATGCTCATGCTTATGCCCACATGTGCCCGATCTGTCAGTGATGCACTAACAGAACTCGAAGGTCAGCAGCCCCATTGCAGCGTGTTGCAGTGGATGAACCATTCCAACAGTGGGGCTTAGACATCATTGGGGAAATTTTCCCACATTCATCAAAGCAGCACTGCTACATCCTGACTGCTACAGATTAATTCACATGGTGGATAGAAGCAGTTCCGCTCAAACAAGTGAATGACCAGGAAGTCATCAGCTTCCTTCAGCAGAACATCATTTCGAGGTTTGGCGTTCCTATATCACTTTTTTTTACAATGCAACTTACTTCTCTTCATTGAAACTTTATGATTTTTCATTACAATATGGTATTGTGCTTAAGCATTCAGCTAAATACTACCCACAGGGAAATGGTCTTGCCGAATCTACAAACAAGAATCTCATTTGCATCATAAAAAAGACCATTTACTCTGAACAACGAAACTGACATTCCGCTCTGGTGAATGCACTTTGGGTTGACCGAGTTACACCCAATCCATATTTGAACACATCTCCATACTTCCTTGTATACGGAAAAGAAGTCATCCTCCCACCAAATATCTACTTGTCGACTCTCCAGTTATCCCAATAATCCTAAGGCAAGTTGTGTCTATTGGTTTAGCGTAGTATGGACACATTAAACAAGTTACAGGAAGAATGGATGAAAGCAAAAGAAAAAAATTCACTCCACCAGAACCGTATCAAGAGATGATTCAATTGTAAGTCTGTAGGGAACACTAGCTTCACTATGGGTGACTTAGTCTTGAAGTGGGATAAGCCCCACGAAGACAAAGACAAACACACAAAGTTCCAGTCCTTGTGGATTGGTCATTTCAGTGTTCACAAAAAACTTTTCCAACACATGTATCATCTACAATCACTTGACGGGAGGATTGAAAAGCTTCCTATCAATGGCCAAGACTTAAAATGTTATTTTCAATGATCTTGGGTCGCGCCCCACCCTATGTACATAGCATGCTTATTGCTTTTTTTGTTGCTTTACTTTGATGTTTTCACTTTGCTTTGCTTTTGTTTTATGTCTTGTCATTTTCATTTTGTAAATAAGTGTTTTCATATATTTTGTTATGGCTTTTGAATAAGTATGTGGCTGAAGTCAAAGAGTCTTGTGACACTGCAATGCTTGGCCAGTCCTTTGTTTGTTTTCTATGTGCTTAGTTGTACTTTTGGCTGATGAAGTCTTGACGGAAAATACGATCTGTCTATAAGGGAAACTCTGGTCAAACCATGAACCTGTGTCCAAATTGGGAAACCCCGTGTATGTACTCAGTCTTCTGCTCTGTGTGTTCAAGCTTATCCAACTAGTAAAAGCAGAGAAGGGGAAAAATCTAAATGAGCAAACCTAAATTAGAGGTTTTACATACTTCTCTAAAGGAACAACCTCTTATTCTCTCAATAAGTTTGGATCCCTCTTCCACCCAAAATAAATAAGTGCCTATGGACAGTTCTCTTTAAAAAACTACAAAGGCGAAAGAAGAGAAAGGCTTCTTGCGCAGAGAGGTGAAGTAGGAAACTCCACAGGGGCACTGACCAGGCTCGCTGGCAGTGGAGCAATGCTTGCGTTCTAGCATGACTCCATCGGGGTACTGTCTAGGCCTGATGGTAGCAAAGCAACACCAGAGATGAAAACATATACTCCGAAAAATCATAAGCTCACGAGCTAAACTATCCTTCCCGATTTTAGAGCCTTCCTTGGTTTTTCCCTTGATGACTACAAACACTCAGGCTCATTCCATGAGCTCTTGTCAAGTCTTTATACCCTTTTTGCTTGATCAACCACCAATCGTCTTTTGGCATGTTGATTGCTACGTCATGCTTACAATCTTGTTCTAGAAATTTTGAAGGTTTGTCTTTTTGTGCATGAGTTGTTTTCACTCTGTGAACATCGCTTGTACTCACAAACAAAGTTGCAAGAACTATCGGGCAAGTGTTGTCACAGTCGTTCGAAGATTTATCTCAAATGTCGCACTTGTCTCTATTAACCTTTATGTCAGTCTCACTCAGCACATGTTTGTCTTGTTGGTTTGAGGTGTCTTGTCATCGAGTCATGCTAAGTGTGTGATCACAATGTCATGTATCCATAAGTTCACTTGCTCTCACACTTAACCATTTTTCCTAAAAACCTTTCAACCAGACCCCGACTGAGCTACACTGCACTGTATCATCTCTTAGCGACCCTACTCTATTGCCCAGAACTATGCAGAGATTGAGGTTGTCCTTACAAGCAGCCTGCACTATGAAATCCTAAAAGTGAGCAAGCCGAATGTCTCCCAGAACTACGCAGAAGTTGTCCCCAAGTCCGATCCAATCTGTGCTTCCCGCAAGATCACTCATTAAGCCTCCCTTTGGTCTACCAAAAAACCTGAACTGCACTGTGACTCGAGGCTACATTTCTTCCCAAAACTGTGCAGAATTTGCCCAGCTGCTTGCCCTCCCTGCACTATCTACAGAAACTGTGCAGTCGTGTGAGTCGGGCCTCTACTGCCTCTCACTACATTATTCCAAGGAATTTTGTAGATCTGACTGGCAGGCCCCCTGGCTGGCTTTCCCTGCTCTGGCTTTGAAATTTGTGCAGTTTTGACTGACACTCTCCCTACTACCCCACTCTTCACTCATCCCAGAAACTACATAGCAACTACCTATCCGACACTATCTCTCACAAATGCGTAGTTATGACCAGCAACTCCTTGTATTCTGATCCAACCTTGCTCTGGAAAACTGCGTAGAAATGTCTGTTAGTGCCTCCTACTGCATGCTCTGTCTTCCTCGTAGAAACTGTGCAGATTCCCAGCTAGACTCCTGGATGACCTGCCCAGTCCTCTTCCTAAAATCTGCGCAAAATTGCCCAGCAGTTCTTCCTGACACCCTGTCTTATCTTCCTCCCAAGAACTACATAGTTCTTCCCAACTGGGTTCTACCTTGCAGCTATCACTATTGTCCCAGATTGCGCAAATCTACCTCCCAGTGACATCTGCGTAGTTTTTCCTGATAGTGCTCCAGAGCCTCTCATCTTGGCCTGAGTTGTGCTCTGCGCAGTTTTAGTGCCTTGTCCTCCCTCCCGGTCACCTACACCCAAAACGGAAAACAATGCATCATGCTAGACTAGGATATTTTTGGATTTGATGTTGTCTCATCATGAGTGATTGCAAGAACAGGTACATTGATGAAACATGGCACGACGATGAATGGGATGAAGAAGGAGCACATGCTAGAAGACTTGCTTGCAGTTGAACAAGCATATGAAGCACATCGAGCAACAAGCGAAAGGGACACATACACGTGCACCATCAAGAAAAGACCAAGACCATCGAAGACCCCACACACTTTTCCATGCGGAGGTGAAGACATGATACACCGAGAGCACACCCATCACTTAGCAGCATAGCAGCTCGACACGAACACCACAGTCAGCCAGTACATGTCAGCAATGTCATGTCGAGTTGTGTCATGAGTTGTCTCGGCCACATCACTACTATGGGCCATACTTGTTGTAATCAAATGTAATGTAATGTGAAATTCCAAGAGACACACATATGAAGTTGAAGAGTCACATCAGTTGAAAAGTCATAGGAATTCAAACAGTCATGAGGGAAGTCGAAGAGTCACAAGGGTCAGTTATCCCCCTTGGCTATATATACCCCCTCATTCTATGAGAAAAGGACTTTTTACCTTGGCTCCTCCCACATAGCCTTTAGAGTGTGTAGTTTGTTCTTTGAGGAGTGAGGAGTGGCTCCAATGTCCCACTACTGGGGCTAGTGATGTATGGTTATAGATGTGTCTTGGAAATTTTGCTTAATTTAGAATCTTTTCTTAGGCCAACACATTTTCAATGTTGTCTCGTCCATGTGGACTACTCCGTCAGACATCAGACAAACAATTCTTGTGTTTTTCTTGTTTTTAACGACTGTCACCCCTATGTGGACTACTCCACTGGACGGTGTACATGTTTTCCCTTGCACTTTGGTTTTAACGATTGCCGCATTTGTTGTGGACTATTCTGCTGGATGCTGGACAAACCCTTGTTGTTTCACGTGTGTCTCTCCCTAGGTGGTACTACTATATCTCATCTAAAGGCTTACTTTTACCTTCTCCCTTATAGTAAGAGAACCCAGACATATAGTTACATTAATCACTCACCAAGCATACTCACCTCACTTTCTTGAAGTTATAAGCATAACACTCTCATGTGTTGAACAACAAGAGCTAAGGAAAATCTCTGAGTTAATGACAACTAGGCCATTGTACCAGATGGGACTCCCACACCAAACGGTGTGAGGTCTAATTGGGACTTCATACCAAGGAGATCCACTGAATGTTTGCAAGTCCAGCACTATCAACACATGACAAGGTAATAATTGATGTGTTTATATAATTAACAGTTGGGTGATATGACAATGCATAGTAACACTCAATTGCACCAATGAAAAGGTCAAAGAAATGAATTGGGCAAGAATTATTTTGGATATGTTTGGAAACCCTAATTCCAAACAAATGAGTGTTTTTCATATAAGAAGAATTCTTAACCTTAATCTTGTCTGACATTACATGGATATGTGCTAAATTCATGAACTTGTATTTGACACGTATATTAGCTAGTTTCTAGTTACAGGCGGATCTGTCAAGGGAATTGGCATCCCTTAAGAGATGGTGTGGATGTGTTCAATTGCAAACAATGTGCTTGGCACAGTAAGGCAAGGTAACCAGTGTATTGTTATGTTTATTTAAGCACTGACAGTTATGTGTTGATGGCAGTATGATGCAAGGGATTGCATGGAAAAGAAAGTGTCATGGAATCTTAAAGAAGGCTCAGGTTGAGCTTCCTTTGGAAGCTCTGGAAATCATGGGAATTGATTCATGGTGTTACTTGTCTTGTTATTTTGGTCTTTTGGTGATTTTTTTGTGATTGATTTTGGTTTTGTTTGTGTCTTGTGCATGGCCATGTCACTTTGGTTGTGGTGGCGTATTGTTGGTTTGTGATGGTTTTCTTCTTGTTTGTTTCTTGTTTTGCCTTTTATGTTTGAGGTCTAGGGATTTGGTTGGGAAAGAGGAAATTTAATAGAGCCTAGGGAGAGTTGAATGAAACCCAACAGGTGATGTAAGGCTTGGATGAAGTTTAGTACATTTATAAGGGCAGCTAAAGGCAAGCGTATAATAGTTAGTTGGATTGGTTAGGTCCATTGGTGTAAATGGACAATGGCAGGACAGTTATGAGAAAAGTAATCAAGAAAGGTTAAGTAAATAGATTTGAGGCTTCAGATGCCTTAGCTACATTGGGAATTGTTGTTATCAATGTTGTACATGCATTGCGCGGATAAAGGAAGTTCTCTTAACCTTGACCTTATGATATCTGGTAATTATGTTGTGATCATGATTGTGTCGATGTATATATATGTGTACATGTATGTATGTAGATATATCATTTTCTGACGAGATCGTGATTGTTTTGTGCTAATGTTATATGTGTGTGTGTGTGTGTGTGTGTGTGTGTGTGTGTGTGTGTGTGTGTGTGTGTGTGTGTGTGTGTGTGTCCATGTATCTATGTCACTATCTGATAAGGTCATCAGGAATCGTTCTTGTGGAGGAATGATTGCTTATGCAGTTGAATGGCGTGAAGAGATTCCTGGTTCATGAGGAATCAAATGGGAAGAGTAGCCTGATAGATCTATGAGGTCAGTATCATGTGGATATGAATTGATATTATGTAATTATATTATGTTTATGTCATCATTATTTCATGTATATACTTGTAAATGAAAGGATAATTGATGTCATAACAGTTCAAGGGAGAAGGTGGTGATCCTTATTTTCATGTCTTGTAAGAGTTTTCAGTCATTCATGCTCTGCCTTGTATCCTATACCTGTAGATTTAATTGATGCTAAGTGTTTGACAGAATTTCAGTCCTAGTTGGGTATGGTTAGGCCTAGTCCTGGAGTTAGTTTTTGGTTTATTAGTCTTTTCATCATGTGTTTAAGGGATTTCGAAAGTTACAGCAAGTTTTGGGCAGTGGCCCAAATTCTAGGCTTGAAAAGTATCTTAAATCCCGCAAATTCTGGCATAGGTCTACTGGAAATAGTCCCTAGACACAGGAATGCAGGTTTGTGGAAGCGTCCAGAGCTCTCCGGACGCTATCATGTCCATATTATGGGAGTGTCCAGAGGTTTAATAGCTTAAAAACTCAGTGGGACCCAAGGGCATAATACCTGTGTGGTTGGGATGGCTCCTGGGAGTGTTGTTACTGATGTGGAAGGTATGTTTGATGGGTTTCCATTGATTCCACTTCCTTAAGGATACCTAGGAAGTTGAATCATATCATAGTACCCTCTTGTCACATGTTTGTCCCAGTTGGATCATTACTTTGGTAGATATGGGAGGAGGGTGTTACAAATTCAAACGGTTAATTGTAATTTACTAAAACAATAGACTTGAATCTACTCTACCAAATATAGAAACAATTAAACGATCGTGAAATCACGAAGCATACAAGAGAAAGAATTCAATCAAAACATTACACAATGATTTCCTAGGGAAAGCCACAACTTCAAAAACCCCTGTTATTTGTATATTGCATTAGTCAGAAAATATGAGAAGATTACAATGCTTTGCTCAAGCCCGAGCAACCTCTACACTATCTCTATTTGTCTCACTGCTTCATAGGCTGACTATGGCCAACACTTAGCTAATTTCCTAGCCTTCTGTTGTGCTATTCAACAAACCCCCCATTTATTGATTTAATAGTTGATGTTCTATTAGTAAATGGGGACCCTTTATTAAAAAACCCTCCAAGAAAAATTTAGCACTTAGGTGCTTTCTTTTAAACTTTTAAGAAATAAATCAAGATATCAAGTCAAAACCCTTCAAGACTAGAAATTCTCGCCTTTTCACATACCGCTGGACCAAGTGTGTTAAAGGGTTAATTAACAAACAAAATCCGTGAATTGCGATAGAAGGGATCACCGTATTTAACTTAATATATCATTAGACTTTTCATTCAAAGCTAAGACTTAAGGCATTTCCTATAAAATGAAGCACTTATCGCAATCGCATATTAGCTTTCACAAAGGATGCAACTCACAGAGCATGTCGTAATATGCGAAATGTGATATTGTGGTAGAGCGAGTCAATACTTATTGTTGCACTTTACTTGAAAGTCAATCTTATGAACTGCAAGAGTTCGTGAAGTGTGATAGGACCCGGACCTAATAAAATCAAATGTTATAAATTGTAAGTCAAGTCCGGCACGTAGTGAAAATCACTTTATGAAATAATTACTCATTTAGGCAAACTACACTCTAAACAATAAAGAATATGTCGCTCATCTCGCATCTCACATCCTGCAGAATATTAAAAAACTCTAGGAAAATGCACAACCAAAAATGCAAAAGCGCGATTTACGATGTTGTGACAATCTTATCGCAATCACAAAATTGGCATTCTCACAGTTTAAACTCACCACCTTAAATTTTTTTCCTTCCCGTTTGCGATGCAGTAGTTTAATGAGTAATAAAGACAACGATAAGAGACCTTAGTGGCTATTTAATGAGTTTAATGGCATTAATGTTAAAGAGCGGCTTGACGTGATACGATATATTTTCATCTACGTTTTGAATAAAATCTCCTTTCTTGTCTCCTTTTTGAGGTTAATTGTATCATTTAATTCTCACTGTCATTCTCGCTTTTGTTTATCTGATAACTTCCATTTTCTCCATTTAAGGAAACCTCCACAGAAAACATCGTTAGAAAGAATGGTGAAGAAAGGAAAGGCAAATGCATTTGAGAAATCAGACATGGTACCTCTTTTCTCTGATACCACATGTAACAAGGACAGAGGAACCACGACATGGGAGGCCATGTATAACTTGTTAGAAGAAGAGCATCCCAGGCCACTGGTAACAAAGGCCACGGTTGATGCTCAGGAGTCATCTGACGCCTCGTATTTCTAAATAGCATGTTCATTCCTGTATCGAATAGCTACAAGACCAAAGATAATACCATACACGGATATGTTCAAATGGGTAATTGCCGAGGTAGACATCTCAGACAGAACCTTCAAGAATAATAGGCAAGAATTCATGGGATCTTTCTCAACAGACAGCCTGTAACTAATGTACCAGTTACCAAAGCCTCAAAAGCTCTGCAACAAACAATTCCTTGAGAAATTTTCCAAAGAAAATGAGGACCCGTTAGATGTTAGGCAGACCTAGAAATCAAATAGAGGTAAGCTCAAATGGGATAAAACTAGTATGTACTCAATGGCATCCATTTCTCCCCCTCATACTTTTGCAGTAGCTATGATATGTTGGTTACTTGGTAGACCAGATAGCACCAAGTTTTCCATGGAATGGCTCTTGTTAATAGATGTCGCAGTAAATGCAAAAATTATGAACTGGGCTCACATTTTATCAAACAATTTGGCAAAGGCCATTATAGAATATAGAAGGAAAAGAAGTACTTCTTTAAGGATTTTTCCCGCTTTCTTCATGAGTGATTTTGTTATGGATGTAATTTGTTTTTGTTCTCAATTTTCTAATATGGGATGGAAGTGGACTGTACAAAACCTACTTCCCATCCATATATACCATAAAATTTTGTGGGAATATCAATTCCACCCCCATTTTTATAAAATCTGTCAAGGGGTTATGCTACCTATTTGTAGAGAAATATTCAATAGAGTTGCCCCTAGGTTTTCTAAGGAGGCCGAAGTAGATATGTTACCAGTAGCCAGATGGTTTGGGGAAGATACATTCACCTACATCAGAGTTTTTGAGAGCATTGCTTCACCGCATGTCCTCCCATATTATGTCCCCGACAAACTAATGACTAGAGAAATAGCCTACCAAACAATAGGGGAAGGCGGATTGAGCAGAGGACTGAAAGAGTAGAAGAAGGCCATTTGGCCTACATTCCCATTACAATGTGGTGCTTTTGCACTACATGATTATGGACATGCATTAAAAGAAGCATAGATTATTATGTCTCTGAAATTAGCTACAGTTCCGAGAAGGCAATACGACCCAAATGGCACTATTAAGGAATTTACTACTATGGTAAAAGTTAAACAGTTCACCCACGAAGAGGACGCCTTTGATGACCTCTTCCTATAGGCAGAAACATTTTCACAAGTTTTGCATATGGCATCACTACTTTTGACCCCGGAAGATATTAATGTTTTCCATGTGTACAGGAAAAAGAGATTATTAAAGGTCCCATTGGACTTACTGCATATTGAACCAATAAGGGAGCCAACTCCGCATGTAAGCTTGGAGGGAAGCTCCAAAGAAAACTCTGAAGAAGAAACCCAAGAGAGATTGACTCATGAGTCAAAGCATTCAGAGCGACAGTCTCAAAATGGGGGGCAAGGGGGGACACAAATAAAGAGTCTGAAAAAGACATAGTTGGAAGTACTGAGGAGATGGTCGAGCAGTCCTTAGCAAAGAAACGGGAAGAGGTTGCTTCTACCCCAACTCAGTTAGGTAAAGCTCCAATCATTGACCTGGAACAAGAATGGGAGAAGTTCAATAAAAAGCTCCACACAGACACAAACCTTGAGCAAACATCTAAAATGCAAACCCCCAAGCAAATCCAAAAACAACAGGGGAAGGAGCTAGAGGAACTCAAGACATTGAGATCATTCCTACTATTCCTACTTCAGAAATTGTCTTAAGAATTGAGGAAATACCTCCGTTATATGTATTCTACAGTCCTACCCACAAGGTTGTATTAAAAAGACAAAGGAAGAATGGACGCCATGGCTGTTATGACTATGGAAAATGAGCCAATGGATATTGTATGGAGGGACTTGCCTATCGACCCATCTAAGAATCTCACAAATCTATCACAGTTTGCAGGAGCCCATGCCACAGCAACCATCAACAAGACAACAGAGGTCCAAATGCTGTTGAATGAAAAGGAACAGAAAATTTTGTTGCTAGAACAGAAATTAGCCCAATAAAAATCTAACCAGCAAGCAGAATTACAAGTAGCCCAGCTCCAAAGAGAATTCGAACAGATGAGGATACAACACCAAGCCAGCTTAGCAAAAAAGGATTCGCAAATACAAGCCATGATAGATAAATTTAAAGATAATCCGCAAATTGACGAATTCATCAAAGAATAATTCAACCTTAATTCCCTACTAATGTAGCGAAAGGAAGTATTTTGCCAGAAAATCTCGCAAATAAATCCTTATTGCAAGACCAATGATAAATTAACAAACCAAGTTATCGATATGAGGTTTGAGTACGACGAAATCCACAAAAGGGTTTCTGAATTTATCACCTGGCAAGAATCAGAGGATGGAAGAAAAGTTGACCTACCAAAGTTGGAAGAGTCTCATAAAGATATTCTATTTATGGATTAGGATTCTCGGTTGAAATAGGCAGAAAGGGAAACAACAATAGCAACGACAACAACAAACAGCATAATAAAATCCATTAATGAAAATATTCATGGCGCTAATCTTTTCAAGGAGTGTGTACCAGGGTTTCTTCCTAATGTCAAACAATTAGGGCAGTAGTGGAAACAGGCAGTACAGGAAAAGGAGGAGGCAATCAAACAGTTAAACACGCTGAATTAGGAAGCATACTATCAGTTTCTAGTAAAACCACATAGTCAGTGGATGAATCTAAGGTGTTTAACAACCTCTACACAAAAAATGGTGCCAGCATTGACAGATGCCATATTTGCTAGGAAGTTAAAATATGTAATCGGCCGGCCACCCTAGCTCAAGTCAATGACTGATATTTGCGACCTTAGAGATCAAGGTTGTTTGAAACCTCCTCAACTATTTTTTTAATAATCTATTTTGAGACATATAGTTTAGTATTTAAACCCCTCTCATGCATTTAGAGAGGGGTCCAGAAATTTTATCAAAAACACTTTTCAAGACATTACACTTCTATACTTTTGAGGAGGTTTTGATGAAATGAATGGAACATGATCTATTTTTCTTTAAATATCTAGCATGCTCTATTGAAATGCACTTTTGTACTCTTAGAATGTGTTGGATTGAATGAGATTGGGTCAATATTGCTGAAGCACATGAGCAGGAATTATCATATATGGTACTTTTATCGTATGATTATGTTTTATTTATGTATTAAGTAATAATTCTTCTTTCAATTGTTTTGTGTATGAAAGTCAGAATTATAGTTTCACATTATTGCACTTCTGTATGATGTTAGCTCTGATTCCATTTTGAATACATGAACGATTTTTATATGCGATATATTTCTCATAATTTTTTTGTCAAACTATTTATCCAAAACAATTATCTTTAAACGGTTTCATTTATTTTGACAGTTGAATGATCTTTATTACCAATTGTTGTAAGACATCATTGTAGATCGCATATCATATCTTATTCCCGGGTATATTATAGTTAGATAATGTTAGATTAAAGATATATGCATGTGTTTAGTAGTTAGATTAAACTACACTTAGCTTAGACATTTCCCATTACATCCTAAATCATTTCATCAACATTATCAAATCAACCCTTTCTGGGAAACTAATCCAATTATCCCTAGTTGGAGCCACTATACCAAATGGAAAAGGAGTTGCTTTCAAGGTCTGGACTGGGTGGTTTTCCCCCATGTTGTTACAGCAATTTTCGAGGCTTCAACACCTTCCAAGCTCCAACTTCCTTGAGTTGTTCAATAAGGAATTAGACTCTCATTTAATAGGAATTTTCCTCCATTGGATTGCGCAATTCCTTGTTGGAAACACTGAGAAGGGGTTGAATCAGTATTTCTTTTCAATTGTTATTTTTACCAGTTAGATCACTTATATTTAGAACACAAAATGAACAATAAGAATAAATGTTTTTATTAATTTCATTTTTACAATAAATCAAATACAGTATATGTAGGGCTCCAACCCTAGATGAAAACACCGATCTTCAATCTCCTAGTCTCCAACCTGTATTTTTCCAAGCACCAACTTAGACTTCCAAGGCTCCAACCTTGTCAATTTAGAGGAACCAACCTCAAGGGATCCAACCGTATATCTGGTTCAGGCTCCAACCTTGTCAAGTTAGAGGAACCAACCTCAAGGGATCCAACCCTATATCTGGTTCAGGCTCCAACCTGGTTTCTTGAGGACTCTGATCCTCTAGGGCTCTAACCCTATCCACCAAGGCACCTACCTTGTCTTTTCGAGGCTCCAACCTCTTGGTCTCCAACCCTCACTTTACTTTGTTCAGATGTATTTGGTTATACTTCACGACTCTCAATGTCTTCTTCAACGAGCCCTATCAATCTTTGCTTAGTCTTCACTTTGGTCTCCACATTACATCATCAATGACAACCTCGATCTCCTTGAAGGTGTCACCACTACTCTTCGTCGTACTCAAACTAGATCTCCAAGGTCACATCATGAGGGCCTTAAACAATGCATCATGGTCTAGTGGATGTCCTTCTTCAAGGATTATTTAGCGACTGCTCTTCAAGTATCTTCAAGTGTACTTCAAAATTGCTTGCAACAAATGATGCTCTCACAATGTTGCTCCAAGCCTCAACAACGCTACAATAGGCCTTCAAATGGATCCGAGATATGCTTTGGAAAATGCTTCAAACAACCACAAAAATTCCCCTCCAAGTTACTTTAAGGTCTGGTTCAAAGTGTCTCCAAGATGTCTTTCAAATGAGCCCAAAAATATCTTCAAGTCTTCTCTAGGATTGTCTTCAAAAATCTGCAATAGGATTGCTCAAATAAGGTCTTCAAATATGTTCCAAATCACCTCAGTGAGGTCCTCAATTACACTTCATAAACTGCTCCAAAAGGGGGTCTCCACGAGCTTCCCAAAACTACTACAGATATGCTTCAAAAGGCTCCTTCAAAAAAGCTTTAGCATACCTCCAAAACACCCTCAAGGACTTCCTTCAAAAGACACTTAACTCCTGATTCAAGTCTTGCTTAAGTTGTTGCACTGGTAGGATATACTTAGCCTTAATCTAAAATGAGTATGGTAACATCTCTTCCTTTTCCCTGTAACAAGGAATGCCTTTGATACAATAGTCTTATAGCCTCAAAATCTTCTCTTGACAGAGATATAATAGCTTCAAAATTCTTGCATAAACAGAGATATAATTGCCTCAAAACTTTTACTTGGACAGAGATATAACAACTTTCTAATTTTTTCTTCTCCACATATAAGATTGTCTCATGCTCTTCACTAGCTTCCACAGGGATACATCTCAAATTCCACTGATATAAATATAATTATAAAATCTCATTCCTTCAACCGAGCTTCCAAAAACAAGTCCGAAATATAATAGTTCTAGGAATGTTCTTAAGGTATCAACCTCTACAAATACAAGTCTGATATCTGAAACGATACTGTCACAGTTCTATCCACAGATCCGAGGAATAAAAGTTGTGTTATAATAAGAATTTCCCAAACAGTTAATCTTCTTTTTCCTCCTCGGGTTATGTCTCCTTTTGAGCCTCGTATCTGTATTGATCACCGAGATTGGATGCTAGAACGAAGTGTTTTAACATCAATTTATACAAATTTTACCTATAAATGAAAAGACACGTCCTTTCATAGCAATTGACATGCTAGAGCCGACATGAATATAAGGCCGACTTATGAATTGAATATTGAAATTAATCTTATCGTTGAAACATCACTCTTTATGGAGGAGCCAACCTTCTAAGTAAATAAATGGATAGTCATATCTTTAGTAGCCGACATGGGGATGATTATGGGGAGATTTTATTTAACAAATTTTCATTGGGTTGCCATGATGTATATGCATTATATGTCTGCTATGTGAAAGATGGAAAAAAAACAAAAGAGATCATGCTAGAGACTTGTTTTCCATGCAAAAGACCTTGTCTGCCATTGTATCCCATTTACCATGTACATGCAGCAATTATACATTGTCTACCATGTATGGTCATAGGAAACATGTATGCCATGTTTGTCTGCCATTAAACAAAGTCATTTTATGTATATGGTAATGGTAAAATGCATAGGTATATGATGTTTGCATAGCTATTTTAGGAATTAAGCAAAGTCATTTCATGTATATGGTGTGTATGCTTCAATAAGGCTAGGATATTATATGGGACTTGCATTAATATTTTAATGCTTAAATATTCATCTATGTAGGGTTTTATTCATTTGAAAATACATAGTAGAACTAGGGTTTCATTAGGATATGTAAAAGGATTAAGATTTGGATTAGGTTAGGGTTTTATATGAAAGGTCTTCACACTTGGAACTTCTTCAATAGTTTGGATATGATTAGGATTAGTGTTTTCTTCAACTAGGGTTATAGCATTATGTAAATCTAGAATTTCCCTAGGGTTGGGGCAACATCACGCATCATAAGAATATTTTCCATCTCATCAATGCAATATTAACATCAATGACAAGCTTGACTAACAATTTAGGCTCTTCCTCTGACTGCATGCACCATCTGTACAACTCGAAAATTTATAAAACTGATAGTACACTTCCCTTGAACTTTAATCTCAACTGGGTAACTCATAAAGCACACATGCATGAGTTATTTATGGTTGATTTATCAGTGAACTGGTTGAACACTAAAATTGCACCCCACTGCTAGACTTCCTACTAGTTCCTCCAACAGTTGGAACTAGTTTAATTGACTTTAACTCAGTTTTACTAAATTAATTAATTACAACTCAAAATAAACTCAACCAAGGCTCCTATAAAGTAGGAGATACTCTACATGACTCAAGTTAGACCCTCAACTCGAATTAATTGAACCAACTAAGTCAAATTATCTTAGTTAACTCGTACAAGTTGTCTTGTGATGTGGAATTACACTTTTTCTCCTAATTTAATTCAAGAGGAAATTAAATTAATATTTTCTTGTTGCCATTTTCAACAGTCACGAAGCAAGAAAATAGGATTACAGTGCAAGGTGTGCTTCAGAGTTGAAGCAATACATTGTAATTGTTTCTATTTTCATCTAAATTAATGCAAAGCAATGGAGGGGTTTTCTTAGTTGGGTTCTCCTATAAATAAATGAGTACTTGTGGTTTTGATTGTTGCATGTCTATGCATGTTGTTCTATACTATGATTTCCATTCTGCAAATTTGTAGAGTAGAATTTGTGTCTCCTGATTTCAGTTCGATTTCTTGAGAAGTTGCAATTTCTATCAAATTTCTACATGGTATCAGAGCCCTGAAATCACATTAGAACCACTATTTCAAATTTGTCCCTCAGAAATTCGAATTTGCAGCTTCAATGTAGTAGCTTTTCTTTACATTCAATGGATTGAAAGAAATTGGAGAATGCCCTGGAGGGTAACTCAAATATCGTAGCTTGGAAGGACCGAAAGGAAGTAGTGTTCGCTGATAATGGTGTGTTAGAAGATGTTAAAATTGATATTGCAAAACCTCTACAGTCGAATGCATAGCAGTTAACCTAGTGGAAGAAGGATGTTGCTAGAGCCAAGAGGATCATCCAGGAGGGTGTGAGAGACCACATAGTCTCGAAGTTAGATGGCGAGGAGAGTCCATTTGCTATGTGGAAGACCCTCACTGAGCTATTTGAAAATAGTAGTAATGCCAGAAAATTTGATTTGATAAACAAATTAAGGGTTGAAGACAAAGGGTATGATGTAGTCTTCCGCAATGGGAAGGCCTACCTCAAGCATTTTGCTTCAGGTCAAATCAAGCATAATGGTGCCAAGATCGAGAGCCTCTACAAATTGCAGGAAGATGCATGTGCAGCCTTGAAAAGCAAGGAAGAGATTCCTCATAGTAGAGATGTGATGGTTAAGAGAAAGCATGATAGAGCTCTCAAGATGGCACCTTCTAGTTCAGAGGGATCAATTGCATCCATACCTCCAGGAGTGAGGTGGCGCAATGTAGAGCCCTACTTCCAGAGTTGCAAAGATTTGGGTAGGGTCCATAGGAGAGCAATAGCAGTTGCAATATACTTTTCTCATGGATCATTAGCCTTGCTACAGGGGCCCACAATATTCAGTAGCAGAAGTATCAGCGTCAGTTGATGCAATCAGATCTTGAGGAACAGTTGCAAATTAGTTGCAATCAGATGTTGAGGAGCACAAAACAATATTGTCAGCAGTACAAGAGGCACATTGCAGAATAAATAAGAGTGCAGTTTTTTCCCAAAAGACATTGCAAAGACCAGTAGCATTCAGATGCTCAAGAGACAGTGGTAGCTTAGAGACACAATTGATTCTATGTTTTGGACCAGGGAAAATTTGAAGAACACCCCCTAAATTTATATGTATAATAAATGGGCGAATCTCCATGGTATATAGGAAAAATGGAAGGCGATTTTATCAATAATATAATATGTATATATAATTTTTTGGCAAATCTCTCACCATGCATGGCAAATATTCTACTCAATTATAATGTCTTGTAAGATCTTGGTGAGTCTTTCACTAAATAATAAAACTTTGTAAGGTCCTAGTGAATGTTAGCATTGTGAACTCTTAGAGAATTTTTTGAAAAAGTATAAAACCATATATGACAAGAGCCACATGGTGGCAATATCATTGTTTTTTTCACATTTCCACGAAGTGGAACTTGTTTATAAAATTATAAAAAAGCCAACCAAGTCCCATATAATATGCAGGTAAGCTTATAACAGAGTCTGATACATCTACTATGCTTGTCTTCATTCAAGTGTCATAGCTACTATACTTAATAATGTGAATCACAACTCTCCCAGAACTCAACTCTATAGTGTAATTAAAACCTTTGGAAATTGAATCTGACAACTCTATAAAAAGGATTAATGAAATATAAGCTTTTGTGAATGATCCCACTAATTATCACTGCTAAACAATCAATCTAGACTATGAAGTCTTCCATCTTGATCACAATCATGCTCATGATCAAGGGAGTGCGACCACCTAGCCTGACGTAATGGCCATCATAGCTTCCAATAATCAACAACCACCTTGCAAGGACATCCTAGCTCATGTCTCATGAATTTTATTCATCAATCTTAACTAATATAAATCTTATAAAGATAATATTAGAATCCTCTCCGAATTCACTGTTAATACAAGGGTAAAGGAAATTTTCTAGCTCAAGGCACTAGCCAATACCAACTTTGGTATTTGTGACCCCTTTTTGGGGATGCACCTACCCTGCCCCATTGGGTTTCTGCGTTGTAACATAGTTCAAGGATCACAAGACTTTCCAATCTTCCTACTCCATTAGACACACTTTATATGCTATACATAGTGAATGGAAAAGAAGCATTATAGAACACACAATTTCATAGAAGGAAGAAAAATCTTAGCCAGTTCAATATCAAAATCTTAACCATTGATTAATAAAGAATAACAAGTAGTGTAATGAATTGTTCTAAGTTATTTATTTACAAGTTGTAAAGAATGTAGTGGAATGGAAAATATTACTTAGGCAACCCTTCAATATTTTCTACTAATATGTCTGTGCATGTACATATGAAATTAAGAGCATTGTTGAATACAAAGTTTCCTTTTCTCTTGCTTCCATTTTGACAAATCAGTGTGAAATCAATGTCACTTTGAATCTCCTTTCTTGTGTGGATGTTTTGACAAATCAATGTGAAATCAAAGTCACTTTGAATTTCCTTTCCTGCGAGGCATCACATCCACAGTTGATTAGTAAAATATAATCTACTATATATTATGTTCAAGAAACTGACTGCAATCTACAGTGGAAATGAGACCTCAATTCTTATTCTGAATTTGAATATCTCTGGACAACATAAGAGATAAAAATGCATATGGCCTTAGTAGCTAGAAAACAATCACTCCATCATTACAAGACCACCTAGATTTCGACACTAAATCTAAATAATGGCACTAGTTGTAGTGCTTATTTGCATTAACACCATGGAAAAGCAACAACAATGTTTCAAAGTACACTTACTAGAAAAGTTGTAATGTTCTGGGAATATTTAATGATAGCATCTAAACCTCATAGCTATGGTGGGGAAACTAGGGAACCCAAATATTGGAAGATATCTCATACCAAATCTGAGAAAAAAATAAAAAAGGGAAAAAAATCAAAATCTATAAATCAAGCAATGAATTGTTTACAAATCAAATACAATTCCTTTAACTAACAGTTAAATTGTGGTGATATATTTAAATATTTAGTAAGAGGGTAACTTCAAACCATGGAATATTACCTTTGTCATTACTGTCATCCCTCAGTGAGTGAGATTACAAATCAATACTTATGGAAAGATTGTAAGAAATTCTGTGAAATAGTAAAGCGTAACCTCTATTTTCAAGCAACAAAATCAAGACATTGTTACATCAAGAGCCATAATTGATACATAATCAATGAATCAAGTCCTTGTATGGCACAAGCTTGTTTCATAACCTCTATTTTCTCAATAACAAAATCAAGACATTGTATGTGGTTATTGCCAAAAGGAAACTGCGTTCTAATTTGGAAGAGGATCTTATCAAAAGACATGGATTTATTCAAAGCTACAAAGCCTAATGGGTTACTGAAAAATAAGTTGAAATATGGGATCATGATACTTAAATTGAAAAAATATGCTTTCCTTTTAGAAACATTATAGTTATACAATGTTTTTTGAAAGCATTAGAATTTGAAATTGGGCCTTTCTATCAAGACAAATTTTCATTAACAGAATGTACTTTCCTACCTGAAACGTTGTAGATATCCAAGAAAAACTTGAAAAGCATAAGAGAAGTTAGCATAATGTACTTTCTTTCCTTCCTTAACGTTCTTAAAGAGTTGAGGTTCCCCAAGTCATCAGGTAACTTTCGAAGGAAATGACAGTTAGTTATAGTCCAATTCACAACTGAAGATGTGTCACAAATACGAGGGGGCATCTCCTCCAAATCACAAAAGTGCTCCAGGTTAAAATCTAGCATTATTGGAAGCTTAATGCTCGATTGGTTGTTATTGAACCCAGACATTTTTCCATTCTTCACTAAAAGCTTAAAGATAGCTTCTCTAAGTTCTACATGACTTTACTATGCTCTTGAAGTGGGGGCACATGCACGCTCTCCAAGTGAATAGTCTTAAACTAAGTGAAGATAAGGTCGATAGATCATTTAGTGTGGATCTCTTTAACCCATAATTGAATACTATGTCTCTCTTGAACCCATAATTGAATACTATTAGGACTTTCAAATTTTTCATGGAACTCAAAAATGTTGGAAGAAAGTATTTGCTTCCAAAAAGAGTAAAACTAAAGCCTCTGCTTGAGGACAATTGATGTCACACCACTAACACTTCTCCATGGAATCTATATAGGTAAACCATAAATGCATAATTCCATTAGAATATTGTGTTTATTGAATACACAAATGAAATCATTGCATTTCTTTAAAATATCTTTTGAAAACAAAATTACTGAAATTACATATCGATAACCTAGTGGGTGTAGGATAAATTCACCCGTGTCATTCACAGAAAGCATGAGAAAAAACCTAATACTATATATAAAACCAAGAAAAATTCAAATTCATCACTTCTAGGGACCTCGTAACCACCATGCCAATACACAAGTATGTTCCTGTTTGCAGTTAGAAAAATTACCCAAATTACAATCTGTTTACTCCAGCATATGTTGGAAATTTATAGAAGGATGACTAGTGCAATCAATCCATTCCTTTTAGCCCTGGATTTCTTTCAGTGTAAAACAGAAGTATACAAATATACTTGTCCAATGTCTATGTTTTAACCATTCACCTTAAGATGTTTTTACAATATAATTTCCTAAGTCTATTTAATATCTTCATTATCATAAAAACCAACCTATATCCATCTTAACTCCACATCTACCACTCTTAGGGGGATGGAATCTATTTATCCCTCTGAGCACATGGTAGACCCAGAATTAAGATGGATCTAAGATGATAGAATTTCCCCTTTAAATAGTCTATGCTCACATGAATACCATGGTATTACCATGGGTTATCATAAACCTGGAGCTTAAAAATTACTATTAGTAATTTATAAAAAATAATAAAATTAATAGTTGAATTTTATTTTATTTTGTTTTTTAACCATGCTAAAATTTTTAACATACATTAAATTACAACACCATTTTTACTCTTGATCCACCAAGCCCCGAGAGGGATCAAGTATTTTTTCACTCTATGCTATGCATATCATGATATTTGATACCTCTCGGGGGTTAGTAGATCCAAAGTAAAGATGGATCTATGTTGGTTTAATTCCCCCATTTAAATAGGCTACATTCCAGGTGAATACCATGGGTCAATACCACGTGCCATTTTGGTGAATACCATGGGTCAATACCATGTGCCATTTTTATTCTTATTAATACTAATATTAGGGTTAATAATTTTTTTTGCATGGTATTAATAACAATCTAGTCCATGGTATTTGTCTCATAGTATTTTGCCCATAGGTTTCACCTCAATATAACGCATTTTTTTAGTGTTCGTAAATATAAGGTGACTTATGGAGTAAATATAAAAAAATGTTTTATTTATTTACCATACCTCTCGTTTATTTATATTTTTATTAATTTACCATACCTCTTTTACAAATATGGTATTTGGCCCATAGGATTCACTTAAATAAAACCTCTTTCTTGAGCCTTCATAAATAGAACGAGGGTTATGGACTAAATATAAAAAGAGGTTTTATTTATTTACCATACGTCTAGTTTATTTTTATTTTTATTTATTTACCATACCTCCACTTTACTTATATTTTTATTTGTTTACACCATATAAAGTGATTTATGGAGTAAATATAAAAAATGTTTTATTTATTTACTATACCTCTCATTTATTTTTATTTTTATTAATTTACCATACCTCTTTTATAAATATGGTATTTGGCCCATAGGATTCACTTAAATAAAACCTATTCTTGAAAATGGGTGAATGGATTCACTTAAATAAAACCTATTCTTGAAAATGGGCGAATGGAAGGTTGTAACTCCTAGTTTCAAGGGCTAAATTTACCTTTTTTACCCTCCCTTAAAGTAAGGTGGGCTATTTGAGGTGATTTGTAAAAATGTACTATAATACAAAATATTTTCCCACTAAAAATTTAAAACCCCTTAATTTCGCCAAAGGGCGAACATCGCCCCTAAAATTTTCTATGTTTTGGATGCAAAATAAGGTGGGCTATTTGAGGTGATTTGTAAAAATGTACTATGATACAAAATATTCGCCCACTAAAAATTTAAAACCCCTTAATTTCACCAAAAGGCGAACATTCACCCCTAAAATTTTCTATGTTTTGGACGCTTCTCAGTTGCAGTTGTTGCAGTAGCAACAGCAACAGTGAGAGAGAGTCTTGTTAAAGTGTATTCCTATAGGAGCTGAATTGGAGTTGTGCATAACCCTTTTCTTGCTAAGAGGGAGTGTTGAAATTGTAGCAAGAAAAAAGCTCAATTTTGACTTGTGCCTTAGTCAAATTAAGTAAATCCAATTTCCACATAAGCAAGATAACTTGAGGCACTTAACTTGTGTGACATGGTCTTACTCAAAAAGTTTGAGTTATAGGCTAGAAGTAGAGTTGTGCATGTAGTGATTGCTAAAATTTAGCAATCTAGTTGAGTTATTGTTAGTTGAACTTAGTTAATTGAGCTCTAGTCGTTAATTGAGTCAGTTGAAGCCCAGTTGAGTAGTTAAGACTATTGTTAACTCACTAATTTCTCAGTTAACTAATTAATCAACTAAAAATAGACACAATCATGCATGGAACTCGAATTGCCTAGTTGAGGTGGTGGAAAAATGCATGTTTGTATTCTATATTTATATATTGTTGAGGGTACAAGTTTGTAATGAGCAAGAGATCAATTCCTCAAGGTATAGAGCAAAAAAGTAGGGAATTTCTACTATTCTTTAGGGGCTAATTCCTCGAGGATTGCGCAAGGAAATAGGAGGTTCGATGAGACTTGAATTGGCTACGTGTTGGCTAGAGGAAATCAAAAAGCCGGGGAACATGATTAGAGTTCAGAGTGTGCTTAAGACATTGTAATTGTTTCTCTTTTCCTCTAAATTAATGCAAAGCAATGGAGAGATTTTATTATAGTAAAATTTGTATCTTTTATTTCAATTTGATTTTTGAATGGTTGCAATTTCTATCGAAATTCTACAAAACTCCCGGCAAGAAATTAGAAAATAAATAAATGTGATGAAATAAGATGAAGATAAAATTAAAATGAACTTTTAATTAAAATTAAGATGATTGATAAAATTTCAAATTCGATTTTAATTTTTGTGCCGTTAATTAATTTGTTTATATTTTAAGTTCAATGTCATTTTAGCGCTAATTATCTCCTGGATCCATACTTCGTACTCTGCTGTAGCATGGCCACTGGCCAGCTTTGTAAAGGGCGTCGATTTGACCTCACGAGGATCAGCCCCCACTCCACCCACGCAAAATCACGGTGACGTATATTGTATGACGACCACAAAACACTTGGAAGCGAGAGAGAGGAGCAGGTGGGACGCAGATACCAATGCAATAAAATGCACTTTTCTGACAGTCGGTATTGGGCAAAACAAAATCCAGTGGAGCGACAAAGCAACAGTAAGTAACCCACCCACCATTGGGAGGTCACACACCAATTCAGACATACCAAACACTCATGGTAATAACATTATTATGCTCACAATAATAGACTAACAACGGCAAGCACAACAGGTTTCCGAAACCCTATGGGATCGGCGGCCAAATTCCCACTCAAAACTTTTGGAAATTAAATGCATTTACTTACTTTTTTATCCGAATTGAACGCATTGCATCAACTCAAAACTTTTGGAAATTAAATGCATTTACTTACATTTTTATCCGAATTGAACACATTGCACCAACTCTCTTTTAAAGTTTGTACAGCAAAGGGTGTGCCCAAGAAAAATCGTATGGAAGAACGCTAACCAGAAAATTGTATTTTACAAATTACATAGCAAGTGAACTGTCGGCAATATTCACTCCGCAATATAATTCTTCTACGTTTTGAACTTTCTTGGGTTAAAAAATGTATGTTTCAACTGGGTAGTCTGCTTAATAAGTGTTTCTCAAATTTTTTTCAGACCAATAAAATTCATGTATACATTAAAAAAGTAGTACGATTTAATCCGGAAAAATATATTCCAATCTCGCGAGTCCAAAATTGGATTGCCAAATTCTGACTTGAAAAGCCAAAAGTAAACCCAAAAAATTAAAATAATTCCAGTCTCGCGAGTCCAAAATTGGATTGCCAAATTTTGACTTTAAAAGCCAAAAGCAACCCCAACAAAATATTCCAATCTCACGTCACTCAAATTGTATTCCCAAATTCGGACGCACAAATCCAAAAGTAACCATAATTAGAAAACGCTACTCCAAAAACATAAACTCTGGGCATGAAAAATTGTGTATATCACATTAATTAATTTGGTAAATTCGGAGAGTTCACATTCCTAGGTATTACAGTGGAATATTCACATCCAAAACACACACATATATATAATATTATTTCCCTTTCTATTATACCTATAAATTTTCCAAATCTTTCGTATCTATTATACCTGTAACCTGCCTACTTGTTCTCGACACATACGATAATCATTTAAATCACAGACCATGGAACCGCCGTAATCATTTGGATGATGGTGCACTGTGTTGATCTGACGTGGGATAATGTATTCTTCTGTGTATTAAGTTTCAAATCTTATTCAGGCACCCGGGAAAACACGTTACCGGAAAAGCATTTATACATTCCCAAAAAGGAAAACGGGCTAGAGGACTCAGGAACAAGAACCACCTGGTCGACTATTCTAGTGTTAAGGCAGGAATGGGAATAGCAATGGCAATGCAAACGAGAACCCAAAATGAGAAACGGCTGTCACGATTCTTTTTGGTACCATACGAAAGAAAACAAGTAGGCTACAAGGAGATGGGATTCGATCTCATTCCCCTGTGCGCAAATGTTGGTGATAAGAAATTTCTAGACCATTATGTGCGCTAAGTTGTAGTCTATGCTTGTGTCACAACTTAGTGCACTGTCTGGTTATAGTCGACCCTTGTGTCGCAACTTGTATTTTAACTGTTCCAATGTGGCATTTCAACTGTCGCACTTAGAAATAAGTGTTGCTTTGTTGTTGCTTCAAGGTGTGATTGTTGCTCATGAGTCCTATGCATTCATGTGGCTTATATTGATAGTTTTCATGTGTGTGATCTATGTTTGATTCTAGTTCAGATACTTTTTTCTTCCTTACTCTATTGGTCCCACACTTAGCCATTTTAGAGCTCTTCTTGGTCCTTCTGCCCAGTGCAAGTTATGAAAGCTTCAATCCTTCACTAGGTGATGAGCACTACCTATTCATGAGTCTTAACTAGGAAATTTCCTCTTCTAGTGAGTATTCGTGGGTGCAGAGTGCATCTTTAGTGAATAGTCAATCATAGTTGAAGAAAATTATTCCCCGCAAAAGGATGCCTCTTCAAAAGCGCACTTCAGAAGAACAAGGACTTTGTCCCTTCAAAAGTGCACTTTGGGAAAACAAGGACCCTATACCTCTTCAAAAGCGCACTTCGAAAGAACAAGGACCTTCTCTCCCTTCAAAAGGGCACTTAAGAAAAACAAAGGTCCTCTACCTCTTTAATAACGCATGTCGCACTCTCAAAAAACAGTGGGACTGTTACTGTGCTTTGTGCCCTCAGTGGCTCTTCCAAAGCGCATAGCACACTATCAAGCAACAATGGTTCCTCCTTGTTTGTTGTGCCTGCACCCTACGCCCAAGCAAACCTTCTCTCTCTCCCTAAGTGCATGGCACACTTTTAGTAAATAGCGGGGTCATCCCTTGCTCACTATCTGACTCAACTATACTTTCATTGTCTCCTACTCCTTTGAGCCTACCGTATGGCACAATTTTAATCAACAAGCTCATCGCATTGTCCCTTGCACTAGGCCACCACATTAGACCTTGAAGAACTCCTCATAACGCAAAGCACATCTTTAGTGAACAATGGTGCTTTCCGAAGCCACTATTGAACTCAACTACGTTCTCCTAGTCAAGCCCTTCCTTCTCAAGTCCTTTCACAAGCCTTCACAAGCAGCGTCTTCCATGAACAAGGTAGAGATAGGATAGATTTTTTCAAGATCGGTTTTTCCTTGTCATGAGTGATGTTCATTAGAAGGTGTACCTTCTTAGTGTGACAACGTGCTACTTAAGGAAGATACCAAGGAGAGGAAGCAAACAAGCTCTTACAGAGAAGAAGCACAAGGAGAACCATTATTCAAACATGAAGAGATATTGAACCAAGACAGTTTGAAGACATTACATGATAACTCAAAAGGTCCCGATGTTGATCCATCACCATTTGGAGGGTGAAAATGGAGTACAGATCTTTCATGAAGATTGAAAACATAGCAATAAAGAGAACAACTTGGCATTTCCACTTCATCATGACCTCCTTGTCATCATTATTAATTTGTAACTTGTACAAGTGTCACCACTATGTCATATGTGTCCATGTGCCTTGCCACATCATCATGTGAAATGTAATGATGTATTCAAAAGGAAAAGGACAAAATGTATTCTGTGAAAGTCCAAGAGTCATATGTGGAATATAGTAACATGTGGACAAATGAATCAAGTAGAAGTTCAAGAGTCATTAAGAGACGTCCAAAAATCATTTTTGAAGTTCCAAGGTCACATGGGAAGTCTAAGAGTCATGAGGGTAGTTCAAGAGTCATGGGGTCATGAAAAGTCATTCCTCTTGTTATAAATACTCCCTCATAACTCAAGCAAAAAGCTTTTGGAGGGTTAGGCTTTGGAAAGCTAGTCTTGGTTTCTCTAACTTGGCATAGGAGACAACTATTCTTTGGAGAAACAAGAAGTGATTTAATGTTCCACTACTAGAACTAGTGTCTCGCCATTGTAATTGTGTACTTGGATCTTTCACCTAATATTGAAGCTCATTAAGCTAACACACTTCCATTCACGTATCGTGAATGTTTTAAAACTATTATTTCGATGTTTGCAGTATATGTCGGCATTCGTATGTACTAAAGAAATTGAATTATTTCAGTGGCTTTTGTGTTTATCTTATTGAATGTGTGTTGTATTTTCTTCCATGAATCTTTGTTATCTTGTGAACTAATTTGCAGATTAATCATTGAATCTTTCCTTGCTATCATGTGTCTCTCTTAGGATGGTACTATTACTTTTTTTCTAGAGACATACTCTTGTCCCCCTCTCATGAAAGCCTCATTTTATACATTGCAATTGATGTTTCACAATGCCGACTTACTTGTTTGTTCAAAGGTTATGTGTGTAATCTTTTATGTTAATCATTGAAACCAAGACAGACCTTAAGTTATAGTGGCCGAGCTGATACTCCGGATAGGGCTCCTACTCCAAATGGTATGAAGTCAAATTAGGATTTCACATTAGGAAGACCCCTGTATGTTGGTGGTATCCAACACCATCAACAAGACCCACAACTTGCAAACACCTATTACAGACCTACAACCTTCTTTGCCCTAACTGCAAGCTTATCTTGCTTCCGCAAGCCTATAAAACTTAAGAACAAAACTTTGTAAATATTCAAACTACACTATTTGCACCATATAAATCAAAAATCTCTGCTTTGATAAAAGAGCACGTATTTAAAGATTAACAAACCACTCACCTTTCCCTTTTGCAACTTATTGAATCACATTCATGGGTGTTCTAAAAGGCAATCTACCCCATAGTTTAACTAATGAAAAATTATTTTCTATATTAATAGCATGAGACCATTATACCCTCTTTCCCCGTGATAAAATCAAAATATTTTGATATCTTACTATCATTGTGTACCAAAGCATTGCATATATACCTCATAAATCTGACAGAAGAACAACATACAAATTTTGGTTTATATTTGTTAGGAAAATAGGTTTATAGAAAAGGAGAGGATTTTATTGCGTTGTTAAAACGTTAGATTAAATGAATAATATATTAAATTCAGTTATCAAATAAATTAAATGAATAATATATTAAATTTGGCTATTAATTTAATTTATCTCAAGTTGTTGTGAAAAATGTTGTTATTCTTCCACTCTTAATTGCAATTCTTACGAGTGACATATTAAACGACCTAAAACAATTCTTACGAATGACATATTCAACGCCCTAAAACATTAAGTATTTCATGCTACTTATAAATAACCACATGAGCGCACTCCACTTTTATTCATATATACATAGTCGCGGATATAGTATTCCATTGAAACAGGACATGCTAATACCAACAAGAGGCATACAGAAACCATTACAGGTCCAACTTCTTTACGTAAATAACTCCAGGGTGAAACACTCCTTTTAAGAAAAATGAGCATTATATAACGTTTCTGTGATGGCAAAACCATTCACAAGCATCGAGCAAAATGGCAACCTTCTCAAAGAAAACTTGTCGGCACTTGAACATACAAGATACTCTTTTGCTTGGAGAGTAGCCAATGAACTGCTGCAAAATAACATGAACTCTGCCAAGAAACCAAAAACCATCTGGCCTGAAATTAGGGAGAGGAATAAAAAGGCAGAAATTCGAACACGACCTAGGAGTCCATTACACATGGTGCAGATGCTCATAAATACACTTATTATACATGAACTGATTCTGTTCAGAAGCTTCTGTAGCAGAATGGATAAAAAACAGTAATGTGAAATTTCAAAATACTATACCGCTGAGTGACCAGAACTTTTGAAATATACAAGGACATGAACCATACTAAATGAAAGGATTTTGTGGGTAAAGACTCAAGGTCTGTCCGTCTTGAATATTAAAAGATTGTCCACCTTGCATCCAGTATATTTGATCTGGAGTCATAGAGTAAGGCATAAAGCTAGACTGAAAGGCACTAGATTGAGTTTGGTAGAAAAACTGATCACTGGAACCTACATACGTCTGCGGTAAACTAGAACCCCCAAAGTTAGGGGCAGAAATCTCTGGCTGAGGAAAACAAACAGAATAGACACTTTTATCTCCTTCACCCGAATATGCTCCATGGTCTGCAACTGGAATGCCACTTACTTCTGAAGGAATTCCTCGTTGCTGATGTGAATGGAAAGAGTTTGCATCTACTCCTGCTTCCAGTGACACGTGGTAATCATAGCTATTGTCATGAAAGAAGGGTGCAGTCACATTTCCTTCAATCTTCTGACCAACGACCTCGGAAGTTTTGTCACCATTGTACCCTTCGCTACGTTCCTGCAATTTTATTCTCTCTTTGTATGCCATCATCTGTGTCTTGGACATTTTTTTGTCCTGTTGACTCCGTTCAATGTATTGCTACAATAAATATTACAACAATGAGAGTTAATTTAACAGAGTGCACATTTTGCAGGGTCGAGAGGAGAAAATACAAAGGTAGGTTAACAAGAAAAGATAGCACATTGGCATACCATTTTTTCATTATCTGAAAGCTTGTTCCACAAATCATTCACCGTCTTAACAATTTCACGGTCTGTCTGTGCATATGTCTTTTTTAACCTAGCGCATTGCTCGACATAAAAGAATTTGTAACCATTTTTTGATAGACGCGGGGCACTGAGATCTCTCTTAGGTACCCTTTCTTTCCTCTTCTTCGTGACCTGCACCTCCAGCCCAAGGGCATCACAGCCTACATTGCTCATCAGCCCTGGAACCATTGCATATTGCTGAACAATGGTCTCTGTAGGAACATGATATAAAACACCCTTAAGTTTTTCTGAGCCTACCACCACAGTCACCAAGTAGCCATTATCAAATCTCTGATCGACTGCTCCTGTCACAGTTTGCCCAACATATGCACCTGGATCCACTGGTAGGCAAACCAAACAGAAATGAATATTAAAAACAGTTCCTGAATAAAACATATGACCTGGAACAAGAATATATAAACAAATATATTGAATCCGCAACAATGTTGGAGAGCTGCTGCGGTCTTCCTCAAATTTCAGAATCTCACCTCCAAACAGCTGAGCAGGATCAACCATGTTTTTCCTTTTCTTTGCTGGCTGCTTTGGATCAACCAAAAGTTGGCATGTGATGCCATTGTCCATGGACTTAGTAGAAGGACGAGGAGCAGGAAATGGACCTAAACATATGTACATTTTCTAAGCAGCACAAGAAAAAATAACATTCGAATATACACTTTTTAAATAGATTTTCAAAGCAGCAAAGGAAGTTGAAAAAGAATTGTAGTTCTAACTATTTGATTATTAAAAGATGAATACCAGGAGGAGGAGCAAGTTGTCCCCGTGCTCCAAAGTAATGAACTTGCTCAAAGTGGTACAAAAGATCTATGTAATGTTTGCGAAGCACAAACGAGTAGTTTATAATTGAGCTAGGGATTTTTAAAGTTGTTGCTATTTCCTTCCATCTTCTCTCTTTAATAACCTATAGATCATTCATTTCCCATGAATAGTGGAACAGAGAGAAGAATTCAACAAAACAAAGCCCACATTATAAATACCAATTAACATATGTAGAATACAGATACTAGATTCAACTAAGCAACTTTGATCAGTCCTTCAGTACTTATAAATCATTTATTTCACATTAATAGCAGAACAAAGAGAAGAATTCAACAATGAAAAGGTCCACATTATAAATACCAATTAACATATGTCAAATATAAATACAAACAGCATCCAAGCAACTAATATCAGTCCTTCAGAAACACACCAAAAAAGATTCAACTAAACCAGAGTTCAAAGTATTATACACAAGTTATGATAACTTCTGCTAAAAAATATTAGTATGTCTGCTTTGAAATATATACTCTGGCTGACACAGTGTATAAGCTTAGAGCTATCTAGAAGTTGATGTCCTAGAATAAAAGTGCGGTCAATCCAGAATTATTACAGAAGAATGCCAAATATGAAAGCATTATCCAATATATTTATGTAAAGTTCACATGCAAAACTGAATTATCAGAGGATATCAATCATAAATAGTATTTTCTTAACGAGGTAGAAGAAGATCAGTACAAGTCTGGCACAAAGAGAACAAGTTAAAGTGTTGATATGATGTTAAATGTCTTCCATCCATAGATATATATATATATATATGTTGACACATGTATCTCATACACACATACATACATATATATATATATATATATATGCTGACACATGTATGAAAGTGTAAGTGTTATAACTAAGGGAAGATAATGGCGTGTTACTTAACTAAATGTTGCCTAAATTACTTTATGTACTTGGTGTAACCTGCTGGTCCAGGAAGCAAACACAAAAATGACATTAATCATATTCCATGTCATTGAACAACTTCATAACAATATGAAACCTGGGCTAGAAACTGATTCTATGCACCAAACACAATGAAGTGGCATAAATCCTGTACGAAGCAATCACAGCATGGATGATTCAATGCTTTTACAATCTCCGCTCATGGTAAAGCAAATACTATATGATTGTAGACATAGGTTGTATACAGATATAAGAAATCCTAACATATATTCAACACGACAACATCCGAGATTTTTATGAAAGGCAATGCAGCAGTGGAAGCAATTTTCCATCCAATTACAAAGTTTTGGCAATATTTTATGACCATCATAACCTTCCTATTTTTAGATGTAACATGAGGTAAGTGTTTTGAATCTTGATGCCTATAGGTGTTTACCAGACATTTAATTTATATGGCTGAACTAGTATAAGACCCACTGAAAATAATAAACAGCTTCATTGTCATCCTATGTTAGCTGTGAAACTTTGATGTGTACATAGATCATTAAGATAGTGCTTTGGTGTTTTGGTTAAGGTCCCAATCTACATTGTTCAGGTTGCATGTTTCATTCACAATAGGTCTTGTGTTGATTAAGTTGTAGTCTAATAATAAAATGGGTATCTTTCAATTCACCACTGTGTGACTTTTAAGGTCATGCTCTAGTGTCATGGTTAAGGTCCAAATCGACATTGTTCAGGCAACACATGTTTTGAAAGACAAAATTTTCACAAATTGTTCGTATGAAATGCTAGATCACAAAATTTCCACACCACAACCACTTGGGGCCAGTTTAATTGTAAATTTTCCATTCAGATAAATGGCTTGATCTAAAGCTTGCATGTAATATCTAACCATGCTACATTAAGAACCTCCACAATTTTCTGACCAAATCAAGATACTCATTTTTTTATATTTAACCTCCATACTAAATGCAGCCATTCACCAGACAGGAATCCTTCACACGACTCAATAGGATAATCCTATGTGCACTAGTAATAACATAAGACTAATCCACAAAACAAGCCTCATTAAGTAGACATCGATGAAACAAAGGCTAGGTTGACTGAGTGTATCTGTACCTTATGAAGTTCAAACACTCGTGAAATGATGTGCTCTGAACCAAATGTCACTCTTTTGATGTGTTTGTTATGGGTCTCTATTTTGTATGTCTATCTCCCAGAATCCCCACTAATCTAGTTTAAAATGGCTATCCTGTTTCATTTCTTGTCAATTAATGGATTTAGAATTAGTGAATCTGAAAAGAAAGATGACCGTCATCTTCCTACCGGGGAAGCACTTAGCCATATATTATAAAAATAGATTGATGGGTGAAAAGAGAGAGCTAAACAACAATGAGAAGCTGATATGAGAATTCTAGTAAAGATATCAGCCAAGTAAGAAAGTCAAAAGAAGCTCAAATAAGAAGAAGAAGCAGCTTGTATTATAGAACTTCCAATGATAAACACCATTTTAAAAGCTCCAAATTGATATCAAATAATAAATGGAATCTTGATAAATGAAGGTGTTACTGAATAGCGAAGACAGAAGCCACTTTAAAGTTCGAAGGCCACAAGTGACAGGGCTATAGAAAAAATTGAAATGATTACTGTCAATTGTGGAAGAAAATATTGTAGCTGTTATAGAAAAAGAATGAGAGATTCACAATTATGAATAGAGTTGACGAAGGAATTGCCCTGACTCGGCACATTAGTATCAGAAACATCAATTAAATAGGTCATGATAAGACCACCCAGACACGAAATCACTATCACGTTATTATCGGAGATTTCAAAAGACAAAGCCAGTTTGTGTCTCCAGGAAGGAATATGATATATATTTTTTTAAATCTAGGAATCCACCACACTCGCAGGATGGACATATAACCTCTACCGGGACCAGCCAGGAATACGATAAATTACCAACAAATGACTAGAACTAGTGAAATGCAGCTACATCACTTACTAACCAAACAATCAATTCTGCTTCACAAAATAATAGTAGAAAACAAGACATACAATCAGAGAGTGTGAGAGAGAACGCAAGAGATCAAGCCTCAAGGCCAACTATATGTGGATAATAGAATCAAAACTACATGTAGACAATCGGAGGAAGAGAGAATAGAATCTGAATTCTGAACATGCACCAGCTGTTATGGGGCATTCATGGTAAGTACGAAACCAGAAAAAAAGAGATTTGCCTAACTAAAACGGCTAGCTAAAAAATTCATGTCAGTATAACTGCCAGTACAAAAATTGCATACACTAAGAACAAAGAATTTAATTTTAAAATTAACTAGCTATTTCACTTACTAGAATTTTTCAATTTTTTAATGAACTAGCTATTTCACTAACGAGAATTAAACCTAGTTAGAAAATGTAGAGTCCTCTGTGAAAAAAAATAAAACAAACACAAGTACTCAGTCCTTAAATAAGTACCACGCAGCATGTCAAACACAAATGTGGCATCTATAAGGATACAATATAGACCACATCCGGGATTTGAATATACCATGTACGTGTAGGTACTACTGCATTTTCTCAAACTCCTCGTAATGAAAGAGGATATTTATAACTCCTTTAGACTAGGAAATTCACAACATAACTAAGAAAGAATAAACACATCCATAACCTCTCAGACAAATACATGTAACTAGAATTTTTGGTTTAATACCCTCAAATGTCATTTGTAATTTTAACATTGAAAAGGATTGGTCAAAACCAGTTTGTAGAAAGAGAAGGATAATGGAGTATCAAAAAGTGGGGTGCTTGGGGAAAAATAATGAAAACACTGCCATAATAAATAGCCCATAAGTAGTTCCATTCCTTACAGTTGCAATGTGTTTGCACAAATATTGTATAGTTCCTAAATACAGTAGCAGCAACAAACCAGAATCTACAATGCTTTGTAGCTTGGGTTATTGCATGTCCTTTCATTGTTCAGTACTGCTAGTGCTTATAATCAGCTGGATAAAATTACAGATACAATTTAAGGAATCATCGTAATACCATAACCTAATGAATTTGAAATACACGCTGCATACAGAACAATGGAAGCTTCTCAAAATTCAAGAATCACCCAATATAAGAGAGAGATGAGGCATACCTGTTCAAGACCACCACAAGCAGTTACTTGTCTGTACAACAAATGTAGGTCTAATTCCTGGCCTCCTATGTTAGGAACTCTGCCCACGAAAAGCGAATAGTTAGAAAGCAAGGAATCTAACAAAATATATTCAGATATAGCATTCTTTCCTACCCGCTGCCTGTTCATGGACAGTAAATATACATATCAGGATAAACAATTCAATAGGAATGACAGACCGCTAGCTCAAAAACCAAACAACCATAAAGGTCAAGTAGCGGATGACACAAATGAAAGCTGTCTAAATGTGACAGCTACATTGCATGCTACAAAAAGTAAGTATGTACAGGGCAAATATCAGGCCCTGCATCAATTAAGAAATGGATTGTCAAAGACATAAGTGTCTTCTAAAAGACAGCATTTTATTTGAACCAAACTTAACAAACATACAAATTAAAGCTTCTTTTTCAGTACCAAAGGAAGATAAAAGCAGAGGAACATAGCAGCCCAGTTTCTTAGACACACACAACAGCAAAAAGGAAAGAAATCAATAATGTTATTTATCTTTTTAAATTGATATTCATTTAGAGTAAAACTAATGCTTACCACAGATTCAACACTGATTATCATAGCAGGTTCTTTTCAACTAAATGATTCTATGGCTGAGATTTAGATAAACAACAATGATGGTGGGAATATCACACCCCCGAAAAAAAATGCAATCCATAACTAGCAGGCAGTAGCCCACATTCTTGTTAGGGTCCTACTGACCAAACCTTAGTTGCAGTACCAGGCTGCAAGAGTTTAGATTACAGACGCAGTCAACTCATAACAGCAGGCAACAACCCACCTTCTTAGGTGAGATATTCCATGTAGCTTAATTTACAGTGAAATGGAAATAAGCAAGACAACTATGAAGAACCAATTCACACAATCTACACTGCAAGACTTGATGACGGATCACTCCTAAGATATCATGTGACACTAAATGTGCAAATATCCAACAAAAACTGAAGTTTAAGGTGAACAACACCTACTTCTGAGATGCCTTGTCTAAGACAAGATAATTGATTTGTTCAAAGTACACGATAACGAAGAACATTCTTGCTCCCTCTTAGAAACCAAAAAAAATTATGAATTTGGAATCATAATGCTAAAGACCCTAGATTACAGGACCTAAAAAGTAAAGTGCAGACTCTAACATTCTCCAATAGGCCTTACTGGTTTGAGTGAAACATAAAAATACAAAAAAATAGAGCAACACTGGTAGTCTGGGACAAGGCACTGAATCTCCATAAGCATCTGGCCATAATTCATATGCTCTTTCAAGGGTAACCAAAGATACAATTCTTGTTTACATGCACAGCTCGAGGTGTATAGTCTATAAATGCGGACGACTCACAAGCAACAGGATAAAGATTTGTTTGCGTCCTAATAATTAGTAACGCTCAATAGGCCATAACAGGCCTAAAAATGCACAAAACCCGTAAGCAGAACGCAATAACAAGCAATTTTGAAGAACACAACATCCAAATTCGACAAGGGTTACTCTTATTTCCTTACAGAAATCATGCCATGCTATGTTTGAGATTCTGCATAACATGAAATCAATGAAGGAGATAACTTTGCAATAACATATGACATGGAACAGAAAGGAGAAAAATTGGTGAAAATTTTGTTGTAATGTAGACATTAGAGAGTGTGAATTACCACTCACGTTAGGCTGGTTCCAAGACCTGCATGAAACTCGTTGAATAAAGCGCAGAAGTATGTACGGTTAGCGAGCAATGCCTCGTGTTCTGCTAGAGGAGATGGGTACACCTGTTGGCTGTATGGGTATCCCTGAAATACCCCCACCGAAGAACCCATATGATATTCTGCAAGCTCGCTTCCGTTTTGCATTGATCCACTCCCCTGCACATCCCTCTGCTCCTCCATTACAATTGGGTTTTGGGGAAACAAGCTTAAAATCTGGGAGAACTTGCAAAATGCTCCCCCATATTCATCAAGGCTCTAATGAAATGGGCATCTGACTATCACTTCCGATGGAATCGGTATATGATGCTATGTGGCTGAAACAATGGGGGTTTGTGCAAAGAAAATGCCCAAATGCGGTGATCACCACCACAACGCGGTCAAAAGGATCGATCCCAACAGTAACAATTTTCCAACAGTTGTTAATTCTATTAGTTGTGGTTTCACCAAAGTCCCCACACAACAGAACTACGGTACAGCAGTCTCATATTAATATCGGCATCAACCAACAAAACAACTCACGTTATGCGCTGCAAATATGTCCGAACACCACTGATAAAACGTCGGCCAAATTTTGGTGGGTTCTGCCATTTTGGCCGTCTAAGTCAATTACGTCCTCGTTGTCGTTTCTTGGCCGTACGATTGATGGCCAGTTTCTCGTCATCCGACGACCAGCGCCCCTGCCCTTTTTGTTTTACCTTTTAAGACCTTCCCATATCACTTCATATATCAAGAATAACTGGGAATATGGAGGCGTTACTTTATCGATGGTGTAGGATCAGAGAAGTTTAATTTAATTTTGAGAGATTTATTTTAATTGCATATTTAATAAGCAGTTAAATATGTTAAATTAAAATAGAGTACTATTTTTTTAGATATATTAAATACAACAAATTGATAATATTTTTCACTTTACTAAGGTTTACCAATTGTAATTTAATGATATCTTTGAGTTTGATAAAGTTTACGAAATGTATATGCTCATTATATTTCCTTAATATAATATCATCATGTTTTTCTCTCTGAAAAAAAAAAGTCTACGAAATGTATAACCATTTTTCGAAAAGGTGTAATTTTTTAAAAATATAATTAATATTTGTTAAAGTTAATTGATAAAATTTAAATTTAGTTTTTACAGGGTAGTTGAATTTGTAATTTGAAATTCTTTAATTTCTAGGGACATTATTTGGATACTTATGGATCATAATAGTATCTTATTCCTCGTTAGTGAAAAATAAATTTATTTAAATATTTTTATTAAATAAAATAAAATATTTATTTTTATATAGTCATTTTGAGTAATATAAATGAAATGTATTTGAACAAATTATCATTAAACCAATGTTAAAATCTAATAGAAAAAATATCAATAAGAAAAATTTTAATTGAATATCAATAAAAAAATATGAAAAGAAAAATGGAAAAATCAATATGTTAAAATGAATTTTTAAAAAGAGAAGTTTGTTAAAACTTGGTTCAAAGAAGTGTTGAAAAAATATAGCAATGTATAAAGGTGCACTAAGGTTATGATAATGAAGATGTTAATGAAGATCATGATAATGAAGATGTTAATAGAGAATATTATTATTTTTATATAATTAAATAAGTTTTAAAAATAAAAATAAATTATTATTATTATTATTAGATTATGATGATTGCCATTATAATCTATTGGACTTTAAGAAAGTAAACCCTTAAGTGAGACTCCTTAATATTTTATATCTATGATTAAAAAAAAATTCCTATATTATTATACTTTGATTGACTTAACAAATCATGAAAATTAGTAGTGTGACAAAATAAAAAATTAAAAAAATATTAATATATCATAATATAAATTTATATATATATATATATATATATATATAATATTTTAATATTAAATTTGAAATATATAATAATTTAAAAATAATAATAAAAATTATTATTTTAATTTTTCAAATAAATTTAAAAAATTAATATATAATTTTAAATAATATTTATAAAAAATAATTATTTATTTTGAAGAAAATTATTAATATATCATGTTTATATATATATATATAATATCTAATATATTTTAATATTAAATTTGAAATATATAATAATTTAAAAATAAAAAATAAAAAATAATTTTAATTTTTTTAACTAATTAAAAAAACTATTAATAAAAAACCATATATAATTTTAAATAATATTTATAAAAATTAATTATTTTAATTAATAATTTTGAAATGTATTTTATTATATTTTATATTTGTATTAATTTAAAAATAAAAGTCATGCGGTTGGGAAACATCAACCACCTTTTAAAAAATATATATTATAAGCTTTGGCCTTTCCCTTATGGGATAATCATGGGCATCACAATAACTAACTTTCTCTCTTCCATCCCCTATACTTTCATGTTTTTTTTGAATTATTATTATTTGCTTACCTTTTGAAAGTATCATTAATAAAATAATAAGCCATTTACCCTTCACTAAATCGTAAAAAACAAACCAAAATTAAATGTTGACTATGAACTTTTGATTTTGATACGGCAATACCTTATCTATTTATATATAATAAGATATATGAATTTATTAATAATTATAATGGTCTTTAATATAATATTCTCATCAAATAAATTTTGATATAATATGATATCAATTTATTAATAATTGTAATGGCCTTTAATATAATATTCTCATTAAAAATATGAATACGTATTTTACTATTCTAATATATATATATACACGTGACCAATGATTAACGTGAGGGATTTTTATTATATAATATCTAAATATATACTTTAAAATCTCATTGATTATGTTATTTAATGTATTATGTTAATGATATAGATTTGATAAAAGGATGAGTTTAAAGTTTTTATTTAAGGATTTTTTTACAAAGAAATATAGATTGAGGAAAAATTATTTTTTTTATTATTTAAAATGTTAGTAGTTTTTAGTGAGATTTTTTTGAAGTTTTTTTGCGGGTTTTTTTCGTCTAATTTTTTTAAAATTAGGCAGAAGTTTATTGAAATCATAAATGTCTTAGGGGTTTTTCACAGTTGTGAATCCATATATATAATTAAAAAACTAGTTTAAATAACACTTTCTCGTCTAATTTCTCTAAAATCAGGCAGAAGTTTATTGAAATCACAAATGTCTTAGGGGTTTTTCAAGGTTCTGAATCCATATATATAATTAAAAAACCAGTTTAAATAACACAAATCAAGATTTCACCTCAATTTTGTCTAATTTCTCTAAAATCAGGCAGAAGTTTATTGAAATCACAAATGTCTTAGGGGTTTTTCAAGGTTCTGAATCCATATATATAATTAAAAAACCAGTTTAAATAACACAAATCAAGATTTCACCTCAATTTTGTCTTAGGGTTTTTCAGGGTTATCCATATATACAATGAAAAGACCAGTTTAAATAACACAAATCAAGATTTCACCTCATTTTTTTCTGACTTTGGAAAGTCCAAAAAGTGGCACTAAAGACAACTCCTTTAAAATGTATTTTAAATATATAAATAAATTTAAATCTTTTAGAAAAAATAAAATATTTAAATGGTAGAGACTCAATAATTCAAATTTGTAATTTTAATAATTTGTAATGGTTTTGGCTAGGTTCAACCTAGTTTAAAAACTTTCCCATGATAGCCATTTGGGGAGGATAAAAACTTTCCCATGGCGTGTCCAAGCTCAACAGACCCTTACACAATCTTGGTATAGGTGGGCAAATTGTTCTTCCATCCAACATTGAGACTAGTCCCTCCTAGGCTTAGTCTAGTTTGGAAAAAAAAGTAATAAGATATGCAAAAACGTCTTTTCTTACTTTCTTTTTCAAACTAGATTGAGCCTAGGCGAGACCAGTCTTAATCTTGGATGGAAGAACAATTTTCCCACCTATACAAGAATTGTGTGAGGCTTGGTTGAGCCTGGACACCCCATGGGAATGTTTTTATCCTCCATAGTGGCTATCGCCCTCAACCCCTCCCCATGAGATTTGAACAAGTGATCCAATGGGGAATAAACCTCACACAAAAGAACTATTATACATCTCATGGGTAAGTTTTTCCACATTTTCATAGTTTTGATGAATTAACGGATTTGAAAGGTAGGTAATGTTATAAATATTTGAAATTAAGATTTAATGCAAGCATACACATGACATTTTAAGGGAAAGTGATTTTCATCCTCCACCTTCTTAGTATCACCAAAAAATGACAAATTCTTTCATCCCATAATACTTAAAGAACTATACTATTTCATTATGGAGAACCTGCGAGTTTGTTCTTATTTAATAATATCAATTTGCTTATTTAAGCTATCTATAACAAATACATACTATTGATCTTCTATATTTGGGTTAATGCCTCTTTATAATATCTTAATTATTTCACATTCTCTATTTCTTTATCACACCATAATTTCTCCATAAATTTAGTTGTGACAATATATTTAATGGCATTAATATTCTCGAGAGTGACCTCCTCTCATATTCTTTAATGGTTTAGTCAAGACTTAGCATCTTTATGCCAACCCCTTTTAAGCTAGAGGTGGCTTTGACTGGAGTTTGAAGTAATCTTAGGAAGTTTATTTTCTTTCATGTTTGTTAAATTGTGCTCTTGTGCTTGTATGTTAAGTATTATCCATAATCATACTCTCAATGGGTGAACAACTAGTTTATATGATCAAGATATGAAAGGGAATATTTCTTTTAATTTTAACATTATAAATTATATAATGCTTCTAGAGTTGCTCAATTTTCCTACATAATTCTCTAGAGATATTGTAACCCCAAAATTCATATTCATATAATATAAGAGGACTAATAAGAGTTCCAAAAAGGAGTTTATTTTTTCCCATAACCACAATTGTTTTTAAGATCAAAATAGACTTTCCACCCCTCCATTACACCTTTTACGAATGCCACATTTATAGTTAAGCTTGTCACAAAGGTTAGTGTAACACCCTTATAATGACCTTTGTATGTGATGTACATATCATGTTTAGGCTAGTGAGCAGAGGACTAAATTATGGCCAATGTAACCATGTACATATGTGTTTTAGGCTAGTGTGCCTATGTTTATGTGTTTTGAAGTCAAAGAGCCTAGTTTTGTAAATATGAAATCACATGCATATTAACAAATACACCACTGCTACAAACCAAGTCAGACAAGAGAGTATGGGGGGCTAAGACTCCACAAGTGTGGAAGGGGGATAATGGTTAAATGTTGAAGGGCTTAAGCCTAGGTGGCTAAGCTATTATTAAAATAAGCCTAAGTCAAAAGAACACATGTGTTTTATCCGAAGTCCATAAAGTGACTTTAGAAGTTTCCATGTGTCAAAAGAGGAACATGCACATAAAAGTAGAGGGGGTTAATGTTTTTCTAAACACATACATTACATATTCCCAATTGCGAAGAGGATGGAATTCCTTCCTATTAAAGGAAGCAAGGTGACTGTGGCATGTGTGACCATGGTAAAATCCTTGGTGGATTTGGGTAAAGGGAGACATCTCCCTAGGGAAAGGGCTAAATAGGTACCTAGAAACCTAGAGGGAAGTTGGAACTCCTGAGAAAAACACAATGCTCTAAAACATCCTTGATTCTCCAAATTGGACACCCTAGAAGTGTAATCATACAACCCAAAAAGATTGTGGGTGCAAAGAAGGGGGTGCAATACTTGGATTGTATAGGCTAATGGGGGATGTAAGACTATTGATATGAGGTTGATGGGTTGGTATCTTATATGGTTGTATTCGATAATAGATACTTTCCTGGCTTTGGATAAGCCTTTATGTTTGTGGAGTCATGGCCCCAACTTACGGTTAACCAATTGTTGAGATGTTATGAGCAATGTTGTTTATGGCTAGGTGGAACATCTGAGGTCTACAGTTAGTCAACGCATCTTTGCAAATAAGTAATTTTAAAATGTGTTTAATTGGTTTCCAATGTGTTCATTTGCTTATATGTGTGTTGCATATGGTTGTGTATGTGTGTGTGTGGGGGTGGGTGGGTGGTTTCTACATTATAAGTGTTTTCTGCATAAGATATCTGCATGACATGGCCCAACAGAATTTATGGAATATCAGAGGATAAACAAAATTGTAATGTACTATGATGAGTTAGAGGGAAATTGAAGAATTTACCTATGCCCCATCCGAGTAGGCATCAAGGTGATTGAATATGTCAAAGTCACCTCTAAGATATTTGTAGCAATTACCTTCTTTGTAATTGTCATACCCAAAATTATCATAAGTGATCTTTTGGGATTTGATTATCATAACTTTTGTTTGTTGTTATTTTTTACTAGTATACCCATGCTAGTTTAGAAATCCTTGATAGTTCTCCAATGCTTATCAATATCAAAGTGGCATATTACCATAAGAAAAATATCAACAATATAAAGAAGAAGGATGATAACTATTCCAATTAAACTAGTGCCATCATAACCAACTTTTTCCAAACATGCATTTAACTTGTCAATTTATATGTCAAACATTGAAGAAATTTTAATATTTAAAATGGATCTATTTAAAAAATAAATAAGAGAAGAATAAGAAGAAGAAATTAAGACTTATAAATTCTCAATGAGGGAAAAAACTACCTTTTTATCATGTTTTTTTTTACATATCTCCTCATAAGTTTACTCAAATTTCAAATGTAGGCATTTGTTGGATGTGAAATTAAATTTTTCATCCAATGATTACCTACTCTATACATTTTCGATAAACCTATGGTAAGAAAAAATGGAAATACATGAAAAAATGTGTTTCTTGAAAGGGAGAGGAATTGACCCATACTATGCTTTCTCCTTAATTAGATGGACCCATACTTCCCACCAAACCTTGTAGTTATAAGGATGAAATTTTTATTCAATAACTTCAATCTTTTTTCCATATGGATGGGCAATGAATCTAGTATCTAACTTGAAAGACCTTTCCCCATCAATTTTGTCAAACATGTAATAAGAAGAAACATGATGCTACTCTACAATGGGGTCTAGAAATTTTTGTGTAATGTGTTCATTTAAATGTGTTTTAGTATCCATAGTAATGCCTGCACTTCTCAATATTATTTTTTTGCTAACTTAATAACTTGTTTGATTTTTTATGGATATTTATTGTTATTTCCTATATCCTTTGGAATGGTGAAGCATGAGTTATATTTCCAAAAAGACACATTTTTTTCATGTACTTCTTGTTTATCTCATTATGGGTATATGAAAAATATGCAAAGTAGGTACTCCTTGGATACAAAATTCAATTTTATATTCAAAGAGTGCTTACACTTGAAATTTGAATAAATCTATAAGGATAAAGGTTGACGTGGTTTTTGTCTTTCCATGTGAAACTATTCATCCTTATGGTTTACATCATCATCTTGAATATTGTTGGCTATTTTTTTCTAAAGGAATGGATAGAGAATATTATATTAATAAAGTTGGGATTTGGCCCAAAACCATTACAATTCTTCTCAAAACAAAAGTTACTAGAATTCTTTGAAGATTTGGGATTGAGCACATAGGTTCAATATCCTTAATTGAGAACTCCATAGTACACAAAACTTGTTCCCATTCCAACTAAATTTTTTCCAAAAGACACCTAACATCCAAATATATTTTCATCACTTTCTTAACTTAGTGTCATTTCAACTTTGATTGGCTTCTCCTTATCCTTGGAGAGTTATTTTCTGTTTTTTTTCCAACTTAGGTCCATCCCATGTTTTATGGTGAATCTGTCTTGTCACCATCCTTTGAATGGTCTCTATTGGTAGTTGCATTCTTTTGACCCAATGAAGGGTCTTCCACATCTAACTTGTAACACCCTCCTCCCACATCTACCCAAGTAACTGAACAATCGGGGTAAACATGTGATGAGAAGTTACTATGATATGATTCAACCTCCTAAGTCACATTAAGGAAGTGGAACCGATGGAAACACACCATAAAAACCTTCAACATTAGCAATAGGACTCCTAAGAACCATCCCAACCTTTCTGGTAACCAACCCCTAGGTCCCATTGAGGTTTTAGACCACTTGACCCCTAGACGCTCCCATGATATGGGCTTGACAACATCCAGGAGGCTCTAGACGCACTCATGACAAAGCATGCCAGCATCCATGGACTTATTTTCTTAGTGTTGTGTCAGCGTCCCCAAGATTTGAGCCACTTTTTAAGGCCTAGAGCCCAGGTCACTACCCAGAATTAAATGAAACCTTCAAAACAGAAAGATAACAAGGAAATGATGACACAAGTGCAATTACTTGAACAATCCCTTGACTGGACCCCTACTAGCCATGACATGTATTTCCTCAAGCATATCACAAATATGTAAACTACAAGTGTAAAAAAAAAAAATCTAAGCATAAGGGTCTCATACTCAGCTGAGAATCACTAAGAAGCATTGATGCCTCAACACATTAACTACAGTTTCATCCATGAGGTCATAGATACATTGTCCATCCATTTACAAGTAAAAACATGATGAGAGCCATAAATAGCTATTGTCATAAAACATATACATAACCAGCATAATAGCAACAAAAATACCAAGGAAATCATAGCCATATGATCCACATATAAACCAGTATAATACTCATAGAAATACAAAGAGAAATATCCTCATTTGATGATGCAAAATCCAAACCCGTGATGGGACTACCACATTCCACCCGACTGTAGAATGGCTAAGCCAAATCCCTCTTCAACCATTCACCCCCATGCAATATTCCAATCATGAGTGTGGGATCTCATAGAACACATCAATCCAAAACCATCCAGGGCTTCTAGAGGCCAATCACCTCAACCCATCAAATAGTGATTCCAACTAATAGTCGGACATTAGAAAACCATCATTAGATTGGTCTCTACCCAAGCCTTCCAGGGCTCCAGAGCGTATGTTCCAAACAAGGCTTTCAGGACTAGTAACTCAACCCACAACTTATCCGGGCTTCTAGAGCGTTTGTCCAACCAGGGCTTCCAGGACTAGTAACTCAACCCACTAAGGGATTCTAGAGCATTTTTCCAACCAAGGCTTCCAGGACTAGTAACTCAAGCCATGTTGTTACAGGGTTTCCAGGGTGTTTGTCCAACCAGGGCTTCCAGGAACTAGTAATTCAACTCAAGCTAAAGGGAACATGAGAACCAAACATAAAAACAAGGAAATAAACCCACAAAACCACGGTTATCCAAGAAATGGTAAGGCTAGGAAAATCCGCTAGCAATCCAGGCAATCCTCCATGCCAGTGACAGATCATGACCAATAAACCACAGGCATATACCATGCATGCCAAAACTAGTGAGGAAAACATACATGCAACTCAGTACCTGCAAGAAAAACCCATTGTAGTTGTTGATCTTCATGTCCTCTTGCACTTTCCTATTCTTCCTTTGCCTTCTTTCTCCAAAGCTGCAAGTATGCCACACTCTCCAAGAGTGCTCCAATAAAACTATAAGTGTCCAAGAATGAGAGAGAGAGAGAAAGCTCCAAAATTGAACTAAAAAAAGTCTATGAACTAATCCTCAGAAGCCCTTTTATTAATGAGGCCTCTATTTTCTTCATTTTCCATTATTTTCCTTCATTTTGCTCCTCACATGCAACCTGTGACCTTTCACCTCCCTTTTCTCCTCATTTCCATTATTTTCATAAATAAATCTATCAAAATGCCATTTTTCCTTTCTAAAGCCTTTGCGATTGCCTTTTCCAATTTCCTTAGCCATAATAAACCAAATTAACACCCACTAAGATGTTTTTACCAACATTCAACTTGGAATAAGTGTCCCATCAACTGTGGTTATTATTTTACCTTTATTAACTTTTATTACATGGAATTTTCACCAGGGTTGTACAGAACCTTCCCCCTTAGGGAACACTGTCCTTAGTGTTCAACAACACCTATAACCATAAGATTGTTGTAAGAAAAACATATTTATGATGGAGCTTTATAACTTATCTCGTTGCAGTATTTACAATTATGAACCTGTTGAGAAGAAAACCAACATGAAAATATAACAAGTATAACATCATAAATGACATGACACCTATACTGCTTATTGGAGCTTTATAACATAGCTCATGATGGTATTTACATCCATATACATATGTACATATACGAAAACATCACCAAACATGTACCAAAACATATACCAAAAATCATACTAAAACTGCTTTGCCTCAACCGATAAACAATAAAGGATACATAGCCCGCATCTGATCCGCCATCTCCCATGTAGCTTCGTTGGGCCCAAAGTGCTTCCAATACACTTTAACCTACTCGATTTCTCGGTTTCAAAGCATGAGCACCTTTTTCTGCAATGTGCATTGAGGCTCCAACAGGAATTCTCCATCTGGTTCCACCTACAATACATACCAGTCAATCACATGATCAACATCTTTAACATACTTCTTAAGCAATGACACATGGAAAACATCATGGAATTTCGCTATTGGATGGAGTGCAAGTCGATAGGTTATTGGCCCAATCCTCTCAATAATACTAAACGGTCCACAAAACTGTGGTGGGCACATGATCCAACCTGCAAAGAACTCTTCTTTGTTTTGAAGCACAAGTACACTTGTTCCCCAACCTGGAACTCCTTGAGCAACCTGTTTCGATCTTCATAACTCTTCTGCCTATCCTATGCTACTTTCAAATTCTTCTTGATTACCTGCATTTCTTGTTCCATTTCCGCCAACATGTTCGGTCCAATCAACACCATGTTCACCAAATCGCTCCAACTAATGGGAGTCTTGCAACTTTGCCTATACAATGCCTCAAACTAACTCATCTTCAAGGATTCCTGATACCCATTGTTGTAAGAGAACTCTACTAGTGGAAGATACTCTTCCCACTTTCGTTGTTGATGCATCACATACATCCTCAACATCTCCTTCAATATCATGTTGACCCTCTCTATCTGTCCATCTGTCTGCGGATGATAAGTTGTACTGAAGGCCAACTTTGTGCCAAAACCTACAAAAAACTCCTTGCAAAACTTGGAAGTGAACTTTGCATACCTATCTGACAAGATATTCTTTGGAAATCCATGCAATCAGACCACATCTCTAATGAATACATGTGATACATCGCTAGATGAGAATGTAGACTTCACTGGAATGAAGTGTGCTACCTTTGTCAACCTGTCCACCACTACCATGACGAAATCATGTTGTCTCACTATCCTCGGTAACCCTGTGATAAAATCCATGGCAATGACCTCCCATTTCCATTCAAGAATCACAATCAGCTGTAGCAGTCCACCTGTATGCTTACACTATCTTCAAACGCTGACAATCGAAACACCTAGCCAAAAACTCTGCTACATCCTTCTTCATATTTGACCAATAATAAAATTTCTTCACTGCGGTCAATGTATTATGATAGCCTGGGTGACCTAAATATGGTTTCACATGAAACTCCTTCAAGATCACCTTCTTGAGCTCACTACTATCTGACACACATATCTTGTCTCTCAATCTAATGAATCCATCTGTCGTGAGGTGATAGTCCACATTTTGTGCACCTGCATCTACACCTGTACCTGTACCTGTTATCACCCCAAGAAACTCTCCTAGGTTGTATCTCAGAGATGCTCAAGAACATTACAAACTCAACACAAGTGTTGGAAATAGGTGGATGAATGGAAGGAATGATGCATATTCAAGCCAGATAACCACTTCTACTATGCTTAACCCCAGACATGGGTGAACACCCCCAGACTACAAGGCTTTAGACCACCAATTACTCACAGTTTGAGGAACAGGTGAAGATGGAGAATACTGACCACACCAGTAGATGCACAAGACCTTGTGATGGTCGGCTGCAACCAGTTAAAAGGTTTGTAAATCTATTTCCTAATGCACAGACAGGATGACAGCTCTCTGGCATTAAAATAACATAAACCTGCATACACATTCAATGATACATACTAGAATTTAACATAGAGGTGGGATGACATCCCCTCTAATGCTAAACATCAAGAGCACATGAAAAATGCATAATAGGCACAACCTAGAACAAAGAAGAAGTGGAAAGTGAGCAATTAACAGCAAAAGAAGCTTATATTAGCTGAAAATGAAGACCAGACGCTGCAGGTATCACAGTAGTTACAGTCTCCAGAAGTTGAACCTTACATAAAAATAAATCCATCAACCCCATTACATCTATTTTTGGGTATCTATGGAGTTTGTTTACAAAATTGCTCTGCTGCTTTATGCGTGGAGGGGTCATAATGGACCATCAACCACCTTAACTCTCTAATACAATCTGATGCTTCAATAAATTGGTTTGACATTGTCTGTTGCTCAGCTGTCCTTCCTGCATAGGTGGAGTATAATATGAAACGGGCTCCATTACTGATAAGTACATTTAATCGCTCGAGGCACTTCCTTCTTGCTTTTTTGGCCATTCTTCCTTGAATGCGGTGGTTGAAGAGTGATTGTGCCAGGTACAGGGTAGCTGATCACTTCATCCTTCGGGTGTACAGAATGGTTGTGGACGTGAAGGCTACATGGCGAGCAAATGAGCGGGACCGGGAGTAAACAATAGCCGTTGGATCAAGTGAATGGGTGGCAGAGATCTATCGGCGGGAGGCGTCGGGAGGAAATGGAGGTGAAATGATTGTGAATTGTCGGATCTTGTAGATGGACGATAGATATTGATTTGTAGTGGCTATCGGAAATAGCGGGAGCGGGCGAATGAGGGTCGTTGGATCATGAGGTGGGCAGATCCAACGGTGATCAGAGGTTGAAAGTACGCGGATGATAACGAGCGGGGGAACGGGCGGGACGGTGGTAAGTGGTTTCCCCGCACCGCCTATGGAGGAGGGCGGTAAACGTATGCGGGGGGTGCGATCACAATCAACGCCTGACACATGGTGGATGGACGTGTAAAAAACCGTCGATATCGCGAGTTAACGCACGGGAAAGTTTTGTTAGTGGGAGGTGCGACTGTCGTTGGATTGCAGTGGGGGTTGATCGGATGACGGGGAGATGAACGAGGTTTATCGGGACTGATGTGACAGGGGAAATCCGCAGGTAGCGCTTTTTTGTGAAGGCGCGGTTATATGGGTTAAACCTTAGCGCTGAGGGTCTTGACCGAAAAGGGGTTTATACAGGGTTTTGGAGGCAAAACAGAGGAAAATAGGGGTTATAAGGGTATAAAGCAAATGAAGGGGGAGGGATGAAATAAAGTCTTGTGAGCTCCCTTCTTGCAATAACACACGACCATGGTAATAATTTGGTTCTTCAAACACACAAGCGCATAGCAGAGCTAACACTGGCTCCTTCTGGGGATGAGATCCTCCCTGTGAGATCTCAAGAACCTGCAAATCAATGCCTTTCCAGATGAAAACAAACTAGCCAAAATTCCTAGTGTTCCATTGGGCATGGAGTCTGACTGAACCTACACTAAAACTGATAAAGCAAAATATTTACAACTTTTAAGGCCAAAGAGACCTTAAATCACATAAATTTTCAAAAATCGCCCATTAACTAGGCCATCAAAAACTGCTTCTCCCCCCATACTTTTCAGTATGAAGGTATTGTTCCTTTGAATCTAAGAAATAATAAAAGGGCCTGTCTAAAAAGCATTAAATTTCCCATGATTGCCTTTCTTCTCTTTCAATGCATCCCACTTCAGCACCAAGTCTCCAACCTGAAAATTGTCTAATTTTGTCCCTTTGTCAAAAGCTTCCTTGATTTTTTTCTGATGTGCTGCAGCCCTTTCAACCAGTTGTTCTCTAATCTGATGTACCTCTGCTAAATCAGTGATCCTCTTTGCCATGTCTTCTTCCTCATTCTGCTCTTCTTGAAGGAATTTTGCCACAGGGAGAGTTAATTGAATTGGGAATACAACTTCAGTGCCATATACCAGCTTGAAAGGAGAATTCCCTATGGATCTCTTAATGGTCACTCTGTCAGCCCACAGTGCATATTTGAGCTTAGAATCCCAATCCTTTGTATTGTCTTCTAACAACTTTTTAATTATCCTTATCAGATTTTTATTTGAAGACTCTGCTAAACCATTGCCTTGAGGGTAATATGAGGTGGAATGAACTAGTTTAATACCCATTGAATCACACATATCCACGAATTCTTTTGCCCTGAAGGCTGCTGCATTATCTGTGACTAATTTATGTGGACAACCAAATCTGGTAAAGATATTTTCAACTAAAAACTTCATGACTGCATTATGATCAGCCTTCCCAGTAGGGACTGCTTCAATCCACTTAGTGAAATAATCAGTAGCTACTAATATCCATCTGTGCTGGCCACTGGAATGTGGATTGATTTCTCTAATGAAATCCAAGCCCCACTGCTGAAAAGGTCCTTTTGCATGTATTGGTTTTAAGGGAAGGGACTTCAACTGTTGTTTTCCTTCAAATCTTTGGCACCTGTCACAAGACTTAACAAATGAAAATACATCAGAAAATAGAGTGGGCCAATAGTATCCAGCTCTAAGAATTTTGTGGGCAGTGGTTTTCCAATAATGGTGTCCTCCACACATGCTGGAATGAAACTGCTGCATAACTTCCATTGACTGTTCTTTGTCCAGACACCTCAAAAGCACTCTAGATGGATCCTTCCAATAGAGTAGATTTTCATTAATACAATATTTAGCTGCCCTAAGCTTAATAGTTCTAGCTTGACTTTGAGTAAGGCTTGAAGGGATTTCTAGCTTCAACAAGAATTTAACTACTGCGGAATACCAATCACAAGAAGCTAAATTTTCAGCCACTGACTGCTTTCTCTCTAGTTTAGTTGCTTCCTCTTCTTCATTTGTTTGACCAATTTCTGCAATTGTGCACAGGAAATCTATATCCAATGATCTGCAATTTTCTTCGGCCAATAACTTGGCAAGACCCTGACCTCTGACCAACTTGGTAGGCTTCAGTTCTATATTAAATTCAATTAGCTTTGCAATCCATTTAGCCTTCTTCCATCAACGTCAGGTTGCGTTAAAACATATTTTATTGCAGTAGAAGGTACATATGCAATTATCTTGGAATGCAGAATGTAAACTTTGAAATCTTTCAAGGATTTGATAAGAGCATATACTTTCTTTTCAATAATGTCATACCTCAGTTCAGTATCCCTTAAGTTTTTGCTGAAAAATGCTATCGGATGCTCTGAACCTTCTTCATCTACCTGCAATAAAACTGCTGCAATGGTGTCTTCAGAGGCAAATGAAAATATATGGAACTTCTTTGCTGTAATCTGGGCTGCTTAGAGTGGGAGCTTCCATAATGGCCTTTTTAATAGACTCAAACGATTTTCTTGCTACATCAATCCATCTGACCTCTGACCCTTTCCTCAACATGGAGGTAACATGCTTTACCAATTTTGCAAAATTTGGTATAAACCTCCTCACAAAATTTATTTTGCCCAGAAAGGATTGGATGTCCTTCTTTGATCTCGGGACAGACAAAATCTGTATTGATTTTACTATTTCTGGGTCAATTTGAACACTTGCTGCAGAAACAACGTGTCCTAATAGCTTGCATTCTTCTAACGCAAATTGTGATTTTTTAGGATTGACTGAAATCCCAAACCTTCTGCATTTTAGGAACAACTTCTTCAAATGCTGCAAATCGTCTTGATGGCTGATGGAGTACATTTTTATGTCATCAAGGTAGATGAGGACGAATTTATCCTTTTCTCCCACAAACGCTATATCCATAGCTCTCTGAAAGGTTGCTCTAGCATTCATCAATCCAAAAGGCATCTAGGCATACATAAAAGTGCCCCAAGGAGTGGTGAATGTAGTCTTCTCTTGGTCATCTGGATGCACAACAATCTGATTAAACCTTGAAAATCCATCCAGGAAAGACATCACTTTGGCTCCTGAAACCTTCTGCGACAAATGCTCCATCTTTGGAAGAGGGTAATTGTCTTTATTAGAGCATTTGTTTAGGTTTCTGAAATCAACATACAGTCTGATTTCTCTACTTTTCTTCCTTACTACCACCAAATTGGCTACCCATTTTGAATATCTGAGAGGGACTATGATTTTGGAAGCCATCAACTTTTTAATTTTATTTTCAATCAGTGGGAGGAGCATAGGATTTATTGGTCTCAGCTTCTACTTGAAAGGTATAGTGTCTTTCTCCAGAGGGATTTTATGTTGAATAATCTTTTTATCATACGTTGTCAGGTCACTATATTCCCAGGCAAACACATCAGCAAATTGCTTCACTAAATTGTAGTATTCAGAACTTTGGGCAGCATACAGATGAGTGCACAGATTTATGTATCTAGGCTGACTTGGACTCCCTATATTATGCTTACAGACTGCAGATTGATCTTGTTTCTGGGCAGCCTTGTAAGGCACATCATTTTGGTCAAACAGTCTTTCTAGAGGAATTAGACCCTTAGGTATATGATTGCTGGGAAGCTGGACAATGCTATCTTTGCCAATTTTATTTCTAAGCTAGGATTGGGGGTTTTCTTCCAAGGCTTGGTTTTCTTGGTCAATTTGCATTTCAGAGAATTCATCAATGACTTGAAGGAATCTATTTATCTCATCATCATCATCAAAAACTTTCCAATGGTGGACATTATCAGGCAAGGATGGCCTATATTTCATTTGGACTTCATACACTAGTCTGGGAGGCATGGGAGGAATAAACAGACTAGCAGACACAGTAAGGAAATCAGCAAGTTGATTTTTGGCTCTAGGGATATATGAAATACATAAATTATCAAAGGAATCTTTGAGTCTCCATACCTCATCTCTGTATGCTTTCAGGCTTGGGTGCTTTGCCTGAAATGTTTTATTTACTTGCTGAAAGATCAGATCAACATCTCCAAACACCTTTATGTTCCTGATTCCTCTGTCTTTTGTTTCTTTAAGGCCCAATAACAAAGCCTCATACTCTGCTATATTGTTTGTGAGGTGAAAGGCAGCTTAAAAGACAGTTGCGTGCTTTTTTGTTATGGAGATATCAGCACCACACCTGCTCCTGTAGTCTCCCTGGAACATGCTCCATCAAAGAAAATCTCCCAAACCTGACTTCCTTACTCTCCCTCGGCCTGATTTACTAGTTTCCTGATATGCATTGAGACCTTTTGGGATTCTTCTATTTGGAGAATACTTGCTCCAAAATCGGTGTCCACAGCATATATGGGATGATTAGTAGGATTCTTCTCAACACTGATTATGTATGCCAATTGTGCTTCTCTATACAATCTCCTGCTTTCTCCTCCAAAAACTGGGACATTGGCATAAGATAGATCATTCTATAATGTCCCACCTAGTCTCTTAATCCATCCTCTGGACAATAGCATGCCAAACTTGGGAGGAACATCTGCTACCACAATATCCATCATCATACTCTTCATGGGCAGCTGAGTTAGGGTAATGGCCAGGTCTTTGATCAATCCTAGGCATTTCACTTTTCTTGAATCAAAAGAGAATAAATCATGACATGGTCTGGTGATGTCAAGGCCTAACTCTTCCATGACAGCTTTAGGCATCAAATTGTGGCTGGCCCCTATATCTAGCAGGCAGTTGTGGAGGATTTTGTCATGAATGGTCAAGGAGACAAAAAATGAAGGAGAATTATTATCAACAGGTTCAATCATGGGGCTAAGCACAACAACAGGCTCATCATCTTGCAAATTGACAGAGTTAGTGGAGGTTTGTGGGGTTTCCAGCTCAAGGGCTTTAAGGATAGGCTTTCTAAACACTTCACTCCTCACCAACTCAACCAGGGCCACAGATATTTTTAATTTCTGGACTTCTGACTCAAAGCTGAAAGAGGAAGGTAGCTTATCAAAACCTCTTACCTCTTGGACTGGAGCTTTGAGGATGACTGGGTCAGCTATTGGTCTTCTCTGTTTGATATTTTGTGATTCTGTTTGGACAACATCTCTTTGGACAGGATTCTCCTTGACATTTCTTGCATTTGTCCTCAGATTGTATCTTTGTTGTTCATCAGTTTGCAGAACTGCCTCTCTGTCCCATTTTTCACTTATTTGGTCCTGCAGCAACGATTCTTCATATGTGGCCAATGTCAAAAATGTTGCACTGCCTTTATCTTCCATGCAATGAATTTCATCCTCATCTTCAAATTGTTCCTCCTCCATGACTACATTCTGGAAGGGAGCTTTAATTTTCTGTTCTTCATTTGATTCTTTTCCCCTCTGAATTATTGGTAAATGTTTATTTGCTCTTCTGGATGGATTTGGATTTCTTGGAGCAAATGTGTTCTGCTGCCTTATCTTTCCTGAATTCTGCTCAGCCTTTAGCTTAGAAATTTCAGTAGCCAATGACTCTATCATCTTAATCATTTTATCTAATTTAGGCTCTGAATATGAAGTGAGGGAAGAAGAAGCCTCACCTCTCTGCCTCCTTCTATCAGCATGACTCTTTAGCTTTTCTACAGCCATAATATTAGATTCCACCTCTAGTGCTGCATCCTGCATGTCAACTAGAGTGGCACATCTTCTTTCTCTTAATAATAGGCAAAAATCAAAGTCAAAAGCATTGGCATAGGTGAGTTTGGCAGAGGTGGGGGTAGACTTTACCTCAGCTGGTATCTTACTATACATACGATTGAATCTTTTATTAAAATCAGGCAATGATTCCCCATTTTCCCTCTTCAGGTTAACAAACTTAGTATGGTAATACAACAAGTCTTTTTTATCTCCCCAGTGCTTCAAAAATGCTTCATCTAAGGCTTCAATATCAGCAATAGATCTAGGGGCTAGTTCTTTGAACCACTTTCTGGCCTCTCCATTAAGGCTTTGGACAAAAACTCTCATCCACACATCATTTTCACTTATGTCTAAGTTATCAGTATAACTATAAAAAGCCTCAAGGTGTTCTTCTGCTGTTACTCCCTCAGTACCAGTGAACTTGGGCATATATTTTTGGTATTCTCCCATAGGCATGGGATTCAAAGGAACATGCAAGACCAAAGGCCCATACCTGGTAGCTACAATTCTTTCTATCTTCGTAGGTGCTTGCTGGCCTGCCATGACTGAGATATGTGGAAGGATACTGGCAGATTGAATGGTAGGAAGTAATATGATGGATAGCAGAGACAAAGGAATGTTCTGGATAGTATGGGGAACTTTCTTTGGACTGAGATTCAAAGGGGAACTAACTGAACAAGGGGCTGTATTAATCTCTGAAGGAATTTCCTTACTAACAGTGCTGGGCACTAAATCTTCAAACTGTATATCTTTAGCTATAACTTTATCTTTCAGAGATGCATGAGTGTTGTTGGGAAAAGTATCCAATACGGAATGACCCTATCCCACTCTAAGGGTGATAGTACCTCAGCAACAATCAAAGCAAAGCTATCTAAGATTTCTTCTTTATGAAAGTAAAATAGGGGAGAAGGAGATCCACTAACCGATGTCTTTCGCTAATGGTTGATCCAATCTTCTCTCCTTGCTGCTTGCCCCCAGCTCCTTGCTCTTTCACTGGCCCAGCTACACCAAGATCCTGCAAAATGGCAAGAGAGGGAAACTACAAGAAGCATACATTCATAATTGATTCAAGGATTAGAATAAATCAAATACACAAGTATAACAATACATCATTGAGACACATGCATATAGAAGAACCTCAAATGCTTTATTAATGGAAGAAGTAAAGTTCAGGAAGTGATACAACCATAAGAGGCCCAATCCAGTATCACCTTCCCAGCAGAAAGAAATCTCCTCTTCACCTCCTTCAAAGCAAATCACCCAATAGTTCTAAACTCAAACCAACAGCAATTCTTTACATTCACCAGATTCCAGCCTCCCTAGACCTCATGAGAGAGATCTATATATAGGAGTTTTGGAGAAAGGATGAGTCAGCTTGAGGCTGGCATGAAGCTGACTAGTGTCCTCTCCCATTTCAGTTCTTCTTCAGTTCTTGAGTCCACTTGGAGGTTCTTGCTTCCACTTGGAGATCTAGAACCTCTTACTCATCACCAGTCGAATTCCTTGATCCAAGTGTCATTTTGGAAGCTTCCTGGGCATTGACACCTTGAGGAATGACTGTGCCACATGTCCAAACTCGCCCAGCGCAGGTAGCCTTCTTTGCAGTTGACATTCAACGCAGGTAGACAGTGGAGCAGTTGACATTCAGCGCAGATGCTCAGTGGAGCAGTTGACATGATCCAGAATTGCCTTGTTTTTGAGTGTTTTCAGGTGGAGAACTTTTGTTCAGTGTTGTGGTTTGCTGACCTTGTTCCTCTAGGGGTAGGAACAACATGTTTAGGGACTTTGGATCCCTTAGATTATGGACATTTCATGCTTCATGCTGTAAGGCACAAAAATGTCTATAACAGTTGCCCCCTAAAGTATGAGGTCGTTTATCGGGTGAAATGCTTTATCAGGAGGATCCGAAGTTCATTCAATTGCTGAGAGGTGACCTGTAATAAGATACAATACAATACATTATTTTTCATACTGCTTTCATGATCTAGCTGAGGCGGGCATTCCCATGCTCAGCTTTATAAATACATTTTTCTGTACATAGAACAGACAATCGTCTGATGGTAGACTGATAATTCTCTGCTGAAATTATCATCCTTTGAGTAGGATGATCATCTGCTGCACATGTCAATGTCTTTATTTCCTGAATATATATCGCAGCCCGGATGGATGAAACTAGATCCGGGGTCTTCAAACTCGTCCGATCTTCACTCTAAGTACAAGTCGATCCATGTGAGAATTGCACTGAAGTCGAACATGGAAAGACATCGCTTGATTACCGGTCAATGATGTAAACCGTTAACAAGCGCGAGAGGAATCACCGATAATGATGATGACCCTCAAGGTATGGCAGTACAATCTACGTGGTGTGAATAAAGGACTTGGCGTCGAACACCACACAAAATCTTTCGGTCGAAGGTCATTGATGTATACCTGTCGCCGGAAGTGAGAAACTTGCCATTGAGGCATGCAAGCTTCAAAGTACTGAGGGGGGTGTTCCTAGATCAACTTCTTGGATAATGAGCCGAAGTCGACAAGAAGCGATCCGTCAAAGGAGGGCCTTAATGAATCCCACATCAGTGACACGGAACGGAGCTAATGATTGTGATGAAGGTGAAAACGATCTGTGAAATATGATTCAGGGTGGCGGTCATGAAAGGATGAAAGATGATGTATGGTAGTGGATGGGACACGGTTGACTCTTTCTGAACAACATCTCTTGAACATATAACGACACTGATGCGATGGATCGGTAGCATTACCCCAAATGTGGATGGTTTGGCGAGACCATGGTGATGAGACCGGTGAATGAAGCAACCCAACCCGATGTGGTACGGAGGAAAAGTGTCATGTTCAAGAGTGACTTGCTACCATTAAAGCTTTGAGGTTCTCCCAATTTTTCCCCAGTCATTTCTGACCAGTACCTCTTTATTTTTGTCAAGCTTGAGGAGGATAACATATGCTTGTTCTATAACCTGCCCTTCGGGCAAGCCCATCGCTATGTTTTAACGAGCCTAGCGATAGGGAAACTCGTTCTCGTATAAAGACAAGTTTGTCGCTATTTAATCATTTTAACGAGTCTAACGACAAGGAAAACTCGGTCCTTTTCATTTTTAGAGAGTCTGAAAAGGTACATAAAGTTAACTCCAAAATTCCTTTTTCGTCATCTAATCCCTTAAGTCCGAAAAAGTATAAAACAATACAAAAGGGATGAGTTTTCGATAACTTTAACGAGCCGAATAAAACAAGTGCTCGACCGTTTTGTGCAATAATCCCTCAGGTCCAAAAAGATTGAAATCTAGAGGAGGGATAGCTCTTCCGGTCCTTTTAACGAGCTGGAAGGCCAAAACTCGGCAATCTTTTCATATTTTACGAGTCAGATGAAAAGAGCTTAAAGAAGACTCGTCTTTTGAGGAACAAGTGATAAACAGGGATAGCAAATGATTCCAGGTACAGGTTGGAATTTTCCAATCACGGCAGTGTCACAAGGATGGCTAGGTGAAATCACTCTTCGCAGCTATTCCTCAAAATGGGTAAACAATCATATGGAGGTGAACGATCGGCCAAATGAAAGTGGAGGTGGCAGGTGCAAACACGACCAAGGATTTTTATGGCTGATAAATTTATGATCACAGTGGTTATTTACCGGGATAGGTTCATTTTTTATTTAAAAATGAGCTTAAACTCTGGAGCAAAAATTGCTCACTGCTTATATTTATTTTTTAACGAGCATGAAGACCGCGTTAAAACTGCTCGGATCTTGCGTTTATTTTTTAACGAGCATGAACTTTATGCTAAAACTACTCGATTATATGGTCAAATTTTGATTTTTACCATAAATAGCTTTTCTCTTTTCAAGGATAGTACTGCATTCTCAATTGCTGCAACAAACTTTGTTAGAAATACATAATCATGAGATGAAAACCTTAATATTTTGCTTTGAACTACGTAAAAAGCTATTAAAAAGTGTTTTTACCTCTCACTTTACCATTTCATTTGCATTTGGTTTGTTGGAGCTCTGGAGGTGCCTCTTCCCCCTTGATTTTCACCAACTGATTCCGTGAGATTCTGCGGACGATTTTCAGCGCCGTCTGGACCAGGTAGGAGCTAAACCCTAGCTCTTTCTTTTCATGGTTCCCTTTTGTATACCATTGGTAGGATGGCCGATAGCGCAGCTTTACATGTTGCCAATAGATCTTATGTGCAGCACGCCTTGGAGTGTCTCCAACCGAAAGTATTCAACTGGTGTGATGCAGTACTTGTTCAGATGAAAAGTCAGTTGACCAAGGTAAAGGACGGGAAGCTGAAGAACTTTGGATTTGGTTCTATTCTGACTACCTTCGCCTTGGAGAAAATCCCACTGATGCAGCCTCAGTATATTATACTCGACTTGCCTTCTCCGACCGAGCCACGCATGCAGAGGTGGGTCAATCACATGTCTAGGCATGCTGGTCAACCTCAGATCACATTCACTGATGCCTTCTTCAGGTGGTTCGAGCGCCACGAGATGGTCTTTTCCGAGTATCCATATGTGGGTATGGATTTCCGAGGTGATCCGGATTTGGTGCTACCGGATGTCGAACAGTGGGGTGCTATTGGTAAATTCTTTGACCATATCACTGTTTACTGCTCTTATTCATAATGTTGCTGTGCTTTATTCTATCAAGACTTTTAATCACACTCTTGGGTGCATGCAGATGTTGGTCCTGTTCGTCCAGCAGTTCGTCCGAGACCGCCAGTCGCTGCCCCGACAGTGCAGCCTGCTGGGAGAGTTATTCTTCGCAACCTTGACGATACTGAGACCCTTACAGCTGTGCAGGAGCAGGTTGAGAGCCTTACTCTCGGCATTCCCAATGTGAGGATTAATGAGTTACCTTTACAGCTGCAGCGACATACTACTGGTGTGCCTAGACGATGGACTCGTCTCTTGCACATGATTGCACAGGCCGTGACGTGCTATCATGAGCACCACTAGGCTAGGGTGCCCCCTAGCACTTTTGAGTTTTTGGGTCATATGACCGATTTTGTCTTGGTTACAGAACATTATGTATGAACTATAAACAGCTTATATATATTTTGATTTTCGAGTTTTATTCTGGTTGAGTTATATGATCCATATGTACAATCATTGATGATGTGTCTCTTTTTACAAATGTCGCAAATGTCTATCTAACACATAATTTGCTAATGAGTCGGTTAACGTGTTTAAGTTTCTGGAAATATGCTGGTATTGAATTGAATCAAATTGTCTTTCCAAAATCTTAACCCTTAGGAACATGCGATAAATAGCTGGATTGCGAACGTAATATATACCATTGAGTTGTAGTATTACGAGCTGTGAGTCTAGCCTGACAATTAGTCGGCGTATGCCACGTGTGATGGCATCAGAGAGTAGTTCTATCAACGTGCTATACTCAGCGATGTTATTCGTTGATTGCCCAATACACACACCTCTGAAACTTACTAACTCGTCGCTTGGATCAAAAATGGCCCAGGCTGCGGAGGATAGGTTCCGCGAACTACGACTCGCTCCGTCGGCATATCCAACACATGTCTCTAGAAGGTTTGACATCTGCAACGAATGAAAAGGGTGGATCACTCAACCAGAACAAATACTTTAGCGAAAACAAAATACAACAAAAGCATGTAGGTTACTATTTAAGCATAATAACGCTTGAGGTACAGCCCGTTGCGGGGCTGCGCCAGTGGAATTCCATCGTAATCCATTAAATCGTAGGCTCCTTTTGCTAACACCCTTTTAACAATGTAGGGGCCCATCCCTAAGGATTTGAATTTACCTGCTCCCAATTTATCGGATTCTTGGTCATAAAGCAAGACCAAATCACCTTCTGAGAAGACACGGGGTTTGACACTTTTCTCGAACTGAGCCTTGACTCGTTTCTTATGGGCTTCGTTAGCCAAAGCGGCATCACGACGGGTTTCATCCAATTGGATTAATTCCAAGAAACGAGCCTCTTCTTCTGAAGTTCCGGGGAGGAGATCAATTGCGAGTTTAAGCGACGAAATTTTGCACTGGATTGGCAAGACTGCTTCCAGGCCATACACCAGTTGAAAAGGTGTGAACCCAGTTACATTCTTTACCGACGTTCGGTAGGCCCACAAGGCTGAGTACAGGATTAGGTGCCACCTTCTTTTATGAACTCCGATCATAAATTGCAACATACGCTTCAGGACTTTGTTGATTGCTTCAACTTGTCCGTTGGCTTGCGGATAATACGGGGTAGAGCTGTCGTGAGATAGCCCTAGCTTGGCAGCTAATTCGACCATCATGTGATTGCGAAAATGTGATCCATGATCTGTAACTATAGCCTGTGGTACACCGAACCTGGCGACTACATGATTGAAAAAGAAAAGGGCAGCTGTTTCACCAGTGTTATCCAATGTAGGCATCGCCTCAGCCCATTTGGTAAAATAGTCAACAACGACTATAATATACCCATGCCCCCCGGTCGAGGTGGGGTTACATTGCATGAAATCGATGCCCCATTTGGCGAAAGGCCCAACAGCAACTATCGGCTGTAAAGGTGCGGGTGGTCTTCTGGTTTTGCTATCAAAAATTTGACAAGCATGGCAACTTCTGACTGCGGTTATGCAATCTTTGAACATGGTTGGCCAGAAGTATCTTGCTCGTAAGATTTTTTGTGCTGTTGCATATCTAGATTGATGTCCCCCACACACGCGCCTGAATGACATTCCTTCAGGGATTTTTCGGCCTCCTCATGGGTAAGGCACCTCCTCAGAACTGTATCGATACCACGACGGTAAAGTGTATCACCGACGATCATGTAGTCTTTTGCTTGGTATCGTATACGTTTTTGTTCGGAGTGAGAGGTGTTTGGCCTGAATTTTTGGGTTTGGAGATAAACTATGATATCTCCATACCACTCATCGCTTGTAGATATCAGAAACAAACTTTCGTCCACGATTGACTCTTCTGATGTTTCATCGTTGGACGACGATGGGAGATCGCACAATAATTCTGCGAAAACTAGAGCTTTCTTTGATTTGGATTTGACAAATTCCAGATCAAACTCTTGAAGGATCGCTATCCATTTTGAATATTTGCCCCCCAGCAACTGTCGCGACAGTATATAAGTCATGGGGTTGCAATCTGACAAGATGGTAGTTTTCCAAAAGAGGACATAATGTCGAAATCTTTGAATCGCTTGAACAGCTGCAAGCGCTAGTTTTTCAACATAAGAATATTTGCTTTCTGTATCATTTAAGTTTTTACTTAAATAATAGATAGGATGTTCAATTCCATCGACTTCTTGAACTAAAACCATCGCAATGGTCGTATCCGCTGCAGCCAGATACAGGTTAAAATCTCTTTGATACTCTGGGGCGTACATTAATGATGCTTTTACTAGACAATCTTTCAAAGCATCAAAGGAAGCTTGTGCCACCTGGTCCCAGACAAAGGGTACATCCTTTTTCAAAAGACGAGTATAACCTTTAGCAAGTTCTGCGTAATTTGGAATGAACCTCCTCAGAAAGTTCGCTTTCCCTTGGAGTTTATGAATCTGAAGCAAATTTGAAGGTGGAGGCAAATTAATGATTGCCTGAACCTTGCAGGGGTCGAGACGAATCCCATCCTTAGAGACTACAAAGCCAAGTAAACGACTAGAACTGACGCAAAACACACATTTATGTGGATTGAGTCTTATCTTGTAGTGTCGGCAACGTAGAAATATCGCTCTTAAATGCTGCGGATGATCAGTCCGCTTTCGCGAATGAGCCGGAAGGTCGTCGAGATAAGGTTGAACAATGTTCTTGATGTCATGGAAGGCATAATTCATTGCCCTCTGAAACGTCGCCCTTGCGTTCTTTAAACCAAAGGGTAATTTTCGATGAGCGAATGTGCCCCATGGACAAATAAATGCAGTCTTTGACTGGTCCTGTGGGCGGATATTTATTTGATTATACCCGGAAAATCCATCCATAGATGAAAAGATTTCACATCCGGCGCATTCATCAATTATCTGGTCGATGAAGGGTGTAGGGTAGTTGTCCTTCGGACAAGCTTGGTTTACATCCTTATAATCGACACACACTCTAATCGTCCCTTGTTTTTTCATAACAAGGACAATATTCGATACCCAATCGGTTAGAGGAACCGGGTAGATGAATCCAGCATGGAGAAGTTTTTCAACTTCTGCCTTAATGGCAGCGGCTTTCTTGGGGTGCACCTGCCGAAGCCGTTGTCTTACTGGTTTGACATCAGGATACATTTTAATTTCATGTTCAATGATACTCGAGTCAATGCCTGGCATTTCATCATATGACCAAGCAAAGACATCTCTGAATTCGCGAAAAAGAGCGTTATATATTTCCAGTTCTGAAGGGGAACAACCTTTGCCGACATAAATATTCTCTACAACATTTGTTTTAGTCGAGATATTTATGGCTATAGTCTCTTCAATATTGGATAAGTTTCACTCGGAATCCACCGTATTTACAGTATTTGTTAGGAATTCAAAAACTGAAGGGTGATAAAGGTCACTCTGAGTATCTTCTTCATATTCCGGAAGAAGGGAACGATGGTGGTGATCATTCCATGGTGCCCCCTCAATCAACATTGATTGTAAGATTCCTTCGTCAGTCCCATGTACTTTCGACCAAGGATCTAATGAGGTACCGTATTCTCTAGACCTATCTACCCAAACGCTTGATGAGCGTTGATTTGGGTTCGCCTCCCATGCTTGAAATATTGATTGCTACAATATTTCTAAAGGGCTTGGAGGCAAAACAATTGCATGATCCATGTTGACATTGTCTTTTGCGACCTTCGTGGAAGATATCATGTTGCAGGTTGCTACAAAGGGTATATTTCCTATGTGAATAGGAGGTGGTAGCGCGAAAGTTCCCATCAATGTGGGGTCTTTCAATAATCCTACTCCGATATCTTGAAGCGAATGGTTGCTCTCATGGATCATGGGAATGCTTCCTGTAACTTGTGAACCATTAGGGAGGAAGTTCTATTGGTCGACGACCGTAATCCCTCCTTCAAACGGGAATGCGATCTTCCTAAAATAAGTCGACACAACAGCTGCCATGGCATAAATCCATGGTCTACCCAGTAGGATGTTGTAGTCAAGATTTCCATCGATGACCTCAACATCAATTTCTACTGTTTTTCCTCCTAGTTCAACTTTCAAGTTATTAAGGATACCATACGGGGTATAAGTCCTTCCGTCGAAAGCTTTTAATGTCGTCGAAGATCGCGACAAGGTTGGAGATCCTAAAGTTTTCCAGCAACTCATCGACATAATACATGTAGATGCTCCCTCATCAATAATTGTTTTGTGAACAGTTTTGTTGAGGGCTTTCACTTGAATAAGGAAAGCTAGTTGAGCTGGTAACTGAGGATCGTATCCTTTGTGATCAAAGGATACAAGATTGGAATCCTTAGGATCAACCCCACCAATAGCCGATAACAAAGCCTGCCTTTGGGATGGACAATTTTGTAGTACCTCAAGAGTCGACATAGCGGATGGCGACTGTGCCAAATCTTCCACTATGTTATAATGCTGCGCCGCCCTGGCGCGAGGATTAAATGTCGACTTGTGTACTACACCCTTTGGCGGTTTTATTGTTAATTCAGGAATGATGGGCGGTACAACTTCTGTTGAAGTTGTTGTCGAACTACTTGGTTGATCTTTACCTTTGTCGTTCGACAGCTGAGGATTCCCATAATCTTTATTCCTTGTCGAAATCAAAGCATCATTCTACTGTTTTGAAACCGACAACATAAGCACTTGAGACGGGGAAGCATTTCCACTATCAACCAGATTTTGACCTGGGTTGGGAAATGGATCAGTTAACACAACTGAGGTTTGGGAACTTTTAAAGAACCTCTTCAACTCAGCTTTGAATGGACAATTCTTTGTGTAATGATCCTCATCATCACATATTTGACATGGATAATTTTGTTTCCCTTGCCCAGGAGGGTTCGAAGAATTTTTTCGAGGAGATGATTCACCCTGTTTCTTCTTCTTCCCTTTGTTTTGCTTCTTCTTGCTTCTTGGTTGATTGGTTTCTTTGCCTTTATCTGCTGATACGACATTTACTTCCGAAGCAAGAATTTCTTCTTTTGCATTTTGATCTGAATTCTTACGGGCTTTCTTTGACGAAGCCTTTATCGATTTCGCGTTTGCCGTGCCAATCACGCCATCACCATCATGAGAGTCACTATTGGATTTAGGAGGAGGAGGAATTGAAAATTCCGGTCTAGGAGCGTCAGGTATTTTGTCGTAGAGCGTGCCGGACTGAGTATAAACTAAATCCAAATACTATGCACGAGCGATAACTTGTTCCTCTGTTACGACTCCTCCCTTTGCCACATCTTCCGTTATAGCAGGAATTAATGACTTTATAAACCATTCAGCTAACAGCTGATCGGGAACGTATGTTTTCACCATCCTACGACGACGACGCCACTCATGTATATGATCAGATATATGGGTGGCAGTTGTCTGCTTGAAGTTGGTTAATATTTCTGTTCCCGTTTCATACCTTATCGGTAATTGAAAATGGGTTAAGAAAGTCGTGGCTAGGGAACTAAAATTGTCGAAAGAGGCTCTGGGTAATTCAATATACCATTTAGCTGCTGGACCTGTCAATGTCCTCTGAAAAAGGCGAAGCCTTATCGAATCGTCGTTTAGGGTGTTCGACGAACACCACAGATGAAAAGTCATCACGTGATTCGATGGGTCCTCACCTGGATTTCCATTGAATTTAGGAATGTCAGATGGAAGTTTATGAGGAATCGCTGGCCATCAAGGGGCATAAGCAATCGGATCATTGGTTAACCGATGTAAATCGGGTAACACTAAAGTCGCCACGAATGGTAACTGTTGATTCAGGTTAGGCGAAGCATAACCAGGGTACGATGGAATCGCTTGAGCAGTGGGCCTTTGCATACCAGCATAATGTAATTGATGTTGGTATGACTGATACGGTTGGTGGACTTGACCACTGTAAAGTGGTTGGTTTTGACCATTTTGGATATACGGTTGTCCACTGTTCGCAAAGATCTGCTGCTCAGAACCTTGGTACACTTGCTGGAATTGTGGTTGTTGGTATTGCACTAGCCATGGTTGTGAAGCCATGTTCTGTTGTGCTATGCTAACCGTTGGACCGAGGTGTGGGGTAATTGTACCCGTTTGGACCTGTGTCGCCCCACCAGTTGGCGATTGTGGTTGTGACCCATGTTCAAGGGGCTGTTGCATTACAACCTGAGATATCTGAGGTTGACATGCAACAGGCATTGCTTGAACTTGTGACACTGTTACAATAGCCGGTGTGGTTGGGATGTTCGTCATAGGTACACACTGTTGCATAGAATATACAACCCTTGGTTGTTGAGGTAGCATAGGTACCCAACTACTTGATGCAATTCCAATATAACCTGAATACTGTTGTGAACTCCCGTATGGGTACCCTCCCGAAGGGGGTAATGAAAGGGCATACTGCCCCCCATACGGTAGCAATCCAGAACTCAAGGGGATTGATTGTCCTTGGGGACTGGATTGCCCAAATTGACCTCCAAATGGATCAATTTGGCGAGTCTCAACATAAGAGTTGCCGGATGTTACCCCGATGAACAAACTGGAACAGACCATACTGTCGAAATAGTCCCTTAGTGGACTCCTTCTAGCGGTTGTGAGCTAGTTGGGACAGATGGTACGCCGCCAAACATTGTTGGAGTGACGGCAGGGGCTTCTGCTGTCGCTGTGTCGTTTGACACAGTCCTAGATGATGACGGTTGTTCAGACATTTTAAGCCTATCCAATAGACTGCCTAGCGATTCTACAGGAACCTCCACTTGTGGTGGATTAACTTCTGATGAAGGAAATAGAGTGACCCCGACTCCAAAATGGGTTGGAGTACTTGCTTGCGGATCCTCTGCAATTTCCTCTATCGCAATCAAACCCGGTGGAAGAGGAAGACCGTCAGGTCCGTAAAATATTTCTGGTGCCGAAGAAGTGGTTGTTTCGACAGTGACAGTTGTTTGAGGAACAAAACTCTCTGGACCGGTTACAGATGGAACTGGTTCAGTTATACAAGTTTTTGCCCCCAGACTAGGATCAGTATTACTGTCCTTCTGTGGCTGTTGAACTTCTTCTATAGAGGCAGGGTTTCCAGAAATGTTTGGAGTAACCGAAACCTCAGATGTAGTTGGAACAAATGTTCTAACTTTTATAGGAGATTTTGAACCGGTTAAACGAGTTCGCTTTGTCTGTACTGTTTTCGATTCCGGAGACAAAGACGGTTGACTTGTAAGCCTTCGCGAATGACGGGGTTTCAATTGACTTTCTTCCACGATTGCGGATTACTCGATCAACCAAAATATTAAAAGGGAAATTTGTGTTTCCGAATTGAATGAATTTTATTAGACGCTTTTAGACACAACTTGCTTTTTCAGTTTTAAAGAGTCGAGAAAAAGCTAAAGATGACTCTAGTCTCCTTCGATGTTTTAACGAGCCCAAAGTGACAAATGCTCGGATGGACTTTTTCAGTTATAGAGTTTGAAAAAGGCCAAAAGAAACTACTCTGGAGATCTAGGCAGAGGGTGTGCCAAACTTTTCGCAAAACCACATAATACGTTTTACGGTACGGGTGGTCGATCTTCGTGAATGCTGTGTTCACTGCATTGCGATCAGTAGGGCGGCCGACACGGCTTCCTAAGGATAAAAGATATATGCCTATAGGGGTCTCCCAATATATACGCGACGGTACGTGGGAGCACAAGTCCGTATTGATACTTATCGCTTCACCGTGGAGGAATCACCCAACCACTCAACGCTAAGATATCACGTTTAACGACGCCGGAACACGTCTCTAGCTTAGACCTCTATGTGTTTGCGTTATGTTTCAAAGCGTTGTTAGGTTCATTCAATATATTTTAAGTTGATCTTTTTAAAGTTTGCCTTTCAAGGTTCACCACGAGATGTTTGATACAAATTCCTAAATGCAGTCTAAAGATGAGAAGCAAGCTTTTTCAATCTTTTCAACTTATGAAAATCTTAACTACTGAGGGAAAAGAAAGACATCATCTTTTCACACAGATCATAGAGCACACACTAATGTACTTTTTCCTAAATCCAACATGCAAGCTGTCAAAATGCACATGCACAATGCAGGTATTTCTTTTCTCTTTCTTAATGTTGGTGTACTACAAAAAGAAAGCTGTTGTATAACTTTGAATTCAATTTCAAGTGAAAGCAAACAAGCTTTTGTCCAAAATCAAAAGACACCTTAAGATTTACTTGTTTCAACACTAGAAATACATAAATTCAAACCATATGACGAAAGCAAAAGCTCAATCAGCTATGAACAGCAAACAAACTAACTCTTAAGATCAGAACGACACTTATCACAGGTCTAGATCTAAGAGGCCACAACAAGTCTAGTTCACTTTCGTTATGGGAAACTGCAAATGATGTAAGAAATACACAAAGAACAAATACAGTTTCTTTATACAACCGATGCAGAATAGTGGCAAAGAAAGGTGGTTTCAGATAGGTACATTGACTGATAACAGGCTGCAAAAACAGGGATGAAAACAGGGCAACAGAAAGCAGAGAACCCCAGTTGCACAAGGCCACACTGGTTCAGCGCAGGTAGAACACTGTCAGTTTGACATTCAGCGCAGGTAGCCCCTTCGGGACCTGCGATGAAATGCAGACTGCCTTCACAGTGCCTCCAATGAAGAGAGAAACTCTCGTTTCTCTTGGTTTTCGGGTTACAGATTGCTCAAAAATCAACAGTTTTTGGCCAAATCAAAGCTACCAATTTGTACACACTAAAGGATGATTCAAAGGAGGATGAAAAGCTATCACTAAGAGCTGTTCAGAGTCCTTGTGGATCAGCTCTTCAAATCATAAACATGCCCAGAAACTGAGCTAGAGTAGCTGCCCTCTACTTTGCATTTGAAAGATCCAAATGCAGTTCGATTCGGTACTCCCTGTGTTTAGGAAATGAATAGCAAAAACACAAACAACCAACAAGATATGATCCCCAGCGGAGTCGCCAATTTGTTGTTGGGAAAAGTATCCAATACGGAATGACCCTATCCCACTCTAAGGGTGATAGTACCTCAGCAACAATCAAAGCAAAGCTATCTAAGATTTCTTCTTTATGAAAGTAAAATAGGGGAGAAGGAGATCCACTAACCGATGTCTTTCGCTAATGGTTGATCCAATCTTCTCTCCTTGCTGCTTGCCCCCAGCTCCTTGCTCTTTCACTGGCCCAGCTACACCAAGATCCTGCAAAATGGCAAGAGAGGGAAACTACAAGAAGCATACATTCATAATTGATTCAAGGATTAGAATAAATCAAATACACAAGTATAACAATACATCATTGAGACACATGCATATAAAAGAACCTCAAATGCTTTATTAATGGAAGAAGTAAAGTTCAGGAAGTGATACAACCATAAGAGGCCCAATCCAGTATCACCTTCCCAGCAGAAAGAAATCTCCTCTTCACCTCCTTCAAAGCAAATCACCCAATAGTTCTAAACTCAAACCAACAACAATTCTTTACATTCACTAGATTCCAGCCTCCCTAGACCTCATGAGAGAGATCTATATATAGGAGTTTTGGAGAAAGGATGAGTCAGCTTGAGGTTGGCATGAAGCTGACTAGTGTCCTCTCCCATTTCAATTCTTCTTCAGTTCTTGAGTCCACTTGGAGGTTCTTGCTTCCACTTGGAGATCTAGAACCTCTTACTCATCACCAATCGAATTCCTTGATCCAAGTGTCATTTTGGAGGCTTCCTGGGCATTGACACCTTGAGGAATGACTGTGCCACATGTCCAAACTCGCCTAGCGCAGGTAGCCTTCTTTGCAGTTGACATTCAACGCAGGTAGACAGTGGAGCAGTTGACATTCAGCGCAGATGCTCAGTGGAGCAGTTGACATGATCCAGAATTGCCTTGTTTTTGAGTGTTTTCAGGTGGAGAACTTTTGTTCAGTGCTGTGGTTTGCTGACCTTGTTCCTCTAGGGGTAGGAACAACATGTTTAGGGACTTTGGATCCCTTAGATTATGGACATTTCATGCTTCATGCTGTAAGGCACAAAAATGTCTATAACAATGAGATTTCTTAGGCTTACCTAATCTTGATGCCCCTTTCTGTGATGTTTTCCTTGGTTTAACAATCTTCTTAGGGTCAAGCACTGATTCAGCTGGTGATTTCTGAGGATTTCTCCATGTATGCCTCACAAATTGAGCTAGAACTTCAATGTGGAGTCACCAAAGGTTGGTCTTCCTCCAGTGGAGTCGCCAGATAGATGATTACAACCAGAAATGTGCCTAGACCTTGTCTATCATCAAAATCTGGAACTGTATCATTCTCCCAGTGAAGCTGAGCTTCAATCTCCTCTCCTCGGCAACGGCGCCAATTGATGTTATCATCCCAAGAAACTCTCCTAGGTTGTATCTGAGAGATGTTCGGGAACATTACAAACTCAACACAAGTGTTGGAAATAGGTGGATGAATGGAAGGAATGATGCATATTCAAGCCAGATAACCACTTCTACTATGCTTAACCCCAGACATGGGTGAACACCCCCAGACTACAAGGCTTTATACCACCAATTACTCACAGTTTGAGGAACAGGTGAAGATGGAGAATACTGACCACACCAACAGATGCACATGACCCTGTGATGGCCAGCTGAAACCAGTTAAAATGTCTGTAAATCTATTTCCTAATGCACATACACGATGACAGCTCTTTGGCATTAAAATAACATAAACCTGCATACACATTCAATGATACATACTAGAATTTGACACAGAGGTAGGATGACAGCCCCTCTAATGCTAAACATCAAGAGCACATGAAAAATGCATAACAGGCATACCTGGAACAAAGAAGAAGTGGAAAGTGAGAAATTAACAGCAAAAGAAGCTTGTATTAGCTAAAAATGAAGACCAGACGTTGCAGGTATCACAGTAGTTACAGTCTCAAGAAGTTGAACCTTACTTCAAAATAACATCCATCAACCCCATTACATCTGTTTTTTGGATATATATGGAGTTTGTTTACAAAATTGTTCTGCTGCTCTATGCATGGAGGGGTCATAATGGACCACCAACCACCTTAACTCTCTGATATGGGTCTCTGATACAATCTGATGCTTCAATAAATTAGTTTGACATTCTCTGTTGCTCAGCCGTCCTTCCTGCACAAGTGGAGTATAATATGAAACGGGCTCCATTACTGATAAGTACATTTAATTGCTCGAGGCATGTCCTTCTTGATCTTTTGGCTGTTCTTCCTCGAATGTGGTGGTTGAAGAGTGATTGTGCCAGGTACAAGGCAACTGATCATTTCATCCTTCGGGTGTACAGAATGGTTGTGGACGTGAAGGCTGCATGGCGAGCAAATGAGTAGGACCGGGAGTAAACAACAGCCGTTGGATCAAGTGAATGGGCAGCAGAGATCTATCGGCGGGAGGCGTTGGGAGGAAATGGAGGCGAAAATGATTGTGAGTCGTCAGATCTTGCAGATGGACGATAGATATTGATTTGTAGTGGCTCTCGAAAATAGCGGGAGCGGGCAAACGAGGGCCGTTGGATCACGAGGTGGGCGGATCCAACGGTGATCGGAGGTTGAAAGTACGTGGATGATAACGAGCGGGGGAACAGGCGAGACGACGGTAAGTGGTTTCCCTGCACCGCTTATGGAGGAGGGTGGTAAACATACGGAGGGGACGCGATCATAATTAGTGCCCGACACGTGGCGGATGGGACGTGTCGAAAACCACCGATATCGCGAGTTAACGTGCAGGAAAGTTTTGTTAGCAAGAGGTGCGACTGTCGTTGGATTGTGGCGGGGGTTGATCGGATGGTGGGGAGATGAACGAGGTTTAGCAAAACTGATGTGACAGGGGAAAGCCGCGGGTAGCACTTTTTTGCAAAGGTGTGGTTATATGGGTTAAACCTTAGCGCTGAGGGGCTTGGCCAAAAAGGGGTTTATACAAGGTTTTGGAGGCAAAACGGAGGAAAACAAGGGTTATAAGGGTATAAAGCAAATAAAGGGGGAGGGATGAAATAAACTGCTACGAGCTCCCTTCTTGCAAAAACACATGGCCACGGTAGTAATTTGGTTCTTCAAACGCACAAGCGCATAAGAGAGCTAACAGTACCACCACTTGTACATGTACCTGTACTACTACTTGTAAATGTACATGTACCTATACTACTACATGTACATGCACATGTACATGTACCACCACATGTACCTATACCTATACTATGTTGCAACTTGTGCATAATCTCCATATACCTGACATCCTGCTGACCTGCCTGCAGGATCCCATCTTGTAAATCTGTCCCATAGGAGCTCATAGCTTCTAAGTGATTTACCCGTATCTGCCTACTAAGAGCATCTGCCGCCCTGTTCTATTTACCTTTGATATACCTGATCTCAAAATCTAACTCATTAATCATGGCCAACCACCGAGCCTGCCTATCGTTCAGGTTTGGTTGGTCAAATAGATACTGCAAACCACTGTGATCACTCATCAACACAAACTTCCTTCCCAAAAGATAGTGCCTCCACATCTTCAATGCATGTATGATCGTTTCCAACTCAAGATCATGTGTGGGGTAGTTCTTCTCATGCTCATTCAGTTTTCGTGACTTATATCATACCACCTATCCATCCTACATAAGGAATCCACCAAGTCCTCTCTTGAAAGCATCTGTGCATACTACAAACTCTTTGTCTGAATTTGCAATCTTTAACATTGGTGCATGAGTCAACAACTGCTTGAGATCCTCAAATCTAGCCTCACACTCCTCTATCCATTCAAACTTATTACCTTTTCTCTATAATGATGTAATAGCATAATAAATATACAAGAAGTTCCTGAAGAACCTCCTATAATAACCTGCCAACCCCATGAAGGATCTCACCTCATCTACATTTCTAAGAGTTGCCCACTCCATGATAGATTTTTTTGGATCCACTGTTATGCCATCCTTGGAAACCACATGTCCCAAGTAGTGTACCTCAGTCTGAAAGAAACTACACTTGTTGAGCTTAGCATACAACTGATGCTCTCTCAACAACCTCAACACTGCTGCTAAATGCTCGGCATGCTCTTCCTCATTTTTAGAATATACCAATATGTCATCAATGAACAGAATAAAAAACTTATCCAAATACGGATGCAACGAACTATTCCTTAAGCACATAAATGTAGCTGGAGCATTAGTCAAACCAAATGGAACTATAAAAAAATCATAATGCACATACCTGGTCTAGAAAGCTGTCTTGTAAATGTCCTCCTCTTTGATGCATACCTAGTGGTATCCTGATCTCAAGTCGATCTTTGAGAACATTGTTGCTCCCTTCAATTGATCGAGCAAGTCATCAATCCTCGACAATGGATACCTGTTTTTGATGATCACTTCATTCAATTGCATGTATTCAATGCATAATCTGAGAGTGCCATCCTTCTTCTTCACAAACAGTACTGGTGCGCCCCATGGTGATACACTTGGCCTAATGTATCCCTTATCCAATATTTCCTTCAAATGTAGCTTCAAATCTACCAACTCAGTATACTCATCTTGTCAGGCGCCTTTCATGTCAGAGTTGCCCCTGGCACCAACTCAATAGAAAAGTCTACCTCCCTGTGAGGTGGCAACTCTGAAATATCCTTAGGAAATACATCTTAGAACTATTGGAGAACTAGGTCCTACTCAAAACATATGCATCCACAACCTCTTTACTTTGCTACTAGAAATATGCACTATGAATAACACACACCCTTTCCTGCAACTACACTTTCCCTGCATAGTTGTCACCATACTAACTGATGTTGTTTTCTTCTTACCTCTCAAAATTATTTGTTCCCCATTTTCATCCAAGCACTCAATAGCCTTTTCATAATAATCCACCTTGGTTCTATGAAGGTACAACCAATCCATGCCGAACAACATACTGTATGATCCCAACAGTAATACAGTCAAATGTGTTGCGGTAGGCATACTATTCAAATCAAATGCACAAGCTCTTACCCAATGATGAACTTGCTTCTTTGTACCTATAGCTAGCTGCACTAACCAAGACTTTGAATGTGCTTCCTTATTCAAACCACACTTATCTACCAGGTAAGTACTAAATAACTATAATTAGATCCAAGGTCAATCAAAATAGAATCAACTTGATCACAAAGCTTACCATCCATCTCAATGATAGATGCCTAATGGTCGTCTGTCTGTTATTCAGTGCTACATGGATACAAGGAATGCTCTAACCAACATCCCCAATATTCCTTGCCTCCTGTGCACTATATATCTAAGGCTTACCACCCCGATTTTGCAGAAAATCTTATTTGTGATGATCTTTGCCACAAGTTCAACACTTTATAGGCTTCTAGCTTTCATCCTTGTTCTACTCCTCAGATCGATCAGATGCATTAAACTTCTTGGATGGCGCTACATTTTCTTTATTACCTGAATCCTGAGGCCTTGCTCATTTCTTGTCCCATTTTCCTTAGTTTATTTGTATTACTTTTCCATTCCGGCTTAGTCTCAGATCCGCGCTTCAATTGCTCATAGTAGTGTTTTAGCTTTTGGACGGCCTCCTCTAATGATCTAGGCTCGTCGAACTCAATCCTGTGTTTGAGTTCCATTGCTAACCCACTAGTGAATCTCTGAATCTTGGCCTTCTCCTCCTTGAGGTAAGGCACATACCTTAGTAGCTCCAAGAACTTTCTAGTGTACTCCTCATCTGTCATTGATCCCATCTTTAGCTCATAGAATTCTTTTTCCCTGTCATCAAAGTATCTCTCTGATAGGTATTTCTTCTTAAATAACCGCTCGAGCTCATTTCAAGTCAAGTTCTCCTCATGTATACCTCTGGCATTCGTCACATATTCCCACCAAATATATGCTTTACCTTTGAGACTAAATGTAGTTATTCTAGCTTTCATGTTTTCTGAGTAATCATGCAACCTGAAGAACTTCCTCATGCCAAGAAACCATGCCTCTACATCCTATGATTTCTTCATCTCTCCATCAAATGTAGGTGGATTTTCTTTCTTAAAATCATTCGGAAAATACTCCCTATCACTCCTCCTATAAGGATGATAACGATGTTGATCATCATGCCTATCAGAACCAGAACTAGAATAGTACCTATGTCTATCACCTCTCCTATCCAGAGTATCCAACAATCTTCCATCTCTAACCGTGTCATCTCTATCTAACCTGTGACCACCATGCGACCTACTACCATATGCCCCATTAGTTTTGTCCTCCTACTCATGGCTAATTTGAAGTGGTCCCTATCACTGCAATTCTAACAAACTCTGAAGTATCGTTGCATTTACCTCTGCTAGTTTCTCCTGTGCTTGTATGATTCGGTCATTGTCTGCCTTACAACTCCTTATTTCTTCCTTTAAGCTTCTCAGTGTATCTGCCAAATCGAAAGAATTCCCAACACCATGCTGCTCATTTGATCCATAGGGAGAGTCTTGGGAACTGTAGTCTACCATCTTGATAGTCATCTTTGATATTATTCTTGTAAGGTATATCATGTTAGCTAAACCAAATCACAATAAACCAACGTACCATAGTATAGCTTGGGGAGGATATCTCGTCTGCAAGATCAACAAATCAACGTGATGCATGTATAACATAATCATGACAACATATAGAAATATAATACGTAAGCATATAACCATACAACTATCATTCTAACTAGAGTCCAATCATTAATGCATGACCATGTAAACTACACATACCATAACCTCATGCATGGCAACAACCACTACATTACTGTATACTTGAGCACATGTGAACATTAACATGCATAAGCAATGAATAATCAACCACAAAACCATCAACTTTCCATGGAAACATCACTACAACCATGACCCTTACCATACGAATGCAACAAGCACATGGTCCTACAACAAAAGAGAAACACATGCAACCAACATGAATGCATGGCCAATGCACAACCCATCTAGTCTGAGGGGTGAACCATGCTCTGATACCACTCTGTAACACTCTGCTCCCACATCTACCCAAGGAACCAGCCAATCGAGGTAAAAATGTGACGAGAAGTTACTATGATATGATTCGACCTCCTAAGTCAAGTTAAGGAAGTGGAACCAAGGGAATCACACCAAAGAAACCTTCAACATCAGCAACAGAACTCCTAAGAACCATCCCAGCTTTTCTGGTGACGAGCCCCTAAATCCCATTGAGGTTTTAGACCACTTGACCCCTAGACGCTCCCATGATATGGGCCTAACAACATCCAGGAGGCTATGGACGCTCTCATGACAAGGCATGCCGGTGTCCAGGGACTATTTTGCTCAGTGTTGTGCTAGAATACCTAGGATTTAAGCCAATTTTTTAGGCCTAGAGCCTCGGTCACTGCCCAGAATTGAATCAAACCTTCAGAATAGAAAGATAAGAAGGAAATGATGGCACAATGCAATTACTTGAACAAGCCCTTGACTGGACCCCTACTAGCCATGACAAACATTTCGTCAAACATATCACAAATATGTAAACTACAAGTGTAAATAACAAATCTAAGCATAAGGGTGTCATAGTCAGCTGAGAGTCGCTAAGAAGCATTGATGCCTCAACACATTGGTTTCAATTTCATCCATTAGTTCATAGATACATTTTCCATCCATTTACAAATAAAAACATGATGAGATCCATACATAGCTACTGTCATAAAACATATACATAATCAACATAATAGCAACAAAGATACCAAGGAAATCACAACCATATGATCCAAATATAAACCAATCTAATACTCATAGAAATACAAGGATAAATAACCTCATATTGATGATGCAAAATCAAAGCCTAGGATTGGACTACCACATTCCACCCGACCATAGAATGGCTGAGCCAAATATCTCTTTAGCCATTCACCCTTGTGCCATGTTCCAAGCATGAATGTGGGATCTCATAGAACACATCAATCCAAAACCATCCAGGGCTTCCAGAGACCAACCACTTAAACCCATCAAATAATGATTCCACCTCATGATCGGACATCACAAAACCATCATCAGATTGGTCTCTATCCAAGCCTTCCAAGACTCTAGAGCATTTGTTCCAACAAAGGCTTCCAAGACTAGTAACTCAATCCACAACTTATCTGGGCTTCTAGAGCATTTGTCCAACCAAGGATTCCAGGACTAGTAACTCAACCCACCAAGGGCTTCCAGAGCATTTGTCCAACTAAGGCTTCCAGGACTAGTAACTCAACCTAAGCTATTACAGGGCTTTTAGGGCATGTGTCCAACTAGGGTTTCCAGGAATTAGTAACTCAACCCAACCAAAAGAAACATGAGAACCAACCAGAAAAACAAGGAAATAAACCCAAAACACCATGGCTATCCAGGAAATGACAAGTCTAGACAAATCCATTGTCAATCTAGGCAATCTTCCATGCCAATGACAGATAATGACCAATAAACCACATGCATATGCTATGCATGCCAAAACTAGTGAGGAAGACATACATGCAACTTGGTACCTACAAGCGAAACCCATTGTAGTTGTTGATCTCAATGTCCTCTTGCGATTTCATGCTCTTCCTTTGCCTTCTTGCTCCAAAAATCCAAGTATGCCACACCCTCCAAGAGTGTTCTAAGAAAACTTTGTGTCCAAGAATAAGAGAGAGAGGGAATAGAGAGAGAGCTCCAAAACTAAACTAAAAAAATTCTGTTAACTAATCCTCAAAAGCCTTTTTATCAATGAGGCCTCTATTTTCTTCATTTTCCATTATTTTCCTTCATTTTCCTCCTCACATGCAACTTATGACATTTCACCTCCCTTTTCTCCTAATTTCTATTATTTTCATAAATAAGTGTTCCAAAATTCCATTTTGCCTTTCTAAAGCCTTTGTCATTGCCTTTGCTAATTTCCTTAGCCATAATAAACCAAATGAACACCCACTATGATGTTTTTCCCAACATTCAACTTGGAATAAGTGTCCCACCAACCATGGTTATTAGTTTTCCTTTATTAAATTTTATTACATGGAATTTTCACTAGGATTGTTACATACGTGATGAGCCCAAGAGGGGGATTTTTCAATCCTGTTTTCTAGAGAGCCATTCTCAGAGGAAATGATCTTAGAGCACAAATATTACCCTTATCCATTATTGGAAGAACAACCCTCGAAGTATTTTTTTCGAAATCATTCTCCAAAGAAGATTTTGGAGAGCTAGTCTTTACTAAATTATCAAAACCATCCACACTATTAATTGTCTTGGCATGATTTACTGCTAAATTTTTTTGGTATTTAGAAGGATCTAACATGATTTTTGAAAAAAAACTAATCCTTTTGTAGATTTCCCTCATTAAAAAGAGTTGGGGGAAGAGCCTTATAATGGACCACCTACAATTACAAACAAAATGTGAATATTAGCATACATATGGGGAATCCATATGATATCTACAGATGCATGAACCACATGTATTGCACTAGTATACAAATTGGCCAATACTGGAAAATGTCTAAATTAAGGTAATGAATTGATTATCGAAATAAATTCCTATCTCACTGGAATATAATGAATATATCAATTTAGGTATTTGATATGTATACCTTCCTTACATACATATATATGATAATTCTTAATTAAAAGAAAATTTAATTTAATTTACAAATTTTATTTGATTAAAATAAATAAAATAATAATATAATTTAATTAAAATTATAAATAAAGTAAATTAATTTAATTAATAAAATAATGTGTTAGGTACCTATAATACTAGTGTATTCCCTTATTATTATTGTCATTGTAGCCCCTTATTGTTATTTTTGTGCCAATGTTTTCCCCATATTGTTGTGCCTTTACATTAGTATTGTTATGTCGGCTCTGATTATATTGAGACCCCTTAGACTCCTATATATAGAAAGGAGGTCTTGTCATTTGTATCATCCAAGAATTGTTCATTTGTGTAATGTAAAGGAGGTTTCCCCCTCTAAGAGGTTAATTTTGAAGTCATTGATCTATCTTTTCTTCTATTTTGGGAGCTGGTTGCATAACATTTGGTATTAGAGGTTTGGATTCTAGGGTTTCACTGCTTCAAACAGGTCTTCGTGGCATGTTCACTATAATATTTTTTCTACGAAGTTTTATAAGCTAAAATTAAAACCCATTTGACCCAAAAACTTGATGAACCTTGGGTACAAATTTAAGATATTTTATCGCTATATTTTCGGAGATATGATACAAGGAAGTTAGGGTTTTGCAGGGTCCCGAGTTATATCCCAAACAAGTGACCCGGGGAAAATTGTCATAACTTTCTATCTGAGCATCAGATTGAAATTTCCTAAAAAGGTACATAAAGAAGACAAATTTTTATTTTTTGTGTATAATTTTCAGGTCCGAAGGTCGAAACAATGACACGTGGAACTTCATACAATTTCGCTCTACTGAACCAGTCTATAACTAGGTCATCGTGGGAGATTCTGAATAATTCTTTCTTGGAGAATCCAATCTTGATTAGAATTGTGGGGTTGGAAATAGGACTTAGAGGGCTACCTCGGGATGAAATTTCAGACCTCTGACATCCAAAATTACAGAGATACAATAGATTCAATATCAAGCTCCTACAAAGCAAAAAAATGTGTGTAGTCTTTTTAATTTTTTTTCATAAGTTTGGTTTGAAAAATTAGTTTGAAGGATTTAAAAGGGCATAGTGAAGCATAGTTATCATTACTTGATGCCCCAAAGAAAGAAAATGGAAACACCTAGTAAGTAACCTAAAAGATGTAGCATGACTCATGAAGAAGAGGAAGAAATGCAACATGATATATCAAAATTACAAGACCAAGTGCAACAAATTTCACTCTCACAAAAAGTAATAGAAGCTAAGATGAATGGTTTAAAGAAAGGCGTGGAAGCATAGATGAATGATGTGGAAGCTAAGATGGATAGCATGGAAGTTAATATGGATGGTTTAGAAGTAAACATTGAATATTTGAAGAAAGACATGAAAGGTTTGAAAGGAGGTTTGGCAAAGTTACTACAAGAAATGATTCCTAATGGCGAAAAGGTAGTAGAGGAAACTCATAATGAGAAAAAAAGAAATGTTAGTCATGATTTCATAGAATCTAACGTTGGATTGAAGACCCACCATGTTCCAAAGATCAATATGAGGAAGTTTGATGGCAAAGATCCCATAACATGGATACTACAAATGGAACAATATTTTGATCTCCATAATGTGAAAAACACACAAAAGGTATGCATTGCAACTTTATATTTGGAACCCAATCAGTTTGTATGGTATCGATGACTTTTCTCTCATAAATAAATTTTCACATGGGAAAGTTTTACAGAAGAAATGATAGCACATTATAAGGATAAAAAAAACAACACTTTTTTTAGCCAATTGATAAATCTCAAACAAAATGGTTCAATGGTGGAGCACATTGAGGACTTCCAAAAATTGAATATAAGGGTAAAATATATTCCAGAGGAGCATAGGATTGATGTGTTCATAGGGAATTTAAAGGATAACATCCAACATGAGGTTCACCTTTGGGAACCTAATTCATTGGAGAAGGCATTCAGGTTGGCAAGAAAAATTAAAAGAAAAATTATGGAAACAAGGAAGCCTACCAATCACAACTATAAATATGGAAGTATTGTTGCCCCTAGCCTTCCACAACCTACAAGGTTGATACCACAACAACTGGAAGAAAAAAGAGCAAAAGGGCTTTGTTACAGTTGTGGTAGTAAATACACTAAAAGTCATAAGTGTGCTGAGAAGAAATTATTTTACATAGATTGTGAAGAGGAAGAGGAAAAGGAACAAGAAACATCAAAAGAAGAGGATACACACCAGGAACAAACCTTAGAGAAAGAAGAAATGAATCCGACCATATATTGTAATGTATTGGCCAGAATTACCACTCCTCAAACTATCAAGATAGAAGGACATATCAAGAAGAGAAAGGTAATAGTGTTGATTGATTCAAGCAGCACCCATAATTTTATTCATCGTAAGATAGTGGAGGAATTGAATTGCTTCCTATATCCAACCCAAGAGTGTCAAGTGATGGTTGCAAATGGAGAAACCATAAATTTCTCTAGAAAGTGCATAATACCAAGCTATCCATGAGAGAATATGTGTTGAATAGTCCAATTATTTCCATTCCAATGGGTGGTGCTGATGTTGTACTAGGAGCCCAATGGCTACAATCTTTGGGTACAAAATCTTTTAATTTTCAAGAAATTTTCTTAAAAAAAAATTTAGAAGGAAAGGAAGTTGAATTAAGGGGTATCACAGGGAAACTGGGAAAGATAATCAACTCTAATGGCATGTCAAAGCTTCCAAAGAAAGAACAATGTGGCGTAATTGCACAATGATGTTTGCTAGACATTCCCACATCAAATTCATCTATTTCTCCAGATCTCAAAAAAGTCTTGGACAATCATTCCAAGGTATTTGAGACTCCCAAAGGCCTCCCACCTATTCGTAATCATGATCATGTTATTCATTTGATTCTAGGAAGTGTTCCTCCAAACATCAGGCCTTACAGATATCCCTATGCCCAAAAGAGTGAAATTGAACGTATGGTTGCATAAATGCTAGATGGTGATATAATTCAACCTAGTCAAAGTTCTTTCTCTGCTCTAGTAGTATTGGTGCACAAGAAGGATGGATAATGGCACATGTGTCCGGATTATAGGGAGCTCAACAAGCTCACTATTAAACATAAATTTCCCATTCCTTTCATTGATGAATTATTGGATGAATTGCATGGAGCAATTTACTTCACCAAGTTGGACCTTCATTCAGGATATCATCAAATCGGAATGAATATTGAAGACATTCCGAAAACAACATTTAGAACTCATGAGGGTCATTATGAATTTTTGGTCATGCCTTTTGGCCTTACCAATGCACCTTCTACATTTCAAGGTTTGATGAATTCCATTTTCAAACCCACCCTTAGAAAATTTGTGGTATTATTTTTTGATGATATACTAATCTACATCAAGTCTTGGAAGGATCATGTTCAACATGTTGATAGAGTGCTCAAACTATTGGAGGAGAAACAATTATAATAAAAAACCTCCAAATATTTCTTTGGAGTACAAGAGGTGGAATATTTGGGTCATATTGTATCTCATGAAGGTGATAAGGTAGACCCTAGCAAAATTAAAGCCATTAAGGAATGGAAAATCCCTACATCGATAAAGCATCTGCGAGGATTTCTCAAGTTGACAGGGTATTATTGCAAGTTTTTAAGAATTATGGGAGAATAGGAGCACCTCTAACAACATTACTGAAGAAAGACACATTTTCTTGGACTCCAGAAGCAACAAAATCCTTTGAACATCCTAAAGAGGAAATGTGGTAAGCACTGGTCTTAGCTACGCCAGACTTCACAAAAACCTTTATTGTGGAATGTGATGCCCCAGGAAATGGAATTGGTGTTGTTTTAATGCAAGAAGAAAGACCCATTGCTTTTGAAAGTCGTCCAATCAAAGGAAAGTATCTACACAAATCTATTTATGAGAAGGAAATGTTGGCAATAATACATGCACTTAAGAAATGACAGCCTTACCTAATTGGAAGACACTTCAAGGTAAAAATGGATCATGATAGTCTTAAATACTTTTTACAACAAATATTATCTTCAGAAGAGCATCAAAAATGAATCACAAAGATGTTGGGTTATGACTTCGAAATCATCTCAAAAAAGGGAAGAAAAATGTTGTTGTAGATGCACTCTCAAGAAAGGATGAGGATGTGGACGCATTTCTTTGTGACATTTCTATTATCCAATCAGATTGGATAAACGAAGTAAGGGATGAATGGAAGAATGATGAAAAAGTGTGGGGACTCATTCAAAAGTTGCAACAAGATCCTAGTACATCTGATACATTTAGCTGGAAAAATGATTCGTTATGGTACAAAGATCGCTTATACCTCTGTAAGAATTCCCAACTCAAACAAAATATTCTTTTCGAATTGCACACCTGTCCCTTAGAAGTGCATTCAAGATTTTTAAAAACTTACCATATGGTTAAGAAGGAATTTTTTTGGGATGACCTTAAATCTGATATCTAAAAGTTTGTGGCGAAATGTTTGGTTTGCCAACAAAAATAAAGTTGAGACAATTAAGACCCCGGGTCTATTACAACATCTATCCATTCCAAGTCAACGTTTGGAGGAGGTTTCAATCGATTTTATCATAGTTTTAACCAAGTCCGAAGGAAATATTGTCATCATGGTGGTAGTTGATAGACTTACCAAGTATCCACACTTTTGTGCATTATCTCATCCATTTAAAGCCAATACAGTTGCTACTGCATTTATGGAAACAATTCAAAAGCTACATGGAAACCCAAAGATTATTGTTGTTGATTTAAACATGATTTGAGGTTGTCATTGATGCCAACCCAAGCAGCACCAAGGATGACCCTGGACTTCCATGGCACATTGGGCATCATCATTCATGGTTTCTCGTCTCATAAGCATTATAGGAATACTCTACTCAAATTTATCTTTCTATGGGTATATAGCTCTCCTCATAATTCCTCACGGTTTGTAAGTTATTCAAGATTAAAGTTAGTAAACCCAATTAGTGGGCTAAAACCCCATGGGGTTGTGGCATGCAATTTATCATTGATTTTGGTCATTGAATAGTCAATAATTAATAATTTTTTAGGGTCCTAAAATCCCTCCAACATTCTCTATAGAAGCCCCTCTCAACTCTATTAAAAGAAATTTCAATATCCTCCAAAAGTAGCGATCATGGCATTTTCACTATAACTTTATTTCGGAAAAGTCTTAGATGCTGAAATTAAAACCCATTTGAGTCAAAATCCTGATGAACGTGGTGACCGAATTGTAGATCTTGGTTCTCTATATTTTCGGAGATAGGTTCTGTGGAAGTTAGGGTTTTTTTGCAGGCTCCTGAATTTGATCTCAAAGAGTTGACCTTGGGAAAATCGTCATAACTTTCTCTCTGAGAAGTGGATTGGAATTCTGTAAAAAATGAAGGATAGTGCACGACATTTAGTTTTCTGTGTAGAAATTGTAGAGCCGAAGGAGGAAAAAGTGACACGTAGCACGCCGTACAAGTTCGCTCTACTGAACTAGTCCATAATTAGGTCATTGTGAGAGATTGAGCATAACTTTGTCTTGAAGAATCCAAATTTGGTCAGACCTATGGCATTGGGAAGACGATGCAGAGGGTGACTATGGGATCAAAGATCACATATTGGGGATCTGAAATCAAAGAGATACATTAGATTCAATATCATGCTCCTAGAAGGCAAGACAAAACAAAACTAGATCAAGTGTTGTCAAGGGGTGCAAAGGATCAGAGTTTCTAGGGCAGCAAAGAGCAAGGTGCAGCAAAATGATGCAACAGAGGTAAGCTCCAGGTAAGTATATTCTATAAACGCATGTTCATATCTTAATTTCATTAGTTTCTTTGTATTCTAATTTGTTGTTTTGTTTATCGCTGACATATGCTCTACAGGATGAGGTAAGTTTTGTTATTATCATGTCATGGGTATTTCCTTGAAGGCTTTTTGTAGGTATTATATATTCATCAGGAGAAGACTCGATTCATAATCTAATGTTATAAAGAGTGAGAAAGGGTAGCATGACAAGAGAAGCAATCAAGGTGCAGAACAACAACAATAATTTCACCACATGAAGTCTTCAAGTCGGCAGCACTGCATACAGTCATTGTACAAGTATCATTGTACAAAGTCATTGTAAAAGCATCATTGTAAAATGTGTACAAGTGTCTATCTGCCAAGAGTTGAAGAGGCAGTGTCGGGAGGTCTAGGCTCATCATTAGGTGGTTGTGTCATAGTTAGGGTTATGGTCTAGTGTGTCTTTGTCTTCTACATAGTTCTATATCATTGTAAAGTGGACCATTTTCCTTGGTATAGGAGTCCATTGTTCTTTTATTCTTCTATAAGGTGGTAGGGTGGTGTTAGGCTGGTGCATAAAGTCACCAAAAGGTTCAAGCCTGTGAAAACTTCAGGGTGGTAGGGTGGTGCTAGGGTGAGTTGTAGCTCATTGGGTGTTGCGGCATCCATTCAGTTGACTATTGAAGAATCTCGGGCGTTGGAGTGTCCATCCAGTGGGAGATAGAGAAGAATGCTTTTCTAGATTCTAGGAAGTTGGAGATTTCTTTTCAATTGGATTTGAAAATTAAAGAATTATTAGAAAAGCGGTCAAGTGGTTTTTGTCCCAGAGGGGGTTTCCACCTTAAAAACTATGTGCATTTGTGTTTCTTTTGTTTACTGCTATCATTGTACAAACACTGATAATAATTAAATATTAACTAATGCTCTGAAAGATTAATAATAATACTAAGTGAAAGGAATACTGATTCACCCCCCACCCCCCCTTCAATATTTCCAACAATTGTAAATGACAAAGATCCTATTTTCATTGGAAATTTCTGGACAAAATTATTTCCTTGTCTCGGTACTCAGTTACTTCATAGCTCATCTTATCATCCTCAATCTAATGGGAAAACTGAGATAGTGAAAAAATGTTTGGAAGGATATCTTTGTTGCTTTGTATCTGATAAATAGATATAATGGGTCAAATGGTTGCCTCTGGCTGAATGGTGGTATAACACTTCCTTCCATAATGTAGCAAAAATGACCCCATTTATGGCACTTTATGGATATCATCCACCGTCCATCACCTCACATTTAAGAGAAAATTCTAAGGTTCAAGCAGTGGAAGATCACATCGAGCATCAACAAAAAGTCCTCCAACTCTTAAAGGATAACCTACCTTTGGTGCAAAATAGAATGAAACAACAGGCAAATCAACATCACAATGAAAGAAGTTTTCATTTAGGTGACTAGGTATTTCTATGACTACAACCATACAAACAAATGTCCATCAAGAAAGATAAGAAGGATAATAAATTTAAGCAAAGTATTATGGTCCGTACAAGGTGTTGCAAAAGATTGGTACTATGGCATACAAATTGGAACTTCCTGCATCTTCACGAGTGCACCCAATTTTCCATGTTTCATGCTTAAAGAAGGTTATAGGTGACAAGCTCCTAGTTAAAACAATATTGCTAGAACTTGACGAGGAAGGAAAAATCATATTAGAACCTGAAGAAGTCACTGAAACAAGAACTCGTCAGCTACAAAATCGATCAATTTCAGAGTATATCATCAAGTGGAAGAACTTACCCACTGAAGATTCCACATGGGAGGATGAGAATTTTATACAAAAGCATCCAGAACTGCTCAAGCGTTGAGGACAACGCTTTTTTGAAGGAGAGGGGCATGTTAATATTAGTGTATTACTTTATTATTATTGTCATTGTAGCCCCTTATTGTTATTTTTGTGCCCATGTTGTCCCCATATTATTATTATTGTGCCCCATAGAAGCTCATTATTATTATTGTTGTGCCCTTACATTATTATTGTTATGTCAGCTCTGATTATATTGTGACCCCTTAGAATCCTATATATAGAAAGGAGGTATTGTCATTTGTATCATCTAAGAATTGTTCATTTGTGTAATGTAAAGGAGGTTTCCCCCTCGAAGAGGTTGATTTTGAAATCAATGATCTATTTTTCTTCCATTTTGTGAGATGGTTGCATAACATAATGTTAACCCTAACTAAACTAATTAGAGTAATCATATCTAGCATACCTTTTATAAGGTGAACTTACTCAATCAAATATCATAAAAATCAAATAAGGTTCAAGGGCATGCAAACTTCCACATAACAGGGACAGAGACACTGAGACAGGAAAGGGAAGAAAAGTGGTGGTTCGGAGAAATATAAGGAGAATGGGATGTGACTTAGAGGGGATATTTGGCCTTTGGAGTGGAAGTGCAGGAAAGATGAATTTTTCCAATAGAGAGTTATAGACAAAGTGAGGATCACTAAGCCTTGATTGTTCTTGATGCTTTTGGGCATGGGGGCTAAAGTTTTGAAATTATGAAGTATTATGGAGATGGGTACCGAGGTTGTGCCCAGTTTTGCAGGGAATTTTTGTTTGTTGTGATAAAGAGAGAAAATTTGGAGCGACAACAGCTTAGGATCAACTTCAAACATCGAAGCCAGGTATGTATCCGTGTATTAATTTGATAAATTCTACTTTAAAATATCCTTGTATAGATTCTAAGCATCAAATTTTACTAAACTTTGTTCATTTTCCCAAATTAGGGCTTCAAAAGCCTCCTTAAAAATCATATAATGGTACGATTTGGCACCATCCAACCATCTTGGTTTACGACTAATTTTCCAAGCTTTATTCTTCCCAATTTTGGAATAGTTTCTAAGAGAAAGCCAAGTTTAATAACATATTCTACATCTGAAAGAAATATTTCCATAATCCAACTTTTGCACCCATAAATAGTCTGGACTAGTTAGCTTAATTTCAACTGGAAATCTTTTGTTGAAATCCATCTCCACACAAATGTGTGCATATGTGGGCTTCAAGTAGTGTTAGTACCATCACATCAACTATAAAATCTGCCTAAGGCATTACCAATTGAAATTAATGATGAAATATTTCAAACATGCAAAGGGAGGTTCGACAACCTTACCCAAACTGGAGAAGTAGAGATTAAAGTTGAAAGAGGGTCAAATGAGGGATATAAGGGCTGCAACGAAATCCTTGCACTGTCACAAAACCATGGACCAAAATAAAAATTCAACACGTGATCTTTAACTTTATCAAACACTGCAACAAAGAAGCCTCTAGCCAAAGGATAGATATTAAAATAATAAGAAATTAAGGGTTTCCAATAATAAAAAATCCAAGAGTGAAGATCAACTAGCCCGACCACAGGTCATTAAATCTGCAAATCAAACTAGCCTCCATGAAGAAATTCGCCTCACTCAGAGCTTCTACCACCATCGGAACCTAAACCGATGGGGCTTCATGAACTAATGACCTAGAGAAGGAGGAACCAAGATCATATTTCATGATGTCATGGAAGGAAGGGGGAATCACTGAGTTTACACCCATTGTGATATGACCAGAACCAAATGTCATTTTCTCCATCGCTAAAGAAGAAGGGGGCAAATTAAAAGAGGATGTAGCACACATTTTAGCAAAAGAATTGGAGGAAGAGGGAAAATGTAGGCTGACTTTAAAGGAAATCACCTGCTTGTTAGAAGACTTAGAACCAACCACAAAAGGTGAAATAGAGGAGGACGATTGACTTACAGTCGAAAACATTAGAGAGTCAAAACCCGGAACTGCGATAAATGAAAAGGTAGGATTCATAGATGCATCAAATAATGGAACCTCAATTAGTTGCATTTAGCAAAATGGGAGGAGGTGAGGCAGTCGACTAGGGCCGAACCCTAGCTGCCACAATAGAACAACCACACATAGGAGCTATGGTTGAATCTAGTTAGCTCTTTTATAATTCATATTCATAACACATTTTTTTGTTTCAAGCTTCATTTTTTATGATGCAAGTGGATATTGGTGGCCACCTGCCTATTCCACTTAGACCCTGTTGTGCTCTACAACAACCCCCCAATGCATATCATAGTTATTCTCAAAACTATAATATGAAATGGGTCCCTTTTTATTTTAATTGGTATCACCTTAGAAGTATTCAAAAAGGTCCGAAAACAGAATGAAAACATTACAAAACCTTTTTGATAAACCAATTATTTGGTCTTATAATATATAAATGATTAATCTTTTATCATTGGGATAAAGTGATCGCCAGATCGCATGTCACAATGATAAAGGAGGCATAACTTAAAGACCCATTGGTTTTCTCCGATGCGACAACACGCAATAGGCTATCGGATATCGGCAATAACAAGTTAGCATAACAAAAGCCCCTTTCGCTCCGATGCGATGCGATAAAGTTCCTTTCACCCCGATGCAATTGCAGGAATTGTTTTAATGAGAACAAGCTTTGTATTATCACTTAGATTTATGATTAATGCAATAGATAGTTGGGTTTTGAGCAGTGGCTTTCCCTAGAGAAAAAATGTGTTATGTGTCTTTAATTATCTTCCTCTCATCGATTATTGTTTTCATTGATCTATTGGTTTCTGTTGTTTAAAGAGTAGAGTAGATTAGTGTCTTGTGTTTTAGTACATTACATGAGTTATGAATCTACAAGAAAATCTGCATGGTATTAGAGTTGAAGACAGTAAGTACACTATAGAAGATTTTGAATTTTTGAGTTTGCAGTTACAGGTGAAATTTGAATTTGAATTACATACTTTTGGATTGGAAAATTGATTTCTACGGTTTGAGGCTCGAGTATGCCTTGGAAGGCAACTCGAATTATATAGCTTGGAAGGACAAGATGGAGGATAATGGCCTCAAGAAATTCATTGACCAAGACATTCCTAAGCCAACAACATCGGATGCATAGAATCTGGTCGAATGGAAGAAGTGTGTGGCGAAGGCGAGGTGGATAATACTTGAGGGAGTTTGTGACCACATTGTCTTGAGTCTCCATGGGAAGGAAACATCGTATGCTATGTGGAAAGCATTGACGAACCTATTCTAGAACAACAATGACCATAGGAAGTTGGCACTCAAAGACAAACTTCAAAAAATTAGGATGGAGAAAGGCGAGACCATTCCAAAATACTTGATCAATTTCAATCACTGTCATGATGAGCTTGGAAGTGGATAAATAACCATTGTCGAGGATGATATGGTGAGCCTACCTCTCCTTAGTCTTCCCAAGATTTGGAATAGCTATCAGGACTTTGTCAATGGGAGGGAGAAGCTTCTAGATTGGGAATGACTGTGGTCAGATTTGATGCAAGAGGAGATCAAAAGGAACACCAGAGATGGTTCGTCATCAAATACTGATGATGAGGAAAATTGTGCCTTAGCGGGTAAGGCAAGGATGGGGAAGGGAAGGAATCCCATTCCAAATTGGATTCTTGTCATGGAGGAAAGAAGAAAGACATGTTGAAAGTTAAGTGCTTTCATTGTCTTGTGCTGGGACATTTCGCTACAAATTGTCCACTCAAGAAGTCCAAGAATGCGTAAGGTGAGGCTTTTTCCTCTTAATTCGACTTGGACTTTACTCTCATTGCATGCATGGTGTCATCAATGATGGGTAGTGTATGGGTACCTTGATGGTGGAGCTTCATTTTACATGATTGGTGACAAGGAGTTGTTTAGTGACGTGGAGGAGAAGGATCTCCATATGCATATCGATATGCGTGATGACTGGAGGTATAGTGTTACTGGATTGGGCAAAGTTAGTTTTTAGATGGAGCATGGTGCTCCTCTCACCTTGAGAGATGTTATGTATGTGACCAGGTTGAAGAAGAACTTAGTATCGGTCGCTATGTTGGAGGATAGAGGCTATGATGTGGTCTTTAGCAAAGTGTTGACGGTGCTGGACCCGCAAACATGTCAAGGGAATCTCCCTGATAAGAAGTCCCAATTAGATCTCAAACAGTTTCATGTAGGAGTCCCAACAATGGGTCGTATGGTAATGCCTTGACCAAGATTTCACATAGAGGCAAGTAAGATGACTCTGTTGGTAGAAAGGGTGTGACAATTGCAGTGAGTCAAGGAAGGTGTATGAGAGGCTCTAACACATGGGGGTTGAGATGAGTGCACCCCTTGGCAACCTGTAATAATACTCAGATGGGAAGGGAACATACGAGCAAAGATGCATCACAAGCTGGAAATAAATTTAGCTAGATGATGGTTAAACCAACAGCACATTTGCAACAAGATTCATACAATTGCATACAAAATAGTTCATACACAACTATGTAAGTTAAATAACATACATTGCTACACCAACCAGAATAGTCCAACTACAACCAGTCATACAATACATCCATGTACACCCGCTAGTTCCAATAGTGGAACGTTACGACCACATCCGCTTGCTCCTCCAATGAGATGTACTAACTCTGCGCAGTGGAGAAGCCAAGACTCATTACAATATTGTCCAAGCTTTCTCTAAGATATTCCTATCGGAGCTTGGCTGACCAAAAGCCTGTACAATGAGTTATGAGGGATTATTTATAGCAAAGGGTGGGGTGACCTTTGAAATTCCCCTTCATGAAAATTCAACTACCCTCATGACTCTTCATCTACTCTATGACTATTACATCCAACTATCTACACTTGACATGAAGTTACATTACAATGCACATGTACTCATGTGAGACAAAATGGCTAGAGCAAGCCATGCAAGACATCACTGACACTCGGTCCGTTGTGGTGGGACCAACACTTTGACATGATTGTGATGGTGAAGGTGGTGAGCTAATTGCCAAGCTTGGTCATCTGTGATGGTGTGCATGCACTCCATGGTGACATCTTTCTGAAGTGAACTCTTACCTCCGTTGCAACCAGTGCATTGGTTCGGCTCCTTCATCCAACTCGTCTGCTAACATGCACATGGTCTTCTTGGGTGTGGCTGAACCAGCAACAAACTGATGCATAGTGTCCATGTTGATCTCTATTGGGCGTGGAGCCTGATTATCTTCTTTATTTAGAGGTATCACCACATTGGACCCCAGTTCATAATTTGGCGGCAACACCGCCCATAAAATATACGTTGTAGGGGGTTCTAGGGGGGGTGGCTGTGACCTTCGGGAGCCCACAACACCCCGAAGCTAAAAATAGATGTAAAATTGCCTTGTAAAATGTTGTAATTTCGTAGTCAATTTGGGCCATTCATTAGGCGGAGATCTAATGGTAGAAGTTATGTTTAATTTAGGGTTTTTTCCCTAGAAGGCAACCCCTCGCTATATATGAGGGAATTGTATTGCATCTATGTAGATCTATATTTTGAGCAAGAAGAGAGAGGAGATTGAGCTAGAGAGAAGAGGGAATTATAGCAGATCTGCTATAGGTTGTATATCTTTAGTTTGCTGGATCATATAAAAGGAAGGACTGGCTGTTTCTCCATGGACATAGCTCCAATTGGGTGAACCATGTATATCTGTGTCTCTCTTGTTTTATGCGTTTTCTGTGTTTATATTTCTGCAATATTTTATGTGTTTCATTGCTCTGTAATATATAATTTTCTAACAACTGGTATCAGAGCCGAAGGTCTATTTGGCTGATAAACTCGCAGGAGATAAGGGTTCTTGGTTCGAGTGGGAGCAATGGTGGAAGATGGTAGGTTTAGGGTTGAAAAATTTAGCATCCAAAACTACCAGTTGTGGAAGATGCAGATGGAAGATTATCTGTATCAGAGAGATCTGTAGCAACCATTGAGCGGAAGGCAAAGAAGTCGATGAGTATGACAGACACAGAATGGGATATTCTCGACAGAAAGGCACTTGGAACAATACGACTGTGCCTAGCGGTGTTGGTAGCATTTAATATTTCAAAGCAAACGACAACAACAGGTTTAATTTCGACATTGGCCAAACTATATGAAAAACCCTCGGCCTCAAATAAGGTATTTCTTATGAAGCGTTTATTTAATATTAAAATGTCAGAAGGTGGATTTGTTGTTGATCATTTAAATGAATTTAATACGGTTACCAGTCAGTTAAGTTTTGGAGGGTAACTTTTGATGATGAAGTTAGGGCTCAGTTATTTCTGGGTTCATTGCCAGAAAGTTGGAATGGTTTAGTTATGGCCATTAGTAATTCTGTCTCTGGATCTAGTACTATAAAGTTTGATGATGTTTTCGGTGCAATCCTTAGCGAGGAAATGTGACGGAAAAGCTTCAGTGAGACATCAAGTAATGCTTTGACTATAAAGACTAGAGGAAGAAAAATGGAAAAAGGAAAGAGCCCAGGATATCGCAGTAAGTCAAGTAAAGGCATATCCAAGTCAAGATCAGGGACAGTGTGCTGGAAATGTAGGCAGAAAGGACACATGAAGAAAGACCCCCTGAACGATACTCTCCTTCATTATATTATGTGCTGTTGACTAATTCTAGTGAACCAGAATGTTATGAAGAAGCAGTGTAGGCAGGGAAAATTTTAAGAACCCCCCCTAAATTTATAAATATAATAAATGGGTGAATCTCCATGGTATATAGGAAAAATGGAAGGCGATTTTATCAATAATATAATATGTATATATAATTTTTTGGCGAATCTCTCACCAGGCATGGCGAATATTTTACTCAATTATAAAATCTTGTAAGATCTTGGCGAGTCTTTCACTAAATAATAAAACTTTGTAAAGTCCTAGTGAATCTTAGCATAGGCTACATGCTGGTTTAATTCCCCCATTTAAATAGGCTACATTCTAGGTGAATACCATCGGTCAATACCATGTGCCATTTTGGTGAATACCATGGGTCAATACCATGTGCCATTTTTATTTTTATTAATACTAATAATGGTTTTTTGCATGGTAACAATCTAGTCCATGGTATTTGTCCCATAGTATTTTGGCCATAGGTTTCACCTAAATATAACCCATTTTTTGAGTGTTCGTAAATATAAGGTGACTTATGGAGTAAATATAAAAAAATGTTTTATTTTTTTACCATACCTCTCGTTTATTTATATTTTTATTAATTTACCATACCTTTTTACAAATATGGTATTTGGCCCATAGGATTCACTTAAATAAAACCTCTTTCTTGAGCCTTCATAAATAGAACGAGGGTTATGGACTAAATATAAAAAGAGGTTTTATTTATTTACGATACGTCTAGTTTATTTATATTTTTATTTATTTACCATACCTTTTGAGTAAGTATAAAAAGACGTTTTATTTATTTACCATACCTCAGCTTTACTTATATTTTTATTTGTTTACACCCTTACATGTATATAAGGTGACTTATGGAGTAAATATAAAAAATGTTTTATTTATTTACCATACCTCTCATTTATTTATATTTTTATTAATTTACCATACCTCTTTTATAAATATGGTATTTGGCCCATAGGATTCACTTAAATAAAAGCTATTCTTGAAAATGGGCGAATGGATTCTGATCCGGATTTAAACAGGAACGCAACAAATTATAGAGATAACCATATACACAAAGATGCAGCGGAAATAATACTTCATTTCATTAATGGAAAATACTGAAATATGCTTACAATCAGAAATGGAAATAAACCAGCTAGGGCGATGGTAGCTTATCTCTGAGAAGAGATGTGATGGCTACATGTCTCTGAACTGTGTTACAATGAGGCTCGAAGGCCTATTTATTGTTGAGAAACAATGGAAAACCCTTAACATTCCAAAACCTAACCCTAGGAGATGAAACGCCAAACTATGGGCCCCGTTTGGGGGTAAGTTGGTACATCAACTTCCCGGGGTCGTAACTTTGGCACATGATCTCCGTTTGACGCGTACAATAGCTCATTAGAAAGATCTATCCGAGCACTATCATTGTTGGAACGGGCAACATCGGTCCATCCCATGGACCCATGTTGCCCCCGGATTCCCCAAAAAATGTCGTTTAGGGCCTCAAAACGGCTCCGGAAGTTCAGGACCCGAAAAACTGCTAAAAATAGTAAGTTGTGCTACAATTAAGGAAACTGAAAATGCTGAGAAAGACAATGGTGGGGGTCCAGGTGGACTTGGCAGGTGGCCACCAATATCCACCTGGATCATTCCTCCCCCCTTAGGAAGCAATGGTCCCCATTGCGTTGAGTTCCTCCATGAGATGGGGAAACTTCTGCTGAACTTGTTCCTTGGTGAGCCACTTGCCCTGCTGAAGGAGTTGGCCTGCTTTGACAACTCGATATAGTTGGATATTCTGTTGGCGAGTGTTCTTGATCTGTGTGTCCATGATCCGATCAGTTGCAGCTTGTTCCATGCAATCTGGATTTAATTCTGTGGGTTTGAGCTGTTCTGCAATGTCGGATGTGTCTAGCAATGGTGGAAAGTATGGCCGAAGGCGGTCCACATTGAACACTAGGTGCAGGCCAAGGAATGGGGGAATGCTGAGCTCAAAGGAATTGTCTCCCATAGCCTTAGTAATGGTGTAAGGACCATATCGGAGTGGTCTCAATTTCCGATAGGCTCCAGTAAGGCGTTCCTTTTGCAAATGCAACCAGACTTTGTCGCCCACCTGAAACTTGTGTGGCACCCGATGTTGATCATGTCGCTGCTTGTACTTGGCATTTGATTTCTCAAGAATGTCATGGACCTGCTGGCGAATATGTTGGATGCGCTCAATGAAGCTGGTGGCCTTATCTGTTTCGGACTGGACATGAGCTGAATTCATGTGAGTAGCTGCAAGTGGCATGGCCACATCAATGGGGCATAGTGGCTGGAATCCCAAACCCACCTGAAAAGGGCTATGGCCAGTGGAGCTATGAAGAGCTCGGTTGTAGCTGTGCTGAACATAGGGGAGGCTCTCGTCCCATGTGCGTGGATGCTTTGAGTTATACATGCACAGAATGTGCACAATCATCTTATTGACAACCTCTGTCTGGCCATCAGTTTGAGGATGGAAGGCTGTGGACTTCGTGAGTTTGGTGTCCAGCATTGACCAAAGACTGGACCAAAATGTGCTGAGAAACCGACTGTCCCGATCTGAGATGATAGACTGTGGGATCCCAAAGTGCACCCACACTCGTTCAAAGAAGAGTTTAGCAGTGGCTTCTGCTGTGATATTCTTCTTGCAGGCCACCATAATGGCCATCTTCGAGAACCTGTCGACGACCACAAAAACACAGTCATTTCCATGCTTAGTGGAAGGAAGGCCTGACATGTAATCCATGGAGATGGATTCCCAAGGTCGACTAGGGGTAGGCAATGGGGTATAGAGGCCGTGCTTCTTAATGGCCGGTTTGGCAATGGCACAGGCAGTACATGATCGGATGTACTTCCCAACATCCTGTCGAAGATTCGGCCAATAGAAATAATTTTGCAGTACTGCCACTGTTTTCTCGACCCCGAAATGCCCAGCAGCCCGACTGTAGTGTGCTTCCCAAATCATCTTGGCACGCTCGCTTAAAGGAACACAAAGGTGACCGAGGTGGCATAATAGGGCATCCTGGAGGTGAAAATCTGCAACCTGCCGACCCTCCAAGAGTGTCTGGTATGTGTGGCCGAATTCTGGGTCGCTTTTGTAGAGAAGTGGCCAATTAGAAGTCTCGTGCCCACAAGAGTTGAGCACGGTGGTTAGCGCCATGATCGGTGGTCGACTGAGGCAATCTGCAACATTATTGGTGCTGCCGTTTTTATACTTGATATTCAAGTGAAACTGTTGCAGGTATGTAGACCACTTTTGATGGCGATCATTCTGCAATTTCCCTTGGGTTTGTATGAACTGCAGAGGTCGGTGGTCTGTGTGGATGACCATTTCCTTCCCCAATATGTAATGCTTCCATTTTCGGCAGGCTTGTACAATGGAATACATCTCTTTATCATAAGTGGGGTACTTCTGGACTGTGTCTGAAAGTGTTTCACTGTGATATGCCACTGGATGTCCATGTTGAGTAAGGACTGCCCCAATAGCATAGTCAGAGGCATCTGTCTCGACCTCAAATGGTTGTTGTAAATCTGGTAACGTGAGCACTGGTGCCGTGCAGAGGCGATCCTTCAACTCCCTGAATGCCTTCTGTTGAGATTCAGACCAAAAGAATTTTTCTTTCGCCCCACCCTTGGTGACTTGACTCAAGGGCCAAGAAATATGAGAAAACCCCAACACAAACCTGCGGTAGAAGTTGGCAAGACCTAGAAAGCTGCGGAGCTCTGTTAGATTGGTTGGAGAGGGCCAATCCCGAATGACTTGGATCTTGGCTGGATCGACATGCACCCCCTGTTCATCAATGATGTATCCCAGATACTGAACCTGGGTCATGCCAAAAGTGCATTTCTCCAAATTGGCACATAGCTTGTGTTGCCGCAGTGTTTGGAGAACCTGTCGGATGTGGTGGAGGTGCTCTTCCCAACTCTGGCTGAAGATCAGAATGTCATCCAAGTATACTACTACAAAGGAGTTGGTGAATGGCCGCAAGATGTCATCCATTAGCCTCATAAAGGTTGCAGGAGCATTCGTCAATCCGAAAGGCATGACCAACCATTCGAAGAGGCCCTCCTTGGATTTGAAGGCAGTCTTCCACACATCAGAGGGTTCGATTGGTACCTGGTGATATCCCGACTTCAGGTCGATCTTGCTGAAATATTTCGCCCCCTTTAGTTGGTCTAGGAGGTCATCAATCTGCGGGATCGGGTACCTATTACGGACAGTGATCTTGTTCAGCGCCTGATAGTCAATACAGAGTCTCCACGTCCCATCCTTCTTCTGTACCAACACGATCGGGCTCCCACAGGGCGATGAACTCGGACGGATGTGGCCTTTCTGCAGGAGCTCCTGAATTTGCCTCTTGATTTCATCGTTCTCCAGAACGGAGCGCCGATAAATTGGTCCATTGGGTAGCGGCGCACCTGGGGTCAGATCGATGGAGTGCTTGACTTGACAGTGCAGAGGAACCCCTGTCGGGGAGGTGAAGATGTCCTCGTACTCCTCCACAATCTTGTCCATCTATAGTTGTCGTGTAGAGGGGCCCCGTTTGGAGGCCGCGACCACTGTCTTCTTCTTTCCTTGACGGCGTATCATCAGGAAAACAAATTTCCTGGTTTTGGAAATGATCTTACTGCATTGTTTTGCAGTAATCAAAGAGAGGGCGGCAGGTGGTGCTACCTCTGGTATCCTGAACAACTTATTTCCCAATGTAATAATAACAGCACGGGGCCTTGATTCATACACAGCATGTCGCTTCCACAAGTATGGTTGTCCTAGTAATACATCACAAACTTCAAGGGGAGCAATGTCACACAATACCTCATCCGTGAAGGGCTTGATGTTGTATGGAAGGCGACACTGCTGGCTCACGCGAAGATCTCGTCCTTGGTGAAGCCACCCAATGGTGTATGGTTGTGGATGTGCTGTGGTCGGTAAGCCCAACCGCTTCACGACCTCTGCCGAAATGAGGTTCTTTTGACTCCCGCTATCAACAATGAACTGTATCGGGGAGCCCTTTACCCACATTTGAGAGTGGAAGAGACGCTCCTCCTCCTCTGGATCTTCGGGTTCATTTTTCTGGATCTTTGAGGTAGCAACAGTGGCGTTGGGGTCCGCATCAATGATCTGCTTCCCTTTTTCATACCCCTTGTTACACTAAAAAATGTCACCATGACTATTTACAGTTAGTATGGCTCTATCAACAGTCATGCTATCCTCTTAGGCAAGTCTTATGCCTCTGCTCTCCATGTCAAACTCCAAAAAGAGAGAAAGTCTTTATAAATGTATTTATCTCTGGGTACGCAGGTTCTCTCAACCTTACCTGCGGATACGCACCCAATGTTCACAAAAGCTGCGTACTTGTACGCTCTGTATGTAAAGGGGCAGGTGCGTCCCCCCTGTAAAGGTCAAAATGCACAAGTTTCATCTTTAAAAAGTTACTTGTGGTCATTTCTAGAGCATTCTAGAAGGTTGTTCGACGTGTATTGAGCGCCTCCAGATGGTTCATGTACCCCTACCAAAGAGGAACTTATCCCATCAATGAGGGAGCTATCCCATCCAAAGAGGGGATTATCCCATTGATGGTGGACCTGAATAACTTCCTCTAGAGCACTATAAATACAGGCATTGGGCCAAAAGGAGGGGAGGTTGGAAGCTAAACATTTCTAAGGGTAGATGCTGCAGGAATTAGGACTCCCATTTAGAAGCTTGTGAGGAGAGATTGCCATCTTTGCTTGTTCTATTTGGAAGTGGTTGAGCTTTGTCAAAGTAAAGGAGAACTCTTGATGGACCCTGGGAGGGACTTGCACAACACCAAGGCTCAGGTTGTAATTGTTCCTTTTGTTTCCTATTAATGCAAATGAGTCCATTCTTCTCAATAACTTGTTATTTATGAGTTGTTTCATGTACTCCTTGGTCTATGTGTTAAATATGTTTTATTTTATGAGATTATCAAGTGCTATGTAATCGTTTGATTGTTAGTGGATGCAGGTTTCAAAGTGAAGGAGGAGCTCATCCGGATCAGCGAGGCTTGTTATAGACATTTTTGTGCCTTACAGCATGAAGCATGAAATGTCAATAATCTAAGGGATCCAAAGTCCCTAAACATGTTGTTCCTACCCCTAGAGGAACAAGGTCAGCAAACCACAGCACTAAAAATCAGTTCTCCACCTGAAAACACTCAAAAACAAGCTATTTCTGGATCATGTCAGCTGCTCCACTGGGCATCTGCGCTGAATGTCAACTGCTCCACTCTGTACCTGCGCTGAATGTCAAAAGCAATGAAGGCTACCTGTGCTGGGCGAGATTTGCCAAGTGGCACAGTCATTCTGCAAGGTGTCAAATGCCCAGGAAGCTTCCAAAATGACACTTGGATCAGAGAATTTGCCTTGTGATGAGTAAGAGGATCTAGATCTCCAAGTGGAAGCAAGAAACTCCAAGTGGACTCAAGAACTGAAGTATAACTGAAGTGGGAGAGGACACTAGTCAGCTTCATGCCAGCCTCAAGTTGACTCATCCTTTCTCCAAAACTCCTATATATAGAGCTCTCTCATGAGGTCTAGGGAGGCTGGAATTTTGTGAATGTAAGGAAGCGCTGTTGGTTTGTGCATAGAACTATTGGGTGATTGTTTTGAAGGAGGTGAAGAGGAGATTTCTTTCAGCTGGGAGGTGTTGCTGGATTGGGCCTCTTATGGTTGTAACACTCTCAGAACTTTACTTCTTCCATTAATAAAGCATTTGAGGTTCTTCTATATGCATGTGTCTTTGTGGTGTATTGATGCTTGTATATTTGATTTATTCTAATCCTTGAATCAGTTATGGATGTATGCTTCTTGTAGTTTCCCTTTCTTGTGCTTTTGCAGGATCTTTGTGTAGTTGGGTCAGTGAAAGAGCAAGGAGCTGGGAGCAAGCAGCAAAGAGGGAAGATTGGATCAACCATTAGCGGAAGAGAACGGTTAGTGGATCCCTTTCTCCTCTCTCTTACATCTCATAAAGAAGTAATCTTGAATAGCTTTGTATTCAGTTGTTGCTGAGGTACTATCACCCTTAGAGTGGGATAGGGTCATTCCGTATTGGATACTTTTCCCAACAACAAATTGGCGACTCCGCTGGGGATCGTATCTTGTTGGTTGTTTGTGTTTTTTGCTATTCATTTCATAAACAAAGGGAGTACCGAATCGAACTGCATTTGGATCTTTCAAATGCAAAGTAGAGGGCAGCTACTCTAGCTCAGTTTCTGGGCAAGTTTATGATTTGAAGAGCTGATCCACAAGGACTCTAATAAGCTCTTAGTGATAGCTTTTCATCCTCCTTGTCATCCCTTAGTGTGTCCTTGACTGATAGCTTCTGATTTGGCCAAAAACTGTGAATTTTTGAGCAATCTGTGACCCGGAAACTGAGAAAAACGAAAGTTTGAATCTTCAGTGCAGGTGCTGTGAAGGCAGTCTGCATTTCAGCGCAGTTCCCGAAGGGGCTACCTGCGCTGAATGTCAAACTGACAGTGTACCACCTGCGCTGAACCAGTTTTGCCTAGTGCTACTGGGGTTCCCTGTTGTTCATTGCCCTGTTTTCACCCTTGTTTTTGCAGCCTGTTACCAGTCAATGTACCTATCTGAAACCAACTTTCCTTGCCACTATTCCGCCTCGGTTGTATAAAGAAACTGTGTTTGTTCTTTGTGTATTTCTTGTATCATTTGCAGTTTCCCATAACGAAAGTGAACTAGTCTTGCTGTGGCCTCTTAGGTCTAGACCTGTGATTAAGTGTCGTTTTGATCTTAAGAGTTAGTTTATTTGCTGTTCATAGCTGATTGAGCTTTTGCTTTCGTCATATGGTTTGAATTTATATATTTCTAGTGTCGAAACAAGTAAATCTTAAGGTGTCTTTTGATTTTGGACAAGCTTGTTTGCTTTCACTTGAAATTGAATTCGAAATTATACAACAGCTTTCTTTTTGTATTGCACCAACATTAAGAAAGAGAAAAGAAATACCTGCATTTTGCATTTTGCATATAAGTTTGTATGTTGATTTAGGGAAAAAGTGCATTAGTGTATGCTCTTTGACCTGTGTGAAAAGATGTTGTCTTTCTTTTCCCTCAGTAGTTAAGATTTTCATAAGTTGAAAAGATTGAAAAAGCTTGCTTCTCATCTTAGACTGCATTTAGGAATTTGTATCAAACATCTCGTGGTGAACCTTGAAAGGCAAACTTTAAAAAGATCAACTTAAAATATATTGAATGAACCTAACAATGCTTTGAAACATAACGCAAACACATAGAGGTCTAAGTTAGAGACGTGTTCCGGCGTCGTTAAACGTAGTGACTGTCGATCTCGACGAAGGTGGGTGATTCCTCTTGAGAGTCGGTGGCACTAATACGGACTTGTGCTCCCACGTACCGTCGCGTATATATTGGGAGACCCCTATAGGCATATATCTTTTATCCATAGGAAGCCGTGTCGGCCGCCCTACTTATCGCAATGCAGTGAACACAGCATTCACGAAGATCGACCACCCGTACCGTAAAACGTATTCTGTGGTTTTGCGAAAGGTTTGGCACACCCTCTGCCTAGATCTCCAGAGCAGTTTCTTTTGGCCTTTTTCAAACTCTATAACTGAAAAAGTCCATCCGAGCATTTGTCACTTCGGGCTCGTTAAAACATCGAAGGAGACTAGAGTCATCTTTAGCTTTTTCTCGACTCTTTAAAACTGAAAAAGCAAGTTGTGTCTAAAGCGTCGTTATAAAATTTATTTTAAGCGGAATAATCATCACCTTTCTCTCATTGATCTTCGAAGTTAGTCCACCACAAGTGGAAGTTCCTGTAGAATCGCTAAGAAATCTTTTGGATAGACTAGATATGTCTGAACAACCGTCGACATCTAGGACTGTGTCGTCCGACACAGCAGCAGCAGAGCCTCCTGCTGCTACTCCAACGATGTTCGCTGGTATACCATCTGTCCCGGAAAATTGTCAACAACAAGCCGGAGTCCAATCAGGGACAACGACATGGTTAGTTCCTATTTCTTCATCCGGATTATCATCTGGTATTTCTTATGTTGAAACTCAACAAATTGATCCAATGTGTCTTCAAAGGCCAATTTACCCTTTAAGTACTGGATTTCCACCATATGGAGGGCAGTATGCTCTTTCATTGTTCCCTCCCAGAGAACAACCATATGGGAGTTTACAACAAAGTTCAGGTCAAACTGGAATTACATCCAGCGGTTGGGTACCAATACTGCCTCAACAACCAGGGGTTGTATATTCAATGCAACCAGTACACCCTGTGTCGAATATTCCCACCATACCTGCTATAGTGAATGTGTCGCAAGTACAAGCTCCACCTGTTGTATGTCAACCCCAAGTTTCTCAGGTTGCAATACAACAACCTCTTGTCTCAACGACTCAATCACAATCTCAGGGTAGTGCCTCCTTATCTGGAGTGACTCAGGCTCAAACACGTACTGTGACTCCTCATCCCGGTCAATCATCCAGTATTGGTCAACAACAAATGGTCCAACAACCAGAGCTAGTTCAATCTCAACAACCGCCATTCCAACAATCATATCAAGGACCTGAGCAACAAGTCTTTGTAAGTAATGGGCAACCATACTATAATGGTTATGCCCATCAACCTTGTCAAAGTTGCCAGCATTATGCTGGTCTGCAAAGACCCATTGCTCAGGCGATACCATCTTATCCTAGATATGCTTCGCCTAACCTGAACCAACAGTTGCCCTTTGTAGCAACTCTAGAATTACCAGATCTAAACCGGCTGACGAATGATCCAATTGCTTATGCCCCTTGGTGGCCAGCGATTCCGCATAAACTTCCGTCAGATATTCCTAAATTTAATGGAAATCCGGGTGAAGATCCGTCGAATCATGTGATGACATTCCATCTATGGTGTTCATCGAACACTCTGAATGATGATTCGATAAGACTTCGCCTCTTTCAGAGGACGTTAACGGGTCCAGCGGCAAAATGGTACATTGAATTGCCTAGAGCTTCGTTCGACAACTTCAGTAACTTAGCCACAACCTTTTTAACCCATTTTCAATTACCGATAAGGTATGAAACGGGAACAGAACTCCTTACCAACTTCAAACAGACGACTGCCACCCACATATTTGATCATATACATGAGTGGCGACGTCGTCGTAGGATGGTAAAAACGTACGTTGTCGATCAGCTATTAGCTGAATGGTTTATCAAGTCATTACTTCCTGCCATCACGGAAGATGTGGCAAAGGGGGGGGTCGTAACGGAAGAGCAGGTTATCGCTCGTGCGCAATATCTGGACTTGGTCTATACTCAGTCCGGCACGCTCTACGACAAAATACCTGACGCCCCTAGACCAGAATTCTCAATTCCTCCTCCTCCTAAATCAAACAATGACTCTCACGCCGATGATGGCGTGATTGGCAAGCACAAAATTTATAGTCAAAATGCAAATGAAGAACTTCTTGCCTCAGAAGTAAATGCCATGTCGACCGACAAGGGCAAACAACTGAAGCAACCAGGGGGCAAGAAGAAAAAGAAAGGGAGAAAAAGGAAACCCCCAGTAGGGTGTCATATATGCGATGAGGATCATTGGACGAAAGATTGTCCACATATAGCTGAAGTTAAGAAACTCTTTAAGAGTTCAAAAATCCCAGCAGTATTGACTGATCCGTTTCCTAATCCAGGTCAAAATCTGGTTGCTAATCAAAATGCTTCCCGATCCCAAGTGCTTATGTTGTCTACCTCAAAGCAGCAAAATAATGCTTTGACGAGGAATAAGGATTACAGGAATCCAAAGCTGTCGAACAACAAGGCTAATGAACAACCTAGTAGTTCGACAACAACTTTGACCGAAGTTGTGCCACCCATCGTCCCTGAGCCAATAATAAAGTCGCAAAAGGGAGCAGTACACAAATCGACATTTAATCCTTGTGCGAAAATAGCACAGATAGAGGACCTGGCCCAATCGCCGTCCATTATGTCGACACTTGAGGTACTGCAAAATTGCTTCTCCCAAGAACAAGCTTTATTATCAGCAATAGGTGGAATTGACCCAATGGATTCCAATCTTGTCGCCTTTGATCATAAAGGATATGACCCTTAGTTACCAGCTCAACTAGCTTTCCTTATTCAAGTGAAAGCCCTCAACAAAACTGTTCATCGAACAATTATTGATGAGGGGGCATCTACATGTCTTATGTCGATGAGTTGCTGGAAAGATTTAGGCTCACCACCCCTGTCGAAATCGTCAACAACGTTAAAAGCATTTGATGGACGATCATACACTCCATACGGGATTTTAAGTAACTTGCAAGTTGAACTGGGGGGCAAAACAGTAGGAATTGATGTTGAAGTAATTGATGGAAATCTCGATTACAACATCCTACTTGGAAGACCATGGATCTATGCCATGGCCGCAGTTGTGTCGACCTACTTCAGGAAGATTGCATTTCCCTTCCAAGGAGGAATTACAATCATCGACCAACAAACTTTTCTCCACAACAGTTCACAAGTTACGGGAAGCATTCCAATGATCCATGGAAGGAATCATTTGCTCCAAAATATCGGAGTAGGTCTCCTAAAAGACCCTGCCTTAATGGGTACTTTTGCCCTACCGCCCCCAAGTAATCTGGCAGAAGTGGCCACAGTGGAATATGAAACCTTCTATGTCTGATGGATTTGGACTCTGAGGACGGTTCTAATCTTGTGTCAACCTCATTAAAAAATGAAACAAATCCCCGAGGAAAACCTTCATTCCAACCACCGAGTTGAATGCAATGAAGCTTGGGGGGCGTGCACCTCGATTTGCATTATTATGCTGGGGGCATGCAAACTTATCTCCGAGCAGTTTTAGCGTCATAGTTCATGCTCGTTAAAAAATAAACATAAGCTTTTGAGCAGTGTTTTGGCGCATTCAAGCTCATTAAAAAATGAACCCATCTCGGTAAATAACCATTGTGATCGTAAATTTATTAGCCATAAAAAGCCTTGGTCGTGTTTTGCACCTGCCACCTCCATTCCAGTTGGCCAATCGTTCACCTCCATATGATTGTTTACCCATTTTGAGGAACAACTGCGAAGAGTGATTTCACTTAGCCATCCTTGTGACACTGCCGTGATTGGAAAATTCCAACCTGTACCTGGAATCAGCTGCTATCCCTGTTTATCACTCATTCCTCAAAAGACGAGTCTTCTTTGAGCTCTTTTCATCTGACTCGTAAAAAATGAAAAGTTTGCTGAGTTTTGGCCTTCCAGCTCGTTAAAAGGACCGGAAGAGCTATCCCTCCTCTAGATTTTAATCTTTTTGGACCTGAGGGATTATTACACAAAAAGGTCGAGCGCTTGTTTTATTCGGATCGTTAAAATTATCGAAAAGTCATCCCTTCTGTATTGTTTTATACTTTTTCAGACTTAAGGGATTAGATGACGAAAAAGGAATTTTGGAGTTAACTTTCTGTACCTTTTCAGACTCTCTAAAAATGAAAAGGACCGAGTTTTCCTTGTCGTTAGACTCGTTAAAATGATTAAATAGCGACAAACTTGTCTTTAGACGAGAACGAGTTTCCCTATCGCTAAGCTCGTTAAAACATAGCGATGGGCTTGCCCGAAGGGCAGGTTATAGAACAAGCATATGTTATCCTCCTCAAGCTTGACAAAAATAAAGAGGTACTGGTCAGAAATGACTGGGGAAAAATTGGGAGAACCTCAACGCTTTAATGGTAGCAAGTCGCTCTTGAACATGACACTTTGTCCTCCGTATCACATCGGGTTGGGTTGTTTCATTCACCGGTCTCATCACCATGGTCCTCGCCAAACCATCCACATTTGGGGTAATGCTACCGATCCATCACATCAGTGTCGTTATATGTTCAAGAGATGTTGTTCAGAAAGAGTCAACCGTGTCCCATCCACTGCCATACATTATCCTTCATCCACTCATGATTGCCACCCTGAATCATATTTCACAGATTGTTTTCACCTCCACTAAAATCATTAGCTCCGTTCCGTGTCATTGATGTGGGATTCATTAAGGCCCTCCTTTGACGGATCGCTTCTTGTCGACTTCAGCTCATTATCCAAGAAGTTGATCTAGGAACAACCCCCTCAGTACTTTGAAGCTTGCATGCCTCAATGGCAAGTTTCTCACTTCCGGCGACAGGTATACATCAATGACCTTCGACCAAAAGATTTTACATGGTGTTCGACGCCAAGTCCTTTATTCACACCACGTGAATTGTACTGCAGTACCTTGAGGGTCATTGTCATTATTGGTGACTCCTCTCGCGCTTGTTAACGGTTTACATTATTGACCGGTAATCAAGAGATGTCTTTCCATGTTCGACTTCAGCGCAATTCTCACATGGATCGACTTGTACTTAGAGTGAAGATCGAACGAGTTTTGAAGACCCCGGATCTAGTTTCATCCATCCGGGCTGCGATATATATATTCAGGATATAAAGACATTTGTTATGTACATCATTGCAGCAGATGATCATCCTACTCAAAGGATGATAATTTTAGCAGGGAATTATCAGTCTACCACCAGACGATCGTCTGTTCTATGTACCAAAATGAATTTATAAAACTGAGCATGGGAATGCCCGCCTCAGCTAGATCATGAAAGCAGAATGAAAAATAATGTATTGTATTGTATTTTATTACAGGGCACCTCTTAGCGATTGAATGAACTTCGGATCCTCCTGATAAAGCATTTCACCCGATAAACGACCTCATACTTTAGGGGGCAACTGTTATAGACATTTTTGTGCCTTACAGCATGAAGCATGAAATGTCAATAATCTAAGGGATCCAAAGTCCCTAAACATGTTGTTCCTACCCCTAGAGGAACAAGTTTAGCAAACCACAGCACTAAAAATCAGTTCTCCACCTGAAAACACTCAAAAACAAGCTATTTCTGGATCATGTCAGCTGCTCCACTGGGCATCTGCGCTGAATGTCAACTTCTCCACTCTGTACCTGCGCTGAATGTCAAAAGCAATGAAGGCTACCTGCGCTGGGTGAGATTGGCCAAGTGGCACAGTCATTCTGCAAGGTGTCAAATGCCCAGGAAGCTTCCAAAATGACACTTGGATCAGGGAATTCGCCTTGTGATGAGTAAGAGGATCTAGATCTCCAAGTGGAAGCAAGAAACTCCAAGTGGACTCAAGAACTGAAGTATAACTGAAGTGGGAGAGGACACTAGTCAGCTTCATGCCAGCCTCAAGCTGACTCATCCTTTCTCCAAAACTCCTATATATAGAGCTCTCTCATGAGGTCTAGGGAGGCTGGAATTTTGTGAATGTAAGGAAGTGCTGTTGGTTTGTGCATAGAACTATTGGGTGATTGTTTTGAAGGAGGTGAAGAGGAGATTTCTTTCAGCTGGGAGGTGTTGCTGGATTGGGCCTCTTATGGTTGTAACACTCTCAGAACTTTACTTCTTCCATTAATAAAGCATTTGAGGTTCTTCTATATGCATGTGTCTTTGTGGTGTATTGATGCTTGTATATTTGATTTATTCTAATCCTTGAATCAATTATGGATGTATGCTTCTTGTAGTTTCCCTTCAATCAACGTAGACCCTTCATTTGCATCAATTCATATGATTACATCATAAAACATTATTTATGATGATCCTTGGATCGTCCCATCTGAATCTGAGATAGACTCATTCGGTGATGCTATGCCTTTGAGTCCATATGAAATTGCTTATGAAGCCGTCATGTCTTTTACCGACTCGCATTCAACCGAGATCGACCAAATGAATGTGGTCAGTGAAGAATCACTTTTCACATCAACCTTAGAACGGATAGCGTTTCCCGAAGTCGTGTCATCTGACGAACAACTTCGCGAAATCATAAGTGTAGACGATCTACCATGGGAAGATCTCCATCACAGATCTTCGTTTTTACCTAAGGATGATGCTTTTGAAAATGATTTTTCATCTATCTTTACCGCTGAATATGTCAAAGATGCTCAGAATCCAACGAAACATTCTGATTCAGAGTTGAATTTAGGGAATATTTCTCGCACTATTCCCATTGATATTTCAGTGAAGCTCGGAATTGAGGAAAACATTCATATAGGTGCCTCATGTACAGAAGATGAAATTCGAACTTACAAAGCCCTATTCCAAGAATTTCGCGATGTGTTTGCCTGGTCTTATGAGGAAATGCCGGGAATCGATCCTGCCATTGTTGTTCATGAAATAAAGACCTATCCGGATGCTAAACCCGTCCGGCAACGGTTGCATCAGATTCACCCTCGGAAAGCGGCTGCGATTAAAGCAGAAGTTGAGAAACTGTTGAAAGCAGGTTTCATTTATCCAATCCCGTTAACGGATTGGGTATCGAATATTGTTCCGGTCAACAAGAAACAAGGAACAATAAGAATCTGTATCGACTATAGGGATATAAATCGAGCTTGTCCAAAAGACAACTATCCTACGCCTTATATCGATCAAATTATTGATGATTGTGCCGGAAGTGAAATGTTTTCCTTCATGGATGGTTTTTCGGGCTATAATCAAATCAATATTCTGCCTGCCGACCAACCAAAAACGACATTCATTTGTCCATGGGGGACATTTGCTTATTGCAAATTACCTTTTGGGCTTAAGAATGTCAGGGCCACTTTTCAACGGGCGATGTCTTACGCATTTCATGACATCAAGCACATTGTGCAACCGTACCTCGATGATTTGCCTGCTCATTCTTTACATCGAGCTGATCACCTTGTCCACTTACGAGCAATCTTTATGAGGTGTCGGCATTATCGAATTCGGTTGAATCCCCACAAGTGTGTGTTCTGTATAGAGACGGGTTGATTGCTTGGATTTGTTGTTTCAAAAGCCGGCATTCGCGTCGATCCCTCGAAGGTCGAAGCTATCATTAAATTGCCTCCTCCTTCGAGTTTGCGCCAACTCCAAAGTTTGCAAGGGAAAGCAAACTTTTTATGCCGATTCATTCCAAACTACGCCGAGGTCACTAAAGGTTTTACACGGTTGTTGAAACAGAACGCTCAATTCTTTTGGGATGAGATTGCCCAACAATCTTTTGATGCACTTAAACACGCGTTGACCCATGCACCGTTGTTGCATCCTCCCAACTACAACCAGGACTACTTCTTATACCTCGCAGCTTCGCATTCCACCATTGGAATGGTGTTAGTTCAAGAAGATGAATTCGGAGCAGAACATGTGATATATTATCTTAGTAGGACATTAAACCCCACTGAGCTAAAATATTCGCATGTGGAGAAATTGGCCCTGGCAGCCGTTCAAGCTGTCCAGCGTTTTCGTCACTACATTCTTCTCCGTAAAACTACAGTTATTTCGGATTGCAACCCTATGATTTATATTTTGACAAAACAACTGCTAGGGGGCAAGTACTCTAAATGGATCGTTATCTTGCAAGAGTTCGACTTGGAGTTTGAAAAGTCCAAGTCTAAGAAATCCTTAGTCTTTGCGAAATTGATGTGTGATTTCCCGCATGCTGACACAGAAACTGTGGCAGAGGAGTCCATTGCGGATGAATCTTTGTTTCTTATCAGTACTTTAGATCCGTGGTACGGGGATATAATCATCTATCTCCAAACCCAAACCTTTCGGCCTGAAGCTTCAAAGGCGGAACGTCGAAAAATTCGGTTTCAATCCCAGCAATACAAGATTATTGGAGATACACTTTATCGCCGGGGGGCAGACTTAGTTTTTCGACGTTGTTTAACTCACGAAGAGGCTGAGAGGGTTTTGAATGATTGTCACTCTGGAGCATGTGGCGGTCATATGTCTGGGTATGCCACAGTTCAGAAGGTGTTGCGCGCTGGCTATTTCTGGCCGTCTATGTTTAAAGATTGTATCATTGCATTCCAGAAGTGCCACAACTGTCAAGTGTTTGATCGCAAGATGCACGCACCACCTGCTCCCCTCCATCCTATAATTGCCGTTGGTCCATCCGCCAAATGGGGTATCGATTTTATTACTTGTAACCCTCACTCGGCCGGGGGGCATGCGTATATCATCCTCGCGGTTGATTATTTTACTAAATGGGCCGAGGCGATGCCTACATTCGACGCAAGCGGCAAAACAGCTGTAGTTTTCGTATTCAATCATATTATAACTAGGTTTGGTGTCCCACAAGCAATCATCACTGACCATTGGAGCCATTTTCGAAACATCATGATGACTCAGCTTACAAGCCAGCTTGGTTTGCGCCACAATAGCTCTACTCCTTATTATCCGCAAGCCAACGGTTTGGTTGAGTCTATCAACAAAGTTCTGGTTATCATGATCCGACGAACCATTGGTATTCATCGGTCGAATTGGCACAACATGTTATTTTCAGCACTATGGGCATACCGAACCTCAGTGAAAACTTCAACAGGGTTCACTCCTTTCCAGCTAGTTTATGGCTTGGAAGCTGTGTTACCCATTGAATGCGAAATCCCATCACTTCAAATGGCTGTCGAATTACTTCCAGCTACTTCCAAAGAGGAGAAGCATTTATTATACTTAGCTAAATTAGATGAGACTCGACGTGACGCTGCATTGGCAATCGAGACTCACGCGAACCGAATGAAAGCTCAGTATGATAGAAATGTAACCCCTCGAAGTTTTTCGGAGGGAGACCTAGTGCTATTATATGATCAACCTAACGAGAAGCTAGGTGCTGGAAAATTCGTTCCTATGTGGCATGGACCCTACATTGTAAAGCGAAAGCTAGCAAAAGGGGCCTATGAGCTGGTAGATTTTGATGGGGACTCTTTAGGTAAACCCAGAAATGGACTTTACCTTAAGAGGTATTATGCTTAAATGATGGGTATGGAGAATGTTAGTTAGGTTAGGTTTTCTTTCTAGCTAGTATGTTTGTTAGTTTAGTCAATGTGCTTAGCTTAGAAGGTGTGTTTTTCATCGTTATTCTGGCTTATCTTGGTTTTACTCTTGATATTGCAGATGTCGACGCCTCTCCAAACATACATTGGATTTGCTGATGGTACTTGTCGTAGTACACGGAATATCTCTTCCGCAGCTTGGGTTATCTATTCACCCTCTGACAAGTTAGTCTCTATGCATGGGGTAAGCCTCGGTCAAATGACGAACAACATTGCAGAATATAGTGCAGTGGTTGAATTATTATCTGAATCTATTTCATTTGGAATTCGACGTTTGATAGTGAGGTTAGATTCTGAACTTGTTGTATTACAGCTTAATAGAGTATATGCCATTAGAAATCCTGTGTTATTAAGGTTGTTTTTGAGAGTGCGTCTCTTGGAACGTGAATTTGATTACATTGAATATCAGCATATTCCAAGGTCTTTAAATACATTAGCAGATGCAATTGCTTCTCGAATGTTGGACAGACATTTACGATAATCATGCAAGTAAATTTAAAAGAATTTCATCACATATGTTAAACAAGATAAGCCGGTAATAATGATATATATATAGATAGGAGTGTGTCAAAAAATATACATCGTCTTCGATCATAGGTTGAAAAACACCTTATGATCGGCAAAAATGATAAGTACAAAAAGCCAAAAATGTCATATGTGTCTACAAAAGTGACTAGCCAATCACTGGTGGTGCTCTCTATACGAAACCAGTGCCCGCGCTACCCTACACAAGAACCTCCTAAAAGGTCCTGGGACTGCGACCACATAGCGCTGAAGTCGAATGGGAATGTCATCTATGGTGGTCTCTAGTATATCCGCCGTCAGACGCTCTAGATCCCGTTCCAGCTCGGCTAAAGTCTCTGCGGCCGCATCCTGTGGGGGTGGTGCTAGTACAGCTGGTACTCTCCTCTCAAAAGGCCGGAGGTTGGCTGGGCGCTGTGGACCAACATCTGCATTTTGAAAATTTTTACTGTCAGTTTTGAGACGATATATAAAAAAAAAAAAAAAAAAAAAAAATATATAATTTGAAAACTTGTGAAAAATAAAGTACCTATGTCGTCCCATTGTTCTCCCTGTGGAAGAACCATGTCCAGATCACCTCGAAAATCTACTCCGGCATACGGAAAGTCCTGGATCGCAAAAACCTGGTCCTCTAACCAGTGAAAATAACCATCAGGGAATCGAACAACTGCCGCGCCCTCGTCAGGATGCCGGGCCATCACTGTAACCCATCGTATCAGCTTTGGCTCCCGAGGACCCAAGATATCAATAGTGAGTTGCTGAGGGATCAGCATCGGAACTCTCTCTAAGACAAAGCTCACAACTAGAGGCCCATATCCAAAGGTCTTCAGTTGTCCGTTCTTTGCCCTAGTCAGTTGGCCCTTCATATTGGCTGACACAGCATCGCACCAGTTGAAGATGGTGCCTCGGAAACAGTCAATCGCCATCCGCATTTGGGACCCGGTGGCAATATGTAAAGCGGTTGCACCGCAAATTCTGGTAACCGTGAAAGCTATAACCTTGAGTTCACGCCGAGAGATGTATTTGATTTCTACGCCTTTCGCATGGTTTTGATTGGGTATGCACCAGTCTGCCCGGAGACTAGCAAGGGATTGGCCACCCGGCCTAGTCCCGGCTAGATTGAGTTGCTCACGCCTATTTGGCAAGCCAGTGAGAAAGTATATGTCAGAGGGCTCTATCTCGAGTTGGTGCCCTCCGATGTAAAAGCATTGCTCATGAATGTTCCATCTCTCAACCAGCCACTCCAAGAATCTCACCTGAGCCCTCATGCCAGGTATGGCCCAGTATTTATATAGTCCGCATGCTTTTAGGGCATCAATGGAAGGTTGGTGATTAATTGCGGCTAAATTAACGTCCTCATGCTCTCTTTCTCTCCAATCCAACATGGTGAGTGCCCTACACACCAAGAAATAAAGATTAGAATTCATTTGGGAAAATTTAAATGGTTATTTTTGGGGTTTGGGGTTTCAAATTCCGCCCTTCGCGGGGGACGCACCCCGCGTTTAGGACACAGAGCGCCGGGACGCAGCTGGCCTGAAGGTGGGCTGCGTACCCCGACCTTTTTCCTGTGTGGGAAAAGGTCGGGGGACGCAGGTCACCCTTAGGGCACCTGCGTACCCCGCAGAGCAGATTTTAAAACCTAAAACCCCCCAAAAACCAAAACTAAAACCTAAAACAAAATTTTAATCGGATGAAATTGAAAAGGAGGATGTTGTGAAATACCTGGAAGAGACGGCGTTCGATTCTGACGGTCGGATTCTCCGCAACGACCACAGGAAGTTTCTTGCCAAAAGCTCTTTTTTCAACCTCAACAGTAAAATGGTAAAAATGACATGGTAAAAAGTCGTTTTATAGGTTTTTTGGATGAATGAATGCTAGGTTTGTTTATTTTTCACCATGGAAAGATATTTTTCAATGTATTTTTGCCTATCTTAAACAGGTATGAGTAATGTGTCGTTTTTGTCCAGGACAAAGGGATTTAGAGGGAAAATTGTCATTTTTCACGAACCAAAATATCAGAGTCATCTTTTAAGCCCTTTTCTGACTCCTAAAATATGAAAAGATTGCCGAGCGTTTCTTTTACACTCGTTAAAACGGAATTAAAAGACGGTCCCCTTATAGCCCTTTTCTGACCGTAAAAACAGGAAAAGGTTGCCGGGTTTTTGTTGTTTCAAACTCGATACTGGAAATAAAACGACGTGTCTTTGATCGCTTTTTACTTTTCAGGTCAGTGGCACTAATTATGAAAGTACTCCTTGGTCGCAAGATCAAGCGGTTCCCCCAGGTATTATTTTATACTTTTTCAGGCTTGAGGGACACAAATCTACGAAAAAGTTCAACTTGGAGTCTTCTTAAGTTTTTCAGACTCTCTAAAATTGAAAAACGCCGAGTTTATCCTATACTGGACTCGTTAAAATTTCACAGTAAAGGACCTGTTCAATTACAAACAGGAACGAACCACTCCTTCCTAGGGTTCGACTCAAAACTAGGTTGGACTCATCCGAAGGATGAGCTTATAATCAAGCATATGTTATCCTCCTCAAGCTTGTTAAAAATAAAGAGGTACTTGCCAGAAATGGTAGGGGAAAAGAGAGAAGAATGAGCCTATTTGTTATCTTTTGTCTCAGAAGAAACTTTATTACCACTCTTGGACACGACACATTTCATTCGCCTGGGTTGGGAAATCCTTTACCTCACAGTTGATCAAACCACTTTGAAAGTCTTCAGCCGGGTTCCGGGGATTAAATTTGAGTCGTTTATCACCAAGCCATCTGTCGTGTCGTTATGTGTTCAAGAGGTCTGCAAGCAAAACTTTCATCTGCAAAAAACTTGTCATCCATTTGACCATCCCTGAGTCAGTCCTTACAACAACATTTCTTCAACTTGAACAATGATTTCGTGTTGTGGGCTTGCTTGCAACGGGTCGCTTTCTATCGACATCAACACATTATCTAGAGAGATGACTTAGAAATCGTCAGTACCTTGAAGTCTGCATGCATCAATGGCAGGTTTCTCGCCTTTGACGTCAGTTTACATCATTGACTCTCGATCGAAGGATTCCGTGAAATGTTCGACATCAACTCATTCATTCACATCTCATGGATTGTACTGGGTACTTTGAGAACCATTGACATTACTGGTGGTCTCTCTCACACTTGTTAACAGTCTACATCATCGACTGGTAATCAAGTGGTTTCTACCATGTTCGACATCAACTCATTTATTCGCATGGCTAGAATCGTACCAATTCGGGAAGTAGAAGTGAAGACCCTGGATCTAGTTTCCACCATCCAGGCTGCGAGGAGTTTTGTATTCATTATCTAAGTAGACTAATCATAAACAGATGGCTGCGCCCATACTGTGTCTACAAAAGTCTATGATTATGATGTACTGCAAGATCATTCCTGTATCAGAGTAGTTAGTCAGTTAGTTAAAGTTTTGATCTGAGTATGGGAATGCCTACCTCAGTGATGATATAATCTTATACATGTATTTTGTGTTGAAAATTGCAGGTTCTGACCAGGCTCTCCACGAGATAATCCTTGAAATGATAAAGCGCTTCACCCTTCCTAGATAATACAAAACCCTAATCTATTACAGGCTTCGCACTTTAGGGGGCAATCTGTTACACTAAAAAATGTCACCATGACTATTTACAGTTAGTATGGCTCTATCAACAGTCATGATATCCTCTTAGGCAAGTCTTATGCCTCTGCTCTCCATGTCAAACTCCAAAAAGAGAGAAAGTCTTTATAAATGTATTTATCTCTGGGTACGCAGGTTCTCTCAACCTTACCTGCGGATACGCACCCAATGTTCACAAAAGCTGCGTACTTGTACGCTCTGTATGTAAAGGGGCAGGTGCGTCCCCCTGTAAAGGTCAAAATGCGCAAGTTTCATCTTTAAAAAGTTACTTGTGGTCATTTCTAGAGCATTCTAGAAGGTTGTTCGACGTGTATTGAGCGCCTCCAGATGGTTCATGTACCCCTACCAAAGAGGAACTTATCCCATCAATGAGGGAGCTATCCCATCCAAAGAGGGGATTATCCCATTGATGGTGGACTTGAATAACTTCCTCTAGAGCACTATAAATATAGGCATTGGGCCAGAAGGAGGGGAGGTTGGAAGCTAAACATTTCTAAGGGTAGATGCTGCAGGAATTAGGACTCCCATTTAGAAGCTTGTGAGGAGAGATTGCCATCTTTGCTTGTTCTATTTGGAAGTGGGTGAGCTTTGTCAAAGTAAAGGAGAACTCTTGATGGACCCTGGGAGGGACTTGCACAACACCAAGGCTCAGGTTGTAATTGTTCCTTTTGTTTCCTATTAATGCAAATGTTAAACTCACATGGACAGGAAAACATTAGGAAAGATAAATCAGTGAGTTCGATTTTTATTAACAAAAGATGTACATTTATAGTACAATAGGTGACTCTTGGGATTCAGATCCCAAGGTCTCTTGGACTGCTTTGTCCATTCAACTTCCGCGCTAACCCTTTAGGATTAGGTGTCCAACATTCCCCCCCTTAATCCGAAGGGTTATGTATGAGTCCAAGAAAAGAGCTGTAATACAAAATGTGCAAAGAATGCATGGCAGCACTAGGCTGATTGTGCTCTATGAAATGTTGGTATAAAGGGCGGTGGTTTAAGGATGACCACCAACACTGGAACGCTTAGTGCAGTTCCCGGAACTCTTCCAAAACTGGCAAGAAACTGAAGTTTTCTGCTAGAGGAAGTGATCCTATTGTTTTAAAGAGGGAAACCTTCAACCATAAAAGGGAGGTCTGACCCCGCATAAAAGGTAAAACTTCAACCTGAAAAGGGAAGTCTCAACCTGTGATGGTTTAAGGATAACCAACAACTCTGGAATGCTTAATGCAATTCCTGGAACTCTTCCAAAACTGGCAAGAAGCTGGAGTCTTCTGCTAGAGGAAGTGTTCTCAATCTGTTCACGGGCATCTTTGTCTCTGGCTACAACTCTGAAATTGGTGCGGCAGGTTGTGGCTCAGGCTCGCTTGATGTGACTTTGAAGCTTGTAGATGACCATCATTTGCCCCCCTGTCAGGTACAAGGTGAGAAGATGGAGAAAAATCAACTGCAAGACTGTTCAATACTCTGGAACAAGTTCTAACATGTGTTTGGAATATCTTCTTGGCTGTTGATGCCCATTGCCAAGAAGCGATCCATCCAAGATGAATCTTTGTTCTTGCAGGACGTTTGTTTTTGAAGCATCTATTTGAAAAATGAGTGGTTTTATGACAGTGCTCACATGGATGAAGATCAAAACAGTGATCTTTCAGATGGCCAACTCGGTCACAATGTTGGCATTTCACGATCTGTTGTTGTTGATGTTGTTGTGGAAGAGGGGCAGATTCTGGAACAGCTAAAGCTGAACTGTCATGAGAAGCAGGTGAACTGTCATCAATGAATCCAGCACTTTGAAACTGAATGGGCTTGGCATAGTTTGGAATATGAAAGGACAAGTCCTTGTCATATCCAAGACCATATCTGTGCTTGTTGTGGACAAGCTGTTCCCAAGGTCTGATGATGGGCTTGGGAAGTGCAGACTGAACCTCTGCATCTGTATGTAACTTTGCTGCTTTATCGGGTACTGAATCTGAATGAACTTGAACAATATTGACTTGCTGTTTATGGGAGTCTGCTTCATTGTTCTGAACAGAAACAGGTTCAGAATGATGACTCCACTGCTGTAATTCTTCCTGCTGCAGTTGTGATTCAAGCTGCAAAAACTCTATCTTTTCTTGTGCATTTTGTAAACATGTCTGAATTTCTGAGAGAGATTCTTTGCTGATTTGTAATGTGTCATCAACAGTAGATAATATCAAAGTTTTAAGGAACTGTAATACTTCACTGGTTCTGACCATTTTTCCTTTAATGTCTGATTTACACCTTTTAAAAACTGATCATAACTATGAACAAATGTATAAGCAGTATCCACTCACAATACTATGTCAAGAATCTTTTCCTTATCGCTGAAAATGCATTGCTAGAGTAATCCTGTTTGAGGCAGCCGCTGAAATTCCATTTTGCAGTAGAATACTTTGAAAACAATGCTACGGTACACGAGATTTTGTCTAATAGTGCCCTACAGTGACCATCATTTAAAAAACAGCGCTCATTCAAAATTAAAACAGCGCATTCAATATATATATCACTGTATGCTATCAATATATATATCACCGTATATATCACTTTAAAACAGTTCAAATTCGATATCAGGTAGCTTGTCTAGTTTTATGGCGCCCACTTACATCCATCCATTAAATTCAACCTCAAATCAAAGAGGCTTCTTTATCAATAATAACTGAATCGGGTAAATAGTGTAGGGTGCATAGATTATTCCTTACTGACACAATTCCCTAGGAGGAGACGCATCAAACTCCTCAAACAATTATCAACAACTACCCACGACAGTAGCTGCCAAAGTTTTTTTTTACAAAATTTTCTTCTTCGGCCAAAAAAGGCGAACGATAAACCAGACCATCACTATAAGTCTCAAACACTTGAGAGCTGGCCTATTCACTTCTCTATCTCAATATGTGTGTAGAGTAATCCTGTTTTATAGAATACAGAGAAGAATACAGAGATAATAAATAGCATCATACTGAAAAGCAAAATTTAAAACTTCCCATGTTAACAAATGGTGATCTCACCCAAGAGCACAGAAATGCGAGGCCCCATCAAGGCGGTCCTCAAATCTTAGACCCAGGTATGCCATGTCTAACTCAAACTGCTCATAAACATTGTTGTGCAAGCCTGCTACGGAAAACACCTATACATTTGATTTCATGGGAAAAGACTGCACTCTTGTGGAAACTGCACACCATGCGCTGTAACTGTCACTCGTTTCTAAGGAAAATATATTGCTTGTTGGTCTTCAATCAGTCTGGGTGTGTTCCAGCAAGATGATATTAATGGCCTCCTTTGATAGCAGTAGCAGCAAACTTCAATCTTCAGCCCAAATATCTGTGCACAGCAATCCTACCAACGGCAAGGGAACTCAGCCTCTTATAAATGATGGCTGTAGTAGCTTACACAGCCCACAATACCCCAACAAAATTGAAGTGCTCGAAGAAAGAAGCGCTTCAAGGCTGCTTTGAAATACCAGAAGGGCAAACTATAATGCAAGGCAACAGGCAAACCTCCATGGAGCCAGTAATTTCAAGAGGTGGTTGAATGTCAGAGAATGCAGATGCGTTATGCGTTTTGGACAGAGGTGGTGCATAAACGTATGAAACGTATGACTCACTTGAATGTCAGAGAATGCAGATGCGTTATGCGTTTTGGACAGAGGTGCTGCATAAACGTATGGAACGTATGACTCACTTGAATGTCAGAGAATGCAGATGCGTTATGTCTCGCCCCCAGGTTTCATTCAATGTCAGTACCTTATTGAAAACTGTCGTTTTTCCTCTTAGTCTCTCAAGATTTTCGAAATTCTAGGCCTAGTTGAAGGAATGCCAATCGCTGTTTTCGAGGCCATCTGCGTCATTATTCTGCCTGCAAGACACATGCTCAACCCAACATCTTTGAAATATTCCTTGGAGTTGAAATATGGCGTTATAATACCTTTCAAGCCTCTGATCCCTCCTTAAAACTACACAGAGAATCAATGCTTCTTCATCGCATGATATTTACACATTATTCACAGCGTTTCTCTTCATATTATTATACAGATGCTTTTTCTCTTTTCTCGAGAGGAATGCGGGGACGAGATCCCCTGCAAGATACGTTTACTTGTTATTCCAACTATTAAACGTCGAGCTCTTCCATATAAGGATGTCGGTTCTTTTGTTTGGCAGTCAACCTCTTTTGTCTCCTTGTATTGGCAGTCTGAAGGTTGGGGACCCTGCGAGGCGGATTTCACACAGGAATTCAAAGAGGACGTCTGCCATCTGTTGCAGCTCCATTACTAAAGATATGGCTGAAACTCCAGGTTCAGGTTTATATCCTTTGCACCATTGTAAAACTTTGCACCTGGTAAGGCATGGGCAGGGCTACCATAATGTGGCAGGAGAGAAAGACTCTGGTGCATACATGTCATATGAATATGTCGATGCAAGCCTCACTCCTTTAGGATGGCAGCAGGTTGACAATCTTCGTAAGCATATTTGGAAAACTGGCATTGCTCCTAGGATTGAATTGGTCGTGACTTCTCCTTTAATGAGGACTATGCAGACAGCAGTGGGTGTTTTTGGTGGTGAAGGCTATATAGATGGTGATACATGTCCTCCACTAATGGTGGCTGGCGCTGGCAATAGCAATCATGCTGCAATCACAAGTGCAAATTGTCCACCTTTTATAGCCATTGAATGGTGTCGAGAACATTTGGGAGTGCATCCATGTGACAAGAGGAAAAGCATTAGTGAATATCAGCCCATTTTTCCTGGGATTGATTTTTCTCTGGTAGAAACAAATGAAGATGTTTTGTGGAAGTCAGATGTCAGAGAAAAAGAAGAAGAAGTTGCAGCTCGTGGAAGAACTTTTCTTAATTGGTTGTTGACAAGAAAGGAAAAGGAAATAGCAGTCGTTTCGCACAGTGGCTTTCTAATACACACATTGGGGCTGAGAGAGGACCATGGTATATCCTTCAGACTTGATTACCCATGGGGACTGGACAGTCCAACATGCACCATCGATTTGGCCGATTCCAAGGGATTTAAAATAGCGATTCAACAACAACCACAAAACATATGAAATTCACTGGTAGAATTTTGACTATCGTAAATTTAAACTCATTGGATTCACCAGCACAACATTCAATTCAAGATTTGTAACATGTTTTCTAGGCATACCACGACCATCAAGGTTTTAGCGCAGAGATGCATTCAAACGTTTTGTATTCCCATAAAATACTCTCATAATTCAAGCTCAACCAACAATATGATTGCACCCAGAATTCACAATCCACATAACATTAATGTTCAAAGCATAGGTTTGGTGACTAAAACACAACAAAAAAGGCCACAAGAAAACAGTGACTCAAATATGAGCAGCCCAGGAGATCGCCTGCTCTGATACCATGTTAAACTCACATGGACAGGAAAACATTAGGAAAGATAAATCAGTGAGTTCGATTTTTATTAACAAAAGATGTACATTTATAGTACAATAGGTGACTCTTGGGATTCAGATCCCAAGGTCTCTTGGACTGCTTTGTCCATTCAACTTCCGCGCTAACCCTTTAGGATTAGGTGTCCAACAGCAAATGAGTCCATTCTTCTCAATAACTTGTTATTTATGAGTTGTTTCATGTACTCCTTGGTCTATGTGTTAAATATGTTTTATTTTATGAGATTATCAAGTGCTATGTAATCGTTTGATTGTTAGTGGATGCAGGTTTCAAAGTGAAGGAGGAGCTCATCCGGATCAGCGAGGCTGAATTGCTACAACAGCGTTGGACTACAGGTAGGATCTAAACACTTGATTTCTCATATAGTAAATGAATGTTTAGAGAAGGATTGCTCTTGTTTGTCTTGTTTGTCACTAGAGAGTCTTAGGCTCCTAGGGAGGTTGGTTGTGTCCGCACTATCGACTCTTTCCGCCTGACACCCCTTATCGGGTTCTGACTCAGAGTCGGAACATGCATCTGATTCTGAAACCTTTAGCTCAGCTACCAGTGACTGCTTGGCCCGACACTCACTTGTGTTGTGAGTGGAGCTCTTATGGAACTCGCACCGTTTTCCAGTGTCCTTTCTCGGCTTCGCGGCGCTGTTCTTTGCTTGCAGCTTCGGCTGTTTGTCTTGGGCTGTCCCGCCTTGGCTTTGTCATTTGTTATGTGGTTTAGGGGCACCTTTCCCCTACTTTGGATTCGCAGATCCAAAGTCCCGCTTCTTTTGTTTAAACTTCTGCTCGACCTTGACGGCATACCGGTATGCTGCGCCGAGCGAGGGGATGTTTAGGAATTGTATTTCTTCCTGGATGTACTTGTGCAGGCAACCATGGTATTTGAGTATCAGATGTTGCTTCGAATCCTTGATACCCAACTTTGTGCGAAGGGTATGGAAAAGATTGGTGAACTCCGGCACGTCTTGGTCCCTTCCCTGCCGCAGCGTGGTCCACTTTATGTATTCATCCTCATAGCTCCCGACAGGGTAGTACTGCTCCTTGATGGCATCCCGGAACGAATCCCAGGTGGGTGTGGCTGAAAATAGTGAGCCAGTACTTTCATCCTTCTGCTCGCAGTAGGTTTCCCACCAGTCCTTGACGTGGGGGGCTACTTTGAGGAGCGCAAAAACAATCTTTTCCCGACTCGAAAATTCATGAACAGAAAAATAACCCTCTAGCAGATTTAACCATTTATCTACGGCATCTACATCTATCTGACCCTCGAATATGGGGATTTCAAAATTAACTTGTACCTTAAAGGGTGTGGTGTTTCCAGAGTAGCTGCTGGAAGCCGATGCGTTGCTTCTGGGTAGCCGCTGAAGGATCTGAGCAAAGTTGTCCATCATTGCGTTCCGTTGTCGCTCGAGGGCTTCTTCGAGCAAGATTTTGATGGGATCTCCTGCCCCCTCATCTTTCTTCTCGTCCGCCATGGGAGGCCGTCGGGATTTGCGAGGCTGGTCTTGCAAAGGTTCAACTAGTTCAAGCCCTAACTCCTTATATCCCGACCTTGTTGGGGACATGCAAAGAAAAACAGAGAAAAAGCAGACCGCTCTGATACCACTGATCCGGATTTAAACAGGAACGCAACAAATTACAGAGATAACCATATACACAAAGATGCAGCGGAAATAATACTTCATTTCATTAATGGAAAATACTGAAATATGCTTACAATCAGAAATGGAAATAAACCAGCTAGGGCGATGGTAGCTTATCTCTGAGAAGAGATGTGATGGCTACATGCCTCTGAATTGTGTTACAATGAGGCTCGAAGGCCTATTTATTGTTGAGAAACAATGGAAAACCCTTAACATTCCAAAACCTAACCCTAGGAGATGAAACGCCAAACTATGGGCCCCGTTTGGGGGTAAGTTGGTACATCAACTTCCCGGGGTCGTAACTTTGGCACATGATCTCCGTTTGACGCGTACAATAGCTCATTAGAAAGATCTATCCGAGCACTATCATTTTTGGAATGGGCAACATCGGTCCATTCCATGGACCCATGTTGCCCCCGTATTCCCCAAAAAACGTCGTTTAGGGCCTCAAAACGGCTCCGGAAGTTCAGGACCCGAAAAACTACTAAAAATAGTAAGTTGTGCTACAATTAAGGAAACTGAAAATGCTGAGAAAGACAATGGTGGGGGTCCAGGTGGACTTGGCAGGTGGCCACCAATATCCACCTGGATCAGATTCACTTAAATAAAACCTATTCTTGAAAATGGGCGAATGGAAGGTTGTAAGTCCTAATTTCAAGGGCTAAATTTACCTTTTTTACCCTCTCCCTTAAAATAAGGTGGGCTATTTGAGGTGATTTGTAAAAATGTACTATGATACAAAATATTCGCCCACTAAAAATTTAAAACCCCTTAATTTCGCCAAAGGGCGAACATTCGCCCCTAAAATTATCCTTGGCAGGTAGAAACCAGGAAGAAGTGGGAGTAAGCCATGAAAGAAGAGATGGACTCCTTAGCACATAACTAGACTTGGGACTTAGTCAGGTTGCCTACAGGTAAAACAACATTACAGAATAAATGGGTTTACAAGTTGAAGGAAGAAGATGGAGGTAGAAAAAAGTATAAAGCTAGACTTGAGGTGAAAGGGTTTGCACAGAAAAAGGGTATAGAATTTGATGAGATATTTTCTCCTATTGTTAAAAAAGACTTCAATAATAACTATTTTAAGTCTAGTAGCAGTTGAAGATTTGCATCTTGAGCAGTTAGATGTAAAGACAACCTTTCTCCATGGGGATTTGGAGGAAAAGATATATATGTAGCAGCCATAAGGATATGAGGTAAAAGGGAAGGAGAAATTAGTGTGCAGGTTGAGAGCTTGTATGGCTTAAAATAGGCTCCATGATAGTGGTATCTAAAATTTGACAGGTTTATGTCTGAACAAGGTTATACTAGATGTCACTCTGATCATTGTGTTTATCTCAAAAGGAAAAATGATGGCAGCTATATTATATTGTTATTGTATGTAGATGACATGCTTGTTGCAGGTTCTAACATGTAGGAAATAAATGTGCTTAAAATAAAATTGGCAAACTCATTTGCAATGAAGGATTTGGGTGCTACAAAACAAATCCCTGTTATGAGAATAACTAGAGGTAGGAAGAATCACAAATTAACATTGTCTCAAAGTGAGTACATAGAAAAGTTGTTGAAACAGTTTAATATGCAAAATGAAAAACCAATTAGTATACCTTTGGCTAGCCATTTCAAATTAAGTAAGGAGTGTCCCAAGACTCAGGAAGAAATGGCTCATATGTCTAAAGTTCCATATGCATCAACAGTTGGAAGCTTAATGTATGCAATTGTTTGCTCAAGGCCTGATATTGCACATGCAGTGGGAGTTGTTAGTAGGTACATGAACAATCCAGGAAAAGAACATTGGATGGCGGTGAAGTGGATTTTTAGGTATTTGAGAGGTACCACAAATCAAGCATTATGCTTTGGTGGTTCAAACATTGCTCTACATGGATATGTTAATGAAGATATGGCGGGTGATAGAGATAACATGAGGAGCATAATAGGGTATGTGTTTACTGTAGGTGGAACAATTGTCAGTTGGGTCTCAAAACTGCATAGTGTTGTTGCACTCTCAACAACGGAAGCAGAGTATGTTGCTACTACAGAGGCTAGTAAAGAAATTATTTGGTTATAAAGGTTTCTGAATGAATTGGGTAAGAAGCAGGAGTTGGGCAGGTTATACAGTGACAGCCAGAGTGCCATACATCTTGCAAAGAACTCTGCATTTGATTCCAAGACTAAACATATACAACTCAAGTACCATTTCATATGGTCAGCGTTGGAAGATGGACAGTTGAAGCTAGAAAAGATACACACTAGCCAAAATCCTGTAGATATGTTAACAAAAGTTGTAACTAGGGAGAAACTGTGAATCTGCTCTGTTTCAATTGGTCTTCAATTATGATGAAGAAGATGAGAAATAGCCAGGTCCAAAGTGGAGTCATTGTCTAGCAAATGAAGCAGCGATGGAGTTGCTATAATCAGTCTCCAAGTGGGAGATTGTTAGGTGTGGAGCCTTATTATCTTCTTTATTTAGAGGTATCACCACATTGGATCCTAGTTCGTAATGTGGCGGCAACACTGCCCGTAAAATATATGTTGCAGGGGGGTGGTTGCGACCTTTGGGAGCCCCCCCCTGGCGGGGGGATCGAGGGCAGTGCCCCTGAAGCTAAAAATAGATTTAAAATTGCCTTGTAAAATGTTGTAATTTCATAGTCAATATGGGTTGTTCATTAGGTGAAGATCTAATGGTAGAAGTTATGTTTAATTTAGGGATTTTTCCCCTAGAAGGCAACCCCTTGCTATATATGAGGGAATTGTATTACGTCTATGTAGATCTGTATTCTGAGCGAGAAGAAAGAGGAGATAGAGCAAGAGAGAAGAGTTAATTACAGCGGATCTGCTTTAGGTTGTATCTCTTCAGTTTTATGGATAATATAAAAGGAAGGAATGACTATTTCTCCATGGATGTAGCCAAAATTGGGTGAACCACGTATATCTCTATCTTTCTTGTTTTATGCATTTTCTATGTTTATATTTCTACAATATTTTATGTGTTCCATTTCTCTATAATATATAATTTTCTAACAATCTTCAAGTGTGTGCTGGTGGTCATGCACATCAACTTGCTGAAGTACACGTTCAGCTCCAGTTGGACTTGCTTCTTGTCTTCACCTTGGTGAGTGTGTTGAATGGGTTGAATCGCATACTTGTGCACAATGACATGCATGCTGCTGAATCTCTTACATGCGATCAACAACACTGCTCACCATGTCCGCTCCGTGCAAGCTACTGGGATGGATCTTTAACTTGTATGGGGGCAGTTTCATCTGTGAGTGCATGTTGCACCTGTTGAAAAGTGTGCAACAAGAAATTCTTGTTGAGAATGCAACAAGATGATGGAGCTTAGTGAAAAGGAGTCACCTTCACTAAGTGGGCCCACAGGCAAATTATGGCGCAAAGTCTATTTTTAGACTATGCCTATTTTTAGACATATGGATCATGGTCTATGAGTTGCAGGATGTTGTTTATGGATGATTGGTCATGTTGGGAAAAATATATGGACTTCTATTTTTGGTTCACAGTAGAGTGATCAGAGTCTATTTTTAGACTGCTAGTCAAAAATAGAAAAGTCAAATATTATTGTCTCATAATAATATTTAGACTATAAACTTTATCTTATCCTCTTGGAGCACTTCAGTTTGAGCTACAGATGTGGCACATGCAGCTATCAGAAGGAAATACACTTTCTTTGTGGGTCAGTTGAGCTATTACATGCAGGACATCAGTTAGAACTCATGTGGTTGAGTTCTGTGGAGTTGGATGAGCAGTTAATGGAGTTGTGTTCAGTTTGACTTAGTTGAACTAGTTGTATTTAGTCTAATTGGCCAATAGACTAAGTGATGAGTTTTGTGAATTAGTTATTAATTAATTCACTAATTATTAACTCATAATGCAACTGAAGAATACATCAGTTAACTCAGTGCATGTACAGTTCAGTGGAGACAGGTGTTAGAGGTTGAGATTGCTATCAGTTGTGACTATAGTTGTGCATGAGATTTTGCACAATCAAAGGATTGAGTATGCCCATGAGAATTGCATATGCCCAATGATATAACCTGTGCTCACGTGATTTCCAGTGTGAGTGATTCTCCAAGGTAAATAGAACTTGGAACGAGTTTGGATTCATTCATTCTCTTACAGAATTATGCAGTGGAGGCAGGCAAGCAGCAGAGGAGATTTGGAGATCAGATCTGAGCTGTATTGTGTGTAACAAGTGGAGATAGTACTGAGTACTTGTGAGGAGTATTTTACTATGTTTGTTACATGTTCTCAATCATTAATATACAGATAGTGTGGGGTTTTCAGCTGTAAGCTTTCCCCAGGTTACATACTATGTTAATGTGTGCATGCGATTGATGTTTCATTGTTTTTGATGCTGCTAAATTGATGATCAACTTAGAGGAGCTTATGTATTGTGCATGTATTCCACAATAGTGCATGATTAGGATAATCTTTGTTGAATACGTGTCATATTATTCAAAATTTCTACAGCACCCATGTTCTTGTTCCTGCTGTGACTCATTCGTTTGTCTGTGTAGCTTCATGCTCTTCCTTGACTTGTTGCTTTAGCACACACAACTCTTTCTTTGTTCAATTCTCTGCCTTCGCACGATCTTCATGTCGCACCATCACCTCATAACCTGAGTCTGCAAAGTTGCTTTCATCATCAGCAGATATGCTTGAGCTCACAACTTTGTTTCACCTCTATGTTGTCAACAACCTTCCTCTTGCATTTGTTGCATTCGATATGCTGCCTTCAGCTATTGTTCATGATGTTGCTCGCTGTGATGCTGCTGTTGTCATATCTTGATTCCCTTGTTTACAAACAACTTGATGTCTCCGTGAGTAGGCAAGATCATAGACACTTGATCGAGTGCATCCCCAAGTGTGCTCTGAATGGTGTTTTCGACTCTGCTCTTTTGAAACCATTGTACTTGCACTGCTGAGAGACATATGAACACCTGCAATACCTGGAGACATGAAAACACTCATGGAAAACAATCTGCCAATCGAAAACCAAAATGAACTTGAGAAATGACTTGCAACATACTTGTGTGACTGATCATGAAGGTTGCACAATTTCAACTGGGAGGTCAGGAGACTGACTCCCAAGACTACGCAAGGCACAGTCTGGGCAACTGGGAGACTGAATGACTTCTAGAACTGTACAATGCACAGTCCATTCTGGTTGCTGATTGTTGGAATTGCATAATGCGTAATCTTAGCTGGAAATGGCTGTAGGCTCAGTGACTGCATTGCGCAATTTTCTAGGCCAGCAGTCATTGTCTCTCAGAAATGCGCAAAACAGTCCCGGAGGATAGTGCCTGGGCAGAAATGCGCATTTCTAGAGAGGAAGACAAAGCCTTCCTTCTCCGGATTGCGTAATGATGTCCCAGTGAAGGAAGAGTGTGGGCCAAGGTTGGCCAAACTCATTGATGGGCAACTGAAAGCAAATATGACAGTGAATGCATGGTGACACTAAGTGAAAGCAAAATTGATTGATGATGCATGCAAACATTTAATGAAAGATTTAGTTCAACATGCATGTGGGTGAAGCGAGTCACCGAATCAATGACATTCGTGCAGGACAGTTTCATGCATGCGACAATAGTGAGATAGCAATGAAAGCTGAAACGGTGTTGGTACACACTAATATGTATCAAAATGACAACAAGCACTCACTTAAATCAAGCAAACAACATTCATATGAAGCGAAACACAAAAAGCACCAGAAATGCAACATAAGTCATAGAAAGCGGGCTTACCCCAAAACAACTGAGTTGAGTGTGCTGACAGCTCCTAGATGTGATGTGGGATGTCAGATATGCAAGGTTGATGTGATGAATGAGCTCTGCAGTGTTCAGTTGATCAGTTTTGATAACATCGAGGTTGTGATGCACATGCAACGAATCTAGGGAAAGCGACACTTGGTGGGAGGTTTTTGAAATGATCCTTGCACGTAACCTCCAACTGCCCAAAAATAGATCCCTGAAACAAGGGATGCCTTTGCATGCTGCCTTGGGAGAAGAAACCCATGCATGTAAGTCTATTTTGCTCGGTCCCAGAGGGAACCGGTCAACTTAGCTGCACATGCAAGAGGATGTTTGACTACTGCAAGAAAATGCGCATTTTTGGCTGGGAGCTGGACTGGATGCCTAGAAGATTTGCGCCATTTCTGGGTAGAGCAGCTGACTGCTGTCCATACTTTCACAAATTATGGGCTGAGCAACCCTACAGGGGAAAATTGTGCAATTTTCATTGTGAGTGTTGGCTGCTAGAATTACGTGATTTTGGAGCCTAGTAGGCTGCTAGTTAGGATTACACAATTTTTGGAGCAAAGGCTGGTTTCCATCTAGAATTGCACAATTTCTTGGGGGAGCTACTCATCTTGTAGATGGACCAATTCCGGGTGATCAGCCTGTGAGGGGAATGCATCGAACTGTGATCGACAGGCTACCTTTGTGCAAACAAAACACTGAAACTTGTGAACTTGATGAAGCAAGTCAAGCTTCTGTGAAAAGTTGGTAGGGAGGCTCCAAAATGAAGCTAAGGAAAAATTTTGGTGGGTGGTTGTAGCCGCTACACTAATTCGTGACACACTGGTAGAACTCCAACTATCTAAAAGGACCTTGTTGTGAAAATAAATTATAAAACCTCCAGAAGTATTGTTCAGTTCTCATCTCATCTTGGTTTCACACTAGTTTGATTGTAAGATGTAACATTTGCCAAGATTTTGATTGATTGACACACATTCCAAGCCAAGGAAACATAGTTGTTTCGATTAGGGTTGAGGGGTATATTGGTGCACAGGCAATATAGTTGTCAGAGTTTTAGTTTCATCTCTGGTGTTGCTCTGCTGCCAGCAGGCCTAGACAATACCCTGGTGGAGTGACATTGGAACACAAGCATGGCTCCACTGCCAGCGAGCCTGGTCAGTACCCTAGCAGAGTTACTTGCATCACCTCCCTGTGTAGGAAGCCTTTCTCTTCTTTCGCCTTATTCATTTTTCATTTTGATTTTTTTTTTCACTTTTCATTTTTTTCATTTTTCATTTTTTTTAACTGTGCATAGCACTTATTTATTTAAGAGGGGGAAGAGCGATCCCAACTTATTGAGAGCAGAAGAGGTTATTCTAGCAGAGAAGTAGTTTATTATATCTGTGATGTGCCTGTTAAGGTTTTCCCCCTCACCTTACTCTACTTGACTGAGCTAACAAGGGTTAACCCAAAAACAACCGCCTAGAGAAGGTGACACTAGTTAGCGCGCAAACATTGTGTTTTCAACAAGGTTCACTTCGAAAAGTATGTATTTTCCTTCGACGTATCACGGACTAAAGGTAACAAGTTCTTCATACAGAGGCAAGATGACAGATAACCAAGTAGTGATAGCTGTACAAGCCCTCTTGTACTTCACCCAACTTGTTTCAAGAATCATACATGGTTTCATGCGAAACTAACCTACGAGTGAAACAAGCGAACTAACAAACAACAAAGCAAAGCAAGAGTAGAAGCGAAAGCGAAAGAAAAGTGAGTAAGAAAACAAGCAAACAAACAAAGCATGTAAGCAAGAAAGCATGCAAGTAAACAACTGAAAGCAAACACTACTCCTACTCCTACACTAACGGTGCATGGATCTGATCACATGAAGTGATATTTCCAATTAAGCCACTAGTGCATTGATTGGCCCATGTTGGTGAAGGCTTGGTCCACGAGCAGCCCAGTTGTGCAAACCAACAAGCAAGAAAGATATGACAATGAAGACAACCACACTTCATGTTTCAAAGTGCCCATAGGACATAAGTGAGTACAAGTGCATGAAGAACAGTCCATGGACTTATCATGGTGCTGTGTGACACTGCGTGCAACTTTGAAGCATAAGCACACTCTTGACTATGACATGCAAGCAAACGAAAGAAACAAAGATAACTTGCGTCCAAGGATAATTTTAGGGGCGAATGTTCGCCCTTTGGCGAAATTAAGGGGTTTTAAATTTTTAGTGGGCGAATATTTTGTATCATAGTACATTTTTACAAATCACTTCAAATAGCCCACCTTATTTTAAGGGAGAGGGTAAAAAAGGTAAATTTAGCCCTTGAAATTAGGACTTACAACCTTCCATTCGCCCATTTTCAAGAATAGGTTTTATTTAAGTGAATCCATTCACCCATTTTCAAGAATAGGTTTTATTTAAGTGAATCCTATGGGCCAAATACCATATTTATAAAAGAGGTATGGTAAATTAATAAAAATATAAATAAATGAGAGGTATGGTAAATAAATAAAACATTTTTATATTTACTCCATAAATCACCTTATATACATGTAAGGGTGTAAACAAATAAAAATATAAGTAAAGTGGAGGTATGGTAAATAAATAAAACGTTTTTTATATTTACTCCATAAGTCACCTTATATACATGTAAGGGTGTAAACAAATAAAAATATAAGTAAAGTGGAGGTATGGTAAATAAATAAAACGTTTTTTATATTTACTCCATAAGTCACCTTATATACATGTAAGGGTGTAAACAAATAAAAATATAAGTAAAGTGGAGGTATGGTAAATAAATAAAACGTCTTTTTATACTTACTCAAAAGGTATGGTAAATAAATAAAAATATAAATAAACCAGACGTATCCTCTTTTTATATTTAGTCCATAACCCTCGTTCTATTTATGAAGGCTCAAGAAAGAGGTTTTATTTAAGTGACTCCTATGGGCCAAATACCATATTTGTAAAAGAGGTATGGTAAATTAATAAAAATATAAATAAACGAGAGGTATGGTAAACAAATAAAACATTTTTTTATATTTACTCCATAAGTCACCTTATATTTATGAACACTCAAAAAATGGGTTATATTTAGGTGAAACCTATGGCCAAAATACTATGGGAAAAATACCATGGACTAGATTGTTATTAATACCATGCAAAAAACCATTATTAACCCTAATATTAGAATTAATAAAAACAAAAATGGCACATGGTATTGACCCATGGTATTCACCAAAATGGCACATGGTATTGACCCATGGTATTCACCTGGAATGTAGCCTATTTAAATGGGGGAATTAAACCAGCATGTAGCCTATTCTAAGATTCACTAGGACTTTACAAAGTTTTATTATTTAGTGAAAGACTCGCCAAGATCTTACAAGATTTTATAATTGAGTAAAATATTCGCCATGCCTGGTGAGAGATTCGCCAAAAAATTATATATACATATTATATTATTGATAAAATCGCCTTCCATTTTTCCTATATACCATGGAGATTCGCCCATTTATTATATTTATAAATTTAGGGGGGTTCTTAAAATTTTCCCTGCTTGCATCGTGCACGAGTGCTTGTAATGTAAGATTCCTCCAATGCATGAGCGATGGGATCGTGCAGTTCGAGTGGAGGAAGTATGATCTGTGTGTGAGATTTATGTTCAATGCATACAGATGAGTGATGAGGAGCCTTGGGTGATTGAATAGTTTCATGATCGAAAGTGAGACTAACCCCAAGAGAGCAAGGACCTGACATAACCATCAGCTCAAGTTGAAGTGCCTCGACAGTCTTGGGTGTTTCAACTTCATCATCAGATATATCATCATAGACCGGTGGCTTCGAAAGATCAACTGTGATAGAGTCATGATCGTGATAAAATATGGGAGTAAATGGATCATGACAACCATGATCAGAAAAATCAATGAGTTCATCGGCATCCTCATGATCTTATAAATCAAACAAAGGGGTAGATGAAAAGCAAACAAACTCATCCTCTATGTTTCCAGAAAAGACAGATGAAAGATCAAGTGGATTTTCAATGAATAACTTATCCTCTCCGTTGTCGAATAACAGACCAACATCCATGAGTCCTACAAGTGATCAACAATGTGTGCATCTGTGGATGAAAACACACATGCAAAATCATGGATGGTAGGTTCATGAAAGATGTTAGGAAAGAATGGAGGGGGCTTAGATGGAAGGTGTTATCACTCAGGTTGTCCCTTAGCTCCTTGAGGGATATGGCCTAGGTAACCACAAACCAATCTTTGGACTACAGGTGCTAGCCCACCAGCAGTCAGAGAGGGCTCTCTCTTTAGGATTTAGCTTTGTGATGATGATTTTAGGCTAGTTATTGTGTACAAGAGGTTTTGTTTTAGTTTTAGTGGGATGGATGATGCTTTCAAGTAAAGAGGCAGGGATAGCATGAAAGTTTTAGAACCATTGGGCGTGGAGTCAAGGAGTAGGACTGCTGGTGCGTTTCTTGGTCACAAGAGGGAATGTGGAGAAAGCTAGCTACACATGAAACAATCATTCAAGCTAAAGGGTGGAGTGACGGCTAGGAATGAGAGGCAGTTAAGAATCTCTTGTTCAGCTTAGCAGAGGGAAGGTGAATGAGCTCTATCTAGGGGCAGTAAAGAATCCCTAGATAACTGTCAAACATGAGTGAATTAGGGGAAATATGGGCCATAGGGAATTCATATTCATTTCTAATTCAGATGAAAACATATAGAAACAACAGAAATTGAGCATAGAGGGCAATTAAACCAATTCTAAACTATTCATTCTTTCTGCTATTTTGGATGGTATATCAATGGAAAACAAAGGTAAGAAACACTTATTGAGTCATGTTGCAGCACAAGAATTCCACATTCAATTCTTCAAAACATTATACACAGCACACAATCATTCCTCCAAGATTTTCAGCAGTCTTTGATTAAGTAAAACCTCAGGTATACAGAGCGAGTCTCTCTTGGAGCTATACAACCAACCACCCCTTTTTACAGTGAATTAGGGTGGTTTTTATAAGAAAAATATCTAAAAAGATCAGATCTCAGAAATATCTGCTGTAATAAGTGTCTTTAACCTAATACATGTCTGAAATAAATGTGGGAAAATATCCTCGAGCTGCGTTGGGGCAGCTGTACCAAAAGGAGTTTAATGTGTTGTCTTTATGGCTCTGTGCTGATCACTTAGCCATAACTGTGCTTTGGGTTTTGATCCATGCTCTTGAGTGGTTCTGAGGAGCATTAACTGTGATGGGAGAGCCTTGATTGGCCTTTACTGCTTTCTTTGACTTTGTTGGAGGTCATTCAATGTCCACCTGCATTGGGAATAAAGGTTTTCATTTAAAACATTCGACTGATACTCTTTGCCGCTTCCTTGATAGGCTTTGGTACTGAATGTGCGCCTTTCTCACTTCTGATACTCTTTGAACCATTGCATCGACCTTTCATGGCTACTGTTCGGCCCTCTGTTTGCTTTTAAAACTGTGTTTGCCCCTTTCTGAATGCTGCGCAAAGAAATTCATGTCATTCTGCGCCTTTCGGGCCTGCTGAAGCCGAGCTATGAAAGGGAAAAAATGCCTCAGATTTTGATTCCTGGCTTCCTAGGCTGCGATTTGCGCCTTTCGCGCTTTTTGACGGTGACATCAGCATGAAGTCAGCGGTGGGTCCCAGTACGGTGGTGACGTGGCATGGTGACGTCAGCAGGGTGATGTCAGCAGTACGCCGGGTGATGTGGTAGTGATATGGCAAGGACACGGCGGCAGGAGGCCAACGCGACATTGTGACGTCAGCATGACGTGGCACTGATGCAGGAGGGGGGAAGGCGGTATCTAGTTTTGGTCACACCGCCTTTGTGCGCAGGTGGTTTTGGAGGAGGGGGCTTCGCCACAGCCGAGAGGGTGATGCGTGGCGGGAGTACGATGGGAAAACCGCCCATCTCCCGGGCGTTAACCCTTGGCACATCAGCGTACAAAAAGGCCCGCCCACCGTAGATCTTGGGCGCGCTAGATCTGACGGTCGGCGGCACGAGTAAGGCGGCGGACGGTTAGGGACGGGGCCCGCGCATATTTAATTATGTGTTTTTATATGGCGCGGGGGGGGGGGGGGGGTTTAAACATTAGAAATGTGGGTTTTGGGTTATTTGCAAGCAGGGGAAAAATATATATATGCGTGACCTTAGGATAAGGGCAGGGAATGGGTATTGTAGGGTTGGGACTTAGGGGGAAATGGTTGTTAGGGTGACCAGGTGTCAGACTAACTCCTGGGTAGGACACAGAAGGCTAATACTAAGCCCCAAATGGACTTAACATTTCCCAAACTGATATAATAGGGCTACAGTGCCTGGGGATGGGAATATATACATAGGGAGTTTTTTAACATAGTTTTAGTAGGGGAAGGGGAGATAGATAGGGAGCTAGTAGGGGAAGGGGAGATAGATAGGGAGCTACATAGTAAAATTAGTAGTTAATATGACAAGTGATCAGAAAGCGCTAAGTATGTGAATCTTAGGCTAATAGGGGGGAAAATGATTCATAGAGGAAGTATGAAAATGCCTTGAGCAAAGTAGATCTTTACCAAGGCAAATGATATGGAAAATGATGAAACTAAGGGGCATCAAGCAGATCTTGACCCTTTCAGGGAAGTTAGTGAGTGATTTGGGAAATGAGAAGAAGGGGGAGTTAGACATGCCTCACTTGAGCTCCTCCGAATGGAAAACTGCATCATAACTGTAATCTGTGAAGGTATAACACCTGAAAACATGAAATGGATTACAGAGCATGATTATGCAACCACAAAACTACCTACCCAGCCTACTTACCTAGCATTTTTTCTTCTTTTTGCATAGGTGCACTTGGACTTGCAGATCCAGATTATCCTTTTCTCTTTTTGTTGTTCCTCTATCTAAGTTTACACTTATTTCTTCCAAGGGCCCAGATTAAGCAGTTGGGCTCCTTTGTTTCTCTACCTATCTCTAAATCTGCCAAGATTGAACTGTTTGGTCAGATAATGACTCTCTATATTCTAAAATAAGAAATTGAAACCTAGGGAAACCAAGATTAGGATGTTTGGACTTCCCTTAACAGAAACTTCTTCAAAAATGGATAACTCATCAAAATTGGGATACAGTAGTGGAATTTAGACTGGCACACTTTCATGGCCTCTTCTTTGGCCTCTTTTCAGGAAAGATGGAGCATTGCAGCATGCAAAGTATGACATATTTGGCATGTAAAAATGTCAATCATGAAAGATGAACACCTGTTGCAACAGGAGGCTAACATTGGCTCCACTTGGGGATGGCTTCTCCTTGTGAAAAGCCAAGAACAGCAGGTCAGACTGCCTTGATCTTCTATTGTTGCTGTGGACTGAAGAATTTCCTTGTGCTGGCTGCTAAAAATGTGAAACTATGAAATAGGAGCATCCATCTCCTTCATTAAAATATTGTGAAATACATAGCACTGCCTGCTTTCTTCTGCGTGCTTGCTATTATATACCATATTGCTTGAGCATTGCCTTTGAAATAGAACCAAACCTGGATCCAAACTGATGTATTTTCCTTAGCTTCTGGTCTAAAAACAATTGCTGATGTGAAACTAAACAATGCTCCTCTCTTATTGATACTTTTTGATTGGATACTGCAAACTGCAACCAGTTTTCTTTTATCATGAATTGCTGTGATATGACAGTGCTACTCCTGCTGTTTTGCTGAGACTAATGCAGAGATAGAGCCTTAATAATGGAGTACTTGCACTGGCTGTGTCTTAGCAGACTTTGATGCTGCTCCTCTAACACTCAGACTGCTAAAAAAAATAAAACAAAGTGCTAATATATCAAATATTAATGTACAAAGAGATATGTACAGAGCTGCATTGTATCCCTTAATAGGGATCATGGTAATGTTTTAGCATTCAACCATTAACAGGGCCTTCTTCAACAGTGCTGCCCTCTACAGACTTGAGGAAATATGTGTTATTTCCATGAACAGCAGAAATAACAAATGGCCCTTTCCATAAAAAATCAAATTTTGCATGTTTGCCCTTGTCTTCTCTTCGTGAGTCCCACCTTAGAACTTTGTCACCAATGTAGAAATCCTCAGCCTTAGCTCTTTTATCTAACATCTTTTTGAGTTTCTCTTGCAATATTTGAGCTCTGTTATAAACTTGCTCTCTGGTTTGCTGAAGATGAATGGTCTGATTGATTCTTCTTTGAATATCATTTGGTTCTGCTTGGATCTCTTGCAATATTTTCATGATAGGAGTGCCCAAGGAGGATGGAAACATGGCCTCCATGCCATACACCAACTCATAAGGGCTCATCCCAATGGATTTTTTTGTTGAAAGTCGTCTGCCCGTAGGGCATTTGTGAGCTTTCTATGCCAATTCTTCTTGTTTTATTCTAAGACCTTCTTGATAATATTAATCAAGCTCTTGTTAGATGACTCAGCCAAACCATTACCTTGGTGGTAATAGGCTATGGAGTGGCCCAAGGTAATGTGAAATTTATGGCAAAAACTGATCATCTTTTTGGATTTGAAAGCAACGGCATTGTCAGTGATGATCTTCTCAGGGCAGCCAAATCTAGAAAGGATATTGCACTCAAGGAATTGGATAATTGTGGAGTCATTGGCCTGTCTGCATGGGATGGCTTCAATCCATTTAGTGAAATAGTCGGTGGCTGTTAAAATCCACTTGTGCTGGCTTGAGGAAGTGGGGTGGATCTCTCCAATGAAATCAAGACCCCATTGTTGAAAAGGTTTCTCGGTTGAGATGGGCTTAAGGGGTAAGGGTAACAACTTTCTTTTGCCCTCAAAGATTTGGCATTTATGACATGAGATAGCAAACTTCTTTATATCTGCAAATAGAGAGGGCCAATAGAAACCAGCGCTTAAAATTTTATCAGCAATGGACTTCCAATATAGATGTCCTCCACAGTCCCCTGCATGAAATTCTTTCATGACATTGTTAGTTTCATTCATGGTTAAAAAATTAAGCAATATACCTTCATGATTTTTCCAAAATAAAGCACCATCTATGACACAACTTTGAAGCCTTCATTTTTAAAAATCTTTTCTTGGTTCTGGACAATCCTGGGGGAGCAAACAGGTTTAACAATACAAAGCATATATCAGCATACTAGGGGGATTGCAAAAAGGTTTCACTGATCTGTGGAGTTGCCAACTCCTGTTCATTGTCCAGTTGGTTGATGTCTAAGGCTTGAAAGTTTGTTTCAGACATCAGTTTGGCTAAACCTTGTCCCTTTATGAGCTTGGTTGGTTTAATTTCTATGTCATACTCAAGGATGTTAGCAATCCATTTGCCTCTTTTTCCTTCTAGCCCCTCTTGGGTTAATATGTCTTTTACAACAGCATTTGGGACATAGGCAATCACATGTGAATACAAAATGTAAATTCAGAAATCTTTGATTGCTTTAACAAGGGCATAGGCTTGCTTCTCCATGATTTGGTATTTCAAAGGTGCATCTCTTAAGGCTCGGCTGAAAAATGCAATTGGATTTTAAGCTCCCTGATCATCCTTTTGCAAAAGGACAACAACTATGGTGTGCTCAGATGCAAATGAAAATATGATGAAATCTTTGTCAAATTGCGGACTGGTGAGGACAGGGGCTTGGGTTAAGGCAGTTCTGATACTCTCAAAGGCTTGCTTGGTCTCAAGAGACCATTTCACCTTAGCATCCTTTTTTAATATGTTGCTTAACAATCTTATTAGCTCGGCTAGTTTTGGAATAAATCTTCTTAAGAAGTTGATTTTTCCAAGGAATGCTTGCAATTCTTTTATGCTTCTTGGATATGGGATTTGGAGGATGGCTTGGATCCTTTCTAGATCTATTCTAATACCGTCTTTTGAGATGATATGGCCAAGGAGTTTGCCTTCTTCAAGGCCAAAGAGGGATTTCTTGGGGTTCAAGGAAATGCCATATTTCCTACATGTCATGAATATTTGCCTCAAGTGTTTTAGGTGCTCTTCATCGGATTTGTAGAAAGGGGTTAAGTCATCAAGGTAGACAACTAGGAAATCATGTATTTCCTTGGAAAATGCAATATCCATTTCCCTTTGAAAAGTAGCACCAGAGTTTTTAAGTCCGAAAGGCATCTTCACATACTTAAATGTTCCCCACGGTGTGGTAAAGGCTGTCTTGTCTTGGTCATCGGGGTGAACCAGTATTTGATTAAAACATGAAAAGCCATCTAGCAAAGAGATTCTGGATGACCCCACTACTCTTTGTAGGATGTGGTCCATTTTTGGCAAGGGGTAGTGGTCTTTTACGGGGACTTGGTTTAAATTTCTTAGGTCTACACATAGCCTAATCTCACCTGTCTTTTTTCTTGTGGAAACAAGATTGGATACCCATTCAGAGAATCTGATGGGTGCTATGATACCTGCTTCAAACATCCTTTTCACTTCCTTTTCAATTAAGGGAAGTAGTACGGGATTGATTCTTCTAAGTTTCTGTTTGAAGGGCTTTTGGTTTGGTTTTAAGGGAATGGTGTGTTGGATCACTGAGGTGTCATAGGACTTCAAGTCCTCATAACTCCAAGAAAATACATCTTGGAATTCTTTGAACAAATAAATATATTTGGGTTTTTGATCGGGTGATAAAGTTTGAGATATTTTGATCATTTTGGGCTTGTTTGCTGTCCCAATGTTGTGTTGTTCTATAGCAGTGTTTAGGGGCTATATTTTTGGCTTTTTGGGAACATCATTTGTATCAAACATATCTTCTAATGGAGTGAGGCCAGCAGGGAGAAAGTTATCTTTTAGATCAACGATCTCAGCCTCTGTTTCTGCTATATCCTCCAAATGCATCTGTTTTAGTTCTTCTATGTTTGCATTGTCAAAAATAGTTGGATTTAGGATTTGGTTGGCTGTTACAGCGGTTACAGCCTGTTGATTTTCATTTGTTTGTTGTTGTTCATCCGTCATAGCATCCATGTCAATGTTAATATTTGAAAACTCATGCTCAAGAGTGAGGAAGTTGTTAATCTGGGCATCACTTTCAAAGACTTGCCAATATTTAACATTATTTGGGATAGCAGGCCTATGTTTTAACTCAGCAGTAAAATGGTGATTTGGCTCAAAGGGAAGCTTGCATGTACTAGCAAAAGTGGCTAGGCTGTGTGCATGAATGTTATGATCTCTTGAAATCTTGGCAAGCTTGGATTCAGTGAATGCATTGAGTACATTAGTAGCAACAGTCGTATAGGCCATCATTCTATTGTTATTAGTGACAAAGTTGCCTTTCATTTGTTGTATGATTAAATCAGAGTCACCTAGAATAGACACTTTTGCAGCTCCTAGAGCTTTGAGCAGTTTAAGGCCTAAAAGGAGAGCCTCATACTCTGCCATGTTATTGGTGCATTTGAAATTTACTCTGTATGCATGACCTTCTGCATGATTGTTATGTGTATTGTGAATCCAAACACCTGCCCCTACTCCTAACTTGTTAACAGAGCCATCAAACTCTAAGTTCCATGTGATTTCTTGCTTGTGGTTAGTATCAAGAGTTTCAGTCACTTTAGGATTGGGCAGATTTGAAATTTCTGTTTGGGGAGGTTTTTCTTGTATGCTGGTTGCCTTGACTGTTTTGATAGTTTCATTAGTATGGGCAACCAATTCTTCATCGGTGTGTGTGTTCAGTTCTAAAGCCATGGGCTTGTCATCAGTGAGAGTATTTGTTTCATCATTAAATAGAATAAAAGAATCCATATCATAATGGATTGAGTGTATAGGAAAATTTTGGGGCTTATCCTCACTAGTTACCACATACTTCATCAGTGTTTCTCTATATAGTCTCTTTGGTTGCCCAAAGACAGATATAGTGGCATAAGAGAGGTCTAATTGGAGGGATCCTTGGAGTTTTGCTCCCCAAGATCTTGATAATAGCATGCCATACTTTGGTGGAATGTCAGCCACCACCACATCCATGAGGATAGTCTTGTTGGGACATTGGACTAAGGAGACACACAAGTCTTTGATAAGGCCTAAACACTTGACTTGACTTAAGTCAAAGGAGAATAGATCTTTGTAGGGTCTTGTGACATCAAGGTTGAGTTTTTCCATTACAGCTTTGGGAATAAGGTTGTGTGAGGCACCTGAGTCAAACATAGCATTGTGCAAGACTTTGTCATGTATGTGTAAACTGACATAAAAAGGTAGAACAGATCCATAAGTTGATTTTCCATTAACTTCAGGACCGAACAACAATTCAGGCTGATCATCAAGAACATTCACATCATCCTTAACCTCTCGCATTTGAAGTGATCTTTGAATTTGTTGCCTATACACTTCATGTTTGGCAAGTTCAGATAAGGGGATGGAAATCTTGAGTTTACCTATTTCTGCCTCTAAGTCAAACGATTTTTCAGATTGGGTTTTAGTATTTTGGGAGGCAGGCTTCCCTTTTTCTATTGGAGTATCAGCAGTTTGGTCTTGTTTTTCAGCGTTAAGGGAAGTAATTGCTTGCGGTTTTTCAGTTTTAGGAGGGCTTCTTGGAAGGCTGTTCAAATTCTCTTTGGAGGAAGAAGGTGGCAGGGGCTGATCATTAGAAGATTGCATTTTTGTTATGTCCTCTATGGTGACATCCTTTGGATTAGGGACTGTTTTACCAGCAGTTTCCATGAAGGCAACCTTTTCTTTAATCTTCTTTCGCTGCTTGGTATCATTTGCCTTAACCTTTTCAGGCACATCTATGGTTCTTGTCCTTAGCTTATATTGTTTGTGGACCTCATACACAGCAGTATCATAGCCTTGTTTAAAATCAAAAGATTCACCAGACTTAGTTTGAAATTGACTAAGGTCATGTTCATCTTGGTCTTGTTGAGTTAGGAAAATTTGTTGCTCAGCCTTCAAATCCACCAAGTTCATGTGAGTATCTTCCGTCTGTTCACTAGATGTAGATGCTTTAGCGTAATTTTCGTGAAAAGGAGGCCTTACATCATGGTCTGGGCTTGACCTACCAACATTTGTATTCTGAGTTTTCCGGAAATTTGGGTTCCTTATGGTATTGGGTTGTTGTCCTTCCCATGATGATTTCCTCTCAACACTCTCTACTCTGTCTCCCAGCCCGTGCATGCCAGTGATAATAGCATCCAGCTTTTGGTCTAAGGTTGAGGGTTCCTCTTTAAAGGTGGTTCTTCTCTCAGTTCTAGCTCTGTTTCTTTTGGCAATTAGATTTGCCTCTATGCTAACAACAACATTTTGCATGTCTGCAAGGGTCTGGGGGGCTCTTTCCCTTAACTGATAAGCCATGTCAGTGTCAAAACCAACAGGGAATTTATACAAAGCAAGATCAGGTGGAGGTCTTAAGTTCTGTGGTATTGCATTATAAATATTATTAAATCTTGCACAATAGTCCAAGACAGATTCTTGAGGGCCTCTTTTGATGGTGTCATATTCAGATAATATGTGCAAGGGGTCTTTCTTTTTCTCCCATCTGTTGATAAATGACTGGTATAAGGCTTCTGGGTCTACTATGGAATTGGTTGTGAGTGTTCTAAACCAAGTTCTAACATCACCTGTCAAACTTTGGATGAAAATCTTCATTCTGACGCTATCGTCATCTATCTCGTAGTTCTCAAAATAGTCTTGCATCTTCTTTGTATGTTGAAGGGCTGTGCAAGAACCAGTTCCATCAAAGTATGTGATTTTAGTTTGATAATCCTGAGGCATAGCCCCTGGATTAGCAGGTAACTGCAGGGGTGCATATCTATTAGCCATGTTTACGGGGATAAGTGGAACAATAGGAATAGCTGGAACAACAGTGGTCAGGGGAGTATGTGCAGTAAATGGAGGTGTGGGAGGAGTGCTTTGAGGGGTGGATGATGAACAAGGGGAAGTGGGGGTTGAACGAAATAAAACCTTGACAGGGGTTGGAACACAGCTTGGCTGAATTGTTTCAGGGCTAAAGTCAACTAAATCTTATCTTTGCTCTAGCTTCCTGAGGTTCCTTGGGATTAAATTGGGATTTTCAAGAATAGCTGGGGGGTTTGGGTTTGGATTTGACCTTGTATATCATGAATTCCTTTTGGGAGCCAGATTCTGAACTTTTTTTGGTATTTTCTTTGAATGCTTTTTTAGAATTAGCAAGGAACTGATCAAATTTTGGAATAGCTATCTATAACTTAAAACTAGCACGAAGTTTGACTGAAGCAGCATTTGCTTACTCCTGTGAATGCAAAGTAAGCACAGTTTCAAAGGCTTCCTGGCTGACATTCATGCTTCATCTATAGTTTTAAGGAATATGCAGCAATTGGAAAATTGATTGTTTTTCCCCAGTGGAGCTTTCCAACTTGATTTGTGAGATTTAACCGAGGAGGTCCCCAGTGGAGTCGCCATTATGTTATCACTCAGGTTGTCCCTTAGCTCCTTGAGGGATACGGCCGAGGTAACCACAAACCAATCTTTGGACTGCAGGTGCTAGCCCACCAGTAGTCAGAGAGGGCTCTCTCTTTAGGATTTAGCTTTGTTGATGATGATTTTAGGCTAGTTATTGGGTACAAGGGGTTTTGTTTTAGTTTTGGTGGGATGGATGATGCTTTCAAGTAAAGAGGTAGGGATAGCATGAAAGTTTTAGAACCATTGGGCATGGAGTCAAGGAGTAGGACTACTGGTGCGTTTCTTGGTCACAAGAGGGAATGTGGAGCAAGCTAGCTGCACATGAAACAATCATTCAAGCTAAAGGGTGGAGTGACGGCTAGGAATGAGAGGCAGTTAAGAATCTCTCGTTCAGCTTAGCAGAGGGAAGGTGAATGAGCTCTATCTAGGGGGAGTAAATAATCCCTAGATAACTATCAAACATGAGTGAATTAGGGGAAATATGAGCCATAGGGAATTCATATTCATTTCTAATTCAGATGAAAACATATAGAAACAACAGAAATTGAGCATAGAGGGCAATTAAACCAATTCTAAACTATTCATTCTTTCTGCTATTTTGGATGGTATATCAATGGAAAACAAAGGTAAGAAAAACTTATTGAGTCATGTTGCAGCACAAGAATTCCACATTCAATTCTTCAAAACATTATACATAGCACACAGTCATTCCTCCAAGCTTTTCAGCGGTCTTTAATTAAGTAAAACCTCAGGTATATAGAGCGAGTCTCTCTTGGAGCTATACAACCAACCAACGCTTTTTACAGTGAATTAGGGTGGTTTTTATAAGAAAAATATCTAAAAAGATCAGATCTCAGACAGATCTACTGTAATAAGTGTCTTTAACCTAATACATGTCTGAAATAAATGCAGGAAAATATCCTCGAGCTGCGCTGGGGCAGCTGTACCAAAAGGAGTTTAATGTGTTGTCTTTATGGCTCTGTGCTGATCACTTAGCCATAACTGTGCTTTGGGTTTTGATCCATGCTCTTGAGTGGTTCTGAGGAGCATTAACTGTGATGGGAGAGCCTTGATTGGCCTTTACTGCTTTCTTTGACTTTGTTGGAGGTCATTCAATGTCCACCTGCATTGGGAATAAAGGTTTTCATTTAAAACATTCGACTGATACTCTTTGTCGCTTCCTTGATAGGCTTTGGTACTGAATGTGCGCCTTTCTCACTTCTGATACTCTTTGAACCGTTGCATCGACCTTTCATGGCTACTGTTCGGCCCTTTGTTTGTTTTTAAAACTGTGTTTGCCCCTTTCTGAATGCTGCGCAAAGAAATTCATGTCATTCTACGCCTTTCGGGCCTACTGAAGCCGAGCTACGAAAGGGATTTCCATTTTGGCCTATTTCCCATAGCGCATGAAAAACTGCCTCAGATTTTGATTCCGGGCTTCCTAGGCTGCGATTTGCGCCTTTTGCGCTTTTTGACGGTGACGTCAGCATGACGTCAGCGGTGGGTCCCAGTACGCCAGTGATGTGGCAGGGTGACATCAGCAGTACGGCGGGTGACGTGGCAGTGATATGGCAATGACACGGTGGCAGGAGGCCGACGCGGCATGGTGATGTCAGCATGACATGGCGCTGACGCAGGAGGGGGGAAGGCGGTATTTGGTTTCGGGCGCACCGCCTTTGTGCACAGGTGGTTTTGGAGGAGGGGGCTCTGCCACAGCTGAGAAGGTGACGCGTGGCGGGAGTACGACGGGAAAACCTCCCATCTCCCGGGTGTTAACCCTCGGCACATCGGCGTACAAAAATTCCCGCCCGCCGTAGATCTTGGGCACGCCAGATCTGACAGTCGGTGGCATGAGTAAGACGGCGGACAGTTAGGGACGAGGCCCGCACATATTTAATTATGTGTTTTTATATGGCGCGGGGGGGTTTTAAACATTAGAAATGTGGGTTTTGGGTTATTTGCAAGCGGGGGAAAAATATTTATATGCGTGACCTTAGGATAAGGGCGGGGAATGGGTATTGTAGGGTTGGGACTTAGGGGGAAATGGTTGTTAGGGTGACCAGGTGTCAGACTAACTCCTGGGTAGGACACGGAAGGCTAATGCTAAGCCCCAAATGGACTTAACATTTCCCAAACTGATATAATAGGGCTACAGTGCCTGGGGATGGGAATATGTACATAGGGGAGTTTTTTAACATAGTTTTAGTAGGGGAAGGGGAGATAGATAGGGAGCTACATAGTAAAATTAGTAGTTAATATGACAAGTGATCAGAAAGCACTAAGTATGTGAATCTTAGGCTAATAGGGGGGAAAATGATTCATAGAGGAAGTATGAACATGCCTTGAGCAAAGCAGATCTTTACCAAGGCAAATGATATGGAAAATGATGAAACTAAGGGGCATCAAGCAGATCTTGACCCTTTCAGGGAAGTTAGTGAGTGATTTGGGAAATGAGAAGAAGGGGGAGTTAGACATGCCTCACTTGAGCTCCTCCGAATGGAAAACTGCATCATAACTGTAATCTGTGAAGGTATAACACCTGAAAACATGAAATGGATTACAGAGCATGATTCTGCAACCACAAAACTACCTACCCAGCCTACTTACCTAGCATTTTTTCTTCTTTTTTCATAGGTGCACTTGGACTTGCAGACCCAGATTATCCTTTTCTCTTTTTGTTGTTCCTCTATCTAAGTCTACACTTATTTCTTCCAAGGGCCCAGATTAAGTAGTTGGGCTCCTTTGTTTCTCTACCTATCTATAAATCTGCCAAGATTGAACTGTTTGGTCAGATAATGACTCTCTATATTCTAAAACAAGAAATTGAAACCTAGGGAAACCAAGATTAGGCTGTTTGGACTTCCCTTAACAGAAACTTCTTCAAAAATGGATAACTCATCAAAATTGGGATACAGTAGTGGCATTTAGACTGGCACACTTTCATGGCCTCTTCTTTGGCCTCTTATTTGGCCTATTTTCAGGAAATATGGAGCATTGCAACATGCAAAGTATGACATATTTGGCATGTAAAAATGTCAATCATGAAACATGAACACCTGTTGCAACAGGAGGCTAACAGAAGGGAGTCATCCTTCGCTGAGTGTTGATGCTCAAGCTCCCACTCATACTCTTCATGAATGACAATGCATGTTGGTTGTGAAACACCAACTTCGTGAGTGGCTTGTTCCTCGTTCACAGCAAGTGAAGAGTCTGGAATGGAAGAACACAAGATAGTATCATCCGGAGGAACAACTGAGTGTGAAGATAGAGGTTGTGGAACATAATGCATATGGGAGCTTGAAGGACTCATAACCAACATTGTGTGAAAATTGAGTGAAGTGATGTTGGGAGGATGTGCAAGCTGAACAAGTGAGTGAGCATGATCCTCAACATCACTCGACAGTGGTGGAGCTATTGAATGAGGGGATGGCAGACAATCAATCTAGACAGTGGTCATATCCACATGAGATTGCGCAGCTCCATTAGTGAAGAATGTTGAGTGAGGCTTGATTTCAAGCTTGTTCTTGGGACGGAAAAATTTCTTAAGGCAATACTCGAATTGTTCCCAAAGATAGGAAAATTTCATTTGGCTCCTCGGAGCTTGAAACTGCAAGTCACGGAAGCGCTGCCAAAAATCCATAACCATTTCATATGGAGCCTTCTGTTGCTATAATAGTTTTCGATCAAGATGGTCAGGATCAAATTGATATAAAGTGTCTTCAATGAGATCACAAAAGTGCTCAAGTGAGTGTGTGCTGTCAGTCGGTAGGTTGAGCAACCATTGACGTGGAGATTCGCGAAGTGTGTGTGCAAGCAACGAGCTGTCCTATTCGTCAGAACACCCATATTCCTCATGAATCATGGAAAGAAAGTCATGTAAGCACTCAGGCCAAGCCACTTCGCCTTCACCATCATACGTGTAAGTGGACAAGAGATCGAAAAACTCCCTCGTGATGGTGACATCTTCATGATCCGAAAAACAACACGGAGGAAGAAGAGTGCAAGAATCCATCAAAGATATGCAAAGGTTCAAAACCAGATGAGAGGACACAACTTTCCATTTGGCCCTCCTTCTAATGTCAGAAATGTTGACGGTGTTGGACCCACCAACATGTCAAGGGGATCTCCCTAGTAAGAAGTCCCAATTAGACCTTAGATCGTTTGGTGTAGGAGTCCCAGCAGTGGGTCGTATGGTAATGCCTTGACCGCGATTTCGCACAGAGGCAAGTAAGATGACTCTGTTGGTAGCAAGGGTGTGACAACTACGGTGAGTCAAAGAAGGTGCATGAGAGGTTCTAACACATGGGGTTGACATGAGTGACCCTTGACATTCCCCTTTGTGACAGTTCAACTACCCTCATGACTCTTCATCTACTCTATGAATGTTACATCCAACTATCGACACTTGACTTACACTTGACATGACGTTACATTACAATGCACATGTACTCATGTGAGACAAAATGGCTAGAGCAAGCCATGCAAGACATCATTGACACTCAGTCCGTTGTGGTGAGACCAACTCTTTGACATGCTTGTGATGGTGAAGGTGGTGAGCTGATTGCCAAGCTTGGTCATCCGTGATGGTGTGCATGCACTCCATGGTGACATCTTGCTGAAGTGAACTCTTGCCTTCGTTGTAACCGGCGCATTGGTTCGGCTCCTTCATCCAACTTGTCTGCTAACGTGCCATGGTATTCTTGGGTGTGGTTGAACTGGAAACAAACTGATGCATAATGTCTGTGCTGATCTTCAATGTGTGTTGGTGGTCATGCGCATCAACTTGTCGAAGTACATGTTCAACTCCAGTTGGACTTTCTTCTTGTATGCTAAATCCCTTACATGCGATCAACAACACTACTCACCATGTCCACTCCGTGCCAGCTACTGGGATGGATCTTTAACTTATATAGGTGTAGTTTTATCCGTGAGTTCATGTTGCGCCCACTGCTATTCCTGTTCCTCCTGCAACTCGTTCGTCTGTCTGTGCAACTTCATGTTCTTCCTTGAGTTGCTACTTTAGCACATGCAACTCTTTCTTTGTTCCATTCTCTGTCTTTGCGCGATCTTCATGTCGTGCCATCACCTCATAGCCTGAGTCTCCAAAGTTTCTTTCATCATCAGTGGATCTGCTTGAGCTCGCAACTTTGTTCCACCTCTGTGTTGTTAAAAACCTTCCTCTTGCATTCGTTTCATTCAGTATGCTACCTTCAGTTGTTGTTCATGATGCTGCTCACTGTGATGTTGTTGCTGTCATACCTTGATGCCCTTGTCTACAAACAATTTGATGTCTCTATGAGTAGGCAAGCTCATAGACACTTCATCGACTACATCCCCAAGTGTTCTCTGAATGTTGTCTTTGACTCTGCTCTCTTGAAACCATTGTACTTGCACTGCTGAGAGGCAGATGAACACCTACAATACCTGGAGACATGGCAACACTCATGGCAAACAACCTGTCAGTCGAAAACCAAAATGAACTTGAGAATTGTCTTGCAACATACCTTTGTGACTGATCATGAAGGTTGCACAATTTCAGACGGGGGGTCGGGAGATTGACTGCCAAGGCTGCGCAAGGCACAGGCTGGGCTGTTGGGAGACTGACTGACTACTGGAACTGTGCAATGCACAGTCCAGTCTGGCTGCTGACTGCTAGAATTACACAATGCAAAATCTTAGCTGGCAATGGTTGTAGGCTCAATGACTGCATTGCGCAATTTTTTGGTCCAACAGTCATTGTCCCTCAGAAATGCGTAAAAGAGTCCTAGAGGATAGTGCATGGGCAGAAATACATATTTCTGGAGAGGAAGATAGAGCCTTCCTTCCCTGGATTGTGTAATGTTGTCCCAGTGAAGGCAGAGTCCGGGCCAAGGTTGGCCAGACTCACCGATGGGAAACTGAAAGAAAATATGACAGTGAATGCATGACGACACTAAGTGAAAGCAGAAGTGATTGATCTTGCATGCAAAACATTTAATGAAAGATTGAGATCAACATGCATGTGGGTGAAGCGAGTTGCCGAATTGGCGACTGTTCGTGCAAAACAGTTTCATGCATGCAACAACAGTGAGATAGCCACGAAGACTGATACAATACTGGTACAAGCTAGTATGTATCAAAACGACAACAAGTGCTCACTGAAATCAAGCAGACAAAATTCATATGAAGTTAAACACAAAAATCACTAGAAATGCAACATAAGTCATGGAAAGTGGGCTTACCCAAAAATAGCTGAGCTGAGTGTGCCGAAAACTCCTAGATGTGATGTGGGATGTCCAAGCTGCAAGGTTGATGTGATGAATGAACTCTGCAACATCTGATTGATGAATTTTGATAACATCGAGGTTGTGACGCGCATGCCACAAATCTAGGGAAAGTGGCACTTGGTGGGGTGTTTATGAAATGATCCTTGCATGTAACCTCCAACTACCCAAAAATAGATCCCTGAAACAAGGGATGCATTTGCATGCTACCTTGGGAGAAGAAACCCATGCATGCAACTCTGTTTTGCTCGGTCCTAGAGGGAAATGGTCAACTCAGCTGCACATGCAAGAGGCTGTTCGACTGTTGGGAGAAAATGCGCATTTCTAGCTAGGAGCTGGGTTGGTTGCCCAGGAGATTTGCTCAATTTCTAGGTAGAGCAACTGACTGCTACCCAAATTTCCATAAATTCTGCGCTGAGAAGCCTTGCTGGGGAAAATTGTGCAATTTTCACCATGAGTGTTGACTGCCCGAATTGCACAATTTTGGAGCCCAAGATGCTGCCAGTCAGGATTACACAATTTCTGGAGGGAAGGATAGTTTCCCTCTAGAATTGGACAATTTCTTGGGGTAGATGCTCAGCCTGCAGCTAGACCAAGTCCGGGTGATCAACCTGTGAGGGGAATGCATCGAGTTGTGATCGACATGCTGCCTTTGTGCAAGAAAAACATTAAAGCTTGTGAACTTGATGAAGCAAGACAAGCTGCTGCGAAAAGTTGGTAGGGAGGCTCCAAATTGAAGCTAAGGAAAAATTTTGGAGGGTGGTTGTAGCTGCTACAACACAAAGGAATGGTGTTCCTTCGACACATAACCACGGGTTAGTTAAAGAAGATAGGGATTCAATTTAATAATCTCTATAAGTTGGAGGTATAGGATTGTGCTATTTTGAGCATGAAAGAAAATATGGTGCAGAGCCGAGATGTTGGCAAGTTGTGGCACAACCAATTGGGTCACTTGCATGATGAGGCATTGAAAATCATGTAGTAGATCTCTATTGGTCTTCCCAAAGGTACGGTAGAGAAAGTTGATACATGCAAGGGGTGTACTTTGGGAAAATACACCAAGGCTTCCTTTCACGATAGAGACAGTTGAGAAGAGGCAATTCTAGAGTGAGTCCATTCAGATGTGTGCGGACCATTCTCGAAAACATCCACAGCCAAACATAGGTATTATGTTATATTTGTTAACAATTTTTCTCGTAAATGCTGGATCTTTTTCATGCATAAGAAGGATCAAAATTTCACAACGTTTTGTGAATTTAAAGGATTGGTCAAGAAAGAGTCTAGTAAGGAGGTTAAATATTTGAGGAGTGATAACGGTGGTGAGTATGTCTCAAATGAGTTTAAGAACTCCTTTGCAGTAGAAGGGATTAAATGAGAGTTGACGACACCCCATAACCCACAACAGAATGGGGTGGCTGAAAGGAAGAACTGAAACATTATAGGAGCAACATGGGCGATGTTGCATGATCAGGGCCTACCACTACAATTGTGGGCTGAGGCATGCAACACAAATGTTTATTTACAGAATAGAAGCCCGCATCAGATACTTGGGATGAAAACACCAGAGGAAGCTTTCTTCAGTAAGAGACCAGATGTTGGTCACTTCATGATTTTTGGGTCATCGGTATACTTCCATGTGATTGATTCAGGTGGATATTGGTGGCCACACACTTATTCCACTTGGACCCCCACCATCGTTTCTTTCAGTTTTTCAGTTTCCTTATTTGTAGCACAATTTACTATTTTTGGCAGTTTTTCAGGTCCTAAAATTCTGGAGTTGTTTTGAGGCCCTAAATGATTTTTGTGGGAAACCTGGGATAAACATGGGTTATGGAACTATTTTAGTCATTGAAAAGTTGTATTCCTCAGATAGATATTTCTAACAAGGTATTGTGCGCGTCAAACGAAGATCGTATACCAATGTTACAACCCCGGGAAGTTGATGTACCAATTTACCCAAACGGGGCCCATAGTTTGGTGCTTCATCTCCTAGGGTTAGGTTTTTGGATGTTTAGGGTTTTCCATTGTTTCTCAATAATAAATAGGCCTTTGAGCCTCATTGTAACACAGTTCAGAGGCATGTAGCTGCCACATCTCTTCTCAAAGATAAGCTACCATTGCCCGAGCTAGTCTTATTTCCATTTTGTTTGTAAGCATATTTCAGTATTTGATATTAATGAAATGAAGTGTTATTTCTACTTCATCTTTGTATTTATGGTTATATCTATAATTTTTTGTGTTCCTATTTAAATCTGGATTAGTGGTATCAAAGCGGTCTACTCTTTCTCTGTTTTTCTTTGCATGTCCCCAACGAGGTTGGGATATAAGGAGTTAGGGCTCGATTTGGTTGAACCTTTGCAAGATCAGCCTCGCAAACCCCGACGACTGCCCATGTGGGAAAAAAAGAAAGATGAGGGGGAAGGAGATCTTATCAAAATCTTGCTTGAGGAGGCGCTTGAGAAACAAAGGAACACGATGATGGATAACTTTGCCCAGATCCTTCAACGGTTGACCACTGACAGCGCATCCACATCCAACAACCACTCTGGAGGCTCCACTCCTTTTAAGGTACAAGTAAACTTTGACATTCCCATATTTGAGGGCCAAATAGATGCAAAAGCCATAGATAAATGGTTAAATCTGCCAGAAGGGTATTTTTTTGTTCATGATTTTTCTAGCTGAGAAAAGATTACTTTTTATTTTCTCAAAGCCGCCCCCCATGTAAAGGACTGGTGGGAAACCTACTATGAGCAGAAGGATGAAAGTACAACCTCACTATTTTCAGCCTCGCAAACCCCGACGACCGCCCATGGGGGAAAAAAAGAAAGACGAGGGGGAAGGAGATCCTATCAAAATCTTGCTTGAGGAGGCCCTCGAGAAACGAAGGAACACAATGATGGATAAATTTGTTAAGATCCTTCAACGGTTGACCACTGACGGTGCATCCACATCCAACAACCACTTTGGAGGCTCCACTCCTTTTAAGGTACAAGTAAACTTTGACATTCCCATATTTGAGGGCCAAATAGATGCAGACGCCATAGATAAATGGTTAAATATGCTAGAAGGATATTTTTTTGTTCATGATTTTTCCAGCTAAGAAAATATTACTTTTTCTCTTCTCAAATTTTCCCCCCACGTCAAGGACTGGTTGGAAACCTACTGTGAGTAGAAGGATGAAAGTACGACCTCATTGTTTTTAGCTGCACCCACTTGGAATTTGTTTCGGGATGCCATCAAGGAGCATTACTACCCTGTCGGGAGCTATGAGGATAAATACATAAAGTGGAAAACACTGCAGCAGGGAAGGGACCAAGATGTGCCAGAGTTTACCAATGTTTTTCATACCCTTTGCATAAACTTGGGTATCAAGGATTCTAAGAAACATTTGTTACTCAAGTACTGTGGCTACCTACATAGGTACATCCAGGACAATATGGAGTTCCTAGACATCTCCTCGCTCAGTATGGCGTATCGATATGCTGTCAAGATTGAGCAAAAGTGTAAACAGAAGAAGCGAGACTTTGGATCTACAAGTTTGAAACAAGGGAAATGTGCCCCCAAACCGTAGAAAAAAGGACAAAGCTAAGGCGGGGCAGCCTAGGACAACTCGCCAAAGCTGGAAGCAAAGAACAACACCACAAAGTTGAAGAAGGACACGGGAAAGTGGTGTGAGTTCCATAAGAACTCCACTCACAACACAAGCGAGTGTAGGGCCAGGCAGTCACTGGTGGCTGAGATGAAGGCTTTGGAATCATATGCATGTTCCAACTTTGAGTCAGAACCCGACAAGGTGAATGACAAAGGGAAGCATATTATCGATGTGGAGCCCAACACCACCGTTGCCACCACAAAGATCCAGAAGGAGGAACCAGAAGATCCAGAGGAGGAGGAGCACCTCTTCTACTCCTAGATGTTGGTAAAGGGTTCCCTGCTACAGTTCATTATCGACAATGGGATCCAAAAGAACCTCATTTTAGCAAAGTTCGTGAAGCATCTAGGCTTACCAACCACAACACACCCACAACCATACACCATCAGGTGGCTTCACCAAGGAAGGGATCTTCGCGTGAGCCAGCAGTGTTGCCTTCCATACAGTATCAAGCCCTTCACGGATGAGTTATTATGTGACATTTCTCTCCTTGATGTTTGTGATGTATTATTAGGCAAACCATACATGTGGAAGTGACATGCTGTGTATGGGTTAAGGCCTCATGCTGTTATTGTTACTTTGGGAAATAAGTTGTACAAGATATCGAAGGTAGCACTGCCTACCGCCATTCTTTGGTTATTGAAAAACAATGCAGTGAGCTCATTTCCAAAGCTGGGAATTTTTTTTTCCTGATGATACGCCCTCAGGGAAAAAATAAGACGGTGGTCACAACCTCTAGACAGGGCCCCTCCGCACAACAACAACAGATGGACATGGTTGTGGAGGAGTACAAGGAATCTTCACCTCCCCCATAGGGTTGCCTTTGCAATGTAGGTGAAGCACTCCATCGATTTGACCCCATGTGCGTTGTTGCCTAATGGACCAATCTATCGGCGCTCCATTTTGGAGAACGACGAAATCAAGAGGAAGATTCAGGAGTTGCTACAGAAAGGTCATCCGGCCAAGTTCATCGCCCTGTGGGAGCCTGATCGTGTTGGTACAGAAGAAGGATGGGACTTGGAGACTCTATATTGAGTATCAGGCGTTGAACAAGATCACTCTCCGGAATAGGTACACGATCCCGTAGATTGATGACCTTCTATACCAACTCAAGGGGAGAAAATATTTCAACAAGATCAACTTGAATTTTGAATATGACTAGGTTCCAATCGAACCCTCCAATGTGTGGAAGACTACCTTCAAAGCCAAGGAGGGCCTTTTTGAATGGTTGGTTATGCCTTTTGGGTTGACGAATGCTCTTGCAACCTTCATGAGGCTGATGGATGACATCTTCTGGCCATTCACCAACTCATTTATAGTGGTATAGTTGGATGACATCCTGATCTTCAACCAAAGTTGGGAAGAGCACCTCCACCACATCCGACAGGTTCTCTAAGCACTATGGCAACACAAGCTGTGTGCTAATTTGGAGAAATGCACTTTTGACATGACACAGGTTCAGTACCTGGGATACATTATTGATGAACACGGGGTGCATGTGGATCCAATCAGGATCCAAGTCATTTGGGAATGGCTAGCCTCAACCACTCTGACAGAGCTCCGCATCTTTCTAGGTCTTTCCAATTTCTATTGCAGGTTCATGTTGGGATTCTCTCATATCACTTGGCCCTTGAGTCAAGTCACCAAGGGAGCAGCAAAAGAAAAATTCTTTTGGTCTGAATCTCAACAGAAGGCATTCACAGAGTTGAAACATCGCCTCTGATCTACACCAGTGCTCACATTGCCAGACCTGCAACAACCATTTGAGATCAAACCCGATGCCTCTGACTATGCTATTGGGGCAATACTTACTCAATAGGGGCATCTAGTGGCATATCACATTGAGACACTTTTAGACACAGTCCGGAAGTATCCCACTTACGGCAAAGAGATGTATTCCATTGTGCAGGTGTGCTGACAATGGAAGCATTACATTTTGGGGAAGGAAACGGTCATCCACACCGACAACCGACCCCTGCAATTAATGAAGACAAAAGGGAAGTTGTAGAATGATCTCCATCAAAAGTGGTCCACATGCCTGCAAGAGTTCCATTTGAATATCAAGTATATGAAGGGAAGCACCAATAATGTTGCCCACTACCTCAGTTGACCACTGATCATGGCGTTAACCACCATGCTCAATTCTTGTGGGTGTGAGACTTCTGATTGACCACTTCTCTACAAAAGTGACCTAGAATTCAGCCACACATACCAGATGCTCTTGGAGTTTCTCCTCCAAGATGCCCAATTATGCCACCTGGGATACCTTCATGTTCCTTCAAGCGAGCGTGCCAAGATGATTTGGGAAGCACACTACAGTCGAGCTGTTGGGAATTTCAAGGCCGAGAAAATGATGGCAGTACTACATAAGTATTTCTATTGACCGAATCTTCAAAAGGATGTCACGAAGTACATTAGATCGTGCACTGCCTTCGCCATTACCAAGCCGACCATCATGAAGAAAGGCCTCTATACTCAGCTGCCTACTGATGAGTCTAGGTATTGCAGCAAGAATTCTACAACTCCTAGGGCTACCACCTTTACTTAACAACCCAGGCTTCGTACAAACTTGGAGGTGATTGTGCTATATACACAAGTAGAAGTGAAGGTACTACCTGTTCTCATTGCTCATTTGGCAAGAGACCCCAGGGGTTCCAAGCCAAACTTCTATAGGGTCAAAAGAAGCATGATTTTGATGGAAGGAGAGAAATTCTATTCTAAGGGAGAGCTACTCTACCATAGAAATGAAGAAAAAAACATGCAATCATAAATCACACCATAACCTAATTAACCATGGAAACAACTAGACTAAGTAGAATTGATAAACAACACTAATCTAATGCTAACTATCTAAGTTGCAGAAGTAAAAGAGCATAAAATTATCCTAAGGTGCAAGCAAAGGAAACTAAGCTAAGTCTATGTTTAATTCGGAAAATGGTCGGAGATCAAAATTAGTCAGAGGAGGACGTGAGGGAGAAACAACACCTAAGCACCATTGGATCAGGCGGGTGAAAGGCAAACGAACGGCTGATATCGGATCGCAGGAGGGTGTTATCACTTAGAATAAATTTTTTATGTATATAGTCCTTGGTCCTAGTTCAATGTCAAAGGTCTGTGTCATATGGTTTTCGTTTTATGTTTCATACTTAGGATTTGGAGTTTTAAAGGTGTTTGTTTTAAATTATACTCTAATCCTATTGGTTTTCCTCCACCATCATTGTGTTATAAGCTATGTCTTGTCTTATCCTATTCACCGAGCCTTTTCGTGATTTCGCAGCGTAATCTCCTATTGGCCAGTTTCGCAGCGTAATCATTGTTCAGTCATTTCGCAGCGCGTTATCATTAAGCCATTTCGCAGCGCATTATTAGAATTTTAAACTAACCACGCTGCGAAATCGCGGATTCGTGCATTTCGCAGCGAATCTTTCCTAAAGTGTCAAGTCTGTTAATGAGTCACCCATTCTGTCCTCTCATGTCAGTTTTTGTGTACCTTCCGTAGCATGTCTAAGCGCTCATTAGTCATCACTCCACCAATAGATTTGATGAAACGCACAGAAATATCATTCCGATGGATTGTACCGTGCATGGATCTTGATGATGATCGTGAGTGTTACATAAGTGACAAGCTTATCGGATGATGTATTTGAGTTTTCAAGCGAGCCTGATTACAAGCGAGCCCGAGTTAAAAAGAACTGAACCGCCATTTCAACTGAAGCTGTTGGTCATTGTGAGTGTAAAGATTTCAAAAAGAAAATGGAGAGGAAAGAACACAGATCTGGAAAATGCCAGAGAACCGAACCTGAAGGTTTAGACATAGCTTTGAGGGATGAGGGCATGAAGAAAGCATTCAAAGATGCCGGGTGCTGGAACTTCTGTAAAAAACTGCAAGGAGGACATGCGCAGGTAACCAAAGAGTTTGCTTTGAACTTTACCGGTTTAAATTCAAAAATAGCTATGTTGGAAGTTCAAGTGTCTCCGGAGGCAATAGCTGCTGTAACAGAAATCCCAAGAGGGCAGCAAGAATGGTTTAAGAACTTTAAATTTGATATGAATCCATGTAAAGAGTTCTTAAAAGAGGCATATGTGAATGAAGACCTAACAAAAGTAGTGCCCAGAAACTATGTTAAAGAGCATTATGCCCTTCTTCTCACCTGCATTCAAAAATACTTGACATGTGAAGGAAGATACAATAAGGTCTACTCTTATCATTTCAAGTTGCTTTTACATTTCACTGGGAAGGCTTCCATAGATATTCCTTTTTACTTATTTCGCAGTCTTAGTAAAATGTGCGATAAGGTGCAGCTGAGGAAAGAAGATTGTGAGACTTCTTTATTTCATCATGGTTTGATTAAATTGTTAGTTTTAGATGGCCTCCAGAAGATAGGCAGAGACTGGAATTCATTCATCTTCATGGCTGGATTCCAAAGTAAAACTGGCCTTACCCCACAACCAGTCAGAGAACAACCAGCCAAAGAACTCACAATAGCTGAGCTTCAGAAGGAGGCCAGAGCTAAAAAGCAAACCAAGTCACAGCTTAAAAAACCAATGAAGCCACTGATCATTAAAGAACAACCTCAGCAAGCAACAAAAGAAAAGATTCAGGATAAGAAAGTTGTAGCTGAAACAAGCAGAGCTGAAACAGTGTCAAGGGTAAGGACAAGGAGCCAAATAAGTAAAGAAAAAGGTAAAGCCTTAGCTATTGAAGAAAGCCCAGCATCTAAAGCAAGCCTGAATGATTTATTGGAGGCCATTGAGTTTGAGCAAATTGAACCAGTGCATATTGATTTGACACAGTCATCACCAGAGAGTACCAAGAAGCTTAAGGCCTCAAAAAGGCTGAAGTTTGATGAACCAGGTGAAGAGTTCATTTTCAAACCAAGAAGACCTATTACAAGGAAACAAGTGAAGGAAGCCGAGGAATTGCCCAGAACAGAGGAGGCAGAGAAAATTAAGCAAAAAGACACAAATACAACAGTTATCATATCTCAAGGAGGTAATACTATAGCTGTAAGGAACCTGTTAGAAACAGCTAAACATGAGATTGCTAAGCTGAAGAATACCACTAGGGAGTCTGCAGTCAGGTATGCAAATTATCGTAAAGCTGTATTGAAAGGAAGTGAAAACCTAGTAAACCAGGTGGATTCAGTAGCTGATGTTTATACATGGACAGTTCCCGCAATTAAGGAGGCCAAATTCATCAGAAAGATAAATATACGTTTAAGAGCCGAAAACAAAGCTATGAAGAAGAAGATTGAAGACTTGGAAGCACAGCTAGGCCAGTGGAAGAAGGTTGAAGACTTAAAGGCCCAGCTAGACCAATTAGCTGATAAATAAAGTTGTTGTTCAAAGAAAGGTTTTGTTCCAAATTTTGGCAAATTTTGCTTAATTTTGTTGTGTTGAGGACATGTATATCCTTGCTATATGTATCAAAGATCAAAAGGAGTTTTGGCAAGCAAATGTCTAGGCGGTAAGTATCTCAGGGCAAAGACAAGTGGTTTAAACAGTTCAGCAGTTTCGTAGCGCGCTACGAAACTGCTGTAGGTGGTGTTTTCAACGCAAAAAGACAGTCTGGTGATATGTGTGGGAATTTTCAAAAGGAGACACCTAAAGGACATCAAAGGGACCAGATGAAGCCATCACAACCATTCAGATCAAGACAGATGTACCTTTAAAAGGTGGAATGCTTTAACTCAAATTTGAAGTTTTTGTTATAAAGCCACTTTATTACCGGTCATAGGGTATGGAATAAGTTGCATATGAGGAATTTTGGCTTGCACACTTGGCCATCGATGAAGTCTCCAACACATCAGGAACATGGTGGTCTCCTATATTTTGGGGTTATTAAAAAGGCTAAAAACGTGCTGCTGTATATTCGAAGTTATGGAGGACTGGAACTGAAAAACAGGGGATATCACCTAGCATCACTGAGAAGATTAAAGTATTCAACATCCGAGGCCAATATGGAGCTTTAAATGCTCATCTCAGCCATCTCAGCCAAACTGCAAAGAGTCCAGGTGTCAAAGAACAAGAAGGAATCATTCTACGAAGAAGATAGTGTTAGAGTTATAATCAAAGTAGAACTCTTTAGAACTCCAGTTAGCATTAATTGTATTTAATAGTTTGTTGTAAAGCAGATAGGTGTCATCATAGGCAGAACTCGAGTTCCCCTCATGTTGGAGGAGGAAGCTCGAAGTAGTTAGAATAAGGGTTTTCTATATATAGCTGGAACATCTATGTAATGAGGGTTGGATATTTGAAAAAAGAGAGTATTGTTTTGGCTTGTGTAAAAACTCAGTTTCAGTAATATAATTTGCTGCTTTTCTTCTCAGGATTCATACAGTATTTCTATGTTCAAGATGTGTGGTTTTACTTTGTCCTTGATGTTTTTACAGTTGTATAAATACACAATCACTCAGAATTCACTTATGCTGCTCTGATTTCCTGTGTGTATTTGTAAACTGTGGTTTTCTATGAGTTGTGTTTTGAGCATCTAAATGCCACATGCCCTGACTTCTATGTAAAAGCAGTGTCATTGTTTACTGAAAGTATGATTGACTCCATGAGCCCAATGGAAATCTATGCAATGTTTGTCCAGCCTTCATATTTGTTAATGTTATTTCAAGAGAGTTAGCCATTTTATTTATAGTCAAAATCAATAACCCTTTGAGAGAGCCCTCTCAGGCTAAGGAGGCTAAGCCTTAGTCAAAAGATTGGTGTGAAATAGTTACTTGAAGTCTTCCTGGGTTGCAGCCTTTCAGGGCCTGATTTTGAGATAACATTTTGGTGTGTCTGCCGGGAGCCTGAAGATTACTCATTCCCGAAATTATGAGACTGAACTTCTAAAGGTAGCAGGAGCTCAGAAAGGTTTTCGAGGCTGCATTCTACCTTGGTGACTCCATTCAATCTTAAATTTAAAAAGGTGGCTTCGAGAGGAAGATATACAAGGAGTAATCCTGACCCAAACCCACCTAGTCCTGTGGATAATCCCAACATTATTTCAAGGAGTAGACAAAGATTTTCTGATATACCAGGTACTTCAAACATTTCAAAATCTTTGTTTCCTGAATTTTCTAGAAGTCCTGAAGATAAAATAGTTGATGATAAAATTCAAGAGGTATTGTTGAGGTCTGAAAACGAAGAAGAGCTTATTGGAATTATTTTAGATTTACAAAGGAGAGGCATTGATACTTCATCTTTAGTGTCACAAAAAGATAAGGTAGAGTTTTGGGAGGTTGTTACTTCAGAATTGCTATTAGAGGAAGAGGACTTAAATCAGCTCAAAGAACTTGATCCTTTTGAAGTTTTGCTCAAATCTAAAACTGGTTTACCTCTCCCCAATTGGAGTTCTTTTGTCAGTGGTTTGCAAAGTCCAAACAGCCCTTTTCGTACTAGTACTTTATCTTCTGCCTCTGTTAGTCCAAATAGTCCTCAGGCACTGTCTCACACTAAAGCTGCTCCCTCTGGTCATACCATACCTGTTGTCACTGCTCCTCCATTCATTATGGCCATACCTGCTAGGTATGCTCCTCTGGCTCTCCCTGCTGTTTTACATGATTTGCCTAGTAAATATGCTGCTAGGATTCCAACATGGGGAGGTGATGAAGATATTACAGCAGAAGAACATGTGGATAGGTTTAATGATTTTGTTGATAGGGAAGAAGTGGATGATGAAGATGTAAAACTAAGATTGTTTGCTCAGACTTTCATTGGGGAAGTCAGAAAATGGTTTAAAGCCCTTGGAGCTGGAAGCATTCATAGTTGGGTAGAATTTGAAGACAACTTTCTAAGAAAATGGGGAAGCAGAACTAACCCTGTCCAAGCCCTTACTGAGTATAACAGTCTTAGGAGAGCTCCAGAGGAAACTGTTCAAAGTTTCTCTAAGAGGTTTAACAAAGTTTATAATTCTATTCCAGCTCATTTGAAGCCTCCTGGAGCTCTGGCACAGTTGAGATATGCTGAATCATTTGATTCAGATTTTTCCCTTTTACTCAGAGAAAGGGAATCAGCCTCTCTTGCTGACATGCAAAATGATGCAATTAAAGTAGAGGTGAATATGCTTGCTACTAAGAAATCAAAAATGGCAAAATCTAAATTAAAAGAGGAAGAGAAGCCTTCTACATCTGCTCAAGAAGACAAGTTTGAAACAATGATGAAAACCATGGAGAAATTGATGGACAGATTAGCCCTTGGGAATGCTTCCGCTCCTCAAGCACAGCAAGAACCTCGGTTTAGAAACCCACAGTTCAGGAGACCTCAAAATCAGCAAAGGCCAAGAGATAACCGAGACCAGCAGGTAGATCCTCCAGTGAGACCTCCTTTCTAGCAAAATTTGGTAGATGAAGAGGATGAACCTGAAGTTCCTGAGGAATCAATTCATTGTTTTGATGAAGAAGGGTCAGGAATCTTCTTGACCAAAGAGGAACATGATGAATCCAGCATGATAAAGTCAGAAGAAGAACCTTCAGATTTTTTAAAGGGTTATCAGCATGCTATTTTTGAGATGCAAAAGCAGTATAATCTCAGGAATAGAGAGGTTCCTATTACAACAAACAAAGCACAGTTCAAGAAGAATACCTCAAGGACAGCTGATGATAAAAAGGGAAAAGCAAAGGTAGGTGAAAGTAAAGATGATCCTCCTCTTGACAAAAAAGACATTCAAATTTCTTCTCCTCCCAAAGAAAGCGACAAGTCTACCTCTGTTTTTAATATTGAGAATGAGATTGCAAAAATTAAAATATTAGTCCCTTTTAATGAAATTCTCAAGGTAGATAAGTACAGAAGCAAAATTGTTGAAATGCTGAATTCACAACCAGGAGTGGCTGATATTCTAAATGTACAAGAAGATAGTCCTATTATATGCTTGGGTCCAAGGCTTGAGGACGAACAAAATGAAGAATTTCCTCCTTTCTACATAAGCATTACTATCCATGACATGACTCTACATAATGCTATGTTAGATTCAGGGGCATCACATAATCTTATGCCTAAGGTAATTATGGAAAGATTGGGGTTGGAGATTACTAGGCCTTATAAGGATTTATTCTCCTTTGATTCCAAGAGAGTTCATTGCATTGGTTTGATAAAAGATGTTGTTGTGGGTCTTACACAAATTCCAGCAAAAACCACTGTCATGGACATTGTTGTTGCAGACATCCCACCTAAGTTTGGAATGCTTCTTTCAAGGTCATGGGCAGCCAAAATCAAGGGCACAATGCAGATGGATCTTACATATGCTACTATTCCAGTGTTTGGTGAGCAAAGGAGGTTGTACCGTGAAACAAGGATGGCATACATGGTGAGTAGCAAAGAAAAGCCTCAGAATTTTCCTATTTACTCATGTGATACTGGTCTTGGTTCAGCTATCCTTTTCAATGAATCAGTTGGGAGAGAACAAGAAGATAAACCTGCAGAAAATCAGAGTCATGAAGGACAACAAGGAGATGGAAAAGATATCATGGGCTGCTGGTCATTGTACTTTGATGGATCAGCAGGAAAAGAAGGGGCAGGAGCTGGCGTTTGGATCACTAGTCCAACTGAAGAAAGTAAGTTTCTCTCATACAAATTGAATTTTGATTGTACCAACAACATGGCTGAGTACGAATCTCTAGTTTTAGGTCTGGAAGCCTTGATAAAGTTGAAAGCCAAAAACATTGCTGTTTGTGGAGATTCTGAACTGGTAATTAAACAAATAGAGGGTACATATCAAACCAAGGATGCAAGAATGAGAGCATACAGAAATTTAGTGTTGGAGATGCTAGAAAAATTTCAGACTTACTCTTTTAGCATCAAAACTAGAGACCAAAACTCTATTGCAGATTCTCTTGCTGTTTCAGCCAGTTTATTTGTCATTCCTAAGCATTCTTCTGATAGTTATGAGGTGGAGGTTCGCCATAGACCAGTCATACCAGATAATATCATAAATTGGCAAGTCTTTGAGGATGATCAGCAGGTAAGAAATTTCATTGAATTAAAAGAAGAGTTTGAGCACAATCAGATAGATCAGCAGAACATGTTAGTAGAATCAAAGGGAGGTTCTGAAGTCTTACAGTTACAAAATAATTTAATCCCTAAGGGCCTCATTCCTTTGGAGAAATTATTTGATCAGAATGATGTGTTCAAAGCACCAAGACTGCAAGCTAATGAGGAGGAGGTGGAAAGTTGTAATTTAGGTGACTCAGTAGTGCCTAAAATGGTCAAGATTTCGAAGTTCCTTTCAGCTGATATGAAGACTAAATATGTTGAAATGATGAAAAAATTCATTGATGTTTTTGCATGGAGCTATGCTGATTTGAAACAGTATGATTCTTCAATCATACAACATACCATCCCAATTAAGCAAAATGAGAAGCCTTTTAAGCAGAAGTTAAGAAGGATTAACCCTCTTCTAATGCCACTGATTGAGAAAGAGGTGAAAAAGCTTTTTGATGCCAAAATTATTGTTCCAATCAGATTCTCAAATTGGCTTGCTAACTTGGTACCAGTTAGGAAAAAGAATGGGGAGATCAGAATTTGTATAGACTTCAGGAACTTAAACAAAGCTTCATTGAAGGATAATTACCCTCTTCCCAAAATGGATCTCATTTTGCAAAATATTGTTGGTTCACAAAGGATGTCTATGCTTGATGGCTTCTCAGGGTACAACCAGATTCTTGTGCACCCAGATGATCAGGAGAAGACAGCTTTCACTACACCTTGGGGAACATTCATGTATGCAAAAATGCCCTTTGGCCTCATGAATGCTGGAGCAACTTTCCAGAGAGCAATGGACATTGCTTTTGCTGAAGAAAAGGACAAATCAGTGGTGGTTTATCTTGATGATATCACAGTTTTTTCAAAAAAGGAAGAAGATCATTTAAAGCACCTTGAAAGGGTCCTACTGAAATGTAGGAGATTTGGTATTTCTCTAAACCCAACCAAAAGTATTTTTGCTTTAACTTCTGGCAAACTGCTTGGACATATTATTTCTGAAGAAGGAATTAGGATTGACCCTAATAGAGTTAGTACAATTCAAAAGTTAGATTTACCAAGAAGTAAGAAAGAGATTCAATCTTTTCTTGGGAAATTTAACTTTGTTAGAAGGTTCATTCCTAACTTTGCTGAAGTGGTTAAGAACATAACAAAGATGTTAAAGAAAGGAGCAGATTTTAAATGGACACCTGAAGCAAAGAAATCATTTGAAGAAATTAAGAAAGCACTTACTCAAGCACCAGTCCTTATCAGCCCAGATTTTACCAAGGAGTTTCTGATCTTCACATTTGCTTCCGAAGACACAATTGCTGGAGTTTTATTGCAAAAAGGAAGTCAAGGAACTGAGCAGCCCATTTCCTTCTTTAGCAAGACATTGGCTAATGCTGAGTTGAAATATAATATCTTAGAGAAACAGGCTTATGCATTGGTGAAAGCCATTAAGGATTTCAGAATTTATGTTTTACACTCTCACATTGTTGCATATGTGCCAAATACTGTTATAAAGGACATTCTTACACAAGCTGACCCAGATGGTAAAAGGGGGAAGTGGATAGCAAAGTTGTTGGAATATGATATTGAAATCAAACCCACCAAGTTGGTAAAGGGTCAAGGCTTAGCTAAATTGTTGACTCAGTCAAATCTGGATTGTATTGATATGAATTTAAGCACAGAAATCTCAGAAATTTCTGAAAATGAAGAAGAGTTGGTCCAGATACATGAAAAATTCTTGATCTCAGAATGGTACAAGGATATATCATTTGTTTTGCAGCACAATAGAGCTCCTGATAACCTTTCAAAGTCCAAAGCTCGGTTCACCAAGTTGAAATCTCTCAGATATTTTGTGTATGATCAAAATCTGTTTTGGAAAGATGCAGGAGGAATATTATTAAATTGTCTCATTGAAGAAGAAGCTGATAAAGTAATTGATGAGTTTCATAAAGGGGATTGCGGAGGTCATCATTATTGGAAAGCCACTGCAAACAAGGTTTTGAGAGCTGGCTATTTTTGGCCAACTATGTTTAGAGACATTTATAAAAAGATAGCCACATGCCATGAATGTCAAGTATTTGAAGGTAAAAGAAAGCTCATGCCAATGCCCTTGGTTCCTATTTATGTTGAAGCACCATTCCAGCAGTGGGGATTAGATTTTATAGGGGAAATCCATCCTCCATCATCAGGACAGCATCGCTGGATTCTCACCGCCACTGATTACTTTACAAAATGGATAGAGGCAATACCCACAAGGCAAGCAAATGATTCTGTGATTATTTCTTTCTTAGAAAATAACATATTATCAAGGTTTGGTTGTCCAATCAAGATCATTACAGATAATGCTCAGGCTTTCAAGTCCAAAAGAATGATTAATTTTTGTCATCAGTATCATATTTCCCTTGGACATTCCACTGCTTATTATCCGCAGGGAAATGGTTTAGCTGAAAGCTCAAATAAGAGTCTGGTGAGAATCATTAAAAAACTGCTGCAAGATAATAAAAAGGCTTGGCATCTGAAATTGAAATATGCCTTGTGGGCTGACCGGATTTGCACAAAGAGGTCCATTGGAACATCATCATATGAGCTTGTGTATGGAGAAGAGGCTATATTCCCAACATCTCTTGGGGTACCAGTAATGAAGTTGATTCAAGGATTAGAAGAGGAACCAAATGCTATACAGCAAAGGATCAATCAGCTAATAGCTTTGCAGGAGAAAAGAAGTGAGGTGTTTGATAGTCATCAACAAAATCAGAACAGGGTCAAGAGAGCATTTGACAAAAAGATCAAAGAAGTTTCATTTCAGATTCATGATAAAGTCCTGAAATGGGAAGCCAGAATTGAAGAGAAAGGTAAACATGGTAAAGTTGAAAATTTGTGGAAAGGGCCATATCAGATTTCTGCTTTCCATGGAAATAACACCTACATTCTGCAGGAGGTTGTTGGAACACCATATGCTGGAGGACCTGTTAATGGCAGGTTCCTAAAGCATTACAATTAATGAATCTCTGCCAAGTGTCTCACAAACATTGTATATAACCGTTTTATGAGTTTTTCTTGTTGAAAATGAATGACAAGCTGAACAGGAAGCTTAAGCCCGAGGTGAAGGCCCACAAAGCTAGAAAGGAATGCTTGTCAACTCTGTGTGTGTGTTTTTAGAATTTGAATAAAGCACTGGACCTACGAGTTCTTAGTGTACTACAGGAGCACACTATCCCAAGTGGAGCCACTGTTATCACTTAGAATAAAAATTTTATGTATATAGTCCTTGGTCCTAGTTCAATGTCAAAGGTCTGTGTCATATGGTTTTCGTTTTATGTTTCATACTTAGGATTTGGAGTTTTAAAGGTGTTTGTTTTAAATTATACTCTAATCCTATTGGTTTTCCTCCACCATCATTGTGTTATAAGCTATGTCTTGTCTTATCCTATTCACCGAGCCTTTTCGTGATTTCACAGCGTAATCTCCTATTGGCTAGTTTCGCAGCGTAATCATTGTTCAGTCATTTCGCAGCGCGTTATCATTAAGCCATTTCGCAGTGCATTATTAGAATTTTAAACTAACCACGCTGCGAAATCGCGGATTCGTGCATTTCACAGCGAATCTTTCCTAAAGTGTCAAGTCTGTTAATGAGTCACCCATTCTGTCCTCTCATGTCAGTTTTTGTGTACCTTCCGTAGCATGTCTAAGCGCTCATTAGTCATCACTCCACCAATAGATTTGATGAAACGCACAGAAATATCATTCCGATGGATTGTACCGTGCATGGATCTTGATGATGATCGTGAGTGTTACATAAGTGACAAGCTTATCGGATGATGTATTTGAGTTTTCAAGCGAGCCTGATTACAAGCGAGCCCGAGTTAAAAAGAACTGAACCGCCATTTCAACTGAAGCTGTTAGTCATTGTGAGTGTAAATATTTCAAAAGCAAATGGAGAGGAAAGAACACAGATCTGGAAAATGCCAGAGAACCGAACCTGAAGGTTTAGACATAGCTTTGAGGGATGAGGGCGTGAAGAAAGCATTCAAAGATGCCGGGTGCTGGAACTTCTGTAAAAAACTGCAAGGAGGACATGCGCAGGTAACCAAAGAGTTTGCTTTGAACTTTACCGGTTTAAATTCAAAAATAGCTATGTTGGAAGTTCAAGTGTCTCCGGAGGCAATAGCTGCTAACAGAAATCCCAAGAGGGCAGCAAGAATGGTTTAAGAACTTTAAATTTGATATGAATCCATGTAAAGAGTTCTTAAAAGAGGCATATGTGAATGAAGACCTAACAAAAGCAGTGCCCAAAAACTATGTTAAAGAGCATTATGCCCTTCTTCTCACCTGCATTCAAAAATACTTGACATGTGAAGGAAGATACAATAAGGTCTACTCTTATCATTTCAAGTTGCTTTTACATTTCACTGGGAAGGCTTCCATAGATATTCCTTTTTACTTATTTCGCAGTCGTAGTAAAATGTGCGATAAGGTGCAGCTGAGGAAAGAAGATTGCGAGACTTCTTTATTTCATCATGGTTTGATTAAATTGTTAGTTTTAGATGGCCTCCAGAAGATAGGCAGAGACTGGAATTCATTCATCTTCATGGCTGGATTCCAAATTAAAACTGGCCTTACCCCACAACCAGTCAGAGAACAACCAGCCAAAGAAATCACAATAGCTGAGCTTCAGAAGGAGGCCAGAGCTAAAAAGAAAACCAAGTCACAGCTTAAAAAACCAATGAAGCCACTGATCATTAAAGAACAACCTCAGTAAGCAACAAAAGAAAAGATTCAGGATAAGAAAGTTGTAGCTGAAACAAGCAGAGCTGAAACAGTGTCAAGGGTAAGGACAAGGAGCCAAATAAGTAAAGAAAAAGGTAAAGCCTTAGCTATTGAAGAAAGCCCAGCATCTAAAGCAAGCCTGAATGATTTATTGGAGGCCATTGAGTTTGAGCAAATTGAACCAGTGCATATTGATTTGACACAGTCATCACCAGAGAGTACCAAGAAGCTTAAGGCCTCAAAAAGGCTGAAGTTTGATGAACCAGGTGAAGAGTTCATTTTCAAACCAAGAAGACCTATTACAAGGAAACAAGTGAAGGAAGCCGAGGAATTGCCCAGAACAGAGGAGGCAGAGAAAATTAAGCAAAAAGACACAAATACAACAGTTATCATATCTCAAGGAGGTAATACTATAGCTGTAAGGAACCTGTTAGAAACAACTAAACATGAGATTGCTAAGCTGAAGAATACCACTAGGGAGTCTGCAGTCAGGTATGCAAATTATTGTAAAGCTGTATTGAAAGGAAGTGAAAACCTAGTAAACCAGGTGGATTCAGTAGCTGATGTTTATACATGGACAGTTCCCGCAATTAAGGAGGCCAAATTCATCAGAAAGATAAATATACGTTTAAGAGCCGAAAACAAAGCTATGAAGAAGAAGATTGAAGACTTGGAAGCACAGCTAGGCCAGTGGAAGAAGGTTGAAGACTTAAAGGCCCAGCTAGACCAATTAGCTGATAAATGAAGTTGCTGTTCAAAGAAAGGTTTTGTTCCAAATTTTGGCAAATTTTGCTTAATTTTGTTGTGTTGAGGACATGTATATCCTTGCTATATGTATCAAAGATCAAAAGGAGTTTTGGCAAGCAAATGTCTAGGCGGTAAGTACCTCAGGGCAAAGACAAGCGGTTTAAACAGTTCAGCAGTTTCGTAGCGCGCTACGAAACTGCTGTAGGTGGTGTTTTCAACGCAAAAAGACAGTTTGGTGATATGTGCGGGAATTTTCAAAAGGAGACACCTAAAGGACATCAAAGGGACCAGATGAAGCCATCACAACCATTCAGATCAAGACAGCTGTACCTTTAAAAGGTGGAATGCTTTAACTCAAATTTGAAGTTTTTGTTATAAAGCCACTTTATTACCGGTCATAGGGTATGGAATAAGTTGCATACGAGGAATTTTGGCTTGCACACTTGGCCATCGATGAAGTCTCCAACACATCAGGAACATGGTGGTCTCCTATATTTTGGGGTTATTAAAAGGGCTAAAAACGTGCTGCTGTATATTCGAAGTTATGGAGGACTGGAACCGAAAAACAGGGGATATCACCTAGCATCACTGAGCAGATTAAAGTATTCAGCATTCGAGGCCAATATGGAGCTTTAAATGCTCATCTCAGCCATCTCAGCCAAACTGCAAAGAGTCCATGTGTCAAAGAACAAGAAGGAATCATTCTACGAAGAAGATAGTGTTAGAGTTATAATCAAAGTAGAACTCTTTAGAACTCCAGTTAGCATTAATTGTATTTAATAGTTTGTTGTAAAGCAGATAGGTGTCATCATAGGTAGAACTCGAGTTCCCCTCATGTTGGAGGAGGAAGCTCGAAGTAGTTAGAATAAGGGTTTTCTATATATAGCTGGAACACCTATGTAATGAGGGTTGGATATTTGGAAAAAGGAGAGTATTGTTTTGGCTTGTGTAAAAACTCAGTTTCAGTAATATAATTTGCTGCTTTTCTTCTCAGGATTCATACAGTATTTCTATGTTCAAGATGTGTGGTTTTACTTTGTCCTTGATGTTTTGACAGTTGTATAAATACACAATCACTCAGAATTCATTTATGCTGCTCTGATTTCCTGTGTGTATTTGTACACTGTGGTTTTCTATGAGTTGTGTTTTGAGCATCTAAATGCCACATGCCCTGACTTCTATGTAAAAGCAGTGTCATTGTTTACTGAAAGTATGATTGACTCCATGAGCCCAATGGAAATCTATGCAATGTTTGTCCAACCTTCATATTTGTTAATGTTATTTCAAGAGAGTTAGCCATCTTATTTATAGTCAAAATCAATAACCCTTTGAGAGAGCCCTCTCAGGCTAAGGAGGCTAAGCCTTAGTCAAAAGATTGGTGTGAAATAGTTACTTGAAGTCTTCCTGGGTTGCAGCCTTCCAGGGCCTGATTTTGAGATAACAGAGGGTACGTAGGTAGATGGGTGAACAAGGTTAACTAATATGATGGATGGTTGAGATTATGTCGCGGAGGTGAAGTCAATAGATGGATGGGTAAAATCAATCGGTAGATGGATGACAGAGATCAGCCAAGCCAGTTGACGATTAGGTGAAGTGACAGCTGTTAGATTAGATGAGGCAGATCGACGGTGGGAGTTTAAGGCGATAAAGTGATCAGGTGATGCGATGGTCGTAAGATTAGGAGACAGATCGATGGTGGAGGTTGGAACACTTAAAGGAACGTGCAAAAATGAGGGAGTGGGTTTAGAGGGCGGTAAGCAGTATATCACGTGCACTCAAAGATGTAAGTAGTTTTCTCAAATTTCATGCGATTAGCCTCCCCAGCCGACACATAGCACGGGAAAACCACCCATTTCACGTGGCCTCAGGCTGGTAACGATCGAACAGAAATCCACATGATATCTCATGAAGGATGTCGATCTGGCAAGTCAGATCTACGGTAGAGATTTGATCGAGCTGGTTGGTGAGTGGGTGCGCGATAGCCGTCAGATTAACAAGGTAGATCGACTGTTGGGATTTAAAGTTCACAAATTCAAATGCTAAAAGTGCATTTGGGCGGTGATTGGTCAACTTTTCTGTGTGAGGCGATCTTTGGTTAAAAACCATTTGAACGTGGATTAACAATGTCAGCTCATCTTTTCATTCTAAAGGAGAACGAAAGGGATGCAAGGGAGATCAAATTACAGGAAGAGCGAAGGAGCAAATAACCATTAAAGGAACAAAGTGATATGAAATGAGCTCGGTGAGTGTGTTAAATAGCAAACACCCTGTGAAAACAAAAACCCTATGTTTTTTGTGGTTGCTGCAGGGTTTCTTCCTCATGTCATGGTCCCAGAGGGAGGAGGTGAGGTCGAGACACTTGTGAGCAACCTTGTGGATCTTTTCTTTGCCAACCTACTGGTTGAATGAGAGCATAAATGGAAGTAGACTGAATAGCAGCTAATCTACTTTGCACTACTATATTGAGACTGCAATTACTTAAACAAATAAACAGAAAACAGGAAGCTACTTCAGTGAATGAACAAGAAAGCCATAAATCTATGCTGAACTACTGTAATGAAAATGCATTTTCTTGAACAAATGAACAATCAAACAATGCATCTATGCTACTGCTATAATGGAAATGAACTACTTCAACATATGAACAGAAAGCTATGCTACTTAACAATACAATAAAGAGGAGCTTTGGCTGCTAGGGTTGGGCCCTAACCCAAGAGCTTCAACCCTATGAGTTAACTCAGTGCTGGCTCAGAACAAAACTCATCTTCATTATAAAAACATTGTATTACATCAAGAACTGTTACAAGTCTAGTTCCATAGACAAAAGTTCGAATTCTTGCTAACTGACTACTGGTGACTAACTGACTAAAAAAAAGTAAGGTCCTAAGTCTCTCTATTTATACATCTGAAGTCTCCAATGACTTCCTTCAAATTAGGGAGGCATAGCTTCCAACTCAATGATAAACTCGTGCTTTACCTTTCACTAGCTCGACTGCCTTCTAGTAGGGAGGCTGCTTGTACTTCCACTTGCTTGGTTTCCTTCTAGTACACATGATTTGGCTTGTTTTGCACTCTCACTTGCTTGACTTCCTTCTAGTACACCTGATTTGGCTGTTTTCACCTTCACTTGCTTGGCTATTTGTACTTTCAGCTGATGGAGGGATATTTGAATGGAGGGGCAGTAAATTAGGAGGATTTACCTCCTGTAATTCCTCTCCCTTGTCCCATTCGAGTTTTTACCAAGGTCTTTTACCACAGTTCCTTGCTTTTATCTTTTATCCCTGCATTTTCCTTACTCTTATCCTTTATTCCTGCATTACATGCACATTAGATCACAAAGAAAAATATCCAACTCTAACTCATCTCATAAGCAAAATATAATCAAAAGTATGCAATAAGTTGTGAGAATAGTTGGTTTGACTAAGCTAAGAGGTGAATTAAGGCCAATTAAGGCCCATATAATTACCCAATGGTGAGGCTCATCATCACCCTTCTACTAAAAGTGTTGCTCATCCTCTGAGCAACTTAGTGGCTCTAGTAGTCTCTTTGACATCTTATGCTTATGTTGTGGTATTTTCTTCTTGTTTAAGGAATCCCGATTTCCTTTCTCCTTCTTCATCTTCAAACTATGTGGCAGTGTTTTCCATCTCCTTTAGCAGGCATGTATATTATCATTTCTTAGCTGCCTAAACATACCCTCAAAATGTGTACTTGCTTGCCCTTGGGTAGCAAGATATCTAAGTGTCTGCTGAGGATCATTTTCAATTAGATTATGGGTGCTGACTAGGCCATGGGATTTGATTGTTTTAGCTGCTTCTCTATTGTTGGAGTCCATGAGTGATTTCATCAGAAAACAGGGTATGCTGAGGCTTTGATGAACTTGTGTATCTACCCCAAATCTTAACTCTTCAAGCATTCTAAAGTGGTAGTTATAAACAATATTGAATCTACCCTCATATGAGATACACTTGATGAGAATCTTGTTAGTGAGGCTTCAAGAGGAAATGAGCAAATTATTGAGAAAACAAAGTTTCCTATGTATGTAATCCACTAGCCTCATTTTTTAGAGGAAACTGGCCACCTTTTTACTTACAAACCAACTTCCTCATAACCTTTACAACTTTTGATCAAATGATGCACATGAGTGAGTGAGCAGGATAGTTAACTGTGGCCTTAATGCCACACTGTAGTTGTCAAAGATAAAAGGTGTTGCTGCTGGTCATTCTTCTTCCTCGTCTGTTGTTTGTTGATGGTTTCTTAACTGTAGATTTTGATGCTGCTACTGCTACTGTATGGTCATCTTTATTCCTCTTCTATTGTCTGCTGATGGTGTCCGTGACTATAGATCTGATGCTCTTGAATGGACAGAGGGAGTAGGAGTGTGTGTGAAGGTAGGGATGATGGTAATGGATGAGGTGATGGGTCCCTGTAGAAAACAAAATTTTCACCTGAATTAGAGCAATGAAGTGAAAACAATGGAATTTATGGAGGGATGAATGCTAAGGAGTGGAGGAGATGAACATATGCGAGGCAGGCCCCCCTTTGGATCTGCTCTTTGATCCCTGATTTTCTTTCTCATCCTCCTGCAAATAACAATTATGTTTTTTTCTCTCTCTCTCTCTATATATATATATATTTAGAAAAAACACCTAGGCTGCCTCAGAGAGGTTTTCACCCTAGATATTTGACCTGGGCGCCTCAAGGAAGGTTTTCACACAGGGGTCTTCTTTTTCTTTTCATTTTTCTCATCCTTGGGCTGCCTCATGGAGGTGTTCAACCCAAATATGGGACTTAGGTGCCTCATGGGGGTTTTCACCTGAATCCTTATTCTATTTTTTCCTTTTTCAGTGAGCTGATGAGGGAGCTAAAACTTGCTCCACCATCATCACTCTCTTATTAGTACTATCATTGAACTCTTGTTTAGATAAAGGCCTCTTGTATATTTTCAGTTTGTGTCCATTAACTATTAATGGAATGGATTCTTCATCTATAGTTCTGGTTCACACTAAACCATTGTCATGGCATCTTTCCACCACATATGGTTCGAGCCATCTGGTCTTTAGCTTGCCCTTGAAGTCTTTGTACCTTGAATCATGTAATAGTGCCCAATCTCCTTCTTGAAATAGATTCTCCTTAATATGCTTGTCATGCCAGATCTTCTTCTGAAGCTGAACTATCTGTGTATGAAGGAGGGCCTGCATTATGAATTCATCCAAGCCATTTAAATGGAACAATCTCTCTCTCTATGCATGACTTAGATCCAGATATAGTTGGGCTGCCATCCTCAACCTGTTATATTCAAATTCAATGGATAGAAAAGCATTTTTTCCATAGACCAACTCATAGAGTGTAAACACAGTGGTGGTCTTCCATGTTGTACTATAGGCTCAGGTGGCCTCAACTAGTCTCTCTGCCCAATCCTTGCTACTGCTGTTCACTGCCTTGGTTAGGATGTTTTCCAGTGCTTTGTTGGTCACCTCCACTTGCCCATTAGCTTGTGGATGATAAGGAGTGGAGGTCGTATGCTTGATTTTGTGATTCTTGAGCAGTTCTTCAAGCATGTTGGAGGTGAACTGACTGCCTTGGTCTATGACTAGTTCTCTAGGGTACCCAAATTTGTAGAATATATTCTCCCTTGGGAATTCAGCCACCTTTTCTTCTATTGCTGCCTTGATTGCTTTGGTTTTAGCCCACTTAGTCAGATAATTAGTGCACACAATGATGTGCTGTTTTTGCTTTGAAGGAGGGTTGATAGGCCCAATGAAGTCCATGCCCCACTTGTCAAATGGCTCGAAATTCACTTGAGGTTGTAGGGGAATTTCATCTCTTGGAGTTGGCTTTCCCATCCTCTGGCACAGATCACATTGACTAACATAATTCTTCACATCATAATGAAGAGTAGGCCAATAATAGCCTACTTGCAGTACTTTGAATGCTGTCCTCTTTGCTGCAAAGTGACCTCCTCAAGGCCCATCATGAAAGGTCATAAGGATGTCAAAGGCTTCCTCTTCCCTTACACACCTTCTCAAGATTTGATCTAGGCCAAGTTTGAACAGATTGCCCCCAATCCAGGTGAAGGGGGCACTTTTCCTGATTATCTTGTTCTTTTCTCTGGAGGGCAGGTTTGGTGGGAACTGTGCTGACACCAGATAGTTTGATATATCAGAAAACCATGGGGAGAGCACTGAAATAGAAAACAAATGCTCATTTGGTAACTGATCATCCACCATTCCTTCTTCACCTACAGGAAGATTCATTCTAGATAGAAAGTCAGCAACAACGTTTTGCTTACGAGGCTTATCAATGATAATTAGATCAAACTATTGTAATAAAAGTAACCATCTTATGATTCTGGCGTTTACATCTGGTTTTTTCATTAAATATTTAATTGCAGCATGATCATATGCACAAATGTCTGATAGCCTATAATGTAATTCCTATTCTTTTTCAATGAATGCACAACAACTAGGAGTTCTTTTTTGGTCACAGTATAATTTAACTCAGCCTTTGACAGGTTTTTACTGGTAAAATAGATGGCATAAGGCAATTTCTCCTCTACCTGACCTAAGGCTACTCCTATGGCTTTATGTGAGGCATCAACATGGATATGAAAAGGGAGGGCCCAGTTTGGGCCTCTAAGGATTGGTGCAGTGGTTAATTTACCCTTTAGAATGTCTAGGGCCTCTTGACAACTCTTTGACCATATAAATTCAGAATCTTTGGCCAATAATCCAAACAAAGGAGAGGCTAACTTGCTGAAGTCCTTTATGAACCTTCTATAGTATCCAGCTAGCCCCAAGAAACTCCTAACATCTCTTTGCTTTTGTGGAGGTGGGACCCTTTGAATGATTGCTATTTTCTTTGGGCCTACTTGCAGTCCTTGCTGAGATATGGAATGACCTAGCATAGTCCCTTGAGTCATTAAGGATTCACATTTTTCTAGACTGAGAGACAGGTTCATATCAATGCATTTGTGTAATACTTTTCCTAGGTTAGTCAGGGCTTCTTGGAAATCATAGCCATAAGGTGTAAAATCGTCCATATAGATCTCCACAACGTCATGAACTAATTCAGCAAAAATACCCAAGACTTCTCACTGGAAAGTGGCAGGAGCATTGCACAGGCCAAAAGGAAGGACCCTATAGGCACAAATACCCCAAGGACAAGTGAATTTGGTCGTATCGTAGTCTTCTGGGCAAATTTGGATTTGGTTGTACCCATTGAATCCATCTAGAAAAGAAAAGAACTTCTTCCCTGCCAGGACATCTAACACTTGGGTCAATGAAGGGTAGGGGAAAATGATCCTTATTTGTGGCTTTGTTCAACTCCCTATAATCGACACAAATCCTCCACTTACCATTCTTCTTGGGAACTAACACTAAAGGAGAGACCCACTCACTGTCAGAGATAGGGAAAATGAACCTTGAATCTAACAATTTTTGCAGCTCTTCTTTGACAATGCCTTTAAGGGCTGGATTCATTCTCCTTTGTGGTTGCTTGACTGGCTTGAAACCTTCCTTGATGTATATGTGGTGAGTACACTTTGAGGGGTGTACTCCCTTCATTTCCTTATAGCTCCAAGCAAAGGCTTCTAGGTTCTCTTTCAACAATTTGCATAGTTGTTCCTCTTCTAAAGTAGAAAGAGATGGATTAATATTCAAGGTTTTCTCTAGGCCAAATTCTATGGTTTTGACTCGGAGTGGGTTGGAATCGGCCAAGCGTAAGCCAATTTGATGTTTGTTCAATGTTTCCTTTACTTCTTCTTCTAAGGGTAATGAACTAGGAGTCGGACTTTGGAGCAAGTGTTCAATTAAATCATCCTCATCTTGCTGTCCTCCTCCTATGATGGCTTTTAAAGTATAAAGTTGGGCAGAATAAAGCTCATCTTCTTCCTCCTCCTCCAACCATAAAGGTAAGTCATGTTCTAGGGAGGGTTGAGTAGAAGGGTATACGACTAACTGTTTGGACATATGCCCATACTTGATGGTTATATTCCCAACTCTGCAGCTAATGTAGGCATCAGTTGTGGCCAACCATGGCCTCCCAAGGATGAGAGGGTAACCAGTAAGCTTAGCCTTAGGCTGGAGAACTAGATAATCTGTACGGTACTCCCATGAATCAATGGAGACCATCACATCCTCCACAATTCCCTCAGGGGTGACTGTGGAATGGTCTGCAAGCTACAACATTGTTTTGGTCTTCCTTAATGACCCTTGGAGGTTAAGCTTGAGCATGGTGTCCTTGGACATCACATTAATGGTAGCACCAAGATCAACCAGAGTGTGTGGAACAATGGTGCCATTGATGTGCACATCAACTACAAGGCTTCCAGGGTCAAAGTATTTAGGACATATTGCCTACCCCAACATTAAGTCAGATAACTGCCCATTGAAATTAATGGTAGGGACATCCCTTTTTCTTCTTCCTGGATGCTTAAAGCACTTCTCCTTAATCAATTTATTGTAAATAGGAACATCTTTGATTGCCTGGAGAAGGGGGATCTTTACACATAGGTTTTTCAATTCTCCCAGAAGTTCAGTTTCTTCTGGGGTAGGCTGGAGTGGTTGGGCTAATATTTTAGGAAAGGGTGGATTTGCTTTAAGGTTGTTTTCTTCCTTGTCTTCCTCAACCTCCTTATGCGGAGAGGGAGGTTGGTTATTTGGGAGAATTCTCCTAGATCTTAGGTTGATAACCTAGATTTCAACAACATAAGCTGGGTATGATGTCTCTCCACCGTATGTTTGTTGAGCTTGCCTATTGCTTGGGTTTTGATTTCGCTGGGTAGGCATCTGGGGTTGCCTATGTGGAGTAGAGTGCAGGAGTTGCGGTTGGGTAAGTGATGGAGGCAATAGAGATGGAACATTGTTGAATTGGGGCCTCCACCCCTAGGGTGGGGTATTCTAGTGATGTTATGGTTGATTGTAAGGTTGAAACAACTCGCTGGTTGGCTGGGAATGATACTGAGATGCATAGGACCAAGGAGGGGGTGTAGACCAGAAAGGATGAGGAGGGGGTCCCCAAGAAGGTATAGTTGTGGTTTGGTTGTGTCTATAATATGGATGGGATGATCCTTGCATACCCTGCTGGTATGGTCTAGGCCCAGGAGGTCTCCTTTGGTTGATGTAGCAAAGCTGCTCAATGACCCCTTTAGCTCCTTGATATACAATTTTGAGTCCAAGTAAAGAAGGGTACTTGTCTGTGGAGTGGTTTTCTTCACAAACTATGCAAATCTCAATATAGTTTAATGGGCATTCATTCCTAGGATGCCTCTTGGTGCATCTAGGACAAAAGATGGCTAAGGCTCTCTCTTCTTCCTCTTGCTTCCTTTTGATATTCATGGAATCCAATTGCAAGGAAAGGGTTTGCAGCATCTCACTTTTGAATTCCTCCACCATATTTCCAATTTCACCCTTGATGGATGAGTTGGAAGATGATGTATTGGCCATCGGTTGACTACTCCTACCCTTTTTCCTAGTTGCCCTAGAATGGTTTCTAAAGACAGTCTTGATATCCTCATAGGGTAGTTGGTAGATATCTCCTCTTGCTAACAAATGCAAGGTATCTAGGATATCCTCCCTTACTCCTTTAAGAAGGACCATCTTCAGTGGCTCAGGGTCAAGTGTGCACCTAGCCCTTTTGTAGATGAGCTGGAATCTTTCTTCATAGTCTTCTAAAGATTCATCCTGGCCTATGGTCATCATAAAAATCTCTTCTTTAGTGTCTTTTGACCTATAGTAGTCCCTATATTTGTTGTTAAAAGCCTACTGCATCTGAGCCTAAGTTATGATGCTATCTCCAGGTAAGCCCATGAACCAACGCAATACTGCATCCTTGAGCGTAGATGGAAACAGTTTCAACTTTTTCTCATCCTTTGTATAGTCATAGGTTTAGAATATAACAACAAACTCAAATAGGAAAGTGTTAGGGTCCTCTGTGGTCAAGCCGTGGAAATGAGGTAGAGCAGAGGGGCTTATATTCTTCATTTTAGTGTCCCCATTGGTTTCCCTAATGGGGAAGTCACTCTCAATTCTCTCTATATTTCCTCTATCATCTTGGTTTTCAGCCATGGGTTCAGTAGGAATGGGTTCTTCCTCTTCTTCTTCCCCTATATGTTCTTCAAATATGTCAGGTTGCTCACCTAAAGGTTCTTCCAATTCACAGTCACCGAAGAAGAGAGAAGGTTGATTGTTGGATGTAGTGGGGGTATTTGGCAAGAAATTTTCTGAATTATCCCTATTCCTACGAGCCATGAAAGGAAATGTTTTTGGGTTCTTTTTGTAAGATTTTTCTTTAAAGCTAGAAAGTACTCCGCAGAAAGGAAATTGCTGACTGAATGAAAACCACTAACGAAAAGGAAACTACCTGCTGAATTGGAATTACTGAATGAAAGACTACTGACAAAAAGAAAACTACTTGCGGAATGAAATTGTTTAATTGAATGAAAAACTACTAATAAGAAGGAAATTGCTTACTAAATTGAAATTCTACTTGCAGAATGGAAAGGAAAGCATATAAATGACAAATGAAAGAAATAAACTAGATTACTTTTGCAGAAATAAACTAATGGAAGAGGATTGAAGACTAGAAGTAGAAGAAAGGAAAGTTAGAGACTAGAAATAAAAGAAAAAAATAATTCACATCCTACTCTGACACCTCCCCAGCAATGGCACCAAAAAGTGATGAGCCTAGGTATTGCAGCAAGAATGCTCCGACTCCTGGGGCTACAAGCTTTACTTATCAACTCGGGGTTCGTACAAGCTTGAGGTGACTGTGCTATATACACAAGTAGAAGTGAAGGTACTGCTAGTTGTCACTGCTCATCTAGCAAGAGACCCCAGGGGTTCCAAGCCAAACTTATATAGGGTCAGAAGAAGCTTGATTTTGATGGAAGGAGAGCAAATCTATTCTAAGGGAGAGCTACTCTACTGCAAAAATGAAGAAAACAACATGCAATCCTAAATCACACCATAACCTAATTAACCATGGAAACAGCTAGACTAAGCAGAATTGCTAAACAACACTAATCTAATGCTAACTATCTAAGTTGCAGAAGTAAAAGAGCATGAAATTATCCTAAGGTGCAAACAAAGGAAACTAAGTTAAGTCTGTGTTTAAGTGGAAAAATGGTCGGAGATCAAAATTGGTCAGAGGAGGATGTGAGGGAGCAACAACGCCTAAGAATAATTGGATCAGGTGGGTGAAAGGAAAACGAATGGTTGAGATCGGATCACAGGAGGGTACGTAGGTAGATGGGTGAACAAGGTTAAATAACAGGATGGATGGTTGAGATTATGTCGTGGAGGTGAAGTCAAGAGATGGATGGGTGGAATCAATTGGCAGATGGATAGTGAAGATCGGCCAAGCTAGTTGGCGATCGGGTGAAGCGACAACCGTCGAATCAGATGAGGCAGATCGACAGTGGGAGTTTAAGGTGATAAAGTGATCAGGTGATGCAATGGACATCAGATCAGGAGATATATCGACGGTGGAGGTTGGAGTGCTTAAAGGAACATGCAGAAATGGGGGAGCGCATTTAGAAGGCGGTAAGCAATATATCCCGCGCCCTGAAAGCTGTAAGCAGTTTTCGCAAATTTCACGTGATTAGCCTCCTCGGCCAACACATAGCATGGGGAAACTGCCCATTTCGCATGCCCTCAGGCAGGTAACAATCGGACAGAAATCCACGCAATATCGCATGAAGGCCGCTAGATCTGGCAAGGCAGATCTACGATGGAGATTTGACCGAGCAGGTTGGTGAGCGGGTGCGCGATAGCCGTGAGATCTAACAAGGCAGATTGACGGTTGGGATTTAAAATGCACAAAGTCAAACGCTAAAAGTGCATTCGTGCAGTGAATGGTTAGCTTTTCCATGTGAGGTGATCTACGGTTAAAAACCGTTTGAACGTGGATTAACAACTTCCGCTTAGCTTTTCATGCTGAAGGAGAACGAAAGGGATGTGAGGGAGATCAAATGATGGGAAGAGCGAAGGAGCAGATGACCATTAAAGGAATAGAGTGATATGAAATGAGCTTGGTGACTGTGTTAAATAACAAACACCCTGTGAAAACCAAAACCCTATGTTTTTTGTGGTTGCTGCAGGGTTTCTTCCTCATGTCATGGTCCCAGAGGGAGGAGGTGAGGCTGAGACACCTGTGAGCAACCTTGTGGATCTTTTCTTTGCCAACCTACTGGTTGAATGAGAGCATAAATGGAAGCAGACTGAATCACAACTAATCTACTCTACACTATTGTAATGAGACTACAATTACTTAAACAAATAATCAGAAAACGGGAAGCTGCTTTAGTGAATGAATAGTAAACTCATAAATCTATGCTGAACTACTGTAATGAAAATGCATCTACTTGAACAAATGAACAATCAAACCATGCATCTATGCTACTACTGTAATGGAAATGAACTACTTCAACAGATGAACAGAAAGCTATGCTACTTAACAATACAATAAAGAGGAGCTTTGGCTGCTAGGGTCAAGCCCTAACCCAAGAGATTCAGCCCTCTGAATTAACTTAGTGTTGGCTTAGAAAAAAACTCATCTTCATTATAAAAACACTGTATTACATCAAGAACTGTTACAGGTCTAGTTCCATAGACAAAAGTTTGAATTCTTGCTAACTGACTACTAGTGACTAACTGACTAAAAAAAACTGAGGTCTTAAGCCTCTCTATTTATACATCTGAAGTCTCCAACGACTTCCTTCAAATTAGGGAGGCACAACTCCTAACTGAATGATAAACTCATGCTTCCCTTTCACTAGCTCGGCTGCCTTCTAGTAGGGAGGCTGCTTGTACTTTTACTTGCTTGGCTGCTTCTAGTACACATGATTTGGCCTGTTTTGCGCTCTCACTTGCTTGGTTTCCTTCTAGTACTCCTGATTTGTCTGTTTGCACCTTCCCTTTCTTAGCTATTTGTACTTTCAGTTGATGGAGGGATATTCAAATCGAGGGGTAGTAAATGAGGAGGATTTACTTCCTATAATTCCTCTCCCTTGTCCCATTCGAGTTTTTACCAAGGTCTTTTACCATAGTTCCTTGCTTTTATCTTTTATCCCTACATTTTGGTTGATCTTATCCTTTATTCCTCCATTACATGCACATTAGACCACAAAGAAAAATATCCAACTCTAACTCATTTCATAAGCAAAATATAATCAAAAGTATGCAATAAGTTGTGAGAATAGTTGGTTTGACTAAGCTAGGAGGTGAATTAATGCGAATTAAGGCCCATATAATTACTCAATGATGAGTCTCATCACCTACCCCATGTTGACCTTTGGAATTCATCTCCATGGATTACATGTTAGTCCTTCCTTCTACTAAGCATGGCAACGATTGTGTTTTTTTGGTCGTCGACAGGTTCTCGAAGATGGCCATTATGACGGCCTACAAGAAGAATATCACAACAGAAGCCACTGCTAAACTCTTCTTTGAATGAGTGTGGGTTCACTTTGGGATCCCATAGTCTATCATCTTAGATCGGGACAATAGGTTCCTCAGTACATTTTGGTCCATTCATTGGTCGTTGTTGGACACCAAGCTCACTAAGTCCAAAGCTTTCCATCCCCAAACTAATGGCCAGACAGAGGTCATAAACAAGATGATCATACACATTCTGCGTATGCACAACTCAAAGCATCCATGAAAATTGGATGAGAGTCTCCCCTATGTCTAGCACAAATATAAGCGAGCTCTCAAGAACTCGACTAGCCACAACCATTTCCAGGTGGGCTTTGGATTCCAGCCACCATTTCCCATTGATGTGGCCATATCATTTGCTGCTACTTAGGCAGATTCGACCAATGTCCCATCCAAAGATGATAAGGCCAAAAACTTCATTGAGCACACCCAACATATGCGCCAGTGGGTCCATGACATTATGAAGAAATCAAATGCCAAGTACAAGCAGTTACATGATCAACATCGGGTGCCACACAAGTTTCAAGTGGGTGATAATGTCTGGTTGCATTTGAAGAAGGAACGCCTTACCAGAGCATATCGAAAAATCAAACCAATCTGATATGGTCCTTACACCATTACTAAGGCTGTGGGAGACATTTCATTTGAGCTCAGCATTCCCCCATTTCTTGTCCTGCACCTAGTGTTCAATGTGGACCACTTTTGACCATACTCCCCACCATTGCTAGGCACATCAGACATTGCAAAACAACTCACACCTACATAGTTAAATCCAGATTGCATGGAACAAGCCACAATTGATCAGATAATGGACATGCAGATCAATAACACTCGACAACAAAGTATCCAACGATATCAAGTTGTCAAATTAGGCCAACTCCTTCACTTGGGCAAGTGGCTCACCAGGGACCATGTTCAACAGAAGTTTCCTCATCTCATAGAGGAACTCAACACAATGGGGACCATTGCTTCTTAAGGGGGGAGGAATGATCTAGATGGATATTGGTGGCCACCTACCTATTCCACTTCGATCCCCACCATTATTTCTTTCAGTTTTTTCAGTTTCCTTATTTATAGCACAATTTACTGTTTTTGGCAGTTTTTCGGGTTCTGAACTTCTGGAGCCATTTTGAGGCCCTAAACAACGTTTTTTTTTTTTTTTTTTTTTTTTAATAGAAGCAACAAGAATTATGCTCAAATGTTGGTCATTCAAAAGTTATAGTACTCGGATTGATCTTTCTAACGAGATATTATGCTCATCAAACGAAGATCGTATGCCAAAGTTACGACCTCGGGAAGTTGATAATTTACCCGAATGGGGCCCATAGTTTGGCACTTCATCTCCTAGGGTTAGGTTTTTGGATGTTTAGGGTTTTCCATTGTTTCTCAATAATAAATAGGCCTTTTATCCTCATTGTAACATAGTTCAGAGGCATTTAGCCACCACATATCTTCTCATAGATAAGCTACCATCACCCGAGCTAGTCTTATTTCCATTCTGTTTGTAAGCATATTTTAGTATTTGATATTAATGAAATGAAGTGTTATTTCTACTACATATTTGTATTTATGGTTATATCTATAATTTGTTGTGTTCTAGTTTAAATCCAGATAAGTGGTATCAGAGCAATCTTCTCTTTCTCTATTTTTCTTGGCATGTCCCCAACGAGGTCGGGATATAAGGAGTTAAGGCTTGATCTGTTTGAACCGTTGCAAGATCAGCTTCGCAAACCCTGACGGCCACCCATGGTGGAAGAAAAGAATGACGAGGTGGTAGGAGATTCTATCAAAATATTTCTCGAGTAGGACCTCGAGAAACAAAGGAACGTGATGATGGATAACTTTGCCCAGATCCTTCAACGGTTGCCCATGGACGACGCATCCACATCCAATAGCCACTCTGTAGGCTCCACTCCTTTTAAGGTACAAGTAAACTTTGAAATTCCCATATTTGATGGCCAAATAGATGCAGCTGTGGTAGATAAATGGTTAAATTTGTTATAAGGGTATTTTTATGTTCATGATTCTTCCAGCTGAGAAAATATTACTTTTGCTCTTCTCAAAGCCACCCCCATGTCAAAGATTGGTGGGAAACCTACTATGAGCAGAAGGATGAAAGTACGACCTCACTATTTTCAGCTGCACCCACTTGGAATTCATTCCAGTATGACATCAAGGAGCATTACTACTCTGTGAGGAGCTATGAGGATAAATACATAAAGTTGATAACGCTGCGATAGGGAAGGGACCAAATTGTGTCAGAGTTTACCAATGTTTTTCATACGCTTCGCACGAAGTTTGGTATCAAGGATTCTGATAAAAATTTGGTACTCAAGTACCGTGGCTGCCTACCTAGGTACATACAGGATGAGATGGAGTTCGTAAACATCTCCTCGCTCGGTACGACATACTAATATGTCGTCAAGATCGAGCAGAAGTTTAAAGAGAAGAAGTGAGACTTTGGATCTGCGAATCCGAAGCAAGGGAAAGGTGCCACCAAATCGGAGAACAAAGGACAAAGCCAACGCGGGGTGACCTAGAAAAACCAACCAAAGTCAAAAGCAAAGAAAACACCTTGAAGCCGAAGAAGGACATAGGAAAGTGGTGTGAGTTCCATAAGGGCTTGACTCACAACACAAGTGAGTGTTGGTCCAAGCAGTCACTAGTGGCCGAGCTGAAGGCTTTGGAATCGGATGCATGTTCCGAATCTGAGTTAGAACCCGACAAGGGGAATGAAAAAGGGAAGCATATTATCGATGTGGAGCCCAATGCCACCATTGCCACCATGAAGATCTAGAAGGAGGAACCCGAAGATCTAGAAGGAGGAACCCGATGATATAGAAGGAGGAACCCGAAGATACAGAGGAGGAGGAGTGCCTCTTCCACTCCCATATGTGGGTCAAGGGTTCCACGCTACTGTTCATTGTCGATAGTGGGAGCCAAAAGAACCTCATTTTGGCAGAGGTCGTGAAGTGGTTGGGCTTACCAACCACAACACACCCACAACCATACACCATTGGGTGGCTTTACCAAGGATGGGATCTTTGTGTGAGCCAACAGCGCCGCCTTCCATACAACATCAAGCTCTTCATGGATGAGGTATTATGTGACGTTGCTCCCCTTGATGTTTGTGATGCATTATTAGGCCAACCATACTTGTGGAAGTGACATGATGTGTATGGGTCAAGACCTTGGGTTGTTATTGTTACTTTGGGAAATAATTTGTACAAGATACCGAAGGTAGCACCGCCTACCGCCATCTCTTTGGTTAATAAAAATCAATGCAGTAAGCTCATTTCCAAAGCCGGGAAATTTATTTTCTTGATTTTACACCCTTAGGGAGAAAAGAATATGGTGGCCACGACCTCCAAATAGGGCCCCTCAGCATGACAAAAACATATGGACAATGTCATGGAAGAGTATAAAGACATCTTCACCTCCCCCACAGGGTTTCCTTTACACTGTCAAGTTAAGCACTCCATCGATTTGACCTTAGGTGCATTGTTGCCCAATGGACCAATCTATCGATGCTCCATTTTGGAGAATGAAAAAATAAAGAGGTAGACTCAGGAGCTCCTACAGAAAGGTCACATCCAGCTGACTTCATCACCCTGTGGGAGACCGATTGTGTTGGTACAGAAGAAGGAACAGACTTGGAGACTTTGTATTGACTATCGGTCACTGAACAAGATCACTGTCTGGAATAGGTACCTCATCCCAGGGATTGATGACCTTCTGGACCAATTCAAGGGGGAAAAATATTTCAAAAAGATTGACTTGAAGTCTGGGTATCACCAGGTACTAATCAAACCCTTCGATGTGTGGAGGATTGCCTTCAAAGCCAGGGAGGGCCTTTTTGAATGGATGGTTATGCCTTTCGGGTTGATGAATTCTCGTGCAATCTTCATGAGGCTGATGGATGACATCTTGTGGCCATTCACCAACTCATTTGTAGTGGTATACTTGGATGACATCCTGATCTTCAGCCAAATTTTGGAAGAATACCTCCACAACATCTAACAGGTTCTACAAACACTGCGGCAACACAAGCTATGTGTCAATTTGGAGAAATGCACTTTTGGTATGACCTAGGTTCAGTATCTGGAATACATTATATATGAATGGGGGGTGCATGTGGATCCAACCAAGATATAAGTCATTCAAGATTTTCCAGCACCAACCACTCTTAGAGAGCTCCACATTTTTTTGGTCTTGCCAATTTCTACCGCAGGTTTGTGTTGGGATTCTCTCATATCACTTGGCCCTTGAGTCAAGACACCAAGGGAGGAGCGAAAGAAAAATTATTTTGTTTTGAATCTCAACAGAAGGTATTCGTAGAGTTGAAACATCACCTTTTCTTGGCACTAGTTCTCACATTACTAGACTTTCAACGACCATTTGAGATCGAGACAGATGCGCCCGACTATGATATTGGGGCAATCCTTACTCAACAGGGGAATCCAGTGGAATATCACAGTGAGACACTTTCAAACACAGTCCATAAGTATCTCACTTATGACAAAGATATGTATTCCATTGTGTAGACCTGCTCACAATGGAAGCATTACATTTTGGGGAAGGAAACGATCATCCACACCGACCACCGACCCCTACAGTTCATAGAGACACAAGGGAAGTTGTCGAATGATCTTCATCAAAAGTGGTCCACATACCTGCAACAATTCCATTTGAATATCAAACATAAGAAGGGAAGCACCAATAAAGTTATAGACTACCTTAACCAACCACTGATCATGGCGTTCACCACCGTGCTCAACTCTTGTGGGCACGAAACTTCTAATTGGCCACTTCTCTACAAAAGCAACCCAGAATTCAACGACACATACCAGACACTCTTTGAGGGTTAGCAAGTTCTAGATGTTCACCTCCAGGATGCTCGTTTATGCCACCTAGGACACCATCGTGTTCCTTAAAGCAAGCATGCCAAGATGATTTTGTAAGCACACTATAGTCAGGCTGTTGGGAATTTCGGGGTCATGAAAACGGTGGCAGTACGGAAAAATTATTTCTATTGGCCGAATCTTCAACATGATGTCGGGAGGTACATCAAATCTTACATTGCCTGCGCCATTTCCAAACCAACCATCAAGAAGAAAGGTCTCTATACTCCGCTTCCTACCCCTTATCGACCTTGGGAATCCATCTCTATGGATTACATATCGGGCCTTCCTTCTACTAAGCATGGCAATGACTGTGTTTTTGTGGTGGTCGACATATTCTTGAAGATGGCCATTATGGAGGCTTGCAAGAAGAATATCACAGCAGAAGCCACTACTAAACTCTTCTTTGGATGGGTGTGGGTACACTTTCGGATCTCACAGTCTATCATATCAAATTAGGACAATAGGTTCCTCACTACATTTTGGTCTAGTCTCTGGTTGATGCTGGACACCAAGCTCACTAAGTCAGCAACTCTCCATCTCCAAACTGATGGCCAGATAGAGGTCGTCAACATGATGATCGTACACATTTTGTGCATGTACAACTCAAAGCATCCACAGACATGGGATGAGAGCCTCCCCTATGTCCAACACATTTATAACCAGGCTCTCCACATCTCGAATGGCCGCAACCTTTTTTAGGTGGGCTTGGGATTCCAGCCACTATGTCCCATTGATATGGCCATACCATTTGCAACTACTTAGGCAGATTTGGCTCATGTCCAGTCCGAAGCCGATAAGGCCAACAAATTCATTGAGCACATCCAACATATCCGCTAGCAGGTCCATGATATTATGATGAAATCAAATCCCAAGTACAAGCAACAACATGATCAACATAAGATGCCACACAAGTTTCAGGTGGAAGACAAAGTCTAGTTGCATTTGCAAAAGGAATGCCTTAGTGGAGCATATTGGAAACTCAGACCACTTCGATATGGTCCTTAGACCATTACCAAGGTTATGGGAGACATTGCATTTGAGCTCAGCATTCCCCCATTCCCTGGTCTGCACCCAGTGTTCAATGTGGACCACCTTCGACCATACTTCCCACCATTGATAGACACATCAGACATTGCAGAACAACTCACACATTTAGAGTTAAATCTAGATTGCATGAAACAATCCACAATTGATCGGATCATGGCCATCCAAATCAAGAAAACCTGAAAAAGAAGGATCCAACTATATCGGTTTGTCAAAGTAGGCCAACTCCTTCATCAGGGCAAGTGGCTCACCAGGGACCAAGTTCAACAAAAGTTTTCTCATCTCATGGAGGAACTCAACGCAATGGGGAACATTGCTTCCTAGGGGGGAGGAATGATCTAGGTGGATATTGGTGGCCACCTGCCTATTCCATTTGAACCCCACCATTTTTTCTTTCAATTTTTCACTTTCCTTATTTGTAGCACAATTTACTATTTTTGGCAGTATTTTGGGTCCTTAAATTCTGGGGCCGTTTTGAGGCCCTAATCGACGTTTTTTGGGAAAAATGGGTTAATATTCATTCGAAAGTTGTATTTATCAGATAGATCTTTCTGACGAGGTTTTGTGTGCGTCAAACGGAGATCGTATGCCAAAGTTACGACCCTAGAAAGTTAATTTACCAATTTATCCAAATGGGGCCCATAGTTTTGCGCTTCATCTCCTAGGGTTAGGTTTTTGGATGTTTAGGGTTTTCCATTGCTTCTCAATAATAAATAGGCCTTTGAGCCTCATTGTAAAATAGTTTAGAGGCATGTAGCTACCACATCTCTTCTAAGAGATAAGATACCATCGCTTGAGCTAGTCTTATTTCCATTCTGTTTGTAAGCATATTTTAGTGTTTGATATTAATGAAATGAAGTCTTATTTGTTATAAAATTATATATTACGGAGCAATGGAACACATAAAATATTGCAAAAATATAAACACAGAAAATGCATAAAACAAGAGAGACACAGATATACACGGTTCACCCAATTTGGGCTACGTCCACGAAGAAACAGCCAGTCCTTCCATTTATATTATCTAGCAAACTGAAGAGATACAACCTACAACAGATCCATTGTAATTCCCTCTTCACTCTCAATCTCCTCTCTCTTCCTCACTTAGAATATAGATCTACATAGACGCAATCAATCCCCTCATATATAGCAAGGGGTTGCCTTCTAGGGCAAAAAACCCTAAATTAAACATAACTTCTACCATCAGATCTTTGCCTAATGAATGGCCTAGATTGACTACGAAATTACAACATTTTGTAAGGATATTTTACATCTATTTTTAGCTTTGGGGGTGCTACCCTTGGCGGGGGGGCTCCCAAAGGTCACAACCGCCCCCCTTGGACCCCTGCCTGTAGCATATATTTTACGGGCAGTGTTGCCGCCACATTACAAACTAAGGTCCAATGTGGCAATACCTCTAAATAAAGAAGATAATCAGGCTCCACACCCAACATTATTTCTATTGCATCCTTGTATTTATGGTTATATTAGTAATTTGTTGTGTTCCTTTTTAAATTTGGATTAGTGGTATCAAAGTGGTCTGCTCTTTCTTAGTTTTTCTTTTCATGTCCCCAATGAGGTCGGGATAGAAGGAGTTAGGGCTCGATCTGGTTGAACAGTTGCAAGATCAACCTCGCAAACCCCGACGGCCGCCCATGGGGGAAGAAAAGAAAGACGAGGGGGCAGGAGATCCTATTAAAATATTACTCGAGGAGGCCCTTAAGAAACAAAGGAATGCGGTGATGGATAACTTTTCCTAGATGCTTCAACGATTGCTCATCAACGGTGCATCCACATCCAACAGCCACTCTGGAGGCTCCACTCCTTTTAAGGTACAAGTAAACTTTGACATTCCCATATTCGAGGGCCAAATAGATTCAGATGCTGTAGATAAATGGTTAAATCTGTTAGAAGGGTGTTTTTCTCTTCATGATTTTTCCAGCCAAGAAAATATTACTTTTTCTCTTCTCAAAGCTGAACCCCACGTCAAGGACTAGTGGGAAACCTATTGTGAGCAGAATGATCAAAGTAAGACCTCACTGTTTTTAGCCACACCCACTTGGAATTTGTTTTGGGAAGCCATCAAGGAGCAATACTACCATGTCAAGAGCTATGAGGATAAATACATAAAGTGGAAAATGCTGCAGCAAGGAAGGGACCAAGATGTGCCAGAGTTTACCAATGTTTTTCACACCCTTCGCATGAAGTTAGGTATCAAGGATTTTGAGAAACATTTGGTACTCAAGTACCATGACTGTCTACATGGGTACACAGAGGACGAGATGGATCTCCTAGAAATCTCCTCACTCGACATGACCTACCGATACACCGTCAAGATCGAGCAAAAGTTTAAACAGAATAAGTGAGACTTTGGATATGCGAATCTGAGGCAAGGGAAAGGTGCCCCCAAACTGCAAAACAAAGGACAAAGCCAAGGCAGGGCGGCTAGAACAACCAACCAAATAGGAAAACAAATAAAAACACCACGAAGCCAAAGAAGGACATGGGGAAGTGGTGTGAGTTCCATAAGAGCTCTACTCACAACACAATTGAGTGTTGGTCCAAGCAGTCACTAGTGTTCGAGCTGAAGGCTTTAGAATCAGATGCATGTTCCAAATCGGAGTCAGAACACGACAAGGGGATTGAAAAAGGGAAGCATATTATCGATGCGGAGCCAAATGCCACTCTTTCCACCACGAATATCTAGAAGGATTAACCCGAAGATCCAGAGAAGGAGGAGCGCCTCTTCCACTCCCAGATGTGGGTAAAGGGTTCCCCGCTATAGTTCATTTTTGACAACAGGAGCCAAAAGAACCTCATTTCGGTAGAGGTCATGAAGAGACTAGGCTTACTGATCACAACACACCCAAAATCATAGACCATCGGGTGGCTTCGCCAAGGACGAGATCTTCGCGTGAGCCAGCAATGTTGTTTTCCATACAACATCAAGCCCTTTAAGGATGAGATATTATGTAACATTTCTCCCCTTAATGTTTGTGATGTATTATTAAGCCAACCATATTTGTGGAAGCGACATGCTGTGTATGAGTCAAGGCCTCACACTGTTATTGTTACTTTGGGAAATATATTGTACAGGATACTGGAGGTAGCACTGCCTACCACCATCTCTTTGGTTTTTGCAAGCGATCTCTTTAGTTACTACAAAACAATGTAGTAAGCTCATTTCAAAAATTGGGAAATTTGTTTTTTTGATGACACACCCTTAGGGAAAGAAGAAGATGGTGGCCACGACCTCAACATAGGGCCCCTCCGTACGACAACAACAGATTGACAAGGTTGTGGAGGAGTAGAGGACATCTTCATCTCCCCCACATGGGTGCCTCTGCACTGTTAGGTCAAACACTCCATCGATCTGATCCCAATGTGTCGTTTCCCAATGGACTAATATATTGGTGCTCTATTCTACAGAACGACGAAATCAAGAGATAGATTTAGGAGTCTCTTTATTGAATATTGGAATTGAACAAGATCACTCTCCGGAATAGGTACCCGATCCCACGAATTGATGACCTTCTGGACCAACTCAAGTTGGAAAAATATTTCAGCAAGATTGACTTGAAGTCCGGGTACCACTAGATACCAATTGAACCTTCTGATGTGTGGAAGACTGCCTTCAAAGCCAAGGAGGGCCATTTTGAATGGTTTTTTATGCCTTTCGGGTTGATGAATGCTTCTGCAACCTTCATTAGGCTAATGGATGACATCTTGCGGCCATTCACCAACTCATTTGTAGTGGTATACTTGGATGACATCCTGATGTTATAGACATATTTGGGCATTGCAACCCCAAAATCATATGTCCATAAACCAAGGGATATTTAGTCCCTAAAAGTGTTGTTTCACACCCTAAAGGATCATGGTCAAATGATTACATCATTTCCCAGAAGTTCCACTTGAAAAACCACTCAGAACTAGCCAAAACTGGACCATACTGACTGCTCCATGGTCAAGGCGTGATGCATACTAGCTGCCACACTAGCCAGATACGATGCATACTAAAAGAGACTTCTATGGGGCGCGATGAGTGAGAATAGACAAATGGCAGATATAATTTGCTAAGTGGATGATCATGGAATCTTTCAGAAACTTCTCATATGACACTTGCCTCTCTGATTTCGCCCAGGGATGAGCAAGAGATGAATGAAATCTCCAAGTGGAACCAAGAACTATCAATGGAATGACACTAATCAAAAACCCAAAGCTGACTCACACCCTTGCAAGACATTTATAAATGGATCCCTCATCTGAGAGATCTAGAGGCTGGAATTTTGTAATTTGTAAGGAAGTGCTGTTGGTTTATCTGTGAGAAGAGACATTGTATTGTTGGGTGATCTTGCTTTTCATGAGGTGAAGAGGGCTTCTATGCTGGGAGGATGATGCTGGATCAGACAGCTGGGTTGTAATCCTCTCTTCTACTATTAATAAAGTTCTTTGAGTTTTCCTCCATATAATCGTGTATTTGTGAATGTTGTTGTTTATGAATGCAATTGTGTGGTCAATGTGTTTTTGATTCTGCATTGTTTATGATGTTTTAGATAGAGATGCTTTGATGGTTTTCTGTTACTTTGACTCTACAGGTACTCTTTAAAGTGGGACAAGTAGGAGAGGAGTGGAAAATTCTATCAAGGGAAAGAGAAATCAAGCAAGGATCAAAGCGAAAGATCCAGGTTGGTCCTCTTTTCTTCCCTCTTATCTATTACACCTAAAGGAAAACTCGAATCGCTTTGATTTTTTGTCTCTAAGATAGCTACCCATCTTAGTGGGACTAGCAGTTCAAATTGACACTAGTTTTCCCAGAAACAAAATGGCGACTCCACTGGGGAACAAATAGTTTGTTTGTTTGTTATTGTTGTTTGCTTTATAAACTACAGACAGAGCCTGAAGTTATCCAGTTAACCTTTGAACCGCCTTTGCTATGCAATTGCGATGTAGATGAATGCTGCTTCAGTCAATCTCTAGGTTGGTTTATGAACTGAACATCTGAATTACAAGCATCCTAAATTCCCTTGTGGTAGCTGATAACCTCATAAGAGCATACCCCTATACTTTTATTTTACTGTCCATCATAACTCAGCCTAAATCACTGAACTTTGCTGCAAATTTTGAGCAAAAAACAAACTTAGTTTGCTCCCTGGTCCATCGCACTATTTGTAACTGGCAGCCTATATGCATCGCACCTTCCATGTGTTGCAGGTGAGATGCATCCCTGTTTCCCTTAAGGACAGGTGCGATGATTGAGTGATACTATTTCTCTCTTTGAAAGTTGGTTTTTCCTCCTGATTTTCAGCTTTATTCAGTAGTTTTGCTATTCATGATCAGTATCTCATTGCTGAAGCCTATTTCCTTTACATTATTTAGCTTCCATTGATTAGGATTTTTAAATTTTTTAATGTATTTTTCCATCATTTACTATCCTCCTTTGTCGAAAGTAGCTTAATTGAATTGTCGTTTTTGATGCAAAAAGTGCCGTAACTATCATTTTGAGTCAAAAAGAAGAGTGTCGTAAAGTCTTCCTCCTCTAGATAGTAGATTGTACTTTTATCATTGTATTTGATTTGGATTGTTAATATTTGAAGTGTCGAAAGTAGTTTTCTATTCAAAATAAAAAAGTTTCGTTTTAGTCTTCCTTTCGTTTTGAAAAGAAATTGTCAAAATGACGCCTTGAAGAAAATAGTTTAGATCTATACTTAGTTTTCCTTTTGAGCATTCTCACATTAAGGAAACGAAAAACAAATACATGCATTTGAATTTGCATTTAGACTATGTGCGAAAGATGATTTAGGAAAGTGCATTTAGTGTGTGCTCTTTGCTCTATGTTGAAATAATTGTATCCTTCTTTCCTTAGTTGATAGGATTTTCATTGCTAAAACAAAATAAATGAATGTTTATCATTTTAGATTGCATATTTATGAATTTTACATCTACATCACATGGTGAACCTTGAAAGACAAACTTCTAAGCAAGATCAACTCTAAAATAAATCTCAATGAACATAAAAACGCTTTGGAACCTAACGCAACACATCTAGAAGTCTAAGCTAGAGATGTGTTTCGACGTCGTAAAACCTGGTAACTATCGTTTTCATCAAAGGTTGGGTGATTCCTCCTCTTTAATATGACAAGTGCCAGTACAGACTTGTGCTCCCCGTACCGTCGAGTATATATTGGGAGACCATAATAGGCTGGTATCCTTTATCCCTAGGAAGCCGTGTCTACCACCCTATCAATCGCAATGCACTGAACACAACATTCGGGAAGATTGACTGCCGTACATAAAGTCCTTAGTAATTTCTCTTTAATTTACCGTCAAGGTGTATATTGTAGTTTTTCGATTAGTTTGGTAATCCCTCTGTCTAGATTTCCAGAGTAGTCACTTTCTTTCATTTTCGACTCCTTAAAATAAAAGGTCCATCTGAGCACTTGTCACTTCAGGCTCATTAAAAATCGAAGTGATCCAGGTGGATATTGGTGGCCACCTGCCAAGTCCACCTGGACCCCCACCATTGTCTTTCACAGCATTTTCAGTTTCCTTAATTGTAGCACAACTTACTATTTTTAGCAGTTTTCGGGTCCTGAACTTCCGGAGCCGTTTTGAGGCCCTAAACGATGTTTTATGGGGAATCTGGGGGCAACATGGGTCAATGTTGCCCGTTCCAACAATGATATTTCTCGGATAGATCTTTCTAATGAGCTATTGTACGCATCAAACAGAGATCATATGCCAAAGTTACGAGCCCGGGAAGTTGATGTACCAATTTACCCCAAACGGGGCCCACAGTTTGGCGTTTCATCTCCTAGGGTTAGGTTTTGGAATGTTAAGGGTTTTCCATTGTTTCTCAACAATAAATAGGCCTTCGAGCCTCATTGTAACACAGTTCAGAGGCATGTAGCCATCACATCTCTTCTCAGAGATAAGCTACCATCGCCCTAGCTGGTTTATTTCCATTTCTGGTTGTAAGCATATTTCATTATTTTCCATTAATGAAATGAAGTATTATTTCCGCTGCATCTTTGTGTATATGGTTATCTCTGTAATTTGTTGCGTTCCTGTTTAAATCCGGATCAGTGGTATCAGAGCGGTCTGCTTTTTCTCTGTTTTTCTTTGCATGTCCCCAACAAGGTCGGGATATAAGGAGTTAGGGCTTGAACTGGTTGAACCTTTGCAAGACCAGCCTCGCAAATCCCGACGGCCTCCCATGGCGGACGAGAAGAAAGACGAGGGGGCAGGAGATCCCATCAAAATCTTGCTCGAAGAAGCCCTCGAGCGACAACGGAACGCGATGATGGACAATTTTGCCCAGATCCTTCAGCGGCTACCCAGAAGCGACGCATCGGCTTCCAGCAGCTACTCTGGAAACGCCACACCCTTTAAGGTACAAGTTAATTTTGAAATCCCCATATTCGAGGGTCAGATAGACGCAGATGCCGTAGATAAATGGTTAAATCTGCTAGAGGGTTATTTTTCTGTTCATGAATTTTCGAGTCGGGAAAAGATTGTTTTTGCTCTTCTCAAAGCAGCCCCCCACGTCAAGGACTGGTGGGAAACCTACTGCGAGCAGAAGGATGAAAGTACTGGCTCACTATTTTCAGCCGCACCCACCTGGGATTCGTTCCGGGATGCCATCAAGGAGCAGTACTACCCTGTCGGAAGCTATGAGGATGAATACATAAAGTGGACCACGCTGCGGCAGGGAAGGGACCAAGACGTGCCGAGTTCACCAATCTTTTCCATACCCTTCGCACAAAGTTGGGTATCAAGGATTCGGAGCAACATTTGATACTCAAATACCGTGGCTGCCTGCACAAGTACATCCAGGAAGAAATACAATTCCTAAACATCCCCTCGCTCGGCGCAGCATACCGATATGCCGTCAAGGTCGAGCAGAAGTTTAAACAAAAGAAGCGAGACTTTGGATCTGCGAATCCAAAGCAGGGGAAAGGTGCCCCTAAACCACAGAACAAAGGACAAAGCCAAGGCGGGACAGCCCAAGACAACCAGCCGAAGCTGCAAGCAAAGAACAGCGCCGCGAAGCCGAGAAAGGACACTGGAAAATGGTGCGAGTTCCATAAGAGCTCCACTCACAACACAAGTGAGTGTCGGGCCAAGCAGTCACTGGTGGCTGAGCTAAAGGTTTCAGAATCAGATGCATGTTCCGACTCTGAGTCAGAACCCGATAAGGGGTATGAAAAAGGGAAGCAGATCATTGATGCGGATCCCAGCGCCACTGTTGCTACCGCAAAGATCCAGAAAAATGAACCCGAAGATCCAGAGGAGGAGGAGCGTCTCTTCCACTCCCAGATGTGGGTAAAGGGCTCCCCGATACAGTTCATTGTTGATAGCGGGAGTCAAAAGAACCTCATTTCGGCAGAGGTCGTGAAGCGGTTGGGCTTACCGACCACAGCACATCCACAACCATACACCATTGGGTGGCTTCACCAAGGACGAGATCTTCGCGTGAGCCAGCAGTGTCGCCTTCCATACAACATCAAGCCCTTCACGGATGAGGTATTGTGTGACATTGCTCCCCTTGAAGTTTGTGATGTATTACTAGGACAACCATACTTGTGGAAGCGACATGCTGTGTATGAATCAAGGCCCCGTGCTGTTGTTATTATTACATTGGGAAATAAGTTGTTCAGGATACCAGAGGTAGCACCACCTGCCGCCATCTCTTTGATTACTGCAAAACAATGCAGTAAGATCATTTCCAAAACCAGGAAATTTGTTTTCCTGATGATACGCCCTCAAGGAAAGAAGAAGACAGTGGCCGCGGCCTCCAAACGGGGTCCCTCTGCACGACAACTACAGATGGACAAGATTGTGGAGGAGTACGAGGACATCTTCACCTCCCCGCAGGGGTTCCTCTGCACTGTCAAGTCAAGCACTCCATCGATCTGACCCCAGGTGCGCCGCTACCCAATGGACCAATTTATCGGCGCTCCGTTCTGGAGAACAATGAAATCAAGAGGCAGATTCAGGAGCTCCTGCAGAAAGGTCACATCCGTCCGAGTTCATCGCCCTGTGGGAGCCCGATCGTGTTGGTACAGAAGAAGGATGGGACGTGGAGACTCTGTATTGACTATCGGGCGCTGAACAAGATCACTGTCCGTAATAGGTACCCGATCCCGCGGATTGATGACCTCCTAGACCAACTAAAGGGGGCGAAATATTTCAGCAAGATCGATTGAAGTCAGGATATCACCAGGTACCAATCGAACCCTCCGATGTGTGGAAGACTGCCTTCAAATCCAAGGAGGGCCTCTTCGAATGGTTGGTCATGCCTTTCGGATTGACGAATGCTCCTGCAACCTTTATGAGGCTAATGGATGACATCTTGCGGCCATTCACCAACTCCTTTGTAGTAGTATACTTGGATGACATTCTGATCTTCAGCCAGAGTTGGGAAGAGCACCTCCACCACATCCGACAGGTTCTCCAAACACTGCGGCAACACAAGCTATGTGCCAATTTGGAGAAATGCACTTTTGGCATGACCCAGGTTCAGTATCTGGGATACATCATTGATGAACAGGGGGTGCATGTCGATCCAGCCAAGGTCCAAGTCATTCGGGATTGGCCCTCTCCAACCACTCTAACAGAGCTCCGCAGCTTTCTAGGTCTTGCCAACTTCTACCGCAGGTTTGTGTTGGGGTTTTCTCATATTTCTTGGCCCTTGAGTCAAGTCACCAAGGGCGGGGCGAAAGCAAAATTCTTTTGGTCTGAATCTCAACAGAAGGCATTCAGGGAATTGAAGGATCGCCTCTGCACGGCACCAGTGCTCGCGTTACCAGATTTACAACAACCATTTGAGGTCGAGACAGATGCCTCTGACTATGCTATTGGGGCAGTCCTTACTCAACATGGACATCCAGTGGCATATCACAGTGAAACACTTTCAGACACAGTCCGGAAGTACCCCACTTATGATAAAGAGATGTATTCCATTGTACAGGCCTGCCGACAATGGAAGCATTACATTTTGGGGAAGGAAACGGTCATCCACACAGACCACCGACCTCTGCAGTTCATACAGACCCAAGGGAAATTGCAGAATGATCGCCATCAGAAGTGGTCTACATACCTGCAACAGTTTCACTTGAATATCAAGTATAAAAAGGGCAGCACCAATAATGTTGCAGATTGCCTCAGTCGACCACCGATCATGGCGCTAACCACCGTGCTCAACTCTTGTGGGCACGAGACTTCTGATTGGCCACTTCTCTACAAAAGCGACCCAGAATTCGGCCACACATACCAGACACTCTTGGAGGGTCGGCATGTTGCAGATTTTCACCTCCAGGATGCCCTATTATGCCACCTCGGTCACCTTTGTGTTCCTTCAAGCGAGCGTGCCAAGATGATTTGGGAAGCACACTACAGTCGGGCTGCTGGGCATTTTGGGGTCGAGAAAACAGTGGCAGTACTGCAAAATTATTTCTATTGGCCGAATCTTCGACAGGATGTTGGGAAGTACATCCGATCATGTACTGCCTGTGCCATTGCCAAACCGACCATTAAGAAGCACGGCCTCTATACCCCGTTGCCTACCCCTAGTCGACCTTGGGAATCCATCTCCATGGATTACATGTCAGGCCTTCCTTCCACTAAGCATGGAAATGACTGTGTTTTTGTGGTCGTCGACAGGTTCTCGAAGATGGCCATTATGGTGGCCTGCAAGAAGAATATCACAGCAGAAGCCACTGCTAAACTCTTCTTTGAACGAGTGTGGGTGCACTTTGGGATCCCACAGTCTATCATCTCAGATCGGGACAGTCGGTTTCTCAGCACATTTTGGTCCAGTCTCTGGTCAATGCTGGACACCAAACTCACGAAGTCCACAGCCTTCCATCCTCAAACTGATGGCCAGACAGAGGTTGTCAATAGGATGATTGTGCACATTCTGCGCATGTATAACTCAAAGCATCCACGCACATGGGACGAGAGCCTCCCCTATGTTCAGCACAGCTACAACCGAGCTCTTCACAGCTCCACTGGCCATAGCCCTTTTCAGGTGGGTTTGGGATTCCAGCCACTATGCCCCATTGATGTGGCCATGCCACTTGCAGCTACTCACATGAATTCAGCTCATGTCCAGTCCGAAACAGATAAGGCCACCAGCTTCATTGAGCGCATCCAACATATTCGCCAGCAGGTCCATGACATTCTTGAGAAATCAAATGCCAAGTACAAGCAGCGACATGATCAACATCGGGTGCCACACAAGTTTCAGGTGGGCGACAAAGTCTGGTTGCATTTGCAAAAGGAACGCCTTACTGGAGCCTATCGGAAATTGAGACCACTCCGATATGGTCCTTACACCATTACTAAGGCTATGGGAGACAATGCATTTGAGCTCAGCATTCCCCCATTCCTTGGCCTGCACCCAGTGTTCAATGTGGACCGCCTTCGGCCATACTTTCCACCATTGCTAGACACATCCGACATTGCAGAACAGCTCCAACCCACATAATTAAATCCAGATTGCATGGAAAAAGCTGCAACTGATCGGATCATGGACACACAGATCAAGAACACTCGCCAAAAGAATATCCAACTGTATCGAGTTGTCAAAGCAGGCCAACTCCTTCAGCAGGGCAAGTGGCTCACCAGGGAACAAATTCAGCAGAAGTTTCCTCATCTCATGGAGGAGCTCAACGCAATGGGGACCATTGCTTCCTAAGGGGGGAGAAATGATCCAGGTGGATATTGGTGGCCACCTGCCAAGTCCACCTAGACCCCCACCATTGTCTTTCTCAGCATTTTCAGTTTCCTTAATTGTAGCACAACTTACTATTTTTAGCAGTTTTCGGGTCCTGAACTTCCAGAGCCGTTTTGAGGCCCTAAACGACGTTTTTTGGGGAATCTGGGGGAAACATGGGTCCATGGAATGGATGTTGCCCGTTCCAACAATGATATTGCTCAGATAGATCTTTCTAATGAGCTATTGTACGCGTCAAACGGAGATCATATGCCAAAGTTACGACCCCGGGAAGTTGATGTACCAATTTACCCCAAACAGGGCCCACAGTTTGGCGTTTCATCTCCTAGGGTTAGGTTTTGGAATGCTAAGGGTTTTCCATTGTTTCTCAACAATAAATAGGCCTTCGAGCCTCATTGTAACACAGTTCAGAGGCATGTAGCCATCACATCTCTTCTCAGAGATAAGCTACCATCGCCCTAGCTGGTTTATTCCCATTTCTGGTTGTAAGCATATTTCAGTATTTACCATTAATGAAATGAAGTATTATTTCCACTGCATCTTTGTGTATATGGTTATCTCTGTAATTTGTTGCGTTCCTATTTAAATCCGGATCACGAAGGCGACTAGAGTCACCTTTAGCTTTTTCTCAACTCTTAAAAATTGAAAAAGCAAAGTTGCATCAAAGTGTCTTAAAATTTATTTAAATCGAAATAACATCATTGTTCCTTCGTTGATCTTAGGTTGAGATAATGGAGTCCAATCAAGGAACTCCTCTTGGAGGGAATCCTAGTCCTTTCTCTTCTTGGGGAGATATTGGTGCTCCGTACATGGCTACATTGTCCCTTCCAGAAATCACAATCGGCCTGCCAGTATGGTTATTCCCGACCTCTGTCATTCAAAACGCCATAATTCCTCAGCAATCAAATCAACAACCAGATGATACTGAAGTGGTCCCTTCACCTTCTACTTCGCTTGTTTCTCCCTCCCCTTCTTCCTCTTCGCTTGGTGAAACTAGTGATACTAAAAACCAAGTAGCTGAGAAGAAGAAGAAAGGGAAGGAGAAGAAGAAGAAGAAGCCAGTTAAGCAAGGAGGCAACAATGAATCATTTGGTGAAAATTCACACATTAAATCTCCTAGATATCCTTGTCTAATTTGAAAAGCAAACCATTTTCATCAAGATTGTCCTTGCATTCCAAGAATCTTGAGAGAATGGTCTCCCCATTCACACCATCTGGTTTCATCAACCTCTGACAATCAGATTGATAGCACACCGTCAACTAGTGAAAATGAAAGTCCTGGACAAGAAAGAAAGGTAAAACCTCCATGTCTACTATGTGAGGGAGACCATCACCTTCCCCATTTTCCTTTTCTAGATGAGGTCAAGAGAATCTTGCATAATCGTCTTGCTTCACCGCAGCGGCGTCCGCCTGTATACAAGAAACTCTTACTGAGTCCATTACTAGTTGAAAACCTGACTGACATAACTCATTTGTCGGTCGAAACTCTTATCGTTGAAAGTGAACCTTTTGAGTCCATACCGGACCAAAGTCAACAAGTCAAGATGGCAGTCGACCCAGTCTTGCCTTTAGAAGGTCCACCTTCAGATGATACTATTTCCAAAGAGAATGAGAACGACACCATTCAAATTCTTTTTGTCGGTACAGAATCTAATGAACTTGGGGGAAATCCACCCATTCCTTTACAACAAGAAGAAAGCCCCCTAGTTCATGAGGTTTATCCAGCCGTTTATCTGGTACCTCCTCCGAGAAATCTAGTCATTTTCTTTGATTGGAATCAACTAGCAAGACCCTGCCTTCCATCTAATGTACCATTCCGGATCATAGTACAAGTTTACAAAATGATCGTGTCTTGCACTATCATAGATGAAGGGGCTTCAGTGAGTATCCTTTCCTCAACTGCTTGGAAAGCGCTTGGTTCGCCATCGCTTCTACCTAAAACACAAAACTTGTCAGGCTTCAACAAAGGAACTAGTCGACCATTAGGGATCCTTCCAAAGTTACTGATAACTTTGAAAAGGAAAACCATTCACTTGAACATGATGGTAGTCCAAGGGCCGCTAGATTACAATCTACTCCTTGGACATGACTATATATATAGCATGGAAGCTATTGTTTCCACATTATTTCGAGTGATGTGTTTTCCACATGAAGGCAAACCGGTGCAATTTTTCAACCAGCTTTCATTTCTCGGTTTAAACATAGCTATGAATCAACTGTCATCCCTAAATGGTCGCTTTGTGTTAACAATGTCTCTTCAACCTTCATTTCGTCCACCTAATTACTGTGAGTAGTTCGATGAATGTAACGAAGTTTAGGGGGCATGCACCCTGGTTTGCTTTGGCAGGCGAACCCAGATGAAAAGAGAGATTTCCTTGAAGGTTATATGATTGGACTGAAAAACCATTTCCTTGTAGGTTATGTGATCGGTTTGAAACAACTATTTCCTTGGAAGTTATGTGATTGGAAGCTCACACCTTTCACCTTTGTCTATTTTCGATGGGCAAAGCCAAGGAAGCCCTACCTAACCGCAGGGACTTCCATATGGTGACCTGGGAACTCTCCTTTTCTTAAATACCTGGGGGCATGCAAACCTTTGTATGCAAGTGAAAAACGACCATTTTCATTTCTTAGCTTTTTAGCATTTTTTAGCTTTTTAGCTTTTTAGTGTCAACTTCTTAGGTTAGGCAATTGGTCCAAGATGTCTACATACCAGACGGACCAAAGGAAGTTTTGCCTCATCAGAGGACAAAACCATCCTACCTAACCTTAGTAGTTTCTTAGCTTTGGTGTAGTTAGCTTTGTAGTTTGGTCATTTCTAGCTTACATAAAAAGGCAATGAGCACATGTTATAGTAGAGTTCAAGCTCATTAAAAAATAAACCTACCAATAAGAGACATCTTTAAACGACTGGTATGAGCAATGTTTCTGCAAGGTTCAAGCTCATTAAAAAATAAACCTGCCTATGAGCATAGTTTCTCCTGGTTCAAGCTCATTAAAAAATGAATCCACCTTTGGTAAATAACCTTTGTGATTGCCCTACTATCAGCCCTTTTGAACCTTGGTTGTGTTCCTACCGTCACCTCCATTCTTTTGGTCGATCATATGCTTCCACTTGATTGTTTAACCTTTTGAGGAACAACTGTGACGAGTGATTCTGATTGCCACCCTCTTCACACTACCATGTTTTGAGAAGTTCCAAACTTACCTGGAACCAGTTGCTACCCGAAAATACCACTCGTTCCTAAAAAACGAGTCTCTTTTAAACTCTTTTTAGACTCGTTAAATATAAAAAGATTTTCAAGCTATTGGCCTTTCCAGCTCGTTAAAGTAAGGAGAAGCACCATCCCTCCTATATATTTTAATCTTTTTGGACCTGAGGGATTATCAAACAAAAAGATCGAGCACTTGTTTTTTTCGGCTCGTTAAAGCGATCGAAAAGTCATCCCTTTCGTATTATTTTATATTTTTCCAGACTTAAGGGATTATGCTACGAAAAAGGATTGTTAGAGTTTCCTTTTAATCCCTTTTCAAACACTCTAAAAATGAAAAGGACCGAGTTATCTTTGTCGTTAAACTTGTTAAAACAATAGCGACAAACTTGTCCACCCAGACAAGAACGAGTTTCACTGTCGCTAGGCTCGCTAAAACATAGCGACAGGTTTTCCCGAAGGGAAAATTATAGACCAAGCATATGTTATCCTCCTCAAGATTGACAAAAATAAAGAGGTACTGGTCAACAATGACTGGGGAAAAAGGGAAGAAAACTTGAAGAATTTTATTGGTAGCAGGTCGCTCTTGAACATGACACTTTCACTCCATCACCATGATTGAGTCGGGTTGGGATATTCCTGTTGTTGGGAAAAGTATCCAATACGGAATGACCCTATCCCACTCTAAGGGTGATAGTACCTCAGCAACAATCAAAGCAAAGCTATCTAAGATTTCTTCTTTATGAAAGTAAAATAGGGGAGAAGGAGATCCACTAACTGATGTCTTTCGCTAATGGTTGATCCAATCTTCTCTCCTTGCTGCTTGCCCCCAGCTCCTTGCTCTTTCACTGGCCCAGCTACACTAAGATCCTGCAAAATGGCAAGAGAGGGAAACTACAAGAAGCATACATTCATAATTGATTCAAGGATTAGAATAAATCAAATACACAAGTATAACAATACATCATTGAGACACATGCATATAGAAGAACCTCAAATGCTTTATTAATGGAAGAAGTAAAGTTCAGGAAGTGATACAACCATAAGAGGCCCAATCCAGTATCACCTTCCTAGCAGAAAGAAATCTCCTCTTCACCTCCTTCAAAGCAAATCACCCAATAGTTCTAAACTCAAACCAACAGCAATTCTTTACATTCACCAGATTCCAGCCTCCCTAGACCTCATGAGAGAGATCTATATATAGGAGTTTTGGAGAAAGGATGAGTCAGCTTGAGGCTGAAGCTGACTAGTGTCCTCTCCCACTTCAGTTCTTAAGTCCACTTGGAGGTTCTTGCTTCCACTTGGAGCTCTAGAACCTCTTACTCATCATTAGTCAAATTCCCTGATCCAAGTGTCATTTTGGAAGCTTCCTGGGCATTGACACCTTGAGGAATGACTGTGCCACTTGTCCAAACTCGCCCAACGCAGGTAACCTTCTTTTCAGTGGACATTCAACGCAGGTAGACAGTGGAGCACTTGACATTCAGCGCAGATGCTCAGTGGAGCAGTTGACATGATCCAGAATTGCCTTGTTTTTGAGTGTTTTCAGGTGGAGGACTTTTGTTCAGTGTTGTGGTTTGCTGACCTTGTTCCTCTAGGGGCAGGAACAACATGTTTAGGGACTTTGGATCCCTTAGATTATGGACATTTCATGCTCCATGCTGTAAGGCACAAAAATGTCTATAACAATTCCGTTCACCATTCACATCACCATTGGTCCTTCGTACCATCCATGGGGTTAATGCTACCAATCCATATCAGTGTCACCGACATGTTCAAGAGAAGTCATTCAGAGAATTTACCATCCAGCTAACGCCTCATCCACTGCAATACTTTCACCCTTCATTTTTCATGACCGCCATTCCTGAACCTTGTATTGTCAGATCGTTTTCACCTCCAGAAAAATCATTTGCTTCGTTTCATGTTGTAGATGTGGGATACATCAAGGCCCTCCTACGACAGGTCACTTCTTGTCGACATCAGCTCATTATCCAAGAAGTTGACTTAGAAACAACCCTTTCAGTACTTTGAAGCTTGCATGCCTTAATGGCAAGTTTCTCACTTCCGGCGATAGGTTTACATCAATGACCTTTGATCGAAAGATTTTGCATGGTGTTCGACATCGGCTCCTATATTCACACCACGTGAATTGTACTGTAGTACCTTGAGGGTCAATATAATTATTGGTGATTCCTCTTGCGCTTGTTAACAACTTACATTATTGGCCGGTAATTAGGCGATGTCTTTCCATGTTCGACTTCAGAACATCTTTTCACATGGATCGACTTGTACATCGGGAAAATATTAAATGAGTTTGAAGACCCCAGATCTAGTTTCATCCATCCGGGCTGCGATATATTCAAGAACATAAAGACATCAAATGTGGATAGAATCGACACAGATAGTCATCTAAGCAAAAGAAGATGACTCTTCATATGAAAAATCACCGTGTCCTATGTACATGAAAACGAATTTATAAAGCTGAGCATGGGAATGCCCGCCTCAGCTAGATCATGAAAATAATATGATGATGATGTATTGTATTGTATCTTATACAGGTCACCTTCCAGTTCGAATACCTCGGATCCTCATGATAAAGCATTTCACCCGACATCAAAAGATTTATGACCTCATGCTTTAGGTGGCAACTGTTATAGACATATTTGGGCACTGCAACCCAAAACTCATATGTCCATAAACCAAAGGCTCTTTAGTCCATAAAAGTGTTGTTTCACACCCTAAAGGATCATGGTCAACTGATTACATCATTTCCTAGAAGTTCCACCTGAAAAACCACTCAGAATTGGCCAAACCTGGACCATACTGATTGCTCCATGGTCAAGGTGCATTGCATACTGGCTGCCACACTAGCCAGGTGTGATGCATACTAAAAGAGCCTTCTATGGGGTGCAATGAGAGAGAATAGACAAATGGCAGAGATAGTTTGCTAAGTGGATGATCATGGAATCTTCTAGAAACTTCTCATATGACACTTGCCTCTCTGAATTCACCCAGGGATGAGTAAGAGATCAATGAAATCTCCAAGTGGAACCAATAACTATCAGTGGAATGACACTAATAAAAAAACCAGAGCTAACTCACACCCTTGCAAGAAATTTATAAATGGGTCCCTCATCTGAGAGATCTAGAGGTTGGAATTTTGTAATTTGTGAGTAGGTTCTGTTGGTTTATCTGTGAGAAGAGAAATTGTATTGGTGGGTGATCTTGCTTTTCATGAGGTGAAGAGGGCTTCTATGCTGGGAGGATGATGCTGGATCAGACAACTAGGTTGTAATCCTCTCTTCTACTATTAATAAAGTTCTTTGAGTTTTCCTCCGTATAATCGTGTATTTGTGAATCTTATTATTTATGAATGCAATTATGTGGTCAATGTGTTTCTGATTCTGCATTGTTTATGATGTTTTAGATACAGATGATTTGATGGTTTTCTATTACTTTGACTCTACAGTTACTCTTTAAAGCGAGAAAAGTAGGATAGGAGTGGCAAATTCTATTAAGGGAAAGAGAAATCAAGCAAGGATCAAAGCGGAAGATCCAGGTTGGTCCTCTTTTCTCCCCTCTTATCTATTACACCTAAAGGAAATCTCAAATTGCTTTGATTGTTTGTTTCTGAGATAGCTACCCATCTTAGTGGGACTAGTAGTTCGAATCGACACTAGTTTTCCTGGAAACACTTGATCTTTAGCCAAAGTTGGGAAGAGCACCTCCACCACATCCAGCAGGTTCTCCAAACACTGTGGCAACAAAAGTTGTGTGCCAATTTGGAGAAATGCACTTTTGGCATGACCTAGGTTCAGTATCTGGGATGCATTATTGATGAACAATGGTGCATGTTGATCCAGCCAAGATCCAAGTCATTCTGGATTGGCCAGCCCCAACCACTCTAATAGAGCTATGCATCTTTCCGGGTCTTGTCAATCTCTATTACAGGTTCGTGTTGGGATTCTCTCATATCACTTGGCCCTTGAGTCAAGTCACTAAGGGAGGAGCGAAAGAAAAATTATTTTGGTCTGAACCTAAACAAAAGTTATTCGCAAAGTTGAAACATCGCCTCTGCTTTACACCAGTGCTCACATTACTAGACTTGCAACAAACATTTGAGATCAAGATAGATGCCTCCAACTATGCTATTGGGTCAATCCTTACTCAACAGGGGCATCTAGTGGCATATCACAGTTAGACACTTTCAGACACAGTCCAAAAGTATCCCACTTATGACAAAGATATGTATTCCATTGTGTAGTTCTGCCGATAATGGAAGAATTACATTTTGGGGAAGGAAACGGTCCTCCACATTGACCACCGACCCCTGTAGTTCATACAAACACAAGGGAAGTTGCAGAATGATCTCCATAAAAATTGGTCCACATACTTGCAAAAATTCCATTTGAATATCAAGTATAAGAAGGGAAACACCAATAATGATGCATACTACCTCAACCAACCACCAATCATGGTGTTAACCACCGTGCTCAACTCTTGTGGGCATGAGACTTCTGATCGGCCACTTCTCTACAAAAGTGACCCAGAATTTAGCCACACATACCAGATGCTCTTGTAGGGTCAAAAAGTTCTAGATTTTCACCTCCAGGGTGCCCTGTTATGTCACTTGGGATACCTTTATGTTCCTTCAAGTGAGTGTGCCAAGATGATTTGGGAAGCGCACTACAGTCGGGCCGCTAGGAATTTCGGGGTTGAGAAAATGGTGGTAGCATGATAGAAGTATTTCTATTGGACGAATCTTCGACAATATGTTGGGAAGTACATCGGATCCTGCATTGCCTGCATCATTGCCAAACCGACCATCAAGAAGTAAGGCCTCTATACTCCTCTTCCTACCCCTTGTCGACCTTGGGAATCCATCTCCATGGATTACATGTCGGGCCTTCCTTCTACTAAGCATGGAAATGACTGCATTTTTATGGTCATCGACATATTCTCGAAGATGGCCAGTATGGCGGTCTGCAAGAAGAATATCACGGCAGAAGCTACTTTTGGATCCCACAATCTATCATCTCAGATCTGGACAGCAGATTCCTCGGTACATTTTGGTCCAGTGTCTAGTCGATGCTAGACACCAAGCTCAGTAAGTCCACAACTTTCGATCCCCAAACTAATGGCCAAACAGCGGTCGACAACAGGATGATCATACACATTCTGCGCATGTACAACTCAAAGAATCCATGCACATGGGATGAGAGCCTCCCCTATGTCTAACACAGCTATAACCAGACTCTCCACAGCTCGACTGGACACAACCCTTTTTAGTTGGGCTTGGTATTCCAGCCACTATGTCCCATTGATGTGGCCATACCATTTGCAGCTACTCAGGCAGATTTGGCTCATATCCAGTCCGAAGGCGATAAGGCAAACAACTTCATTAATCACATCCAAGATATCCCCCAGAAGGTACACAACATTCGGGAGAAATCAACTACCAAGTACAAGTAGCGACATGATCAACATCGAGTGTTGCACAAGTTTCAGGTTGGCGACAAAGTCTGGTCTCATTTATAGAAGGAACGCCTTACTGGAGAATATTGGAAACTTAGACCACTCCAATATGGTCCTGAGAACATTACCAAGGCTATGGGAGACAATGCATTTGAGCTCAAAATTCCCCCATTCCTTGGCCTTCACCCAGTGTTCAATGTGGACCGCCTTCGACCATACTTCCCACCATTGCTAGACACATCAGACATTTCATAACATCTCATACCTACATAGTTAAATCCAGATTGCATGGAACAAGCCACAACTAATCAAATCATGGACACACAGATCAAGTGCACTCGACAACAAAGGATCCAACTATATCGAGTTGTCAAAGAAGGCCAACTCCTTCACTAGGGCAAGTGGCTCACTAGGGACCAAGTTCAACAGAAGTTTCATCATCTCATGGAGGAACTCAACACAATGGGGACCATTGCTTCCTAAGGGGGAGGAATGATCTATGCAGATATTGGTGGCCACCCACCTATTCCACTTGGACCCCCACCATTGTTTCTTTCATCTTTTCATTTTCCTTATTTGTAGCACAAGTTACTATTTCTGGCAGTTTTTCGGGTCTTGAACTTCTGGAGCCGTTTTGAGGCCCTAAACAATTTTTTTTGGGAAAAGTGAGACTAGCATGGGTCATCAACCAATTTTGGTCATTCAAAATTTGTAGTCCTCAAATAGATATTTCTAAAAAGGTATATGCATGTCAAACATAGATCGTATGCCAAAGTTACATCCCTGGGAAGTTGATGTACCAATTTACCCAAACGGGGCCGATAGTTTGGCGCTTCATCTCCTAGGGTTAGGTTTTTGGATGTTTAGAGTTTTACATTGTTTCTCAATAATAAATAGGCCTTTGAGCCTCATTGTAAAATAGTTTAGAGGCATGTAGCCGCCACATCTCTTCTTAGAGATAAGCTAACATCGCCCGAGCTAGTCTTATTTCCATTCTGTTTGTAAGGATATTTCAATATTTGATATTAATAAAATGAAGTGTTTTTTCTACTACATCTTTGTATTTATGGTTATATCTGTAATTTTTTATGTTCCTATTTAAATTTGGATCAATGACCAAAGATGCACGGAAGAAGCTTTAGTCGACAACAGAGGTGGGGATATTTGTTGGGTACTCTGATACACCTCACAACTATCAGGTGTACTTTCCGACCAACAGGATGACCGTGATTTGCAGGGATGTCAGATTCGATGAGGAGAAGACCATGTGAGTTTCCCTTGAGAGCTAGCTTCAACTACATGTGGTTGAGGAGCCTCAGATTGATGTGGAGTAGCCACATGCAGAGGATATGGGAGTGGAAACATCCACTCACGTAGAGTTTTCCAGTGATGATAGAAAGCGCACCAGAGAGGCTAACAGATTATTGAATGATGCACGGGAGAATGTGGGAGCACCCACATCTTAGCATAGGCAGAGGAGGTCACTTGAGAGGTACACTGGATACATGGCTCTTATGAAAGAATGAGTGAGACAGAGCCATCATCCTTTGAGGAGGTGTTGGGCCACTAAATTTTCATTATTATTACCATTTATTAACATATATTCATCCATTTTAACCATTATTTTATCATGTTATTCTTCATAATTTATCATTTAGTTCTATTTTATAATTATTCATGCACTTGTGGATTAGTGATGCTTATTCCCCTTTATTTTTAATAAATTAAAGATTATTATGCATGATTTTTCCAATGATGGTTTACTAATGAATTTGTTATAACATCACTCACGATTTTAGCCTCCAAGATCTCTTCCACATTGCACATTTCATCTTTAGCTCATAATCAAATATTCAAACTCATAAATGCGTTGGGATAACAAGAGATAGTTTTACGTTGGAACTTTTGGGCAAATGAAGATGAATCTTGAAAATCTGAGACATGGGTTTTGTGCAAAACAGACCAATAAAATTTCCAATGAGCAATTTTGTTGGCTTGTATGGGCCTAACTCAGGTTCAAAGGTGATTTAGCCAAGCCGATCCCGGTACTACTGGCCCTTTCGGCAACAGTCCGTGGAGCGCGGACTGATGTCTCACCCGAAGTGGTAAGGGAGGGTGGTAGAACAAGGTTTCCGCACCCTGAGGATGTCTGATGAGCTTCTGAAGGTCTGCGGTTTGACCCTTCATGCACGTCACTACACGCACTTGCTATCCCTTCGCAACCTGCGGTGCTGTTTCCGTGCAGCGCTACTCGGGGCGCAACCCGTATAATACCCAAGTCCCTTGTTATTTAATCTATTATTATCTGATTACTTGTTTATGTAAGAGTAATGATTATTACAACCTATTCAGCAATCATATCAGTGCGCACGATAAATAAAACAGTATAAACATAAAGAAGGAAATGCACAATAGATACACAGAAATAGGAATCAAGTTCTCTTTGTTAATCTTCAATCCAAATTACAGACTCGTCACCTCCCTGTGCACTCAACTGCAGGGGTCCGCGCACTCAGCTGCGGACTCTACTATGCTTCTGTGCACTCAGCTACAAAGCCTCTTCCTACTACTATGATCCAATACACTTGGACTCCTATTCTAAGCTCGAACCATTCATACTATTTCTTCTCTTCCTTTGCTATCTTTACAATTTAGAGCCTCACTGTATTTATACAATCCCATGGTCTGTGGACCATGGGTAGGACGACATGACTTTACATTACATTACATTACTTTAGGGTGGACAACCCTATGACTTAACCTATACTTTGCGCTTCGCACCCATAATTCGCAGATTCTTACAAAACCTTTGACCAAAAATTTGGCTTTGAGCCCCAAACCATGCTGTGGGGGGATTCCATGCCTAACAGGCCCCCAACACAATCATCATGACTTGCCTCAAGTCACTCTGTTGGTGCGGTGACCTTGGTGTGGAGCCCCTCCAACTGGTCCCGTATTATTCGCAGGTCTGCGACACACTATGCTCTGGTTTGCTGGACCTACTTCATATGCTTTTCCGATGCTTCTTTGTGAGTATCAGCTACCTACCTTATCACATAGAGTCCCTGCATCTGTGTGAGATTTCCTTCAATATCGGCCGTAATGGTGAAGGCCTCATCAATCCATGGCTGGAGGCGTGCCTTGAGAAGTGCCTCTTTCAATCTGGTGGCATCCACCTACTCTTTTAGGGCCCTTGCTCGCTGCATCTTGGCCAACCGTTGGGTGAGGACGAATATCTATGCAGTTCCCCTTACATTATCATACTGCTCTTGTAGTTCGCGCGCCTATATTTCTAGGCACTGTATGTTGGGGTCCCTCTGCAAGGATGTGATGATGTCAAAGGCTTGGTCCAACATACTAGTACAGTCTTGCACTGCTTGTCCAATTTTTTCCAATCCTGTTTGAATCGCACTAATGCGCTGTTCTCTAACTTCCGGAGGAGTGGAAGGCTACACCTTCAACCGCAGCTTAGCAATCTGGAGGTTCAGATCCAACTATACTCACGTTGTTTCCTCGCGTGCGCTTCAGACTCCACTTTCCAGATAGTAGATCTGCATCTCTATGGGTAGGTCTGCAGTGATGGAAAACTCTGGGACTCACCAGCATGCTTCATCAACTGTTTGCACGATTTGATGGTTCTGTGACACTAGTTCGTCACGCTACAGGCTGAGATGTTCAATGTTGATCTTCTACTCACTCATTACCTGGATCGTGCAGCCCTCCCTGGCGCGGAGCTCTACAGTTATGCTATCGTGCAGTTGATACAATGTGTCTCGTAGAAGGGCAGCCAAATTTAGGCCAAGTCCCTTGATCCTTCCCACTGCGGCTCTATTGTCCTCTTTCTTTGATGTTAGTGCTCCTTCCGGTAGCACAATTGTATTGGCCATATTTGCGCGTAGTAGATGTTTTGTTGCTGATGTGCCTGTTGCGCTGTAGGTGGCTACAATTCCTTCCTGTGGGGTGCGCACCTGAATTTCTTGCAGCTGCGCTCTTAGGTCCCCCAACACAATCTGCTGCTTTGTCATGGCTTCTTGGAGCGCTTCCTTGGTGACCTCACGAACCGTGTCATCGATGTCGTAGAGGTTGCCTTTTGTTAACGTGATCGGGTCGAAGGTTAATTTAGAGGCCTTGACATTCTTCTGTGGACCTGATCTCTATGTGACGCGTGACCTTTTCAGTTGGGTAGACGTTGTGACGGGGTCTGCACCCTCTTCTGCAAGGTTTGTGTTCTCTGCCCCCTGTCCCGTACACAAGTTCTGACCTTCCTCTTGCTATGTTGTGGTGGCCCCTCTTGTCTGCGCGGCTGCTGCCACTTTGGTGGCCTTGGTCTGCTCTGCAGCTGCCTTTGCTACCTCGTGGACAGACCTTACCTCCGCGACTGCTTGTTCATTGAGCCTTTTCTGGGCCAACCTTGTGACACATAACTTGGCTGCATCCTTGTATTTCTGTGCTACTGTTTTATCCATCTATGCCAGATCCTGGGCACACCACTTGGGTGGCCATGATTCTAGCACTGAAAAGATCGCATCATCAATAGCGATGAAGGGGAGCTTGGTCCATTGTTGCATCGGGTCCTTACGTGCCTTGATGTACACATTATGCATGTCTGCCTTGAAGTCTGCAAAGCTCCACAGACTGTTGTACACAGTGGGGGATAGGCGCGACCATCTATTGATCCACATCCGGATGCTCACCTCCATGAGCACCCAGAAGATCTTTGTCTTGCGAATTCGCTTGGTGTCCTTGGTGGCCTAGAGTGGCGTGTACTTTACGGCCTTTGGTAGGTCCTGCTCAATGTTAGGGAATTGACTATCCTCTGGCAGTTCCCCTATTACCAGTAAAATGGACAAGAGCAACCACGCGTAGTGGAAGGTCTTGCCTTACTCCTGGGCTTCCTTGTAATTAGTCAGGAACTTTTGACAGAGGAACTCAGCCAAATTGAATTAGACCCCCTCTGTGCATTTTTCTACTAGCGCAACTACCGATGCTGGTACCTAATCTCCATGACATTTTCTCATCACTTTCCCAGCCAGGAGTTGGGTGGCTACGTGCACCCCTTTATCTTTAATGCTACTGATTGCGTAACCCCTCTTTTTCTTCTCCAGTTTGTATTTTTTCTTCATGGCCTCTGCGAGTGCCAAATCTTCACTTTTTCATACTATCACCATGGGGTCCTTTCCCTTACAGGGGAGCCAGGAAATCCTATGGATGAGATCTGCCATGAGGGGAATAGGCTCTTCCAGCCATAAGTACCCATTGTGCACCATGAAAATTAGCTGCCTGATGATGAAAATAGTGATAGGCGCTGAAAGTGTGGAATCCACAAAATATGAAGTAATCCGACCTTCTCCACACCACGCAACCATTTCCGTGGCTCTAGTGTTGTGACTGACCCCTCCGTGCTTTGCTTAATGAGGATCTCCATATCCAAGTGTGGGAACTTCTCGCTATCTGTGAGGTCCCAATCTTCAAACTTCATTGTGGGTATGTGACCCAAGTGTGAGCCCTCAAACACAATTCCATTGGGGATGAGTGAGGTCTAGAGTGCACTCTTAGTGGCATCCAGGTCCTTTGGTATCTTAGTTTTCCCTTTCTGCAGAGGGACGTACTTGGGCAATTTCACTGCAGAGTGCATCGGCTACATGTCCTCTTCCATGTCTTTTGCTACCTCTATTTCATCGACGAGAGCCTGTAGGTCCTCTTCCTCATCATCTGTCTCAGTGGTGACAACATTGCCATTTTCTTCCATTCAAGGTTTACCGAACCGCAGATTCCTCAGGGACATGCAAACTGGTCCCGCTGCTTGCTTATCCTTCTTGGAACTCGGCGTCTGGGGCGATTTCGGGATTTCTATCATGACCCCAGTGTCTCTGAGAACATCATGTACCGTGGGGTTCTGCGCAGCCTCATCAGTGGTTCCTTCTACGGAGCCCAAAACTCTCTTGGTATTCGTCATCCTGTTTGAGCTGTCTGTGGTCGTTTGTGAACTTCAGGGCTCAAATCTTGCTTGGCGCTCAACACTCTATGCTCTAATCAACTGCTCAAATCTAGAATGAACAAGTGTTGTCTCGTGGTCAGCCCTTGGAGTTTTATAGCACCTTTTGAATTCAAATTCGACTGCTCCCCCAAATTCTGAGCACCGTGCATTCTACTGGATGTAGTGTGCTCCCCTGGTTACTGTGTTTGGTGAGGTGCGGTCGTAGCCATGGCAACATAGTCATAAATTCTCAGCGACAATATTCTAATGCAGTGGTACGATCATTCGTATCTTGCCTTGTCATCCTTGGGTTATCGACGAGACATGCATGTGTGATCTCGTTTTCCAGCCTCTTGATCTAAGCGTCCATCAAAATGATTTTCTTTCTCAATCATACCCAGTCCTTTTCGAGTTCATGAAGTCTAAGGTTCCCTCACCGGATGGCTTCTTGAATCCTTATATGTTTGACCTCGCGTAGATGTGTGATTCTTCCTCCTGGTCATCGCGCACTATCACCACTACGGGAGCTAGTACACGCGGATGCCTTTTTGTATTTTGTTCAGAAATTACAGTCTCTATTCTGTTCCACACCTTTGGAATCGTCTTCACATTCAGGGTTTTGCTCATGGTCCTATAGGCCCATTGAACCGCTGGCATGTGCATGTCCCAATCAGTTCATTTCGCCTGGTGAACCTTGTTCAGTACTCTGCACACCCTATCAAATGCTTCATCATGGAGAATTGGCAGTGCGCGTTGCCTTTCCTACTACTACGGGTTGTTTCGATTATCTATTTTGGGGTTGGTGTGCACTAGTGTGGGTTGTATAGCATATGTCTGTACCTATCGAGAAAGGTGGGTGCGCAAGTTGTTTCGCCCCTGCTAATTGGCTTTCGTTCGGAGCTAGGGTTTTCCAAAATGTAGGCACATCATCCTTCTGCATCTGCACCAGTCCTTCAAATTTCCTTGATGTGTAGCCCACCATCGTGCCAGTGTTGCTCGCAGCGCCCATTTTAGAGCATCGAACTGCTACTGTTCTGGTACTGTGCTATCAAATTTGCTCAGAAATTCATCCACTGTTGTTAATCTGCCATATTTCGGCAGCTCCCTTGCCTCTGTTGTCACATAATACAATGATCTAATCATCATGTTGAAATTCAACGTCGTTACTTCATGCAGTTGATTCTGCCATCACTCTATCTCTTCATCTGAATCCAAAGTGCGGGAGCTTTCGTGCTCCCACGAAATCCTTCCATTTGTAGTCAGATTCACCCAATCCTCTTCTCACGCGGTTATCTTGTAAATACAATCGAGATCATCATCACTATCATCGTCGCGCATTAGTTCAGTGTATCACGCTCCTTCGGCTGGATCTAGCGGTACTATTAAGCATAGTGACTTTTTCTCAAAGATATTTTTTTCTTCTTCAGAGTTATGACTCTATTCATATCGGTGGCCTAGTCTATTCCTAATAGTGCTGGATAGGGATTACTATCATCGACAATCTCTATCACTTCAAAATCCGCTTGCGTGCTCGCACCTTCAGTATCGACTATGACCCTCTGCAATCTTCCCATGGGAAAAATCTTTTGTTGGTTCGCCATTCGTAACTGAATAGGGGACCATTTTAACGCGGGTCTGCCCATGCATTCTCGTGTTTCCTTTGGTAGTATATTTTTGTCGAAACCCAAATCTAGGATTACCTGATCCATTTCATACTCGCTGATTTGCACAGTCACCCTCATTTCCCTTCCTATGTGCAATTCATGCTTTCTAAGTTTCCGGACCACACGCGGTTCTCCTAACCCCGCACACCTAGTGATAAGTTCATGTAGTCCTTTGACTGCCTTGCTGTCACACAACAGTTTCATGCATGTCTCTAGAAAGGTAGTGAGCATTGAAGGGTCCATCCCTAGTTCTAGTTGATCCTTACTCCCTGAAGTGGAGGCCTCCGTGAAGCTCTTCTTAGCTTCCATGAACGTCTCCTTCACACATTCTAAATCAAATTTGGGTTCCTTTGTAGGAGCTTTGAGAACCCACACACTTTCTTCTCACTGCTTCCCCTTATCATCTCCCATGGCCATACTGGTCCTGAGCATCATGTATACATTCGGGTCTTCTTTGCGCAGCTTAGACCTCATCATCTGCAAATTCTGGGTCGAAAGGGGCTGGAGTACCCCCTTTTGGCGCATCCTTGCTATTAGCAAAGGGTAGTCTTTTTCCTCATGATCAAACTGAGTATAGTACCAACATGATGTCCTTGTCAGTTTTGTACAATCGCGGGCATAGTGCCCTAGCCCTCCACAGTTGTAACAAATTAGTTGTCTGCGACCCCTTCTTGGTCCCATTCCACCTTGACCTTGACCGTGCCCCTAAAATCCAGCACACACCATCCCTGCATTTGGGTCAAGGATTCGCATTTCAGTCTGCACCATATAGGTAGGAGTCCGATCCATCATTAGTTCATAGCTTCGGTAGGTGCGTTCATCATGGCCTACCAGCCTGCAGAAATTACAAAGCAATTGCTGGGACGTCTGCGTATACTTCTACAATAGATGACAATTATCCATGGTGTGTTTTCCTCCTATCTGGCAGATCACACACCATCGTGCAGATGCTGCGCTCGACCCTGCCTGTGCCTTCGGCCTTAACGGCATCGACCCACCTCCTGCCAAGTAGTTCATGAACATTGGATAGTGTTCCTTGTCGTGCCCTTGGCCTTTGCATTTTATGCACCATACTTCCTTATGCACCTCTGGTCGAGGTGTCCTGTCCTATTTCAAACATTGCATTTCCAGACAGATTCTATAGTTGTGCATGGATTTGTTGGACTCCCAACCCAAGGTCATGTATAGGGGTCTCATGTAATCTCATTGCCATCTCCAACACTTCGGCCTAGGTGGAAAGTTTTTGCTGTGACAATGCCGTCCTTAAGTGTGGCATAAGTGAGGCCACGAACCATGCATGATGTTGTGCATCTGTTAACGTCATATTGGCTTCATGGATCGTACTCTTCATCCTTTTTTCCAGATCCCAGGGGGTCTCACCTGGGAGAATCACGATCTCCTTAAACCCGATGATTGATTGTGTTTCTAATTTTGGCCTGCTAAATACTCTGTTCAGCGTGGCCTGGATCTTTGCGATTCCTGCATTTGGGTGGTCATTAGAATGCTTGATATACCACGTTAATGAACGATCTTGCAACGCGCTCACCAACGTAGCCTTTTTAATATTGTCATCCACGACGCCTTATGCTTCCCATACTGCTCTTACCACGAAACAAAATTGGTTCGGATCTTCATTTCGCACTCCTTTGAATACCAGTAGTTTGATCACACTTTCCATACTGAACTATGGTGGTGGCGGAGGTGGGGTGGGTGGAGATGGAGGTGAGGAGGGTGAGACGGGTGGCTGTGTGGGTGGAGGTGGTAAATGCAGAATACGATGCCTTATCAGACTGACCGCGATTCTCGGAGAAACTTTTGTGAGCTCTTCCTTGCTTTCCCAGGAAGGTGAAATTAGGGGACTGGTTTCCAACTCTTCACTACTTCTGCTTCTGTAGATCTTCTCGCTTCACGTAGTCCCAAACATTAATTTATTTGCATAACCCGCTTTTCACACAATAGCGTCTTAATCCAAGTGTACAAAGATTTATTATACTTACCTCACGGTCCCTTGAGGAAACGTCGCTCCACCTCACTGTAGCTGATGGTCGTGTCTACCGCAAACTCAGTGATAGATCCTCCTATTATTCGGTCGAGCCAATGGTCCACATATCGCGTGATCTTATCTCCTGACGCTTCTAGTCTGCCCACTAATTCTGGAGTCCACACTATTGGTTTGTCGAGCCTACACCTTCCCTCGCTGTCTGCTAACTTCACGATTCACTCATACAACTCAGAGGGAAAGGATGCAAAGAAAATTTTGTGGATTTCCATATACAAGTAGTGCTACAACCATTGTTCCTTAGATACTCGTGAATTTTTGTTTTCCTGTGCCACGAACTTGTGAATCTTATTGTCCAACCACTCTTCAATTTCTTTCTTTGTTGGATTCCAGTGGCACAATATCAGACATCCTTTATGTAGATCCCGATCCCAGAAATGGAACCATTTGTTGGCTTGTATGGGCCTGACCTAGGTTCAGAGGTGATTTAGCCAAGAAAATCCCGGTACTTGTTAGCTTTGCTAGATACTTTGACATTTGAAGGTCAAAGACAGCTTAGCTGTGTTGTTTGTGCTGAAAGAAAACTTGCATCAATCACCTTCCCCTTCACCCCGCTTATTACTTGTCACCCAGCTGCCTCCGTTTTCCTTCAAGGCCTAGAATTAAACCCTTTTCTTTCAAGCCCCTTGGCGCTAAGGTTTTAAATACATATAACCGCACGCCTCCAAAACAGACGCTATCCACCAATCCGGTTCTTCCCTTGTCAGATCAATCAAAAACACGTACAGTTAAGTTCCCGCCATTCGATCATCCATCGCCCGATCCAACGGTCCCCACCGCAAATAACCTGCTCGTTTCCTCCGCACCGTCCGATCTACCCTGCCACGATCGGACGACATTCGCACCTCCCAATCCCGTGAGCTTCCCACTCGTTAACACGCGGGGAAAGCAGTTTCTTCCCCATCACATCTGCCACGTGTCGAGCACTGATTGTGATCGCTGGCCTATGTACAGTTACCGCCTGACCCTTGAAAGCAGTGCGATGAATACCGCTCACCCCTGAAACCAATTTTTTCGCTCATTAACCCCCATGCATCTTTCGTGCCCGATTGCCGTCAGATCTGTCTGCTCGCGAACTGACGGCTCACGTCTGTTTGATCTTGTTTCTGTCTGCTTACCCTACCCGATAAGCTTCGTTCATCTTCCGCGTTTGTCGACCGTTGGATCTTCCCGTGTTTAATCCAATGGCCCTGTGATCTCCCCACTCCCGTATCTCCCGATACCCTCTGCAAATCGTTTACCGCCGTTGATCCACACAATTCAACGGTTGATCTTTCTCCACCATGCCTCTGCCATACTGTCCGTGTCCATAGTTGGTCCCGTGTACCCGAAGAAAGAAGGAGGCCAGGATCCAGTAGCCGGTGCATTAGATCCTCAACAACCACATTTAACATCAAGAATGGCCGAAAGGAAAAAGGACAGCCTCAAGTAGATCACAACATTTACTAGTTATGGAGCTTCTTTCAGTCAACACTCCACCTGCTCGAGGAGTACAATAGAGCATCCAAGAAGGTGAAATTCATTCACAAGCACAGTCAGATTGCAACAGAGGCTCCATTAGAGAGTTAAAAGCGGTTGGTGGTCCATTATGACCCCTCCACGCATAGAATAGATGAATATCTTTGTAATGAAACTCTATATATACCCAGAAAACAGATGTGATGAGGGTTGATGGTTGTTGTTTTGATGCAAGGTTCAACTTCTGGAGACTGTAACTACTTTGATACTTGCAGCGTCTGGTCTTCATTTTTAGCTAATACAAGCTTCTTTTACTATTAATTACTCACTTTCCATTTCTACTCTGTTCTAGGCTGTGCCTGTTATGCATTTGTTCATGTGCTCTTGATATTTAGCATTAGAGGGGCTGTCATCCCACCTCTGTGTTGAAGTCTAGTATGTATATTTGAATGTGTTATGCAGGTTTCTATTTACTTAATGCCAGAGAGCTGTCATCCTGTCTGTGCATTAGGAAATAGATTTGCAGACCTCTTTACTGGTTGCAGTCGGCCATCACAAGGTCCTGTGCATCTGAAGGTGTGGTCAGTATTCTCCATGTTCACCTAGTTCTCAAACTGTGAATAATTGGTGGTCTAAAGCCTTGTAGTCTGAGGGTATTCACCCATGTCTGGAGTTAAGCATAGTAGAAGTGGTTATCTGGCTTGAATATGCATCATTCCTACCATTCATCCATTTCCAACATTTTGTTGAGTTTGTAATGTTCCCGAGCATCTCTGAGATAAAACCTAGGAGAGTTTCTTGGGGTGATAACAGTACTACTGGCCCTTTCGGCAACAGTTCGTGGAGCGCAGACTGAGGTCTCACCTGAAGTAGTATGGGAGGGTGCTAGAACTAGGTTTCTGCACCCTGAGGATGTTTGATTAGCTTCTAGAGGTTCGGAGTTTGACCCTTCATGCACGTCACTACTGGCACTTGCTATCCCTTCGCAACCTACAGTGCTGCTTCCGCACAACCCTACTTGGGGCACAACCCGTATAATAACCAAGTCCCTTTCTATTTAAGCTATTATTATCTGATTACTTACCTGTTTATGTAAGACTAATGATTATTACAACATATTCAACAATCATATCAGTGTGTGCAATAAATAAAATAGTATAAACATAAAGAAGGCAATGCACAATAGATACATAGAAATAGGAATCAACTTCTCTTTGTTAATCTTCAATCCAGATTACAGACTCGACACCGCCCTGCGCACTCAACTACAAGGGTACGCGCACTCAGCTGTGGACTCTACTAGGCCTCTGCGCACTCAGCTGCAAAGCCTATTCCTACTACTATGACCCAATACACTTAGACTCCTACTCTAAGGTCGAACCATTCATACTCTTTCTTCTCTTCCTTCGCTATATTTACAATTTAGATCCTCACTCTATTTTTACAATCCCATGGTCCACGGACCATGGGTAGGTCGACATGACTTTACATTACATTACATTACTTTAGGGCTGAAAACCCTATGACTTAACCTATACTTCATGCTCCGTGCCTGCAATTCGTGAAGTCTTACAAAACCTTTGACCAAAACTTGGGCTTTGAGCCCCAAACCATGTTGTGGGGAGATTCCATGCGCAACAAGTTTTCCAAAATTCAACCTAGATTGAGAGAAACACAAGGTTCTTCGAAGGAAATTTTTGCATATTTTTTCTTGTGGCCGTTTTCTAAATTGCCTCAATTGCATTTCCATATTTGATTTACTTCTAGTTGTATGTTGATGGGAAGATATTTCAAATCTTATCTTGCTTATTGAGTTTCTGTAATCAATCTAAATTGTAAGCTAAATCATTTTGTAATCATTTTGTTGCAAATTTCCCTTTGATGTTTATGTATTTAAAAGACACAAATCAAAGAGAAAAGAGAGATAACACGTATAGAGGAGATCAAATATTGAAGGATAAAATCCATACATTGCAATCATTCTTGAGTTTCATTAATACAAATATGAGCAGCATGATTTCGATTGTTCAATATATTATGTGAGTTATTTTCTTTGAAAAACCGATTCTTGGTGGTTGGGCCCACCTCTCGGTTGAGGTATTGTCATGTAATTATTAGTAGATTAGTTATATATATATATATATATATATATATATATATATATATATATATATATATATATATATATATATATATATATATTATATATATATATATATATCTATATATATATATATATATATATATATATATAGATATATATATATATATATATATATATATATATATATATATATATATATATATTTGTTTCAGTGTGGTTACTCAATACTTCTTACATAATTTCTTTGTTGTTTCCTCATTTACTATTCTTGAAGCATTCCATTTGTTGATCCCTTCATTAAAAAGTTTTTGTTTCTGTCATTATTTGCATTCTTGTTCCCTTAGAACATAATCGTTGTTTCCTTCAAAATAGTTAATATATATTTGGTAATTGTATTGTTGTTTCTTGTTATTTAGCATTTAGTATTATGATTGTTTTTTCTTATATCATGAGAATGTAATTACAGATATGTTCTATTTCTTTTCATTCTAGATTTATAAATCAATTAAAAATTTCATTCTCATTTCATATTTTAGATTCATAGTATAAGTTTCTATTCACAACTTCTAGATTAGTACTTTATTTGGGTAAGGTAATGTAATATTTCAATTCAGTTGTGTGATGTAGTTGCGAGTATAGATTTGAATTCAGTTGGAAATAATACTGAGAGGGGGGGGTGAATCAATATTAGTCAAGTCAATAATATTTTTCTTTTCATACTCAAATTTGTATATGCTACTTCAATGAAGGTAACCTGCATGTACACGCCACTGTGTTTAAGTAAACAAGCGTATATCTAGCAAACTAATGATTCAATTAATTTATCATATATTGAGCTTTAATCTGTGCATTAGTACTTTATTAAAAATTAAATAGTAACCATGTGTAGTTAATAACAGAATGAACCATCACGCATAAGCAACACACATGAACACCAAGATTTAAGGTGGAAACCCAATGTAGGTGAAAACCACCCGCTGTTGTTGTCTCTGTTTTCTTTTAATAAGAAAATATGTTTACAACATTGTACTGGTGCAGAATCATACCAGTACGCAGGCTTCTACCTGCAGAAGGTTACTACCTTTTATTTTTCTCTAGCTTCTACTGGAAGGGAGCTACAACCCCCTAGCTCTTGTACTAGCCGATATGTTTACTAGTACGTAGGCGCCGAATTACAGAAGGCTACAACCTTCTCTCTTCCTCTAGGGACCACGTTTCATAAATTTTCAGAATGGATGCTCCTGGTACACAACAATACACATGAAGGCCTCATTTCATCTAATTTTCATACTGGACCCATTATTAACACTGAAGCTCAAAATCAATCACCATTGCACTACAACCATCAAATACATCTGCATTAACCAATCATTGAAACTCAATCATTAATCTCTGAATCACCCATAACTAAATCACTGAAAGCCCATCGTCACTGAAGCAGATCATAATAAATCAATCTAAACATTCAGTATACTGTCATCAAACTACAGTCACTAGAACACAAAGCAGAACCCAGAATTATGCAACAATAGTCAGATCCATCTGTAACTTCAAATATCATATTACATAATGTATACGCTACTTAGATGTGTTGAACTAGTGTGTATACGTGCTTTCATCTAATCCAACTAGCGTATATGTCTGTAAATATTAATTCATAATTTTGCAGCTATTCCAGACTTCAGTCATACCTAGATCATAACATTTACAGAACAAAACATGCGTCAGTATTCAGACCTAGACTATACATGATCAAACCATATAATGATAATTCACTTCAAGCCTTAAGATCACGAACCATCATTAGATCTTATCCATTATCAACCGCTAAGGTTCATCCTTGGTTCAGATCAAAGAAAGCACCATAAGCTGATAACCTGCATACTAGATTTCACACTTCATCAAATATTCATTGCTTGCACCATTTGGCCTAATCATCTTCTCCTCCTTATATAGTTTTAGGCCTTTCTTAATACCATGGACCAAAACCACTTAGGACCAATACCTTGGACCAAATACCCAGGGTCAATACCTCGGACCAAATACCTTGGAACCAATACCATGGATCAAAATACCTTAGACCAAATACCTTGGACCAAAAACTTAGTTTTCCAAGATATACGCGCTTTTCCTTTGGTGAAAGTGTATGTGTACGTATACACTACTTGTGTCTAGTGAACCTGCGTGTATACACAGCTTGGTCAAGGTGAACCTGCGTATAGCTCTCTTTCTTCATTCTTTGTAGTCTGATCTGTAATTGTTTACTGTTAACTTGCTACATTGTGAACTGCCATCTGAGAGAGTTGCCATGTACATTAATTTTGAATTGATTCTCTCATTTTGTCACATCTGTAAACACAACTGCCATGCATTCTATCACATCTGATATCTCTTTTGTAGATTCAACTAGTTACCATATACAGGTGAGTTGTTCTGCTACAAGTGGGTTGGCATAAAGTACAACACATGCATCATAATGACAACAAATTCTTCCATTTAGTTTTTGCACTTTATTTTCTGAATTTAGTCATGTCATTTCATTTCTTATTGTTGTACAATGAAGAATGAGCTTGATAGTTTAGAAAACAAAATACAGAACCAATATTAATGGTTGGTAGCTACTTCCATATATTTTGCGGACTACCTTGAAACAAAAAGAATTTCCTTGGGTTGATAATTAATGTCTAGGTGATTAGTTGTTTTATTTATTTCCAATTAATTTACCCAACATTTTGGCATCATTGTCGGGGATATAGTCAAATAGCACTACCACACTAATATCTAGTTGTAGAGGAATTCATGACTTCGAGAGGGTTGGATATTAAAGACAGAAGGTAAGAACCTATGCACACACCTTAGAAAAGTTATGGTGAGGTCTACCCTCTGTAGGAAATTATAGGTCATATAACATGCACTAATAGAAGTAGGAATTTTAGAGGTAGAATTTTGAAAAAGAAACAAATATTATGATTTCACTCAAGTGGTGGTGTAAGCACCACCCATTTCACTAACCAATTGGTAGGAAAATTCAAAGGATGAGCCTTAGAGAAGCACATGAAGAACACATTCTATTTTGGTAAGAAATGGCACACATTGCTACTTTTGAATTCCCTATCAGAGATATAGGAGGAGTGACACAAATGCACATCATTCCCCCATTTTCTCTACCAAATTTTCAAGGTTTGGAAAATGAAGACCCAGATACATACTTATTTGAGTTTGAAGTACTTTGTAGAAGATATGATTATTGTACTAATGCTCAAAGGTTGAAAGTGTTTCCTCTTACTCGAAAAAGAGCAGCTCTTTGATGGTTATGAGCCTTGGTGGGAACTGAATTCAAACATGGGAGGACATGAAGAATGTATTCTTGAAGAAGTACCAAGACTACTGCAAGGTCAATGAAGATAATTTTAGAATGACACAAAGGGAAGGTGAAATCTTGGAGGACTATGTGGAACAATTTCAATACAATCTTCAAAAATCAAAGCTTAAGCATTTTGAAAAGAGATCTTGAAAATGCTCATTCTTAAAGGAATCAAAGATGAAGTTTTAGAACACTTAAATCTGATGGGAAAATGTGATGTTTTTCAGCTATCATATGACGATTTTTGTGAATTATGCATAAGGTATTCAAGAGGAATCTTTAAGTTTGGTAAGAATTATAGAGAAATTTCTTATTTCTTTTCCAAATCTTCTACAAGAACAAGACATATAGGAGTTGAAATCAATGATTTATTTAAACATTTAAAAATTGATTTTTTTAGCTCTCTAAATTCACAATTGGATGTTTTGTAGGTTAAGAAAAATCAGGATATTTTTGAAGAAGTGTTTTGTCCTCATTGCTGAAAGGAGCATCTCATGGATAATTGCTCTTTCTTACTTGGGATGAAAACAATGTATCAAAGAAATCGAAAAGTTGCAACAAGCTCACAACGGAAACTGTGGCCTACATGTATGGTTCAAAACACTTCCTCTCCATTTTATTACTTGAATAATCCATTATGGAATACTCCTATGTTAGGACAACCATGCCAATCTCAATATAACCCCCATAAATCATGTCCACAAGCTTGGCATGTCTCATCTTATGATTATATTACTACTCTCCCGCATCTTGTAGCACAAACACATGATCCATATTCTTCACTAGCTCTTCAATAACATCTTACTTGCCTATGAAATCATCCACACAACCATATCAGCTACATCATCAATATCCTCCATGCCATACACAATTTCCTGCTCAATCCATTCCACACCCTCACAGTTATAAACCAGTAAAACATGCTTATAGTGCTGAAATGCAAAATTTACCCACCATTCCCACCCATTCTATCTCACATGCACCATTGCAGAAAACTTATATTGAGATTGGGAAGGTTTCAAATAAAAAAATTGCAGAAATTATCGAAGAAAATGAGGTTTCTTCTAGTTTGCATAAACATATCGTCGAGTTCAATAAGAGATTAAAAACTCAAGAACTGCATGATATGACAACTATGGGAAATTGAAAATGACTCTGTTATGTAGGTTGTTCTAAGTAAATTCGACACATCATCTCATGGAATTTTAAAAACTTGTTTCTATCAGATATAACCCTCTAAATTCACTTTCATTTGGCTATGGAATCACTGAAATTGGATGAAAAATAAAGAAGTTATGATTAAAACACTGCTGTTTAGTATAGCTGGCCATGACTCTCGTGCAAGTAATAAAGGAATTTTACTTTGTTATTTATTTCTATGGATTTGTTTTATAGAGTAACTACTTGTTATTTTTTGCATATTTATTGGATTAAGAGATCCCGTACACCTCTCTTCTTCCATGATTTCAAGTTTTATTGCAGGTAGATGCTCGTTTTTTGCAAGTCCTAGGAGAATAAAGGAGGTCCATTTATGAAAAAGTGATTCTCAAAGACAATGTTAATGAAATAAGGGCATTTCATCCAAGCATCTATTAAGAAATTTAATATCATATGATTTTGAGTTTTTTTTTAGGTGTCATGATCTAAAATGTCTTATAAGAGCTTGCTACAAATTTCCTGCTAATACCTACCAACAAGAAAAAAAACAACATGAAGACTTTTCGTTACTAGAAAAATTCATAACATGAGAAATGAAGAATTGATTTCCATTTTAAGAACCAAGTCATTGTCACCAAAGCATTTTTCCAAAAGAATTTTTTTTCCATTCATTCACCATTGACAGTTTGTTGTCATTGGAAATAGATTGATGTTTTCTTGGGAAACAACATTCCCGCACCCGAAATCACAAGCTGTTGTAATAATTTTTTTTTTCAATAAAGTGTTGTTTCTTTTCTATTTTCTGTTATTATTTTATGTTTCAAGTGTTGTTTCTTTCAAAGACACGGCTTTTGTTCCTTCATCAAAATAAAAGAAGAAAGTTCTTAAGTTTTATGTTGTTGCTCCACATCTATCCATTTGTTCCCCAATCTTATCAAGTATATGGTTGCCTAATATCTAATATTAAACATTATTATGGTAAATCTTGTTAGGAATGATTTACTCTTAATTCCTCATTATTTTGTAAAAACAATGTAAACTTTGAAATGGGAACTGATACGATTACCCGTTTTTTGAGGTAGCAAAAAAATCAACTGATTTTGAAAAGTGTTTATATATATATATATATATATATATATATATATATATATATATATATATATATATATATATATATATATATATGTTTTAACATAGTTTTTGACACTTCAAACTTTTTATGTACATTATTTTTTAGAATGTTAGTGATTTGCAGGTTGATTTTAAAAAGTGTTGATTCTGCATCAGACCCTTTTTTTAGAAGGCTTATTTTTTGACTTTAAATTTTCTAATGTATTAAATGTGAATAATTATTTTCTAAATTTAACAATTTTTGTAGTCTTCTTCTTCATATATATATATATATATATATATATATATATATATATATATATATATATATATATATATATATATATATATATATATATATATATATATATATATATATATATATATATATATATTTTAGTGAGATCTTTATTTTTTTGCATAGTTAAAGAAAAAGGTGTATATTTTTAAATTTTCGATATTCTACATATTTATATATCGTTAATAAACTTTTTAATGCACATCAAATAATTGTCTCTAATTTTTTTTTTAACAATTGACATAAAAATATGTAGAATTTCCCACTGTAGATCCCCTGATAATGCAATATACTAAAGCAAAATACTTGATCTACTTCTACAAACAAACTTGCAGAAGCTTAATCGATTTTGAGCAAGATCAATTAGAACACATATAATAAAGAATGAGAAAGAAATTACACATGAACATGGAAGAATACTCTGGGGAAAGCCTCAGCTAAAAACCCCGATCTCTGTATTATCATACAAGTGGAAATATGTCTGGATTACACAAAGCTTTAGCTCACAAGCTATCCAGCTCTCAGTACAATCCCTCAATGCTGCTCATAGACTAAATAGACACAACATATGCCTTCCTCCAATCCTCCAAGCCTCCTATTTCCTTGCGCAGTTTCTCCTGGGTCCTCTAGCTGCCACCTATGTGAATTCACCTCTCACACAACTCACCAAACTCAGAAGTAACTGCGCAATCTCCAAGGAATGAATTCCTTTTGCATGCAAGAGATATCCTCAATGGAATATTCCTGCAACTGATAGTACATTGTCCCATCATCTGATCTCAACTGGGTCTCTGACTGAACTGACATGCATGAGTTATTTATGAGAGAATATTCAGTTATTTGAAGTGCAGCAGTTACATGCATGCATGCATTAACTAACTGAACTCACAATTAGTTCCACAAACTGTTGGAACTAATCTAACTAGACTTAACTCAGTTAACCGAGCTAACTAATTACAACTCAAAGTATATCTCATCCTCATCTCCTTAATCAAAGGGGAAACTATTGCATGTCTTCACATAGACTTCATGTTTGATTTTATACAACTAATTAGCTCAAGATGAATTAATTAATTATTTTACAAACAACTGCTAAGATCAAATTCGAATTTTAATTCTCAATTTTAGTTCAGGGACTAACTAAAATTGGAATGCATCCTGAAATGATATTTATAGCAGTGTTATTTTTAGCACTTCTTGTTTCTATTTTCAACAAAATAAACATTTTGAACATAAATATAACAAAAAAATTACACATTTTGATAATTTTTTGCTAGAAATGACATGTCAAAATCACAATTTTTATAGGAAAAGTTTAACAAAAAAATGGTTAAATCATATATATATAGATATATATATATATATATATATATATATATATATGAATTTCATGTCAAAAAATAATAATAATCATAGTTTTTTTCAAAAAATAATGATTCACATAAAAATTAAAGCGAAAATCACATAATACAAATATTGAACATATAACAACATTAACTGAATACTTATTCTTCTCATAAAATGTCAAAGTCAAAACATTACAAGTATAACTAATTAATAGTTACAAAAATGAGCTTGATTTCCAATCATAACTTAAATTTAATCAATAATATCATGTAATCCAAACTCTTCATCTTCTAGAGTTTCATCATTGTCTTCTTCCACAATATTTTCTGCTTCAGTTTGCTCATTTTCCTCTTTTGATGGATCTTTGATGTCTGTGAATCTCCCAATGTATGCCTTTCCAATCATTCCATCTAATGGTGGTTGAGGCCCCCCTTGCATTTTTTGCCACACGTGATTCATTAGAATTCCCTTTCCTCAACCCAATTTCTTGCATTGCATCTGGAAGAAATTGAAGAGCATTAATTCTTTGCTGAATAAATTTGCACTATACTGAGTCTTTTTCAATGGCAATGCAATTTCTTCCTTTTTGTAGGCAACATGCTTGTGTTATAACTAATTATCAAGCACAAAATAAATAATGAAGTAAATTAGTATAATCACATATAAATTAAGAAAGAAGATATTGAAATTCAATTTTATATAATAAAACTTACCTCAGCCTGAGAATAAATCAAGAACCTAATCTCTTCCATTTGAACATAAGTCTATAAGATAGTTAATCAATGACTGCGGTTTTTGATAAATGTTAAGTATCTCTCATTTTGCTTCTTTATCTTCATATCTTGCTTTTTTGACAACATCATCATAAACGAGTACTTGGCTATGACTTCTTCCATCTACCCGATTAAGAAGCATAGACTTATAGCTATCATCTTTTGTCCAACTTTCAACATGGATGAACTCACAATCACTTATAATTGGTTGATCTTCATGGTTAATAAGATTTGACTTTTTCCTGTAACATGAAATAGTAAAAGTTCAATTAACTTGTACATAAATGAATTTTTTAACATTAATCAAACATACAATTTCAACGTCTTACCATGTAAGCTGCATCCTTGAGTTTTCTTTCCCCTTGAAGCTTGTCAATAACATTTCCAATTGTGTGTTTGAATGAAATGTCACAAATCTCCATAATGGTGATGATGTGACTTCTACAAATCCCACAACCACTTTACTAAGAGCTTGATAAGTATAAGGGTCACTATCATAGTCAATGTTTGAGATATTGAAACCATGGGGAATATCTGCAATAACTAGGGAATAATCCATTTTAGGTATGAGTTTAGCAATGTCTTCACAATCACCTTGTATTATTTGATATTGAATAGTGTCAAGCCCATTCCAAATGAAATAAGAGTTTGATCAAGTTCAACATTACTAAGACGCTTCTTTCTCAATCTTTCGATCTTAATTTTTTCAATAAAGCTTCTGAAACTATCTGGTGCTTCATTTGCATCCTTCTTCATATTTAATAAAATAAACAAATATATGTACAAGTTATAAAATAAAACTAGTATACATATGAATAAAAATGAATGCATAAATCAACATACATTTTTAAATGCAAGATAAAAATCTTTTAGTGTTGATGTAGAACTTGAATCTGGGTAGTTGCATACAATATCATTGCAACTATATTCATTCAACAATTTAACCATTTGTTATTGTATTTTCATATAAAACTTGTGAGTGAATAAATAAAGTAAAAAAAAAGTTATTATAATGATATGTATAACAAATGCTACCAACAACAATATGTTATATTTAAAAGAAAATTATAATCTAGAAATAAGTAAAAATAATTCAACAAACTTACTTTTGAAATTCCTCACACATTTTGTCAAATGATAATTCCCTCGACTTCACACGAGATAATATTGTTTTGACAAGTTTTGCATCCTTCACTCCTTGCAATTCTCTTCAAGGTGTGGTAGTCATATCTTCTGGAAGTTGCTTCATTTCAGGACCTGATTTATTGCTGCTACATATCAATGGTTTAGACCTTTTGAACTTCTTGCTTTTAATGCCAATGTTCTCCCACATGCTAAAAATCTCATTAATCAATTCCCATATCTCTCTAGTTCTAAATGCCAACTGGAAAATGCTATCAATACCTCTGAATATATGAGAATGTACTTTTCTGCCTTTTGAATTGATTTGTTCCCACAATTTGATAGCCTATTTCCATACAACATTCCTTACGAAATTCTAGACTAACCTTTGTCTTATCCCCACCACATTTTCTTCAAATTAATTATGAATAAATATAACCCTTTGGATGAAAGTCATAAACATCCTATACTCATTATTTGTATTATGATCCCATGCCAATAAATTTGCTTCTGTATTTGATAAACCAACATTAATGATACATTTCATTGTTTCAAAACGTGGGTTATTGAGATATTCCTCCATAAATTGCCTTTGAGCTTCTACAGAATGATTCCCCCAAGCACATAATAATTATATTCAAAAAATTTTGACTTATCAAATTATTCTTTATTGGGAGCTTGAACTGGATCAACAAGAAGCACATAATCAACCACATGAGCATATGGATTGTGTCTCATCAATGTATTCAAGTTGTGAACATGCAGGCGGTGTGGTTTTCTAATTTGATATTTAAATTTTCCTCCACCCCCACCCTCGTGGTGCACCCAACCTTGGGCGTGCCCACCCGTGGCACGACATTGTGCTGCCAAAAATTCCCCGTGGGCGAGCGCACCCAACCATGGGCATGCCCGCTCGGGGCAGAGCGAACTTCTGGTAGGCCAGGGGGCCGATTCCGAGAATCGACCCTGTAGCCTACTAGGGGGCCACTCTTCCCCATGCAGGCACGCCCACAACTAGGAAGGTCACGACCGGGACCACCATGCCCACTGCTGACATTGTGGCCTCCTGCCTGCCAGGGGGCTGTCGAATAAGCCTGACCCATGTCAATTTTTAATTTGTAAAATGAATCTAAATTTCGTTAATAAAAAATTAATTGTTTTTTTACTGGAATGTGTTTTTTGTTTGGTATTTTGTGTGGACATAACAACCCAAATGACAGATAACTACTAGTAAGCCTATGGGAGTTTAAGACCTACACTTAGCAAAAGGGAAACTAACATTTCAAATGTGATAATCTCCAGTTGAATGTGTTGTCAATAACAATATAGGTACTCCACAAAATCGCTCCAAGTCTTTTAATGAAACCTCGAAAAGTCTGATGTGATGTGAGGAATAGTGATAATGAAATTTATGATATAGAGGAAATTACGGAATTGTTTTACCGCATGGTGAATGTGGTATTAATTTTTTTATTATAAAAATGTAACATATAAATCGTGTTATGACAATATAGTAATTTATTTTAAATGTGTGATAGAAGATATAATAAAAAATTAAAAAAATATTCAATTGTCTAGTAAATGCTATATCATTTAAGTAAAAGCTTAATTTAAAAGATTTAGTTTAAGGTTTTAGTTTAAATATTTAGTTTAAAATATTAATTTCATAAGATAAATTTAGTTAAAATATTTCAATAAATTGCAGAAGAAAATTTTGGAGAGAAATACATAAAAAAAAAAAAATTTGAGGGAAAATTTTTGGTGAAAATTTTTGGAGGGAATCTTTGGAGGTAATTTTTCATTATTTAAGCTATATATTATCATTAGGAGAGAGTTCATTTGTATCATTCAAGATCTTATGTTTGAAAGCCACAAATTCTTCTGATAGTGATGTTTATGGATTTAAGAGATCCGTGGTTGTACTTTTCGAATCATTGACCGGATTCTCCGGTAAGTGATGTTTCTCTTTGTGAAGCATCAACATCTTCATCGCATAAAAAATCTATTCATATTTATGAATATAACGAAAATTATTTCACTATGAATAGAGAGTCAAATCTTCCACTTAGTCCTAATCATAAGGACTATGAGAGAAACACTGATGAAGGGCAGGATGAAGAATTTCAAATAAATAAAGAGTCATGGTTTCCACTTAGTCCTAATCCTATGGACTATGAGAGTAGCATTGATGAAGAGCATGATGAAAATTTTCAAATAAATAGAGAGTCACAGTTTCCACTTAGTCTTGATCCTATGGACTATGAGAGCAGCAGTGATGAAGGCCAGGATGAAGAATTTCCAATAAATCGAGAGTCACAATTTCCACTTAGTCCTAATCCTATGGACTATGAGAGCAACAATGATGAAGGCCAGGATGAATAATTTCCAATAAATCAAGTCACAGTTTCCACTTAGTCCTAATCCCATGGACTATGAGAGCAACAATGTTAAAGGTGAGGATAAAGAATTTCCAATAAATCAAGATTCATAGTTTCCACTTAGTTATTATCCTATGGACTATGAGAGCAGTAGTGATGAAGGCCAGGATGAAGAATTTCCAATAAATTGAGAGTCACAGTTTCCACTTAGTCCTAATCCTATGGACTATGAGAGTAGCAGTGATGAAGGCCAGGATGAAGAATTTCCAATAAATCGAGAGTCACATTTTCCACTTAGTCCTAATCCTAAGGACTATGAGAGCAACAGTGATGAAGGTCAGGATGAAGAATTTCCAATAAATCGAGAGTCGCATTTTCTACTTAGTCCTAATCCTAAGGTCTATGAGATAAGTAGTGACAAAAGGGTGGGATGATGAATTTCCAATAAATAGAGAGACATTTTCCACCGAGTCCTAATCCTAAGGACTATGAGAGCAGTAGTGATGAAGGGCATGATGAAGCACTTAGTCCTAATCCTAAGGACTATGAGAGAAGCAGTGACAAAGGGTAGGATGAAGAATTTCTAGTAAGTAAAGAGTCACATTTTCCACGTAGTCCTAATCCTATGGACTATGAGAGCAACATTGACAATGCACATGATGAAGAATATCCAATAAACATCAAGTCAAATTGTCCATTTAGTCCTAATTCTAAGGACTATGAGGGTAGCATTGACGAAGGGAAAGATGATCCGAACTTAAATAGGAACGGAACAACTTACAGATATAATCATAAACACAAAGATACAGAAGAAACACACTTCATTTCATTAATAGAAAAATATTGAACTATGCTTACAAAGAGAATGGAAATAAGATAGCTCAAGCGATGGTAGCTTATCTTTAATAAGAGATGTGGCGGCTATATGCCTCTGAATTGAGTTACAATGAGGCTTAAGGGCCTTTTTATTTTTGAAAAATAAGAAAAAACCCTAAACAACCAAAACCCTAACCCGAGTAGATGTAACACCAAGAGTTTATGGGTCCCGTTGGGGTTAGTTGGGTAGCCAACTTCCCGACGTCTTAACTTGGTCATATTATCTTTGTTTGACACGTATGATACCTTGTTGGAAAGATATCTCTGAGGACTACAACTATTGATGTGATTTCCATGGAAATTTTTGATTTCTATTTTCCCAAAAGAACGTCGTTTAGGGCCTAAAAAATGGCTCCAGAAGTTCAGGACCCGAAAAACTACCAAAAATAGTAAACTATGCTACAATTAAGGAAATAGATGAAACTGATTGGGGGGTTTAGGTGGAATAGGAAGGTGGACACCAATATCCAATTGGATCATTCCTCCCCCCTTAATAAGCAATGGTTACCATTGCGTGCAGAGCCTCCATGAGGCGCGAAAATTTCTGTTGAACCTTGTCCCTAGTGAACCACTTGCCCTCGTGAAGGTGTTGGCATGCTTTGACAACTCGATATAGTTGTATCCTTTGTTGTCAAGTGTACTTGATCTATGTGTCCATGATCTGATCAGTTGTGGTCTATTCCATGTAGTCCGAGTTGAGCTATGTTGGTGTGAGCTATTCTGCAATGTCAAATGTGTCCAACAATGGTGGAAAGTATGGCCGAAGGCAATCTACATTGAACATTGAGTGAAGACAAAGGAATGGTGGGATGCTGAGATCAAAAGCATTGTCATCGATGGCCTTGGTGATGGTGTATGGCGCATATCAGAGCAGGCGAAGCTTCTGGTGGGGTCCAACAAGGTGCTCCTTCTGCAAATGAAGCCAAACTTTGTTGCCCACCTAGAACTTGTGCGGAACTGAATGCTGATCATTGTAGAAAATCTTATAAATATAGCTCTGATACCCATGTAGAAAATCTCATAGATACACAAGTTCATGCAATTTACTAAAGCAAGAGACAAGAATCTATTTCTACTCTTTACAGCTAAAGCCCATAAAGATCGAGCAAAACTATAATCGACAAGAGGAAGACAAATCAATGACACATAACACAATAAATATTCGGGGAAAGCCACAACTCAAAACCCCACTATATGTATTGCATTAATAAAAAATCCAAGATGATAATACAATGCTTTTTCTCACAAGAACAATCCTAGCACTCAGTAAAATCAATTTCCCAGCTCACAAGCAAGCTCAAGCCAAATCCAGGCCTCTTCTCTGCTCTCCAAGCCTCTTATTTCCTTGCGCCCTTGGTCAAACAATTTGGATAAATACAATATGATCTACTCAACCTGCACAAGTATTTCCTATTCTCCGCTTGATGACTTCCTTTGGCCAATACTTAGGCAAATTTCCAAGCCTCCAAGATTCTAATTCTTTGCACAGTTCCTGAGAGAATTATCCTGTATTTAAAGGAAAATTCCTCATCCATAACTGTGCAATCGCTTCTAGGTTCAGTTTTTGATTACATGCACCATCTGTACAACTCAGAAAAATCGAGAACAAATAGTACACTATTCCTGCACTCTAGTCTCAACTGGGTCTTTCTCAGAATCGACATGCATGAGTTCTGATGAGGGAATATTTAGTTAACTGGAGTATCACTAATGCATCAACTCACTGTTAACTCACTATTAGTTCCTCAAATAGTTTGGAACTAATTTAACTGGACTGAACTTAGTAAACTAAGTTAACTGATTACAACTCATACTTAACTCATCCTGGACCCCTATAATATAGGGAGAACATATACATGGCTTCAAAATGATTTCTAACTCGAAATTCCTAAGTTAACTAAGTCAACTCATTATAGTTAACTATTACAAGCTGCTATGAGAATAAAATTTGATTTTAATTCTCAATTTAATTCAAGGACAAACTAAACTGGAATTTCTGGATTCTATTTTTATCATTTCTTGTTGTTATTTTCAACGCTCCCTCTCAAAAAGAAAGGAATTCAACTCGATCCCACTCCTGAACCTTCAGAATGTTCTACATGCAACACTTCTCTCGAGTGTTTTTGCTACAAAAACTCCAGAAACAAAAAACATCCAACCTGAAACAGAATAGTGCCTGTGTCATCAAAGTCTTTGATTACTATTGCCTTTGTCGACTGAAATGTGCTTCTGTTGACTCTAACTTCCTACACTCTTGTAAACCCTCTCTATGCTTCTTCAATATCTGACTGTTCTAGCCTCTATCAATCTGATCTCTGACTGCATCAATCCAATTTTTTCCTCCTGCTACTATGTACTTTGGGCTCTCCTAGCAAGGTATGATCCATGAGATAAAACCACTCAGTGGACCCACCCTAATTTCAACCCTCTTGGGACTATCATGTCAAATTTACCCACCTCACACCTGGAGGTATGGTTGCATGTGATCCCTCTACCCACTTGGCTCGAAATTTCCCCCTATTTCAGGTCTCTGCATGATTGGATGCCTCCACTCAGTCTCCTCTTGTCTTCTCCAATTGTGGCTGCTCCATAATTGTCTGAGACTACTTCTGAGACTGCTTCTTCTCTACTTGAGTGGATCTCTCCACTTGGTCTCCTCTCAAATTCTCTAGTTGTGGTTTCTCCACAACTTCTTGAAGCTGCTTTCGAGGCTTCTTTTGGGGCTTCATGTTGAGAGGTAATTTACTCTCCCTCTCATCCACCCAATATCTAACCTTTTCTTTGCTCCTTAAGGCTTTTCATGCATCTTGAACCTCAAGAGCATACAAGTTCTTGGCTAGCATGCCAATCTGTTTCATCTATCCCACTGTCACAAAATTGTCTGAAAAAAGAGATGATTTTAAATCATCGATATCTCCCTCATCCGAACTCCGATTTGACCGGTTTGTTTTTGAATTTGGGTATTTTATCGCAAAGAATCAAAATCAACTATTTGTTTATGAAATTTTTGCACAAAAATTTTCAAATCTGCTTTGGAAACTCGTGGCCCAAAAATCAAAACTTCAAATTCTCCTCTAGTATATTGTTCTCAGCTTCAATACCATGAAGATAATTTCTACAAATCTAGCTGCGATACCATGTAGAAAATCCTATAGATTCACAATCTCATGCAATTTACTAAAGCTTAGGACAAGAATCTACTTCTATTCTTTACAACAGAAGCACATAAAGATCAAGAAAAACAATAATCGACAAGAGGAAGACAAATCAATGGCACATAACACAATAAATATCCGAGGAAATCCACAGCTCAAAACCCCACTATACGTATTGCATTAATAAAAAATCCAAGATGATAATATAATGCTTGTTCTCATAAGAACAATCCCAGCAGTTAGTAAAATCAATCTCCCAGTTCACAAGCAAGCTCAAGCCAAATCTAGGCCTCTTCTCTGCTCTCCAAGCCTCCTATTTCCTTGTGCCCTTGGTCAAAGAATTTGGATAAATACAATATGATTTGCTCAACCTTGAGCTTAACCTACACAAGTATTTCCTATCCTCTGCCTGATGACTTCCTTTGGCCAATACTTAGCCAAATTTCCAAGCCTCCAAGCTTCTAATTCTTTGTATAGTTCTTGAGAGAATTAGCCCGTATTTAAAGGAAAATTCCTCATCCATAACTACGCAATCCCTTCTAGGTTCAGTTCCTGATTGCATGCACCATCTATGCAACTCAGAAAAATATAGAACAAATAGTACACTATCCCTGCACTCTAGTCTCAACTGGGTCTTTCTCAAAATTGACATGCATGAGTTTCTGATGAGGGAATCTTCAGTTAACTGGAGTAGCACTAGTTGAGTGCACTCATGCATCAATTGACTGTTAACTCCCTATTAGTTCCTCAAACAGTTTGGAACTAATTTAACTGGACTTAACTCACTAAACCAAGTTAACTAATTACAACTCATACTTAACTCATCCTGGACCCCTATAATATAGGGAGAACATATACATGACTTCAGAAAGACTTCCAACTCGAAATTCCTAAGTTAACTAAGTGAACTCACTCTAGTTAACTATTACAAGTTGCTATGAGAATAAAATTCGATTTTAATTCTCAGTTTAATTCAAGGACAAATTAAACTGGAATTTCTTGATTGTATTTTTATCATTTCTTGTTACTATTTTTAACAATCATGGCACTGCTTGTACTTAGCATTGGCTCTATCCAATATATCATGGACATGTCGGCGTATGTGTTGAATGCACTCAATGATGATGTTAGACCTTTTAGCTTTGGACTGCACGTGAGCCATCTACATGAGTGGATGAAAATGGTATGGCCACATCAATGGGGCATAATGGCTAGAATCCTAGCCCTAGCTGAAAGGGGTTGTGGCCTGTTGAGCTGTGGAGAGCTCTATTGTAGATATGTTGGACATAGGGGAAACTTTCATCCCATGTGCATGGATGCTTCGATTTGGACATGCACATAATGTGTACGATCATCTTGTTGACAATATTTATTTGGCCATCAATTTGGGGATGGAAAGTTGTGGACTTAGTAAGTTTTGCATCTAGCGTCGACCAGAGACTTGACCAAAATTCACTCAGGAATTTGCTGTCTCGATTTGAGATAATGGACTGTGGGATCCCAAAGTGTGCCCATGCTCGCTCAAAGAAGAGCTTAGCGGTGACTTCTGCTATGATACACTTGTTGCAAGCTGGAAGGAAGGCCATCTTAGAGAATCTGTCGATGACCGCGAAAACGCAATCGTTGATGTGCTTAGTAGAAGGAAGGCCTGACATATAATCCATGGAGATAGATTCCAAAGGTCGACTAGGAGTAGGTAGAGGAGTATACATGCCTTACTTCTTGATGTTTAGTTTGGAAATGGCGTAGGCAGTGCAGGACCTAATGTACTTCCAAACATCCCGACGAAGTTTTGGCCAATAAATTACTCTTGCAATATCGCCATTGTTTTCTCTACTCTGAAATGTCCAACGACCTGACTGTAGTGCACCTCCCAAATCATCTTGGCACACTTACTTGAAGGAACATATATGCATCCAAATTGGTGTAAAAGTTCACCCTAAAAGTGAAAATTTGGAACTTGCTTCCCTTCCAAGAATGTCTGGTATATGCTGCCGAATTCTTGATTGCTCTTGTAAAGATGCGACCACCCTAATATCTTGTGACCATAGGAGTCGAGCACAGTGATTAGCACCATGATTGGTGGCTGACAAAAGAAATCAACAACATTATTGGTGATACCCTTCTTATACTTAATGTTCAAATGCTACTGTTGAAGATAGGTGGACCATTTCTGATGACGATCGTTCTGCAGCTTCCCTTGTGTCTGTATGAACTATAGAGGCCGGTGGTCTGTGTGGATGGCCGTTTCCTTCCCCAGAATGTAATTCTTTCATTGACGGCAGGCTTGCACAATGGAATACATTTCTTTGTCATAAGTGGGGTACTTTCAAGCTGTTTGAAAGTGTCTCACTGCGGCAAGCCACTGGATGCCCATGTTGAGTAAGAATGCACCAATAGCATATTCGGAGGCATCTGTCTCAATCTCAAATGGTTGTTGCAGGTTTGGTTATGTGAGCAGTGGTGAAGAACATAGGTGATTCTTCAACTTAGAGAATGCTCACTGTTGGGTTTCTAACCAAAAGAACTTTTCTTTTGCTCCACCCTTGGTGACTTGACTTAAAGGCCAAGTGATATGAGAGAACCCCAACATGAACCTACGGTAAAAATTGGCAAGACACAAAACACTGTGGAGCTCTATTAGAGTGGTTAGGCCTGGTCAATCCCGAATGACTTGTATCTTGGATGGGTTCACATGTACACTCGCTCATCAATGATGTACCCCAGATATTGAACTTGGGTCAGGTCAATGGTGCATTTCTCCATGTTAGCACACAACTTGTGTTATCGAAGGGTTTGAAGGACCCGTCGAATATGGTGGAGGTGCTCTTCCCAACTCTGTTTGAAGATCAAGATGTCATCTAAATACACTACCACGAATGCATTGGTGGAGGGACACAAGATGTCATCCTTTAGTCCCATGAAGGTTGCATGGATGTTTGTCAATTCGAACGGCATGACCAACCATTCGAAAATACCCTCCTTGAATTTGAAGCCAGTCTTCCACACAACAGAGGGTTCAATATGCACTTGCTCATAACCTGACTTCAAGTCAATCTTGTTTAAATATTTAGCCCCCTTGAGCTGGTCCAGAAGGTCATCAATCCATGAGATTGGGTACCTATTCCGGAAAATGATCTTGTTCAGCACCCGATAGTCAATACAGAGCCTCTAAGTCCCATCCTCATTTTGTACCTATATAATCAAGCTCCCACAGGGTGATGAACTTGGCCTAATGTGCCCTTTTTGTAGTAGTTTTCGAATATTTATCTTGATCTCATCGTTCTCTAGAATAGAGCATCGATAGATTGGTCCATTGTGCAGTGACACGCCTGTGGTTAGATCGATGGAGTGCTTGACCTGACAGTGCAGAGGTACCCTGTGGGTGAGGAGAAAATATCCCTGTACTCCTTCATGACCTTGTCCATCTGCAGATAGTGTCTAGAGGAGCCCTGCCTGGAAGTTGTGGTCACAACCTTCTTCTTGCCTTGGGGACAACTCATAAGGAAAACAAATTTCCTGGTCTGGGAAATGATCTTACTACATTGCTTTGCAATGATCAAAGAGATAGTAGTAGACGGGGCTACCTCTGGTATCATATACAACTTATTAGTGAAAGTAATAATCACATAGCGAGGTCTAGACTCATATATAGAATGTCTCTTCCACAAGTATGGTTGTCCTAACAATACATCAGAAACTCCAAGAGGATCAACGTCACATAGTGATCAAAATCTAGATTAGGGGAAAAATTAGCTAAAAAATCAAAGTGCTCAGAATCGTTTGAACCCTGAACGAATGCGTCCATCTCGGCAAAACGATCCTAGCACAACTTGTTTTGTTTAAAATGGAGTTCGTATGGGGAAGATAGAGCCCGCTGAATTCTTTGCCAAATAGAAGAAAATTTGCAAAAAAGATGCATAGTTACTGCGCAGTCAGTAGTCCGTATTGCTAACGTGATAGGTGACTGGGTAGAGTCAACAGACGGCCAACATCTAGTAAGGTTGCGATAAGTGTTGCATTGTGGTTGGTTATCAAGTTTGGTACAAACATGTTTTCATTGGTTGAAGGTGGTCCAATGAGGAGGGGACAAGTGGCAAGCCTGAAGGCCGCCACATGTCCCTCCCTAAAGGATTGTTGGCATATGGGTGCGCGCATCAAAATTTTTATGGAGGCATCATGGTTAAACCCTGCGACCTTCTCTCCATAGTGCCTGCGACATAACCGTCTACCCTACCTCTTGTTTCTTAACCTATAAGTTCTCTGTGTATATTTAAAGTGTAATCGTATGTGGATTGGGGGTTAGGAGGGATCCAGCCCGCGGGCCAACCCCCTCCATGTGAACACCCTAACATCTAATGGTCATGGTTACAGTTAACATCCGACGCCAGCATATCCGTAACCATGACACTAAACCACTGGTTTACCACCATGTGAACACCTTTATTCCAATCGCACAGGTCGGGAACTACGCAAATTAATATCCTAACCACATCATGTGACCACCATTACGGAGACCGCCAACGCTAAGACTAATGACTAGCCTAAAATCGCGCCATAAAATGAGTTTAAAAGCACTAATATGGATTAGCGCTTAACTAATCTGAGATTAACGATAATTAATTCATAGTTAGATTTAATTAAAATCTAGTTTAGTTGGCAGAATTTTGGTGGAACCCACCAATTTCGGCCCCAACTCCAAAAATGGTGGAGTTAACTGGAGTTCCTCCAGTTTTAGTGGAGGATTACTACGAGAAAACAATTTTAGTCATAACTAGAGCATTTTTCGACCAAATGGAGCTCAGGAAAGGTGTTCTTAGCTAATTTCAACATTCTGAACACAATGGAATATGTTTCAAAGGCAAAGATGCACTTATGTATGTGATTTTTCCATGTTGAAGTTTAAGGAAGCTTAGGGCCACCAAGAGAGGAGGTCAAGCCTGGAACAATTATAGTCCATTTGCAGAGTTTGGAGAGTCATATTTGTGGATTTTGGATGCTCTAAGTCCATTGAAGCAAGTTTCAAGAGCTGTAGAGCATTGTAAATTGTATGTTTTTCCATTTTTAGCAAATACAGAGGCTCAAGCCATGAAAGATAGACCAAGGAGATGTAGCCCAGGAGGGGTGAACTCCTTTATTAAAACACTGTGTTAAGAGTACTTCTTGATAGTTTGTTGTTCATTTACTTTCTGCTATTTAGCAATTGTTTTTTTTTTTTTGCTATTCTGCTCATGATTCTAACATACAACGTGACATAAATTTACCTGTTTTGATTCACAAACACCTAAGAAAACATTTGCACATGAAGCAATGGACAAGCATTTGTTTTTAAATCTGAAGTTGAAATTAGCACAACAAAACTAACATTCAGCTACAGATCAAGTTGGTACCAAAGCAAAGTTTATTTGCTTGATTGCTTGAGTTTTGTGCAAGTAGGGTTTTAATGGTTGCAGATTTGTGAAGATTTTTGATACATTACAAGTGTGATGGCAACTTCAACAAGTGATGTTTCTAATCCATCTTCTTTAGCAAGATTCTTTGATGAAGATATGTTGCAGGATCTTATCATCATGAGAGATATGGTGCAAGAGCTATATGAATATAGGAATTAGAACACTATACTTCAAGAGACGTTGATGGCCATGAAGGAGGAAAAGCAAGAGCTTCTTGAAAAGATGCATGAGATGGATATTCAACTCCATGATGCCAAGAAAACCCTAGCCAAGTATGTGCATGAAAATGAGGAATGCAATTCAAGTTTATTTTCAATTTCCCCTCAAAATTAATGTTTGGTGCTTTTGAGGAATAGGGTCCAAACTATTGATGGAGATGGGTTATGAAGGTAAAGGGCTAGTCAAACATGCACAAGGTATAGTTGAGCCAATTGTTGTTGAGTGAAGACCTAGGTATTGGTATTGGTTATGGACAACATGATGGAGAATGCTCCAAAGCCAAGTAGAGACATGAAGGTGTTCCAAGAATAACTTTCATTACATGTTCATTACCTCAAGGTTGTGAAGTCTGTGTTCATGAGGAATGCAAAAGTTTTATACCCACTTTGCATGAAGATGCTCATATGCATGCAACTAGTGGAAATGGAAAACAAGAGGATGTTGAAAGCTATAAGGTCAATGAAACCATTGTTGGTATTCCAAAGAGAGCCACTACCTCATCAAATTCACCTCCTCAAGAAGGTGACAAAGGTGAATGTGCAAGTTATAAATCTTCCTTTAATAAAGTTTCTTTTGACTATGATAAACATGGTAACTATTCACATAAGATTTGGAGAGGTTTTACATGTTATTTTGTGGTTTGAATAACCATATTGTTTCGAGGTGTTGGAAGAGAGTAGACATACATAGGAAAATTTCAAAACAAAAGAGACATAAAACAATATGTCCATTGGATAACGGAAACCATGTTGAAAAGAAGATGTAATTTCTTTGCACTCATTGCCATAAGCAAGGTCATCCCATAGAAAAATATTTGACTTTGTATCCAAACAATTATCCACGACATTTGAAGAAGATGGAGAGAGACTTTGGCAAGAATGGAAAAGGAGATTCCATAATTGATGTGGGTCAATATGATTGACAAGATGATGTGTAGCTGAAAGAAGCGCCATGGAAATGGTTTGGTAAGAGGTGGTTTGATTTTGTAACCAAATAAGGATTGCATTTATTTTGTTGATAGATGCAATTCTTTGCCTTAAAAATGCATTTCTTTGCCTTATGAATGCATTACTTTTCTGTTGAAAGTATGTTGCAACTTGTATGATGCAAGATTTTGAAAGTGTGACTCACTTAAATGCAACAAAGAAGGCAATTTGTTGTTACGAATTTGTATGTGAATACATTTCTTTTGAATGCATTCTTGATGTTGCATATTTTGCCAGGAAGGTGTGCGAAAGTAGGGTATGTTACTCACTTCATTTGCAAAAAATTTGTCAATTCAACTCTTATGTACCCATACATGTTTTTGGCCTTATTGTACTTGTGCTTATACTTGAGGTAGAGTTCAAGAATTGTACACATACATGAGAGTTTGTGTGTGTGAATAGTGGAATTGTTACTAGTTTCATTGTGTTTGGATAGATGCATGAGTGTCGACTTGTGTCAATTGTTGTCACATGTATGTCATATCAACTTGGAAGAGTTCATTTTATCTCCAAATATGAATGGGAGATGTTGATGTAGTATTGCATGAGATGTGAAATTCTTGTTGATTATGAAAAGAATCGTCAAGTTGCTATACATGCTTATGCTGGGTCTCAAGTCACGATAGTTGCTTGAAGAAGTATGTTTTGTTGCCTTATGTTTAGTCGATGATGTTTTGTCGACTTGTGTTAGTCGATGGTTTATGTACCAAGATGCAAGATTACATGGAAATGTTACATGATGTGACAATTGTTTCTTTGAAGGAGCAAAAGAAGAGGTCGTCAATTTGCATTTCTTGCATAATGTGTTTTTCCATTTAATGGTTGTATTTGTGACAAGATGTCACAAGATTTTGGAAGGTCCATTCTTGAGCAAGATGCTCATGCTTAGCCTTCATTCTCAAATCATGACATGAGTAGCATGTTGAACTGGAGGATGATAGAGGCAAGAAGCGAAAGTGGACGAGATGCCAAAAAATTGCAGCCATTGTAGACCGTTGTATGTGTTGACGCCAAGATTCTCAGTGGGAAGGCTATCAGATTGTATCCATTTTCCAAGAACTGAGGGATCGATGTGGTACAACAAAGGTATTTTGCAACCAGAAAGTGTCCAACAAGTGTTGGATTGGGTCAGCAACAAAGGAGAACTTTGGTTGAAGTGTCAAGCCATTGGCAAGGAAAGGCATGTCAGTGAACTCAAGTGGTTTTAATGGAGATTTTTCTAAGTAGAATAAGTTGATAGAACTTGGGAAGGAGAAGAGTATTCAACTCTCCTCAAATAACCAACTTTTTTGGGTGCAAAATCCTGTCAGTGGGAAGGAGTGATCAGAATTTGGATTAGGGGAAAAAATTAGCTCAAAAATCCAATTGCTCGTAATCATTCGAAACCTGAATGAATGTGTCCATCTCAGCAAAATGATCCCAACACAACTTGTTTCTCTCAAAACGGATTTAGTATGGGGAAGATAGAGCCCACTGATTGCTTTACTAAATAGAAGAAATTTTTCAAAACAAATGCCCAGTCAATGCACAGTCAGTAGTATGTACTACTGACGTGGTAGCTGACTGGGTAGGGTCAATGGACAGTCAACATCCAGTAAGGTTGTGACAAGTGTCAAATTGTGGTTGGTTATTAGGTTTGGCACGTGGTGTGTTTTCATTGGTTGAAGGTGGTCCAATGAGGATGGGACAAGTGGGAAGCTCGGAGGTCGCCATGTGTCCCTCCCTAAAGGATTGTTGGCATATCGGCGCACACATCAAAATTTTTATGGAGGCGTCAGGGTTCGACCTTGCAGCCTCCTCTCCATAGTGCTCGCAACATAACCGTCTCCCCTACCGCTTGTTTCTTAACCTATAAGTTCTCTGTGTATATTTAAAGTGTAACCGTATGTGGATTGGGGGTTAGGAGGGAGCCAGCCCACAAGCTAGCCCCATTCATGTGAACACCCTAAAATCTAACGGTCATGGTTACAGTTAACATTCGACGCCAACATATCTGTAACTGTGACACTAAACCACCAGGTTACCACAATGTAAACACCTCCATTCAAATTGCCAAGTCAACAAGTTGGGAATTGTACAAATTAATAGCCTAACTACATCATGTGACCACCATTACAAAGACCGCAAGCGTTAAGGCTAACTGCTATCCTAAAAACATGCCGTAAAATGTGTTTAAAAGCACTAATCCAGATTAGCGCTTAATTAATTTGAGATTAATGATAATTAATCCGCAGTTAGATTTAATTAAACTCCAGTTTAGTTGGCGGACTTTTGGTAGAACCAACCAATTTCGGCCCTAACTCCAAAAATGGTGGAGTTAACTGGAGTTCCTCCAGTTTTAGTGGGGGATTACTATGAGAAAACAATTTCTGTCATAACTGGAGCATTTTCTGACCAAATGAAGCTCAGGAAAAAGTGTTCCTAGCTAATTTCGACATTTTGAACACATTGGAACATGTTTAAGAGGTAGAGAGGCACTTATGTATGTGTTTTTTCGACGTCGAAGTTTAAGGAAGCTCAGGGCCACCAGGAGAGGAGGTCAAGACAAAAACAACTGTAGTCCATTTGCAGAGTTTGGAGAGTCATATTTGGGGTTTTTGGATGCTCTAAGTCTATTAAAGAAAGTTTCAGGAGCTATAGATCATTGCAAACTATATTTTTTTCCATTTTGAGCAAATACAGAGGCACAAGCCATGGAAGTTGGACCAAGGAGATGTAGCCCAGGAGGGATGAACTCCTTTATCAAAACACTGTGTTAAGAGTACTTCTTGATGGTTTGTTGTTCATTTACTTGCTATTGTTCAACACTTGTTTTTTTATGCTATTTTTCTCATGATTCTAACATAAAACGTGACATAAATTTACTTGTTTCGATTCACAAACACTTAAGAAAAGCTTTGCACATGAAGTAATGGACAAACATTTGTTTTTAAATCTGCAGTTGAAATGAGCACAACAAAACTAACATTTAGCTACGGATCACATAGTACCTCATCCGTGAAGGGCTTGATGCTGTAGAGAAGGCGACACTGCTAGTTGACGCGAAGATCTCGTCCTTGGTGAAGCCACTCAATGGTGTACGACTGTGGTTGTGTTGTAGTCTTTAGGCCCAGCCGCTTCATGACTTCTACTGAAATGAGGTTATTTTGGCTCCTGTTATCACCCCAAGAAACTCACCTAGGTTGCATATCAGTGATGCTCGGGAACATTACAAATTCAACAAAATAGTTGGATAAATGGTGGATGAATGAAACAAATGCTGCATATTCAAGACAGATAACCACTTTTACTATGATTGACCCCAGACATGGGTGAACACCCCCAGACTACAAGGCTTTTAACCACCAATTACTCACAGTTTGAGGATAAGGTGGTAATGGAGAAGACTGACCACACCAGCAGATGCACACGACCCTGTGATGGCTAGCTGCAACCAGTTAAAAGGTCTGTAAATCTAGTTTCTAATACACAGATAGGATGACAACTCTCTATGCATTAAACCACATAAACCCACATACACGTTCAATGATACATGCTAAATCCTAACACAGAGGTGAGATGACAGCCCCTCTAATGCTAAACATTAACAGAACATGAATCAATGCAAACAGGCACAACCTAGAACAAGAAAGAGAAGTGGAAAGTGAGCAATTAACAACAAAATAAGCTTGTATTAGCTGGAAATGAAGACCAGACGCTGTAGGTTACAAAGTAGTTACGGTCTCCAGAAGTTGAACCTTACAACAGAGTCACCTTCATCTAACACTCATCCCTCACTACATCTGTTTTTTCAGTATATATGGTGTCTCATTACACAATCTCCCTGTTAGCTATGCGTGGAGGAGCCCATAAATGGCCACCAACCACATTTACATTCAGAAATGGGGCTGCTGATACAAATCTGGCTGTGCTGTAAATGGATTTGACCTCTTGGTGCTCTGCAGTCCTCCTTTGAGCAGGTGGTGTGAAATACCAATGGAACCATAACCATTGAATCCTATGAACTCCCAAGAGGTTTCCTGCTTCCTCCTCGGCCATACTGCTGATTAATTTCTGCTGCTGATCATTAAAAACGGCTCCATTATGACTGTGCTGCTTTAAAGTAGTGAAACGCTCCCCAAATTGTTCATTCCCGCCCATCATTGCTTCAATTTTGACTTTTAAGAGGTGCATGCATGGTTCATCCAACTATCGGGTCCGCCTTTAGGGTCGCAATTCATATTATAACAGGCCCATCCTTTGTATTTTTTATATTTCCTTATACACAGAAAATGCGCCCAAAACCATTGAAAATGGCTTAAGCACGGATTTGAAATTTTATAAGCAATGACTCATAAAATATCGGTTCCGACCCATCCGGTCTGAACTCCATCGCAATCGGCATCTGCCCAAGGCCTCCTTTGTAATTTCTTTATACAAGAAAACACATAAAAATATTAAAAACGCGAAGGGCGCGGACCCGAAATAATATGAAATGGAGTATTGTATTGCCGTCGGGTCCGGCCCATCGCATCGCAATATAACTCATGTTACAGCCCGCCCCTTTGAAAGCACCGATAGCGATATTGCCATGGACTCGATAATCTATCAGAAGGAATTAACACCGCCGTCAGGTCCGGCCCATCGACGATCGCAAATCACAAAACATAAAAGCCCCAATTTCTTTGATATTGCTGCGGACCCGATAATCTATCAAAAAGAATTCATAACGCCATCGGGTCCGACTTATCGGGTCAGAAGCATAACATATGTGAAGGCCCTGTCCCTTTGGCAACCCCGATAGCGAAATGCCGACATGATCTCAGCCGTTGATCCGGATACGCGATCGACGGTCCTCACCAAATCGCCGATCACCATCTCCATTGCATCTTTTTAAAAGTGCCGATACGATACGCCGATGCGATATCGACGATCGCTCATCGGCAAGTTCACCTTTGTCATTGCCACTGCCTCCCCCGACTTGCAATATGCCGACGCGATCTGGACCGTTGATCGGCCAGATCCAATGGCTGAGATTAAAGCGGATCCTTAAGCCTGTAACTTTGATTTTTACATGGTTTTTGGGGTATTTGCGCCTCCCGATAGTGTATTTCTGTCCTCCCAAGGGCTTTCCTTTGCAACCATTTCGATTGGTGGAGGCCTTAAGAGGATTTTGAAGGCTTTTGGGGCACTTTGTATCCATTTTTGGGCATCCTTCTGTGCGCAAACAACCCAATCAGGACTACCTTTGATCCTCAAATGTTGGATTATGTAGCAGAGCTAACAATGGCTCCTTATGGGGATGAGATCCTCCCTGGGAGGTCTCAAGAACCTGCAGACCAATGCCTTCATACAAAAACATCTATAAAAAAAAAAACTTGCCTAGTGTCCATTGGGCATGGAGTCAACTAAGCATACAACATAAAACTGAAAAAGAACTTAATTACAAACATAAAAGCCTGAAAACTTAAACTTAAAAATTTTCCCATTTGCAGGGCAACCAAACTGTTTCTTCTGATTTCAGCCCGATTCATCATAGATCAGCAGGATTGGATTGATTTGATCCTCTACCTCAAAGAGTTTAGGACATTTGAGCTTGACAGGTAGGTAGGGATCAAATTTCACTCCCTTTCTGTGTATTTTCCTCCTTGGATGTTCTTCATGGGAGCCTCTGTATACCAGCTGAATACCCATTTCTGGTGTATACTTGTCTGTGTTATCTTTGGTCTGCACAACTAATATGAATGGTGAACCATAGTGTTCTTGTGCAGGGGACACAAAAACATCATATGCTCCAACATCTTTCATAGAACAATCCTCATCCAAGGAGGAATCCCAAAACTGTGCATCCTCCTCCTTTGTCATCTGGCAAGCTGCCCTTTCAATTTGTGTGGGGACCCACTGAGCAGGTATTAAAACATCAAAAATGAGGTGATCAGTCTTAGTCTTGAGCACTGAATTATGTTCTGCCTCAGTGTTCAAGGGGCAGCAATGAGGGCTTTCCTTTTGAGTAGACAAGGAAACAAAAGATGATGGGGGAAATTCTTCTCCCTTCTTGATTACTGGGCTGGGGACCACAACAGGCTATAAAATTGGCAGATCTGCATAGTCATGGGAAGTTAAGCTGGCTTCGGGCTCATATTCTTTAAGGATGAAGGGATCTGCTACCATCTGCTGTTGCTGATCAGTTTGTTGTTCTGCAGTGACAACAAGCTCACGAGCAGTTCCTCTAGCTATTGCTTCTTCATATGCAGCTCTGGTTAGGAAAGGAGCACCTCCCAAACCATGGACCTCCTCCTTTTCTTCAAACAGATCTTCTTTCATGACTATATTCTGACAAAGGGTCTTCACCCTTTGATCCTTGTTTGCATCTCTGTTTCTCTGCAAAATCTGCAATTGCTCCTGTGCTCCTTTATATAGATTTGGAGTTGGAAGAGAAATGGAACAAGGAGCTCCTGCTTCCTTAGAATTCTGCTCAGCCTTTAATTTGGAAACTTTAGAGGTCAAAAGCTCGATCATCCTAGCTAATTTAACAATCTCAGGCTCTGAGGATGATGAGGATTCACCTCCCTGACTTCTGCATTCATCATCACCTTCAAGTCTTTCTGCAGCCATAATATTTGCTTCTACTTCAAAGGATGCAGCTTGCATATCAGCCAAAGAAGTACATCTTCGTTCTCTTAATAGTAGGTAGAACCTAGAATCAAAGGCATTAGAATAAGTAATCATGGCAGAAGTAGGGGTGGGTTTTATTTCTGCTGGCATTCTGCTGTACAAATGATTGAATCTGATATTGAAATCAGAAAGCAACTCACCATCTTCTCTCTACAAGTTCCCAAATTCATCATGATAGAAGAGCAGATCTTTATTATTTCCCCAGTGCTTTAAAAATACATCATCTAAAGCATCAATGTCTGCAATGGACATAGGGGGTAAATCTCTAAATCATTTTCTAGCCTCCCCATCTAGGCTTTGAACAAAAACCCTCATCCAAACATCCTCTTCATTGATATCCAAGTTATCAGCATAAAAATAAAATGACTCAAGGTGCTCTTCAGCTGATACTCCTTCTGCACCAGTAAACTTTGGCATAAATTCTTGATAATCTCCTACAGGCATGGCATTTAAAGGTGTGGGCAAGACTAAGGGTCCATACCTAGCAACAATTATTCGTTCTATATTTGAAAGGGCTTGCTGGCCTGCCATGACTGAGGTATTGTAACGGGATACTGGTAAACTAAGTGATATGAATCAATGAAAAGGATAGCAGAGACCAAGGAGAATGATGGACAACATAGAATGATTTTATGGATAGAGATACGAAAGGAAATGAATAAACAGGAGTTGTATGAATCTCCGAAGGTGAACTTCACTAACAGAGAGATGTAAAATTCTTTAAGGCTTACCTGATCCTGATGCTCCCGTCTGCAATGTTTTCTTCGATTAACAATCTTCTCAAGATCAGGCACTGGCTAGCTAGTGATTTCTAAAGATTTCTTTGAGCATGCTTCATGAACTGTGGCAGAACTTCAATGTGGAGTCGCCAAAGGATGGCCTTCCTCTAGTGGAGTCGCCAGATAGATGATTACAACCAAAATCTGTGTTCAAACCTTGTCTTTCATCAAAGCTTGAAGCTGTGTCGTCTCCCAGGGAAGCTGAGCTTCGATTCTCTTCTCCCCGGCAACGGCGCCAATTAATGTTATCACCCCAAGAAACTCACCTAGGTTGCATATCGGTGATGCTCGGGAACATCACAAATTCAACAAAATAGTTGGATAAATGGTGGATGAATGAAACAAATGCTGCATATTCAAGCCAGATAACCACTTCTACTATGATTGACCCCAGACATGGGTGAACACCATTGAAAATGCACCCAAAACCATTGAAAATGGCTTAAGAGCGGATTTGAAATTTTATAAGCAATGACTCATAAAATATCGGGTCCGACCCATCAGGTCCGAACTCCATCGCAATTGGCATCTGCCCAAGGCCTCCTTTGTAATTTCTTTATACAAAGAAAACACATAAAAACATTAAAAACGCGAAGGGCGCGGACCCGAAATAATATGAAATGGAGTATTGTATGGTCGTCGGGTCCGGACCATCGCATCACAATATAACTCATGTTACAACCCGCCCCTTTGAAAGTGTCGATAGTGATATTTCCGCGGACCCGATAATCTAACAAAAGGAATTAACACCGCCGTCGGGTCCGGCCCATCGACGATCGCAAATCACAAAACATAAAAGCCCCGATTTCTTTGATATTGCCGATATTGCTGCAGACCCGATAATCTATCAAAAAGAATTCATAACGCCATCGGGTCCGGCTTATCGGGTCGGAAGCATAACATATGTGAAGGCCCTGTCCCTTTGGCAACCCCGATAGCGAAATGCTGACGTGATCTCGGCCGTTGATCCGGATACGCGATCGACGGTCCTCACCAAATCACCGATCACCATCTCCATTGCCTCTTTTTAAAAGTGTCGATACGATATGCCGATGTGATATCGACGATCGCTCATCGGCAAGGTCTCCTTTGTCGCTGCCACTGCCTCCCCCGAATTGCAATATGCCGACGCGATTTGGACCGTTGATCGGCCAGATCCAACGGCTGAGATTAAAGCGGATCCTTAAGCCTGTAACTTTGATTTTTACATGGTTTTTGGGGTATTTTCGCCTCCCGATAGTGTATTTCTGCCCTCCCAAGGGCTTTCCTTTGCAACCATTTCGATCGGTGGAGGCCTTAAGAGGATTTTGAAGGCTTTTGGGGCACTTTGTATCCATTTTTGGGCATCCTTCTGTGCGCAAACAACCCAATCAGGACTACCTTTGATCCTCAAATGTTGGATTATGTAGCAGAGCTAACAGCTCCCGCTATCAATAAGGAACTGCAGCGGAGAACCCTTCACCCACATCTGTGAGTGGAAGAGGTGTTCCCCCTCCTCTGTATCTTCAGGCTCAATTTTATGGATCTTTGTGGTGGCCACGATGGCACTGGGCTCCGTAGCAATGATCTGCTTCCCTTTGTTGGTCCCCTTATCGGGTTTTGATTCAGAGTCGAAACCTACTTCTGATTCGGAAGCCTTTAGCTCGGCTATCAGTGACTACTTGGCCCGACACTCACTTGTATTGTGAGTGGAGATCTTATGGAACTTACGCCATTTTCAAGTGTCTTTCTTCATCTTCATGGTGTTGATCTTTGCTTGCGGCTTTGGGGGGCTGCCCTGGGTAGCCTCGCCTTGGCTTGGTCCCTTGTTCTATGGTTTGGGGGCGCATTTTCCTTGCTTTAGATTCACACATCCAAAGTCCCACTTCTTCTATTTAAAATTCTTCTCAATATTTACATCGTACTGATATGCCGTGTCAAGCGAGGAAATGTCTAGGAACTCCATATTGTCCTGGATGTACTTGTGTAGACAACCATGGTACTTGAGAACCAATTGTCGCTTAATATCCTTGATACCTAGCTTCATGCGAAGAGTATGGAAAGTATTTGTGAACTTTGGCACATCTTGGTCCCTTCCATGCCATAGCATGGTCCACTTTATGTATTTATCTTCATAGCTCCCGACATGGTAATATTGTTCCTTGATGGTGTCTTAGAAATAATTCCAAGTGGGTGTAGCTGAAAACAATGAGGGTTCACTCTCGTTCTTTTGTTCACAGTAGGTTTCCCACCAGTCCTTGACATGTGGGGTGACTTTGAGAAGTGCAAACGTAATCTTTTCCCAGTTGGAAAAGTCATGAACTAGAAAATATCCTTCTAATAGATTTAACCGTTTATATATGACATATGCATCTATTAGGCCTTTGAATATTGGAATATTGAAGTTAAATTGTACCTTAAAAGGAGTGGCACCTCGACAGTGGCTGCTGGATGAAGATGTATAGCTTGTGGGTAGCCATTGAAAGATCTGGGCAAATTTATCCATCACCGCATCCCTCTGTCGCTTGAGGGCTTCCTCGAGAAACATTTTGAAAGGATCTCCTGCCCCCACATCTTTAATTTTTTCCTCCATGGGAGGTTGTCGGGTTTTGTGAGGCTGATCTTGCAATGGTTCAACCAGATTGAGCCCTAATTCCTTATACCCTGAATTCGTTGTGGACATGCAAAGAAAAATAGAGAAAGAGAAGACTGCTTTGATACCACTAATACGAACTTAAACAGGAATGCAACAAATTATAGATATAATCATAAACACAGATATGAATTAGAAAAACACTTCATTTCATTAATATAAAAATACTGAGATATACTTACAAATATAATGGAAATAAGATAGCTCAGGCGATGGTAGCTTATCTTTGATAAGAGATGTGGCGTCTACATGCCTTTGAACTGAGTTAGAATGAGGCTCAAGGGCATTTTATTAATGAAAAATAAGAGAAAACCCTAAACAACCAAAACCCTAACCTGAGGAGATGTAACACCAAGAGTTTATGGGCCCCATTAGGGTTAGTTGGGCAGCTAACTTCCCAGGGTCGTAACTTGGTCATATTATCTCCATTTGACGCATATCATACCTCGTTGGAAATACCTCTCTAAGGACTACAACTGTTGATGTGATTTACATAACAATGATAGATAGATATTTTGCCAAAAAAATGTCGTTTAGGGTCTCAAAATGGGTCCGGAAGTTCAAGACCTAAAAAACTACCAAATATAGTAAAATGTGCTACAAATAAGGAAACAGACTAAACTGATTTGGGGGTCTAGGTGGAATAGGAGGGTGGCCACCAATATCCACCTAGATCATTCCTCCCCCTTAGGAAGCAATGGTTCCCATTGAGTGCAGAGCCTCCATTAGGTGAGGAAATTTCTAATGAACCTGGTCCCTGGTGAACCACTTGCCCTAGTGAAGGAGTTGGCCTAGTTTGACAACTCGATGTAGCTATATCCTCTATTTCTGAGTGTTCTTTATTTGTGTGTCCATGATGTAATCAGTTGTGGCATGTTCCATGTAGTCTGTGTTGAGCTCTGTTGGTGTGCGCTGTTATGAAATGTCATATGTGTCCAACAATGGTGGAAGGTATGGCCAAAGGTGATCTACATTGAACACTGGGTGTAAACCAAGGAACAATGGGATGCTAAGCTCAAAGGCATTGTCACCGATGGCCTTGGTGATGGTATATGGCCCATATCAGAGCAGGTGAAGCTTGCAGTGGGGCCCAACAAGACACTCGTTCTGTAAATGAAGCCAAACTTTGTTGCCCACCTGGAACTTGTGCGACACTCAATGTTGATCATGGCACTGCTTGTACTTAGCATTGGCTCTATCCAATATATCATGAACCTATTGGAAAATGTGTTGAATGCACTCAACGAAGTTGTTATCCCTTTCTACACGTGAGCCAAATTTACCTGAGCGGCTGCAAATGGTATGGCCACATTAATGGGGCATAATGGCTGGAATCCCAACCCTACTTGAAAGGGGTTGTGGCCTGTTGAGCTATGGAGAGCTTTGTTGTAGATGTGTTAAACATAGGGGAGAATTTCATTTGATATGCATGGATGCTTCGACTTGTACATGCACAAAATGTGTATGATCATCCTGTTGACAACCTCTATTTGGCCATCAGTTTCGGGATGGAAAGTTGTAGAATTAGTAAGTTTTGTATCCAACATTGACCAAATACTTGAAAAAAATGAACTTAGGAATCTGCTATCCTGATCCCAGATAACAGACTGTGGGATCCCAAAGTGTACCCACACTCGCTCAAAGAAGAGATTAGCAGTGGCCTCTGTTGTGATACTCTTCTTGCAGGCCGCTATAATGGCCATCTTAGAGAATCTATTGACGACCACGAATACACAATCATTTTCATGCTTAGTAGAAGGAAGGCCCAACATATAATCCATGTAGATAGATTCCTAAGGCCGACTATGAGTAGGTAGAGGAGAATACAGGCCTTGCTTCTTGATGGTTGGTTTGGAAATAAATAGGCAGTGTAGGATCTAATGTACTTCCTAACATCCTGACGAAGTTTCGGCCAAAAAAATTACTTCTGCCATACCGCCACTTCTTTCTCTACTCTAAAATGTCCAATGAACCAACTGTAGTGCACCTCCCAAATCATCTTGGCACACTCACTTGATGGAACACATATGTGTCCCAAGTGGCATAACAGTGCATCCTGAAGGTGAAAATTTGGAACTTGCTTCCCTTCGAGGAGTGTTTGGTATATGCTACTGAATTTTGGATCACTCTTGTAAATATGTGGCCACCCTAATGTCTCATGTCCACAAGAGTCAAGCACAGTGATTAGCACTATGACCGGTGGCCAGCTGAGGCAATCAATGACATTACTGGTGCTTCCCTTCTTATACTTAATGTTCAAATGGAACTATTGCAGATAGGTGGACCATTTCTGATGACATTCGTTCTGCATCTTCCCTTGTGTATCTATGAACTGTAGAGGCCAGTGGTATGTGTGTATGATTGTTTCTTTCCCCAAAATGTAATGCTTCCATTTATGGCAGGCCTGCAAAATGGAATACATTTCTTTGTTGTAAGTGGGGTATTTTTAGACTGTGTCTGAAAGTCTCTCACTATGGTAAGCCACTGGATTCCCATGTTGAGTAAGAACCACACTAATAGCATATTTGGAGGCATCTATCTCAATATAAAATGGTTGTTTGCAGGTCTGGTAATGTGAGCATTGGTGCAAAACATAGGCGATTATTCAACTCGGAGAATGCTCTCTGTTGGGTTTCCGACCAAAAGAAATTTTCTTTCGCTCCACCCTTGGTGACTTGACTTAAAGGCCAAGTGATATGAGAGAACCCCAACATGAACCTACAGTAGAAATTGGCAAGACCCAAAAAGCTACGGAGCTCTCTTAGAATGGTTGGGGCTGGCCAATCTCGAATGACTTATATCTTGGATGGGTCGACATGTACACCCTTCTCATAAATGATGTACCCTAGATATTGAACCTGGGTCAGCCTAAAGGTGCATTTCTCCAAATTATCACACAACTTGTGTTATCGAAGGGTTTGAAGGACCGATCGAATATGGTGGAGGTGCTCTTCCCAACTCTGGATGAAGATCAACACAACATCTAAATACACCATCATGAATGCATTGGTGAAGGGACACAATATGTCACCCATCATCCCATGAAGGTTGCATGGGCGTTCATCAATCCGAATGGCATTACCAACCATTCGAAAAGGCCCTCCTTAGATTTGAAGGTAATCTTCCACACATCGGAGGGTTTGATATGCACCTGGTGATAACTTGACATCAAGTCAATCTTGCTGAAATATTTGCCCCCCTTGAGCTCATCCATAAGGTCATCAATCCATGGGATTGTTATAGCTCCAAATATCACCCTTGGTATTTGTGATGCTTGGTTTATGGCCTAGGGCAACCCCTCCTTCCAGACTTGGTCCAAATATTTAAAAGATAGTGTTTTACTCCCTATACACGACTTTGCCTTGTATTAAACGCGTGTACACGCGGGTTAGTATATACCCAACCCATGTATATGTCTTAAAACAATTAAAAAAATTAAATTTCCTTAATTATGGGTAGAGGTCACGGGTTTTACCTGTTTATTACCTATTAGTGCCTGTGGCCCAAATGTTTCCCAACTAAAAAACTACTTTGGGAGCAGTATAAAAAAACTTCAATGGGAAGGCCTTAAGAAGGAGAGAAATGATAGAATTACTATACTGAGATTATCCCCTGATCAAGTTTGAAGAATCCCTGTGCTTCAAGAACTTCCCAAGTTCAAGAAACCCTTGTTTCCTTGAGTTTTGATGTTCTCTCATATGCTTGGAGATATCATGGTATTGGTTGTGGAAGGAGCCTGTTGAAGACTGGGATTGGACGGACCTAGAGGACGGTTCCGCTTGGAGCTGGAAGAGGAAGACTTAGGTGAACTCTTTCCATGTTTTATTATAGTTATCTGCAATAAAAAGAAACAATGTCTTATTCCTGATATCAACTTTGTTCATTCATATGATGTTATTGTTATGGTTTATATATGAATGACTATTTCAATGTACAACTAACCATCTACTTGTATGTTATAAAGTTGATTTCACTATAATGCTTTATCTATATGCTGATGTGCATCTTTGAATTAATTGTTTTGTAGGTTCAAAGATCGTGAGGAGTTGCAGAGGGTTTGGACCTTGGCTGGAACTACCCGAATGAAGGACCTCCGGGTATGTACATCCTCGCATAGTTCGTTCGTTTAAGCATTTTTGCTGAGTTATATGCTTGTTTCTTGCTGTAGATTACTCCTGCTTTGCTAGGGTTCTGACCCAAAGCTCTAGGCGACTTTATCACTTAATAGAATTGGTGACTCCACTAGGGACAACAATCTTGTTGTTCCTAGTTTGGGTTATTTAGTGCTAATCAAGGCTCAGCTTTCAGTTTTCTTGCTGTGTCTGTACTGTCTGCTCCTGTAGGAAGTCAGACTTCAAGTCTGATCCTTTTCATCAGGCCTCATTTTTTGTTTTTTCTTGTAAACCTTTATATACACACCTTTGTTGGGTTACAGAAGCATATACACGCTAGTTTCTATGAACTAAAACTGCGTATACGCGGGTTTCTTTTGGCTGAAGCGCGTGTACATGCAGCTGTGTAGAGACACAGTTGCGTATACATATCTTTTGCATTATCTTTTCAAGTCTTTTTATTTGGAAATATTTGTTTCTTGGCCTAAGTGCTTCCTGAGCGGTCAGCTTCTGTTTTTAGATTTAGTTTTTTAGTAAGCTTGCTGTTTCAAGTTCTCTCCTGCTTTGAAGAGTTTTTGGTCTCGGTTTGCTTTACAGTGAGTTTTATCATTTGTGTTTGAACACACAAGGCTTCTTGTAGAGGTTCTTGATTTTTCTGGTCTTCTGGAACAGAAGATTTCCTGCAATCTTTGTGTCAAACTTCATTTTTATGGTTTGCTTTCTTGGCTTTCCGTTAATTTTGTGGCCATTCACTTCTTGCTTTTCGAAATTTTTTGTTGACAAGTTTGAAAGTGTGCTTTTCCTGATTTCTTGCTCATTGTCTCAAACCTCTTTTTTCTACTTTTGGATCACTTGGTGCATGTTGAAACACCTATTTTGTTAAGTTTTCATTTGTGTTGAATTGACAACTTTCAAAGTTTCCTTGTTGTTTGCTTTCGGTCTTTGAGTCTTTGATAGCATTTTGAGTACTTTAGAAAAGTTGCTTTTTTTGCTTTTTTGAAAAAGAAAAGTCCTTCAAAAACATTGTTTTTTCTTTCTTTGCCGAATTTGAGTTTGGTTTCTTTTGTTTTTTGAGAGTGATTTGGGATTTTTTTTATTAGTCCTCCTTGTTTTGGAAAGGTTTCGTGTTCAAGATTTATATTCCTTTCAAAACACTTAAGTAGGATTATAAACAAATTGCTTTCATGTTCTATTTTATAGTAATCTAGAATTTTTTTCATTATCATGTACACCTTGCATTAGGGTAGTTTTGCATCATTAGAGCATCAATAGTTTTTAGTTTTTGTGAGTGTGAAGTCTGTTACAAGAAAAGAAAAGAAAAAGTTTATTTCTTTAATAGAAGTTTCTTAGAACCCAAGTAGAAGTTGCTTTTCATTGAAGAACAAACAAGTGCATTGCATATAAGTTAGTTTTTCATTAATTTCTTTTGTGTCATAAGAACACCATTAGTTTCACTTCCGTATTGTCCCTTTGAATTAAAAAGAACAACCACTTAAAATCAAGTGCTTAATAAAATAAACTAGAACTTTTTATATTGTCAATCAGTTACACCAGCAAGTTTTAGGTTATTTAGGGCCTTGGATTAGGTGAGAGGAGAGTAGACTCTCCAAGGCCACTCTAAATTGTGAAACATAGAAGTTTGAACAAAGAGTGAAATCCAATAGCATTAGGGAGACCAGGAAAGCTCCGTGACTAGGAGTTAAGCACGAGGGTTTGTGAAGATAAGGAGGAGAGATACCCCCTCTCTTACTTGTTGGATCTTACCTCACGACTGTTCCGCCCGGATTCTGATACGAGTTGGTGCCTTTAGTTGCCAATCCTATGGATCTACACAAGTGGCTGCGGAGGGGAATCCCGTAGCACCTAAGGTTGATATTGCATCACATTCAACGGTACTTCTAGAGGGCACCCTTGTAAAGCTTGGGGGCTTGCACCGACAAAGGCTGTTGTCTGGAGGTTAGTGTAACTACCTCTTATACCTTTTCTAGTAGACTTGGGGCGTAATTACAACAGTATATTTTCGGAAGGCCCTTTTTATTCACTTTCTTGTATTTTGGTGTCTAGTCCTAATCACCTGGAGTGGAAATACTTGGAAGTTGTTTGACTGCTGAATTCTTTAGGGACATTTTAGTGTGTGTTCTATGCTCATAGTCGGCCTAGCTTTCAATTTTCTTGAGTATTTAAGTAGATCTTATTAAATAATTCAAAATGGCTGACTGATCACTTAGACGGTCCCGTAAACGTCGTGCGTTTTCACTTGTGAGTCTAGAGCCTTCTCCTAGAAGGCGTAGGAACGATTTTGCCAATGGTTTTCAACTAGTGGCAACTGGCACATCAGAGATTGATCCTCCGCTTGGGGGCATCAGTGTACAAGGTAGACCTAGTACTACCACAGAGTTAGAGAGGAACACACTAGTTCTTTCTCAGGTACTCTTTTAGTCGGAAGATAATATTGAGGTAGAAGAGCTCTCAGAGTCAATTTCGGCTCCGAATTCTCCTCTCCCTTCTGATCATCCAGACGTATTTTTATACGTCAGAACTCTGACACATAGGCCTTCAAGCCCAAGTCCACATACATACATCCCTTCGATGACCACTGCTAGAAGTATGGCATCCACCGCGAGTGCTATGAGTATGCAAACTCCTATATCAGTGCAAGGGGGAGGAACTATTTCCATCCCCTCTGCATTGTTATTTGGATCTACTACCAGCACATAATTCCATTCCATCCACAAGTGGAAGTTCCCAAGTACATGCATCCAATTTTGGATTCTTCCCTTTTGGAATGCCCTCTCAAGGTATTCCTTCAGTTCCATTAAGTGTACCATTAACTACCTCCACGTCCATGATGAGTGGATCAACTTCTTTTCAGGGTTTCCCCTTTGGAAGTGGTCATATACCACATTCCAATTTGACGGTAGGGTTTATGCCTTTTCCTTTCATAGGTCAAGGTGCTAATCCTTTTCAGAGTTGGACAAACCCTGCAGTTAGTGGGATAGGAATTGGGAATTAGATTTTTGGCCAACAAGGGAATGTGCCGTATTCCTTAGTGAATTCATTTCAAAGTTTTCCACCCTTAGCTAAAGCTTGGAACCCCTACAAAGGGTTGTCAGCTTCTTATAATAATTCATTAGGGGGAAACTTTGCCGGTTACAAAGGTTTTTTGGATAGAGTTGGTCAAACTCTGAGTTTTGCTGGACCACAAGGGTCACCTTTTGGTTCAGCAGGTTCTATTAGTTACTTCGGGCAACCTAGTACCTTTTAAAATCCAGGTCATTCTTTTCCAACTTTTGGGACCCCACCCAATTTGGGTGGATCCCCAAGGTCCTCCGCGACTTCCGTTTCTGGCCACACTCAATATGCCAAACTTGACTAAGTTAACGAATGATCCGATCAGATACAATCTAGCTTGGCCTCCGGTCCCAACCAAACTTCCATGGATATCCCAAAATTCGAGGGGAAGTGTGGTGAAGACCCGGGCGACCATGTAACCACATTCCATTTATGGTGTTCATCTAACTCCTTGATCGATGATTTGATCAGGTTGAGACTATTTAACTGCAGCTTAACTAGGAATGCGGCTAAGTGGTATATAGAGTTTCCAGGGGGCACCTTTACATCTTTCACCAATTTGGCTAACATTTTTTAAACTATTTCCAGTTGCCTATCCGTTACGAAGCCGGGACTGAACGTCTGGCCAATTTTCATCAGGACACGACTACTCACATTTTTGATCATATTTAGGAATGGAGATGGAGAAAGAGGCTCATCAAAGTCGAAATTCCACCTGAATTACATCTTGAATGGTTTTTAAAATCATTACAACCTGGGATCTCCAAGGATGTTTCTATGTCAAGGGTGTTTTCAAAAGAGGAGGCTATCTTTCGCGCCCAACAGTTAGAAATGATATATTCTTAGTCTCGGACTCTTCAGAAAATATTGCCTGATGCTCCTAGATCCACAATTGATATAGCCAAACCGAAGCCAAGTCTGAATGCTGACGGTATTGTTGGATCGATTGATGCAAATGCGGTGAACCCGAATCAATTGCAGCAGTTGTCTATACAAACTGCTTCTTCCAATCATGCTACATCGTCTATTACTCCACCTTCTCAACCTTCTTCTGTAAACATCATTCAGGCTTCTAACCCCAAAGGAAATCGAAATTCTGATGGGAAGAAGAAGGGATGAGGTAAAAAGAAGAATCGAGATGGGAAGGGTAATGTGAATAAGCTCGACAATAATGCTAGTGAGGGCAGTAAAGAGTTTAAGAAGAAAGTTAAGTTTCCATGCAAGTTATGCAGTGGAGACCATTTGACTCATCTCTACCAAAAAATTCAAGATGCTTAGTGCTTGTTAGTGCAACAAGGATCTTCTAGCTCCCAAGCTGTCTTAACTAACCCTTTCCCCAAGGGTAACAGTTGCTTGCTGGTGCGAATTCAAACCCTTGTACCTCAGTAGGGGGCAACGAGGAGGGGGACAATTCTTCAAATGTTTTCATGATGGGTTCTCATGTCAACATGGCCACACGGTCACATGATTATGGTGAAGCTGAAACATCCAAGGATAAATTTGTTCCCGGAACTACGAATCCACTTCATATTGAGTGACCCTCTATCGAGTCTATACCTCGGATACCGAAAGGTTCCGCCAAATGTGCGACTATCAACCTTAATGCTAGGGCAACCCAGAACTACTCCATTGTAGAAGATCTGGCTCAAAGTCCATGCACTATGTCTGCTTTAGAGGTCCTCCAGTTGTGTCCAGCTCAACAAAGTGCTTTTCTTTCAGCGATAGGGGTAGTTGATCCAAACAATTCTTTAGTGCTCACTTTTGACATGCTCAATGTCAAAAAGAGACTTCCTCATCATATGGCTTTTCAAATAAAATATACTTACCAGAAAACTAACATTTTTTGAACAGTTATAGATGAGGGAGCTTCCACATGCGTAATGTCTATGTCATGTTGGAAGACCATTGGATCGCCTTTGGCTGTTCCTTTACCTACACTCTTGCAGCATTTGGCGGACATTCTCATATGCCTCACGGGATTATCCCGGCCTTTCCTATATGTGTTGGAGGAAAGGTCGTTAATATCAAAGTGGAAATCATTGATGCCAACGTAGATTACAATCTCCTCTTAGGAAGAACTTGGATTTATGAAATGGATGCCGTCATTTCAACTCTATTTCGAGTCCTTTGTTTTCCTCATGAGGGGAAATTTTTTAAGGTTGATCAATTGGATTATTCTCTAGTTGATCCCCGTGCAAATTCGGATTCTACTATTCCATTGGTGGATAATCCGTGTCAACCTATCAAGAATCTAGGAGTTGGGATGTATTCTTCATTGATGGGTACATTTGATCTTCCCACTCCTATAGCTAGAATCAATGTCATCTCATCCTCGAAAGAGTCTTCACGGGAAGAGTTCTTTCAGACTCGTTATTTTTTAGACCCTTGGACCTTGCCTTCACCTACAACCACATTAGATGAAGGACAAGTTGGTGGAATGGCATTTCCTATGTCTACAGTAGAGCTTAGATATCATTCTATCGTTAACTCTGTAGATGACTGTTATCGGGAAATCTAGTGTCTATGCAGAGCTGTTAGTCCCACTAAGACTGGTAGCTATCTTAGAAACAAACAAACTAAAACTACTTTTGTTTTCCTTTATGAGAAGTAGATAAGAGGGGAACAAAGGAAACCAACCTCTGTCTTGCGCTTGGTTCCTTGTTTGATTCCTCTCCCTTCTGATAGATCTTTGCCACTCGCTTCCTCGTCTACCCAGCTTCAAAGAGCACCTGTGGAATCAAAGCAGCATAACACTATCCAAGAACATAGATCTACTATCACAAACAATATAGGACCATATATATATTGACCACACAAATGCATATATCATCAATCATACAAGAATGTGGAGGAAAAATTGAATAGCTTTATTAATATCAAGAATAGCAAAGAGGATTACAACCAATTGTTTTGACCCAGCGTCATCCTCTCAGCAAGAAAGCCCTTCTTCACCTCATGAAAAGCTTAGATCACCCAACACTATGATGTTACACCAAGAAACCAGCAGCACTTCCTTACCAGATACAAAATTCCAGCCTCTGGATCTCTGGGATGAGGGATCCATATATAGATGATTGCAGGGAGGTGAGTTAGCTTCTGAGATTTGATTAGTGTCCTCTATCTGATAGTTCTTGATTCCACTTGGAAATTGATGATCTCTTACTCATCCCTGGGTGAATTCAGAGAGGTAAGTGTCATAGGAGAAGTTTTTGGAAGATTCCATGTCGAACCACCTTGCAAACTGTCTCTACCATTTGTCCACTCTCGCTCATCGCACCCTGCAGAAGAGCTATCCAGTATGCATCACACCTTTTACTCTGGGCAGGTGGGATGCATCACACCTTCTGCACTGGGCAATCTGTATGGTCCTGATTTGACTAGTTTTCTGTGGAGAACTTCTGGGAGATGATGTAATTAGCTGACCTTATTCCTTTAGGGTGTGAAACAACAGTTTTAGGGACTTAGGAGCCCTTGGTTTATGAACATATATGATTGGGGTTGCAGTGCCCAAAAATGTCTATAACAGTTGCCCCCTAAAGCATGAGGTCATTAATCTTTTGATGTCGGGTGAAATGCTTTATCATGAGGATCCAAAGGATTTTCGAGCTGGAAGGCGACCTATAATAAGATACAATACAATAAATTATATTCATAATATTTTCATGATCTAGATGAGGTGGGAATTCCCATGCTCAGCTTTATAAATTCATTTTCATGTACATAGGACAGACAATCATCTGTGTGCAGACTGATGATTCTGGTAGAGCCATCATCCCTTAGATTGGATGATTATCTGTGCAGCAATGATGTACATTTGATGTCTTTATTTTCCTGAATATATATCGCAGCCCGGATGGATGAAACTAGATTTGGGGTCTTCAATCTCGTTCGATCTTCACTCAAAGTACAAGTCGATCCATGTGAGAGATGTTCTGGAGTCGAACATGGAAAGACATCGCCTGATTACCAGCCAGTGATGTAAGCTGTTAACAGGCGCGAGAGGAATCACCGATAATGATGATGACCCTCAAGGTACGACAGTACAATTCATGTGGTGTGAAAAAAGGAGGCGTCGAACACCACGCAAAATCTTTAGGTCGAAGGCCATTGATGTAAACCTATCACCGGAAGTGAGAAACTTGCCATTGAGGCATGCAAGCTTCAAAGTACTGAAAGGGTTGTTCCTAGATCGCCTTCCTAGATAATGAGCTGATGTCGACAAGAAGCGATTCGTCATAGGAGGGACTTAATGAATCCCACATCTACGACACGGAATGGAGCCAATGATTTTAATGGAGGTGAAAACGATCTGATGATATAAGGTTTAGGGTGGAGGTCATGAAAGGATGGAGCGTGAATGTATTGTAGTGGATGAGACACAGGTGAATTCTCTGAGCGACTTCTCTTGAACATACCGGCAACACTGACATGATGGATTGGTAGCGTTAACCCCAAATGTGGATGGTGTGATAAACCAATGGTGATATGACCAGTGAACGGAACAACCCAACTCGACTTGGATGCGGAGTGAAAGTGTCATGTTCAAGAGCGACTTGCTACCAATAAAGTTTCTTCAAGTTTTCTTCCCAATTTTTCCCAAGTCATTGCTAACCAGTACCTCTTTATTTTTGTCAAGATTGAGGAGGATAACATATGCTTGTTCTATAATTTTCCCTTCAGGAAAACCCATCGCTATGTTTTAACGAGCCTAGTGATAGTGAAACTCATTCTTGTCTGTATGGACAAGTTTGTCGCTATTCGGTTTTAATGAGTTTAACGACAAAGATAATTCGGTCCTTTTCAATTTTAGAGAGTCTGAAAGGGACGTAAAGAAAACTCCAATAATCCCTTTTCATCTTATAATCCCTTAAGTCTGAAAAAGTATAAAATAATACAAAAGGGATGAATTTTCGGTAATTTTAACGAGCTGAACAAAACAAGCGCTCGATCTTTTTGTGTAATAATCCCTCAGGTCCAAAAATATTAAAATCTAGAGGAGGGATAGCACTTTTAGTCACTTTAACGAGTTGGAGAGGCTAATTGCTCAGCAATATTTTCATATTTTACGAGTCAGATGAAAAGAGCTTAAAGGAGACTCCTTTTTCGAGGAACGAGTGATAAATTCGTGTAGCGGCTGATTCCAGGTAAGGTTTGGAATTTTCCAATCACAACAGTGTCACAAAGATGGCTAACAGGATCACTCTTCGCAACTGTTCCTAAAAAAGGGTAAACAATCAAATGGAGGTGAATGATCGGCCAATACAGAGTGGAGGTGATGATGGGAACACGACCAAGGCTTCAAAGGCTGATGATAATGCATTCACGATGGTTATTTACTGGAAATTGGTTCATTTTTTAATGAATGAGCTTAAACATTGGGGGAAACATTTGCTCACTGCTTATGTTTAATTTTTAACGAGCTTGAACTCCACATAAAAACTGCTCGATATAATGGTCATTGATTACCTTGATTTTACCATTAACAACTTTGTTCCTTCAAAGGTTGTACTACATATTCAATTGCTTCATCAAACTAGTTAGAAACGAATAATATATGTTTGAAAAATGAGTCAAAACACTAATATTTTACTTGAATTACGTGAAAAGTAATTTAAAAGTGGTTTTTACCTCTCATTTTACCATTTCATTTGAACTTTGGTTTGTTGGAGCATTGGAGGTGCTTTCCCCCTTTATTTTAACTAGCTGATTCCAGGAGATTCCGTGGATGATTCTTGGCGCCGTCTGGACCAGGTAAGAGCTAAACCTGAGATCATTAGTTTCATTCTTTCCTTTTTGAATTCTGAGCATGTTTCCTGGTTTTTCTGAGCCTCTGGGGTTTGAAAAATTCGCCCTGGCTCCATCGTACATTTCCTACATCGAAAAGTGTGATGCATACTGGCTTGACCATTGGCCAATCAGTATGCATCCCACCCAGTACACTGCTGGGGTGCAATGGGCGCAAGGAGGGAAACTTGTGCACAGTTTTTTCATGGAATTTTTGCCTGTTTTTCACCAAGTCATGATCCTGACTCTTCTCTTGTTTGTTTTCAGAGATTGATCGGAGAAAAATGACTGTTACATGGCAAGAATGTGAGCATGAAGAAGAGGACATGCTTGCTTTACATGATCCGGGTACAGTAACTGCACTGCGGAACTGTGGCCTGCTGAAGTTTTTTCGCATCTCTAGCATGAGGCAACAAATCAACTTGTTGCAATATTTTCTCAATGCATGGGATCCTACTAACGAGGTGTTCCAGATTAGGGGCAAATCCATCCCCTTGACTGTCGTGGACATCTATTTTTTGACCGATTTATCGAGGCGTGGTGCCCCTATCTCATTATCAGGTTCGGCCTGTGGGGGTGAATCTGTGAGAGATTATATTCGCCGGTATTGCAGAGAGGGATCTCAGCCGAGTAGGGATGGCAAGATCAATATCCAAGATGTCACTAACAGGTCCTTGAGAACCATTCTGTTCACTTTTGCTAGACTGGCTGGTAGTGCGGTTCTTCATGTGGCCAACAGGTCTTATATGCAGTATGCCTTGGAATGCCTTGAACCAAAGGTGTTCAATTGGTGTGATTCAATACTCCTTGTGATGAAAGAACAACTGACCAAGGTAAAAAATGAAAGATTTAAGAACTTTGGTTATGGTTCTATTTTGACTGCTTTCACCTTGGTAAAGATCCCACTGATGCAGCCACAGTATTTCACTTGGTTTACCTCCACTGACTGAGCCATGGATGCAGAGATGGGTTGACTTCATGGCTCGACATGCAAGTCAGTCACAGATTTCTTTCTCTGATACCTTCTTTGAGTGGTTCAACCATCAGCAGATGGCTTTTTGCCGAGTGTCCATATGCTGGTATGGATTTCCGGGGTGATCCGAATTTGGCACTGTCGGTTGGTGAGCAGTGGGGTGCCATAGGTAAATTCTCTAACCATATTCCGGTTTATTGATTTTCCTAATGTTCTTATATTTTATTTACTCAAGACTAATAAAAAATCCTGTGCTCATGCAGACATTGGACCAGTTTGACCAGCGGTACGTCCGAGAGTGCCAGCTACCCTTCCGGCAGGAGAGGCTCTACATGAGCTATTGAGCTATTGAGTTTTTCCACGGACAAGCTAGTCATGCAAGAGGTTGCATACCACATCTCCACAGGGTTATCAATAGGATTGTATAGGAGGAGGAAGGCACCATGTCCTACTCTTCCTTTGCAGATTGGGTTGTACGAGATACTTACCTTGAAGGATATGGATGCCGAGGCTGAGGACTTGAAGAAGTTTGGGTCTGGCACCAAGAGTTTCAATCTGTATGATCCCCACTGCATATTCAAGAACCACTATGCAAAGGTGTATTACCCATGGATCGATGGGGCATGTCATTGGCGAGAGGAAGATCCTTATAAGTATTGCTATAGCTCCTCTAGGCTCAATGAACCGTTCAACATGGTTGTAGAATGGAAAGAAGCACTACAGGCAACAACAACATAGGAAGAAACAAGAAAAAAATTAGTGAGAATCAAACTGGCACAAGACAAATGCAAGAGGAAGATTTCCCAGAGCGCAGACACTGATCAAAGCTACAAGTTCAGAGAAGATCCTCTTATTGAGAGAGTAGCTTTGGAGATAGATGAAAATAGGTGACAACATGAAAGGAGAGTAGAACGAAAGAAGAGAGATAAGAAAAGGTTGGAAGATACAGAGAGGAAGTTGTAGGAAATAGAAATGAAGCTAAAAGCAGAGCAACAACTCATGAGGAGAGAAAGGGAAGAAGAGCAGAGATAGGAATAGGAGGAAAGGAAAGGCACACTAACAGAGAAAAATGTGCCTATACAAGTTGAGACAACAAAGAAGCCAATAGATGAAGAAGAGGGTGAGGAGGTGTAGGTTTGAGAATTTTCTCATTAGGTTGAGTAGATGGTTGAGACAACAGACATGGAGACAGAACAGGAGCCATAGGACCAAGACACTGATCTCATGCTGAGAGGATATGAGGTCGCACCAAAATCTCCACTACTTGCAGAATCACAACCAGTCCTGAGCGATAAAGGAGAGGTTTTTCTCCTTGATGATGATCTAGAGATGGACATGTACAATCTGTCATTCGACAGGTCACAACATAGGATTGCACATGCATGTAGAAAACTTCTCCTAGATGATAACACATCACCTACGTACATAGAGGAAAGGGTTATTTTATCAGATGTTAGAAAACATCCAGCTGCCATTGTTGAGGCTTCTCAGGCTTATGTAGAAGCCACGAGTTTGACGATCATTTTATTGATAGTAGAGAATGATTAGATGGTGAATGAAATGCAAGAGGCTAGGTAGAGAACAGAGCAGTCCGCAGGATCCACTATGGTAGAAATGAAGAAAGAAATACTTGCGGAGATATAAACTTTGGAGACCCCAATGCAGACAATGTATAGAAGATTTGTCACGTGCATAAAGTAGTTGTCCATCTATACGATTTTTAGTAGCAATGCACAAAGACAACCCAAACTCTCATGGACATACATGTTTCCATTGTGCATGTACATAAATGGATAATGAGGTACAAAGGGGCTGCATTTTTCTTGCACAAGATGATGAAGCCATAGGCAGAGCTAGACAAAGCATGGATTTAGGTGTTGATCTAGAACTATGAGTAACTCCCTCTGCTCATCACCAACATTGAGGATTCCTATGCACAATTCTACAATAGTTTGGCTGTCATAGTGAGGAAACATAAGATCCCTTCCATCAGAACCCTCACTGAAGTCATGATGAAGAACCAAGTCATGTTGGAGGTCGACGGGTACATAGTGCAATTTATGCGTGAAGCCACCAATGATGACTTGTAACTAAGTACCAAGAACATGCAGAATCATATTAGTGGTCCAACCACACTCACGAAAGTGCTGCACATGCCTCCGGATGAGCTGGACAGATGTTTCAAAACCATATACCTAAAAGCCATGGAGGCAAGAATCCACTACGATAAAGACATCACCAAATAGTACGGGGACACAATAGTGAAGTACCAAGCTTGGTATCAATTCTTCAAAGAAGATCATCATGAGGAGGTTACCGAGTTGGTCATTCCCCAAGACCTCGAGTGATGTTGTTTGTCTTGTTAGGCTGACTCAAGCCTATTTTTTTCCCACACAGGTATATGTGGAAATTGTATTATCGTAAATATATTGTATGTGAAATTCCACGTGTCACTAGTGGAATATGAACATTCACTATGTAATGTGAAGAGTCATGAGGGTAGTCCAAGAGTCAAATGGGAATGCCAAAGGTCACCCCACCCTTTGCAATATATACAAACTCATAACTCATAGTATAGGCTTTTTGGGAGCCAATATTTTAGCTAGGCATTGCTTAGTGAAGGCTTGGAGAGTATTGTGACTAGCCTTGGCTTCTCCACAGCAGAGAGCGAGTACATCTCTTTGGAGGAGCAGGTAGTGTTTATTGTAACTTTACACTATTTGAGCTAGTGGCTATCAATGGTGTATGTATGGATAGAACTTTAACTTAATATGTATGTATAGATATATATATATATATATAGATATATATATATATATATATATATATATATATATCTATATATATATATATATATATATATATATATATATATATATATATATATATATATATATATATATATATATATATATATATATATATAAATATAACTAAGCCAACACGTTTTCATGCATAAGTTGTTATTGTAGTTCGACTATTCTAGTTACTTTAGCAATGTATGTTATTTAACTTACACATTTGTGTATGAACTATTTTGTGAGTGATTGTATGAATCTTGTTGAAGACGTGTTGTTGTATGAATCTCTCACTTTGGATTGTGGGCTATTTGTTGGTCATCAAAATTTTCCTTTTTTTAACCTTATGCTTGCCCTAACTATGCTACCTAAACCTCTACTTCACAACTAAATTAAAACCTTCACACATGGTTCTTGGTCTCATTTTGTGATTTTATTGGATATGGATTATAAGGGCTTATTTTTTACTAAAAAGGTTGAATAGGCTTAATTTTCTTTGTGACTTATCTTTTCATATTCCTTAAGGCATGGTGAGTAAATGTCATTAATCAAAGTCAGAGTTTAGTTGATGGAGGATTCACAGTTCTTGTACTATCCATCCTTCCTATACCAGGTGGACAACCAACTCATTCATTTCAGATTGACTCCAAAAATACTACACTTGTTAAGGAATGGTGTGCACCTCTTGCCCAACGTTTGTTCCATTTTTCGCATTGTGTTTAGAGCATTATGGATGAGCTAAAGACAAGCTTGGAGCATTATGGATGGACTAAATATGGAGGTCGGTCGTTGTTCAAACACATTTTCCTATTAAGTTTTCACCATGGAAGAGAGCTGAGTTTTTATGAATAAAATAGGGATTCTCGGATAGGCTTAGCTAGCAATACTGTGAAGGATTTTTGATATAGTGTTGTTGTAGTTTTGTAATCTTGTATTGTCCTATCTCTCTGGGGTAGATCCATGGTTTTACAATGTGTATTTGTAGAATACTTTGATTAAAATAAGGGGTTGATGCTAGTTTCATATTTTGGTTCGTATCATTATATATAATGTTTCCTTCAAGCATTTGATTTCAGAGTCTTCATAGAGGGAAACGAGCTGGTTGGATAGGGACCAGCTAACCCAGCTCGTTCTCCCTATCTTTCATAAGTTGTTTTTATCTGGTTAGGTCAGTGTGAAGATAGTGATTTCTTTTACATGCTTAAGCTTGCTGATTTTATGAAACACTTATGAATGTTTTGTGCATGATATCAGATCTAAGGATTCTCTGTGTGACTGAGTTAATTTCCATTTCCATTTTTAGTATTTCTTTACGTTCTTGAAATTATTACACTATTTTGTCCTTTTTTCTGAGAAATGTTTTCTGAGTTATTTCCGAAAGATTGGTTAAATTTATAAGTTTGAAGTTTAAATCATTTTCCTTCCAGCATATGTGTTCCTTATATGAATAAAAACTTTGGCGATATAATAACAACTATGTATGTAAATATTAAACTATAACAATTTCGTATATGAACGCAACTTGAACATTATTAATTATAGGGATCGTTTATGGTGCCTTTTCGAGATTAACAATTTTATGGAATTTATCTTTCAACGCAGAGTTTATCTATTATTCTGACTGAGATCTAAAAAGGTTAAGTTCTGACTTTTGGATAGGCACTCTTATTTACAATGCAACTGTGCTTCCTTTCCTTCCGTTGCGAGGTTTCCTTTTGAGCTTTAACAATCATTTTCATTGAGTGTTTGTTTTGTATTTGGAGTATTTTTATTAAAGTTAAAGCTTAAGTTTTTCCTCTCTGTTTTCATTTATTTCCAACTATAACACATTCATATTCAAGTGAAGGGTAATTGGAACAAGTTTGTCCTAGTGCAGGAGAAATGCCTTCTAGTGTAGGAACAATGAGCTATTAGTATAGGAATAGACCTTTCTGGTACAGGAACAGAATGTTCCGGTACGGGAACAAAACATTTCAATATAGGAACAGAGAATTCCTGTACCCAAAAAAATTATCCTAATGTAGGAACGAGACTTATTTTAGTACAAGGACATGCTTGCTCTAGTATAGGAATGAGAAATCTTTAGTAAAGGACACAAATTTATAAGTATAATAGAATATCATTCCTTATGTTCTTTTTAAAGCATTGGAGTTTTGATTATAGGAACATATTTCATTTTCCAGCATTCTTTTCAGATTGATTGCAAGGCATGCTTTAATTTTTCTGTCAAGGTTTCTTTGCAAGTATTTTTCTTGAATTGAATCTAGTACCCAGAGTGGCTTGGTGTTGTTCTGTTGAAGGTTTTCTTTGCAATTTCATTTCCTGTTGATTCTGCAAAATTTAGTTAGAAGGTTAGAATTAGGATTTATAGAATTTAAACCAAAATACTTTGGCATTTTCGTGCTACGCCTCTGAGCTTATGAAGCCCCAATTTGACAAATTAAGTGTTGAAGAAGTTTACTAAACTGTAACTCTGATGCCCAACATTTTGGCGCCATTGCCAGGGAGGCGATTAGAAGGAATTTGGTAAATATTTTTTTCTTTTTCTGCAATAGGGGTAAGTCTGCTTTATTTTTTTTTCACATAGTGTGCTTCTATTGTTTGAAGGAATTTTATTTGAATTAATTTGTGTGCTGTATTCTTTTTACTACAGCATTTGGTTGAGTTTTTCAACAAGTTTTTCAATTGTTATTTTTGGTTGATTTATTTTAAAATGTATGACTAGAAGAGGTAGGGGTCCGAAGCCTAATAAGGGATGAAGACATCGTGATAAATCAGAAAATGTTTCTCATATTGGGCTCTTGCAAGAAGAAAGTCCAAGAAAATTCAGACCCACCACGTTGGTAATGTCCACCCGAACTCTCGAGACAATAGTTCAAGCATTTCACAACTAGCGGGTGGAGGGAAAGAGACTACTGGAACTCAAAAGATCATCCTAAACCATAGTCCACTTTCACATTGTGTTGAGAGTGGTTTGATTGGAAGAAGAAGGATGGAGGATCATGCTGAAGGAACTGGTGAGAATCAACCAAATGAGGAATAATCCACCTTTGGATTTCCCATTGTGGATCTGAATGGAGTAGTTCAAATGAAGAATATTCCACCCTCCGTTCTCCCTCATTTCCATGGTAAGGTACACGAGGACCCAAATTATTTTTTATTTGAGTTTGATATACTGTGTAGAAGCTATGATTATTCTTCAGATGTCCAAAAGCTAAAACTATTTCTTGCAACTCTCAAGGATTCAACATTACACTGGTTCATGGGTTTAGGAGCAAATAATATAGCCTCTTGGGAACAAATGAAGAAAGTATTTTTAACTAAATATCAGGAATATTGGAAAACAAGAGAAATGTAGGATGATATTTTCACTATTGCACAAGGTGAAGAAGAGACCTTGGAAGATTACTTAGAAATATTTTTATACATTCTTCAAAGGTCGAAACACAAATTTGATTTAAGTACTATTAGAACCTTGTTCTTGCGAGGAATTATTGATGATGCTAGAAATAATTTGAACTTGTTAGGACAAGGGGATATTGCTCAAAAGAATTTTGATAAGATTTGTGACTTGTGCAGGAAATTTTCATGGACTCAATCTAGATCTGATAGAGGAATTCAAATTAATTCTAAAAATAGAAGATTTGGATCCACTTACGATATGATTATTGGTTTGGAAAATAAAATGGACAATATGAGAACTAAAATTATGAGTACTTTTAGCAAACAAATATATTCTTTAAAATTTCAGCAAAAATTAGTAGAAGAGCAAGAAACATTGTCCATTTATTGTCCTAAATGTAGGAAAAAGTATCTTTTGCGTGAATGTCTTGTAGATTTTAAGAGTGCTAATAAATATGTGTATGTATAGGAAAACATTCTACCGATGAATGCCCTTCTATACCGGGATCGAAACATGCATTCAAAGCAGAGCATCTGGAACCTGAGTCACTACATGCTATGGGAGCACGAAAATCATGGCCTTAGGTAGGTAAATGTATGACTCCTAAACATACTCCGTACTTTTCTGGTCATAATTCACCACCATATTCCTACCAAAATACAAATTACTCTCAGTCTAAACAACAAGGGCATGAATTTTAGTATGGACAATCACCTCCACCTTTGCAACAATGGTGGAGAGGATCACCACACTATCACTACCCTACATCAACACAGTCATATCCCAATACTTATGCACCTTATCCCCATGGCCCAGTCTACAATGCCACAAAATTTTCCTCAACAAACTCAGGCCATGCCATCATTTCCATTACCACCACCTTTTTGACCACCTCAACTTCTTGCACAACTAAGTACCAAACCTAAATAATAAAGCGGTGCACATGATCCATTCTACCAGACCACTTCCTTTCCCTGTTTATCAGACTGTGCTGATTGGGATTAATGGCCTTCGATTGAGATCGAGAAGGGTAGTAAATCTAGAAAATAAAAAACAAAAACAACCCATGGTGATAATTAAGGAGAAAAGTGAGAAGGAAGCTCCCAATCATTCGAAATGAGATGCTACCATTTGGCCCATTCCCACACATTTAGAGCCCTTACCATATTGTTCAAACCAACCTCCCTTTCCAAAGAGGCTGATTATGGAGAAATATGACCTCATGCCCGAGTCTAACTTGGTTACTGAACTTAGGAATCTTTGTATAAAGGTTCCTTTGCTTCAGGACATTAAAGAGATCCCCATATATTCTAAAATTATTAAGGATCTTTGTCTTAAAAAACTAGGGAGAAAACACGTAGAGCCTCATACTATCCAGTTTGTTGGAAGAGTCACTGAGTTAATGGCAGGGAGTGCTTAAATGGAAAAATATACCCAACCTGGAAACCCAGTTGTTTCTATCTAGATAGGTGATGTCCTTGCCTACAATGTATTAATATACCTAGGAGTACCTATCAATGTTATGACTAGGCAAACCAGTGAAGAACTTTGGTTGGACCACATCTGCCCTACCCCTTCTGTGCTTGAACTTACTGAACGATCTAAAATCAAGCCAGATGGTGTATTATATGATGTGGTTGTTTTAATTGTTTCATGGAAATACCCTGTGGATTTTATTGTGCTTTGGCCAAAAAATCCTATTGGAGGACATCCCTTGATTTTGGGATGACCATGGCTAACCAAAATAGATGGCTATATAGGATTCCACTTTAGTGATATGTATATTTATCATGGAGATGCTAGAAAAAAGGTCACCTTGTATCCACCTGCTAGACTATGACAGTAGTGATGACGAGACTTGATTTGTTTCTTTGACCATCAATATACCAAGTCAACCGAGGAGGGTGAGATTCAGGATTTCTTAAACAACTTTGATATTATGCCAAATTTTGACTCACTATCTCATATCTTTAGCCCGATTTTTCAAGAAAACTATGATTCCCAACCCTTTCCACTATAGGGTTTAGCTACATCTACTAGCATTCTCGAGTCGGAGACCACTGTTGTTGAGATTAGTCGAGGAAAATCTTTATATATTAGTTAAGACTTGGACCAATCCCAACAAGAGTAGCTTGTGTGCTCGTTACTGGAGCTATGAGGAAATGAAAGTTATCCCTCCTGATAATTGCACTCATCATATTTACATTCAGGAAGGAGCTCGACTTGCTTGACAACCCCAAAGGCGCATGAATCCCGCACTAAGAGATATTGTTAAGGAAGAATTAAAAAAACTCTTAGATGCTAGATTTATCTATCCTATATTTGATAGTCAGTGAGTCTCTCCACTAGTGATAGTTCCAAAGAAACATGGGAGATGGTGTATTTGTATTGATTATAGAGAACTAAACAAAGCCACTCTCAAGGATTATTTTCCCCTTCCATTTATCAATCAGGTGCTTGATACCCTCACTGGTAAAAATTACTTTTCATTTTTAGATGGCTTTAGCATTTATAATCAAATACAAATCACACCCGAGGATCAAGAAAAAACCACTTTTAACTATCCATGGGGAATATTCTCCTATCAAGTGCTTCCTTTTGGACTTTGTAATGCGCCAACTACCTTTCAAAGGGAAGTATTGGCCATTTTTACCGACCTTGAGTGCGTAGAGGTTTACATGGACTATTAATTTAGTATTTTGTGATTCTTTCCAAGAAGCCCTAAAATATTTAGAAATTTTTTTTCGTTGCCAAGAAGCCCACCTTGCTTTGAGTGATAATAAATGTAGATTGATGTGTAAAGTGAGGCTATTTCTTGGTCAACTTATCTTTGACAAAGGTATTCAGGTAGACCCAACTAAAATAGAAGTTATCTTATGTCTTCCTGCCCCCAAAACACAAAGGGAGGTGAGAGGATTCCTTGGACATGCGGGGTATTGCTGGAGATTCATTGAAAATTTTTCTAGGATAGCTACTGCTATTTTTCGACTCTTAGCTAAGGATAGTGATTTCTATTGAACTAAAGCATGCCAACAAGCTTTTAAGGAGCTGAAGAAAAAATAGTACAGGCACCAGTATTGAGGGGACCTAATTGATCTTTTCCATTTCATATTTCATCAGATGCCTCAGATACTGCTATCGGCACAACTTTAGAACAAGAATAAAATCAACAATCCTACGCTATCTACTTCATTAGTAAAAACTTGTCACCTTCCAAATTGAATTATATCGTGACCGAGAAAGAGCTTGTAGATGTGATATTTTCTATTAATAAATTCAGACACTACATTACAGGTTATGAAGTACTTGTATATATAGACCATTCTTTCATAAAATACTTAATGAATAAACCTTTGACTAGTGGTAGAGTGACTAGGTGGTTACTTTTACTACATGAACTTAATGTTACCATTATCAATAGACCAGGAAAAATTGAATGTTTTAGCTAATTATCTTTCTAGATTAAACAATCCTGGTGAAATAATTTCTGTAGATGATTCATTTCCTGATGAGAATATTTTTGTTGTGTCAACAAACTCTCCTTGGTTTACAGATATAGCTAATTACTTAGTTACAGGAAAAGCACCGCCTCATCTATCCACTTGAGAGAGATGGAATATTATTAAGAAAAGTTCCTCATATTCCTAGATTCAGAGAGATGTCTTTTACACCGGACCTGATCTTATTATTCATAGATGTGTGAGAGAGGAAGGAGTATTTGATATCTTGAATGTTTCCCATGATGAACCTTATGGGGGCCATTTTGTTGATAGAAATACAACATATAAAATGCTCTGTGATGGCTACTTTTGGCCTTCCTTTTCAAGGATGCCAAAAAGTAAGTCAAGGATTGTGATAGTTGTCAGTGAATGGGCCAACCCAGTCAAGCCAATGAAATTCCTTTGTGTCCTCAAGTTATGATTAAACCCTTTGAAAAATGGGCTATCGATTTTGTAAGAACTATAGCTCCAACATCCTTAAACAAAAGACATCTTGATTTGCACATAGTTTGTAACAAAATGGGTAGAAGATAAAGTTGTTTGTTTTGCCACTGAAAACGTTGATGTTGAATTTGTATTTAGTGAAATTTTACCTAGATGTGGTGTTCCTAGAGAAATTGTTTATGACAATGGACCTCAGTGTGTTTCTGATCTGGTGAAAGGTATTATGGATCAATATAAAATTCGGCACATGAAATCAACAACGTACCACCTTTAGGCAAATGACCAGATAGAATCTACTAACAATTGATAGAGTCGATTCTTACAAAAACAATGAACCCTCATAAGAAAGATTGGGCGAACATGTTACCTGAGGCCTTATGGGCTTATAGAACTACCTCAAGTAACAACATAGGCCATACACCTTATGAGTTGGTGTACGGAAAGCAAGTCCTATTGTTGATTTTATTCCAGATCAAAAATTTTAGAACTCTTGTCCAATTAGGATTAGATATCTCAGAAACAAAACAACAACATCTCTTACATTTGGATGAACTTGATGAAATTAGAAGGGATGTTGCCAAAAAAATACATTAATGCAACAACAATAAAGGAAATGGCATCACAAGCTGTTAAAAAAAAGGCAGTTCCAACCAGGTGATTGGGTACTCCTATATTATTCTAAATTCAAACATTTTAAAGGGAAATTTTGTACACGTTGGATGGGACTGTATGAAGTGGTGAAGGTATTTGAAAATGGAGCAGTAGAAAGAAATGCCATTGATGGACACGAATCAATTTTCCTTGTAAACAAGCATATACTTAAAGTATATTTTCAGCCCACTACCAAGGAAAAATTTATACAACAAGTGCAACAGCAACCAGAATTAAGAATGGTAGGTAGTGATGCCAACTTACTGCAAATCTGATTTCTCTTTTCCAATAAAAAATAAACTAGAAAATTAACAAATTGAAAAAATCTCTACCTATGACTGTGAAAATCAACTTGCTGACATGGTTATGGAAGGATCCGCCTGAAAACCAGCATGCTAGTGGGTGGATCATTTTTTTTATAATAAAAAGGGATGTTACTTGATTATTATAAATGATGATTGTCATTGAGAAGAAACAGGTCTCTGTAAAAGTTTTCTGGTGACAACAAAATGACTGGTAGAGTTGAGCCCTTATCCAAGTTCAAGGCAATTGACATGGCATATTTCGCACAAGTAATGTAAAACTCCCGCTACAGTTAATTCATTCATGGTACAACACTATGTGGTAGAGACATCTGTGAATTGAGGTAAAAACTATGCCTTTCTTCTTGTTCCCTTTTTGTAATTTTCCCTATATTTCCTCTTTTTTCCTGGTTAAAATTTCCCTCCTATTCTTCACAAAGATTCCTGTCCCAACTTCTGTTTTCCCTCTTTTTCCTGAAATTTCCCCCCCAATCCCTTTTCCTATATCCCTTTGGTGGTTTACCCCATTCTAAGTGCCCTCAATAATTTCCTTCCCTTTCTAAAAATTTATCCCTGTCCCTCTTCTTTCTTTCCCTCATAAAATTTTGCAGGATCTAATGAATCTTTGAAGACCTCACCTGATCAGATCAAGGAAGCATAATGGCACCTGGAAACTAGTGATAGAAGAAACTCCTTTAAATTCTGTAATTTATTGATGAATTCAGCCTGTGTATAACAAAAGAAATTTGATTTTGTGAGAATCCCTTATGTAGTACAGGAACTGCAACTTTTGGTGCAAGAATATGTTTCAGTATAGGAAATCTGGGTTCGGGTCCAAGAACCCTGTCACAGTACAAGATTTTCGTTGCAATCATGAGTTTAATGGATTGTTTGGATCATTATTTAGAAGTACGATGGCTATTTTTCAAAAGCCGCGATTGTTAAATTTTTTATTCGATTGACATTATTTATCATTGCCAATAGGAATACATATTTTAAGTGCAGGGATATTATGGTCTAGTTAACCTTTTTTTTAAAGCACTACCATGTTCCAGTTAAAATCATGATAGGATTCGGGGACGTGTGTGAAAGATTCCTTCCTTAACCAATTGATTAACTAAACCTTGTTACCTCTTTAATGATCTGGTTGTTATCATGTGTAAACCATTCATTTCCATCTTGAAATTCTAAACCACTGTTGCAACCGTTAATCATCATTACCTTGCTTGCATCGAAATCATACCAAATCTCCAGCCTTTCCAATCAAATTTTTACATTGATAGGGTGGCAGTATTTCTAATCACCAATATAAGTGGATAAGACGTTGAGGAATGCGAATTAAGGAACCAGTGCATGCAATTCAAATTTTACAAATACATAGATCATCAACACACCCTTAGTATTTTCAAAAATTTTATGTCCAGAAGGGTCTTCTTTGTAGGATTTTGTAGGAGAGTGGGAGTAGTGTAACCTTTGAATGATATGGCATCGGTTTGCATTAAGCCATGGTGTTGGCTTAGTGAGTCCTGACCCAGGTTCAGATTTAGTTGTGCTAAACAGATCCCTACACTACTGGCCCTTTCGGCATCAACCCACTAAGCACAGACTGAAGTCTCACGCGAAGCAGTATGGGGGGATGCTGGAACCAAGTTTCCACACCCGGAGATTAGCGTGATGTCATTTTATGCCCTAAATATGCCTTCATAGAGATTGATAAGCCTTTATGGGTTATCGATATAACTCCCTTTAATAAGCCTTTAGACCTCCGCGAAGGTCTACAACTACCTTTCACAGACCTTGAACAGACTAATCAACTACTTACGTGCATTAAATATTACTCTTAATCCAGCAATTACTCATATTGGCTAAAGTGTTCGATAACTTTAACTTACAAGAAGATATTCTTCGCGAAATCAATTAACATCAATTGCGTTCATATAACAATATAAATCAAATAAAGTTGTGCATCAATACAATCTTATTTCAGAAACCTATCATTTGTCACAAATAAGCACATGAATTCATAACAGAACTAAATAGACGAAACATAGGAATTTATGCAATAATCTTCTTTATTGATAATTAGTTCAAGCTTACAGACTGAAGACCTCCCCGCGCACTCAGCTGTAGGGGTCTGCGTAGTCAGTTGCAGACTCTACTTTAGGCCTCTGTGCACATAGCTATATAGCCTTTCTTCCTACTCTTCTGTACTAACTCTCTAGACTTCTCCCATAGACAAACTTCATTACTTCTTCCTTAGACATCCCAAGACACACTTATTTATACAATCCCATGGTCCGCAGACCATGGATAGATCCTCAAAAAGCTGAACTCAACTTACATAAAGAAGGGTAAAACCCTTTATGACTCTTTAACTATCTATGCGCTCCATGGCCACAATTTGTGGAGACTTTACATCTTTATACAACAAAACTTGGGCTTTTATCCCAAAATTGACCCTAGGGGACCCCATCCCAACAGGCCCCCAACAGAAAGATCTTGAATCACCTTCGAGTCACTCGACTGGTGCAGAGATCTTACTGCAAAGATCCCCTAGCTCCACTTGTGCAACTACTACCTCAACCGTGCTTTGTGTGGCTACCTGCTTGATCTATTCCACTAGCTTCTCTGTGGCTAGTCCTGCACTATCTTACTAGAATTTATGTTGTGTACTCTGCAATTTTGCCAATTTCTCCTGAATATTGGCAGAGACAATGAAGGCTTCATCCAATCAGGGCCCCAATTTGTCCTTGAGAATGACCTCTTTCCTCTACACTTCTTCCACCTGTGTAAGCATCTACTTCGCCTCCTACAGCTTGGCCAAGCATTGTGTTGTAGCAATGGTACATGTCGTTGCCCTTAATTCAACGTATTGTTGTTGGAGCTCCTGAACTTTTGTATTCAAGACCTACAGGGTGGGATCTTCCTATAGAGCCGTGACTAACTCCATTGCCTACTTAAACAACATGATCAGTCCACCACCATGACATCCACCGTCGCGACTCCATCTTTCACAGTGGCTTCATGTTGTTCCCTTACCTCTAGTAGGGTTGAAGGTTGTGACTTCAACTCCAGTTCAGTTATCTTTAGGTTCAGCTCAAACTGAACCTTGGCCACTTATGTCTTGGCATTGCACACACCTACAACCATCTTTTTGATCTTTGCCTCCAACGATGCTTCCTATGGAATATGAAATTCGAGCACCATTCTGCATGCTTTTGCCACCGCAGCTACTAGCTGGGTGCTCTATGCATGGATTATGTCCTTGGCCTTCAATGCCTTTATCTTCTCAATGAACATATGTTCGTTGTTCACTTGATACTCACTGATGAGGCTGAGTGCGCACTGCTCCTGAGCTATGAACTCTGTTGTCAAACCTGTATACAACGTGTGAAGGTATTAATTGGGGAGTGTGGCCAGGTTGAGGCAGATATTCTTCAAATAACTTACGATGGACTTGTTATCGGCTGCCTCCGCACTTAAGTCTCCATCTGGTAGTGGGACTGCTCAGAGATCGAGTGATTGAACCATCTCTTCTTCCTAAGTGGTCCCTGGTGCCAAACTCGTTGAGGCAATGTTGATCTGCCCTGCGCCTACTTGGATCTGAGTCGTCTGAATTTGTAGCTAACATGTTGTTGTTTCTCAAACTGCTACAGCAGGTCGGTAGTGGTATCGCACACCTTGTCTCCAATCTCATAAATGTTACCATCTGTCAAAGTAATTGGGTCAAATGATGGTTTGGTCGCTGATGAGCCTCATAAATGGGTAATTATATGGGCTCATTTCACCTCCTAACCTAGTCAAATCAATCATTCTCTTAGCTTATTATATGATTTTCTAATTATATTTATGCTTATAGAGTGAGTTGAGTTAGTTATGATGCCATGTGATTTAACATGTATTTAATGCAGATTATTGATGGATTTCGAGGTCAAAGTCAAGGATCTAGTGGTCAAATGGCAGCAATAACTTGAAGTAGACAAAGGAGAGGAATTATAGGAGGGAATCCCCTCATTTATTACTCATCACTTTGAATTCCCCTTCATTCACCTCAGAGTACAAGTAGGCGAATCATGCACTAGGAGGCAGTTGAGCAAGTGGAGGATGACTGATAGTTATCTTGAGTTTTGGGAGCCAAGCCCCCTTGATTTTAAGGAATCTGTTGGTCGCTTTAGATGTATAAATAGAGAGGCCTAGGGCCTCACTAGGGTTAGATTTTTGCTTATGTAAACTTTGCTCAAATTTCGAGCTTACTATTTTTGTGATAGTTTCATGTAAACTTGATATTTTTTTGATAATGAAGATGGAATCCTTTTTTAGTTTGCACTGAGTTACCTCAGAGGGTTGAAGCTCTTGGGTTAGGGCCCAATCCAAGTAGCCAAGCTTCTCTTTACTTGTATTTGTATGCTTACTTTAGTTCTAGATTAATTTGTTGTTAGATGTATTTCTTTTATGGTTAAGAATAGGTTGCTTTTGATGATTTAGTAGTTTGCTTCCATTTGTGCTTTCTATAGTAGGTTATGCAGCAATCAGAAAATATTCCAAAGGCTAGAAACAGTGCCTTGGCCTCTCTTCCTCCCTTTGGGACCATGATTTGAGGCAAAGATCCTCTTGCTGCCCCAAAAACATAGATATTCCTCATTCATAGGACCTCTAGTGTTTGCAGATCTTTAGTAGGTTGATAGTCCAATTTTTCTTTGCTTCAGATCTCCTTTATCATGTTCATTTCCTGATTTGCAATAGTCCTCTTTCATGCTTCCCTTGCTTGCATCATTTCTCAGCATTTCCTTTCATAGGTCATAGTTTAGATCATTTCAATGCAAAACTCTGTTTTTCCTAAATGCACTCATTTCATTGTTTGCTTGATATTATTGGTTAACTGTCAGTTCCTTTGCAGTCAATCTCTTCCAATAGTAGGCCAAATTATCAGCAATCATATCCCCCATTTGATCCATGCCCTATAGATCTTCCCAAACCTCACCTCATTTCTGCCTTAGTTTCCTGCATTTTCATAGAACTTCTTCCTCTCTCCTTGAGAAAACCCAATCATCTTTCTCTCTCTTGGTGGTTCATGGTAGACCATAGGCACCCTAACACCTCCTTCCAACCTTCATCCACCTTTTACACCCACTCTCACACCCTCAAAATAGCAGAAATTTCTCTTAGCCTCCTCCTGTAGGCCTCTTGTAGTTTCCCTATTTTCCTCCTGTATTTTCCCTGTGTCCTCCTGTAGTTTTTCCTATAGGCTTTCTGTTGAAGGATGAACGTGGTAAAATCCTCGAGAAGGCCAACTAAGACCTCCTAGGACCCATCCACACTATATTCCATCCTTCCAAGCTCCAAAACCACCCTTTAACGCCACCTGTTCACTGCCACACTCACACACAATAAATTAGATGCATGTCAAATTCACATAAAAACACATAAAAATCCAAAAATATGTTTTTTTCTTATTTACTTCCAGAAATAGCATGGTTAGATGTTGTTTGCTTTATTGAGTAGGTAATGGAATTTCTTTCATGGTTTTCATAGTGTTTTTGGCATAAGTAGAATTAGCTTGTTAATTAGGGTTTACTAGGTCTTGCTTTACATTCCAGTATTTTTCCTTTTCTACAATTAGAATAACTTCTATAGAGTAATATTTCTTTCTTTCATCACACATAGAGCTTCTTTTGAGATCTATAGAAGTTGGCTTGAGATCCTAGTGATCTTGCACCGGTTGACCAAGTGACAACCTATAGTAAGAACTAGTACTTGTGCATACAACACCGATGCTTCCAAGTTTGTTACGAACTATCGGGTTGATAAAAGTAAAGTTGTCAGCCTAGGAGTTGCAACATTCTTTCTACAATGCTGGCGCTCACCAATTTTTGGCGCCATTGCCAGGGAAGCGTCAGAGTATTTTGTGATTACTAATTCTTCTATTTTCTATTACAACATTCTACTAATAGTTTATTTCCGCAAAAGTAGACTAGGCATTTCTTTTCTTTCAGTTCTGCATTTCCTTGATTTCCCTTCCAATTCTACAAATTTCATTTCGGCAAAAGTAGACTAGTCATTTCCTTTCTTTCCGTTCTACATTTCCTTATTTTCCTTTTCAATTCTGCAAATTTCCATTAATCAAGTTCTTTCAGCTAGTTGCAATTTGTTTTTTTCAATCACAATTTCAGTTTCTACAGGTACTATCAGTGTGGAGAAAACAAAAAAAACCAACCAAAAAGATTTCCTTTCATGCCTCGTAGGAATAAAGACAACTTAGGAAAGTTTTTTCCCAACACCCCCATTGCTTCACACAACCAACCTTCTCTCTTCTTCGGTGGATGCGATCAAGAAGAACCTTTAGGTGAACATCGAGACATATTTGAAGAACCTATAGGGGAAGAAGAAGAAGAAAACATTCCTCCGGAGCCAATGGCTGAAAACAAAAATGCTAGGGGAAATGGAGAAAGAATAGAGGGTACCTTTCCCATTCAGGAGACCAATGGGGACCCCAAAATGAAAAATATAAGTCCTTCAACCCTACCTCACTTCCATGGACTAACTACAGAAGATCCTGACACCTTCTTGTTTGAGTTCGCCGTCATCTGTCGAAATTATGACTATGCAGAAGATGAGAAAAAGTTGAAACTGTTCCCTTCTACTCTCAAGGACGTAGCATTGCGCTAGCTCATGGGGTTACCTGGCAATAGCATCACAACTTGGTCTTAGATGCAACAAGACTATTGTAGGTCAAAATATACTAAAGAAGAAATCTTCCTAATGACCATGGGAAGTGATGAGTCCCTTAAAGACTATGAAGAGAGGTTCCAGCTCAATTACAAAAGGCCCGGGTGTACACTTGACCCTGAGTCTCTAAAGTTGGTCTTCCTCAGGGGAATCTGGGAAGACCTTTTAGACACCCTCCATCTATTGACTGGGGTAGACATTTACCAACTATCCTATGAGGACATAAAGACTGTTTTTAGAAACCATTCTAGACGAGCCAGAAAGAAAGATAGTGGGGGTCAACCCATAGCTAGTACCTCTTCTTCTATTTCATCCATAAAATGGGAAATTGGAAGCACGCTGGAAGACTTCAAGAGTGAGATGCTGCAGAATCTTGCCATGAAAATGGATACCTTACATATCAAAAGAAAGCAAGAGGAAGCAAAGAGGGCTTTGGCCATTTTTTGTTCTATGTACACCAGGAGGCATCCTAGGAATGAATACCTAATGAACTCTATAGAGGTTTGTTCAGTCTGTGAAGAAAATCATTCTACAGATAAGTGCCCTTCCTTTCCTGGTCTTAAAGCTGTATACCAATGGGTCGAAGAAGCCACTAAACAGATCTATTACATAAACCAAAGGAGGTTGCATGGACCTAGACCATACCAGCATGGGATGTAAGGGACATCTTAGGCATACTACCACCCCAACCAAGTCACCTCCATGCCTTCTTGGGCCCCCCCTGCTCATCCTTCCTGGTCCACACCTCCTCCTTGGTCCTTCACATCTCAATATCATGCCCAACTAGCTGCTCATTCATTCAACCCTTTGCTCAGCCGCAACCTCAGTGGAATGCATCTCATCAAGGGTGGAGGCCCCAATACAACTCTCCTCCTGCTCTTTTGCCTCCACCACCTGCCCAACCACAATCGCTACCTTCAGCTCCACCAAGGCAACCCCAAATGCCTGCCTAGCCAAATCTGAACCTGAACAACAGACAGGCTCAGGAAGTGTATAGTGGGGAACCATCATGCCCAACTTATGCTATGGAGATTCAAGAAATCAACTTGCGATCTGGGAAAGTTCTCCCAGATAGCTAGCCTCCACTCAGGGAGGTTTAGGAAGATAAAGAGGAAATCGAACCTAAAGAAAATCCACCCTTTCCTAAGAGACTATCCATGAAAATCCATCCTACCCCAGAAGAGACTAAAAGCCTGGGAAAATTGAAAAATTTATGTGTGAAGATTCCACTTCTCCAAGCCATAAAAGATGTGCCTATCTACTATAGGTTGATCAAAGAGAAGTGCTTTAGGCATCTAGGAAGGCACAAGAGAGATGCCCAAACCATCAATGTCATAGGACAATTGTCCGACCTGATGTTGGGGCAGATAATTTGTCCAAAATATGTGGATCCTATAAGCCCAGTAGTTGATGTCCATATCAATGGCACAATGGTCCCACATACCTTGATTGATCTAGGAGTTGCCATTAATGTGATGACGAAGGACATAATGCTCAAACTTACCCTCCCGGGCTCCTTAAGGAAGACCATGACAGTGCTGCAGCTAGCAGATCGCTCCACCGTGACCCCTAAGGGGATTGTGGAAGATGTGATGGTCTCTGTTGATTCTTGGGAGTACCCTGCTGATTTCTTAGTTCTCCAGCCAAAGGAAAAGCTCATTGGGTATCCTCTCATCCTAGGAAGATCTTGGTTGGCTACAGTCGCTGCCTACATCAATTTCCGAGCTGGGAACATGTCCAAGAAATTAACCCTATATCCTCCTACTCAACCCTTTCTAGAACATGATCTACCTCTATGGTTGGAGGAGGAGGATGAGGATGAAGTTTATTCTGCGCTGCTTTGTGCATTAGAAATCGCCATGGGAGGAAAACGCAAGATGAGGATGATATGATTTAAAATTTAATTCAAAATCTGTCTCCCAATGTATCACCATCATAAGACATAGCAAGAGAAACCCAAAAAAACCCCTCAATTGATCTCTGTGTGGCCGACCCTACTTCTCTCCGTGTCAAAAGTATAGAGTTTGGCCCAAAAAGAACATTGAAAATCAATCCATCCCTATCTCCTTTCTAGGACAAGGAGCTATGCAGCCTACTAAGAAAAAATATAGATGCCTTTGCTTGGAGTTATAAAGAGATGAAGGGAGTGCACCCTTCAGTATGTAATCATCATATATATATCAAGGAAGATTGCAAGCCAGTCAGGTAGCCTCAAAGGAGGATGAACCCAACACTTAAAGATATTGTTAAGGAAGAACTGCAGAAATTGCTTGATGCAGGATTCATCTATCCCATTTCTGACAGTGAATGGGTCTCTCCTTTGGTGCTGGTGCCAAAGAAAAATGGTAAGTGGAGAATCTGTGTCGACTATCGGGAATTGAACAAAGCCACTAAAAAGGACCACTTTCCTTTACCTTCCATAGATCAAGTGTTAGACGGTCTGGCGGGGAAAAAGTTTTTCTCCTTCCTAGATGGGTTTAGCGGGTACAATCAGATTCAAATCAAATCGAAAGACCAAGATAAGACCACTTTCACTTGTCCTTGGAGTACCTTTGCATACCGGGTCCTTCCTTTTGGTTTCTTTAATGCTCTAGCCACTTTCCAAAGAGTGGTATTGAGTATATTTTCTGAACTAGTTCATGATGCAATCGAAATATACATGGATGATTTTACTCCTTATGGCTCTGACTTTCAGGAATCTTTATCTAACTTAGGAAAATTTCTAGATACGTGTATTGAGATGAACCTGTCCCTTAGTCCGGAAAAATGTGAATTTTTTATGACTGAAGGGACCATGCTAGGTCATGCAATATCTCAACAAGGGCTGTAGGTGGACCCCAACAAAATTGCCATCATCCAAAGGGTCCCACCCCCTCAAAAGGTGAGAGATGTCAGAAGTTTCCTAGGCTTAGCTGGATATTACAGAAGATTCATTAAAGACTTCAGCAAGATAGCCTCTCCTTTTTTTAGCCTCCTAGGCAAAGATGTTGAGTTCATATGGTCGGAAAACTGTCAAGAAGCCCTAGATACCTTGAAGAGCAAGCTCGTGACTGCCCCAATTCTCAGAGGCCCAAACTGGGCCCTACCATTTCACATTCACACAGATGCTTCGAACAAGGCGATAGGAGCAGCCTTAGGACAAGTTGATGAAAAGTTACCTTATGCCATATACTTTATAATCAAAAACTTGTTAAAGGCAGAGTTAAACTATACAGTGACCGAGAAGGAACTTCTAGCTATCGTGCATTCCTTAAACAAATTCAGACATTATATCATAGGCTATCAAACCTTTGTGCACACTGATCATGCTGCAATTAGATATTTAATGAACAAACCAGATGTAAATGCTCACATTATTAGATGGTTTCTTTTACTACAGCAGTTTGATTTGACAATTATTGATAAGCTTGGTAAAGAGAATTTTGTTGCTAACTTTTTGTCTAGAGTGAATTTGCCTGCAAGTGAAGAAGGAATGGTGGATGATCAAATTCTAGATGAACACCTATTTTCTATATCAGTACTCTCTCCATGGTTTTCTGATATAGAAAACTACTTGGTTTCAACACAGTTCCACCACACCTGTCCTTAAAAGAGAAGAGCAGGATAGTAAGGAAAAACGCCCCTTTCACTTGGATTGGAGGCAATCTCTTCAAACTTGGCCTAGATCAGATCTTGAGAAGATGTGTCAGGGAGGAGGAAGTCTTTGATATCCTCCTGACCTATCATGATGGGCCTTGTGGAGGTCATTTTGTAGCAAAAAGACCCACCTTCAAGATATTGCAAGCAGGCTACTACTAGCCCACTCTTCATCAGGATGTGAGGAGATACACGAGCCAGTGTGATCAGTGTCAGAGGATGGGGAAACCCACTCCAAAAGATGAAATTCCAATGCAACCTCAAGTGACCTTTGGGCCATTCGAGAAGTGGGGCATGGACTTTGTGGGGCATATCAACCACCCTTCAAAGCAGAAGCAGTACATCATTGTGTGCACTGACTACCTGACAAAGTGGGTAGAGACAAAAGTAATCAAAGTAGCAACAGAAGAAAAAGTATCTCATTTTTTGAGAGAAAACATATTCTACAAGTTCGGGTACCTGAGAGAGTTTTTGACAGAACAAGGTAGTCAGTTCACTTCCAGCTTGATTGAAGACTTGCTCACACATCATAAGATCAAGCACATGACTTCCACCCCTTACCATCCATAAGACAATGGGCAAGTGGAGGTCACTAACAGAGCTTTGGAAGGGATCCTAAATAAGGTAGTGAGCAGCAACAGAAAAGACTGGGCGAAAAGATCAGTTGAGGCCACTTGGGCCTACAACACAACATGGAAGGCCACCACCGGGTTCACACCCTATGAACTGGTCTATGGGAAGAAGGATTTGATGTCAATAGAGTTTTAGTTCAATACCCTAAGGATGGCAGCTTAGTTGGACCTAGACCTAAGCCATGCACAAAAAGAGAGATTACTTCAGCTCAATGGATTGGATGAATACAAATTGCAAGCCATTCTCCATACAAAGGTATTTCAACTTCAGAGAAAGATATGGCATGACAAAAATATCAAGCAGAAGAAATTCCAAGAGGGAGATTGGGCACTGCTCTATGATTCAAGATATAGAGATTTCAAAGACAAGTTGAGGACAAGATGGATGCGACCCTGCACTGTGGAGAAATGCAATGACAATGGTTCAGTTCTGATCAGAAACATTAATGATGAAGCCATCCCCATGCTCAGGGAAAATTTTAAGAACCCCCCCTAAATTTACATGTACAATAAATGGGCGAATCTCCATGGTATATAGGAAAAATGGAAGGCGATTTTATCAATAATATGATATGTATATATAATTTTTTGGCAAATCCCTCACCAGGCATGGCGAATATTTTACTCAAATATAAAATCTTGTGTTTATTGAATACACAAATGAAATCATTGCATTTCTTTAAAATATCTTTTGAAATCAAAATTACCGAAATTACATATCGATAACCTAGTGGGTGTAGGATAAAATTCACCCGTGCCATTCACAGAAAGCATGAGAAAAAACCTAATACTATATATAAAACTAAGAAAAATTCAAATTCGTCACTTCTAGGGACCTCGTAACCACCCTGCCAATACACAAGTATGTTCCTATTTGCAATTAGAAAAATTACCCAAATTACAATCTATTTACTCCAGCATATGTTGGAAAGTTATAGAAGGATGACTAGTGCAATCAATCCATTCCTTTTAACCCTGGATTTGTTTCAACTTAAAACAGAAGTATACAAATATACTTGTCCAATGTCTATGCTTTAACCATTCACCTTAAGATGTTTTTACAATATAATTTCCTAAGACTATTTAATATCTTCATTACCATAAAAACCAACCTATATCCATCTTAACTCCACATCTACCACTCTTAGGGGGATGAAATCTATTTATCCCTTTGAGCACTTGGTAGACCCAGAATTAAGATGGATCTAAGATATAGAATTTCCCCTTTAAATATTCTATTCTCACATGAATACCATGGTATTAGCATGGGTCAATACCATGGATTATCACAAACCTGGAGCTTAAAAATTACTATTAGTAATTTATAAAAATTAATAAAATTAATAGTTGATTTTTATTTTATTTTTTATTTTAACCAAGCTAAAATGTTTAACATACATTAAATTACGACATCCATTTTTACTCTTGATCGGATCAAATATTTTTTCACTCTATGCTAGTTTGCATATCACGATATTTGATACCTCTCGGGGGTTAGTAGATCCAGAGTAAAGATGGATCTACGCTGGTTTAATTCCCCCATTTAAATAGGCTACATTCCATGGGTCAATACCATGTGCCATTTTGGTGAATACCATGGGTCAATACCATGTGCCATTTTTATTTTTATTAATACTAATATTAGGGTTAATAATGTTTTTTTGCATGGTATTAATAACAATATAGTCCATGGTATTTGTCCCATAGTATTTTGCCTATAGGTTTCACCTAAATATAATGCATTTTTTGAGTGTTCGTAAATATAAGGTGACTTATGGAGTAAATATAAAAAAATGTTTTATTTGTTTACCATACCTCTCGTTTATTTATATTTTTATTAATTTACCATACCTCTTTTTAGAAATATGGTATTTGGCCCATAGGATTCACTTAAATAAAACCTCTTTATTGAGCCTTCATAAATAGAACGAGGGTTATGGACTAAATATAAAAAGAGGTTTTATTTATTTACCATGCGTCTAGTTTATTTATATTTTTATTTATTTACCATACCTTTTGAGTAAGTATAAAAAGACGTTTTATTTATTTACCATACCTCCACTTTAATTATATTTTTATTTGTTTACACCCTTGAATGTATATAAGGTGACTTATGGAGTAAATATAAAAAAGTGTTTTATTTATTTACCATACCTCTTATTTATTTATATTTTTATTAATTTACCATACCTCTTTTATAAATATGGTATTTGGGCCTTTGGCCCATAGGATTCACTTAAATAAAACCTATTCTTGAAAATGGGCCAATGGAAGGTTGTAACTCCTAATTTCAAGGGCTAAATTTACCTTTTTTACCTTCTCCCTTAAAATAAGGTGGGCTATTTGAGGTGATTTATAAAAATGTACTATGATACAAAATATTCGCCCCTAAAATTTTGTATGCCCATGCTTGTCAATGGACATAAGTTGAAAGTATACAAGAAACCCCTCTCCAAGCGAGAGTTTATTGAAGATTTGATTAAAACAATGATGGTATTGGAGCATGTCTTAGCTTCCACTTCACCCACTCACTGAATAAAAGAAAAAATTAAAAAATAAGGACTCAAGTGAAAACCTCCATGAGGCGCTTGAGTCCTATCATTGGGTTGAAAACCTCTTCCGAGGCTGCCCAATGATGAAAAAAAAGAGGAAAAAGAATAATATCCCTGGGTGAAAACCTCCCTTGGAGGTGCCCAGGGCAGGAAATTAAGGTGAAAACCTCTCTGAGGTGCCCTAGTTGTTTTCAGGAAAAAAAATAAAAAAAGGAACTTTTGTTGCATCGCAGGTTTGTAGGAGGACTACAGGAAGCAGAAGAAGGTGTCAAGGGAACCCTGACATTCACACCAGCATCCATCTCACCTTCTCCACACCTTCCTCCATCATATTTGGCATCTCTTTCACCCCACTGTATTTTTTTTCTAAAAAACTGTGTTTTCTACAGGAGGCTCCTGTAGGAATTATAAAGAGCCAAAAATGTCTACAAAAGGCAATTTGAGGGACCAGGAGAGCTTCATGAGGAACTTATCATCCCTCTTACCACCTTCAAGCCTCCTTGCTATCGTTTCCAAGCTGCATCACGCCCCTAAGCATCGTTTCTTTTCCTGTCCAAGAAAAACACAAAAAATGAAAACAGTTTTCCAATATGAAAAAAAAGAAGGAAAAAGGCACTAATAACCTTACCTGAAGCTTACCTATTTTCTCTTCATCATGCATGACACCTCTGGCATTATTCGCGAGCTCCAAGCACAGGAAAAGCTGAAGTTTCAAATGGAGAGGCAGCTACAGGAGCTCCTGTAGGAATTCCTATAGCAGCTGATCCCATAGAAGTCCAGCACCAACAACAAAAGAGTGCACATATGAAGGTTGGAAAGGAACATGCAGCTCAAATCCAGCAAAAAAAGAACCTACAAAAGTCCATAATCACACATTAGCTAGTAGAGACAACATGCATGAAGAAGAATGAAGGCATGCAGTAGAAAGAGCCACATCACCTCACAACAAATGCACTCAGATCATAGGTAAGTAACTAAATTACTCCTCTATTTGCATTTGTGTAATTGGGAGTCATACGGAGGAAATGAGATGGTTGAGATTGAATGAGGGAAAGGTGGCCAGTTAACTTGGCCACCTTCATTTAGTTGATTCCACTCATTGGAGATGTCACCCACACGTGCGCACAGTCAACCCAAGCATAAGATGCCAAGGATAGGTAGTGGGAGGAAGTGTGGACTCTGATGCAATAATGAGGGATGATTATGAGGAAGGGCCATGATGACAAGGCAGGTGGGGACCGATGGTCCGATATGGCCAATGTACACCTTGCTAGATCAACATTCATAACCGAAAATATCCATAAAGGGTAATTAGCACTCCTTCCTGCATATTCTCACCACCTTTTCTTCATTTCCTCCTCGTAACTTAGCCACAACTGTCCTCTTGTGCCCCCACAACCTCGTAACCACCATCCTCTATTGCTTTCCTCCATATTCTTGCTCTCGACGTTGTCTACAAGAGCACCCACAGGAAATATCCAGGAGCACCTATAGGAAATCTACAGGAGGAACAGTGGGCTTCTATAGGAGGGGCAGTGAGCCATTTTGAAGGGAGAAAAAAAGTTTTTGAACGAATTTTAGTCTGAAGAGGTAGGAGGGTTATGAGAAGGGAGCCCACTAACTCCACTAGGCTCCATGCACATCCCCAAGTAGTGGACATATTCACAAGGGGAAACTGGATGAACTTCTTTGAGAAATTCCGAGGGTTTGATGAGGAGATTGTCCAAGAATTTTCTCTCTCTCTGGTCCCTCACATAAGAAGACATGCCATTGTAACCCTTAGAGGCCTCTCCATCGAAAAAACACTAGAATTCATCACTAGGGACACTACCCTTCCTCTTGGGTTGCCTTGGAGAAAAGATGAAAAACCCATTGACTAGGCTGCCAAGAAGAAATTCTTCCAAAATAAGGAGACCCCTGTGGAAGATAAAAATGGAATTAGAAGGGCTAGTATACCATATCCTTGGGATGAAGTTAGCTATCAAATAATCAAATACATTTCTTGTAAGGGGAGGCACAACATTGTTTATGGTTATCATTTTAGAATCCTCCATGACTTGAGGTATGGCATGGATACCCCAGCACATCAAAAGCTCAATATCCCTTATTTTCTCCTTCAGTCCCTCATTGACTCCAGCACCAAGGTACAAGAAGGAAATTCAGGGAAGTTAGCTCACCATGGTTTAATCAAACTCCTAGTAGAGGAAGACCTCCATACCTTTACACTCCCTGTAGCATGGAAAGTTTTCCGAAATATGACAGCTGAGGATGACATAAAATCATTGACCTATGATGTCAGTCCTACTAGTAGTGAAGAGGAAGAATAGCAAGGAGAAGAAGGTGAAGCTAGTGGTGACATAGCAGAGCAAGAAAGGAAGGAGGAAGGAAAAGAAATAGAGGAGGGAAAAGTTGAAGAGACAGAAAAAGAGACAGAAGAAGGAGAAAAGGAGGCAAAGAAGGCAGAGCAAGGGGAAGAGTCCCCTAAGACTTTGGAAAGAGAGGCATCAGATGCCCTCACTGCCCTCAGTACACCAGTCAAGCCAAAGCAGAAGAGGAAAAGACAGACCTCCGTGTATTTCAGGGTAAGGAAATGCACTGGAATTAAAATAGGAAAACTTCAGCCCTCTTCAAAAGTTCCCATTACCATTGAAGATTCACCATCTACCAAGGTGAAAGAATCTCCTTCCAAGACACCTATCACATATGATGTTAGAAAATTATATATTATAGAGCAATGGAACACATAAAATATTGCAGAAATATAAACACAGAAAATGCATAAAACAAGAGAGACATAGATATCTGTGGTTCACCCAGTTTGAGCTACATCCATGAAGAAACAACCAGATATTCCTTTTATATTATCCAGCAAACTGAAGAGATAAAACCTACACCAGATCCACTGTAACACCATCTTTGCTCTCAATCTCCTCTCTTTTCCTCACTCATAATCCAGATCTACATAGACACAATACAATTCCCTCATATATAGTGAGGGGTTGCCTTCTAGAGAAAAAAACCCTAAATTAAAAATAACTTCTATCGTCAGATCATCCACCTAATGAACGTCCCAGATTGACTAGAAATTACTATACTTTTACAAGGAAATTTTACATCTATTTTTAGCTTCGGGGGCGCGGCCCACAAACCCCCGCTGGGGGACCGATGGTCCCCGGACCCCCGCGGGGGGACAAGTCCCCCCTGCACCCCCCCACATGGAGGGGTGTACAGTCTTCCTGGGATATACATCCGGCTGAAACTTTTGAATATAGAAGATAATGAAGCTCCACACCCAACATATGAAAGTGGGACTCCAAGATCTTCTACATGGAAGGGAAAGGTAATACTATAGGACCCAAAGCCAGACCTACAGGAGGCTGAGATAGTCCTACAGGAGACACTTTTTAAACTACAGGAGACCCAAAAGCTTAAGGAAAGGATAGAAGGAAAGCCAAAGGTGAAGGAGGAAGCAAAAGAGCTACAAGAACCTGACACCCAGCCTAGTCTTGCCTCCTATTACAATCTACTTGAGAGAGGTAGAATAATCCCCTAGAAATTTTCAATTCCACTATTTTTCGAATTGGAGAAAGAAAGAGTGAGAACACATAGGCGGGTGCAGATAGCCAAATCCAAAGGAGTTGAGGATGTTGGCCATATGGAAAATAAACTCAAGGAAATGGGCAAAGAATTGAGTGCTCCCACAAATAGAGAAGCCATCACAAGAAGCCACCTTCAAAATGAGAATGAAATCCTAAGGAGGCAGCTGCAAGAGAAAGAGACTCAATTGGCATACATGGCCAACTTATCCATGGAAGCATTATAATGCAGAACACCAGCCAAATCTTATGGACTCTATCTAAAGGACCAATGGCTTCTCTTCCAAATAAAGACTTTGGCACAAAGAGGCACAATGCCTTTCCAAGACTATAGGTAGTTCATGGATCTATGTGACCAAAGCACCTTAGAGGATAAGGCAAAGATGGCAGAGTTCTACCTACACAATATGGCCCTCACATACATGAATGTGTGGGACCCCATTGGAAAGCTAGGGGACCTGTGTAGAGCCTCTAACTTGCACCTAGTTATCTATCATTACCTACAACTTTTCCTCACTTATCCCTCTCTTTTGCCCTATTTTCCTCATAAACCTATCCAGATCATTACATTTGATGTCTTTAAGCATGATTGGTTAACTTTGCTAATGTTTGACTGTTTGTCTAGATTTTTGACATATGCATAGAGATTCCGCAGCTGTCTGGCAATTCCGCAGCCATTCAGCAATTCCGCAGCTATCTGGTCATTCCGCAGCCTTTTCATTGATCTCTATGTTCCACGTGTCATTTTGCAAAATGAATCACATGGGCACGTGGGAATGAAGGTGTTAAAGGTTCCTATGCTATTGGTTCAGTCAGCAACGCCACGCACACCTCCGGTCAACGTGGATCAAACTTCGGTCAACAGAGCCAGCTCAAACGGTGCTGCGTAAGCTGAAAGGTCACGTCACTCCAGATGGCGATTCCTCCACGCTACGCAGGTTATGGGAGACAGGATCCAACCTTGGATTCAACCTCCATGACGACCGTACCCTCCAGAACGCACACGGACCTGTTTACGTGTTGCTGAACCATTTAATTAGCATGATTGACAGTTAATTTCCAGTTTCATGTTTTACGCAGTAGGCAGTTGATCATACGCCTATAAAATCCAGCGTCTGCGCACGCTTAAGGATTAGTCTTTAGTTATTTTGTTTATGTAATTGCTGCAATTTTAGCGTATTCAGAAACTCTGTTTTGAAGCTGCTGTTTCAGCACTTTTTACTGTAATTTCTGCATATGAGTTAATAGAAGACTGTGCTGTTTTGACTCTTTCCAGTAGCTGATCTTTCTTTGGGTTTTGTGGATGGAGGGCCCCCATTCATAACAGCCTTTGTACAGTAAATTTACCTTTATGTTCTTGCCATTTCCTTCTTTCGAATTCAGCAATTTTCCTTTTATTTAACACATGTACAGTTTTGATTTACTTTCATTTCCAGCATTTATTTTAAACTGATCAGGATTGTTTTCTGCAGGTGTTAGCCCGGGATTGTGTGTCTTTGTTGTATTTGCTTTATCTCTGATGGTATTTTCAGTTGTCATATTCATAGTTGCTGCCTTTACTCTGTTTTTCTAGCTTAATTTCTAGTTTAGTTTCTCAAGCTGTATGCTAACACATTGATGGTCTCCTTATCATAAGTTGTTCATCTTTAAGAGATCAGAATACTAATAAATTACAGCTTGCTTTGAGTAGCTTTTGACTTATATCACTAACTCTTTCTTCACTTGTTACACATAACAATGTATGTTGGAAGCAGAATGCTGGAGAAAGGCACAATGGTGTTATAATTTGTCATTTAGAGCTTTATCACTTTTTAGACTTATCTCTAACTACTTCTTAATCATGTTTTACATAGTACTATATGTTGGAAGCAGAGTGTTAGGAAGAGATGAACATTATCATTGGTCTTTAAAGTGGTTTTTCTTACCTTTTTATTTGCAGCAGCATGAGTAGTGACTAGTGCCATTAGAAAGTGGTTCTTTGCTTTCAGTTTCATTTCAATTTATTTCTTTCAAGTTCTTTTTTTTGCAGTTTAGAAGGTAGTTAGAAATCACCAGTAACACACACTCACTCATTTAGAAATCACCTTACACACACTATCACTCATCTGTTTATAAAATCATCACTCCATCTTAGGAAGATAAATTGACCACAAACAACACCCCCAAACGACAAAAAGATCTAAGAGGTTACTTAAGTACATACTGTACACCTTCACTTCATCAGCTTACGAGCCCCGGGTTGACAATTTATGATAGCAATTTAGACAACACTAAATTGACTAAACAACCTGCAATTAATGGCAATGGCCTCATGGATGAACCATGAAGAATTGAGGGTAGAAAAAATGAAAATATTGATGATAAAAGAGTAGAATGAGCCATTAATGATAATAGATGAGCCATTAGATCCTATGGCACTCATCAGAACACACAACCTACTTGCCAATGATCCTCAGATTTCCCTAAATATCTAACCAATCAGGCACAAGCCATTGCACACTTTGAAGATATGTAAAGGATACTTGGGGATGAATGTTTGCATGCATGCGAGAAGATGGAACACCTTAGCTCATAGTTTGCAGATCAGGGAATACCATTCCCCCATAAGGCTGAAGGAGGCATTGAAAAGAGTGCCAATGTACAAACGCTCCATGCAAAGGGTGAAAGTCAATTGGATTGGCCTCAAACTGAGTCCCCTACTCCTCTTAGGCATGCTAGAAGGCAAAAGAGAAGAAGAAAAGGAGGAGCAATGGAAGGATATAGATAGAACAACAGGGTTTTATGACCAACATGAGCAGACCACATTAGAAGCCTGGGATGCTAGGGAGGCCACTAGGGCCATAAAAGATGAGGAGATTGACTAAGTTACTCAGAGGATGAGAAACACCTTCAGTAGGGGAGTGATGATGAGCCTCATAAATGGGTAATTATATGGGATCATTTTACCTCCTAACCTAGTCAAATCAACCATTCTCTTAGCTTATTGTATGATTTTCTGATTATATTTATGCTTATAAAGTGAGTTGAGTTAGTTATGACGCCATGTGATCTAACATGTATTTAATGCAGATTATTGATGGATTTCGAGGTCAAAGTCAAGGATCCAGTGGTCAAATGGCAGTAATAGCTCGAAGTAGACAGAGGAGAGGACTTATAGGGGGGAATCTCCCTCATTTATTACTCCTCACTTCTAATTCCCCTTCATTCAGCTCGGAGAACAAGCAACATAATCATGCACTAGGAGGCAACTGAGCAAGTGGACGATGACTGATAGTTATCTCGAGTTTTGAGAGCCAAGCCTCCCTAATTTTAAGGAAGTTATTTGTATCTTCAAATGTATAAGTAGAGAGGCCTAAGGCCTCACTAGGGTTGGATTTTTTCTTATGTAAACTCTGCTCAAATTTTGAGCTTACTATTTTTGTGACAATTTCATGTAAACTTGCTATTTTTTTATAATGAAGATGGAATCCTTTTTCAGCTAGCATTGAGTTACCTCAAAGGGTTGAAGTTCTTGGATTAGGGCCCAATCCGAGCAGGCAAGCTTCTCTTTACTTTTATTTGTATGCTTACTTCAGTTGTAGATTAATTTGTTGTTAGATGTATTTCTTTTAAGGTTAACGATAAGTTGCTTTTGATGATTTAGTAGGTTTCTTCCATTTGTGCTTTTTGTATTAGGTTAAGCAACGATTAGAAAAGATTCAAAAGGTTAGCAATGTGCCTTGGCCTCTCTTCCTCCCTTTGGGACCATGATTTGAGGCAAAGACCCTCTTGTTGCCCCAAAAACACAGATTTTCCTCATTCATAGGACCTGTAGTGTTTGCAGCTCTTTAGTAGGTTGATAGTCTAGTTTTTCTTTGCTTCAGATCTCATTTATCATGCTCATTTCCTGATTTGCAATAGCCCTCTTTCATGCTTCCCTTGCTTGCAACATTTCTCAGCATTTCCTTTCATAGTTCATATTTTAGATCATTTCAATGCAAAACTCTGTTTTTCCTAAATGCATCCATTTCATTGTTTGCTTGATCTTCTTTGTTAACTAATAGTTCCTTTGTAGCCGATATCTTCCAGTAGTAGGCCAGCTTATTAGCAATCACATCCCCCATCTGATCCATTCCCTATAGATCTTCCTAAACCTCACCTCAATTTTGCCTTAGTTTCCTACATTTTTCATAGAACTTCGTCCTCTCCTTGAGAAAACCCAATCATCTTTATTTCTCCTGGTGGTTCATGGTAGACCATAGGCACCCTAACACCTCCTTCCATCCTTCATCCACCCTTTCCACCCACTCTCACACCCTCAAAATAGCGGAAATTTCTCTTGGCCTCCTCCTGTAGGCCTCTTGTAGTTTCCCTGTTTTCCTCCTGTAGTTTCCCTGTGTCCTCCTGTAGTTTTTCTGTAGGCTTTCTTTTGAAGGTCGAATGTGGAAAAAGCCTCCAGAAGGCCACCTAAGACCTCCTAGGATCCATCCACACCATCTTCCATCCTCCCAAGCTCCAAAACCACCCTTTAATGCCACCTGTTCACTGCCACACTCACACATAATAAATTAGATGCATGTCAAATTCACATAAAAATCCAAAAGTATGCTTTTTTCTTATTTACTTCCAGAAATAGCATGGTTAGATGTTGTTTGCTTTCTTGAATAGGTAATTGCATTTCTTTCATGGTTTTCATAGTGTTTTTGGCAAAAGTAGAATTAGCTTGTTAATTAGGGTTTACTAGGTCTTTCTTTACATTCCAGTCTTTTTCCTTTCTACAATTAGAATAGCTTCTGTAGAGTAACCTTTCTTTCTTTCATCACACATAGAGCTTCTTCTGAGATCTATAGAAGTTGGCTTGAGCTCCTAGTTATCTTGCACCTGCTGACCAAGTGACAACATGTAGTAAGAACTAGTACTTGTGAATATAGCATCGACACTTCCAAGTTTGTTACGAACTACTGGGTTGATAAAAGTAAAGTTGGCAACCCAGGAGTTGCAGCATTCTTGCTGCAATACTGGTGCTCACTAGTCACTTTTTATTTCTTCTGTGACCCTTCCTTTCCTTGTTCCCTATACCTTTTGATTCGGAAGGGGGTGCTCTGGTCCTCCTGGCCATCATCGCCCTGCTCTGACTGCTCCTCCTCCTCTATTTGGGGCGAAAGAAACTTACCACTACACTCAGAGTCGCTCTCTTCTTGTTCGGCCTTCTGCTTCGTGGCTTGCTTCACTTCCAGCCAGGCCTTCTCAGGCACATAACATAACATCAGGCACATAACATCGAAATATCTCATCTGATCCCATCTTATACAAATGCCCTACAATTACAGAGAAATCTGCCGCGTGCACCACCAATTCTTTCTTTTGCTGATGGGTGTATCCTTCTGGAGCTGTTCCTGTGGTCAATAAATGGATAATATCCACGAAGTGATTATCTGCTATGCACACCACGAAGAGCTACGCGTCAGGCAAACCTTCCTCCAAATTAGTAGGCTCCTCTCCTATTTCAATGCACAATAGATGGTCTGGCCCTGCATTCAATCTTCCTGGCTTCACAATTACCTTGAAATCATATTCTTGGAACAACAACAGCCATCTGCATATTCCCCCCCCCCAACACAGGCTTATTGACTAGATACTTTAATGCAGAATGGTCTGTGTACATCTTGAAATGTCTACCTAGCAGGTAATGACTGAACTTACAGAGCGCGTACACCATAGCAAAGCCTTCATGCTCTATCATCGAATAATTCTTTTCAGCCTTAGATAACTTCCTTCTTGCAAACACTATAGGATGATTGAGTTCTCCTTCACGAGCCTGTGTCAGCACTGCTCCTAGCGCAATAAATGAGGCATTCACATGCACATGAAATTCCTTCTTCCAATTCAGGTAGACTAGTATCAGCGCGGTGACCATTTTTTCTTCAGTACAACTAGGACGTGTTGACATTCTTCAACCCAACAGAATGTAGTGTCCTTCTTCAGTAGCTTTTCTGTAGGTGTGGTAATCTGAGCATAAATTTTGATAAACTTCCGATAGTACCCAGTGTGACCTAGTGTTGCATGCAGCTGTTTAACACTTCTTGGTGCCTCCAAATTAACTATTACCGCGATCTTAGCAGGGTCCACCATAATTCCTTGCCTGCATACCACATGACCCAAAAATCATTTCTTCAAGTTTAGCACGATTTGATACCTTCAGCGTGTATTCTTTAAACGTCGTGATGACTACATGTGAGAAGATCACCGATGCATTCTTAAGTAAAAAAGGCATCACTGTATATTGGAAACATCCCCACTCTGTTGCGAAGGTGGTCTTACTCCTGTCTTCTGGTGCATTCTTAATATGATGGTATCCAGAGAACCCACTAGTAAATGAATAAGCCTCCTACCCTCCAACATTATCCATTACTTCATCTGTAAATGGAGGTGGAAAAGGATCATGAACGCAAGCATCATTAAGCCTCCTGAGATCTACGCAAATCCTTATTTCATCTTTCTGCTTCTTTTCTTGAACGACCATTGGACTCACCCAATCAGATTCCTCCACCGGTTCAATAATAACTGCTACAAACATTGATCTAGATTTAAGTAGGAACACAAAAAATTACAAATATAACCATAAATACAAAGATGCAGTAAAAATAACACTTCATTTCATTAATATCAAATACTAAAATACGCTGACAAATAGAATGGAAATAAGACTAGCTCGGGCATTGATAACTTATCTCTGAGAAGAGATGTGGTGGCTACATGCCTCTAAATTGTGTTAAAATGAGGCTAGAAGGCCTATTTATTGTTGAGAAACGATGGAAAAACCTAAACATCCAAAAACCTAACACTAGGAGATGAAGCGCCAATGTATGGGCCCCACTTGGGTAAATTGGTACATCAACTTCCCAAGGTCGTAACTTTGGCATACAATCCCCGTTTAATGCGCGCAATACCTCGTTATAAAGATCTATCCGAGGAATACAACTCTTGAGTGAGAAATATCGATTAAAAATTGATGTTACTCTTGGTTTTCCCAAAAAAATATCGTTTATGGCCTCAAAACAGCTCCGGAAGTTCAAGACCCAAAAAGCTGCCAAAAATAGTAAATTGCTACAATTAAGGAAACTGAAAAACTGAAAGAGATAGTTATGGGGGTCCAAGTGGGATAGGTGGGTGGCCACCAACATCCACCTAGATCATTCCACCCCCCTTAGGTAGAAATGGTCCTCATTGCATTGAGTGCCTCCATGAGATGCAAAAACTTCTGCTGAACTTGGTCCCTGGTGAGCTATTCTACAATCTTTGATGTTTCCAGTAATGGTGGAAAGCATGGTCGAGGGAGGTCCACATTGAACACTCGGTGCAAGCCAAGGAATGGGGGAATGTTGTGCTCTAAAGCATTATTTCCCATAGCCTTGGTAATGGTGTAAGGACCATATCGGAGTGGTCTGAGCTTCCGATTGGCTCTTGTAAGGCGTTCTTTCTGCAAATGCAACTAGTCTTTTTTGCCCACCTAAAACTTGTGTGGCACCTGATGTTGATCATGTCGCTGCTTGTTGTTGAGCACTAGATAAGGTATGTTATTATCATTTATTTTTTCATATTTTCTTTAAAATGCATAACCTCTTTACATTATGAACTAGGTATATAACGAGAGATTATGATAAGATCTAGAAGATTTATGTGCAATGTAAGATGACTAATAATTACCCTTTTCTATGTAGAAAAAGGGGAAAGTGGAAAATTACCAATCTGAAGGAAACAACAAGATGCCATCAACTGTTGTCCCTTTGACAGGGAACCGCATCCAAACAAGAAGATCCAGACTGGAGCATGCAAACCAGGAAAAAGAAGAGGAGATACCAAATCGGCGCAAGAGAACAAGAAGATGACTAAGAGATAACAGTATGGCGAATCCCTCAGGATCCTCTGATCCTGAGGGATCGCTACCTTAACGATTCCGTATCATTGATATCTCCGCTCGACTGTTATAAGAAGGGGAAGCACTGTTAGCCTAGGGGGGGAGGACTATTGTTTTTTTGATGAAATTCTCTATTGTACTTAAAACTTTGATCATCGACTCTCTCTAAAAGAGTGATTCGCTGTAACTTTGTTTTGATGCTTAATATATAAATCCTGTTGATGTTTCATCTTTGATTCTGGAGTAATTATAAGAAGTGCTTCCCTAGAGGCTAAGGGCCCGGCCCTGGTGGATCACTTGCTTCCTGTACTATTAATTCTCGATTTCGAGTCGTGTGTGGTTTTCTTTCTCTTATCTATTTCGTTCAGTAATTTGTTGTTCCTTATTTCATGTATTAGCTTTATTATATTTTGATTCCCATCCGAATAGTAAGGTTATTCTTTGCATTAGAACGTTATGTTACTTGTCCTGAAGTTATATCGTGTTGTTGTTACATAACATTGTTGTTCCTTAACAAATTGTTGTTGCTGTTCGATTACAGAGTAACAGTTCTGTGTATGCATAAATCGGTATCACTGTTTATTTGTCTATGGTTTACTTTCAAATGTGATTGCTGCTCATTTGAATTGCTGTTCCACTGTGATCACAGTTGTTGTTTCTTTATAACCAGGATTATTTATTATTATGCTGAAACTCAGATTACTGTTCCTTTAACAAACAAGTGTTGCGTATAGCATTTGGTTTAGTTCGTTGTGTATTTACATTTTTTTTAAGTTGCTATTCAATATTTCATAGCTTCCTTTAATTTGTTGTCCCATTTATGTTTGCTGTTTAAATCATTTCTGAGTGAAGATTGCAATTACTATCCATTTTGTAGGTTAAAGCTTTGCCGTTCAATTGAGTTAAATGGATTAGTCGTTGTTCTATTTCCCGCCATTTGAATTATCATTGCTTTAGTGTGCACAAATGATCTGAAACTGTAGTGAATACTGACAGTTGCTGTCCAGGTCACATTTTGATGATCTTTTCCTTAATTTTATTCTCAATTACATCAGTTTACAAAGGGATGAGTTATCACTACTGCACCGTTGACTGATAAGTTGTTGTAGTGAATGATTTAGATCTCAGAGTGCTAAAAGTTTTTTTTTTTTTTTTTTTTAAATAGATTTCATTTGAAGCATCTGTTTACTCTTAAATTCAAAAGCACTATACTACTAGCATTACTCTGACAAATGACCACCTCAGAATGAGTACACTCTTTGAGATAACAAATCATGCCTGGATTGACAATTAATGTAGGGTAAATAGAGGTGAAAAAGACCCTTTTTACTGCTCGAAATTTTGGCACCGTTTCTGGGGAGGAGTGTAGCCATTTGTTCTTTTAAGAGTTGTGTAGTACCTGCTAGGAGAGAATTGGGTTTTAAAAATGGAAGGTAACAACCTGCGTATGGAGCATGTAATAGCCCTGCTCCCCTCCCCACTTTCCTGCAGATTTGTTGCTGTTTTTGGGTTGAAATTAGCATTTGATTTGTGTGCATGGCTAAGTACAAAAAGCCTGAAAATAATCCTAAACCACTACCCAAACCTGAAAAAGCTAAGGGGTCAGTGACCCTTGGCCGATCAACCTTTATAGACAAAATCCTTAAGAAAGCAAAATCTCAGCCTTCAGTAGGACCTGGAAAAGTTGCTTCTAGACAGCCTACTAGTTCCCTTCAGGCCACAGGATCACCATTTGTAGCCTTGGCTGAGGTGCATAGCCAAACTAAAGAGCAAGATTTTCAAGAAATTGAGAATTCTAGCCCAAAATCATTACAAGAAGGGAACCTTAGCAACCTCTGCGAAGGAAGAGAAACAGGGGAAATTGAAGAACCAAGATCTCCTCTTGGGATAATTCAACCATTAAGTAGCCTAGATAAGGGGAGTGTTGTAAAGATCATCCAAAACAAAGAATCCCCCCAAAAATTAATTCAGCAAGGAACTCTCATTATCCGAGATCAAGGAAGTGCTGTTAAGGCCATTCCTGCTCCTTCTTGTCATCATAGGAATACCCTCCTAGACATCCCAAAAGGTTATTGGAATATATTTGACCAAATGGCCTAGAACTAGCCAAACACCCAAACCTCCACACTGCAATATCCCATTGTAGATATTGCAGCCAATGAACCCATGAAGGCCATTCTGCTCCAGCACATCCCTACATTCCATGGCCTTACATTGGAAGATACAAATGCATTTGTATTTGAATTTGATGTGCTGTGCAGAGGATATGACTATACCACCGATCCCCAAAAACTAAAATTATTTCCCTCTACATTCAAAGGGGCTGCTTTAAGATGGTTTATGGGGTTGGGTGGAGGTGTTATAAATAACTGGGATCAAATGAAAAGTGCTTTTCTAAAAAAATATCAGGATTATTGTAGGTATAGAGAGTTAAAAGATGAAATATTTCAGATGGCAGCTAGACCTAATGAAACATTAGAGGAGTATGTTGAACGTTTTCAGTATAATCTTCAAAGATCTCCTTATGCATCATTACCCTTACCTGATAATGTATTAAAAACAACATTAATTAAAGGAATGAAGGAACAATGGATTGAAACACTAAATATTATGGGAGAAGGAAATATTTATCAGGAAAATTTTGCTGACATTATTGATTTATGTATCAGGAGTTCGAGAGGCAGCACAAGATTAAAACCAACAAAACATGACAGGTTTACAAGGGACAATAAGATCTCTGCAGAAGGAAATTGAAAATTTATTAGAGAATTTCAAAATTGATATATTGGGGACTCTAACAACATAGCTCGATATTATGCAAGTAAAGCATAAACAAGCAGAGGCAGAGCAAAATCTGGCAATCTTCTGTCCCAGATGCAGAAAGAAACACAGCCATAAAGAGTGTCCATTAGATGCAGTTCAATTTTGCGCCATTTGTATAAAATACCACTTTACAGAGAGTTGTCCCTCACTTCTTGGTTTGAAAGCAGTATACAAAGAAGTGGAAGAAGAACTAGAACTTATGTACCTACTTAATCAGTGTCGTCAATGACAGCCGCGACAATCAGGTATGTTCCCCAATCTAGCTTCTTCTTTTCAACCTCCGCAATATCATGCTCAACAATATAATACAATGTGGAAAAATCAACTCCCCTTCCCAAATTGGTCACAACAACCATTTCCTTCATCCTCTTCATATCTGAATCAAACAAGCCAATCTAATTGGCCAAATTTTCCCTATGCTCCACCATATTAGCAAAATAATGCGTATCCAACACAATGGTCCCCTCCTACTTCACAGAATCAAGCCTGGTAGACAAACTGGCAAAGACCGATGAATCGACCAGTAGGAACCATTCCACTCCCTTAACCTACACTGCCAGCACTACAACAAAACCCCCAGTCCAATTTAAGACCGTAACTCCCAGCCAACCCAACCCAAACCCAAATAATAGACCAGTTCAATATTTTCAAATAATTGAAGCACCAGAACTAGAAACTGATCTAAGGGAGTGTAATGACCTTCAATTAAGATCTGGGCGCATTATAGAAACAGAGGGAGATAAAACTGTTCAAGTTGAAAACCCGTTACCTATAGAACAACCATCACAAGAAGAAGATGTGATCAGACAACAAACTCATCATCAACCAACCACATTTTCTCCCCCATTCCCAGAACGACTAATTGTACCATGTCCTATAGAACATCCTGATTTTGATATTCTGGGAGAACTTAAGAATTTGTACATAAAAATCCCACTCCTCCAAGCCATCCAGGACATTCCAATATATGCAAAGACCATTAAATAGCTATGTATAAAAAAACCAAGGAGGAGAATAACAAATAACCCAACAGTCCAAGTAGTTGGCACCTTATCTAACCTTTTATCAAGAATAGAAACACCTGTCAAGTATGAGGACCCAGGAAACCCAATAGTAACATTATAAATCAATGGAAAAACCTTTTCAAATGCCTTAGTTGATTTAGGGGCTGCAATTAATATTTTAACAACTGTCACTTGTCAAAAACTAGACATTACATTAGTATAACTAACTTCCACTTTATTAGAACTGGCTAACCAATCTGTGGTTAGGCCAGAAGGAACACTACATGATGTCATGTTATCTATTGATTCCTAGGAATATCCTACTGACTTTCTGATAATAAACCCCAAAAGCCGACTTGATGTACATCCACTGATTTTAGGCAGACCTTGGCTTGCAATCGCTGATGCTTAAATTGGTTGCTGACAAGGCAACATGATTATAACTAGAGGGAGTAACATCAAGAATCTAGCCCTATACCCTCCTACACAGCCAACTGTCACAATAATAAGAACTAACAAACATCCTATATCATACCTCACCGAAAACATTAAATCCCCATCAACCATAGAAGATGCCCTCGATTTCAAAGATCAAATAGAGGATGATGTTATTAACAACTTTATTAACCAGGCTTAATCCAGATCCCATATACAATGTCACATGATAGAAGCAGCATTTGATAATGAATTAGAAGAAGATCCTCTCAAAGACACTCACGATCAAACAATACCTACTACCTCCGTGCCAAATATAAAAATTGTAGAGATTGAGCCAGGAAAAACTTTAAACATCAATAGCAACCTAACTCCCAAACAAGAAGAGAAGCTAATCCAACTACTATGAAAATACAAGGAAGCATTTGCATGGGATTATCCAGACATGAAAGGAATCGATCCCCCGTTATGTACACACCACATTTACACATAAAAGGACGCAAGACATGTTTTCCAACCCCAAAGGAGACTTAACCCTCATCTAAAAGACATTGTGAAAGCAAAACTACAAAAATTTTTAGATGTGAACTCTATTTATCCTATCTCTGATAGAAAATGGGTCTCTCCGCTGGTAGTGGTGCCAAAGAAGAATGGAAAGTGGAGGATTTGTGTAGATTACAGAGAACTAAATAAAGCAACACAAAAAGACCACTTTCCCCTTCCATTCATTGACCAGGTATTAGATACTTTAGCAGGAAAGAAATTCTTTTCTTTCTTGGATGGCTTCAATGGATACAATCAGATTCAGATTGCCCCTAAAGACCAAGACAAAACTACTTTTACCTGTCCTTGGGGAACATTTGCCTACAGAGTTTTACCCTTTGGCCTATGCAATGCCCCTGCCACATTTCAAAGGGCTATCCTCAGCATATTTTCAAATTTAATAAATGTAGGGCTCGAAGTATACATGGATGATTTTACACCAAATGGAGATGATTTTGACCCAGCATTAGACACACTAGAAAGGGTGTTGCAGCGATGCATTTCCACCAGGCTCTGCTTGAGCCATGAAAAATGTTATATGATGATGACTGAACGACTCATCCTAGGTCATTATATCTTAGCAGCTGGAATACAGGTAGATCTGGCCAAAATTCATATAATCTTGTTAATACCTACTCTTACCACACAGATAGAGGTACTGTTGGGTCCCTATAATACTAGTGATTACCCCATTACTATTGTGGTTATACCCCTTATTTATATTGTTGTGCCCCATAGAATCCCTCTATTGTTATTTTTGTGGCTTTATATTATTATTGTTAGGTCGGCTGGATTATATTGTGACTCCTTAGACTCCTATATATAGAAAGGAGGTTTTGTCATTTGTATCATCCAAGAATTGTTCATTTATGTAATGTAAAGGAGGTTTCCCCCTCGAAGAGGCTGAATTCTAAGGCGTTGATCTATATTTTCTATCTTTTCTTGAGCTGGTTTCATAACATTTGGTATCGGAGCTTTGGATTCTAGGGTTTCGCTGCTCCAAACAGGTCATCGTGGAATTTTCACTATAACTTTTTTCTATGACGTTTCAGAAGTCGCAAAAAAAGCCCATTTGAGAAGAAATTGCGCTGAACCTTGGGTCCAAATTTCAGAGCTTTTCGCGCGATATTTGCGGAGATATGATTTGAGGAAGTTGGTCTTTTTGCAGACTCCTGAATTACATTCAAAACAGGTGACCTGGGGAAAATCGTCATAACTTTCTCTCTAGGGATTGGATGGAAATTTCGTAAGAAGGTACAGAAAGAGGACGGACTATAGTTTGTTTTATACGAGTTTCAGATCCAAAGGTTGAAACAGCGACTCATGGCACGTCGTACAAGTTCGCTCTACTGAACTAGTCTAAACACAAGTCACTGTGGGAGATTTCACATAACTCTTCCTTGGAGAATCCAATTTGGGTCAGACTTGTGGCATTGGAAAGAGGACACAGAAGGATACTAAAGGTCACAACTTCAGAAGTGGATGATCCGAAATTACATAGATACATCAGATTCAATATCAGGCTTCTATAAAGTGAAAAAAGGTGTGTAGTTTTTTTTAAATTTTTGTGTAAGCTTGGTTTAACGGAATTCAAAGGGCATAGTAAAGCATTATTATCAGTAACTGATGCCCCAAGGAAAGAAAATGCAAACATCTAGTAAGGAACCTGAAAGCTCTAGCATGACTCATGAAGAAGAGGAAGAAATTACAAGAACAAGTGCAACAAATGTCACGCTCACAAAAGCTAACAGAAGCTAAGATAAATGGCGTGGAATCTAAGATAAATGGTGTAGAATCTAAGATAAAGGGCATGGAAGCTAAGATGGATGATTTGAAGATATATTTGAAGAGAGACATGGAAGATTTGAAGACAGACATGGCAGATTTGAAGACAGATTTGAAGACAGACATGGGAGATTTGAAGACAGATTTGACAAATTTTCTACAAGAAATACTTACTAATGGTGAAAAGTTTGTAAAGGAAACTCATGATGTGAACAAAATTAATGTTAATCATGATTCCATAGACTCTAATTTTGTATAGAAGACCCACCATATTCCAAAAATCGATATGAAGAAGTTTGATGGCAAGGATCCCGCCACATGGATATTACAGATGGAGCAGTTCTTCGATCTCAATAATGTGGAAAACACAAAAAAGGTATGTATGGCAACTGTATATTTGGAACCAAATCAGTTTGTATGGTATCAATTGCTTTTCTCATAAAAAATTTATCGCTTGGGCAATTTTTACGGAAGAATTGATAGCACATTATGAAGATACAAAAAGCAACACTTTTTTTAGCCAATTGATAAGTCTCAAACAAAAGGGTTCAGCAATGGAGCACATTGAGGAGTTCCAAAAATTGAACAGAAGGGTAAAAGATATTCCAGAGGAGCATAGGATTGATGTGTTCATAGGGTCTTTAAAGGATAATATCCAACATGATGTTCGCCTTTGGGAACCTAATTCATTAGAGAAGGCATTCAGGTTAGCAAGAAAAATGGAAAGCAAAATTATGGCAACTAGGAAGCATACCACTCACAACTATAAAGACGAAAGTATTGTTGCCCCTAGTCTTCCAAAACCTATAAGGTTGACACCACAACAATTAGAAGAAAAAATAGCAAAAGGGCTTTGTTACAGTTTTGATAGCAAATACACTAAAGGTCATAAGTGTGCTGAGAAGAAATTATTCTACATAGATTGTGAAGAGGAAGAACAAAAGGAGCAAGAAAGGTCAAAAGAAGAAGATATACTCCAGGAACAAAGCCTAGATGAAGAACAAATAAATCCGACCATATCTTGTAATGCATTGGAGGGAATTACCACTCCTCAAACCATCAAGATAGAAGGACAAATCAAGAAGAAAAAGGTAATAGTGTTGATTGATTCAGGAAGCACCCACAATTTTATTCATTGTAGGGTAGCAAAAGAATTGAATTGCTTCCTATATCCAGCACCAGAGTGTCAAGTGATGATTGCAAATGGAGGAACAATAAATTGCTATGGAAGGTGACATAATATCAAGCTATCCACAGGAGAATATGTATTGACTAGCCCAATGCTTTCCATTCCAATGGGAGGTGTTGATGTTGTACTAGGAGTCCAATGGCTACAATCCTTGGGTACAATAGCTTTTAATTTTCAAGAAATTTTCATAAAATTTTCTACGGAAGGAAAGGAAGTTGAATTAAGGGGTATTGCAGGGAAACCAGGAAAGATAATCAACTCTAATGGTATGACAAAGCTTCTAAAAAAGGAGAAAAGAGCTGTAATTGCACAATTATGTTCGCTAGATGTTTCCACATCGGAATCATCTATTTCTCCAGATCTCCAAAAAGTCCTGGACAATCATTCCAAGGTATTTGAGACTCCCAAAGGTCTCCCACCTATGCGTGATCATGATCATGCTATTCATCTGATTCCAGGAAGTGTTCCTCCAAACATCAGGCCGTACAGATATCCCTATGTCCAAAAAAGTGAAATTGAACGTATGGTTGCAGAAATGCTAGAGGTTGGTATAATTCAACCAAGTCAAAGTTCTTTCTCCGCTCCAGTAGTATTGGTGCACAAGAAGGATGGATCATGGCGCATGTGCTCGGATTATAGGGAGGTCAACAAGCTCACTATTAAATATAAGTTCCCCATTCCTGTCATTGATGAATTACTGGATGAATTGCATGGATCAATTTACTTCACCAAGTTGGATCTTCGTTCGGGATATCTTCAAATCAGAATGAAGATTGAAGACATTCCGAAAACAACATTTAGAACTCATGAGGGTCATTATGAATTTTTGGTCATGCCCTTTGGCCTTACTAATGCACCTTCAACATTTCAAGGTTTGATGAATTCAATTTTCAAACCATTCCTTAGAAAATTTGTGTTAGTATTTTTTGATGATATACTAATCTACAGCAAGTCTTGGAAGGATCATGTTGAACATGTTGACAGGGTTCTACAACTATTGGAGGAGAAACAATTATATGTAAAAAGATCTAAATGTTTCTTTGGAGTCCAGGAGGTGGAATATTTGGGTCATATTGTATCTCATGAAGGAGTTAAGGATGAGGATGAGGATGTGGAAGCATTGTTGTGCGCCATTTCTATTATCCAACCAGATTGGATAAACGAAGCAAGGGAGGAATGGAAGAATGATGAAGAAGTATGGGCACTTATTCGAAAGCTACAACAAGATTCTAGTACGTCTGATACATTTAGCTGTCAAAATGATTCATTATGGTACAAAGATCACTTATACCTCTGTAAGAATTCCCAGCTCAAACAAAAGATTCTTATGGAATTGCACACTTCTCCCTTAGGAGGGCACTCAGGATTTTTAAAAACTTACCACAGGGTTAAGAAGGAATTTTTTTGGGATGGCCTTAAATCAGATATTCAAAAGTTTGTGGAAGAATGTTTGATTTGCCAACAAAATAAAGTTGAAACAATTAAGACACCGGGTCTATTACAACCTTTATCCATTCCAAGCCAATGGTGGGAGGAGGTTTCAATGGATTTTATCACAGGCTTACCCAAGTCTGAGGGAAAGAGTGTCATCATGGTGGTAGTTGACAGACTTACCAAGTATGCACACTTTTGTGCATTATCACATCCATTTAAAGCCAATACAGTTTCTACTACTTTTATGGAAACAATTCAAAAGCTACATGGAAACCCAAAGATTATTGTAAGTGACAGAGATCCCATTTTCACTGGAAATTTTTGGACAGAATTATTTTCATGTCTTGGTACTCAGTTAGCTCATAGCTCATCTTATCATCCTCAATCTGATGGGCAAAATGAGATAGTAAACAAATGTTTGGAAGGATATCTTCGTTGCTTTGTATATGATAAACAGACACAATGGGTCAAATGGTTGCCTCTGGCTGAATGGTGGTATAACACTTCCTTCCATACAACAACAAAAATGACCCCATTTATGGAACTTTATGGGTATCAACCACCATCCATCACATCATATTTAAGAGAAAATTCTAAGGTTCAGGCAGTGGAACATCACATCGAACATCAACAACAAGTACTCCAACTCTTAAAGGATAACCTCGTGTTGGCACAAAATAGAATGAAACAATAGACAAATCAACATCGCAGTGAAAGAAGTTTTGATGTAGGTGATTGGGTATTCCTACGGCTACAACCATATAAGAAAATGTCCCTAAAGCAAGCTAAGAAGGATAATAAATTATCACCAAAGTATTATGGTCCATACAAGGTGTTGCAAAAGATTGGTACTATGGCATACAAATTGGAGCTTCCTGCAGCTTCTCGATTGCACCCAGTTTTCCATGTTTCATGTTTAAAGAAGGTTATAGGCGACAAGCTCCCAGTTCAAACAATGTTGCCAGAACTTGACGAGGAAGGAAAAATTATATTGGAATCGGAAGCAGTCACAGAAACAAGAACTCAACAGCTACGAAATCGATCAATTTCAGAGTATCTTATCAAGTGGAAGAACTTATCCGCTGAAGATTCCACATGGTAGGATGAGAATTTTATGCAGAAGTATATAGAACTACTCAAGTGTTGAGGACAACACTTTTTTGAAGGAGAGGGGCATGTTGGGTCCCTATAATACTAGTGATTACCCCATTACTATTGTAGTTATACCCCTTATTTATATTGTTGTGCCCCTATTACCCCCATGTTGTTATTTCTGTGCCCCATAGAATCCCTCTATTGTTATTTTTGTGGCTTTATATTATTATTGTTAGGTCGGCTGGATTATATTGTGACTCCTTAGACTCCTATATATAGAAAGGAGGTTTTTTCATTTGTATCATCCAAGAATTGTTCATTTATGTAATGTAAAGGAGGTTGCCCCCTCGAAGAGGCTGAATTCTAAGGCGTTGATCTATCTTTTCTATCTTTTCTTGAGGTGGTTTCATAACAAGTACGCAGTTTTCTTGGATTTTTTGGTTATTATAGGAGATTTATAGAACATTTTTCTCATATTGCTGCACCCCTATATGCATTGACAGGAAATGTTGACTTTGTTTGGATAGATAAATGTGACTGTGCTTTTGAGGATCTGAAAAAGCTAGTGTCAACAACCCCAGTACTTAGAGGTCCAAATTGGGACCTGCCATTTCAAATTTCATCAGATGCTTCAGACACAGCTATTGGAGCAGTCCTTGGACAGGAAGAAGACAAAAAACCATACACATCTATTACATTAGCAAGAATTTTTCTCCTGCTAAGTTGAACTATACCGTCATTGAAAAAGAATTTTTAGCTGTGATTCATGCTGTCAATAAATTTAGGCATTATATCACTAGATATCCTGTTGTTTTATATACAGATCACTCTACCATAAAGTATTTAGAAAATAAACCAATCACAAATGGTAGAGTAACCAGATGGATGATTTTATTGCAGGAATTCGATATCATAATAAAGGACTGACTTGGAAAAGAAAATGTTGTAGCTGACTTTCTCTCACGAATGCCAAAACTAGTGGACGCAACAGCGGTCGAAGATCAATTTCTAGATGAATATCTGTTCACTGTCACTGTCAAAACACCCTGGTATGCTGATGTTGCGAATTATTTAGCAGTAGGCAAGTTACTAAAACATTTGACTCCCAATGAATGAAAGTATATTGTCCAACGTAGCACTCGATTTTCTTGGATTGGGGGCTACCTATTCCATACAGGGGTAGATATGCACATCAGAATATGTGTCCATGAAGATGAAATTTTTGACATTTTGAAAGCCTATCACGACGAACCATGTGGCAGACATTTCACAGATCAAAGAACTGGTCATAAAGTGTTGCAAACAGGGTATTATTGGCCCACAATCTTCAAAGATGCAAAGAAGTTTGTTCAAGCTTGTGACAACTTCCAAAGGGTAGGATGCCCTGGACAGTCTGGAAAATTTCCCTTGAGCCCATAGCTAGTCATTGAACCATTCAAACGATGGGCGTTCAATTTTGTTGGTCCAATCAACCCATCATCAAACCAAAAAACATATATTCTGGTAGCAACAGAATATGTCACCAAATGGGTTGAAGTAGAGGCATTGCCAAGAGATACAGAGGATTTTGTTATTCAGTTCTTGTTTCACATATTCGTGTGATATGACCTCCCAAGAGACATAATCACGGATGATGGACCACAGTTTGCTGGTAATAAAATTGCTGCAACACTAAAAAATATCATATTCAGCATAAAATTACTACTCCATACCATCCATAGGCGAATGGTCAAGTAGAAAGCACGAATAACGTAATAGAAGCAATACTGAAAAAAACCATTGCATCACACAGACGTGATTGGGCCACATGATTGTTGGAAGCCTTGTGGGCATATAGAACAACATGGAGAGGCACTACTGGATATTCACCATATCAGCTAGTATTTGGAAAGGAACCCATCTTTCCAATAGAATTCAAAATACATACCTTGAGAATAGCACAAGAAGTTGGTCTAGATTTAAACGAGGCCCAGATCAATAGATTACAGTAGATCAACGAGTTGGATGAAATGAGGCTCTCTGCTCTTCAACATACTACAATAGTCCAACAATAGAGAGCCAAATGGCACCATGCCCTCATAAAAAAGAAAGTCTTTTGAGAAGGAGATTGGGCGCTCCTATACAATTCCAGGTTCCAGGATTTTCCACGGAAACTTCAGACTCGCTGGCTGGGACCATACGAAATCCAGAAGGTACATGATAATGGCACCATTACTTTAACCACCATTGATAGATCTGGACATATCTTTAAGGCAAATGGCCACCGAGTTTGATTGTACCACAAACCACTCACTCGGGAATCCTTCTACCAGCAACTCCGGTAAGATTATGACATGCAAATTCTGGCTGAGGAAGCGAACTCTTCCTCACCTCTGGTTCATTAACTAATTTGATTGCTTTTAAATTTTGTACATAATTCTTTTGTTTTCTTTTTTGTACGGATTTTTGCATTTCTGCAATTTTTGCATTTTTTTGTTCCTTTCTGAAGTCTCAACATTCTCACCACTTTGTTGTTCCTTTTTGAAGGAACAACGATTTTTGCATTCTGTTGTTCCTTTTCGAAGGAACAACAGTTCCACTGTTTTGCTGTTCCTTTCTGAAGGAACAACACTTCTGCATTCTTCTTTTCCTTTACGAAGGAACAACATTTTCACCATTTTCCGTTCCTTTCTAAAGGAATAGCAATCCGCCATTTTGATGTTCCTTTCCGAAGGAACAACACTTTCACGTGTTGTCGTTCCTTTCTGAAGGAACAAACTTTCACATTTTTGTTGCTCCTTTCCAAAGGAACAACACTTCTGCATTTTTTCTTTTCCTTTCTGAAGAAACGACACTTCCACATTTTTGTTGTTCCTTTCTGAAGGAACAACACTTCTTCATTTTTTGTTGTTCCTTTCCGAAGGAACAACACTTTCATTTTTTATTGTTCCTTTCCGAAGGAACATCACTTTCATTTTCTGCTATTCCTTTCCAAAGGAACATCACTTTCTTTTTTTTCTGTTCCTTTCCAAAGGAACAACACTTTCATTTTCTGCTGTTCCTTTCCAAAGGAATAACACTTGCATTTTTTGCTGTTCCTTTCCGAAGGAACAACACTTTCATTTTCTGTTGTTCCTTTCTGAAGGAACAACACTTGCGTTTTCTGTTGTTCCTTTTTGAAGGAACAACACTTTCATTTTCTGTTGTTCCTTTCCGAAGGAACAACACTTGTGTTTTCTACTGTCCCTTTCCAACACTTTCATTTTCTGTTGTTCCTTTTCGAAGGAACAACACTTGCATTTTCTGTTGTTCCTTTCCGAAGGAACAACACTTTCACTTTCTGTTGTTCCTTTCCGAAGGAACAACACTTTCATTTTTCTGTTGTTCCTTTCCAAAGGAACAACACTTTCATTTTTTCGTTGTTCCTTTCCAAAGGAACATCATTTTTTCATTTTTTTTATTTGCGCTTGTTTTCTTTTCTGTTCCAATTAAGGGACAACTGTTGTTCCTTTCAATAAACAACAATTTCGAGCATATTTTTTTCCTTTTGTTTGCGTTTTTTGTATAGTAGTTGTTCTATCTTAAGAAAAACATTTTTAGAGTGCATTTTGTTCTTTGTGTGTTTTATCATTTCAATCATTTTTTGAGCTATGGCACAACTATACATCCATGCAACAAATACAAAAACTAGAGGATACTGAAATCAACAAATTACATAAAAATCGTTATCTTTACAAGAAATTTCTTTGAATTGATAAGAGAAAAGAGGAAAGGACACAACTATTGATCACCTTGTTGTCATTATTCTACTAATACCGATATGATTGGTTATCTTTATCATGATGATTCTTCTTAAATTCCCATAATTCTTTTTGATCATTATTAATGAATAAGAATAAAGGGCATATTTTTCTATTGAGATGTTAAGACTTCTTCCACCATCCCTACTCTTAAGGAGTGTTTAACCACCCTCTGTACATAAATAGGAAAAGTGCTATATAAAAGAAAAAAAATGTTTATATGATTGCTAACATGGTTTGTCAAATGAAGGATAGGGAGTCTCATCAAGAGCCAACCTACCATGATCATAAGGAAGAAAGTGAAGTGGTATTCATATTATGGCCACCACACTAGGGATATGGTCCAAGAGGCACATCAGAAAAAATAAAAAGTCCTTGGAACAGGAGGTCTCATCACAAGCCGGCCTGCCCACCTTTCACTCCTTTCTGGTGAATGGCATTATGATTTATCTAGTTACCAAGCCAACATAATGGCCTCCATTCTGACATTGCACAATAATTTCCTAAGCATACACAAAAGATTATGGTTCCAAGGGTGAAATAAACAACTCTGTCAAGGTTATGGACACTTGTGGGCAACAGAGCTCTGTTGATGGTATTGAAGTCATATTCCTTATACACCCATAGAAATTGTAAAACCCTTCTTCTTATATCTTTGTAATGAGCCAAATTAGATTATGTACATAACCCCTCCAAACCTTTAATACATGAAAATCTATTACAATCAATTATGACGGCAAAAGTCGATAATGATCGCATTGACCTTTTATGAACGTCAGCTGTCCTATCCTCCAATTCTCACATCATATCACAACATTCTCTTATTTATTAAGCAATTCCATTATACACCTCAATTTCAGCAATCCACTCATTCTTGTAAACATGGAATTCCTGTATACGCTGTTCCTTTATGACTCTGTATTATGGCAGTTCAGCACACTACTCCTTCATTTGAAGGCCATCTCTGTATTATGGCAGTTCAGCACACTGCTCCTTCATTTGAAGGCCGAGGATGGCCTACCACATTGCAGGGGGAGCAGGCGACCTCATAATTTTCTGGCATACGTGTCAGCTTATCATTTTAAGAATTCTGACTCGGGAATAGAAAATATTAATGGTATATTGTTTTCCAATTTGCATGGCTTGCTTTTCCAAAGCTATTTCCATGTTATGCTCTGCAACAATTAGCAGTAATTCGAAATTCAAATAAGCTTTCTATTTTGTCATCTTCTCTGTGTTTTCTAACATTTTGAACAACCTACTGTTCCATTGTCGTCTCTGTGTTTTTTTTTTTTTACAGTGTGCTAAGCATGGGAGGAACATAAATTCACAGAGAACCACAGGTGTTGATGGTCTTTGATGCTGCACGAGAGATCCTAACAAGGGAAGGATGGATAGTTTATCTCAATCGTCTACAACAATCCAACGAGACGTTGGAAATTTAATTCTTGCAGAACTTGCAGGAACGTCACTCCACGGTGAGAGGGAAACAGATAGTATTCATTGACGACATAATTGCAAAGGTCTCGGGACTTCCAGCCACTGGACCTGTGTGGACTCTCAAAAAGGTGAGATTGTGAGACGCCATTAAAATCTTCTAGGATGAAGGGAAGAACCTAACTGTAAGAGGAAAGGGAGTTTTACTAGCAGCCTTGGGAGAGCCATGAGCAGAGTTGGCGAGAATAATCCAGAGCTACATCACTTGTGAAGGCAGGAAAGACGTGGTAAGACCATGCCACCTTAAACTTTTAGTTGTGTTAAAGAAAAAATGCGCTGTGAATTTGCCTGCTTTTTTAAATTCTTTATTACATGATGTTGTCCAAAGCATGAGGAAATATTGCCATGTAGAGCTAGTAGTAAGCCACCACAGGTTAATATGACTGATACTTACCTACAGTCTTGCTCAACAACAGATAAATTGGGAAGAACTGATTTTCACAATACATGGGGGACTAGCTTTTCCAGCCCCAAAACAAAAACATGTTGCTAGTACATCGAACAAACCACTAAAACGAAGGAAATTCGTTATATTGGCATGGACCAGAGGAAGGCTGGGAAATTCCCAAGGGAACACCAGTCAACCGATGGAAATAGACGATTCAGGGGGCAAGCAACCCCCATAATTGGAAGGAGAGGAGAACGAAAAAGAATTGGAAAACGATGAAGGAGAACCAGAGGAAGAGACTAAGCAATCTGGTGAGGAGGAAGAGGAAATAGAGCAACGTGGTGGAATTCCACTACAAAACCTGCTGCAAGAAGATGAATTGGCCCAAATTCTGGCCAATATGGGTGAATACACTCAACCTCTCAGCCCACTAAACCTCCACACCGAAGAAGGACCGAAGGAGCACTCTACTCATGACAAAAATGCATCCTAGGAAGAAGGACCGCATGAGCACTCTGTTCATGACAAGAGTACATTTGAAGAATTTTGTGATGAAGAAGAGGAAGAAGAGAATCACTCTGTCCATGATGAAAGTGTATCTAGAGAGAAGAGTGATGAAGATGAAGAAGAGGAACAATATGTTCCTAATCAGAATACACCAGAAGAATTCCACGAAAAAGTAGGGGTATTCCACGAAAAAGTAGGGGTAGAAGAAGAAGTTACCCAAGAGACAATAGAGCAAGCTAGGGTTTCTATCCCTAAAAAACCTAATCAGCAGAATAATGAGGGAACACCCCAAGAAGAAAATCAGCAAATTGGTCAAGGCGAAGATACAACACTGGAGGTACAAAGCCCAGGCCCGAGTAAACAAATAGCTGTTCCTTCCAAGAAAACAGAGGAAATTAAAAGATTACGAAAGGAACAACAAAGATTGCTTAACATGATTGCACAACTTCGACAACAAATAAGGGTTTTGAAAATGGGGAAGAAAGAAAAAAGGACCTCTGTGGTAAAACATGCAACCGCTCCAGCGAAACCCCTTAAGAAAAATATTAAGAGGACTCAAGTCCAACTAGCCATTCCAAACCAAAAGGAACAGCATCTGGCTGTTTCCCATGTCAAAATAAAAACAGAGAACATAGCGGCCTGTAATAAGGCAATCCAGACAAAGGCATCGTCCTCTAGGGAAACTCGGACCATAAAACGTTGTGATAAGAAGACCCAAGTAGATCTTCTACCTACAACTATTATGTTGGAAAAGGATCCAAGGATAGCAACTCTGTGAAAAGATTTGGCACAGGCCCAGAAAACAATAGAGAAACTCATAGAGCAGACTGTCCCTCGAGAAAAATACGAGAAATTACAACAGTAGCTGAAAGAAATTAATGCATCAAAAACTCAGGGCTTTGAAGGATGGCGAAAAGCAGAAGAAAGAGTCACAAAGGTAACGCATAGGCTAGACGTAGGCATCAAACAAATGGATACGTTATGCTCTCTGTATACTGATGTGCTAGCATGTAGATCACCTACTAGGAACTATGATTTGTTTTTAATGGAATGATATTTACAATTGAAAATTAAAGCTGTTAAGAGTGCCTATAGAAATAAAAACCATTGATGACCTCATAAACCGTTGTAAGAATTACAGGGTGAAGGCTCAGAGATTATTATGTGAATTTTATTTGCACAACTTTGTATTAGATGGAGAAATAGAGTAGAATCCCAACGCTTTCATGGGTGATGTCCAACTGTAGGCATTCATTTCTTTTGGTGTTAATCAAATAAAGTGGCTTAAACAATGCCTTTCAAAGACAAGAGAATAGATTAGACTTATGGGTTAGAGCTGAACCTAGAGACCCACTGCAGTTATGGAATAAACATAGGAACCTAATGAGAACTCCAGGCATGATTGAGGCATTGGGACCTATTCACACAGCAATCAATCGGCAAGGGATAGAATACTTCTTTACCATTAAAGACCTTGCCATTGCAGCTGCCAAATTACGATATTAAACTTCTAATCCAAACATCCAAAAAAGGGAACCGTTTAATTATGAGAACTTTCAGCTAGCTTCTGACCACTTAGGTATCTATGGTGACCTTATTTTGAGAGAAGGCCCATCTTGGTTATGTTGTAGGTTCCGAAGTCCGGTTATTTAGCACCCTGCACCAAGATACTAAACCTTATATCAAATTCCTAAAGGTCAAACAAGGCATATTTTTGAGCACCTAGCTAGGCATCATGGCTATAGACCACCTCATGAGATCCCTTCTCCAGCCTATTCTCTCACTACCTTGAATGTCAATTACAATGTTTTCATGAGGGTATGAACAGGGTTAAGCAGGGGGGTGTGTTAAGCACTAGAGAAGGTATGTTATTATCATTTATTTTGTCATCTTTTCTTTAAAATTCATAACCTCTTTACATTATGAACTATGTATATGAATAGAGATTATGATAAAACCTAGAAGATTTATTTGTAACGTAAGATGACTAATAATTACCCTTTTCTATGCAGAAAAAGGGGAAAACGGAAAATTACCAATCTGAAGGAAACAACAAGATGCCATCAACTGTTTTCCCTTTGACAGGGAACCGCATCCAAACAAGAAGATCTAGACTGGAGCATAAAAACTAGGAAAAAGAAGAGGAGATACCAAATCAACGCAAGAGAATGAGAAGATGACTGAGAACTAACAGTATGGAGAATTCCTCAGGATCCTCTGATCTTGAGGGATCGCTACCTTAACGATTCTCTGTATCATTGATATCTCCACTCGACTGTTATAAGAAGGGGCAGCACTGTTAGCCCGGGGGGGAGGACTGTTGTTGTTTTTATGAAATTCTCTATTGTACTTAAAACTTTGATCATCAACTCTCGCTAAAAGAGTGATTCACTATAACTCTATTTTGATGCTTAATATATAAATCTTGTTGCCATTTCATCTTTAATTCTAGAGTAATTATAAGCAGTGTGTGCCTGGAGGCTAAGGGCCCGACCCTGGTGAATCACTTGCTTCCTATACTATTAGTTCTTGATTTCGAGTCTTGTGTGGTTTGCTTTCTCTTATCTATTTCGTTCAGTAATTTTCTATTCCTTATTTCATGTATTAGCTCTGTTAATTTTGATTCCCATTCGAATAGTAAGGTTATTCTTTGCATAAGAATGTTATGTTACTTGTTTTGAGGTTATATCGTGTTGCTGTTACATAATATTGTTGTTCCTTAATAGATTGTCGTTGCTATTCGATTACAGAGTAACAGTGTTGTGTATGCATAAATTGGTATCATTGTCTATTTATCTACGGTTTACTTTCAAATGTGATTGTTGTTCATTTGAAATTTTGTTCCACCGTGATCGCAGTTGTTGTTTCTTTATAACCGGGATTATTTATTATTATGCCGAAACTCAAATTACTGTTCCTTTAACAAACAAGTGTTTCATATAGCATTTGGTTTAGTTTGCTTTGTATTTACATTTGGTTTAAGTTGTTGTTCAATATTTCATAACTTCCTTTAATTTGCTGTCCCATTTATGTTTGCTTTTTAAATCATTTCTGAGTGAAGATTACAATTACTGTCCATTCCGTAGGTTAAAGCTTTGTTGTTCAATTGAGTTAAATGGATTAGTCATTGTTCTATTTCCTGCCATTTGAATTATCATTTCTTTAGTGTGCACAAACGATCTGAAACTGTAGTGAATAGTGACAGTTGCTATCTAGTTCCCAGGTTGATGATCTTTTCCTTAATTTGCTTCTTAATTACATCAGTTTACAAAGGGATGAGTTATCACTATTGCATCCTTGACTAATAAGTTGTTGTAGTGAATGATTTAGATCTCAGAGTGCTAAAAGTTTCTTTTTTTTGAAAATAGATTTCATTTGAAGCATCCGTTTACTCTTGTATTCAAAAGCACTATACTACTAGCATTACTCTAACAAATGACCACCTCAGACTGAGTACACTCTTTGAGATAACAAATCGTGCCTAGATTGAAAATTAATGTAGTGTAAATAGAGGTGAAAAAGACCCTTTTTACTGCTCGACACTTGTACTTGGCATTTTCCACAATGGAGTGGCAATAGATCATCTCGTTGGGTAGAGGTGCTCCGAGAGTCAGATTAGACAAATGCTTGACCTAACAGTGCAATGGTACCCCTATGGGTGAGGAGAAGATGTCCTTATATTATTTCATCACCGTATCCATCTACTTCTGCTTCATGGAGGAACCTTTCTTGGGGGCCATGGATGTGGCTACAATCTTCCCCTTACTCTCAGAGAGAACCAAAAAGAAAATAAATTTCCTAGTCTGGGAGATGATCTTACTACCTTTCTTAGTAGAGATCAAAGAAGTGGTGGTAGGTAAGGCTACCTCTATTATCCTGTATAATATATTACCCAAAGAAATAATAACAGCACGAGGCCTTGATTCATACACAAGATGTTGCTTCCACAAGTATGGTTGGCCTAATAATACATCACAAACATCAAGAGGTGCAACATCACACAATACCTCATCTGTGAAGGGCTTGATGTTGTAGGGAAGGCAACATGGTTGGCAGACTTAGAGATCTCGTCCTTGGTGAAGCCACCTGATGCTATACGGTTGAAGGTGTGGTATAGTTAGTAGGCCTAACCGCTTCATGACTTATGTTGAAATGAGGTTCTTTTGGCCATCACTGTCAACAATGAATTGTAGTGGCGAAACCTTCACCCACATTTGTGAGTGGAAAAGATGCTTCCCATCCTCTAGATATTCAGGCTCATTATTCTGGATCTTGGCAGTGGCAACAGTGGTGCTCGACTCTGCATCAATTATTTGCTTCCGTTTTTCATTCCCCTTTTTGGGTTCTGAATCAAGGTCATAACATGTATCTGATTCCGAAGCCTTCAACTCGGCCACCAACAACTGCTTGGTTTGACACTCACTTGTGTTATGAGTGGGGTTCTTATGGAACTCGCACCACTTTCCTGTGTCCTTCTTTGACTTCGTGGTGTTGTTCTTTTCTTGTGGCTTCGATGGGTTGTCTTGGGTCACACTTTCTTGGCTTTGTCCTTGGTTCTGCAGTTTGGGGAAGCCTTTCCCTTTCTTTAGATTTGCAGATCCAAAGTCTCGCTTCTTCTGTTTAAACTTCTACTTGATCTTGACAATGTATCGGTATGTTGTACTGAGTGAGGAGATGTCCAATACATCCATCTTGTCATGGATGTACTTGTGCAGGTAGCCGTGGTATTTGAGTACCAAATGCCGCACAGAATCCTTGATACCCAATTTTGTGCGAAGGGTGTGAAAAATGTTGGTAAACTCTAGCACGTCTTGGTCCCTTCCCTGTCGCAGCGTGGTCTAATTTATGTATTTATCCTCATAGCTTCCAACAGGGTAGTACTACTCCTTGATGGCATCCTGGAATGAATTGCAAGTGGATGCAGTTGAAAACATTGAGGTTGTTCTTTCATCCTTCTACTCGCAGTAGGTTTCCCAACAATTCTTGATGTGGGGGGCATTTTTGAGAAGAGCGAAAGTAATCTTTTCCCAACTGGAAAAAACATGAACAGAAAAATACCCTTCTAGTAGATTTAACCATTTATCTATTGCGTCTACATCTATCTGAATCTTGAATATGGGGATTTCAAAGTTAACTTGTACCTTAAAGGGTGTGGCGTTTCCAAAGTAGCTGCTAGATGCGTCACCCCTGGGTAGCCTCTGAAGGATTTGAGAAAAATTTTCCATCATCGTGTTCCTTTGTCGCTCTAGGGCTTCTTCGAGAAAGATTTTGATAGGATCTCCTACCCCCTCGTCTTTATTTTCATCCACCAAGGAAGGCCATCAAGATTTGCAAGGCTGGTCTTGCAAAGATTCGACCAATTCAAGCCCTAACTCCTTATATCCCGATTGTTTTACGAAGTTTTAGTGTCTACGGATAAACGCTTAAACCCCTAGACTAGTAGCTAAGTCTAGAACAACAATGCAAAACATTCTCTACTTTTTCTATAACCAATATATTAAATAAGATAGCAAAAAAGACTACTTAAAGCTTTCGCTTACTCCTTATCTGCCTTGACCAATTCTGTCACTCCTTTCTGTACTTAATCCACTTGAAAAGTACTTTCAGTTAGATAGAAGACAAAAACCGATCAAAGCATATGATAATGATCTATTGATTAAACATAATATGGAATCAAGTGCATAGTACACATATGAAAGCATCAATGAACAATACAAACATATGGAAAAATCTTTGAACACTTTATTAGTAAAAGGAAGAGTTACAACCCAATTTTCTTGATTCAGTGTCACTCCTCTAGTTCAATCCCATCCTCTCCTCATAACAAGCAAGACATTTTGACATCATTACAATACTTGAAACCAACTCAAGTCTCATACTAACAACATCCCCTATAATTCAATGATTTCTAGCCCCTGATCACTTAGATGAGTGGTCCTTTTATAGGTGAATGAAGGACATTATGCCATAAATGGTGATAATGAATGCCCTCCCAAACTTAGAATTTAGTTCCATGGAGGAAGAGATAAAGGGATTGATGTTCCTTAACTCCCTCCCTCACCAATTTCAATCCCAAGGGAATGGATAGCCTTAGGAAACTTCTAGAGGCATCCTATGGATAAGAATATTCCAAACCCCAATGCAGATTTCGCTCAAATTTGCCCAGTGCAAGCCAAAGAGGGCTCAAGTGCACTACAAAGCACCCTGGCAGTGTACTTGGTTGCACTGCAATGCACCCTGGCAGTGTACTTGGCTACACTGCAATGCACCCTGGTAGTGTACTTGGCTGCACTGCAATGCACCCTGATAAAGGCCTACCTACGTTGATCTTCTTAGAGGCAGTTTTTGGATGATTTAAGTCATGGAATCTCTTGGGAAGGAGGCATTCTGATGGTTGACTTCATTTAGGGCATGTAAAAACCAAATTAGGGTTTGATGGGCCCTAATAGTACTAATCTGTATGTCTGGGTTGACGTACCCAAATGGATCTGTAACAGTTTCCCCCTAAAGCATGAAGTCGTAAATATGTATGTTGAGTGAAATGCTTTACTATGTGGAGAGGAGGTTTTGAAGTAGAAGGTGACTTGCATCAATTACAATACATATATCATGATAATTTGATGTTTTTCTCATGAACTTGCTGAGGGAAGGCATACCCATGCTCAGCTTATAAACTTTCATTACATGTAAAAATATAGTTGTCTACAGATATAGACCCATGAATGGATGACCATGAATGTAAGGCCATTGTACATTTGATTTAGTACACCTGAAAATATCACATCTTGGATGGATGAAACTAGATCCAGGGTCTTCATTCTCGTTCAATCTTTTGCTCAAGTACAAGTCTAACCATGTGAATAGATGATCTGAAGTGGAACATGGGAAGACATCGTCTAATTACCAGCCAATGATGTAAGTCGTTAAAAGACGCAAGAGGAATCACCGATAATGATGATGAACCTCAAGGTACTACAGTACATTTCACATGGTGTGAATAAATGATTTGATTTCAAACACCATACCAAGTCTTTCAGTCGTAGGCCAATGATGTCAACCTATCACCAGAAGTGAGAAAACTGCCATTGATGTATGCAAGCCTTAAGGTACTGAAGGGGTGTTTCTAAGTAAACTTCTTGGATAATGTGTTGATGTCGATAAGAAGTGACTCGTCACAGGAGGGCCTTGATGTATCCCACATCAATGACACGAAACGAGGTAAATGATTTTGGAGATGAAAATTGACTGACGATAGAAGGTTCAGGAATGGCAGTCATGAAAATGAAGGTTTATGGTATTGCAAAGGATGAAGTTTGAACTGAATAACTTCTCTTGAACATGTCGAAAACACTAAATTAAAGTGGTATCATTGACCCAAAACAAAGTAATGGATGGTATGATAGACCAATGGTGTGATAACCATAAAGTTGAATGACCCAACCCACATAGTCACGGTGATGAGGTGAGAGTGTCATGTTCAAGAGCGACTTGCTACCATAAAGTGTTTTCCCCTTTTTCCAATTTTACCCAGTCATTGTTCACCAGTACCTCTTTATTTTTATCAAGTTTGAGGAGGATAACATATGCTTGTTGTATAATTTCACCCTTCGGGTGAATCCATCGCTATTTGATGCTTTAACGAGTCTAGCGAAGGTGTAACTAGGTCTTGTCTAGATAGAAAAATTTGTCACTATTTGATGTTTTTAACGAGTTTAACGATGTCACTATTTGATGTTTTTAACGAGTTTAATGACAAATATAACTCATTCCTTTTCATGTTTAGAGAGTTTGAAAAGGGACAAAAAGGAAACTACAAAAGTTATTTTTCGTAGATTTGTCTCTCAAGTCCAAAAAAGCATAAAACAATACGAGAGAGAACCTATTGATCATGTTCGATCAATGCATTCCTTTTTCGTATTTAATATATCTCAACTTGAAAAAGTGTTAAACTTATACTAAGTAGATATTAATTCCAATCCATTAACGAGCTGGAAATGACAAGTGCTCAACAATATTTTCATGTTTAGAGAGTCTAAAAAGAGCTTAAAGAGGACTCCAAGGGGGTTCTTTTTTCATTTTTAACAAAGCTTGAAAAAGAGATAAAAGTTTTCTTTGTGGTAAAATATGTTCAATTTACATTTGAGCATGTTAAATTCTGCATGTCAGTTGTCAAACCTGCTCAAAACACCATCAAAATAGATTAAAAATACCTGTTTCATGGATAAAATGAATAAAAACTAATGTTTACTCGATTAATGTGCAAGACATAAACATAAAAACAAGTTTTACTATTCATTTTTACAATTTCACATTCACCCTTTGATTTTGGTGTTTTGGAGTAGTTTTTACCTCGAAGTTCACTAGCTGATTGCAGAATATTTAGCGGACCATTCCTCGTGCCATCCGGACCAGGTATGAGCTATCTCTGTTCTCTTTCATTTCATATCATTCATTTTTAGTTTCAGGCAAAATTTTTGAGTTTTTGGGGCCTCTAGGTTTTCAATTTTCCAGCCTGGGATCAGTGCACCCTTTCATCATCGAAAGCTGAGCTGCAGTGCACTTACCTAGAAGGTTTCCTATATTGCAGTGCGCTTTCCCTAAGGCTGGGTTGCGCTGAGCACAAAACCCAATTTCATTAAGCTATTTTCACCCAAAAATTCTTCTGTTTTTTGCAAGAAAGGGATCCTAATTTTCCTTATGGTTGTATTTTTAGGTATTCAACGGATCAGAATGAAAATTACGTGGAGAGAATAAGAGCACGAAGAACAGGATATGATTGCCCTAAATAACTAGGGCACAGTTGAGGTCCTAAGGAATTGTGGGTTACTCAAATATTTTTGATTATCTGGTATGAGGCAACAAATTGAGCTTTTTCAATTCCTTGTTTGTTCATGGGATCCTACTGATCAGGCATTTCACATTAGAGACAAAGTGGTCTCAATTACCATCGATGACATATAATTTCTTACTAGACTATCAAGGTAGGGTGCCCCCATCTCACTTTCTAGATTTGCCAGAGGGGGTGAATCAATGAGAGATTACATTCGACAGTTTTGTCAGCCAGGTGCACAACCTAGCAGGGACAGAAAGATTAACATCAGGGATGTTAGTGATTTACCATTGAGGATGATCCTCTTTACCATTACCAAATTTCCTGGCAGTGCGACACTACATTTTGTAAATAGATCATACATGTAGTATGCATTGGACTGTTTAGAGCCAAAAGTGTTCAACTGGTACGAGGCAGCACTTTCATCCTTGAAAGAACAACTGACCAAGGTGAAAAGCGGAAATACAAAGAAATTCTGCTATGGTTTGATCTTGATTTCTTTCTCCTTGGAGAGAATCCCACTTATGTAGCCACAACTTGTTTCACTGTGTATATTTGGACCTAGGGATCCAGAGATGCAAAGATGGGTAGATCTTATGGCTAGGCATGCTAGTCAGTCATTGATTACATTTACCCCTGCATTCTTTGAGTGGCTTGATCGACAGGATATGGCGATCATAGAGTATCCATATTCAAGGATGGATTTCTGTGGAGATCCAGACTTGATGTTACCAGTTGGAGCACAGCGGGGTGCTATAGGTAAATTGTTTGACCAAAGTGTTTTTTGATTTTAAAGTTTCTACATTTTTTGTGTTTTTTTATTATCTCCAAGACTAAACAAAATCATTTTTTATGTATGCAGACGTTGGACCTATTCGACCCATGGGGCACCAATGAGTGGTAGGTGGGCCAGCATAGAGACCTGTTGGGAGAGCAGTTCTCCGAGACTTAGATTTAGTTGAGACATTGGCTAAACTATAGGACCACATAGAGGGTTTGACCCTAGGCATTCCAGATGACCGGTTCGAGGAGTTGCCTATGCGATTGCAGCGTCACACTATTGGCATTCCAAGTCATTAGATGAGACTTTTACACATGATAGCACACGCTGTGACCTATTATCATGAGCATCACTAGTCTACTTAGATGTTTTTTGCATACATTTTGAATTTTTGGGTTAGATGACCAATTTTTGTCTTGGACACAAACTGTTTTGTAAAGGCTTTTAAAATGGCTATCTATTTTAATTTCAGAGTTTTATTATGGTTATGTGATGTGATCCTATTCAGCTGATGATGTGAATTGAAAATATTTATTTTACATATGTCGCAAATGTCTATTTAACACATAATTCGCTAGAGAATCAGTTAATGTGTTTAGATTTCTAAAAATATGCTGATATTGAATAAACTCCAAAATACCTTTCCAAAATACGAACTCTAAGGAACATGCGATGAATTTCTGGGTTTCAGATGGTATAAATGCTAGTAAGTTGTAGTAAAACGAGTTGTGAGTCTAGCCTAATGATGATTTGGCGTATGCCAAGTGAAATGGAATTAGAGAGAAGTTCAATCAATGCACTATACTCAATGATATTGTTCGTCGATCAACCAATACAAATCCCTCTAAAACTCACTAACTCACCGCTTGGAGCAAAAATGGCCCATACTGCAGAGGATAGGTTCTGCATACTACGACTAACCCCATCGGCGTAACCAACAAATGGTTCTGAAAAGTTCGACATCTGCAACAAATGCAAAGTGAATTACTTAACCAAATAAGAACTCTAAAAGAAGCACACACACACATGCAATCAAAGCATATATATACAGTGAGTTTTACTACACTTAACTCAGCATAGTAACATTTAAGGTATAGCCCATTTCGGGGCTGAGACAATGGAATCCTATCATAGTCCACTAACTCGTAGGAACCTTTCGTCAAAACATGCTTAAAAATATAAGGGCCCATCCATATCGATTCAAATTTTCCTACTCCAAGTTTATCAGACTCCTGATCGTAAAGCAAGACCAAGTCACCTTTTGAGAAGACACGAGGCTTGACATTTTTATCATATTGCACCTTAATACGTTTCTTATGCGCTTTGTTAGCCAATGCGACATTACAACGGGTTTCATCCAGATGGATTAACTCTAAGAAATGTGCTTCTTCTTCAGAAGTGTCGGGTCACAGGTTAATCATGAGTTTGAGAGACCAGATTTCACATTGAATTGGTAAGACTACTTCCAAACCATACACCAACTGAAAGGGTGTGAATCCAGTCGCATTTCTCATCGAGGTTTGATATGCCCACAGAGTCGAGTACACGATTAAATCCTAATTTCTTTTATGAACTCCAATCATTCTTTGCAACATATGCTTAAGGACTTTGTTGATGACCTCAACATGTCCATTATCTTACGGGTAGTATGGAATAGAACTATCATGTGACAGTCCTAACTTGGTGGTCAACTCAACCATCATGTGATTGCGAAAATGTGATCCATGATCTGTAACTATGGCTTTTGGCACACCAAACCTGGAAACCACATGGTTGAAGAAAAATAAAGCAGTCGTTTCGCCACTGTTGTTCAATGTTGGCATCGCCTCGGCCCATTTGGTAAAATAGTCAATGATGACTATAATATACCCATGCCCCCCGGCCGAGGTGGGGTTACATGTCATAAAGTCAATGCCCCATTTGGCGAATGGGCCAACAACAACGACTGGATGCAATGGTGCAGGTGGTAATCTGGTTTTTCGGTCATATATCTCACATGCATGACAGCGTCTGACAACAATAATGCAATCTTTGAATATATTTGGCTAGAAGTAACCAGCACAGAGAATTCTCTGCGCGGTAGCATACCTAGATAAGTGTCCACCACAAGCACCTGAATGGCATTCATTCAAATCTTTCTCGGCTTCCTCATGAGTGAGGCACCTACGTAAAATCGTATTAACACCACGATGATAAAGTGTATCACCAATGATCAGATAATATTTGGCTTGGTATCGGGTACGTCACTGTTCAGAGTGAGAGGTATTAGGCAAGAAAGATTGGGTCTGGAGATAGACCAGTATATCTCCATACCATGGATCATTTGACGAGATAAGAAACAAAGACTCATCCAAGATTGATGCTTCTCATGTTGAATCATTGGAGGATGAGGGTAGGTTGCAAAGTAACTCGACGAAAACAAGATATTTTTTTGATTTATATTTGATGAATTCCAAATCAAACTCCTGCAAAATAACTATCCATTTTGAATATTTGCCCCCCAGCAATTGAGATAACAAAATGTATGTCATAGGGTTGCAATATGAAACAATAATAGTTTTATGAAGGAGGATGTAATGACGAAGTCTTTTCACAGCTTGAACAACTGCCAAAGCTAACATTTCGACATAGGAATACTTACTTCTTGGACTAAAACCATGCCAATGGTTGTATCTGTAGCAACGAGATATAGGTAGTAGTCTTTTTGATAGTTTGGGGCATACATTAATGATGCTTTAATGAGGGAATATTTAAGAGCATCAAACGAAGCTTATGCAACCTGATTCCAATGGAAGGGCACCCCTTACTTCAATAGATGAGTAAAACCTTTAGCCAATTCAGCATAGTTTGGAATGAACCTCCTCAGAAAGTTTGCCTTCCCTTGAAGTCTCTATAACTATATTAAGTTTAAAGGTGGAGGCAAGTCAAGGATTGCCTGAACCTTAATTGGATCGAGTCGAATTCCATCTTTTGAGACCATGAATCTAAGAAATCGACCAGGGACAACACAAAACACACACTTGTGTGGATTGAGTCATATCTTGTAGTGTCAACATCATAAAAATATTGCTCTCAAATGTTGCGGGTGATCAGTCTGCTTTCATGAATGAGCAGGCAAATCATCAAGATAAGTTTGAAGAATGTGCTTGATGTCATGGAAGGCATAACTCATTGCCCTCTGAAATGTAGCCCCTGCATTCTTCAAACCAAAAGGTAACTTTCGATACGCGAATGTGCCCCATGGACAAATAAAAGTTGTTTTATATTGGTCCTATGGGCGGATATTGATTTGATTGTAGCCAGAAAATTCATCCATGAATGAGAAGATTTCACATCTGGCACATTCGTCAATAATCTGGTTGATAAAGGGTGTAGGATAATTGTCTTTTGGACATGCTTGATTTACATCCCTATAATCGACACACACTCGAATTGTCCCTTTTTTTTTCGTAACTAGAATAATGTTAGATACCCAATTAGTAAGAGCTACAAGGCAAATGAATTCAGCTTGCAAAAGTTTTTCAACCTCTGCTTTAATGGCAACAACTTTCTTTGTATGAACAGGTCGAAGCCATTGTTGTACTGGTTTGACATCAGGTTACATTGTGATTTCATGTTCAACAATTCTTGAGTCAATTCCTGGCATCTCCTCATAAGACCATGCAAAAATATCTCTAAATTCACGAAAGAGAGTCCGGTAATTATCAAGTTCTAATGGAGAACAAGATTTTCCAACATGCATGTTTGCTACAATGTTAGGCTTGGTCAAAATGTTTATAGAAATCATTTCTTCTATGTTTGACAAATTATGCTCAGAATCTATAGTATCTACTCAAACAAAATTCAACAGGAAATCAACGATTGATGGGTGTGATGGGCCTTGAAATGCCCATGTCTTCATCATGCAATATCACCATTCATACCTTAAAACTCTAGGTCTTTAACCCATTCCGTACCCTAATTCCATCAACTTGCCGCCAAATCACATTTTATGTCTTGTGATTGAACATCATTTGTTTTCTTAGATTTTCTATGATTAAAGATTATTATGCTATGATTTACTAATGACGGCATTTTTAAGCTCATTTTCACACGGTTTTATCGCCAAGTTTCTGCACAAGACAGTAGAGTATGGAAATGGCCAATTTGGGGATTTTGACACTTTCGGCATGCTTCTGGAGAAACTGAGAGAGGTTATTGTTAAAAATGATGTTGTAATACCTTTTCATAACTTGGATTACAGTCGAGTCACTCATGTGAGTCTCTAGAAGGAAATTCATAAATTTGCCCAAATCTACAATAATTTTCGAACTGCCAATGTCCACCTCGATTTTCGTGCAAATGAATGCGAATTAAGACAATCTGGCACATGAGTTTTTGTCCCCGTATACCCAATTTACTAACCCTAATTTTTTTTTCTAAAATTCCTTACGGTTTGGGAGATATATGGAGTTATTTGAGGCCAATTTATAAAAAATGTCCAGATTTGTACTTAACAATGAAATTCGGATTTGCCTATTTTTATGCCATAGTTACGGTTTGATAAGTTCTTTTCCTCCATCCCTGCATTGATAAACATCAACAACAACCATTAGCTATTTGAAATCCACCTAGAGAATTCAAACAAGGCATGAATTTGTTTGTAATTAATCTTCAACATGTATAAAAGCAGAGCAACAAGGCTCATAAGAAATGGGGGCAACTCTCAAACATGGAAGTAATTGTTGTGTATTTCATGACTCGTTTTAAATTGAAGATATTGATTATGCGCTTGCTCTGAATTCAGATTAAGTTTTTTGATGGATTGCTGGTGATGACAAGTTGATCGTGATCAAAATCTCTTATATGCTGTAAGTTAATTAGCTCCCAGGTGTGGCCGGGCCCTCCCACCTGGGTTTAGCTTTGTACATTGCATAATAACTCTGTGTGTTAGTTATAGTTTATTTGTCCATTCTATGCGATTTAATATCAGTTTGGTTTGCTGCATGAGAATTATTTTAGTTCGGTTGATTATAATATGCAAATGCATTGATGCCTTTAAAACCCCTTTGCTTTAATAATCCACAACTAAATCTTTGGTGTGATTCTCGTTTTGCTCTCGAAACAAATTCATACTCTACTCATAAACTTTGGCATCGTATTGATCTGCAATTGACGTAGATGGGCATGGAATTTATCGAACCACATGGTGATTTAATGATTGAGAAAAGTTTGTTATCCATTGATAGTGCTGAAATCACTTTCAAATACTTAAATTGAATAGCATATTCTGAGATCAGGGATGAATGGGATTCGAGTTAATTAGAGTGAGATTAGTCTATTCCTAAATCGTTTCTTGATTTCCTCTAAAAACTGGATCGGTTGACTCTTTGTTGAATTGTTTTGCAGGTAATGTGACATAAGGAAATACTTGTTGATTGTTTGAACATTGTGATTGGCATGAATTCAATTTGATTTTAAGTTGATTGGATTAATGAATAAGTTATTTTCATAAGCGTACATACAAGCAGAACATTACTTTCAGAAGTGTTAAATGATTTATTTTCACTTTATTCCAGTTTCATTTAGCAAATAGATTCTTAGATTGATCAATAGACTGTGTGGATTGAATGCAGAATACAAAAAGAGTGCTTTGTGTGATTAGTTGCTTTCATTAGTTTAGTTGGATAATTGATTTCCCTTGTTTCGTTGAGTGCTTGATTACATGTCCCATAGTTAAATGTCAATTGGGTTTTAACAAGCAGTGCATAGATTTCATATAAAGTTACTTGCAAGTGAGGAGCGATGTGATTACAGGGTGATTTAAAGTGCAGTTTCTCAGAATTGTTTGATTGGATTGCCATTATCAGTAGTGAGACTTTATTTCCTTTGAGTGTGGATTGTAGGAATTAGAACTAGAACTTGAGTGATTGGATTGATTAAGTCTTGTGTGATTAGATACCCATTCTCATAATTTGAAATTAGTGGTAAAGAGTCCAATAGCTAGTTAAGTTCAGATTTCAGTCCTAGGTTAAGTGTGTAAAGGCTTTTGGAAGTCTTTTAGATTAAATTTGATTGTTGAGTCTATTTGTGTTAGCTAGATGTTTGATTTCTTTTAAGTTTGCAAGAACTAGTATATTTTACCCAGCTGATCATCATAAGGAAACGTTAAAACTTTGATCTAGAACTGAATGAAGGAAGCGCAAGACAACTCATGTTTACGAGCCCGGATTGACAATTAAATATTAGGAGGATTAATTATCAATTAAAACTCTCAACGGGGTGGTTTAGTTCATTTGAATAATCTTTGATGTCATCTGGAAGATGGGAACAATGATGATAATCTTCCCACAGTTCCTCTCCTATCATCATTGATTGGATGATTCCTTCATCCAAAGAATGTATACGTGAAAAAGGATCCTAAGAGGTACCATATTATAATGACCTATATACCCATACAATTGTTGAGTGCGGAATTAGGTTTGCCACACAAGCCCGAAAGATTGATTACTATGATGATTCAATGGGGCTTAATGGCATCACCTCAATATTACTATCAACTTCAACTTGGTTGGTAATCCTCCTTAAATCATATGAGGTGGAGGAAATCATGTTGCAAGTGTCTACTCTTGCCACTTCCACCAAATCATATGGTGACGAGAGGGTAAAAGTTCCCATTAGGGAAGGATCTTTAAACAGACCTACTACAACACTTTGAAGTGACAATGGGGGTCCGTGTACCAATTGAATGCTTCCCGTAGCCTGTGAACTATTGGCAAAGAAGGCTAGTTGATCAATGACCATGATTCCACCCTTAAAAGGGAATGCAATAGTATGAAAGTACGTGGAAGCCATAGCAACCATAGCATATACCCAAGGCCTTCCTAGTAAAATGTTGTAATCGAGGGGTCTGTCAACTACCTCAACTTCAATAGTAACCATTTTGCCCCCAAGTTCGATTTGCAGGTTATTCAAAATACCACATGGAGTATATGTCCTTCCATCAAAAGCTTTCAATGTGGTTGGTGATCGTGACAACGACGGTGAACCAAGTGTTTTCCAATAGCTCATGGACATAATGCAAGTAGATTCCCCCTCATCAGTAATATTTCAGTGAACATTCTTATTGAGAGCTTTTACTTGGATTAGGAAAGCTAATTGTGCCAGTAACTATGGTGAATATCCCGCATGGTTAAAAACCACAAGATTTGAATCTATAGGATCTATTCCACCTATTTCTGATAGTAAAAACTACTTTTGGGAGGGACAGTTTTGCAAAACCTTGAATGTCTACATCGCAGAAGGTGATTGAGCAAGATCTTCCACTATGTTATAATTTTACGCTGCTCAAGCCCGAGGGTTGAATGTCGATTTGTGCACAACTCCCTTTGGTGGTTTTATTGTCAATTCAGGTACAATGGGTGGAACAACTTCAGATGAAGTCGAAGTCGAAGGATTAGGTTGATCAGTGGCCTAATTATTTGATGATGACAGATTTCCATAATCTTTGTTTCTTGTTGACACCAAAACTTCGTTTTGTGGCTTTGTGATGGATAACATGAGTACTTGGGATGTGGAAGCATGGTCTGTTGCAACCAAATGTGTCTCCGGGGTTGGAAATGGATCAGTCAACACTACTGATGTGTTTGAAGTCTTTAAAAGTTTAGAGACCTCAAAGCAATGTGGACAATCTCTTGTAAAATGCTCGTCATTACATATCAGACATGGATAACGAGGTTTCCTTGCCGAAGTAGAGGAATCAGATGATTTCTCTGGAGGGGAATTTTCTTGTTTCTTTTTGTTTTTCCCCTTTTTCTTACTCCATGGTTGCTTTGGATCTTTGCTTTTGTCAGATGACAAGGTATTAATCTCAGAGGAAAGAGTATTTTCTGATGCACTGGTAGTTTGATTGGAAACAACAAGAGTTTGACCAAATGGTATCCCTGTTGTTTGTGTGCTTGAAGAACCGATCACACCGTCGCCGTCATGAGAGTCCTTACTCGATTGTGGAGGAGGGGGGACAGTGAAAACTAGTTGATGTGCATTGGGAATTTTATCATAAAGTGTGCCGGATTGTGTGTAAATCAAATCCAAGTATTAGGCATGAGCAATAAATTGCTCTTCTGTGGCAACTCCACCTTTTACCACATCCTCGGTGATTGATGGCAGCAAGGATTTTATGAACCACTCAGCTAAAAGCTGATCAGGAACATATGTATTAACCATTCGAAGATGACGCCACCACTCATGGATATTATCTAATATATGGGTAGCAGTGGTTTGTTTAAAGTTGGTTAGGATTTTTTTTCCAGTCTTGTATCTGATAGGTAACTCGAATTGGGTCAAAAAAGTAGTGGCTAAAGTGGTGAAACTATCGAAAGAAGCTCTAGGTAATTCAATGTACCGTTTAGTAGCTGGAACAGTAAGTGTTCTTTGGAAAAGACGAAGTCTGACCGAATCGTCATTTAAGGAGTTTGATGAACACCACAAATGAAAGGTCATAACATGATTTGATGGGTCTTCTCCAGGATTTCCATTAAACTTTGGAATGTTAGATGGTAACTTATACGGAATTACTGACCACCAAGGTACATATAAGAATGGATCATAAGTGAATCGATTTAAATATGGAAGTTCTAAAGCTGCTACAAACGACAACTATTGATTCAAGTCAAGTTGAGCATACCCGGGATATGATGGAATTTCCTGAGCAATAGGTCTTTGCATACCGACATAGGGCATCTCCATTTGGTAACCTTGGTATGGTTGTTGAACAAAACCAATATAAGGTGGTTTTTGATAACCAGGTTGAATGTGTGGTTGTCCATAACCTGCAAAGCCTTGTTGACCAGGACCTTGGTAAGCTTGAGATTGACCAAAACCAGGTTGAGCCTGTGGAACAAGTCCAAACTGGGGTTGGAATTGCTGGAATTGGGGTTGTTGAAATTGAGGCTGCCATGGTTGTTGAATCAACTGTTGTTGTTGTTGGTACAATTGTTGTTGATTTAATGGTTGTTGTTGTCCAACAATGAAAGGTTGGCCAGGTTGTGAATAAACTATACCAGTGTAAGCCTGGGTTAGTCTAGATAAGGGTATACTAACCTGAGGTTGTTGCTGAACTCCAAAAACAAGTGGTTTTTGTACAACAACTTGAGGAACTTGAACTTCTTAACTTGAAACTTGTGATTGCAAGGTAGAAGGATCAGTTTGTACCAGTTGAGATACAACAATTTGAACTTATGATTGTGGTACAGTAGTACCAACAGGTGTAGTGGGAATAGCTAACACAATTTGCATTGCTTGTGTTGGATACACAAGCCTTGGCTGAACTGGCATTGTTGGTTTCCATTGAAAAACTCTAATCCTAGATTTACCTGAATACTGTGGGATATTACCATATGGTAGTTCCCCGGAATAAGGAGGATACGGTGAATAATCATATTGCTCTCCATATGGTGACAATCCAGAATTTAATGGATACATAGGTCTTTGTTGACCAGATTGCCCAGCTTGATACTGATATGCAGGATCAAATTGTTGAGTTCCCATTAGAGAAGAACCAGGTAAAATTCTAGTTGAGCACATGGGTGATGACCATGGTGTTGAAGCAACTCCTGAGTGGGTTCCAGACAATGATTGGTAACCAACCGGGATGGGTGATTCACCATACAGGTGCAACTGTAGCTGCATCAAATGATATAGTCTGAGATGTTGACGATTGTTCAGCCATAGTTAACTGACCCAAACGTTGTCCTAAAGAATTAACGGGTACTTGAAAAGAAGCAGGATCAAATGAAGTGAAAAAATCAGGAGTATTAGGGTAAAGATAAAGCCCAGTTCCAAAGTGAAACAGGGTTCTAGGTGTGTAATCTTCTTCCAATTCCTCCTCTATAGCAAGTAAACCTGGTGGAAGAATTTCATCGTCAAGTTCGTAAAAGATTTCTAGTGTTGATGAAGTTGAAGTTTCAATAGTTACTGATGTCTGAGGGGTAATCGTTTGATCACCTTCTGGTAAAGTAACAACTTCTGAATGTTCAAACTCGAAATCCATATGTTCAGGTAAATGCAAAACAGTTTCATAAGGAAGTTCCTGAACAACTTTAGGTTCAAATGTAACTTCTGTTTGAACTAGGATAGATTCTAGATTAACTTTTGGTTGAACTAATTCAAGTTCAAAAGTACTTTCTTGTTGAGCAATTTCAAGTTGAGGATCAACTTGTTGTCGAACAAATTTGATTACTGTTTCACTAAGATCAGTGCTAATGTCCTCAGGTAATTTTGAAACTTCTTCTTTAGAAATGGATGTACCAGAAATAGTTGGAGTAACTGGAGTCTCTATACTTACCAAAATAGAAGATTCAGGTAACTTAGATGAAGAACTAGGAGTTCTTGATGTACTAGACTTAGTTAAGCGAGACCAGTTTTCCCGACTTAGTGTCGCTTCGGGAGGAAAAGGTGGTTTGCTCATTGTTCTCTGCAATTGATGGGGTATGGGTTGATTTTCCTCCATGATTGCTGATTAATTTTATTATCAAAAATGAAATAAACAAAAAGGGGTATACTAGGCAAAAGGTTTACCAAGTAACTGTGAATTGTAGAATACCTCCTAGCAAACCAAGAAGTACGGGCAATAAATCTCCCTGAATGTTGTGTTCGGTGTATCATAGTTTACAAGGTGGCCAACTTGGTTACTTAAGGATGGATAGCGACCTAGAGTTGTCCTACCATATATACCCGAAGGTACGTGGAGGCCTAGTTCGTATAAGTACTGTTTAATGCAAAACCGCACAGTGAGAGCATTCCTATATACTTTACATACTGTAACACTACCCTATATATCGAAAGGTACATGGACAAGCTACGATATACTCATGTACGTGGAATAAGGTATAACACTCAGGATGTATTGCAAACAAGTTAGCAACAACTGCTTTGTTTTACGACGTCGGAACACATCTCTAGCCTAGAACCACTAAATGTTCTCGTTAATGACAATGCTCCATTTCGTAAATTGATGTTTATTTTAAGTTTATCTTGCTCAGGAATTTGCCTTTCAAGTTCACCACGTGACGTATTCTAAAATTCCTTGGAATGCAAATATCATGATAAGCATTCTTTCCATTCAATTTAACGATGAAAAACCTAGCTACTTAGGGATAGAGAAATTAGATTTCTTTTGATCAAAGAGCAAAGAGCACAATCTAAATGCAAATTCCCTACACTATTCCTATGAGCACACACAAACGTTTTCAATGCAACATGTATGTATTTCTTTTCTATTTCCCTTAATGTGAATGAACAAAAAGAAAAAATAATGCACAATCAATCAATAAACTCTATTAATAAAAATGATGACTTTGCGACAATTTCTTTTCAAGGAAAGGAAGACTTTACGAAACTTTCATTTTCAAAGAAATGAGGAATTACGACACTTTCTTTCGACAAACATCAATCAATCAAAAACTAACTTTCGGCTATATATTGAAAATGACAAAGTAAATACATAAGAAAAATTTATCAATCCTAGTCTAAGCAAGGCCAACTAAGGAGATGAAAAACTATTTTCAGAGACAAGACATCATTGAAATTCAAAAAATCATTCAAACAGGAGAAAATTGGCAAAAAATTCAGTTCATAGATGGGAAGATGACCCTCAAGGGATCAGGGTAGGCTGCAGTGAGATACAGTGCACTTCAATGCACTGGCTCTATGCGGGAAGTGCATTGCAGTGCACTGTGTCCTTCATTGGGCTGCGCTGGAGACAATAAGCCATTTTTGAAGGCAATTTGACACAATTTTGACTCAATTTTCAATGAAATAAGACTATAATTCAATCAACGACCATAAGTACAGTATGTAGAAATGTCTTAAGAGGCTTATAAGCTACTAAAATGGATAATCGCTCCCCAACAGAGTCGCCAATTTGTTTTGGGAAGTTTGAGTGTCTATAGATAAACGATTAAACCCCTAGACTAGTAGCTATGACTAGAACAATAGTGAAAATCATTCTCTACTTTTTCTATAACCAATAGATTAAATAAGATAGTAAAGAAGCCTACCTGAAGCTTTCACTTACTCCTTATCTCCCTTCACAAATTTTTTCACTCCTTTCTGTACTTAATCTGCTTGAAAAGTACATGCACACAGAAAGAAGACAAAAACCGATCAAAGCATATGACAATGATCCATTTATTAAACATAATAAGGAATCAAGTGCATAATACACATATGAAAGCATCAATGAACAATACAAACATATGGAAAAATCTTTGAACACTATATTAGTAAAAGGAAGAGTTACAACCCAATTTGCTTGATTCAGTGTCACTACTCCAGTTCAATCCCATCCTCTCCTCATAACAAGCAAGATATTTTGACATCATTACAATACTTGAAACTAACTCAAGTCTCATACTAACAACATCTCCCTATAATTCAATGATTTCTAGCCCCTGATCTACTCTTATGAGTGGTCTTTTTATAGGTGAATGAAAGAAGTTATGCCATAAATGGTGATAATGAATGCCCTCCCAAACGTAGAATTTAGTTCCATGGAGGAAGGGATAAAGGGATTGATGTTCCTTAACTCCCTCCCTCATCCAATTTCAAGCCCAAAGGAGTGGATAGCCTTAGGAAACTTCTAGAGGCATCCTATAGATAAGAATATTCCAAACCCTAATGCAAATTTTGCTCAAATTCGCCCAGCGCAAGCCAAAGAGGGCTCAAGTGTGCTACAAAGCACCCTGGCAGTGTATTGGGCTACACTGCAGTGCACCCTGATAAAGGCCTACCTTCCCTGATCTTCTTAGAGGAAGTTTTTGGATGATTTCAGTCATGGAATCTCTTGGGAAGAAGGCATTCTAATTGTTGAATTCATTTAGGGCATGTAGCAATTGAATTAGGATTTGATGGGCCCTAATAGTATTGATCTGTAAGCTGAGGTTGAGGTGCCCAAATGGATCTGTAACACCGACCTCGTTGGGGACATGCAAAGAAAACCAGAGAAAGAGAAAACTGCTCTGATACCATTGATCCAGATTTAAACAGGAACACAACAAATTACAGATATAACCATAAATACAAATATGCAGTAGAAATAACACTTCATTTCATTAATATCAAATACTGAAATATGCTAACAAACAGAATGGAAATAAGACTAGCTTAGGCGATGGTAGCTTATCTCTAAGAAGAGATGTGGCGGCTACATGCCTTTGAAATGTGTTACAATGAGGCTCGAAGGCCTATTTATTGTTGAGAAACAATGGAAAACCCTAAACATCCAAAAACCTAACCCTAGGAGATGAAGTGCCAAACTATGGGCCCCATTGGGGTAAATTGGTACATCAACTTCACGGGGTCATAAGTTTGGCGTACAATCTTTGTTTGATGTGCACAATACCTCATTAGAAATATTTATATGAGGACTACAAATTTTGAGTGAGAAACATTGAACTCTTTCCCATGTTGCTCCCGGTTGTCCCCAAAAATGTCGTTTAGGGCCTCAAAACGGCTCCAGAAGTTCAGGACCCAAAAAACTGACCAAAATAGTAAATTGTGCTACAGTTAAGGAAAATGAAAAACTGAAAGAGATAGTTGTGGGTGTCCAAGTGGGATAGGAGGGTGGCCACCAACATCCATCTAGGTCAAGCATCTTGTCCAACTCCAAGCGGACCTTTTCCTTGTATTTGGTGTTAAGGTGATATGGCCTTTGCTTAACAGGCTTTGTGTCCAGTTTCAAAGTAATTTTCATCACTCCAAAATCTCCTATGATACCTTTCAAGTCTGAAAACTTGGTAGGGAAAAAATCCTAATATTTGCAAAGAAACTTAGCAACCTTGTCTACTTTGGCATCATCCCAATAATCTCCAATATTTGAAAATTTTGGCTCCACATCTGTGCCAATGTTCGCTTGTCTAGTCTTCAATGGTGCAATGATGTTTGGATTCTCTATCTGTGGTCCCTCAACTTCGTAGTGTCCTTCAACCTCTAGGATGTTAATATTCCTTGGATCCTCATCATCTTCTTCAGTGGTCACGTTATAGCACTCCAGCGCATGGCGAAGCTAGGAGCTCCAATCTGGTTGAATCAACTCTAAAGGATCCTGCAGTATTCTGAAGATTGCTGCCTTAACCTCCTCTGGCACTTTGTCGATGATTTCGAACCCATCCTCAAAGCTAAAGGTCATCGAAAATCCTTCTCTTAAGATGTCCCACTCCGCGGTACCGTGGCAAAGCTCTGTTTCCAAATACCAATTCATAGGAATGACATCCAAAGTGTGACAGAAAATATGCACCCACTCTAGTTTTGTTCCGTCCCATAAACCTTAGTCCATTTTCCTAAATGATAGCGTGGATCATTTCTTCCATCATATTTTTCAGTTAGCCTAACTTTTAGGTGACCAAACCGCAATCACATCATTCTTCTGTACTGACGCCATTCATCAAAACTATCTTTATGCGTAACCTACCACTGTGGAGGCATAGCACACAGCGTCAAATCTAGCGCTTAGAAGCGATGCTTCTCTCACACTTCCCTTTCAAATGAATCCATAAATTTATCTACGTCAGTTAGACCATCATAATAAGGCAAACTTCTTACCTCAGATGATATGCAGTGCAACGATTTAGTCATCATATTACAACGCAACGTAGATACTTCGTGCAACCTAATCTATTAGTGTTCCAATTCCTCATATTTTTCAGTTAGGCTAACTTTCAGGTGACCAAACCGCAATCACATCATTCTTCTGTACTGATGCCATTCATCAAAACTATCTTTATGCGTAACCTACCACTATGGAGGCATAGCACACAACGTCAAATCTAGCGCTTAGAAGCGATGCTTCTCACACACTTCCCTTTCAAATGAATCCATAAATTTATCTACGTCAGTTAGACCATCATAATAAGGAAAACTTCTTACCTCAGATGATATGCAGTGCAACGATTTAGTCATCATATTACAACGCAACGTAGATACTTCGTGCAACCTATTCTGTTAGTGTTCCAATTCCTCATTAGAGTTTGATGTACATGAACTTTCGCGGTCACATGAAATACGTCCATCAGTTGTCGAATTAACCCAATCTTGGTCTCGCACTGTTATTTTATAGATCTAGTCCAAATCATCATCACTTTCCTCATAGTCGCGGACAGGTTCAGTATAGCGCGATCCTTCTATAGGGTCCAATGGTACTACTATGTGGAGCGATTTCCTTTCAAACGAGATTGTTTGCTTCTTCAAATTGATTACCTCGTTCATGTCAATAGCCAAATCAATTCCTAGAAGTGTAGGGTATGGATTATTGTCATCAACAATCTCTATCACTTCAAAATCAGCTGACGTGCTCGCACCTTCTATATCTACAGTCACTCCATGCAATCGCCCCATAGGGATAATCTTATGCTGATTTTCCATTCTCAATTTAATCGGATACCACTACAGTGTAGTTATCCCCATTATTTCCCATGTCTATTTAGGAAAAACATTCACATCTGACGCAGATCCAAAATAACTTGATCCATCTCATACTCTCCTATTTGTGTGGTAAGCCACATCTCACACCCTATTCTTGTCTTGTGTTTGCCTATCTTTCTGACTATGTGGTGTTCTTCAGGAGCGCCTTCCTTACTGACACACTTATTTATCAGTTCTTGTAGCCCTTTCATGGCCTTGCTATCGTGCAACAACTTCATACAAGTCTCCAAGAAAGTGGTAAGCATGGAGGGGTCAACTTCTTCAAATAACTTGTCTTGACTTCCTGAGGTAGAGGCCTCAACGAAGCTTTTATTTGCTTCTATGAACATTTCCTTCGTGCGCTCCAAATCAAACCCAATCTCCTTTTCTGGAGCCTTGTGAACCCGCTCACTTTCTTCAGGTTGCTTTCCTTTATCATCATCAGTAATCATTCCGCTTCGCAACACAATATTCACATTGGAATCCTCTTCGCAGGGCTCAAACCTCATCATCTATAGATACTGGTAGGCTGCTAAGGCTACGCTTTCTTATCCTGCATCTTAGCTATCAGTATAGGGCATTCTTCTATCGCGTGGTCAAGCTAAGTACAATATCGGCAAGATGGGTCTATCTAGCTCGTGCACTCTCATGCGTAGTGTCCTCAAACTCCACAATTATAGCAAATAACTTGTCATCAACCTCTACTAAGTCCTCCTTCTCCTCAACCTCGTATGTGCCCCTGATATCCTCCACGCACTCCCTAGCACCTTGATCAGGAGGCTGAGTTTTTATTTGCATTCAATACGTGCATGTTCTTTCCATCATCAATTCATAGCTATGATAGTTATGCTCATCGGGGCCCACCAATTTATAGAAATTGCAGAATAACTGTTGCGGCATCTGCATAAATTTTTTGCACCAAGTGACAATTGTCCATTACATGTTTTCCATCTACCTAATAGATAGCACACCACAGCACGGGCCCTGCACTAAGTCCCACAACAACCTCCTGTCTCAGGGGCATTGGCCCTCCCCCTGTAATAAAATTTTCAAAAAAAGAGCAGTGATCTTTATCATGCCCCTGGCTCTTAAATTTTAGGCACCAAACTTCTTCGCACACATCTGGCCAAGCAGATTTTTCCTTCTTCAAGCTCTACAATTCCAAGGAGAGTTTCTACAACTTTGCATGAATCTACTACACTCCCAAAACAGCGTCCTAGATAGGTGTCTTATGTAATATCATCACGATCTCCAGTGCTTTCGCTTGAGTCCCTATCTTTTGTTGTGATAAGCAACCCTTAGGTGGGGTAGGAGTGAAGCTACAAACCGTTCGTGGTGCTGACTATCAATGAGATTCATGTTAGCTTCGCGGATCTGGCACTTCAGTCTCTGATCCGGCTCCTAGGGTGCTTTTCTAGGCCTCATCATAATTTCCTTAAATCCAACGAATTATTATGATTCAGACTTGGGCCTACCAAATTCCTTATTCAAAGAAGTCTGAGTGTCTGCTAACGATGCCAATGGGTTATTGGTGCAGTACTTAATGTACCATGTAAACGCGCGATATTATAGAGAAGTAAACAATTACATCTTCTTTATATGATCATCTGTAATATTTTGTGTCATCCATACAACCTTCGCAACGAACCAAAACTGGTCTGGGTCCTCACTTGCCAAGCCCTTGAAAACTGGCAACTTCATGGTATTCAACATATTGAATGGTGGCAGAGGTGGAGGTGGTGTGGGTGAAGGTGTATGTTGTGGAGGTGAAGGTGGAGGTGGTGTGGGTGGATGAGGTATTTGTAGAAAACCCTTATTTATCAATTGTGCAATGCTTTGCAGTAAGGCCTATATCGCTTCCTCATCGTCACTCGAAGGAGGCTCTATTAATGGACTATATTTAGGACCTGCTCTTTCTTGATTTCTAAATATTTGTGCACTTTGCGTAGATCTAAACATTAAGGTAGTGGCATAACCCGATTTTCACACAAGAGCGTTTTAATCCAAGTATTCAAAAATTTCAAATACTTACCTCAAGGTCCTTTGAAAAAACGTTGCTCTCCTTCACTATAGTTGACTGAGGTATCAACTGCGAATTTTGTCAAAAATCCTCTTATTACTCGATCTAGCCAGTGATCGATAATGCACACAATCTTATCTTCAAAAGCTTCCAACCTTTGCACTAGCTCCAGGGTCCACACTATTGGACCGTCAAGCCTCCACCATCCTTGGACATCTGCCAATTTAGCCATCCACTCATATAGCTCGATCGGGAAGGTGCAAAAGAAAATTTCATGTACTTCTGTGTATAGATACCTATCCAACCACTGTTCTTTTGACAGGCACGAATTTCTATTCTCTTGCACCATGAATTTATGGGTCTTTCTATCCAACCACTTCTCAATATCTCTCTTTGTCAGATTCCACTGATGCGACATCACATACCTCTTTATGCAAATACCAATCCCGACAACGGAACCATTTGTTGGCTTAGTGGGTCCTGACCTAGGTTCAGAGTTAGTTGTGCCAAACAAATCCCTACACTACTGTCCCTTTCGACATCAACCCGTGGAGCGCGGACTGAAGTCTCACCCGAAGTAGTATGGGGGGATGATGGAAACACGTTTTTGCACACAGATATCAGTGTGATGTCATTTTATGCCCTAAATCTGCCTTCACACAGATCGATAAGCCTTATGGCTTATCTATATAAGTCCCTTTAATCAGCCTCTAGACCTCCAGCAAGGTCTATGACTGCCTTTCGTGGACCTTGAACAAATTAATTAGCTACTTATGAACATTAAAGATTACTCTTAATCTAACAATTACTCAGACTGACCTAAGTGTTCGATAACTTTAACATACAACAAGATAATCTTCGTGAAAGCAATTAACACCAATTGCGTTCATATAACAATATAAATCAAGTAAATTCGTGCATCAATACAATATTATTTCATAAACCCATCATTTTTCACAGCATAAGCGCATTCATTAATAATAAAAGTAAGTAGACGAAACGCAGGAATTTCTACAATAATATTCTTTATTGATAATTGTTGGCATGGATCCCCCCTGAAGCATGTTTTGGGGCTCAAAGCCCATATTTTGACCGAACGATGTTGTAAAGCCCCGCGAATTGTGGGTGCAAAAGTATGTTAGAGTCATAGGGTTGTCCGCCCTAGTTTGTAATGTAATATCAGCCTACCCATGGTCCGCAGACTGTGGGATTGTATAAATAGAGTGAGGCTCTAAGTGTAAAAGGAGAGAAATTAGAGGATAGAAAAATAGAAGCATAGAGCAAGTGTCTAAGTGTGTGCCTTTGGGTCGTAGAGTAGGATAAGGCTCTGCAGCTAAGTGTGCAGAGGCCTAGTTGTCCACAGCTGAGTGCGTGGACCCTTGCAGCTGAGTGCGCAGGGTGGAGTTGAGTCTGTAACCAAAGAAGAGAATAATAAAGAGAAGTTTTATCCAAATTTTGTGTATCTGTCCTTGAGTTATTACATGTTTAATATTATTGCAAATATACTGTTTATTTACTGCGCGCACTTGTATGAATGCTTTATATTGCTATGTATAATTTACACATGCAAGGAAGCTAAGTTAATAACTAACGGTGGAATACTAGTAAGGACTTGCGTCATAACAATGTTCAGCTCCTGAGTAAGGCTGCACGAAGGCAACATCTCAGGCTGTGAGGTACGGGTAAGTGTGTTTAGCGACATGTGTGCAGGGGTGAACTAAAGACCACTTGAACTCATCAAACATCTCCAGGGTGTAGAAACCTAGTTCTAGTACCCTCCCATACTACTTTGGGTGAGACCTCAGTCCGTGTTGTGCAGACTGTTGCCGAAAGGGCTTGTGGTACCGAGATTTGTTTGGCTAAATCACCTCTGAACTTGGGTCAGGCCCCAACTAGCCAACAAATGGTTCCGTTGCCGGGAATGGGATCTGCGTAAGGGATGTCTGATGTCGTGTCACTAGAATCCAACCAACAAAGGAATTGAAGGGTGGTTGGATAGAAAGATTCATGAGTTTTCGGCGCAAGAAAATAGGAATCTACGAATATCAAAGGAATAGTGGTTAGAGCACTACTTATATATGGAAATCCATAAAATTTTCTTTGCCTCCTTCCCCTCTGAGTATATGAGTGGATCGCGAAGCTAGCAGATAATCAAGGAAGGTGTAGGCTCAACAAACCGATTGTGTGGCCTCTAGAATTGGTGCACAGACTAGAATCATCGAAAGATAAGATCGCGTGTGATGTGGACCATTGGTTTGATCAAATTATAGGAGGGTTTATCACCAAATTCATGGTAGACACGTTAGTCAGCTATAGCGAGGCAGAGCGACGCTTTCTCAAAGGACTGCAAGGTAGGTACATTAAATCTTTGAACACTTGGATTAAAATGCTACTATGTGAAAAGTGGGTTATGCAACAAAATTCATGTTTGGGGCTACGTAAAGTAGGAGGATCTATAGAAATGAAGGTAGCACAGAGATAGAAACTAGCCCCTTGATTTTGCCTCGACGCAAAAGCAAGGAAGAGCTTGCGAAAGTTTCACCAAGTAATGTGATCAATTTGATAAGGCAGCGAATTCTGCGCATGCCACCTCCACCTACACCACCATTGGTTTCACCATCTTCACCCCCATCCCCGCCCACACCACCTCTACCACCACCACAGTTCAATATGGCGAGCGCGATAAAATTTCCAGTGTTCAAAGGAGTAGGGAACGAAGATTTGGACCAATTTTGGTTCGTGGTAAAGGTTGTATGGGAAGCACAAGGAGTCATGGATGAAAATATAAAGAAGGAAACACTGGTAAGTGCATTGCAAGATCATGCACTGAGATGGTACGTTAAGAATTCCAACGAAAATCAAATGCAGGGATTGCGGATATCCAAGCTATGCTGAACAGGGAATTTAGCAGGCCAAAATCGAAGACACAGTTGATTATCAGGTTTAAGAAAATTGCGATGCTTCCAGGCAAGACCCCCTGGGAACTGGATCAGACATTGAATGGTATGATTCGTGAAACCAACATGACCTTGACGGATGGACAACACCGTGCATGGTTTATAGCGTCACTAACGCCGCATCTAAGGACTGCGCTGTCACAACAGAAGTTATCCACCCAGGCCGAAGCTTTGGAGATTGCAATGAGACTACATGAGACCCCAATACAATATCCTAGCCTGGGAGTCCAACAAATCCCACATGCAACTGAAAAATTTGTGTTTGGAAATGCAGAGTTTGAAACAGGACATGACAACTCGCCCAGAGGCGTGCGAGGAGGTATGGTGCATAAATCGCAAAGGCCAGGGACATGACAAGGACCATTGTCCAGCCTTTGAAAACTACATCATGGGGGGAGGGTCGATGCCATTGAGACCAGAGGCACAAGTAGTACCGAGAGAGATGCCTGCATTATGGTGTGTGATTTGTTAGATAGGAGGGAAGCATGCTAGAGATAACTGTCACCTATTACAAAAGTATACGCAAACGTCCCATTAGTTGTTTTTTATTTTTTGTAGGTTAGTAGGCCATGATGAACACACCTGTAGAAGTTATAAACTAATGATGGATTGGACTCCTACCTACAGAGTTTAGACTGAAACGTGAGCCCTCGATCAAAATGCAGGGATGGCGTGCATTGGATTTCAGGGGCGCGGACGAGGTTGAGGTGGAATGGGACTAGAAAGGGGTCGCGGAAAGCTGATTTGTTACAATTGCGGAGGGACAGGGCATTATGCCCACGATTGTACAAATCTGACGAAAGCATCAAGTTTATATTGAACCCAATTTGATCATGAGATGACGGACTACCCCACACTAATAGCGAGGTTGCGTGATAAAGGAATACTCCAGCCTCCACCAACTCAGAACCTGCAAATGATGAGGTTTGAGCCATGTGAAGAGGACTTGAATGTAAACATCATGCTCGGAAGTGGTATCACGACAAGAGATGAGAAGGGAAAGCAACCCGAAGAGTGTGCTTGGGTTCGCAAGGCTCCAACAAAGGAACCAGAGTTCGATTTGGAGCACGCAAAGGAGACATTCATGGAAGCTAAGAAGAGCTTCATAGAGGCCTCCACTTTAGGTAGTAAAGAAAAACTAGAACCGAAGATGGACCCATCACCAGGTGCATTAGGTCAGGAGAACCACACGCAGTCTGGAAGCTCGGGAAGCACACAATGCGAACATGAAGGGATATGAGATTGACTGTGCGAATCAGGGTATATGAAATGGATCAAGTGGTTCTAGATTTAGGATCGGACACGAATGTATTGCCAAAGTAAACATGGGAGCGCATGGGTAGGCCCGTGTTACAATGGTATCCTATTCAATTATGAATGGTGAACCAACAAAATATCCTACTGATGGGAAGATTGCAGGGAATAATGGTAGATATCGAAGGTGTGAGCGTGCTTGCAGATTTTGAAGTGATAGAGATTGTCGAATATCCCACACTACTGGGAATAGATTGGGCCACTCATATGAAGGGAGTGATAAATCTAAAAAAGCACAAAATGATTTTTGAGAAAATGTCACTATGCATAGTGGTACCTTTAGATCCTGCGAAAGGATCGTGCTACACAGAGCCAGCGCTTGACGACAAGAGCGACAACGATCTAGACTGTATCTATAGGATAACCACTTGGGAACAGGATTGGGTGAATCCAACTACAGATGGAAGGATTTTGTGGGAGCACGAGAGCTCCTACACATTAGATTCGGATGAGGAAATAGAATGATGGCAGAATCGGTTACATGAGGTAACCACACTCAATTGCAACATGATGGTAAGATCACTGCGCTGCATGAAAACAGAGGTAAGGGATCTACCTATGTATGACAGGTTGACAGAAGTGGATGATTTCCTGACCAAATTTGAAAGAGGGGTGCCGGAACAACAACGTTTTGATGCTCTGAAATGGGCATTGTGCGCTACGCCTGCAAGATGGTGGGGTACGCATCAAAGAAGTTTTGAGGACTGGTGCGAATGTAGAAGGATGATGAACCTACGATTTGGGAAACCCCAGATGCGGCTGACAGACAAGTATGATGAACGGGGTGATCCACATGCACACCTCGTGAAATGGATCAAGGTCTACGGGGAAGAGCCACAACCTGAATGGGTGCATTTATTTTGTCATACCTTGGATGTCATACCCATGAAATGGTATATTGAGACAGAGCTCTGCCATGGCACGGGCGAATGGGATATCTTGCGTGAAGGATTCCAGTTAACTTTCATGTTTGAAGATCGTTGGTGGGATAGTGTTGATGATGCGCTACAAGCAGTAAAAGAAGCTATCTTCAAAATACCCTAGGAACCAATGGAAGTGCTGCAGCCAAAATGGGTGACCCCACTGAGCTATGCACTGGAATTTTACAATGTAAATATTGAGGAGGAGGATGAGGATCCATGGAATATTAACATTCTAGATACTGAAGGCTATCACGAGGTTCGAGGACCATTGATTGAGGATCCTGACATCAGCACGCTGCTAAAAATAAAGAAGGTAAACATTGGGATGGAGGCGGAACCAAAGTATGCAACGCTCACTGACTATTGGGATCATGCCATGGTGGATAAGGTCACTGAGTTACTCCGCGATTACCAAGGCTTATTCCCAACCAAGATTACAGACTTAAAAGGGATCATTGGCAACTTGGTGATGATGAAGATCACCCTAAAACCAGACGTGAAGCTAGTTAAGTAGAGGCTTTACTGCTTGGATCCGAAGTATATGTTGGGTCCCTATAATACTAGTGATTACCCCATTACTATTGTAGTTATACCCCTTATTTATATTGTTGTGCCCCTATTACCCCCATATTGTTATTTCTGTGCCCCATAGAATCCCTCTATTGTTATTTTTGTGGCTTTATATTATTATTGTTAGGTCGGCTGGATTATATTGTGACTCCTTAGACTCCTATATATAGAAAGGAGGTTTTGTCATTTGTATCATCCAAGAATTGTTCATTTATGTAATGTAAAGGAGGTTGCCCCCTCGAAGAGGCTGAATTCTAAGGCGTTGATCTATCTTTTCTATCTTTTTTGAGCTGGTTTCATAACATTTGGTATCAGAGCTTTGGATTCTAGGGTTTCGCTGCTCCAAACAGGTCATCGTGGCATTTTCGCTATAACTTTTTTTCTGTGACGTTTCAGAAGTCGAAAAAAAAACCCATTTGAGAAGAAATCGCGCTGAACCTTGGGTCCGAATTTCAGAGCTTTTTGCGCGATATTTGCGGAGATATGATCTGAGGAAGTTGGTCTTTTTGCAGACTCCTGAATTACATTCAAAACAGGTGACCTGGGGAAAATCGTCATAACTTTCTCTCTGGGGATCGGATTGAAATTTCGTAAGAAGGTACAGAAAGAGGACGGACTGTAGTTTCTTGTATGTGTTTTTCAGATCCAAAGGTCGAAACAGTGACTCGTGGCACGTCGTACAAGTTCGCTCTACTGAACTAGTCTATAATCAAGTCACTGTGGGAGATTTCACATAACTCTTCCTTGGAGAATCCAATTTGGGTCAGACTTGTGGCATTGGAAAGAGGACACAGAGGGCTACTACAGGTCACAAATTTAGAACTAGATGATCAGAAATTACAGAGATACATCAGAGGCAATATCGAGCTCCTACAAAGTGAAAAAAGGTGTGTAGATTTTTTTAAATTTTTGCTTAAGCTTGGTTTGAAAATTTATTTTGAAGGAATTCAAAGGGCATAGTAAAGCATTATTATCGGTAACTGATGCCCCGAGGAAAGAAAATGCAAACACCTAGTAAGGAACCTGAAAGCTCTAGCATGACTCATGAAGAAGAGGAAGAAATGCTACATGATATATCAAAATTACAAGAACAAGTGCAACAAATGTCACCTCACAAAAAGCTAACAGAATCTAAGATGGATGGTTTAAAGAAAGGTGTAGAAGCTAAGATGGATGTTTAAAGAAAGGCGTAGAAGCTAAGATGATTGAATGGAAGCTAAGATGGATGATTTGAAGATAGATTTGAAGACAGACATGGAAGAATTGAAGAAGTTGCTACAAGAAAGGGTCACTAATGGTGAAAAGGTAGTAAAGGAAACTCATGATGAGAACAAAAGAAATGTTAATCATGATTCCATAGACTCTAATGTTGGATCGAAGACTCACCATATTCCAAAAATCGATATGAGGAAGTTTGATGGCAAGGATCCCGCCACATGGATATTACAGATGGAGCAATTCTTCGATCTCAATAATGTGCAAAACACACAAAAGGTACGTATGGCAACTTTATATTTGGAACCAAATCAGTTTGTATGGTATCAATGGCTTTGTTCTCGTAAACAATTTATCACTTGGGCAATTTTTACGGAAGAATTGATAGCACATTATGAGGATACAAAAAGCAACACTTTTTTTAGCCAATTGATAAGTCTCAAACAAAAGGGTTCAATAATGGAGCACATTGAGGAGTTCCAAAAATTGAACATAAGGGTAAAAGATATTCCAGAGGAGCATAGGATTGATGTGTTCATAGGGTCTTTAAAGGATAATATCCAACATGATGTTCGCCTTTGGGAACCTGATTCATTAGAGAAGGCATTCAGGTTAGCAAGAAAAATGGAAAGCAAAATTATGGCAACTAGGAAGCATACCACTCACAACTATAAAGACGGAAGTGTTGTTGCCCATAGTCTTCCACAACCTACAAGGTTGACACCACAACAATTGGAAGAAAAAAGAGCAAAAGGGCTTTGTTACAATTGTGATAGCAAATACACAAAAGGTCATAAGTGTGCTGAGAAGAAATTATTCTACATAGATTGTGAAGAGGAAGAAGAAAAGGAGCAAGAAAGGTCAAAAGAAGAGGATATACTCCAGGAACAAAGCCTAGATGAAGAACAAATAAATCCGACCATATCTTGTAATGCATTGGCGGGAATTACCACTCCTCAAACCATCAAGATAGAAGGACAAATCAAGAAGAAAAAGGTAATAGTGTTGATTGATTCAGGAAGCACCCACAATTTTATTCATTGTAGGGTAGCAAAAGAATTGAATTGCTTCCTATATCCAGCACCAGAGTGTCAAGTGATGATTGCAAATGGAGGAACAATAAATTGCTCTGGAAAGTGCCATAATATCAAGCTATCCATGGGAGAATATGTATTGACTAGCCCAATGCTTTCCATTCCAATGGGAGGTGCTGATGTTGTACTAGGAGTCCAATGGCTACAATCCTTGGGTACAATAGCTTTTAATTTTCAAGAACTTTTCATGAAATTTTCTGTGGAAGGAAAGGAAGTTGAATTAAGGGGTATTGCAGGGAAACCAGGAAAGATAATCAGCTCTAATGGCATGACAAAGCTTCTAAAAAAGGAGCAAAGAGGTGTAATTGCACAATTATGTTCGCTAGATGTTTCCACATTGGAATCATCTATTTCTCCAGATCTCCAAAAAGTCCTGGACAATCATTCCAAGGTATTTGAGACTCCCAAAGGTCTCCCACCTATGCGTGATCATGATCATGCTATTCATCTGATTCCAGGAAGTGTTCCTCCAAACATCAGGCCGTACAGATATCCCTATGTCCAAAAAAGTGAAATTGAACGTATGGTTGCAGAAATGCTAGAGGCTGGTATAATTCAACCGAGTCAAAGTTCTTTCTCAGCTCCAGTAGTATTGGTGCACAAGAAGGATGGATCATGGCGCATGTGTCCAGATTATAGGGAGCTCAACAAGCTCACTATTAAAGATAAGTTCCCCATTCCTGTCATTGATGAATTACTGGATGAATTGCATGGATCAATTTACTTCACCAAGTTGGATCTTCGTTCGGGATATCATCAAATCAGAATGAAGATTGAAGACATTCCGAAAACGGCATTTAGAACTCATGAGGGTCATTATGAATTTTTGGTCATGCCTTTTGGCCTTACCAATGCACCTTCAACATTTCAAGGTTTGATGAATTCAATTTTCAAACCATTCCTTAGAAAATTTGTGTTAGTATTTTTTGATGATATACTAATCTACAGCAAGTCTTGGAAGGATCATGTTGAACATGTTGACAGGGTGCTACAACTATTGGAGGAGAAACAATTATATGCAAAAAGATCCAAATGTTTCTTTGGAGTCCAGGAGGTGGAATATTTGGGTCATATTGTATCTCATGAAGGAGTTAAGGTAGACCCTAGCAAAATTAAAGCCATTAAGGAATGGAAAATCCCCACATCCATAAAGCATCTGCGAGGATTTCTTGGGTTGACAGGGTATTATCGCAAGTTTGTTAAGAATTATGGGAGAATAGCAGCACCTCTAACAACATTATTGAAGAAAGATTCATTTTCATGGACTCCGGAAGCAACAAAGGCCTTTGAACATCTTAAAGAGGCAATGTGCCAAGCACCGGTCTTAGCTACACCGGACTTCACAAAAACCTTTATTGTGGAATGTGATGCTTCAGGAAATGGAATTGGTGCTGTTCTAATGCAAGATGAAAGACCCATTGCTTTTGAAAGTCGTCCAATCAAGGGAAAGTTTTTAAGCAAAGCTATTTATGAGAAGGAAATGTTGGCAATACTCCATGCACTTAAGAAATGGCGACCCTACCTAATGGGAAGACACTTCAAGGTAAAAACGGATCATGATAGCCTTAAATACTTTTTAGAACAAAGATTATCCTCTGAAGAGCAACAAAAGTGGGTCACAAAGATGTTGGGTTATGACTTTGAAATCATCTACAAAAAAGGGAAGCAAAATGTGGTGGCAGATGCACTCTCAAGAAAGGATGAGGATGTGGAAGCATTGTTGTGTGCCATTTCTATTATCCAACCAGATTGGATAAACGAAGCAAGGGAGGAATGGAAGAATGACGAAGAAGTGTGGGCACTTATTCGAAAGCTACAACAAGATTCCAGTACTTCTGATACATTTAGCTGGCAAAATGATTCGTTATGGTACAAAGATCGCTTATACCTCTGTAAGAATTCCCAGCTAAAACAAAAGATTCTTATGGAATTGCACACTTCTCCCTTAGGAGGGCACTCAGGATTTTTAAAAACTTACCACAGGGTTAAGAAGGAATTTTTTTGGGATGGCCTTAAATCAGATATTCAAAAGTTTGTGGCGGAATGTTTGGTTTGCCAACAAAATAAAGTTGAAACAATTAAGACACCGGGTCTATTACAACCTTTATCCATTCCAAGCCAACGTTGGGAGGAGGTTTCAATGGATTTTATCACAGGTTTACCCAAGTCTGAGGGAAAGAGTGTCATCATGGTGGTAGTTGACAGACTTACCAAGTATGCACACTTTTGTGCATTATCACATCCATTTAAAGCCAGTACAGTTTCTACTGCATTTATGGAAACAGTTCAAAAGCTACATGGAAACCCAAAGATTATTGTAAGTGACAGAGATCCCATTTTCACTGGAAATTTTTGGACAGAATTATTTTCTTGTCTTGGTACTCAGTTAGCTCATAGCTCATCTTATCATCCTCAATCTGATGGGCAAACTGAGATAGTAAACAAATGTTTGGAAGGATATCTTCGTTGCTTTGTATCTGATAAACAGACACAATGGGTCAAATGGTTGCCTCTGGCTGAATGGTGGTATAACACTTCCTTCCATACAGCAACAAAAATGACCCCATTTATGGCACTTTATGGGTATCAACCACCATCCATCACATCATATTTAAGAGAAAATTCTAAGGTTCAGGCAGTGGAACATCACATCGAACATCAACAACAAGTCCTCCAACTCTTAAAGGATAACCTCGTGTTGGCACAAAATAGAATGAAACAACAGGCAGATCAACATCGCAGTGAAAGAAGTTTTGATGTAGGTGATTGGGTATTCCTACGGCTACAACCATATAAGCAAATGTCCCTAAAGCAAGCTAAGAAGGATAATAAATTATCACCAAAGTATTATGGTCCGTACAAGGTGTTGCAAAAGATTGGTACTATGGCATACAAATTGGAGCTTCCTGCAGCTTCTCGATTGCACCCAGTTTTCCATGTTTCATGTTTAAAGAAGGTTATAGGTGACAAGCTCCCAATTCAAACAATATTGCCAGAACTTGACGAGGAAGGAAAAATTATATTGGAACCGGAAGCAGTCACAGAAACAAGAACTCGACAGCTACGAAATCGATCAATTTCAGAGTATCTTATCAAGTGGAAGAACTTATCCGCTGAAGATTCCACATGGGAGGATGAGAATTTTATGCAGAAGTATCCAGAACTACTCAAGCGTTGAGGACAACACTTTTTTGAAGGAGAGGGGCATGTTGGGTCCCTATAATACTAGTGATTACCCCATTACTATTGTAGTTATACCCCTTATTTATATTGTTGTGCCCCTATTACCCCCATATTGTTATTTCTGTGCCCCATAGAATCCCTCTATTGTTATTTTTGTGGCTTTATATTATTATTGTTAGGTCGGCTGGATTATATTGTGACTCCTTAGACTCCTATATATAGAAAGGAGGTTTTGTCATTTGTATCATCCAAGAATTGTTCATTTATGTAATGTAAAGGAGGTTGCCCCCTCGAAGAGGCTGAATTCTAAGGCGTGGATCTCTCTTTTCTATCTTTTTGTGAGCTGGTTTCATAACAGTATAAGGAAAAGGTCTGCATAGAACTAGACAAGATGCTTGTAGTAGGAATTACTGAGTTGGAGGAAGAATCCAACTGGGTGAGCCCTATGGTGATACAGGAGAAAAAGCAGAAGGGTGAAATAAGAATATGCGTGGACCTTACGAAGCTGAATGACGCCTATGTAAATGACCCATTCCCGATACCTTTCACAGATGAAGTATTGGAAAATGTTGGTGGACAAGAAGCATACTCATTCACGGATGAGTTCTCAGTGTACCACCAAATCAAAATCACACCCGAAGATAGGATCAAGATGACCTTCACAACAGAATGGAGCTGATTTCAATACACGATTATTCTGTTTGGGTTGAAGAACGTGCTAGCCATCTTTTCACACATCAGTGTTGCTGCATTCAAAGAGTACATCCACAAGTTCCTAGAGGTCTATTTGGATGATTGGACTGTATTCAGATTGGTTAAGCACCATGTTGAAATCTTACGCTTGATGTTGTATACTTGACGACAACACGAGATTGCGCTGAACCTTAAGAAGTGCACATTCCTTGTTCCCTTTGGAAACCTGTTGGGCCATGTGGTCTGCAAACAAGGACTGATAGTGGACCTTGCGAATATTGTAGTAATTCTAAATTTGGAAGCACCGTGAGTGTTAAATGGCTGTGAACTACCTTGGGACACACTGGATACTACAGGAAGTTCATTGAAAGCTATGCTCAAATCACTGCGTCGATGGAGAAACTATTGAAAAAAAGTGTCACATTCTGCTGGAATGATGGTTGCATGAAGAGCTTGGATGTCCTAAAGGGAAAATTGGCCTCCGCTCCAATCCTGGTCTTCCGAAAATGATATGTGGAGTTCCATGTACATGTTGATGCATCGTGTATTGCACCGGGAGTAGTGCTCACACAAGAGGGAAAAGAGGGCTTGGATCATCCTATCACGTTTGCAAGTCATAGATTGTCCAAAGCCGAGAAGAACTACTCCACAACCAAGCGCGAGGGGTTGGCAATGGTGTACGCACTCCAAAAATACTGACACTATTTGCTAGGAGGACATTTCAAGATGTATACAGACCATTCCGCACTAAAATACTTGGTTAATAAGCCTGTGTTGGGGGGGGCACATATGTAGGTGGTTCTTATTGTTCCAAGAATATGACTTGGAGGTCGTGGTAAAACTTGGATGACTGAACGCAGGACTGGATCACTTGTCACAGATTGAGACAGGCGAGGAACCTACTAGTTTGGAGGAAGGAATACCTGATGCACAACCTTTTGCTGTACGCGTTGCGGACGAACACTTCGAATATATAATCCACTTTCTGACAACAGGGACCACACCGAAGGAATACTTCCTCCAACAAAAGAAGGAATTAGTAGTGCGCGCGGTGGATTTTTCTATCATCGTGGGGCACCTATACAAAATGGGAAATGATGAGATATTGCGAAGATACGTACCTGAATTCGAACGAAAACAGATCCTCACGAAAACACATGGGGGTGCTGCAGGAGGACACTATGCAAGACACACGACTACACAAAAGATTCTTCGCACAAGGTTGTGGTGGCTAACCCTTCACCATGATTCAAAAGTACATTATAAGACCTACGATATATGTCAAAGGACTAGAAAACCATTGCAAAGGTACGAGATGTCGTTGAATCCATAGATCACACTGCAGTCGTTCGAGAAATGGGCAATTGACTTTGTGGGACCTATCAAACCTTAGGGAAAGACGAGTGCGCACTACATCATCACCACAACGGAGCACCTGACACGATGGGTGGAAGCGCAACCAGTTAAAGACTACATAGCTGCTACGACTGAGAAGTTTTTGTTTGAAAATGTGTTGACCCGATTTGGCTGTCTAAAGATCTTAATGAGTGATCGAGGAACACATTTCTAGAATGAAACCATTAGTGTGCACACAGAGGAATTCTAGGTGTATCATCAAAAAAGTACACTGTACCACCCACAAGCCAATGGTGCTATAGAAGCTTTCAAAAAAATACTAGAGACTACGTTGACCAAAGTGTGCAGTGCGCAACGAAGCGATTGGGACTTGTGTCTATGGGCTTACAGGACAATGTGCAAGAAACTTATGAGACAAACATCTTTTTAGTTAGTTTATGGCGTGGAAGATGTCATGCCAATGGAATATATCGTACCTAGTCTACGCATAGCAGCACTCACCGTGATGACGGACTGTGAAGCTCTGGAGGAAAGACTCGCACAATTGGAAGAACTTGAGGAGGAACGGTTCTTCATTGGTTTTCATCAACAGGTACAAAAGCAGCGTGAGAAACCCTGTCATGATCACCATATTAAGTTGTGCACCTTCAAGGTAAACGACTTAGTGCTGTTGTATGACAGTAAGTTTGAAAAATTTCGAAGAAAATTCAAAATGCACTGGCTGGGACCATACGTGGTTAAGGAGGTCACAGATGGAGGCACAATCCAGCTAGTCAAACTAAATGGAGAACCCTTCCCAGGAAAATTGAATGGCAGCCGCTTGAAGCCCTATACGGGTGGGCCGGCTATCTGACTAGCTTGCTGAAGCACAATCTTCGTGCTTTGAGGAGCTGAAAAAGGTGCGGGACTATAAACATATACCGTAGATATCGGTACAGATGTATGGAAACAACCCAAACATGGAGGTATCAAAATAGAGGATGCAATAGATTCAACAAGCAACAGCTCAGTGCATTGCCGACATTGGCATAGTTTGAGGACAGTTGGAGGAATTCCATGCCAAGATCGTCGCACCGATAGAGTGACTTGAGGGTGAGTCACGATGTTTGTGTTAGGGTTCTGTTGGACATGAAATCCCTCCCAAAGCATGTTTTGGGGCTCAAAGCCCATATTTTGACCGAATGATGTTGTAAAGCCCCGCGAATTGTAGGTGCGCAAGTATGTTAGAGTCATAAGGCTATCTACCCTAGTTTGTAATGTAATGTCGGCCTACCCATGGTCCGCAGACCCTGGGATTGTATAAATAGAGCGAGACTCTAAGTGTAAAAGGAGAGGAAGTAGAGGATAACAAAATAGAAGCATAGAACAAGTGTCTAACTGTGTGTCTTTGGGTCATAGAGTAGGAGAAGGCTCTGCAGCTGAGTGTGCAAAGGCCTAGTTGTCCGTAGCTAAGTGCACGGACCCCTACAGTTGAGTGCGCAGGGCAGAGTCGAGTCTATAACCAAAGAAGAGAATAATAAAGAGAAGTTTTATCCAAATTATGTGTATCTATTATTGAGTTATTACATGTTTGATATCAATTGAAAATATATAGTTTATTTACTATGCACACTTGTATGAATGATTTATATTGCTAAGTATACTTTACACATGCAAGGAAGCTAAGTTAATCAACTAAAGGTGGAATACTAGTAAGGACTTGGGTAATAACATTGTTTGGCTCCCGAGTAAGGCTGTGCGAAGGCAACATATTAGGCAGAAAGGTATAGGTAAGTGTGCGTAGCGACGTGCGCGCAGGGGCGAACCATGGACCACTTGAACTCATCAAACATCTCCAGGGTGCAGAAACCTGGTTCTAGCACCCTCCCATACTACTTCAAGTGATACCTCAGTCTGTGCTCCACGTACTGTTGTCGAAAGGGCCAGTAGTACCAGGATTTGTTTGGCTAAATCACCTCTGAATCTGGATCAAGCCCCAACAAGCCAACAATAATTAGTTCAAGCTTACAGACTCAAGACCTCCCTGTGCACTCAGTTGCGGACTCTACTTTAGGCCTCTATGCACACAGCTGCAAATCCTTACTTCCTACTCTTTTGCGCTCTCTCTAGATTTCTCCCATAGACAAACTTCATCGCTTCTCCCTTAGACATCCTAAGACACACTTATTTATACAATCCCATAGTTTGCAAACCATGGGTAGATCCTCAAAAAGCCAATTCAACTTACATAAAAAAGGGTAAACCCTTTATAACTCTTTAACTATTTACGTGCTCCGTGACCACAATTTGCAGAGACTTTACATCTTTATACAATAAAACTTGGGCTTTTGCCCCAAAATTGACCCTAAAGGACCCCATCCCAACACATGGTCTATAAAGGAATTGGAGGGGATGGTTGTGTATGAGGGAAATCTGCCCTTATTAAGAAACACATTTTATTCTCTTCATGCTCAAACTTGATGGTTACGACTCCACTGTAGCTCTAGAGTTTGCACGCACCTTTGATGGAAGGAGAGCCATGGTTGAATATTCAAAGTTTCAAGTGATGGATAATTCTATTGCTCAGGCCACAGAGCTACCAGCTATGGGTGAGAAAGGGTTTAACAAAGGTGAATTGTAGGAGGGTGTGTTGTGTTGTTTTCTGCTTGAAGAAGATCATGTTGTGAACTAGAAAATTGGGTTGCAGAGGAACACTATGGTTTAGGAAGGGAAATACTTGCTATACATTCTTGAGAAGTTCCTCACATGTGAAGGTAGGTACTCATTAACTTATCTCTACCAAATTTAGATTCTGCTACATTTCAAGTAAGGTAAATTGATCAATTTCCCTCATTTCCTATTGAAAATTTTATATGAGAAGTGTGAAAAAGATTAGGAGAGACCATATAGGTTTTAAATTATGCCACTATGGCCTAATCAAAATTCTGGTTAGAAAAGAGTTGGAAAATAGAGGCATCACACGGGAGACATTTTTGAAAACATTTCAGGGTGAAAACATATTAAAGAAACATCGTGGTAGGATTCATCTACATAAATGAAGCAAAAAGGTTGTCAAGTCAGTAGTTAGTCAACAATAGGGGAAGAAGCCGCCACCTTTAAAAGGTGGCAAAGGAGGAAGACCGAAAACTAACAAACCCCAGTCTAAGGAGTTGAAACCTAAGAATGAGGAGTAGAGTAAGGGACAAAGTGAAATCGAGAAGCCTAAACCTTCATGAAGGGTTACACCAGGTTCACTGAAAAAACGCCATGCTTATGTGGGAAAAGAGTCGGTTACAAAAACTACTACAATGGAGATCATTAAGGACTCTGAGGAGTGTATTCCCCCAGGAAACCCTTATGTGGAGATTCCTGTAGAAAATTTGATAGTGCAAAATAACCTTTGTATATTAGCAGAAATTGCAGCCTTGGGTACTTTGATCTTTAGTCTGGGTTATGTTGAGGAGGAGGATGACATTCCTCTGACATATTTGATGAAGGAAGCCAAGAAGAAAAAGGTAAACCACAAATAACACACGGTGTGAGGAGTAGTAGAAGACCCTACATTTGAAACGCATGAGGATACTATTCCTCTGGATCTTGAAACTCAAGAGTTTGAAAAAGAAATAGGAAATAATGACACTTTTCATGAGTCAGTGGCTGAAAGGGAGACAATACAAGAAGAAGATGAAGAGAAAAATTATGCCTTTGATATAATTCAGGAGTTGAAGCAACAAATATATGAATTTGAAGTTTCAAATCAATGTGTAATGGATTAGAATACTACATTGAAGAGTAAGAATGAAGAATTGTTAAAAAAAAGTGCAGGAATGGAAGTGACAGGAAAATAAATGGAACTTTCATGCATCTCACTGTAAAACACATTTGAGGAAATAGGTTAAGTGGCTAAGGAAATCCCACATTAAGAAGTTGAAGGTAGAAGGGTCGGGAATCAGTATTGAGATCCATAAGTAAAGGAAGGATTTCAATTTTGTTTTTTGTAGAGGTCAGTAGTTGTGTGAGTACACACAATAAGATGAGGTTACGGGGTTATTGATCATCACAATTTTCATTTTTCTAACGTTATCCTTGCCCTAACTATGCTACCTAAACCTCTATTTCACAACTAAATTAAAACCTTCACACATGGTTCTTGGTCTATTTTTGTGATTTTATTGGATATGGATTATAAGGGCTTATTTTTTACTAAAAAGGATGAAAAGGCTTAATTTTCTTTGTAACTTATATTTTCATATTTCCTTAAGGCATGGTGAGTAAATGTCATTAATAAAAGTTGGAGTTTGGTTGGTGTAGGATTCACAGTTCTTGTACCATCCTTCATTCTTGTACTAGGTGGACAGTCGAACCATTCATTTTGGATTGACTCCAAAAATGCTACACTTGTTAAGGAATGGCGTGCACCTCTCACTGAGGGTTTGTTCCATTTTCTGCATTAGATATGGAGCATTATGGATGAGCTAAAGACACGATTTCATCGTTATGGATGGACTAAATATGGAGGACGATCGTTGTTCAAACATGTTTTCCTATTAATATTTCATCATGAATGAGATATTATGTATAAAATAGGGATTCTAGGATAGGATTAGCTAGCGATATTGTGAAGGATTTTTAATACACTTCCATTGTAATTTTGTAATCTTGTATCGCGCTGTCTCTCTGGGATGGATCCATGGTTTTACAATGTGTATTTGCATAAGACTTTGAATAAAAGAAGGGGATGATGCCAGTTTCATATTTTGGTTACTATCATTATCTGTAATGTTTCCTTCGCGCAGTTGATTTAAAAGTTTTCATAGAGGGAGATGAGATGGTTGTCTAAGGCCTAGCCAATCCAGCTCATTCTCCTTATCTTTCATTATTTTTTTAGTTCTGGCTATGTCAGTGTAAATAGAGTGACTTCTTTTACATTCTTGAGCTTGCAAATTTTATGAAACCCTTGTGAATGTTTTGTGCGTGATCTCAGATTTGAGGATTCTCCATGTGATTGAGTTAATTTCCATTTCCAGTTTTAGTATTTCTTTATGTTCTTGAAAGTATCACATTGCTTTTTCCTTTTTTTCTTAGAAATGTTTTATGAGTTATTTCCGAAAGATTAGTTAAGGTTATGAGTTTGAAGTTTAAATCATTTTCCTTCTAGCATATGTGTGCCTTATATGAATACAAACTTAGGTAATATAATAACAACTCTGTTGTAAATATTAAACTGTAACGATTTCGTGTATGAACACAACTTGAAAATTATTGATTACAGTTCTCATTTATGGTGCCTTTTCGAGAGTAATAAGTTTATGGAATTTATCTTTCAACACAAAGTTTATCTACTATTGTGACAAAGATATAAAAATATTAAGTTCTAACTTTTGGATAGGCACTCTTATTTACAACACAAAAGTGTTCCCTTTCCCGCTGTTGCAGCATTTCCTTTCGAGCTTTTACAATCATTTTCATTGAGTGTTTTTTTTGGATTTGGAGTATTTTTATTAAAGTTCAAGCTTAAGTTTTTCCTCTCTATTTCATTTATTTCCAGCTATAACACATTCATATTCAAGTGAGGGGTAATTGGAACAAGCTTGTCCTAGTGCATGAACAATGCATTCTAGTGAAGGAACAATGAAGTTCTAGTGCAAGAACAGTGAGTTCTTAGTACAAAAATAGACCATTCTAGTACAAGAACAAAACATTCTAGTACAGGAACAAAACATTCCAGTACAAGAACAGAGCATTCCTATACTAGAACAAAGTATCCCAGTGTACGAACGAGACTCATTTCGGTACAAGCACGTGGTTTCTCTAGTACAGGAATGAGATATCTTTAGTAAAGGACACAAATTTATAAGTATAATAGAAGATAATTCCTTCTGTTCTTTTTAAATCATTTGAGTTTTTATTACATCAACATATTTCATTTTCCAACATTCTTTTCAGACTGACTACAAGGCATGCTTTAATTTTTCTGTCAAGGTTTCTTTGCAAGTATTTTTCTTGAATTGAATCTAGTACCCAAAGTGGCTTGGTGTTGTTATGTTGAAGGTTTTCTTTGCAATTTCATTTCCTATTGATTCTGAAAAATTTAGTTATATGGTTAGAAGTAGGATTTACAGAAGTTAAACCAAAAGTATTTGGCATTTCTTGTGCTATGCCTCTAATATTACATAGCCTCGGGTTTACAAATTAAGTGTTGAAGGAGCTTACTGAACTATAACTTTGGCACCCAATGCTATTCCGCTTCCAGCCTATGATGTCATTTTTCTCATGTGTTCCTTCCAGGCTACATACTATTACATGATTTTAAGGGACAAACTTCCTTTTCCCCTTTGTGTGTTATAACGCCCATGCATCTCACTTGACTCACAGCAATGTCACACACTTGCTTTTGACAAAGTTATCATACTTACCTCTGTGCGCTACTACAGTCAAGGCACTATTGTACTACCCACTACTAGTACTCCTACTCCAAATGGTTTGAGGTCTAGTTTGGACTTCTTACTAGGGAGATCCCGTGACACATTGATGGGTCAAACAATGTCAACAAAATGTAAGTGAGGTGAGATCTTTCATGGGATTGGTAGGATATTATAGGAGGTTCATCAGGAACTTCTCACAGATTTCTTATCATATTATGTCATTGCAGGGGAAAGGTAAGAAGATTGAATGGAAAGAGGAGTGTGAGGCCAGGTTTGATCAACTTAAGCAGTTGTTGACACATGCACCAGTGTTAAATATTACAGATCTAGACAAAGAGTTTGTGATATGCATAAATACTTGCAAGAAAGGACTTGGTGGAGTCCTTATGTAAGATGGACAAGTGGTATGTTATGATTCGAAAAAACAGAATGAGCATGAGCATAAATACCCCACACATGTTCTTGAATTGGAAACAATTATACATGCGTTGAAGACATTGAGACACTATCTTCTAGGAAAGAGGTTTACGTTGATGAGTGATCATAGTGGTTTGTGATATCTATTTGACCAACCGAACCTAAATGGTAGGTAGACTCAGTGGTTGGCCATGATAAGTGAGTTTAATTTCAAGATCAGGTACATCAAAGGAAAAGAGAACAAAGTAGCAAATGCTCTTAGCAGGCAGATACAAGTAAATCACTTAACAACTATGAGCTCCTATGGGATAGACTTACATGATAGGATCTTCCAGGCAGGTCAACAGGATGTCAGGTATATGGAGATTATGGACAGGTTGCAAAACAATACCGGTACAGGTACATGTATATGTGGTAGTATAAGTACATGTACAAGTGATAGTATAGGTACATGTACAGGTATAGGTAATGGTACAGGTACAAGTATAGGTGCAAGTGTACAATAGATGGATTGGTTAGATTCAAAGACAAGATATATGTGTCAAATAGTAGTGAGCTCAAGAAGGTGATCTTGAGGGAGTTTCATGTGAAACCATATTCGGGTCACCCAGGTTATCAGAAGACACTGACAACAATGAAGATATTTTATTATTGGCCAAACCTAGAGAGGGATGTAGTAGAGTTTTTGGCTAGGTATTTTGATTATCAATGTGTGAAGGAAGAATGTAAACATACAGGTGGATTGCTACAACTGATTGCAATTCTATAGTTGAAATGTGAAGTCATTTCCATGGACTTCATCGCAGGTTTTCTGAGGACGGTGAGACAACATGATTCCATCATGGTTATTGTGGACATGTTGATAAAGGTTTAACATTTCATTCTAGTGAAGTCTACATTCTCAGCTAATGATGTAGCATAGGTATTCATCAGAGATGTGGTCAGATTACATGGTGTTCCGAAGAATATTGTGTCAGACAGGGATGTAAAGTTCACTTCCAAGTTTCAGAAGGTGTTATTTGCAGGTTTGGGCACAGTGTTGACCTTGACTAAAACTTATCATCTTCAGACAGATGGACAGATAGAGAGGGTCAACAAGATATTGGAGGACATGTTGAGGATGTATGTGATGCATCAACAGTGAAAGTGGGAAGAGTACCTTCCACTGGTAGAGTTCGATTACAACAATGGGTATCAGGAAGCTTTGAATATGAGTCTGTTTGAGGCATTGTACGGGAAGAGTTACAATACTCCTATCAGTTGGAGTGATCCAGTTAACAGGGTGTTTATTGGACCAGACATGTTGGAATACATGGAACATGAAATGTAGGTGATCAAGAAGAATATAAAGGAAATAAAGGATAGGAAAAAGATATATGTAGATGGGAACATGTTTTTCAAGGATTTCCAGGTTGGGGAACATGTGTACTTGTGTATGAAACCAAAGAAGAGCTCCTTACGGATTGGATCATGTACCAAGCTGGCATCGCGGTTTTGTGGACCCTTCAGTATCATTGAGAGGATTGTACCAGTAGCATATCGACTTTCACTACCTCCAATAGTGAAAGTCCATGATGTTTTCCATGTGTCATTGCTTAAGAAGTATGTTAAAGATGTTGATCATGTGATTGGCTCGTCTGTATTGCAGGTGGAACCAGATGGAGAATTCCAGCTGTAGCCTCACTGTATATTGCAGAAAAAGGTGCTCATGCTCAATAATCGAGTAATCGAACAAGTAAAAGTGTAGTGGAAGTACTTTGGGCCCAATGAAGCTACATGGGAGATGACCAATCAGATGTGGGTTATGTGTCCTTTCTTGTTTGCCAATTGAGGCAAAGTAGTTTTGATATGGTGTTTTGGTATATGTCTTGGTATACGTTTTGGTGATGTTACTATATGTACATATTTATATGGATGTCAATCTTGCCATGAGATATGTTATAAAGGTCCAATAAGTGGTATGGTTGTCATGTCATTATGATGTTATGTTGTTATGTTTTCATGTTGGTTTACTTCTTAGCAGGTTGATCATTGTAAATACTGCATCAAGCTAAGTTATAGAGCTCCATCGACAGTATATTTTGCTTACAATAATTTTGTGGTTATAGGTGTTGTTGAACATTGAGCACGGTGTTCCCCCAAGGGGGATTTTGTAACAGCCCTGGTGAAAATTCCATGTAATATAAGTTAAGAAAGGCAAAATAATAACCACGGTTGATGGGACACTTATTCCAAGATGAATGTTGGGCAAGAAGTCCTAGTGTGGGTGTTCATTTGGTTATTAATGGCTAAGGAAATTGGCAAAGGCAATGGCTAATGCTTTGAAAAATAAAAATGGCATTTTGGCACATTTATTTATGAAAATAATGTAAATTAGGAGAAAAGGGAGGTGAAAGGTCATAGGTTGCATTTGAGGAGGAAATTGAAGGAAAATAATGGAAAATGAAGAAAATAGAGGCCTCATTCATAAAAGGCTTATGAAGATGAGTTAGTAACAATTTTTCAGTTCAGTATTGAAACTCTCTCATTATTCTCTCTCTCTCGCATACTCTTTGATACTTATATTTTTCTTGGAGCACTCTTGGAGAGTGTGGCATACTTGGACTTTTGGAGTAAGAATGTAAAGGAAGAGCAGGAAAGCACAAGAGGACATCGGGATCGACAACTACAACGAGAGTTTCTTCCAGCTACAGAGTTGCATGTATGTTTTCCTCACTAGTTTTGGCATTCATGGCATATTCATGTGGATGTTTTGGTAATGATCTGTCACTTGCATGGAGGATTGCATGGATTGACAGTGGATTGCCTAACCTTTCCATTTCTTGGATAACCATGGAGATTGTGGGTTTATTTCTTTATTTTGTTTTTGTTGTTTCTCATGTTTCCCTAGCTTGGGTTGAGTTATTATTTCCTAGAAGCCTTGGTTGGAAGAAACGCTTTGGAATCCCTAGAAGGATTGGATAGAGACCAATCTGATGATGGTGTTGTGATGTTTGGCCGTGAGGTGGAATCACTGTTTTATCGGTTGAGGTGGATGGCCTCTAGAAGCCTTAGATGGCTTTGGATTGATGTGTTCTATGATATCCCACATTCATGCTTGGAATATGGAATGAGGGTGAATGGATGAAGAGATATTTGGCTTAGCCATTCTACTGTCGGGTGGAACATGGACGTCTCATCTTGGGTTTGGATTGTGCATAATCAATATTAGGTTATTTATCCTTATATTTCTATGAGTATTATAATGTTTATATGTGGATCATATGGCTTTGATTTCATTGGTATTTTTGTTGCTATTATGTTGGTTATATATATGTTTTATGACAATAGCTATATATGGCTCTCATCATGTTTTTACTTATAAATGAATGAACAATGTATATGTGACCTAATGGATGAAATGGTAGTCAATGTGTTGAGGCATCAATGTCTCTTAGCAATTCTCAGCAAAGTATGAGACCCCTATGCTCATATATGTTATTTACACCGATAGATTACATATTCATGATATGTTTGACGAAATGCTTATCATGGCTAGTAAGGGTCCAGTCAAGGCCTTATTCAAGTAATTTCTTTTGCATTGTCATTTTCCTATTATCTTACTGTTATGAAGATGTCATTCAATTATGGGTAGTAACCTGGTCTTTGGGCGTGAAAAAGTGGCTCAAATCCCAGGGACGCTGGCACAACACTTTGCAAAAAAGTCCCTAAATTCTAGCTTGTAGGCCCGTGAGAGCATCCAAAGGTCCCTAAACGCTGACATGCCCATAGCATGAGAGTGTCTAGAGGTCAAGTGGTCCAACATCTTAGTGGGACCCAAGGGATGGGTTGCATAAAGGTTGGATTGGCTCTTGAAGGTCCTAATGTTGATGTTGAATGTTTGTATCATGTGTTTCCATTGGTTCCACTTCCTTAATGTGACTTAGGAGGTTGAATCATATCATAGTTGCCTCTCATCACATGTTTGCCCCGGCTAGTCAGTGGCTTGGGTAGATGTGGGAGGAGGGTTTTACATTTAAAATTGTTTCCATACCTAGATCTCCTAATCAAGAATTTGATTTGCTAGCAAATGTAGCATCCATATTAATTCCCGCTAAGGGATTTGAGCCTGATTATTTTTTTGTTGAGTTGATGTTTAGACCATCAATACTCGATAATGTTACAAAATGGCATGCCTTTGATCATGATCAAAATATACTTGAGTTCCTCCATTTAGAATACAATTTATGTGATACTTTTTTCAATTAGCTGATGCATGAAGAGAACCTTCATGATTTCTCACGGGTTCAAGTCATTGGTTAGTGGACGAGTCAGTTGATCTGGTAAACCCTATCCCTTGACCTATTATTAGGCTTGAAATTTTTTATGACTTGTAGGACATATTTAAAAAAGTGGTTAATTGTAAGAGTAACAGTTCAACAAAGTAGTACGAATTCATAAAATTGGGAACTAAAGAGCAACCTCAAAATATAAATTTGGGAGTAAATTGTAACCGTGAGGAAAAAGGCATATTTTATCCATTTATTCAAAGAGTATAAGGACATATTCACCTGGGACTATGGGGACCTTAAAACTCTTGACTCCAATACCATACAACATACTATTCCCATTAAACCTCACACCAAGCCTTTCCAACAAAATTTTGAGGAAAATCCATCGTAGTTTAGACCTAGTTATCAATAGTGAATTGAAAAAACTCTTATAAAAAAAAATTGAGCCTTCCCTATCCATCATACCCAATCGATTGTGAATTTAGTCCCAATTAGAAATAAGAATGGAGACATATATATCTGTGTAGACTTCAAAAATTTGAATAAAACCTATAGAAGAGATAACTACCTAGTACCCCCCATGGAGAAAAACCTACAATGTGTATCAAGCTCTGAGATGATGTCCTTCTTGGATGGTTTCATAGGCTATAACCAAGCTATGGTGGCTCCCTCTGTTCAATTTAAAACATCCTTTAGAATTCCATGGGGAACATTTTCCTATAGAAAGATGCCATTCGACTTGATTAATGTTGAGGTGACTTTCCTGTGAGAAATGGATATTAGCTTTTGGGGGTTGATAAATGAATCTACTACCATATACCTTGATGATGTCATAATTAATTCTAAACGTAGATTTAATCATATCCCCCATCTCATAAATGTATTTGAGCATTGTAGGAAATTTGGCATTTCATTAAACCTCAAAAAATCAATCTTTGTTGTTGCATAAGGAACGCTATGAGGGTATATCGTGTCCAAAGATGGTATAACGATTGAATTAGAAAGAGCACAAGCCATTGATAACTTACTTCCTCCTAACTCCAAAAAGGCCATGCAATCTTTCCTTGGAAAAAATAGTTTTGTTAGATGATTCATCCCAAGTTTTTCTGAAATAGTTAAACCACTTCAAGATCTTGTAAAAAAGAATGCTAACAATAAGTGGATAGACCCAGAAAAACATGCTTTTGGTACTATAAAATAGGACATTTATGAAGCTCCTACCCTAATAAGCCTTTATTTTTCTAAGGATTTTATACCCTATACCTTCACTTTTGATTCGGCTTACATTATTTTCCTTACACAGAAAACATAACCTGATAGTGAAATTCCTATTGCATTTATGAGCTTTGATTTTAAGGGATCTAAGCTAAATTACCCAGTAGTACATAAAACTGCCTTCATTGTCTTTAAGGCAGTAAATCATTCTAGATTTTATCTCCTAAAATCTAAAACGAAGGTAATAATTCCTAGATACAATAGTAAGAAACTTACGTGTTCATAAATAATTAGGAGAAAAAAGGGTCCACTGGATGACAACTCTCCAAGAAAATGACTTGGAGATCAAGCCTTCTCAAATAGTGAAAGGTCAAGGTATTTGTAAACTAGATATTGAGTCTATTAACCTTCCCAATCAGGATCCTTGTTATATTAATGAAATATCTATGAACCTCTTTGTATTCGAGATGATTCTAATTTTTGGTATTCTGACATTAGGTTCTATTTACAGAATGGTACAACACCGTCACATATTTAAGCTAAAACTAAAAGCATGTTAAGGCTCAAGTCACCTCCATATGATTTGATTAATAACATTTTGTTTCAAAATCATTATGACTGTGTATTGCTTCTTTTTTTAGAACAAGGTGATTCCTAGAAAATACTCCACGAACTCCATCCCGGTCCTATTGGTGGTCACTTTGGCGGATACACCAATACTCACAAAGTATTAAGGGTTGGTTATTATTGACCCACCTTATTTAGAGATTCTCATGCCCTAGGAAGAAGATGTGAGACTTGTCAAAAGACCAATAGTAGGATTAAAAAACCAACTTTTCCCCTTCATCCTATTACTATCGAAACCCTCTTTCAACACTGCCAGGGCCTAGACATTGGTGGTCTTGTGAACCCTTTGTCCTCTCAACAACATAAATATATCCTGACATCTATATATTAATTTACAAGATGGGTGGAGGCAATACCTCTATGAGTAGTCAATGCTAAACAAGTGATTGCAGTTTTATATTCTAACATTGTTACTCATTTTGGAGTTATGGAATCATTAGTGTTTGATGATGCCTCTTATTTTTCTTCTCAAGAATTGAATACTTATGCCTTTGATAAAGGGATTAAAATTAAATACTCAACAAACTACTAGCCTCAAGGGAATGATCTTGCTAAGTCATCAAATAAAAATTCGATTAAATCCTTAAAAGAATAGTTTCTGAGCATCATAAAAATTGGCATACTGCCCTTTCCAATGCATTATGGGATGATCGGGTGACCCCTAAAGTTTCTATTCAGAATTCCCCCTTTTTTTTCTTTACGACAGAGAACATATCTTACTGCCTAATATTTTCTTGCCTTCTCTACAATTGTCCCAACGGGTACAAGAAGTCAAGTCATGTGCCATACATAATAGGATAAATTCTTTGCTAAAATCGGAAGAAGAGAGAAAATAGTCAAAACACAAATTGTATCAACACCAGCAGATTGTGAAACAATGGTTTGATAGCATATCTTCTTCAAGAAACATCATTTCGATAGAAATCACAAAGGAGAAAATTTTGTCTTTTTTCCATTTCCAAGGCTTTTTTTTAGGCCTTGGAAATCGAAAAAAGGGCCAATAATTTAAATAGAGACAATGGTTGGAATATTAACAGAAATTGTCATGTCCTCCTAGTTTGTTTTTGTTTGTGGATTATTTTGGTTTTTAAGGCTTGATGTTTCTATTTATGATTTTTTTTGTTTCTATATAGGTATTCGCATTTAATGTTAATAGTATTTTGATCCGTTTTCTCACCTTACGAAAAAAAAGGTTCCCTCCCTTTTGATTTTTCTTTTTTTTAAATTTTAGTTTCATTTAATTATTATTTTTGTTATAGGATCTTGACTCTCTCTCTCTCTCTCTCTCTCTCTCTCTCTCTCTCTCTCTTTCGATATATATATATATATATATAGATATAGATATAGATATAGATATAGATATAGATATAGATATAGATATAGATATAGATATAGATATAGATATAGATATAGATATAGATATATATATATATATATATATATATATATATATATATATATATATATGACTCTATTCCCTATGTTTGGTTGACTTGGATTGTTTGTTTCTTATTATTGTTTAAGTTTTTCGTAAACATAAACAATAATAAGAAACAAACAATCCAAGTCAAGCAAAGATAGGGAATAGAGAAAAAATAATAATAATATAAATATAAATATATATATATATATTCTTAAACTAGCCATTATAGAAATATTATTTGATCTTAATAATCATTATTAAAATATTATTTTTCAAAAACTAGTCGTTAAAAAAAATTTAATAATAATAATAACAACAATAATAATAATTTTACCCTCCCTTTTGATTTCTTTGTTTTAATTTTAGTCTCCTTTAATTATTATTTTCGTTATAGGATCTTGACTCATTAATGAATCCTATTTATTTATTTTATTTTATTTATTTATTTTTATTTTTTTACTTTGTTCCTGTATTTGGTTGACTTGGATTGTTTGTTTCTTATTAATGTTTACATTTTTTGATCTTCCTTAATTATTATTATTATTATTATTATTATTATATTATTATTATTCTTAAACTAGCCGTTATATTAACCGTTATAGGAATATTATATGATGTTAATAATCATTATTAACATATTATTATTCTTAAACTAGCCGTTATAGTAGCCATTATAGGAATATTATTTGATCTTAATAATCATTATTAAAATATTATTATAAATTATAATATTATTATTCTTAAACTAGCTGTTATAGGAATATTATCATTATTAAAATATTAATTTTCATAAACTAGCGATTATATGATCTTTTGGTCTCTACATATTCCTCTATTTAAGCCTATGCCAGGATCTGCATCTTCATCTGGTCCTCATGATGAACCACACTAGCTGGTTCGAAATGTGTTGGAAAAATTTTCTCCTATGTGATTTCTACCGAAGAGACTCTTCTTAATGTAATATGGATCACAGAAGCCTAGATTTAGTATATCTTCTTCTAATAGAAATATTGAGGTAGGAGACTTGGTTCTAAAGTGGGATAAAACTCATGAAGATAAATGGGGTCATTCCAAGTTTCAAAGGTTATTGCTAGGACTATTCATTGTTACACTAAATATTGGTCCTAGTACATTCCATTTGCAAACTCTGGAAGGCCAGTTAGAATCCCTTTCGGTAAATGGAAAAAAATTGAAGAAGTATTTTTCTTGAGTCCCTCTGAGGATTTCTTATCTTTGTAAATATTATTTTTCCTTTCATTTTATTTTCAGTGTGTTTTTCCTCTCCCCGTTTTTGTTTGCGTGATGAATTCCACAACCCAGACATGAATAATTTTGTGTGAAATATATTTCAAAGAAATTTTAAATCAAATGTCATTTGTTTATGCTTTAATTATCTAATTGGTTTGTTGCAATATCACCTAACAATATAAATATTTTTCTGTTCAAACTTCCTACTAAACTGAATTAGTGCTACAAAAACTATTCTTGCTTTTCTAATCTTGCTTTCTCAAGGGAACCTATGACATAGTCAACATAATTTTAAATTAAAAAGTGTGATCAATTTAATGATGGTGATTTTAAGACTTTTCACACCATTCCGTCTCTTAATGAGATTTTAAGACTTGCTTCCACATTTTCTAGACAATTCCAGTGGAAATTAGCAAGAAATTACTCATACCTTCAACTTCTTTTTATTTTGTTTCACTGGGATAAAAACACTCGGGTAAAAATGGTGTAAAGGATGTCCTTGCTGATGCTATAGACACCTTCTCAAAGGAGTGGCTTCATTTGTGACATTTGGGATTCCAAATAAGAATTCAAATAAAATTGTAAATTATTTTTTTAGAATCTTCGTGTCATCCATGCCTTTAAGGGGGTTCTCAGTCTGCTTCCCCAAAAGTTAATAATCAAAATGTTGGAGCATGAACCTATAACCTACCAAATGGGATCCTAGTGTCTAATCTAGATTAAAGGGCATCCTTATTGAGGCTATGAATGCTTGCTGGAAACAAAGGCAATGGTTGTGGTATCAAAGTAAAAAAATTACAACAACAACAACTTAGATATCCACTTTATCTTTTCATTATGATGGTTATTGGATTCTCTCAAAATTTATATGGATTTTATATGGAGTTTATGTTATTGTTTTGATTTTGAACATGTATTTATGAAGAGTCTAATTGTATTCAAGCAAGACTACAACAATAATTTTCAAATTGTCTTAGCATTTATTTTTGTAGAACATCTGATCTTTGTCCATTTTACTTAATCTATTTCAAACCAAAGATAACTAGTTCGTCTAGCGAGTTGCCAATTGTGGCTACCGAATTGAACCCCCTCTCATTTTTGAAATGAAACGGGCCCCTATTTTAGTTTCTTATTTATTTTGATTATAAACACCCAATCCTTGAACTGAAATATCAATATTGGTTTCTAAAAAAGTCTTTTATAGAATTGTGATATCATTTTCCTTTTACGATTAATGTGTCGATGATCATTGAGAAGCTAGAAAATTTATTTTCAAATTTTGACTATGTTGTTAGCCTTACTATCATGTCAAATTATTTTCTTTTCCTGTAATGACAATATGAGCTAACCTCTTCAACCTTGTCAACTTGTTAATATTAAATTTTCCTGAGTTTTATACGTTCCTTTACGATGGTTTTCGGATGCACAAGCCATAATGTTTGTATTGTCTTCGTCCAAGGATTAATGTATTGATCGTGGGTCGTGCCATAACATGATAATACATTTGATCCAAAGGTTATTTCCTACCATGCAAAATTTGGTCATTTCATAACTTAGGATTTTTAAACCTATGGTAATATTGCATCTACGACTATGATTTAATTTATACCATATTCAATCACATAACATATGGCTCTCTATACAATTAAACTTTGATGTTGAAATATCTCAGTTTTCTATGCATCAAATGATGTTTGGTGGTGAAAATTGTATTAAGAGAGATTTGATTTGGGTCACTTGGTACTACACATGACTTGGTGACAATAGTTTGTGACATCTCTTTGCATCATAGGCTGTAGCCATAACTCAAAACCTGTAGGCCACAATACCCTCCTGTTGCGATTATTGTTCTTTCGTACATTCTCTAAACGTTCTTACCAGTCACCCAAGTTATGCTATAGGGTTTTTTCTATGTATTTTCTCATGTCTCATTTTACGTTCCAACTTTCCCGTTTTGATTTGCAAACTTTCTAGGTTTCTAAACTTTATTTGCTCAGTCTTACTCCTATCAAGCTCCATTCCAACCAGAATTTTCTAGGGTTTTTATTATGCCTCTTGTAATTAGGAATGAGCTGGTAGGGAGGGAAATTATCAATTCTTATGAAAAACATATCTCTCTCTCTTCCTGTAGTTTGGCTAGTGGATGTTTGTGCAACTTTTCCAATGTTTTAATGAAAGAGCATGGTGAAGGCCTTTGCTTCTACCTTCAATGGGAAATGAGAAAATCTTGACAATCTGGAAATGTTGGTTGATGTTGATTTTATATCCAAGGCCACGTATCTCCCCATAGATAATGAACGTTGGTAATTTTGTTTTCCCTATTCGTGACATACCATGGTGGAGATTCATAGTGCACAAGGATTATGCTTAGAGTGTAAAAGATATGCTAGTATCCTATCTTAAGCCCAAGTGACTGTTGAGATTTTCTGTTTGGAGTAAAATAGGCAAAAATCTCTGTAGGTGACAACAATAGAAATTCAGTTCCTAGATTAGCTCCATGTTGTTGGGAGATGATTAATGCCTCCTATATTTGATGTGAGTGAGTTAATGAGGTGGTTAGATTCTCTTTGCTATATAACAGTCAACCATTCGGATTGTTTGCTAAGGGGGTGAGAGTTTTGTGAGGATTTCATTTTGTAATCTCTTGATTTGATTAATAAGATTGCCAATGCCTATGTTGTGTGGACGTAGCCCAGATTGGTTGGGTGAACCACGTTAAATTCTTGTGTCTTTATGTGCATGATTGATCTGCTGTGTATTTTGTTTAATTTAGCTGAGCATCTGATCTCCAACAAGTGGTATCAGAGCAAGTTGGAGGTGGAGCGCATGCTGGAGGTGGAGTGCCGTAGATCAACTGCTGATGCGTGAATCTACTTGATTGCACTGCTGCGGGGATTGGTGTGATCGTGGCTGAGAGTTAAGACATTGCTGCGTGTAGACTGAAGGCAGTGCTGTATACGCACTGTGTTCGCTGCGTATAGCTGAAACCTTGCTGAGTATAACCATTATAAACCTGCTGCGCTGTTCGATTAACTGAGGAGGTGCTGCGCTGTTCGATAAACCAATTGGTGCTGCGTTGGAAGCATACCTGTGCTGTGGTGTGTGTGTATTGCTGCCTGAAGGAGTTTTTTGCGTAGTGCGTATAATCAGTTCTTTGCTGATGCGTGGAGAACATCCTCTTGCTGTGTGGAGACATGCTGGAGGGTGCGTTTGACTGGAGGTATGCCTATGTGCTGTCGTATATGCGCCAACAGGTACAGAATTACATAAACAATGCGTTTTTGGAATATTTGTTTTAATAGGCGCAGAGAGAGCAGTGTATAACTGCGCTTGGCATATTTTTTTGTTACCTGCGTGAGCAGTGTATAACTGCGCTTGGCATATTTTTTTGTTACCTGCGTTGTTTAATTGTTGCGCATTAGATTCATTTTTTGCATTGAATTCCTGAGTGCGCATGGTTGCTGCGTTGATGCACATGGTTGATGTGCATGGTTGCTGCACATTAGATTCGAACTTTTTTTTATGGTGTGCGGTGAGATATATAAATTGCAGAATTGGTACATTGTGATTCACACAGCAAAAATATTGTTTTTTGTTTTATTTAAAGGCAAAGACAGAAAGGCATAGGTAGTTTTTTTTATTGCTGGTATTTAAAGTGGATTTTGGAGATTATTGTTTTTTGATTGATACAAATGGCGAAAACTCAAAGTGCCCGGTTCGAAATCGAGAAATTTAATGGCAAAAATAATTTCGAGATATGGAAGGTAAAGATGCATGATCTGCTGGTACAGCAGGGCGTGGCAAAGGCATTGTTGGGCTGGTCCAAACTGCCTTCCGCCGTGACCGATGATGAGTGGAATGAATTGGATGGAAGAGCCTTGAGCGGAATTCGGTTGTGTTTGGTTGATGATGTTTTATTTAACATCGTGTCAGAGAAGACTGCAGCTCGTTTGTGGACAAAGTTGGAGAAGCTGTATATGACGAAATCCTTGACAAATCGGATTCTCCTGAAACGGCAGCTTTACAGTTTGCGGATGAAAGAAGGTACCTCGATTACTGATCACCTGAATGTTTTTAATACCTTACTGGTGCAATTATACAATCTAGATGTGAAATTTGGTTCAGAGGATAAGGCAATAACTCTATTGTGTTCATTGCCCGAATCCTGGGATCACTTTGTTACTTCCATAAGCTTTAGTACAGTAGACATTCTTGAGTTTGACGATGTTGTTGGAGCCTTGTTGTCTGAGGAGATGAGGAAGAGGTCGATTGCAGACACCTCTACGTCAGAGGTAATGATGGCCAGAGGTCGCTCAAGAGAGAGACACTCCAGGGGAAAGCATAGCGACTCTCGTTCAAAGTCCAAAGGAAAGAAGACAAAGGTGAAGTGCTGGCATTGTGGCAAGGCTGGACATCTGAAAAAGGATTGCTGGAAGCGAAAGCAGGCTGCTAAAGAAGGCTCTTCGACAGAAAAGAAGGAAGCCAACACCACAGATACAGGTTCAGTATCTGGTTCAGGTATGAGTGATGAGGTATTGTCTGTTAATGTATCAAAACATGATCAACATTGGTTGTTAGATTCCGGGGCATCTAACCACATGTGTATTCATAAAGATTGGTTTAAGACATATAGATCAGTTGATTATGGAGTCGTGTACATGGGTAATGATGTCACTTGCAGTATTGTTGGAATAGGAAGTATACAACTGCAAATGTTAGATGGCACAACCAAATTGTTAACTGATGTGAGACATGTACCAGATCTAAGAAAAAATCTAATTTCATTAGGAGCACTGGATATGAATGGATATAAAATTGTAATTCAAGGTGGAGTTATGAAAATCTATAAAGGTATTTTACTAGTGATGAAGGCTAAGAAGGTAGGAAATCTTTTTCAATTAGAAGGTAGAATTGTGTCAGATCATGTGTCGGTGTCTGAACAGGACAGTAGTTCCATTCGCCTATGGCATCAAAGGTTGGGCCATATGAGCGAACGAGGGTTGAAAATTTTGGCTGATCGCAAGTTACTTCCTAATCTAAGATCTGGAAAGTTAGATTTCTGTAAACATTGCTTGTTTGGAAAACAAAGTAAACAAAAATTTAAAACAGGCAAACATACTAGTAAAGGAATACTTGATTATATCCATTCAGATGTTTGGGGTCCAGCCCCTACAGCGTCATATGGTGGCTCGTCATATTTTGTATCGTTTATTAATGACTTTTATAGAAACGTGTGGGTCTACATGTTGAAAAGGAAGTCTGATGTTTTTACAGTTTTCAAGCAGTTTATAGCATTGGTAGAAAACAACACTGGTAGAACTATAAAATGTTTAAGAACTGACAATGGTGGTGATTTTACTTCCAAGGAGTTTGAAAACTATTTCAAGGATGCAGGGATCGAGAGACATAAGACCACGATTTATACTCCTCAGCAGAATGGAGTTGCTGAACGCATGAACAGGACTCTTCTAGAGAGAGCAAGGTGTATGCTGAGTAACGCCGGGTTGCAAAAGGAGTTGTGGACGGAAGCAGTGGCAACAACTTGTTATGTGATAAACCGATCTCCATCAACGGAGATAGGCTGCAAGGTTCCGCAAGAGGTATGGAAAGGACACCCTTGTGACTATTCTAAACTCAGAGTGTTTGGTTGTGAAGCATATGCTCTAGTGCCTAAACATCAGCGAACTAAATTAGATCCAAAGTCTAAAAGGTATATCTTTGTTGGGTATGGTGATGGAACAAAGGGATATAGATTGTGGGATCCTACTACCCGCAAAATCATCATCAACAGAGATGTAAAGTTTAATGAATCCTCTCTTGTACAGTTAGATGTAGATAGTAGATTGAAACAGGATGATGTATTTGATTTCCAGCACATTCAGTTTGACATCATTTCTAATGATAGTCATAACGACCATAGTTCAGATTCTAGTCATGAACAGGTTTCAGAATCAGATTATGAACAGGGTTCAGATGGAGGTCATGAACAGGTCTTAGATGGCGATCATGAAGAAGTTCCTACAGATGATAGACAGCCAATTGTGGAAGCACCAGAAACATTCTTAAGGAGGTCTACAAGGATCAAACGCCCTCCGAGAAGGTATGATGATCATGTTACTTCAGTTGCTTTGACCGCTAATGATGATGAACCTTTGTGTTATCAGGAAGCTGTAGAAGGTTCAAATAGTGACAAGTGGAAAGCAGCCATGAAGGACGAAATGATGGCCTTAAGTAAGAATGGTACATGGGATCTGGTTGAGCTTCCAAAAGGCAGGAAAACTGTGGGGTGTAAATGGGTTTTCAAGCTGAAACGGGGTGTGAATGATACGGAAGACAGGTACAAAGCACGACTTGTTGCAAAAGGGTTTTCTCAGAAAGCCGGTATTGACTTTCATGAGATTTTTTCACCAGTGGTTAAAATTGTTTCAATTAGAATTGTGTTAGCATTAGTGGCTTTGCTTGATTTAGAGTTGCAGCAGTTAGATGTTAAGACTGCATTTCTACATGGTGACTTAGATGAGGAAATATATATGGAACAACCGGAAGGGTTTGTTCACCATCGCAATGAGAAATTTGTCTGCAGGCTCAAGAAGTCATTATATGGCCTAAAGCAGTCGCCTCGGCAGTGGTATAAGAAGTTTGATTCTTTCATGTTGAGTCAGAAATATGTTCGAAGTGAATATGATCATTGTGTTTATTTTAAACAGTTGAATAATGGCATATTCATTATCTTGGTATTGTATGTTGACGATATGCTTTTAGCAAGCAAAAGCATAGAAGAAATCAACAGGTTGAAGGCTCAGATGGCAAGGACATTTGATATGAAAGATCTAGGAGCGGCAAGACAGATTTTGGGCATGGATATTTTCAGAGACAGGAGCAATGGTAAGCTATGGCTATCACAACAAAAGTATATTGAGAAAATACTTTTGAGGTTTGGTATGAATAATGTGAAGCCTGTTTCAGTCCCTTTAGCTTCCCATTTTAAGCTTTCTTCGAGTTTATGTCCTAATACAGATGAAGAAAAGGATTATATGTCTAGAATTCCATATGCCAATGTAGTAGGGTGTTTAATGTATGCGATGGTTTGTACTCGACCAGATATTTCACATGCAGTTGGGGTTGTCAGCAGGTACATGGAAAATCCGGGTAAAGAACACTTGTCATCAGTGAAATGGGTGCTTCGGTATCTGAGAGGCACAAGTAGTTATTGTATCACTTACAATAAGAGTAGTGAATTTGTTTGCGGATATGTTGATTTCGATTTTTCAGGTGATTTGGATAAGAGAAGGTCAACTTCAGGGTATGTCTTTACTCTTGCAGGTGGAGCTATAAGTTGGATGTCAAAGCTACAGAACATTGTTGCTTTGTCCACTACTGAAGCAGAATACATTGCTGCTTCTCATGCTTGCAAAGAAGCGATTTGGTTGAAAGGTTTGTTTGGTGAATTTGGTAGGTTGCAGGACAGCATCAAGTTATTTTGTGACAGTCAAAGTGCAATACTTTTGGCTAAGAATCCAGCCTATCATATTAAATCAAAGCATATACCAATCAAGTACCATTTTGTAAGACAGGTTATCACTGAAAGGGGAGTCTCTCTTGAAAAGGTGCATACAAAGGAGAATTGTGCAGACATGTTCACGAAACCAATTTTGTTAGAGAAGCTACGCTGGTGTTTGGCTTCTCTTGGCTTGCAGAAAAGATAAAATAATAATAACAGGGCATCAGGCTAATTGTTGTCAAGGTGGAGATTGTTGAGATTTTCTGTTTGGAGTAAAATAGGCAAAAATCTCTGTAGGTGACAACAATAGAAATTCAGTTCCTAGATTAGCTCCAGGTTGTTGGGAGATGATTAATGCCTCCTATATTTGATGTGAGTGAGTTAATGAGGTGGTTAGATTCTCTTTGCTATATAACAGGAAACCATTCGGATTGTTTGCTAAGAGGGTGAGAGTTTTGTGAGGATTTCATTTTGTAATCTCCTGATTTGATTAATAAGATTGCCGATGCCTATGTTGTGTGGACGTAGCCCAGATTGGTTGGGTGAACCACGTTAAATTCTTGTGTCTTTATGTGCATGATTGATCTGCTGTGTATTTTGTTTAATTTAGCTGAGCATCTAATCTCCAAAAGTGACGAGACTTGTTGTATTTTCTATGTCACTATATAACTTGTAAAAGTTGTAATGACCTAGTATTTCCATACCCTATTCCTTTATTAATGGGTTTCAAAGTTCCTAAGCTCAATTTACCATATTTGTTTTTATACATGAGCCTATCCAAAATTGCTAAGGCATACTAGTATGAGTGTAAAAACTCTAATAGGTCATCTTTTCACCTCGATCTTATATGCATTTTAGTGAAACATCATTTTTCTAAGCCCTATCATGTATGGGAAAATTTCCTTCTTTGGATTGATTATCAAGAACCCCTGGTTTTTAACCAACCTAATGTGGCACCGAGGGTTTAACAAAATCCATTGTCTCCTAACTTTGCTTCATCTGATTTCCGTGCCATAGAGGAAAACAACCCGAAGTAGTCTATTCATGATTGATAGTTGGATTTTTATGATGATGGTAGAGATGAAAACCCTAATACTCCAACTATTCGCATTACCAAGAGTATGGTTAAAAATACTCTGTTCCATTACGCTGAATTGAAAAGAGAATCTAGGAAAAAGAAAGGTTGAGTATCCCAGACTGTAATCCTCACTCAAAATCTTCACTCCTGGAGAAAGATGGTCACTTTAATCAAAATATTGAGTCTAGAGTTAAAATTAAACGGGGAGAAAGGAAAATATCAAGGTTCAGACGCAATAGGTGAAATAACTTCCTAGTCAAAGAAGTGTTTGTTGATCTGGAAACAAATATCGAGCCTTTACCAAAGAAGACTAAACATCAAACTCGAGATAGTTTTTTTTTCCCGATGATGGAAATAATACTCATGATGTTGATAGTAATTTTGGAAAGTGTTCTCAGGATGATGCTCATTCTAATAAAAAAATATTAAACATGTATTGGTATCAACAATTCTTAATGACAATTCCTCATTTGGAACATCATATAAATCAACTTGTTCAAGAAAATAACTAGCTCAAAGCATTAAATCAAGCTAGGGAAAAGCAAAAGGAACATAAATCTTCCAGCCCAAAAAGGAAAACACAATCTATTGACACACATATTATTGTTAAATCATAAAAAAATCAAAGTGATAAGATATAGATGATCTGAGTCTTGCTAAATAAAAACAATATCATTTATCTATATTTTAGGTTCAAATATTTTAAGTTATGTTCTTGTTATGATTTTGATTGCTAAATTTAAAAGGTTGTTACATAATTTGAGATTTTGTAGCATCCCTCTCTTAACAACAATATCAATTATTGATTTTGTTTTTCTTTATTTGTAACAAATTTTGTCTATTTGTTAAAATATGGTCTTGCTTTTTATAAAAGAAGTTATGTTGGATAAACATGTAGCTATTGCAAACCATGCGAGGAACTCCTGTTAGTTCTTTTATCTATTTCTTTGATCAGTTGATATTCAGCCAACGGGCCAAGTGAACAATAATATTTATTTTTGTAAAAATAATTTGGATTTTATAGTTTGACTTTGGACATGGTTAGGTTGATGTACCCTTATTTAAATCTCTCGTTTTGAAAGTTAGGGTGGGGGGAGGATTTTGGCAAAAAATAAATGCTAGTTAATTTTGTTGTGGTTGTGGAATATCTTTAAGTATCATTGTAATTTTTTTTGGACTTGGTTTGATTCATTTGAATATAATTATTTTTGTTTATATCTTCCATGGTCATTTATTCTTTTTTTGTCTTATGGGTTTTGTGTAATTTGAATTTTCTGGATTTAGAAGATAAAAGTCTGTTCTCACTGTGATTTGAATCCATTAACAACCAACATGTTAATTGCATTTCTTTTCTGATTAACATTAGTTTCATTTTTATTTATTTATTCTTGGTTAGTATCATTCTCTAGTGAGTTGTGTCTTGAGATTGATATTTGATCTGGGCATTCATTTGATCTAGATTGTTGTGAGTTAATTCCAAAGATTTTGATTACAAAGAAATGCCATCTTTTGTATATGAATTGAATTAATATATCTATTGTAACAATTTCTTATCTCAATTATTATTTCATTATTGGTTTGATTCATAAACGAATGATTGAAAGGTTGTTTAGCTCACAGATTGTTGCAGTCATCTTTTTTGTACACCTCGACCGAGAAATAATAGTTAGGTAGTAATATTTAGCTTTCAACATTTATTATTTATTCCTTATGTAAATTATTGAAACAAACATTGTTTTATTGTTGTTGGATTAAAAGATAAGAGACTTTGATTTTCACAATGATCTGTCTTTTCTTCACTCACATCAAGGATTATTTTTGAATTTTAAGTTATAATTACATATATAAATTAAAATTAAATTTCATTTCGTAACATTCTTGTAGAGATAATAATAGTCAATCCTTTGAACCATTTACATTAAGTTTTTGTCTTCTTATTTGTTGTACTATATTCCTAACATTATTCTAGAGAATTTAATGTATTTTATCACTAACTAACGATAATCTAATTTCTGTATTATATTTCTTTAACTGATAATTTTAGGTATATAACTAGTAGTTTAGATTTATTATATATATTATATTTATCATGTAGATTGTATTTTATTACTTATTAACCATTAGTTTTAAGCATATTAATGATATTTTAGGTTTTACATATTAACATCAGTAATTGTTAGTTCACCCTGGTTCTCTTTTCGCAAGAGGAAGGATCCAAAGGCCAACGGATCCTTAAAACCTGTAAAGAGTGACCACACCAAATACCTTGGTCTATTTAAAGAGCTCTCATCTAGGTCACTTCTCCTTCATTGACAAAGGTCACAAAACTCGTGTCAATAGTGATTTATCAACAACCTCTAGTAGTAAGCAACTTAGTATCTACACATGCTAAATGGTTTATCAACCTTCCAAAAAGCACCCCAGTCGTTTAATCACCCTTCAACAAGTTCTAAGTAATTTATCAACCCCAAGGAAAGTATTTGGAGGTTTATTAGCTGAGATGGGTAGCACTAGTGAGTTAAATTCTTCACTGGGTCTTCATTGGCCCATCATAAAACTAATTCACAATATTAGTCATACACTAGAAAAATACATAGGGATCGATGTCCCATCTTTTATTCTCTTCTCTTCACATTCCTCTACGAGCTCTCGTATTCACTACTCTTTGCATTATTTACCCGAACTCTCGACGCTTCAACCTCATATCCACTTACAAAATTCACGTTCTCTTTTTTTGTCTCTTGCATGTTGACTTCACCAACACATCCCACAAGAATAAAGGTAATATGAGGATCATCCTTTTTCTTAAGTAACCCATACTACACCTTCCTATATGTTGTGCAGACCTTTTAATTCGGTTAGGGAACTAGTAACATAAATAAATGAAGTATTTTGGGTTAATCACTTCCCATACAACTCCTCCTCCTTAGCTTCTAAATCCATGTCTACTCCTCCAACTCAGTCATTATTTGTATTTCCACATTATTTACATGAATTCAATATACACAGTGACATTTAAAAGAGGGATAGTAAAATGACTATGACAACATGTCACTCTAAATTACAAAGAGGTCTATACCCTCTACATTAGTGATATCAAAGCAAGTTGAGCATATGGTGGAGAGAACCAAAGAGATCATTGTCTTAGGTTGAGTAATCTATGAAAGTGGTGAGGTGAGAAGTGTTGAATAGGAAGAAGTTCAATGTTTCTTCTAAACAACCCCTCTAATCTCATTAGGGTGAGTGAGGTAATGGGACAAGTTTTCCCTAAATTATATGACTTTTGTTGTGACTTTTAGAGACAATTTACAAGTTTTCTGTTATTTGAGAATATTATACACATTAAAAAAAGAATAAAAAGGAAAAAAAAACTAAAACTTAGTATTTACAAAAGGATGCCTGAGATTTTCTAAAATGATTCTAAAATATAAATATTTATATTAAAAATCGACAGAGAAAAAGTGAAAATCAGACATAAGGAGCAACAAACTAATTAGTGTTTTGAGGTTCTTTGACCTCAAAGAGTTGGAGAGCCTCAATTACCTTAAATTTTTAAATAAACGAGAATTATCTGCAAATGTAAATGTAAATTTTGTGAGAAATATACATAGAAAATATAGAGAAGAACAAGGTTGATTTTATTATTTTAAAATTTTGTGAGTACAACAGAAGCATAAGGCATATTCCTGCGAAGAATCATAGGCCAAAGCATATTCTAAGCATCTTCAATATAAGTAAATCATATACAAAAGTTTTGGAAAGAAAACAAAAGCATACAAAACCTTTAGATACCTTTAAATGATCTAATCTAATGATTGATAGCTTGCTTGAAACAAACCTTCAAACAACAAATGAAATGATAGAAAAACAAGTTACCTAAAATGATATGTCCAAAAGATGCGTGCACTTGCTCATTCGACTATATCTTCCCTTCGAAAATGATCTGCTTCCACCTTATGGTTCAACTTCTTGTAATTCACAAAATATAAAATTTAGGAGGAAGGAATGACAACTTAGAGTTAGTGCATACCTCTCATTGTAGAATTCTCTCATTTTTCTTCATAGTTCCCTCCCTCTTTTATGCTTCCTCAAAGTGGTTAGACAACTTAACCACTTTGGTAATTTATTATAGTGTACCTTCTAATCAGGTTTTGATTGGAATTTGAGGGTGGGAGTTCTAAAGGATTAACATTATGAATTATTATATTAAATTTTTCTATTAGGTGGGACCCTCTTATTCCATAATATTTAATATGACTTTTGACATAAAGTTTTAACCATAATAATACGATCATCATAAAATACATGTGCAATATAATCCAAAAATAAATCAATAATTCTTCCATAAAATGTGTATAAGAAAATATAATCTTTGTGCCTCCATAAAAAACCATCATCATCTATGTTATAGAAATTTTTGTGCCTTACAAGCATTGAGCATGAAATTTCCATAATCAAGGGATCCAAAGTCCCTAAACATGTTGTTCCTACCCCTAGAGGAACAAGGCTAGCAAACCACATCAATTCACAGAAGTTCTCCACCTGAAACCACTCAAAAACAAGTCAATTCAGGATCATGTCAACTGCTCCACTGAGCATCTGCGCTGAATTTCAACTGCTACACTAGCTACCTGCGCTGAATGTCAACTCCAACACTGGCTACCTACGCTGAACGTAACTGGACAAGTGGCAGGCTCATTTCTCAAGGTGTCAATGCCCAGGAAGCTTCCAAAATGACACTTGGGTCAAGGAATTCGACTGGTGATGAGTAAGAGGTTCTAGATCTCCAAGTGGAAGCAAGAACCTCCAAGTGGACTCAAGAACTGAAGAAGAACTGGAGTGGGAGAGGACACTAGTCACATCTCAAGCTGACTCATCCTCTCTCCAAACTCCTATATATGGATCTCTCTCCCATGAGGTCCGGAGGCTGGAATTTAGTATTTGCAAAGAATTATTGTTGGTTTGTGGCTAGAAACATTGGGTGTGTTATGCTTTGAAAGGAGCTGAAGAAGGGATTCCATTCTGCTGGGAAGGAGATGCTGGGTTGGAGCCCTATGGGTTGTATCTCTTCCTGAATCCTGTTACTTTCAATAAAGCTATCTTGATTCTTCCCTATATGCTGGTGTATTTTGTATGATTGCATTAGTGTATTTGATTTACTTCTAATCCTGAATCATTTATGAATATGTATATTTGCCTTTGTATTGTGTCCTTCTGTTGTTGCAAGTAGTTGTTCTCTTGTCACAGGTAGCTGTTCTCTTGTGATCTCGTGGGATTCAAGTAGCTATTCTCTTGATCAAGCGAGGAGGCAAGTAGCTGTGGACACACAAAGAGAAGAGGATCTAGATCGAGGGACAACCGGAAGACAATGGTAAGTCTGCCAATCTCCCCTCTTTCACATTTCATAAAGGAAAGAATCATAGTAGCTGTATTCGTTTGTTGCTAAGGCTCTGTCACACCTTAGGTGGATAGGATGGTCCTAAATAGGCATTTTTCCCCACAACAAATTGGCGACTCCGCTGGGGAAGAACTTGTTTATTCATTTCATTTGTGTTTCCGTCATTTGTTTACTTCATAGACTTGACAGCAATCCTTGAACTGCATCCTTCCCAGATGCAAAGTAAAAGTTGCTGCTTTGATCCAGTATGTTGGACTTGTCTATTGTTGAAAAGTGTGCAACAAGAAATTCTTGTTGAGATTGCAACAAGATGATGGAGCTTAGTGAAAAGAGTCGCCTTCACTAAGTGGGCCCGCAGGCTATTTTTGGCGCAAGTCTATTTTTAGACTATGTCTATTTTTAGACATATGGATCATGTCTATGTTTATGGATGATTGATCAAGTTGGGAAAAATAGATGGACTTCTATTTTTGATGAAAGTGTGAGTGATCACAGTGTGAGTGATCAAAGTCTATTTTTAGACTGGCTGTCAAAAATAGAAAAGTCAAATATTATTATCTCACAATAATATTTGGACTATAAACTTAATCTTATTCTCTTGGAGCACTTCAGTTTGAGCTACAGAGGTGGCACATGCAGCTGTCAGAAGGAAATACGCTTTTCTTATGAGTCAGTTGAGTTGTTGCATGCATGACTTCAGTTAGAACTCAAGTGAGTTGAGTTTAGTGGACTGGAGGTACAGTTGATGGAGTTGTGTTCAGTTTGACTTAGTTAAACTAGTTGTAGTTAGTCTAACTGCAGATAGACTAATGATGAGTTGTTAAACTAATTATTAACTCATAATACAACTAAAGAATACATCAGTTAACTCAGTTGCATGTCAGTGCATGTTCAGTTCAACAGGGACAAGTGGTAGAGAATCAGATTGCTATCAGTTGTGACTATAGTTGTGCATCAGATCTTGCACAATCAAGGGATTGAGTATGCCAATGAGTTTTCTCACGTATTTGGCCCACATTTTAGCCTTTGCTCACGTCCACAAAGAGTGAGTGACTATTTTGTAGGTGCAAAACGAGTTTGGGAAGCAATTCTCATCAGTTCTTGAGCAGGTATTGAGCAGTGGAGGCAGGCAAGCAGTGGAAGAGATTTGGAGATCAAATCTGAGCTGTATTGTGTGTAACAGGTGGAGATACTTGTGAGAAGTATTATGCTTTGTAATGTTACATGATTCAATCAATATAATATACAGATAGTGTGGGGTTTTTAGTGAGATTCTTTCCCTGGGATACATACTGTGTTTATGAGTTTGATTGATGCTTCTATGTGCGCCTGTGAATGTTTCTGCTTCTGTAAATTGATGATCAACGTAGAGGAGATTATGTATTATACATGTTCCGCTTATAATTGTATGATCAGGATAATCTCTGTGAATATGTGTTAAATTATTCAAAATTTCTACATGGTATCAGAGCTAGATGATTTGTAGAAAAAGTTTCTACATGGTATGAGAGCTGCTTGATTTGTAGAAGAGATTTTTACAGGATATCAAGCGAGGATTGATCATCAGATCTACTATTCAGGAAGTGTTTACATTCTATTTCTCTAGGCAGAGCCTGTAATTGGGCCAGGTAGCCTCTGGATTCATCCTTCCTTCGGAAGGTGAAATATCTGGTGAAAGCCCATACAGTCAATCTCTGTACGAGAAATATTTTGTACTCACGAATTCTAGATCGGAAGCAGTTGAGTTGGTTGCTGGTGGAATTCGAATTTGCAGCAGTGTTTTTCTTGGTGACAACGCAGCAATGTCTTTCAACGGATTGCGATTGGAGTATGCTCTTGAGGGCAGCTCAAACTATATTGCATGGAAGGACAGGATGGAGGCAGTATTGGATGATAACGGGCTGAAGGAGTTCATAGATATGGATATCCCAAAGCCTACTGATGCTACTCAAGCTGATGCTTGGCAAAAGAAGACCGCAAAATGTCGAAGGATTCTGTTGGAGGGCGTGAAGGATCACATTGTGTCCAGCCTCCATGGAAAGGCTACTCCATATTTGATGTGGAAATCATTAACAGAATTATTCCAAAGCAAGAGCGATCAGAGGAAGCTGGCGCTCAAAGATAAACTCAGAAACATCAAATGCGAGAAGGGTGACAGTATTCCTAAGTATCTCACGAAGTTCACTCAGTGTCGAGATGAGCTGGGAAGTGTGGGGGTTACTGTCGATGATGAGGACTTGGTGAGCTTGGCTCTCCTTGGTCTTCCGAAGAGTTGGCATTCCTATCAGGACTCTGTCAATGGTCGGGAGAAATTGCCAGGATGGGAGAGACTTTGGTCGGATCTTGTGCAGGAGGAGATCAGGCAGAGCACCAGAGATGGTTCTTCATCCATGTAGGATGAGGAGAACTGTGAGTTAGCGAGTAAGGCGAGGAAGGGGAAGGGGAAGGTTTCTCTTTCCGAATCCAGTTCTTCCAATGATGGGAAGAAGGTTGACAAGGCGAAGGTGAGATGCTTTCGTTGTCATGAGTTGGGTCATTATGCTACTAATTGCCCAAAGAAGAAGTCCAAGAAGGGATCCGGGGAAGGATCTGAAGGTGAGGCAGCCTCACTTGCTTCACAGTTTGAGTTGGACTTCACACTCTTCGCATGCATGGTTTCATCCATGATGGGAAGTGGTTGGTTTCTTGACAGTGGAGCTTCTTTCCACATGACCGGTGACAAAATTTTGTTCAGTACTTTGGAGGAGAAAGATCTCCAGATACTCATAGGGATGGGTAATGATGAGAAGTATAGTGTCTCAGGTGTAGGCACGGTTATTTTTCAGAGGGAGCATGGAGCTCGCCTTACCTTGACCGATGTCAAGTATGTACCATGACTAAAGATAAACTTGGTGTCGATCGCGATGTTGGAAGACAGAGGATATGATGTGGTCTTTAGTAAGGGAAAGGTTTTCCTTAGACACATCATCACTAGACAGGTGAAGCAGATTGGTTCACGGGTCAAGAACCTGTATGCTCTTGAGGTTCAAGATGCATGCAAAGCCTTGAGCAGCAAGGCAACTGATGGAGACTTGGTGGTTGAGAGGGAGCGTATATTACCTCTCAACATGCAGAGCCAAAAGAAGTCTCAGACGATTATGGAGGAGCCACGATTGGTGCAGCAGCTTCAGGAGATTGTGGAGGAGCCACAATAGGGGAAGCTGAGAGGAGATCGAGTAGAGACATCTACTCATCCAGATACCTCCAGTAGGGGGAAACTTCAAGCCAGGTGGGCTGAGGGATCGCATGCATCCATACCTCCAGGTAGGAGGTGGGGTGATGTGGATTGATCATCCCAAGGAGGAGGGGCAAGATCCTTGAGGTACCCAACCTCTTGGATGAGACCTTGCTACAGGAGTCCCGATGTGTAGTAGCAGGAACTGACTGATTGGGTAGAGACAGATGCGGATGGAGCGGCAGAGAGAGCGACAGTGCAGGGAATCCCAGGACATCGCATAGCTAGCAGGCTGTAGCAATGCGAGAGGCACAAGTGTTTTGCACAGTGCTAGGTGGCACAGAGAGGTGTGCAATGGTGCGAGATGCATGGAGATGTTGCAGTAGCGCAGATGTCAGAGAGGGAGCACTTGTCAGCAGCAGGTAGAGCTTCAGCATCAGAGGATGTTTCTATCCCAACAGGGAGGTCAGTTGGGAGGTGCAGTGCGGATGCAATGCTGGGAGATAGAACCAGCAGCAGCACGGATGCAGTCAAAGATCAAAGTGACAGAGGCTAGAGCAGTTAGATACTGAAGAGCATAGAGATGCAGAGTTTCAGTCGACAGAGGAAATAGCAGTCAGAGACTTTGATGACAGAGCAAGTGGACCGGCCAGATGTGTTGCATGGAGAACATTCCAGAGTTACAGGATCGGGTTTGAGAGGAAGCCTTTCTTGTTGAGAGGGAGTGTTGAAAAGTGTGCAACAAGAAATTCTTGTTGAGATTGCAACAAGATGATGGAGCTTAGTGAAAAGAGTCGCCTTCACTAAGTGGGCCCGCAGGCTATTTTTGGCGCAAGTCTATTTTTAGACTATGTCTATTTTTAGACATATGGATCATGTCTATGTTTATGGATGATTGATCAAGATGGGAAAAATAGATGGACTTCTATTTTTGATGAAAGTGTGAGTGATCACAGTGTGAGTGATCAAAGTCTATTTTTAGACTGGCTGTCAAAAATAGAAAAGTCAAATATTATTATCTCACAATAATATTTGGACTATAAACTTAATCTTATTCTCTTGGAGCACTTCAGTTTGAGCTACAGAGGTGGCACATGCAGCTGTCAGAAGGAAATACGCTTTTCTTATGAGTCAGTTGAGTTGCTGCATGCATGACTTCAGTTAGAACTCAAGTGAGTTGAGTTTAGTGGACTGGAGGTACAGTTGATGGAGTTGTGTTCAGTTTGACTTAGTTAAACTAGTTGTAGTTAGTCTAACTGCAGATAGACTAATGATGAGTTGTTAAACTAATTATTAACTCATAATACAACTAAAGAATACATCAGTTAACTCAGTTGCATGTCAGTGCATGTTCAGTTCAACAGGGACAAGTGGTAGAGAATCAGATTGCTATCAGTTGTGACTATAGTTGTGCATCAGATCTTGCACAATCAAGGGATTGAGTATGCCAATGAGTTTGCTCACGTATTTGGCCCACATTTTAGCCTTTGCTCACGTCCACAAAGAGTGAGTGACTATTTTGCAGGTGAAAAACGAGTTTGGGAAACAATTCTCATCAGTTCTTGAGCAGGTATTGAGCAGTGGAGGCAGGCAAGCAGTGGAAGAGATTTGGAGATCAAATATGAGCTGTATTGTGTGTAACAGGTGGAGATACTTGTGAGAAGTATTATGCTTTGTAATGTTACATGATTCAATCAATATAATATACAGATAGTGTGGGGTTTTTAGCGAGATGCTTTCCCCGGGATACATACTGTGTTTATGAGTTTGATTGATGCTTCTATGTGCGCCTGTGAATGTTTCTGCTTCTGTAAATTGATGATCAACGTAGAGGAGATTATGTATTATACATGTTCCGCTTATAATTGTATGATCAGGATAATCTCTGTGAATATGTGTTAAATTATTCAAAATTTCTACATCTATGATTTAAACTAGATCCACAAACGATTTGATTGATCCTTGTGATAGTCTTTAGTACCCTATCAAAGCATCCCTCTGTTTATACCTTGCTTGTGTTTCTGATTTGGCCTGAAACAGTGTATTTTTGAGCATTTTGTGACCCAGAAACCAAGAGAAACGAGAGTTTCTCTCTTCATTGCAGGCACTGTGAAGGCAGTCTACATTTCATCGCAGGTCCCGAAGGGGCTACCTGCGCTGAATGTCAAACTGACAGTGTTGTACCTGCACTGAACCAGTGTGGCCTTGTGCAGCTGGGGTTCTTTGTCCTTTTTTGCCCTGTTCTCATCCCTGTTTTTGCAGCCTGTTGTCAGTCAATGTACCTATCTGAAACCACCTTTCTTTGCCACTATTCCACCTCGGTTGTATAAAGAAACTATATTTGTTCTTTATGTATTTCTTACATCATTTGCAGTTTCCCATAACGAAAGTGAACTAGTCTTGCTGTGACCTCTTAGATCTAGACCTGTGATAAGTGTCGTTTTGATCTTGAGAGTTAGTTTGTTTGTTGTTCATAGCTGATTGAGCTTTTGCTTTCGTCATATGGTTTGAATTTATGTATTTCTAGTGTTAAAACAAGTAAATCTTAAGGTGTCTTTTGATTTTGGACAAAAGCTTGTTTGCTTTCACTTGAAATTGAATTCAAAGTTATACAACAGCTTTCTTTTTGTAGTACATCAACATTAAGAAAGAGAAAAGAAATACCTGCATTGTGCATGTGCATTTTGACAGCTTGCATGTTGATTTAGGGAAAAGTGCATTAGTGTGTGCTCTATGATCTGTGTGAAAAGATGATGTCTTTCTTTTCCCTCAGTAGTTAAGATTTTCATAAGTTGAAAAGATTGAAAAAGCTTGCTTCTCATCTTTAGACTGCATTTAGGAGTTGTACCATACATCTCGTGGTGATCCAGAAAGGCAAACTACTAAACAAGATCAACCTTAAAATAAATTGAATTTACATAACAACGCTTTGAAACATAACGCAAACACATAGAGGTCTAAGCTAGAGACGTGTTCCGGCGTCGTTAAACGTGATATCTTAGCGTTGAGTGGTTGGGTGATTCCTCCACGGTGAAGCGATAAGTATCAATACGGACTTGTGCTCCCACGTACCGTCGCGTATATATTGGGAGACCCCTATAGGAACAAAGCCTTTATCCATAGGAAGCCGTGTCGGCCGCCCTACTGATCGCAATGCAGTGAACACAGCATTCACGAAGATCGACCACCTGTACCGTAAAACGTATTCTGTGGTTTTGCGAAAATTTTGGCACACCCTCTGCCTAGATCTCCAGAGCAGTTTCTTTTGGCCTTTTTCAGACTCTATAACAGAAAAAGTCCATCCGAGCATTTGTCACTTCAGGCTCGTTAAAACATCGAAGGAGACTAGAGTCATCTTTAGCTCTTTCTCGACTCTTTAAAACTGAAAAAGCAATTTATGTCTAAAGCGTCGTTAACAATTTATTTTAAACGGAACAATCACCCTTTATTACTGCGTTGATCTTCGAAGTTAGTCTACCTTCATCACAAAGTTCTTGTAGAATCGCTAGGAAATCTTTTGGATAGACTAAATATGTCTGAACAACCGTCGACGTCCAGGACTGTGTCATCCGACACAGCAGCGGTAGAGCCTCCTGCTGCTACTCCAACGATGTTCCCTGGTATACCATCTGTCCCGGCAAATTGTCAACAACAAGCTGGAGTCCAATCAGAGACTGTTTCGACGACATGGTTAGTTCCTATTTCTTCATCCGGATTATCATCTGGTATTTCTTATGTTGAAACTCAACAACTTGATCCAATGTGTCTTCAAAGGCCAATCTACCCTTTAAGCACTGGATTGCCACCATATGGAGGGCAGTATGCCTTTTCATTGTTCCCCCCCGGAGAACAACCATATGGGAGTTTACAACAAAGTTCAGGTCAAACTGGAATTACGTCCAGCGGATGGGTACCAATACTGCCTCAGCAACCAAGGCTTGCATATTCAATGCAACCAGTCCACCCTGTGTCGAATGTCACCATTATACCTGGTATGTTAATTGCGTCGCAAGTACAAGCGCTACCTGTTGTATGTCAACCCCAAGTTTCTCAGGTTGCCATACAACAGCCTCTTGTCTCGACAACTCAATCACAACCTCCGATTAGTGCCTCCTTATCTGGAGCGACTCAGGCTCAAACAAGTACTATGACTCCTCATCTTGGTCAATCATCCAGTATTGGACAACAGCAAATGGTCCAACAACCGGAGCTGGTTCAAACTCAACAACCGCAATTCCAGCAATCATATCAAGGACCCGAGCAACAAGTCTTTGTAAGTAATGGGCAACCGTATAATAACGGTTATGCCCATCAAACTTGTCAAAGTTGCCAGCATCAAATACATTATGCTGGTATGCAAAGACCCAATGCTCAGGCGATTCCATCTTATCCTGGGTATGCTCCGCCTAACCTGAATCAACAGTTGCCATTTGTAGCAACTCTAGAATTACTGGATCTAAACCGGCTGACGAATGATCCAATTGCTTATGCCCCTTGGTGGCTAGCGATTCCGCATAAACTTCCATCGGACATTCCTAAATTCAATGGAAATCCATGTGAAGACCCATCGAATCACGTCATGACTTTTCATCTGTGGTTTTCTTCGAACACCCTGAATGATGATTCGATAAGGCTTCGCCTTTTTTAGAGGACATTGACGGGTCCAGTGGCTAAATGGTATATTGAATTACCTAGAGCCTCTTTCGACAATTTCAGTTCCCTAGCCACGACTTTCTTAACCCATTTTCAATTACCGATAAGGTATGAAACTGGAACGGAAATCTTAACCAACTTCAAGCAGATGACGGCCACACATATATCCGATCATATACATGAGTGGCGTCATCGTCGCAGGATGGTAAAGACTTACGTTCCAGATCAGCTGTTAGCTGAATGGTTTATAAAGTCGTTACTTCCTGCCATAACGGAAGATGTGGCCAAGGGGGGAGTCGTAACGGAGGAGCAAGTTATTGCTCGTGCACAATATCTAGACTTAGTATATACTCAGTCTGGCACGCTCTATGATAAAATACCTGACGCCCCTAGACCGGAATTTTCAATTCCTCCTCCTCCTAAATCAAATAGGGACTCTCGTGCCGGCGATGGCGTGATTGGCGCAACAGACATGAAATCGACAAAGGCTATATCTAAAAAGGCCCGTAAGATTTCCGGTCAAAATGCAAATGAGGAACTTCTTGCCTCGGAAGTAAGTGTCGTGTCGGACGACAAGGGCAAACAACTGAAGCAACCAGGGGGCAAGAAGAAAAAGAAAGGGAGAAAAAGGAAACCCCCTACGGGGTGTCATATATGCGATGAGGATCATTGGACAGCAGATTGTCCATACAAAGCTGAGCTTAAAAGATTCTTTAAGAGTTCGAAAACCTCAGCTGTGTTGACTGATCCGTTTCCAAGCCCGAGGACCGAACTGGTTGCTAATCAAAAAGCTTCCCGATCCCAAGTGCTTATGTTGTCTGTATCAAAGCAGCAAAATGATGCTTTGACGAGGAATAAGGATTACAGGAATCCAAAGCTGTCGAACAACAAGGCTAATGAACAACCTAGCAGTTCGACAACAACTTTGACCGAAGTTGTGCCACCCATCGTCCCTGAGCCAATGATAAAGTCGCAAAAGGGAGCAGTACACAAATCGACATTTAATCCTTGTGTGAAAATAGCACAGATAGAGGACCTGGCCCAATCGTCGTCCGTTATGTCGACACTTGAGGTACCGCAAAATTGCTTCTCCCAAGAGCAAGCTTTATTATCAGCAATAAGTAGAATTGACCCAATGGATTCCAATCTTATGGCCTTTGATCATAAAGGATATGACCCTCAGTTACCAGCTCAACTAGCTTTCCTTATTCAAGTGAAAGCCCTCAACAAAACTGTTCATCGAACAATTATTGATGAGGGGGAATCTACGTGTATTATGTCGATGAGTTGCTGGAAGAATTTAGGCTCACCACCCTTGTCGAGATCGTCAACGACGTTAAAAGCATTTGATGGACGATCATACACTCCATACGGGATTTTAAGTAACTTGCAAGTTGAACTAGGGGGCAAAACAGTAGGAATTGATGTTGAAGTAATCGATGGAAACCTCGATTACAACATCCTACTGGGAAGGCCCTGGATATATGCCATCGCCGCAGTTGTGTCGACCTACTTCAGGAAGATTGCATTTCCCTTTCAAGGAGGAATTACAGTCGTCGACCAACAAACTTTCCTCCCCGACAGTTCACAAGTTACGGGAAGCATTCCAATGATCCATGGAAGCAATCATTCGCTTCAAAATATTGGAGTAGGTCTCCTAAAAGACCCTACCTTAATGGGTAATTTTGCCCTACCGCCTGCAAGTAATCTGACAAAAGTGGCCACAGTGGAAACCTACAATATGAAATCTTCTATATCTAATGGATTCGGAAGATTCCTAAACATTTTGTCAGCGTGGATCATCGCCCTAATAGAAATACTGTAAATACAGTGGGCTCCGAGGACGGTTCTTATCTCATGTCAACCTCGTTAAAAAATGAAACAAATCTCCTTTCCGAATCTCAAAGGTAAACCTTCATTCCAACCACCGAGTTGAATGCAATGAAGCTTGGGGGGCATGCACCTCGATTTGCGTTATTATGCTGGGGGCATGCAAACAATCGAGCAGTTTTAGCATAAAGTTCATGCTCGTTAAAAAATAAACGCAAGATCCGAGCAGTTTTAGCACATAGTTCATGCTCGTTAAAAAATAAACATAAGATTGAGCAGTGTTTTGGCGCATTCAAGCTCGTTAAAAAATGAACCCATCCCGGTAAATAACCATTAAGAATGTAACCTGATCAACCATAAAAAGCCTTGGTCGTGTTTGTGCACCGTCACCTCCACCGTTCATTTGGCCGATCGTTTACCTCCATATGATTGTTTACCCATTTTGAGGAACAGCTGCGAAGAGTGATTTCACCTAGCCATCCTTGTGACACTGCCGTGATTGGAAAATTCCAACCTGTACCTGGAATCAGCTGCTATCCCTGTTCATCACTCATTCCTCAAAAGACGAGTCTTCTTTAAGCTCTTTTCAACTGACTCGTAAAATATGAAAAGATTGCCGAGTTTTGGCCTTCCAGCTCGTTAAACGACCGGAAGAGCTATCCCTCCTCTAGATTTTAATCTTTTTGGACCTGAGGGATTATTGCACAAAAAGATCGAGCGCTTGTTTTGTTCGGCTCGTTAAAACTATCGAAAACTCATCCCTTCTGTATTGTTTTATACTTTTTTGGACTTAAGGGATTAGATGACGAAAAAGGAATTTTGGAGTTAACTTTATGTACCTTTTCAGACTCTCTAAAAATGAAAAGGACCGAGTTATCCTTGTCGTTAGACTCGTTAAAATGATTAAATAGCGACAAACTTGTCTTTAGACGAGAACGAGTTTCCCTATCGCTAGGCTCGTTAAAACATAGCGATGGGCTTGCCCGAAGGGCAGGTTATAGAACAAGCATATGTTATCCTCCTCAAGCTTGACAAAAATAAAGAGGTACTGGTCAGCAATGACTGGGGAAAAATTGGGAAGAATCAAGAAAAATTTGATGGTAGTAGGTCGCTCTTGAACATGACACTTTTCCTCCGTACCACATTCGGGTTGGGTTGTTTCATTCACCGGTCGCATCACCATGGTCTTGCCATACCATCCATATTTGGGGTAATGCTACCAATCCATCGCATCAGTGTCGCCATATGTTCAAGAGAAGTCATTCAAAAAGAGTCAACCGGGTCCCATCCACTGCCATACATTATCCTTCATCCATTCATGACCGCCACCCTGAATCATATGTCACAGATTGTTTTCACCTCCATTAAAATCATTAGCTTCGTTCCATGTCACTGATGTGGGATTCATTAAGGCCCTCCTTTGACGGATCACTCCTTGTCGACATCAGCTCATTATCCAAGGAGTTGATCTAGGAACAACCCTTTCAGTACTTTGAAACTTGCATGCCTCAATGGCAAGTTTCTCACTTCCGGCGACAGGTATACCTCAATGACCTTCGACCAGAAGATTTTGCGTGGTGTTCGACGCCAAGTCCTTTATTCACACCACGTGAATTGTACTGCAGTACCTTGAGGGTCATTATCATCATCGGTGATTCCTCTCGCGCTTGTTAACGGTTTACATCATTGACCGGTAATCAAGCGATGTTTTTCCATGTTCGACTTCAGCGCAATTCTCACACGGATCGACTTGTACTTAGAGTGAAGATCGAACGAGTTTGAAGACCCCGGATCTAGTTTCATCCATCCGGGCTGCGATATATATTCAGGAAAAATAAAGACATTTGACATGTACATCATTGCAGCAGATGATCATCCTATTCAAAGGATGATAATTTCGCCAAAATTATCAGTCTACCATCAGACGATCGTCTGTTCTATGTACAAAAATGAATTTATAAAGCTGAGCATGGGAATGCCCGCCTCAGCTAGATCATGAAAACAGTATGAATCATAATGTATTGTATTGTATTTTATTACAGATCTCCTCCCAGCAGATGGATGAACTTCGGACCCTCCTGGATAAAGCATTTCACCTGATAAACGACCTCATACTTTAGGGGGCAACTGTTATAGACATTTTTGTGCCTTACAAGCATTGAGCATGAAATGTCCATAATCAAGGGATCCAAAGTCCCTAAACATGTTGTTCCTACCCCTAGAGGAACAAGGCTAGCAAACCACAGCAATTCACAGAAGTTCTCCACCTGAAACCACTCAAAAACAAGTCAATTCAGGATCATGTCAACTGCTCCACTGAGCATCTGCGCTGAATGTCAACTGCTACACTGGCTACCTGCGCTGAATGTCAACTCCAACACTGGCTACCTGCGCTGAACGTAACTGGACAAGTGGCAGGCTCATTTCTCAAGGTGTCAATGCCCAGGAAGCTTCCAAAATGACACTTGGGTCAAGGAATTCGACTGGTGATGAGTAAGAGGTTCTAGATCTCCAAGTGGAAGCAAGAACCTCCAAGTGGACTCAAGAACTGAAAAAGAACTGGAGTGGGAGAGGACACTAGTCACATCTCAAGCTGACTCATCCTCTCTCCAAACTCCTATATATGGATCTCTCTCCCATGAGGTCCGGAGGCTGGAATTTAGTATTTGCAAAGAATTGCTGTTGGTTTGTGGCTAGAAACATTGGGTGTGTTATGCTTTGAAAGGAGCTGAAGAAGGGATTCCATTCTGTTGGGAAGGAGATGCTGGGTTGGAGCCCTATGGGTTGTATCTCTTCCTGAATCCTGTTACTTTCAATAAAGCTATCTTGATTCTTCCCTATATGCTGGTGTATTTTGTATGATTGCATTAGTGTATTTGATTTACTTCTAATCCTGAATCATTTATGAATATGTATATTTGCCTTTGTATTGTGTCCTTCTCTTGTTGCAAGTAGCTGTTCTCTTGTCATAGGTAGTTGTTCTCTTGTGATCTCGTGGGATTCAAGTAGTTGTTCTCTTGATCAAGCGAGGAGGCAAGTAGCTGTGGACACACAAAGAGAAGAGGATCTAGATCGAGGGACAACCGGAAGACAACGGTAAGTCTGCCAATCTCCCCTCTTTCACATTTCATAAAGGAAAGAATCATAGTAGCTGTATTCGTTTGTTGCTAAGGCTCTGTCACACCTTAGGTGGATAGGATCGTCCTAAATAGGCATTTTTCCCCACAACAATCTATGTATTTGCACACTGAAATAAACATCATCAAACAACAATAGATAATCTCCATATGCCTCCAAAAAGACCCTTCTATATCCATCATCATGATGATATATGCATGAATATGTCTCCAAAATGTATGTGCATCCTCAAAATAACACATAATATATGCATCATAAAAAACCCTCAAAAGGTGTCGTCCATAAATAAGTGTTGTAAACCATCCATATAAATATATAAAAATGCCATAAGTCTATATAAATAAGTGCTGATAAAGTCAACCAAAATAGTAGCAGAAATTAAACATACCCAAATGTACATAAAACTCAATATGAAAACATCTATGAAATTTTCCTTTTAATCTGTGAGAGAGAGCACTTTCAACTTTCTTCTCTTGTTGGCAGGGATGTGATGTCACAGAGAGAAGAACTGTGAGAGAAATCTGACCCAGTGACCTGAGCATTTTGTTTTTCATTGCTAGCAGTCAGTTGGGGTGGATTGGTAGCAGTCTTGGAGGACTGAGAAATAGGTTGAGCAGGGATAGTAGTATGCATGGAAAGTTAAGCAGCATATGAAGAAGGCTAGTTGGCAGGCCTAGGCTAGGCCACTCGTTGTGGCATGGGTTTTACACAAGAAACAATTGATTGCAACTAATGTAAAACATGTAGTTCAGGAAGGGGAGGAGGTGTTGGCACTGAAGTTGTTGGCCACCCATGAACTCAATGTAATGGTTGTGGTTGGATTATGTATTTCCAACCATCATTGGAAGGCACTACAAGCGATGCAAAGATATGAGGTGGCACAGGGATACCAATCTATGGCATGTTTTGAAGGGAAGGTTGCAGGGGCTGAAAAATAGGCTAGGAAATAGGCTAGACAGTAAGGTTTACAATGCTAGTTTGGAGCAACTACCTTAGTTCCTCCAAATCCCCATAAGAATGAACAAAAACCATAGGTATTCTCTCTCTTCTTATTCCTAGCCCCCTGTCTCTATTATTTCTTCACTCACCTCTATTTCTGCTATAAAAACTCATGTTGTGAAATAAACAATATGAAAGTCATGGCTAAAAATAATAATTCAGTGTTAACTAACCTTATATTGCATGAGTTTCAAAATCAAACAATTGGGAAGGACAATTGCAGGAAACGAGATAATTACTTATTACATTAGTAGGATATAATTGTAATCAAAATAGGTTTGTGCATCATCACAATGTAAATGAGTAATAACATATGTATATTGTGATTTGAATCATTCTTCTAATATTTATAAGGGTCTAAAGAATTAGAGGAACACAAGAATGATAATATATTAATTTATTTTTATATTTAATGAATAGAAGAAATGATCAATGATGGAAGGGGTCCATTTACCTTTGGGAAAAGTGCATAACACAGATCAAGTATAACGAGGAGAGGTAAATATGATTGCACAGACAAGATATAACATTTTTTTAGCGAGGAAATGAGGGTTATAAAATATTTGTTATTGAAACTATGTAGAAAATTTTGAGATATCCATGAGATAATAGGGCATCAAATTCACTACGTAAAAGTATAAAGGAGAAACTTATACATATGTCCCTTTATTTGATGAAATAGAACCATGAAAACAAATGAGGTTAGTCATTTAGTGGAAGAAAATAGGGTTGAAAAAATAAATATGTGGATACCAGGAACTAGTTTTCCTAGGGTGCGATAAAAAATATAGTTTTAGCACCACAATGGGGTTCAACATGGTTTTGTGCCCAGTAATTGGTATCAAAGGCTCCCATGTAATTGTATTCCATAAAAATATTATGTACTTCGAGCAGTGGTTTATCATGAGTACAAAAAAGTGTTTTAAAATAATAAGATGAGGAACTCTCATGAGGATCCACATAGGCGAAGGAGGAAAAGAGACCAACCATTATATCATGCATGACTTAGAAATTCTAGGAATTAACTAAATGAACTTCCCAATTAAGATAATCGTCAAGAAATAGCAATGGTAACCATTTTAGAATAGGTTTTACTCATATGGTTGTAATTGGCTATACGTGAGAAACAAAATGCCTTGGTAAATATAAAGAAAAACCCTCTACATTTGAATGAGACTTGGTAGATTAGGGTTTTAACCTTAGTTACCAGTTCATAGAACAAATACAAGATGGAGTTGTAATTTATCTCCTTGGGGTGAATGTGAAAAAATTATAGTATTGCATATAAGACAGAGTGCTTTTGTGTCTGAGGCATAGGCCTCAAAGGCTCACACTTGCATGGCACAAAAACATTAAGCAAATACATCCATTGGGTAAGACAATCTTATACACATGACCCTACAACCATTATAAAAACATTTCTTTTGCATGCATTTTGGTTTACATGTATTTAACTTCATGTAAATAGATGGGACGAACAAAGAAAATATATATTTACAAAGTTCAATTATTCAGAATTTTATGATTATAGGCAAGTTTTGAGATATCATTAAGTAATTGATGAAAAAACCAAAGGAAAAACATGGATCGGGCGATGAAAAACTCCATGCGAATTTGACTTATCAAATACTAAAGTAGTTTAGTTTTTCTCATGAATACGTGTAAATTCCACTCAAAAAGATAATTTTCCTATGGCCAAAACAATTATCCTTGGTGGAAGAAATTCCCTTCCACTCCTTGGCGTTTTGCAATGGTGATGGACTAATTTTTGACAAAACAACTAAAAGGGGGGAGCCATACATGTCCATTACCCTTGAAGGTTCGCAGATAGAGTGCAAATGGTGTTCCATAAACGACGCTCAAGGAGTAGTGGAGAGTTAATGTTGGAGTAATGGTGATGGTCATGAAATTTAACATCTTGACAATACAAATGTCACGTTGGATACACAACAACACTGACTTTGGTTGTCATAAATAAGGATGAGCCACATAGACAATGTTCAGCTGATAAGGATGACATGTTGGCACTGTTTTTTGGATAGAGGGCCGAGGATAATTGAATGGGCGTTACATTAAATTAAAAATAATTTAGAATGAAACTATGGTGCTGCCCAAACCTTAATACATGGAATGAAAATCAGTCGTAGTCATTCTAAGTCAGACTCAAGGCCATGCCACGTAAAATACAAATAAAATGAGAAATTTCCATTTGAACATGTTATGTGAAGTCGAAACATATTATGCCACCTGTAACATGCCCCCAGGTTCATTGCATCCATAACTTCAATATTTAAATGCATATCCTATCGTCACCTCAAAAAATAGGTTATAGCTCAAAGTATAGGATTTGAAACATGATATCAACCTTATAACCAAAGCAATGAACGTTGCCTCATAAACTTAATATTTAATTTACAAATTTAACCCACCGCATACCTTGTAACACATATCATGTACTGCGCAAACCATCTCCAACAACTCGATATCATAACAAGTGTTGCATCTAGCTGGTAGTCCCTTTCGGTAATTGAAAATTGCAAACTTAAACATAGTCAAGTGAAGACAAAGAGTTTATATGGGTAAGCTATGTATATATTAATTTGTTTTGTAGTAATTTGTTTCAATTACAAACTTAAACATAGTGAAGTGAGGACGACGATCTTAGGATAATAATTTTATTTGTAACAATATGATATTTTTCTAGAGATCCACAATTGAACGTAGGTAATGGACAATACAAACAACAATTCTGCTAGTAACATCATGAATTTCTAAAACTACAATTGAAATATATGTGTAGATAATAGACAACACAAACTTATACCACATTTTCATTATAATCTCATAATATTAATTAGCATATTGAAATATATGAGTCTCATAATATTAATTAGCATATAATAATAAATATAGAATTAAATGTTTAAAAACTATAATAATTTTGTTTTTAAAAGATATATTATTATAAATCCACAATGCACAAGATCCAACTTGTTGCTCCTAACTCTTCATTAAAGAAGGATTCTAACTTATTTATTCAAAAGAGATGCACTAACCCGCTTAACCTTTTTCTCTCTCATCAATTGTAATTCCTCTTGCCAGGCTTCGTGCACTCAATGTAAAGAGTCATACAAGAATTGATGCCAAGAATCTATTTAGTTGTTTGTATAGTTCATTTTCATTATAATTTCATAATATTAATTAGCATATAATAATTTTAAAAAATATAATAATTTTATTTTTAAAATATATATTATTATAAATCTATTATTATAAATCCACAATGCACAATTTCCGGCATGAGAGCAGTTTTTCATAATATTAATTAGCATATAATAATAAATATACAATTAAATGTTTAAAAAACTATAATAATTTTGTTTTTAAAAAATATATTATTATAAATCCACAATGCACCATTTTAGGTATGAGAGCAGTTTTGGCATGTGAGCCATTCTTTAATAGCACCATTCAGGGGATTCAGGTGATACTAGTGGGTCTACCAACAATTCATCGAGTATGCTAAAACATTAATTCCTTCTCAAAATGGATGCCCAGTATAGTGAGTGGTACCTTAAGTCCATTCAATCAAACCAGATCAGAGCATCACACCCAATCAAATATGTCAAATATAAATATACTTGGATATACAAAACTAATTCAATATTTCCATTGCTCAAATACAGAAGTCTTCATCCAAATGAGAATTATTCATAACAAATCATTAAACTAAATCAGTATTTCCATTGCTCAAATAAAATAATAGAGCATAATAGGGCATGTCAACCATCAAATATTTATTCCTCGCCTTGATCGCCTTGATTATGCAGATGAAATATTGTTTCTAAAACTCTGCAAATATACCCACCCATTTAGTGAAAATACAAAATGAAACCACGCATTCATCAAACTCTGAAAATATAACCACACATTCAACGAAAATAGAAAAAGAAACCACACGTTCAATGAAAAATAGAGAAAGAAACCACACATCTATTTAGTGAGCTACCACTCCTGTCAATGGGATGTGTGAATATATTGGAAATGACTAGGGTATGCCACTCTAGCCACTATGTGCTATCGTGCTCTACATGACACTGAAGATATGTTTGATATAATTAATTACTATGCTTCTGAGACAAATTAGACTCTGCATGGTTTTGAGCCAAATTAAGCCCTGCGGATTCGAATAATTTTGGCTTGATTTGAAATAGATTATGTTGATCTCTTAGCGTTTTTCCATGCTGATCTTTGTCTATGAGTTTGGTGGAGTTCCTACTTTTTGTTTGCTCCAGCTTCCCTATATAAAGCCTTAACAATCCCAGTCATCTTTGCGTTGCAAAGTTTCCATCAGTTTCGCTTCATCACTGGAAAATGAGAAAGAAAGTTGGGTATGTCTTGAAGATAAATGGTATTTTAAATATTCTAGTGCAGGTGAATGTTGCCTAATTCCTTACCTTGGAAATTTAGACTGGCACATATGATGACAACGATGGGAGAAGTATATCTTTGTATAAGGTTCCATGTTGGGCATGGTTTTAAATATTCTGGTGTAGGTGAATGTTGCCTAATTCCTTACTTTGGAAATTTAGAATGGCACATTTGATGACAATGATGGGAGAAGTATATCTTTGTATAAGGTTCCATATTGGGCATGGTCATTGTGGCAGTGGAAAGCATTAAAGGAAAGCATTTGACCATTGTAAAGAAGATAATGACGACAGGGATTTTCACAACAACAACTCGTTGGGACTAGGAGTAGCAAGCTTTCTGGAGGTAAGAGTCCCAGGGATATAGAACATTATCACAAGCCTTTATTTTTAAGTTCCCATGATGGTCCATGTCCATGAAGGTAATTGTTGCGGTGGAAATCAGTGAAGGAAAGCATATGACCATTGCATAGATAATGGGGGCCAAGATTTGTAAAGAAAAACAACAACTCTGTTGGGCCTGGGACTCTGCGAGTATAGGCTCATTCCCCTTCTAGTGATCAAGGTGGTGCAGCTATCACAGGGACTCTCATTTATATACACAACAGTGAAATACATAATGAATAATTAGGGATACATAATGAATAATTAGGGCTTTGCGAAAAATAAGTCTCTCGATGCAAGGACTTGGTTTGGTTTGGACGGGATTTTGCTTTAGATGGGCTTGGAAGGGCTTTTGGTTTGGTTTAGATGGGCTTTTTCTTTGGGCGGGCTTGGACGGGATTTTGCTTGCTCTGATATGTCTATCCTTCATTGTGCTCCTAAATGGCTCCATTGTGCTCATGAATGGCTCTGGTGATGATTCAAGATAAAGGAACCCGAAGATTCTAGAGGCCTGGGAAATTCCAGAGGCTTCAATCCCTTGAAGTGCTGCAGCAACTAGAAAAGATGCCTCCAAGGTAAGGAAAAAATTTTAAAACCAGAAAATTCTAAATGCAATTCCATCTGCCCTCATTTTTTTTTTTCTCAGAATCTCCAAAATCCATCTCCCCATCATTAATTTTGTGATTGTTTTCTACAAGTTTCAACTTTTTTCTGCAAGTTTCAACTGAAGACATCTAAAACTAGGGTTGCTTTTAGTGTTATTGGATTCCTGGAAAGTTTATCAAATTGCAAATATAAGCAAAATATCTAATCTCAAATCTAGAAATCTCTACATCAAATTTTCATGAAAATTCAATATTATTGTAGAAAATACAGTTTTACGTAGAAGTATAACATTTATTTAAAACAAAATTCTCAAATTTGTCAAATTACCCATAAATTCTAGCCCTTTTTTTCTATAAGATTGCAGCTTCTGTCTAACGTTTTTTTTTTTTTTTTTTTTTGTGGCAGCTTCATGTAGCTATTCTTTTCTACAAGATTGCAACCTTTGTCCATTTTTTTGTGGCAACTATTACATATATTTCTTACAGATATTGCTTTCTACAAGATTGCAACTTTGCGCCTCTGGCCAGTTTTTCTGCAAGATTGCAGCTTTGGGCCTCTGGTCAGTTTTTCTGCAAGATTGTAGCCTATGTCCAGCTTTTCTGTGGCAGCTTCTGCTACAAATTTTGGCCATCTATTGCTTTCTTTAAGATTCACCCTTTGGCAATTATCCCTTTTGGCTAGCTATTACTTTATGAAAGATTCACCCTTTAACGATTAGCCATGTTTTCTGTGGCAACTCCTGTACAACTTTTGGCTAGGTATTTCTTTCTCAAAGGTTCACCCTTTGGAAATTGAACTCTTGGTCAACTATTGCAACAATATTCTCCCTGTGAATGAAGTAATTCATTTCCCTGAATGAATTGAATTAATTCATTTTGCTGAATGAATTCACAAATCATTTAGAGGAAGAGGAAGGAGAGGAATGAAGAAAAAGTGAAAGAGGGAAATGTGATATAAAAAAGATAACTTGAAAACTAAAACGGGCAATGTGATATAAAAAAAATAACTTGAAACTAAGACACGTGGATAATAAAAAATGAGAAGTGCAACAAGTGTGTGGATGATAAATACTGAGAAGTGCAACAAGTGTCCTGAAAAAATAGCATTTGATAATGAAAAGTACCTTCCTTCCATAATTTGGATAAGTTCTTTAGATATCAGTTGTCTCAGACTTCAGATAAATTTTTTTGGATATGTAAAGTTGTCTAGGACTTTGGATAAAAAAAAATTGGAGATGTAAAGTTGTCTTGGGACATGTGGAGTTTCCAATAAGAAGTCGAATTGGAGACTTTGGTTAAAATATGAGGATGCCAAATTACGATGTGAAAGTTTGGTTAAAAAATCATAAGGCGCTAAAATTATTGGTCAAAGAACAGATTAATTAATTGCTGTAAGTCGGGACTAATAACTCTAACCACATGACAAACGTACTATATAAAACATTGTGAACAAATGTTGTATATAAATATATGATCACCAAAATATATATAATGTTTTACCATAGTTCCAAAACCATGAATATTAAAACAAATTTTGTTTTGACCGTAAAGTAGTTGTGCATGAAATAACTTTTGATTATAAGAATTGTCCAATAGGCCCAAGAACTTTTATATTTTAAATGGTAATCACTAAACTAAAAGCCTTGCCTTTTTTTTTATATGTTGCAAAGCGTTGAATGAATGCACGTTCATGCTTTTCTTCTATTTGTCCCATACATAGCATGACATTTGTCCCCCATCTTAAACATAACCACAATAGACATGCAGAGAAATTCTAAGCAGCTATTGCTTATACCTTTGCACATGGATGACTTTTTTATGTGATGATACTAAGGTAGTGTCTCACCTATTAATTTTTTACTTTTATTTTTATTTTTATTTTATACTTAATTTATATGTTAGAGAAGTATGAAAGATATCTATAATGGATTGCAAAATTTCAGATATTGACATGCGCTAACATGAATATCATAAGAAGAAGAAGCCATGGAAGACCTAGAAGGCTGAAGAGTTCCGAAGATGTGAATGTACTTGTAGTGATGGTCAGGACAGTGATGAAATTTTGCAATCCATGGAAGACCTAGAAGGCTGAAGAGTTCCGAAGATGTGAATGAACTTGTAGTGATGGTCAGGACAGTGATGACTAGAATGGATGCCATGGACTTATCCTAGAGTATAGGTATTGAACATGTGGTGTGGATCAGAGACTACACGAGAAGAACCAAAAGATAACATGATAATGGAGGAGAGAATGATCATAGTAATCAACAATATTGGAGGTAAACCTAAACTTGATACTATTTTCCATTTTGGGATTTGAAATCCTAAGTAATTTAATGGATCAGGGAAATGGAAAATTTCTTTGAATTTGAGAAAATTAGAGATCCCTGGAGGGTTCTGTTTACTAGTATGAAGTTGAATAGTCATGCTTCTTTGTGGTTTGATAAGTTGTATATGGATAGTAGTAGAGATAATATTGAAACATGCAATACGATGATGTTAGATTTTTTAGCCTACATTTTGAGAAAGATGCTTAAATTTCCCAACTAGGGAGGTTTGATGTAAGAAAATCCTTGTTTTAGAGAGTTGTCCACATAGTTGATTCACTTTCAATAGTTTATAAATAATTTTATTATATTTTCATATATTTTATGTTGCTACAGAAGTTGTTACAATAACTGTTATAACAGAAGATATAATTTCTATTGAAGCTACTAACACATTCATTATAGAAGAGGAGATAAATTCTATATAATCTACTACATAAATTTCTACACAGAAGAGCTAATTTATATAAAAGTATTTACAAAAATTAAAGAGATAATCTCTCATGGTTCTAGCTATTAAAGTTGTTGTGGGAACAACAATTGCTAAAACTAGTTGTTATTGAAACAAATGAGGTGCTATAACAATTGCTACATAAGAAAGTTATGGCACTCAAAATCTTGTGTTGCAAATCAATGCAACCATTCTTAGTTATGTAACCTAATCCAATGTTGCAAAATTGGAATGGGATAAATTAAATGTAACACCACACACACACACATATATATACATGACGAAAGATCAAGAGCCAAAAAATGTAATACAATGTAATATGTAACTAATGCATAATGAACAATAATAAAGATACATCACCAATTGCGGGTGGAGAGGTGGAGATGGGTGAAAAACGTTGAAGTCATGACTACACAAGAAATGAATGAAAAGGGATCTCAGCGAGCTCAAGGGAGGCCAAAGAAAAATATTAATATTTTATCCTAATCCTAAATATTATACCTTATATTATCTTAAGTCATTACTTTGTAAAATATAATAACTCTATTTATATAAAATATCATTAAATTGAAAACTAAAAATCAAAGTGATTTCCCTTACAAACTTTAAATGATTTTTTAATGATAATGATGATGATGATTAACATTCACTAAGGCTGAAATGGTGTATTGAGCCTTATGAAGGTAAGATATTTCTTAGAATTCTTTAGCATTTTATAAGAGAAGTATTCTAAGATCAACATAGTTTTGTTGACTTAATAGGTCAAGTAGGTTGGTAATCTGACAAATATTTTGAATTTTAGATCTAACGTGAGTATAAGCTAGGCAATCTAATAGAAAGTGCCTTTTGTCTTCAACCATCTTAGTGTCACAAAGGTGACAGACTATTTCATCCCTGGGTGTTTTGAGAATTGGCTAATACCTAGTTTCAACACGAAGTTCATGAGAATTTGTTCTTATTTTAACAATGTTTGTTTTCTTCTTTACACTAACCAAGAAAGTGATATATTCTTGATTTTCAAGATTTGGGTTGATCACCTCCTTATAATTTCTTAGTTTCCTATTTCCCTCTAAATTTCTATCACCTCACAATTTCTCCTTAAGTTTCGAAGTAATAATATTTTTAATATTAACCTTATTATGCTAAATCATCTCATACTTTATCCCTTAATTGTCGATGATGCTTTTAATTGTATTAAACATTATTAAATGTACACAGTCAATTTAATTGCCAATGAGATTAGTAAGCTTATGTGACGCTCAATACTATATGTGTTGGAGACAGATTTTACCACTTATTATGATGAACTAAAGAAAAATGCACAAGGGTTGGTGGTCTCATCAGAGGGATCTGTCACAATTTAGTTATATGGAACCTTAGTTACCTAAACTCATATTAGGTAAGCTCTATGTAACCAAATATTGACAAGACAATTATAAATTTTATTTATTCTACAATTCTATAGAAAATGATTATTTATGGCCTCTTAATTGAGACTTAAAACCAATCCTTGTAAAAGAAAACCATTAAAAATAACTCTTCATAAAAGAATAAAGATAAAACACTAATTATTCTAATTCATAGCACACATGTATAGATTAAAACCCAAAAGCCCTTATTAGAGGAAATTTTAGCCTAAAAGTGCCCGTGAAATTTTCACGTAATTTCCATGTCATAGTATGTAAATTAATCAAAATCCTTTAAATTTAAAAAGAGGTACATGTCTTAAATAATTTTAAATTGTTTAATTTGGTAATCCGTGAAATATTTTATTGTTAATTTGGGTATTTGTGAAATATTTTATTAATATCATTTAACTAGCTTACCCATGGATCAAGAACTACGGAGGATGGAGGCGTTCCAGAGTGCTAGGGTTTCAGGAGCGATTTTCTACGCCGACGCGGCTCCAAGGATCTTGATTTGCAATTGATCGAATAATCGTATGGCCGCTGCATACACTGGAACCGTTGGTTCCGTCTGGTATTGGATTGGATCTACAAAGGAGAAGGGTACCAATGGTGTGCAGCGACCGGTGTGTATTCCCTCTCGCAGGATGCAGGGAGAGCTCCTCAGGACGGCACCAGAAACCGCAGGCACGCAGATGGTTACCCCAAAACATCAGATTTTCTTACTGGTTCTACTTGATACGCCCTCTTGCGCGAATGGTTTTTACGCCTATGGGAGGAAAAATCAGTTGGCAGTCTCCATGCTCCATCTTGGAGAGATGCGGATTCGATCTGATGACATAGGGCGGTTCTTTAAGGGAAGAGCCGGAGATCAGTTATGGGACGGGACCAGTGAACGCCGCTCGTGGCGTATGGAGGCCGTTATGCACTTTGGTGCGCAGGGATGGGATCCAACCCTCTCGCCGCTGCATGTTCTGTTCATTTCCAGGCAGCAGGGTATGGACAAACATAGTAGATCCGGGGTGGGCTTACCAGAACTGGCCAGATCAAGGCAGAAGCACAATGAAAACTTGTTAGATCCAGAACACAATCCTGGAAAATGGGATCTGATCAAGTCAAACACAGCAGATCTGAAACAAATCTTCATCAGATCTGCAGAAGGCAAGCACATTTGTGTGCAGATCTGGGAACAAATGAGTGTGCTGGAGCTGAAAAGAGAGATCCAGGAAAAAATAGGAATCCCAGCTGTTCTTCAAATCCTAATTTTTGCTGGGAGATGCATGCAGGAGCAACACTCTCTACAGTACTACAAGGTTGAAAAGGATTCAACTATTATTCTTAGTCACCGATTGAGAGGTGGATCCAAGGGAGCTCCTTCAAAACCTACAGGAAACTACCGAGATGCAGCCAAAGGGAAAGAATCTTCAAAGGGGAAAGAAACCACGGATGCCAACATGCCCCCAGGACAGTATATTGTGGATCAAATGCCAGAGAGTCCCTCCATCTTGCTGGAAACTCCAGAGGTAAAGTATATTTTTACAGATCTCCAAAGAAACGCTGTTATTTGTAGATTTAATGGTTTCTGGCCTAAAACGGATGCATTGTATCAATGGATCCACACAGTATGGACCAAAGACTGTCATATCCACCTCTGCTCGAAGGGTTTTTTCATAGTAACCTTCCTTGTAGCAGAAGAAAGGGAAAAAATATTCAATGAAGGACCATGGTTCTGGGGCAGTGCGGGATTGTTTGTTACCCCATGGTTCCCGGAGTTTGATGCAAATACTATGGTGGTGTCAAGGATGCCAGTATGGGTGAGGTTGCATAATCTCCCGCTACATTTTTGGCATTTCAAGACCTTAGCAGCTATAGGGAATACCCTTGGAAGAATGCTAAAGATTGACACAGAGAGGCACATAAAAGGAATTTTTACGTTCGCTAGGATATGTGTAGAGGTAGACCTTAGCCAAGGATTACCTGAAAGCATTTTTCTGAACTTCAACAATATACAGTGGAAACAGCCTTTGGACTATGAGAATACAGCATTCAGATGCAGGGGATGTCAACAAACAGGCCACCTGTTCAATGCATGCAAAAACCTCAACAGGGGCAAGCCACAGCAAAGAAAACCCAAAGGATGGCAGAATATAGATGATGTAAAAAAGAAGAAAGTTGCGGAAAAGAAAGCTCCTTCGGTAACAGAAGACGAAGAAACAGAAGCAGAGGAGGATGATATCACCATAGAGGAAGATGAAATAGAAAACCAGAAGGAAAAAACAGCAGACAACAAGGCTTCACAATCTCACTCAGAACAGACAGAAACACAGCAAAATCAGGCAGAGAAGATAAACATGGATCAAAGCATGGGAGGCATCAAAATGCAGCATCATTCGGATACTTCAGACTCAGACAAAGAAGCAGGGTCTCCGAATGAAACAACACAGATAGTCATTGCTTCGATCGAGCCTTCTCTGGGAGAATGGCACAAGGTCGAAAAGAAAAAGGGGAGAAAAACTTGAAACATCTACCGGTTTTCAGGTTTTTCAACCCTTTTTCTTTTTCTCTTTTCTTTTCTTCATTTTGTGCACGTTAGGTTTCTAACGTGGCGTGGGGTGCGTATGCACTCGAGCCCTTGTGGCAATCTCATGAATGCTTCATTGCATCTGCTAGTGTAACTTTTTCATTAATTCTTTTAATAAAAGGTTACCGTTTTTTTCTTTGGAAAAAAAAAACTAGCTTACCCATATGAATTAGAATATCAAAAAAGTTATTAATGTAGTAAATCTTGATATTACTGAAAAAATATAAATTAAAAATGTGGTCCCATTTGACATTAATAGCCATGTCCCTAAAAATCACCCAAAAAGATAGTTAAATATAAAATATAAAATAGTTAAATAATTAAATATAATTAAATATAAAATAGTTAAATAGTTAAAAAATGTATGCATAAATGAAAATTACCATATTCCAGTCAAAAATATAAAATATATAGTTAAATATAAAATAATTAAATAGTTAAATATAAAATAGTTAGAAAACATATTCCATAAAGGAAAAATTACTGGATTCTGGCCAAAAAAATATATTTTGGGTGAAATTGCGGCCTCAGTAGAGAACGTATTTAAAAAAAGCACCAAAGAAATAATTAAATATAAAGTATATATAGACATTTAAATATAAAATATAAATAGTCAAGCCCCACTAGCACAACCAGTTGAGGACGGGCCTCGTTAGCAAGGCAACCCAAGATCGAACCTCATGAACATTGTTGCGCTCGTGCTAGGGGGAGGAGACATAGTAAAATCAAGTCAACTTAAACCTAGTTTGGCTCAAGCCAAGTGTGATCCCCGAGTGATTTTGACACCTTAGATGCCCTTGGGTCATGGTTTCTCAAGCCATAGGTCAAGCCTAGATAAACACAGATCGCTTGTGATATAGACATTTTTGTGCCTTATAGTTATAAGCATGAAATGTCCATAATCCAAGGGATCCAAAGTCCCTAAACATGTTGTTCCTACCCCTAGAGGAACAAGGCTAACAAACCACAGCAATTCACAGAAGTTCTCCACCAGAAACTGCTCAAAAACAAGTCAATTTAGGATCAATTCAGAAGATCCACTAGCTGCCTGCGTTGAAATGCAGAGGCTACACTGGCTAGTTGCATTGCAACGCAGGTGGAAGCACTACCAGGGTGCGCTGAGCGGGAAATGACAAATGTCAGGGTCTCTTGTGAGAGGTGTCAAGACTGTGGAAGCTTCCAGAATCTTCCTCCATGACACTTGCCTTGCTGAGTTCGACTAAGTGATGAGTAAGAGGCTCTTAGTATCCAAGTGGAAGTAAGAACTGACAGAGAGAGAGGACACTAGTCAGATCACAAGCTGACTCATCCTCACTCCAAACATCTATATATGGATCTCTTCTCCATGAGATCTGGAGGCTGGAATTTTGTTATTGCAAAGAATTGTTGTTGGTTTGAGATTGGAATCATTGGGTGCTTAATGCTTTGAAGGGAGGTGAAGATAGGAATTTCATTTGCTGGGAAGGAGATGCTGGATTGGAACTCTCTTGGTTGTATCTCCTCCTGAACCTTGTTATTCATCAATAAAGCTATCTTGGTTTCTCCTATATGCTGATGTGTCTTTGATGTATGATTGCATTAGTGTATTTGGTTTATTTCTAATCCTGAACTAGTTATGAATATGAATCTATGTCTTTGTGTAGTGTTCCCTTCTTGTGATCTTGCAGGAACCTGTTGAAGCTGGGCGAGCGAGAAGGCAAGTAGCTGGGAACTCTCAAAGAGAAGAGAAACCGGATCGAGGGACAAACGGAAGACACCGGTTAGTCCATCCATCTCTCTTCATTCTTAATTCATAAAGGAAGAATATTAGAATAGTTGTTTCTGTTTGTTGCTAAGGCACTGTCACACCTTAGGTGGATAGGATCATCCTGCATAGGCATTTTTCCCCACAACAAATTGGCGACTCCACTGGGGAGATCTGTTTAGTCATTTTATTTGTGTTTCTATCACTGTTTGTTTCATACACTCAAGAGCAGCAATCGAACTGCATCTGCTATTTTCAGATGCAAAGTAGACAGCTGCTGCTTTGATCCAATAATTGGATTTGTCTATGATCTGAACAATGGACTCACAAATGATTTGATGATCCTTTGTGATAGATCTTAGCCCTCCTTCAAATCATCCCTTTGATTGTACCTTGCTTGTTTCTTTTATTTGGCTTGAAACCGTAGATTAATCAACAAACTGTGACCCAGAACCCAGAGAAGAACTCTCGTTTCTGCTCCAGCGCAGGCTCTGTGAAGAGACTCTGCATCTCAACGCAGTTCCCGTGAAGGCTACCTGCGTTGCAATTCAGTTTCTCTGTTATACAGGTGTGCTGATCCAGCTTAGGCCTTGTGCAGCTGGGGTTCTCTGCTCTGTTTTGCCTTGTTTTGATCTCCGTTTTTTGCAGCCTGTAACCAGCATAGGTACCTGTCTGATAACCCCTTTTCTCTGCTTTAATTCCGCCTCCTTTTGTACAAAAAGACTGTGAGTTTTTTTATTGTGTTTGTGACGTCATTTACAGTTTTCCATTGCAAGAGTGAAATAGTCATCCTGTAGCCCTTGATTCAGATATGTTGATTGTGGTCTTAGGAGAGAGTTCATTGGCTATTTACAGTTGGTTATACATTTACTTTTGCTTTTGGTTTGAGTTTGTCTCTTTTAAGTGTCGAAACAAGTGTTCATTTCGAAAATCGTAAAGTGTTGTAATCTCTTCTACCCTTTCTGAGTTCGAAAAAGTAAACTTGTTTGTATTAGTCATTTAAAAGCAAATTCAAAGTTGTGCAAAAAACTTTCTTTTTAGGCATCAATATTAAGAAAGCGGAAAACAAACACTTGCATTGTGCATTTGCATCTTGATAGTTTGCATGCTTGATTTAGGAAAAGTGCATTACAGTGTGCTCTATGCTCTTTGAGAAAAGTTTGTGTCTTCCTTTTCCCTTTGTAGCTAGGATTTTCATTGTTGAAAAGATATAAAAGCTTGCTTATCATCTTTAGACTGCGTTTAGGAATTGTATCATACATCTCGTGGTGATCCAAAAAGGCAAACTTCTAAGAAAGATCAACCTAAAATAAATTGAATGAACTTAACAACGCTTTGTAACTTAACGCACAACATAAAGGTCTAGGCTAGAGACGTGTTCCGGCGTCGTAAAGCCTGGTGACTGTCGATCTCGCTGATGGTGGGTGATTCCTCCTGAGGGACGATAGCGCCAGTACGGATTGTGCTCCCACGTACCGTCGAGTATATATTGGGACACCCCTATAGGCATAAAACCTTTATCCTTAGGAAGCCATGTCGGTCGCCCTACTAATCGCAATGCACTGAACACAACATTCAGGAAGATTGACCGCCCGTACCTTAAAAAGTATTCTGCGGTTTTGCGAAAAGTTTGGCACACCCTCTACCTAGAACTCCAGAGCAGTTCCTTTTGGCCTTTTTCAGACTCTATAGCGGAAAAAGTCCATCCGAGCATTTGTCACTTCGGGCTCGTTAAAACATCGAAGGAGACTAGAGTCATCTTTAGCTTTTTCTCGACTCTTTAAAATTGAAAAAGCAAGTTGTGTCTAAGCGTCGTTAAAATTTATTTTAAACGGAATAATCATCACCATTCCCTCGTTGGTCTTCGAAGTTAGTCTCTTTTCATCGTAGGTTCTTGTAGAATCGCTAGAAAATCTTTTGGATAGACTAAATATGTCTGAACAACCGTCGACATCTAGGACTGTGTCATCCGACACAGCAGCAGCAGAACCTCCTACTGTTACTCCAACGATGTTCAATGGTATACATCTATCTCGGCAAGTTATCAACAACAAGCCGGAGTCCCATCAGGGACTACTTCGACAACATGGTTAGTTCCTATTTCTTCATCCGGATTATCATCTGGTATTTCTTACGTTGAAACTCAACAAATTGATCCAATGTGTCTTCAAAGGCCAATCTACCCTTTAAGTACTGGATTTCTGCCATATGGAGGGCAGTATGCCTTTTCATTGTTCCCTCCCGGAGAACAACCATATGGGAGTTTACAACAAAGTTCAGGTCAAACTGGAATTACATCCAGCAGTTGGGTACCAATACTGCCTCAGCAACCAAGGGTTGTGTATTCAATGCAACCAGTCCACCCTGTGTCGAATATTCCCACTATACCTGCTATGGTGACTGCGTCGCAAGTACAAGCGCTACCTATTGTATGTCAACCCCAACAGCCTCAGGTTGCAATACAACAGCCTCTTGTCTCAATGACTCAATCACAACCTCAGGTTAGTGCCTCCTTATCTGGAGCGACTCAGGCTCAAACAAGTACTATGACTCCTCATCTTGGTCAATCATCCAGTATTGGACAACAGCAAATGGTCCAACAACCAGGGCTGGTTCAATCTCAACAACCACCATTCCAGCAATCATATCAAGGACCTGAGCAACAAGTCTTTGTAAGTAATGGGCAACCATATTATAGTGGTTATGCCCATCAACCTTGTCAAAGTTGCCAGCATTATGCTGGTATGCAAAGACCCACTGCTCAGGCAATTCCATCGTATCCTGGGTATGCTTCGCCTAACCTGAATCAACAGTTTCCCTTTGTAGCAACTCTATAATTACCAGATCTAAACCGGCTGACGAATGATCCAATTGCTTATGCCCCTTGGTGGCCAGCGATTCCGCATAAACTTCTGTCAGATATTCCTAAATTTAATGGAAATCCAGGTGAAGATCCATCGAATCACGTGATGAAATTTCATCTATGGTGTTCATCAAACACCCTAAACGATGATTCAATAAGGCTTCGCCTTTTTCAGAGGACGTTAACGGGTCCAGTGGAAAAATGGTATATTGAGTTGCCTAGAGCTTCGTTCGAAAACTTCAGTACCTTAGCCACGACTTTCTTAACCCATTTTCAATTACCGATAAGGTATGAAATGGGAACAGAACTCTTAACCAACTTCAAACAGACAACGGCCACTCACATATCTAATCATATACATGAGTGGCGACGTCGTCGTAGGACGGTGAAAACGTACGTTCCCGATCAGCTATTAGCTGAATGGTTTATCAAATCCTTACTTCCTACAATCACAGAATATGTGGCAAAGGGGGGAGTCGTAACGGAAGAGCAAGTCATCGCTCGTGCGCAATATCTGGACTTGGTCTATACTCAGTCTGGCACGCTCTACGACAAAATACCTGACGCCCCTAGACCGTAATTCTCAATTCCTCCTCCTCCTAAATCAAACAATGACTCTCACACCGACGATGGCGTGATTGGCGCGACAAACACGAAATCGAAAAAGGCGACATCTAAAAAATCCCGTAAGATTTCCAGTCAAAATGCAAATGAGGAACTTCTTGCCTCGGAAGTAAATGTCGTGTCGACCGACAAGGGCAAACAACTGAAGCAACCGGGGGGCAAGAAGAAAAAGAAAGGGAGAAAAAGGAAACCCCCTGCGGGGTGTCATATATGCGATGAGGATCATTGGACGAGAGATTGTCCACATATAGCTGAAGTTAAGAAACTCTTTAAGAGTTCAAAACCCTCAGCAGTATTGACTGATCCATTTCCAAACCCGGGAACCAAACTGGTTGCTAATCAAAATAATTCTCGATCCCAAGTGCTTATGTTGTTTGTCTCAAAGCAGCAAAATGATGCTTTGACAAGGAATAAAGATTACGGGAATCCACAGCTGTCGAATAACAAGGCTAATGAACAACCTGGTAGTTCGACAACAACTTTGACTGAATTTGTGCCACCCATCATTCCTGAACCAATGATAAAGTCACCAAAGGGAGTAGTACACAAATCGACATTTAATCCTCGTGCCAAAGTAGCACAGAATTATAATATAGTAGAGGACCTGGCCCAATCGCCGTCCGCTATGTCGACAATTGAGGTACCGCAAAATTGTCCCTCCCAAGAGCAAGCTTTATTATCAGCAATAGGTGGGATTGGCCCAATGGATTCTAATCTTGTGGCCTTTGATCATAAAGGATATGACCCTCAGTCACCAGCTCAACTAGCTTTCCTTATTCAAGTGAAAGCCCTCAACAAAACTGTTCATCGAACAATTATTGATGAGGGGGCATCTACATGTATTATGTCAATGAGTTGCTAGAAAAATTTAGGCTCACCACCCATGTCGAGATCATCAACGACGTTAAAAGCATTTGATGGACGATCATACACTCCATACGGGATTTTAAGTAACTTGCAAGTTGAACTGGGGGGCAAAACAATAGAAATTGATGTTGAAGTAATTGATGGAAACCTTGATTACAACATCCTACTGGGAAGACCCTGGATATATGCCATGGCCGCAGTTGTGTCGACCTACTTCAGGAGGATTGCATTTCCCTTTCAAGGAAGAATTACAATCGTCGACCAACAAACATTTCTCCCCAACAATTCACAAGTTACGGGAAGCATTCCAATGATCCATGGAAGAAATCATTCACTTCAAAATATTGGAGTAGGCATCCTAAAAGACCCTGCCTTAATGGGTACTTTTGCCCTATCGCCTCCGAGTAATCTGGCGGAAGTGGCCACAGTGGAAACCTACAATATGAAATCCTCTATATCTAATGGATTCGGAAGATTCCTAAACATTTTTTCAGCATGGATCATCGCCCTAATAGAAATATTGTAGCAATCAATTTTCTTGGCTTGGGGGGCAAACCAAAATCAACACTCATCGAGTGTTTGGATAGATAGGTCTAAGGAAAATGGCACCTCTTCAAATCCTTCGTCACTTGTACATTCTACAAACGGAGGAATCATTCAATCAATGGTAAGCCATGGAATGATTCGCACCATCGTTCCCTTCTCCCGAATTGTGGAGAAGATACTAAAGATGACCTTTATCATCCTTCAGTTTTCAATTTTCTATCAAATACTGTAAATGCAGTGGGCCCCGAGGACGGTTCTTATCCCGTGTCAACCTCGTTTAAAAAATGAAACAAGGAGTTCTGAGGATAGTTCTTTTATTGTGTCAACCTCATTAAAAAATGAAACAAATCCCCTTTCCAAATCTCAAAGGTAAACCTTCATTCCAACCACCGAGTTGAATGCAATGAAGCTTGGGGGGCGCGCACCTCGATTTGCGTTATTATGCTGGGGGCATGCAAACTTATCGAGCAGTTTTAGCACACAGTTCATGCTCGTTAAAAAATAAACGCAAGATCCGAGCAGTTTTAGCGCATAGTTCATGCTCGTTGAAAAATAAACATAAGACCGAGCAAATGTTTCCACCCGCGTTTAAGCTCGTTAAAAAATGAACTATTCTGGTAAATGACCACCGTGAATGTAGCGACATCAGCCATTAAAGCCTTGGTCGTGTTTGCCCACCACCTCCACTTTTCCATTGGCCGATCATTCACCTCCATATGATTGTTTACCCATTTTGAGGAACAGTTGCGAAGAGTGATTTCACTAGCCATCCTTGTGACACTGCCGTGATTTAGAAATTCCAATCCTTCCCTGGAATCAGCTGCTACCCCTTTTTATCACTCGTTCCTCAAAAGACGAGTCTTCTTTAAGCTCTTTTCATCTGACTCGTAAAATATGAAAAGATTGCTGAGTTTTGGCCTTCCAGCTCGTTAAAGTGACCGGAAGAGCTATCCCTCCTCTAGATTTTAATCTTTTTGGATCTGAGGGATTATTGCACAAAAAGATCGAGCGCTTGTTTTATTCGGCTCGTTAAAACTATCGAAAATTCATCCCTTCTATATCGTTTTATACTTTTTCGTACTTAAGGGATTAGGTGATGAAAAAGGACTTTTGGAGTTAACTTTATGTACCTTTTTAGACTCTCTAAAAATGAAAAGGACCGAGTTATCCTTGTCGTTAGACTCGTTAAATGCATTAAATAGCGACAAACTTGTCTTTAGACGAGAACGAGTTTCCCTATCGCTAGGCTCGTTAAAACATAGCGATGGGCTTGCCCGAAGGGCAAGTTATAGAACAAGCAGATGTTATCCTCCTCAAGCTTGACAAAAATAAAGAGGTACCGGTCAGCAATGACTGGGGAAAAATTGGGAGAAACTCAAGAAAACTTTGATGGTAGCAAGTCGCTCTTGAACATGACACTTTTCCTCCGTACCACAATCGGGTTGGGTTGTTTCATTCACCGGTCACATCACCATGGTCTCGCCATACCATCCATATTTGGGGTAATGCTACCGATCCATCGCATAAGTGTCGCCATATGTTCAAGAGAAGTCGTTCAGAGAAGTCACCTGTGTCCCATCCACTACCATACATTATACTCTTTCATGACCGCCACCCTGAATCATATGTCATCAGATCGTTTTCACCTCCATCAAAATCATTAGCTCCATTCCGTGTCATCGATGTGGGATTCATTAAGGCCCTCCTTTGACGGATCGCTTCTTGTCGACATCAGCTCATTATCCAAGAAGTTGATCTACGAACACCCCCTTCAGTACTTTGAAGCTTTCATGCCTCATTGGCAAGTTTCTCACTTCCGGCGACAGGTATACATCAATGACCTTCGACCAAAAGATTTTGCGTGGTGTTTGACGCCAAGTCCTCTATTCACACCACGTGAATTGTACTGCAGTACCTTGAGGGTCATCTTCATTATCGGTGACTCCTCTCGCGCTTGTTAACAGTTTACATCATTGACTGGTAATCAAGCGATGTCTTTCCATGTTCGACTGCAGAGCAATTCTCACATGGATTGACTTGTACTTAGAGTGAAGATCGGACGAGATTGAAGACCCCGGATCTAGTTTCATCCATCCGGGCTGCGATATATATTCAGAAAATAAAGACATGGAAATGTACAGCTTTGCAGCACAGACAATCATCCTACAAAAAGGATGATGGCTCTATCAGAATCATCACTCTATCATCAGATGATTGTCTGTTATATGTACATGAAAATGAATTTATAAAGTTGAGCATGGGAATGCCCGCCTCAGCTAGATCATGAAAAAAGTATGAAAATAATGTATTGTATTGTATTGTATTGTATTATAGGTCTCCTCCCAGCAATGAAAGAACTTCGGATCCTCCTAATAAAGCATTTCACCCGATAAACGGCCTCATACTTTAGGGGGCAACTGTTATAGACATTTTTGTGCCTTACAGTTATAAGCATGAAATGTCCATAATCCAAGGGATCCAAAGTCCCTAAACATGTTGTTCCTACCCCTAGAGGAACAAGGCTAAAAAACCACAACAATTCACAGAAGTTCTCCACCAGAAACTGCTCAAAAACAAGTCAATTCAGGATCAATTCAGAAGCTCCACTAGCTGCCTGCGTTGAAATGCAGAGGCTACACTGGCTAGTTGCATTGCAACGTAGGTGGAAGCACTACTAGGGTGCGCTGAGCGGGAAATGACAAATGTCAGGGTCTCTTGTGAGAGGTGTCAAGACTGTGGAAGCTTCCAGAATCTTCCTCCATGACACTTGCCTTGCTGAGTTCGACTAAGTGATGAGTAAGAGGCTCTTAGTCTCCAAGTGGAAGTAAGAACTGACAGAGAGAGAGGACACTAGTCAGATCACAAGCTGACTCATCCTCACTCCAAACATCTATATATGGATCTCTTCTCCATGAGATCTGGAGGCTGGAATTTTGTTATTGCAAAGAACTGTTGTTGGTTTGAGATTGGAATAATTGGGTGCTTAATGCTTTGAAGGGAGGTGAAGATAGGAATTTCATTTGCTGGGAAGGAGATGCTGGATTGGAACTCTCTTGGTTGTATCTCCTCCTGAACCTTGTTATTCATCAATAAAGCTATCTTGGTTTCTCCTATATGCTGATGTGTCTTTGTTGTATGATTGCATTAGTGTATTTGGTTTATTTCTAATCCTGAACTAGTTATGAATATGAAGCTATGTCTTTGTGTAGTGTTCCCTTCTTGTGATCTTGCAGGAACCTGTTGAAGCTGGGCGAGCGAGAAGGCAAGTAGCTGGGAACTCTCAAAGAGAAGAGAAACCGGATCGAGGGACAAACGGAAGACACCGGTTAGTCCATCCATCTCTCTTCATTCTTAATTCATAAAGGAAGAATATTAGAATAGTTGTTTCTGTTTGTTGCTAAGGCACTGTCACACCTTAGGTGGATAGGATCATCCTGCATAGGCATTTTTCCCCACAACAAATTGGCGACTCCACTGGGGAGATCTGTTTAGTCATTTTATTTGTGTTTCTATCACTGTTTGTTTCATACACTCAAGAGCAGCAATCGAACTGCATCTGCTATTTTCAGATGCAAAGTAGACAGCTGCTGCTTTGATCCAATAATTGGATTTGTCTATGATCTGAACAATGGACTCACAAATGATTTGATGATCCTTTGTGATAGATCTTAGCCCTCCTTCAAATCATCCCTTTGATTGTACCTTGCTTGTTTCTTTTATTTGGCTTGAAACCGTAGATTAATCAACAAACCGTGACCCAGAACCCAGAGAAGAACTCTCGTTTCTGCTCCAGCGCAGGCTCTGTGAAGAGACTCTGCATCTCAACGCAGTTCCCGTGAAGGCTACCTGCGTTGCAATTCAGTTTCTCTGTTATACAGGTGCGCTGATCCAGCTTAGGCCTTGTGCAGCTGGGGTTCTCTGCTCTGTTTTGCCTTGTTTTGATCTCCGTTTTTTGCAGCCTGTAACCAGCATAGGTACCTGTCTGATAACCCCTTTTCTCTGCTTTAATTCCGCCTCCTTTTGTACAAAAAGACTGTGAGTTTTTTTATGTGTTTGTGGCGTCATTTACAGTTTTCCATTGCAAGAGTGAAATAGTCATCCTGTAGCCCTTGATTCAGATTTGTTGATTGTGGTCTTAGGAGAGAGTTCATTGGCTGTTTACAGTTGGTTATACATTTACTTTTGCTTTTGGTTTGAGTTTGTCTCTTTTAAGTGTCGAAACAAGTGTTCATTTCGAAAATCGTAAAGTGTTGTAATCTCTTCTACCCTTTCTGATTTCGAAAAAGTAAACTTGTTTGTATTAGTCATTTAAAAGCAAATTCAAAGTTGTGCAAAAAGCTTTCTTTTTAGGCATCAATATTAAGAAAGCGGAAAACAAACACTTGCATTGTGCATTTGCATCTTGATAGTTTGCATGCTTGATTTAGGAAAAGTGCATTACAGTGTGCTCTATGCTCTTTGAGAAAAGTTTGTGTCTTCCTTTTCCCTTTGTAGCTAGGATTTTCATTGTTGAAAAGATATAAAAGCTTGCTTATCATCTTTAGACTGCGTTTAGGAATTGTATCATACATCTCGTGGTGATCCAAAAAGGCAAACTTCTAAGAAAGATCAACCTAAAATAAATTGAATGAACTTAACAACGCTTTGTAACTTAACGCACAACATAAAGGTCTAGGCTAGAGACGTGTTCCGGCGTCGCAAAGCCTGGTGACTGTCGATCTCGCTGATGGTGGGTGATTCCTCCTGAGGGACGATAGCGCCAGTACGGATTGTGCTCCCACGTACCGTCGAGTATATATTGGGACACCCCTATAGGCATAAAACCTTTATCCTTAGGAAGCCATGTCGGTCGCCCTACTGATCGCAATGCACTGAACACAACATTCAGGAAGATTGACCGCCCGTACCTTAAAAAGTATTCTGCGGTTTTGCGAAAAGTTTGGCACACCCTCTACCTAGAACTCCAGAGCAGTTCCTTTTGGCCTTTTTCAGACTCTATAGCGGAAAAAGTCCATCCGAGCATTTGTCACTTCGGGCTCGTTAAAACATCGAAGGAGACTAGAGTCATCTTTAGCTTTTTCTCGACTCTTTAAAATTGAAAAAGCAAGTTGTGTCTAAGCGTCGTTAAAATTTATTTTAAACGGAATAATCATCACCATTCCCTCGTTGGTCTTCGAAGTTAGTCTCTTTTCATCGTAGGTTCTTGTAGAATCGCTAGAAAATCTTTTGGATAGACTAAATATGTCTGAACAACCGTCAACATCTAGGACTGTGTCATCCGACACAGCAGCAGCAGAACCTCCTACTGTTACTCCAACGATGTTCAATGGTATACATCTATCTCGGCAAGTTATCAACAACAAGCCGGAGTCCCATCAGGGACTACTTCGACAACATGGTTAGTTCCTATTTCTTCATCCGGATTATCATCTGGTATTTCTTACGTTGAAACTCAACAAATTGATCCAATGTGTCTTCAAAGGCCAATCTACCCTTTAAGTACTGGATTTCTGCCATATGGAGGGCAGTATGCCTTTTCATTGTTCCCTCCCGGAGAACAACCATATGGGAGTTTACAACAAAGTTCAGGTCAAACTGGAATTACATCCAGCAGTTGGGTACCAATACTGCCTCAGCAACCAAGGGTTGTGTATTCAATGCAACCAGTCCACCCTGTGTCGAATATTCCCACTATACCTGCTATGGTGACTACGTCGCAAGTACAAGCGCTACCTATTGTATGTCAACCCCAACAGCCTCAGGTTGCAATACAACAGCCTCTTGTCTCAATGACTCAATCACAACCTCAGGTTAGTGCCTCCTTATCTGGAGCGACTCAGGCTCAAACAAGTACTATGACTCCTCATCTTGGTCAATCATCCAGTATTGGACAACAGCAAATGGTCCAACAACCAGGGCTGGTTCAATCTCAACAACCACCATTCCAGCAATCATATCAAGGACCTGAGCAACAAGTCTTTGTAAGTAATGGGCAACCATATTATAGTGGTTATGCCCATCAACCTCGTCAAAGTTGCCAGCATTATGCTGGTATGCAAAGACCCACTTCTCAGGCAATTCCATCGTATCCTGGGTATGCTTCGCCTAACCTGAATCAACAGTTTCCCTTTGTAGCAACTCTATAATTACCAGATCTAAACCGGCTGACGAATGATCCAATTGCTTATGCCCCTTGGTGGCCAGCGATTCCGCATAAACTTCTGTCAGATATTCCTAAATTTAATGGAAATCCAGGTGAAGATCCATCGAATCACGTGATGAAATTTCATCTATGGTGTTCATCAAACACCCTAAACGATGATTCAATAAGGCTTCGCCTTTTTCAGAGGACGTTAACGGGTCCAGTGGAAAAATGGTATATTGAGTTGCCTAGAGCTTCGTTCGAAAACTTCAGTACCTTAGCCACGACTTTCTTAACCCATTTTCAATTACCGATAAGGTATGAAATGGGAACAGAACTCTTAACCAACTTCAAACAGACAACGGCCACTCACATATCTAATCATATACATGAGTGGCGACGTCGTCGTAGGACGGTGAAAACGTACGTTCCCGATCAGCTATTAGCTGAATGGTTTATCAAATCCTTACTTCCTACAATCACAGAATATGTGGCAAAGGGGGGAGTCGTAACGGAAGAGCAAGTCATCGCTCGTGCGCAATATCTGGACTTGGTCTATACTCAGTCTGGCACGCTCTACGACAAAATACCTGACGCCCCTAGACCGTAATTCTCAATTCCTCCTCCTCCTAAATCAAACAATGACTCTCACGCCGACGATGGCGTGATTGGCGCGACAAACACGAAATTGAAAAAGGCGACATCTAAAAAATCCCGTAAGATTTCCAGTCAAAATGCAAATGAGGAACTTCTTGCCTCGGAAGTAAATGTCGTGTCGACCGACAAGGGCAAACAACTGAAGCAACCGGGGGGCAAGAAGAAAAAGAAAGGGAGAAAAAGGAAACCCCCTGCGGGGTGTCATATATGCGATGAGGATCATTGGACGGGAGATTGTCCACATATAGCTGAAGTTAAGAAACTCTTTAAGAGTTCAAAACCCTCAGCAGTATTGACTGATCCATTTCCAAACCCGGGAACCAAACTGGTTGCTAATCAAAATAATTCTCGATCCCAAGTGCTTATGTTGTTTGTCTCAAAGCAGCAAAATGATGCTTTGACAAGGAATAAAGATTACGAGAATCCACAGCTGTCGAATAACAAGGCTAATGAACAACCTGGTAGTTCGACAACAACTTTGACTGAAGTTGTGCCACCCATCATTCCTGAACCAATGATAAAGTCACCAAAGGGAGTAGTACACAAATCGACATTTAATCCTCGTGCCAAAGTAGCACAGAATTATAATATAGTAGAGGACCTGGCCCAATCGCCGTCCGCTATGTCGACAATTGAGGTACCGCAAAATTGTCCCTCCCAAGAGCAAGCTTTATTATCAGCAATAGGTGGGATTGGCCCAATGGATTCTAATCTTGTGGCCTTTGATCATAAAGGATATGACCCTCAGTCACCAGCTCAACTAGCTTTCCTTATTCAAGTGAAAGCCCTCAACAAAACTGTTCATCGAACAATTATTGATGAGGGGGCATCTACATGTATTATGTCAATGAGTTGCTAGAAAAATTTAGGCTCACCACCCATGTCGAGATCATCAACGACGTTAAAAGCATTTGATGGACGATCATACACTCCATACGGGATTTTAAGTAACTTGCAAGTTGAACTGGGGGGCAAAACAATAGAAATTGATGTTGAAGTAATTGATGGAAACCTTGATTACAACATCCTACTGGGAAGACCCTGGATATATGCCATGGCCGCAGTTGTGTCGACCTACTTCAGGAGGATTGCATTTCCCTTTCAAGGAAGAATTACAATCGTCGACCAACAAACATTTCTCCCCAACAGTTCACAAGTTACGGGAAGCATTCCAATGATCCATGGAAGAAATCATTCACTTCAAAATATTGGAGTAGGCATCCTAAAAGACCCTGCCTTAATGGGTACTTTTGCCCTATCGCCTCCGAGTAATCTGGCGGAAGTGGCCACAGTGGAAACCTACAATATGAAATCCTCTATATCTAATGGATTCGGAAGATTCCTAAACATTTTGTCAGCATGGATCATCGCCCTAATAGAAATATTGTAGCGATCAATTTTCTTGGCTTGGGGGCAAACCAAAATCAACACTCATCGAGTGTTTGGATAGATAGGTCTAAGGAAAATGGCACCTCTTCAAATCCTTCGTCACTTGTACATTCTACAAACGGAGGAATCATTCAATCAATGGTAAGCCATGGAATGATTCGCACCATCGTTCCCTTCTCCCGAATTGTGGAGAAGATACTAAAGATGACCTTTATCATCCTTCAGTTTTCAATTTTCTATCAAATACTGTAAATGCAGTGGGCCCCGAGGACGGTTCTTATCCCGTGTCAACCTCGTTTAAAAAATGAAACAAGGAGTTCTGAGGATAGTTCTTTTATTGTGTCAACCTCATTAAAAAATGAAACAAATCCCCTTTCCAAATCTCAAAGGTAAACCTTCATTCCAACCACCGAGTTGAATGCAATGAAGCTTGGGGGGCATGCACCTCGATTTGCGTTATTATGCTGGGGGCATGCAAACTTATCGAGCAGTTTTAGCACACAGTTCATGCTCGTTAAAAAATAAACGCAAGATCCGAGCAGTTTTAGCGCATAGTTCATGCTCGTTAAAAAATAAACATAAGACCGAGCAAATGTTTCCACCCGCGTTTAAGCTCGTTAAAAAATGAACTATTCTGGTAAATAACCACCGTGAATGTAGCGACATCAGCCATTAAAGCCTTGGTCGTGTTTGCCCACCACCTCCACTTTTCCATTGGCCGATCATTCACCTCCATATGATTGTTTACCCATTTTGAGGAACAGTTGCGAAGAGTGATTTCACTAGCCATCCTTGTGACACTGCCGTGATTTTGAAATTCCAATCCTTCCCTGGAATCAGCTGCTACCCTTTTTATCACTCGTTCCTCAAAAGACGAGTCTTCTTTAAGCTCTTTTCATCTGACTCGTAAAATATGAAAAGATTGCTGAGTTTTGGCCTTCCAGCTCGTTAAAGTGACCGGAAGAGCTATCCCTCTTCTAGATTTTAATCTTTTTGGATCTGAGGGATTATTGCACAAAAAGATCGAGCGCTTGTTTTATTCTACTCGTTAAAACTATCGAAAATTCATCCCTTCTATATCGTTTTATACTTTTTCGTACTTAAGGGATTAGGTGATGAAAAAGGACTTTTGGAGTTAACTTTATGTACCTTTTTAGACTCTCTAAAAATGAAAAGGACCGAGTTATCCTTGTCGTTAGACTCGTTAAATGCATTAAATAGCGACAAACTTGTCTTTAGACGAGAACGAGTTTCCCTATCGCTAGGCTCGTTAAAACATAGCGATGGGCTTGCCCGAAGGGCAAGTTATAGAACAAGCAGATGTTATCCTCCTCAAGCTTGACAAAAATAAAGAGGTACCGGTCAGCAATGACTGGGGAAAAATTGGGAGAAACTCAAGAAAACTTTGATGGTAGCAAGTCGCTCTTGAACATGACACTTTTCCTCCGTACCACAATCGGGTTGGGTTGTTTCATTCACCGGTCACATCACCATGGTCTCGCCATACCATCCATATTTGGGGTAATGCTACCGATCCATCGCATAAGTGTCGCCATATGTTCAAGAGAAGTCGTTCAGAGAAGTCACCTGTGTCCCATCCACTACCATACATTATACTCTTTCATGACCGCCACCCTGAATCATATGTCATCAGATCGTTTTCACCTCCATCAAAATCATTAGCTCCATTCCGTGTCATCGATGTGGGATTCATTAAGGCCCTCCTTTGACGGATCGCTTCTTGTCGACATCAGCTCATTATCCAAGAAGTTGATCTACGAACACCCCCTTCAGTACTTTGAAGCTTTCATGCCTCATTGGCAAGTTTCTCACTTCCGGCGACAGGTATACATCAATGACCTTCGACCAAAAGATTTTGCGTGGTGTTTGACGCCAAGTCCTCTATTCACACCACGTGAATTGTACTGTAGTACCTTGAGGGTCATCTTCATTATCGGTGACTCCTCTCGCGCTTGTTAACAGTTTACATCATTGACTGGTAATCAAGCGATGTCTTTCCATGTTCGACTGCAGAGCAATTCTCACATGGATTGACTTGTACTTAGAGTGAAGATCGGACGAGATTGAAGACCCCGGATCTAGTTTCATCCATCCGGGCTGCGATATATATTCAGAAAATAAAGACATGGAAATGTACAGCTTTGCAGCACAGACAATCATCCTACAAAAAGGATGATGGCTCTATCAGAATCATCACTCTATCATCAGATGATTGTCTGTTATATGTACATGAAAATGAATTTATAAAGTTGAGCATGGGAATGCCCGCCTCAGCTAGATCATGAAAAAAGTATGAAAATAATGTATTGTATTGTATTGTATTGTATTATAGGTCTCCTCCCAGCAATGAAAGAACTTCGGATCCTCCTAATAAAGCATTTCACCCGATAAACGGCCTCATACTTTAGGGGGCAACTGTTATAGACATTTTTGTGCCTTATAGTTATAAGCATGAAATGTCCATAATCCAAGGGATCCAAAGTCCCTAAACATGTTGTTCCTACCCCTAGAGGAACAAGGCTAAAAAACCACAACAATTCACAGAAGTTCTCCACCAGAAACTGCTCAAAAACAAGTCAAGTCAGGATCAATTCAGAAGCTCCACTAGCTGCCTGCGTTGAAATGCAGAGGCTACACTGGCTAGTTGCATTGCAACGTAGGTGGAAGCACTACTAGGGTGCGCTGAGCGGGAAATGACAAATGTCAGGGTCTCTTGTGAGAGGTGTCAAGACTGTGGAAGCTTCCAGAATCTTCCTCCATGACACTTGCCTTGCTGAGTTCGACTAAGTGATGAGTAAGAGGCTCTTAGTCTCCAAGTGGAAGTAAGAACTGACAGAGAGAGAGGACGCTAGTCAGATCACAAGCTGACTCATCCTCACTCCAAACATCTATATATGGATCTCTTCTCCATGAGATCTGGAGGCTGGAATTTTGTTATTGCAAAGAACTGTTGTTGGTTTGAGATTGGAATAATTGGGTGCTTAATGCTTTGAAGGGAGGTGAAGATAGGAATTTCATTTGCTGGGAAGGAGATGCTGGATTGGAACTCTCTTGGTTGTATCTCCTCCTGAACCTTGTTATTCATCAATAAAGCTATCTTGGTTTCTCCTATATGTTGATGTGTCTTTGATGTATGATTGCATTAGTGTATTTGGTTTATTTCTAATCCTGAACTAGTTATGAATATGAATCTATGTCTTTGTGTAGTGTTCCCTTCTTGTGATCTTGCAGGAACCTGTTGAAGCTGGGCGAGCGAGAAGGCAAGTAGCTGGGAACTCTCAAAGAGAAGAGAAACCGGATCGAGGGACAAACGAAAGACACCGGTTAGTCCATCCATCTCTCTTCATTCTTAATTCATAAAGGAAGAATATTAGAATAGTTGTTTCTGTTTGTTGCTAAGGCACTGTCACACCTTAGGTGGATAAGATCATCCTGCATAGGCATTTTTCCCCACAACAACTTGACAAACTAGATATATATATATATATATATATATATATATATATATATATATGTATGTATGTATATATATATATATATATATATATATATATATATGTATATATATATGTATATATATGTATATATGTATATATGTATATATATATATATATATATATATATATATATATATATATATATATATATATATATATATATATATATATATATATATATATATATATATATACATATATTAATAAAATTATCATATATTGAGGGATTTTGATAAAATAAAAAAAATAGATAGTATATTAAAAAAAATATTAAATCTCGTGCTAATAAATATTGTGGAACATAGATAAAAGTACAATAATATTAAAAAATTGTCTATGTGGCATTTTTTTATTATTTTTCTTTAAGAGGCTACCTTTAGGCTGGAATTTCCTCTAATGAAGGGATAACTCAATTGGTCGAGTTCCCGTTGCTAAGTACCTTGCCAATTGGGAGGTCTCAGGGTCAAATATCCTCAACGCCCTTGGGGTTAGGACCAACCAGATAAGCCGATGGGTAGATCCCTTCAGGTGGTTCTACCCGGATTATTACTCGTGGATGTAGCGGCCACTCAGTGACCGTGAATCACAGTTGAAAAAGAAGAAGACTAAAACCCCAAATCAAAAAACTATATATATCGAGACTTTAAAAAGATCAAAGCTATTGTAACAATCCTATTTATGTATGGAAAAATAACTATACTAACCAATTTGTATGCAAACAAAACAAGAAATAACCTATGGCACTAGACCGTGCCCTGAGTGGGCCCAACTCAAGGTTTGGTCTGTGCCTATAACATTTATAACTATTTATCATAGATAAAATATACAGGCCTACAAACACATACTAGAGCATAGATCAACAGTTGGAGTTTCCAACAGTCACGCCAATAACAATCTTAATATTATAAGCATGGAGAGTGAAAATAACAACAACAACATTCTGCGCTCTGAGTGCTTGCTCTTATATAAGAGTCGATAATTTCTTAAATTAAACACACATATAGGTTTTGTCTACTATGAAAACTCATTATAGACAAAGATAACATTTAGTTACAATTACACATTAAATATGGTCCTGGCTCGAACCAAATCTACCATTTTTGTCTTGAATGGATATGATTTGTTGGACAATTCAACAAGCCTCCAGAACTAAACTTTGGCACTTAAAAAAAGTTGATCTTACATGAGCCCATGAATAATCAAATCCAACATCTCGTTCATGGTTGTATTCATTACTATGGTTGTAACAACCCGAAATGGTTGCAACTATAATGCAACTATATCTTATATATATATATATATAACTAACCATAATGCAACTATATATTATTCAACAAAACAAATCTATCTATTGCTTTCATTCGACTTTCTAGTTATTTAATTTCAAACAACAGAGACAAGGTACAAAAACAACAAACACACATATAACTACAATAATAGATGGAAAAATTAGATATGGTTAGGCGAAAAGATGGATTTTTTTAAGGAAAACATGGTTGTACGATGAAAAAAATGTTTCTAAATGGGGAACCCATCAATGATCTAACTTGGATTGGGAAACATTATGTAATCTTTGCTTGAGTTGAAGGTGGTGGTTTTGGCTAGAGTTAGAAGCAATTTTAGGAAACCTCATGGCTTCCATGTTGTTTAAATTCTTCTTATACTTAAGATACCTAGTCATAACCACACTTTCAATTGGGGAAAAAGATTGCTTGAACCAAAAGGATAAGATAGGGAGAATTTCATTTAATATTCAGATTTCAGGGTATAAACTACTTTTGGATATGTTCTATTTTCCTCCATGACTCTTTGGAGATACCACAACCCCAAACCTCACATCCATATGAAATAAAAAAGTAATGGGAGTTTCAAAGATGAGTTTCTTTTTCTCCTAAATCTAATGATCTACTAACTTACGATAGTTTTCAAGTCCATAAAAAACTTTCTAACCTCCATTTATTCTTTTATCAATGTTATAATTCCAGTTGAGTTTGTGATGGATATCAAGAGGGGAAAGGGGCTAATATTTGCAAGTGGGCTAGTTGTCCATGATTTTTCCAAAAAAAAATGCCAATTTCCATGTTTCTAAAAATGATTCATCCACATTTTATAGTATCAAATTATTTTACCATAAAAATCACCAAAAATTTATATATACTAATATAAAATCATTAGAAATCTAAATAGTTTTACAAAATTATTGTCAAACATTTTACAATTTGGGTATTAGGGACTAGTAAGATTTGCCAAGGTTTCTAAACTTTAAGATAAATTTCCATCCTTAAACTTTTCCTTGGATATCAATTCCAAAATATTTGTATGAAATAATTCCTCCAAATTGTTGTTGTCATATATGAATGTATCATATGTAATCTTTTTGGATTTAATTATCTTGACTTTTCTTTGGTCATTATTATCAGCCACACCCTTCTCGGAATATAACTCTTTGAGGATTCTAATTTGCTTCCTAAGATCGTAATGACACCTCACTAAAAGAACAATATCATCAAGATTAAAGAGAAGAGTTATTAACAATAATTAACTCTCTTTAAGTTTACTATCATTTTTTTCTTTTAATTCAATTAATGCCCATCTCTTTAATATTTATTCTTTTGACCAAATCTTTATTATTCTACTATATAATATAATTTTATCCAATTTTTTGTTATAAATATTATCTCATCCATTTTCTCATAAAATATTTTAATTTTATTCATTTATTTGTTTTATATTTTATAATTAACTCTCTTTAATTTTAATATCATTTTTATGCTTTTTATTCGCATAATTAATTCACATTTCTTTAGTATTAATTCCCTTGGACCAAATCTAATTTTTTTATTAATTTTTTTTTGTAAGTTTGGCAGGACCTTTTTCATTCATTTTCTTCAAAAAAAGCAGGTTACATCCATATTCCTATGGTTAGGTGGCCTCAACCTGCCCATTGGGAAACCAGATCTATTGGCCACCTAACTGCATTATAAGCCATCCAAAAACATAATAGTTTAAGACTATCTAGCAAAGCTATATATGTCTGAGTATATTTAATTCTCCTAAAATCTAAATAACTAAAACATAATATCGAAGCCTGCAAATCCTTCATCTATACATACAATAATTAGAGACAAAACTATTCAAAACATGCTACTAGTCATTCGAAGAATCCATAGGTGTTGGGTAGTTTGCACTCAAAGCAGGTAATTCTGTCTGAGGGAGACATGAAATATGCTTCTCGATGCGATTGAGGTGAGAATTTTGTTGTTGAATCTGGAATTGTATAAGATGAAACTCCTTATGAATTTCCTAAAGACCAAGATCAGTCTTGGATGGGCCAGTTGAAGGATTCATCAAAGCTCTAACCATAATGTTCTTCATCAACTAGTAAATGTAAGAAATATGTTTGCATTGAGAGGGCCGACCTCTGGAGTGTCCAAGATCCGACACCCAATCTCACCATTCCTCCATATCCAGCTCTACACCAGTTTCCTGTTGAATTAATTCTTCTCCCCTGCCTGATATTAACTGACAAACCTGAGTCAACATACCAGTTGAGTATGACTCGATTGATTCCCAAATGAGTCTTGAAGTGGATTTGTGGCCCCTATCCCGAGCTTGGCGAGGCTAGGGTGGGCTTATTCCCCATCACTGCATTGACGTTATACTATGCCCACGACCTCCACTAGCCTAGGAGCCTCTGCAGGGGGAGGGACGCACCATGTTACGCTTCAACCAAACACTACAAAGACATGACTTCCTGAAATAGAAAGCCAATACCTCGAACTCGAAGTGCTTGACAAGCTTAAGGTCCCGATACACACACTATAAATTTATAACTATAAGGATACCACAGTAGAAATCCATATAACATTGAGGAGTAAGGCCATAAGCCAAACAATCTCACATGGATTTGAAATGGGTCTATTGAGAAATGCCGAAAACATCAACCCAGGGATCCCCTGTTGGCATTATGATACAGGTGATACAGGTGTTGTACTTGATGGCAACTCTCTCAGATGACAAATCATTGTTTAGACTCACAAAATGAAGAAAAATAGGTATACGCAGGTTCCCCATTGACCAAGCCGCGTGTACATGCGAGTTCGCAGACCAAAAGGCACGTATAGCGTACACACGCACTTTCACGAAAGGAAAGGTGCATACGTGTTGGAAAACTAAGATTTGGTCCATGGTATTTGATCCATGGTATTTCGGTATTGATCCATGGTATTTGGTCTAAAGTGTTGACCCCAGGTATTCAGTCCAACGTATTGGTTCTAAGGGGTTTTGGTCCATGGTTTTAAGTAAGGCCTAGGACTATAAAAGGAGGAGAATATCATTAGGCAAAGGTACTCATGAATTGAATATCTAATGAAGAGAAAGATCTAGAATACAGGTTATTAGGTTATGGTGCACAGCTGGATTTGAATCAAGAATGAACCTTAGCGCTTGAGGAAGGATAAGTTCTATTAAGGGGTCAAGACCTTAAGGCTTGAAGAGAAGTATCTTTGTGTGGTTTTGATTTCTTATCTGAATAATTGGTGCATTTTGTAATTTGTAAATATGATGATCTAGGTATAACTGATGTCTGAAGTTGTTGTAAAGTTTAAATCATCATTTACAGATCTCTACACATGTTCACATTAGCAAAGGCACGTATACACGCTAGGTCTACATATCAAAACAACATATACGTAGGTTTGCCTTGAGTAAACGGCGTATGTACACAGTTTCAACACGTTGAAGTAGCGTATACCTAATAAAATATTCTTTAGCTACTTCTATTTGCTGGTGTAGTTTCCTAGGTTATAGCATGGGTTCTGGTTACTGTTTCTATATTCTGGTTACAACATTCTAAGAAGTGATTGATTGATTCAGTTTTGGTTGGTGCAAAGGAGATTGATTGATGTAGATATATTTGATGGTTGATTGATTTTATTGATGGATCCAGTCTGAAAATTAATGAAATGTGGTCCCTGGAAGAAAAGAGAAGGTTGTAGCCTTCTGTAGTCCTGCACCTATGTACTAGTAAACACAATAGCTAGTACAAGAGCTAAGGGGTTGTAGCTCCCTTCTATGAGAAGCTAGAGAATGAGATAAGGTTGTAGCCTTTTGCAAGTAGAAGCCTGCGTACTGGTATAAGTCTGCACTAGTACAAAAATTGTAAAAAGAAGTTTCTTATTAAAAGAAGATAGAGATGATTGCAGCAGGTGGTTTTCACCCACATTGGGTTTCCACCTTATATCTTGTGTTCATGTGTGGATTGTCTATTCTGTTTTATTGCTCCTATTTATTGTTTATATGGTTAATGAAGTTCTGATGCACTGATTAAAGATCAAAATATAATGGATTAAATGAATAATAAGTTTACTGGATATACGCTAGTTACATTAAACATAGTTGCGTATACACGTGGGTTCCCTTAACTAAAGTAGCGTATATGAATTAGAGTATGAAATGAAAAGTTTTATTGATTTGTTAATACTGACTGAGCCCCCCTCTCAGTATTATTTCCAACAATTAGTATCAGAGCAAGTCCTTCAAAAGAAGCTTGATCACTTGAAGGAAGATCTATCATCATGAGTAACAACGAAAGAGAGGGATCCATTAGACCACCAATCTTTGATGGGAGCAACTTTGTTTATTGGAAGGTAAGAACTACAGCCTATCTTCAATCTCTTGGAACAGATGTCTGGGAAATCATGGAAGGAGGATATACATTTCCATCAGCAATTCCTATAGATACGGCAGGTAAGAAGCAATATGAAACCAATGCCAGGTTGTCAATACATTATTGGGGAGTCTATCACATTCATAATTTGTCAAAGTTATGCAGCTCAAACCGCCAAAGAAATATGGGACAAGATCATTCTAAGCTATGAAGGAGACAATCAGGTAAAACATGCAAAACTGCAATCTCTCAGAATTCAATATGAAACTCTCAAAATGCACAATGATGAAAGTATATCTAATTATCTTTTAGGTATAGATGAGATTGTTAATTGCATGAAGAACTTGGGTGAAGAGATAAAAGAAGTTACTTTAGTTGAAAAGGTTTTAAGATCCTTGTCTACTAAGTTTGAATCAGAAGTATTTTCCATAGAAGAAAAGTAGGATCTTCAAACTATTACTATGACACAGCTGCACGAAATCTTAACTACTTTCGAAATGAGAAAAGGAGGTCCATCAGATATGAGATAAGCTGCATTCAAAGCTTCAGGAAGAGAAGAATTCCATGAATCAGGACATAGTTTAGAAGGAGAAGAAGAGGCAAACTTCGTCAAGAACCTTCAACGGGGTTCCAGAAGATTCAAAGGTAAACTACCTTTCAAATGCTTTGCTTGTGGAAGAGTCGGTCATTATGCTACCAAATGTCCCCATAAAGATAAGCTTGATAAAGGTAAGGAATCAGCAAAATGGAACAGAAAACAAAGTGTAAGTAAGAAGAGCTACTATACTCATGAAGATAGTGATGGTTTATCAAATAGTGATGAAGATGAAAATAGTAATGACTATAGACTTCTAATGGCTTTCGAAGATGATGATTTCTTGGATGCTTTAGATGAAGATGAACTTTATGAAGAAATCTCTAAACTCAAAGTCTGTTTAGAAGAAAAGAATATGATTATAGATACTTTGACATTCCAACTTACTGAAAGAGAAAAACACAATGAAAAACTGGAATGTGAAATTGTGGGTCTGAGAAAGGATATTGAGAAAACAAAAGCTCTCAATCTTAGATTTGCTAAAGGATCAGAAACATTAAATGAAATTATCAAAGTGCAACGTTCTCCTCTAATAAAGATAGGTCTTGGATATACTGAAGAAACATCTCAATCACAGAAGCCGTCAACCTCCACTAAAAGCTATCTTGATGCAGCAAAGAGCAGTAAATAGTTTGATAGTCGTCATCAAAGGCATAAAAAAGACCACCAGGTAAATTAGGATCAATTTACTTCAAGGATGAACAGAAGCTACAAACCTCAGGTAAATCATACTCAATCTGCTTCAAGAATGAATTTAAATAGAAACTACAATCACCAGGTTAGTAGATTCGATAATCGCGGGAACTTCTTTAATGACCAATGTTTCTCATGTCATAATTTTGGACACAAAGCTGCTCAATGTGTTGCTTACAAGACAATCATGACTAGAGAAGCACTAAATCAAAGGAATGTGATAGGGATCATGAAACGGACTTACAATAACTTTTCTCTTCTTGAAAATGAAATAGAATGCTCCATCTGCAACAACTTCGATCATAAAGAATCTGAATGCAGGAGTAAATTTCAGCAAACATCTCAGAAGGAGAAAACTTCATTTAGTCCCAAAATATGGAAAAAGAAAGAGCTGCAACCAGAAAGATGTGGTATAGCCTTGTATGCAAAAGGATAAGAAAATTAGTGGTATATCGATAGTGGATTCTCAAAACACATGACAAAGAAAAACCTCAGTCATATAATGCCTTAGAAAAGGAAAAGAAGGTCTCATTTGGAAATGACACTCCTGTTATCATAAAAGGTAAAGGCTCTGTTCTCTTAAAATAAAAGGTTAAAGTTGGGAATGTTATGTATGTTGATGGTCTTAAGCATAACCTGTTAAGTGTCAGTCAAATGTGTGATCAAGGAAATGAAGTAGTATTTCGATCAAATGGATGTGTTGTTCGTGAGCTTGATACAGGAGAAATAGTGATCAAAGGTGTAAGAACTCCAAACAACTTGTACATACTCAAGGGAGGACAACAACAATGCTATCTAAGTAAAAATGATGAACACTGGCTATGGCACAGAACACTGGGGCATCTAAGTTTCCCTCAAATAAGAAAAGCATGCAGATACCAGGATGTTCGCGATCTTCCAGATATCAGCATTCTAGAAAATACAATATGAAAATCATGTCAATTTGGTAAGCAAACCAGAGAACATTTCCCTGAAAAGGAAGGATCAGTTAGTAAGCCTCTTGAACTTGTTCATACTAATTTATGTGGACCATTAAGGAAAAAGTCACCTCGTGGAGAAGAATATTTTATATTTTTCATTGACAATTTTTCCAGAATGTGTTGGATAGAACTTCTAAAGCATAAAGATGAAGCATTTGAAAATTTCAAAGCCTTCAAAGCTTTAGTTGAAAATGAATCAAATTGCAAAATCAAATGCCTCAGATTTGATCAAGGAGGGGAATTTAGCTCGGATGAATTCTTCAACTTTTGTGAAGAACATGGAATAAAAAGGGAATTCTCCACTGCAAGGACACCTTAGCAAAATGAAGTGGTAGAAAGGATGAACATAACTGTTCAACAAATGGGTTGTGTTATGCTAGATGAGTCTATAACTCCTGCAACCTTCTGGGGTAAAGCAGCATTCGATGCTGTCACTATTCTCAACAAAACAAACATTCAGGTAAACAACACTCAAACACCTCATGAACTTTGGTATGGTAAGACTCCTACTGTAAAATACTTCAAAGTTTTTGGAAGTAAATGTTACATCAAAAGGAATGATGAAAAACTTGGAAAGTTTGAACCCATAGCAGATGAAGGTATTCTCCTTGGTTACTCTTCTAGAAGTAAAGGATATAAATGTTATAATAAAAGACATGGGAAAATTATTGAGAATATTGATGTTGTGGTTGATGAAACATGCAAAAATCCAAGGCAAATAAAAACTGAAGAGCATGAAGAAGATGAATATTATCCTTCCACATAAAATTAGACTAATTCAGAAGAAAAATCCAATGAAGCACCAAAAGAATAGATAACGGCAGAAGAAAAGATTCCATCCAGGTATGTTCAGAAAAATCATCCAGGGACTCAAATTTTGGGACAGAAAGAGGTAGGTGTGCAGACAAGAAAAACTATTACAGAATCCTCAAGCTATCTAGCATTGCTTTCCTCCATCAAACCTCAAAATGTAAATGAAGCATGCAAAGATGAATGTTGGGTCAAGGCCATGAATGAAGAGCTTGAGAGATTGAAAATAATAATACTTGGGAATTAGTTCCTAGACCTCATGATAATAATATCATAGGAACCAAATCGATATTCAAAAACAAGCTAAATGAAAATGGAGAAGTTATTAGAAACAAGGCCAGAATTGTTTGTAAAGGGTATGCTCAACAAGAAGGTATATATTTTGAAGAAACTTTTGCACCTGTCACAATACTTGAAGCCATAAGAATTTTCCTTGCTCTTTCTAGTTTTTAGAAAGTCAAAGTATACCAAATGGATGTAAAATCTTATTTTCTTAATGGGGACTTAGAAGAAGAAGTATATATTGAGCAACCAGACAGATTCACTCTTGGAAATGATCCAAAACTTGTATGTAGACTCAAAAAGGCTCTCTATGGTCTAAAACAAACTCCAAGGGCATGGTATTACCATCTTGACAAATATCTCCATCAATAAGGTTTATCAAAAGGATCAGCTTATAGCAATCTATATATAAATATTAACAATAATAAATTGCTAATACTTGTTGTGTATGTTGATGATATCATTTTTGGTAGCAATGAAGAAGCCATGAGTCAAAACTTTGCTTTGGTAGTGCAACAAGAATTTGAAATGTCCCTGCTTGATGAGCTCACATATTTTCTTGGTCTACAAGTTCAACAAAAGAAAGATGGTATTTTTCTGTCACAAACTAAGTATCTCAAGTAGATCTTGAAAAAATATGGCACGGAATATTCTAAACCAATATGTACCCCTATGGTAATAGGATGCAATCTCAGCTCAAATGATGAATCAGCATTAATACATCAACCAACCTACAGATCCATGATTGCCAGCTTGCTTTATCTAACAAGTACCCGACCAGACATCATGTGTGCAGTATGAATAGTTAGAAGATTCCAAGCAAATCCAAAGGAATCACATCTTCAGGCAGTGAAAAGGATATTCAAATATCTTCAAGGAACATGGAATTTTGGTTTATGGTATCCTAGAGATACAGATCTTACACTTCATGCATATATAGATGCAGATTGGGCAGGAAGCGTTGATGACAGAAAAAGCACTAGTGGTGGTGCATTCTATATGGGTTCCAGATTAGTGTCTTGGTTCAGCAAGAAACAAAGCTCAATTGCATTATCTACAACTGAAGCAGAATATGTGGCAGCTGCATCTTGTTGCACACAACTCCTTTAGATGATGCAAACATTGCAAGACATACAGATCACATGTACTCCACCCATTTCCATTCTATGTGATAATACAAGTGCAATCAGTATTTCAAAGAATCCAGTCATGCATTCCAAGATGAAGCACATACCCATCAAATATCATTTTCTATGTGAACAAGTGCTTGAACAAAAGGTCAAATTGGAGTATGTTCCCTCCAAAGAACAAGTTGCTGATATATTCACCAAACCATTGCCCAGAGAGACATTTGAATATCCTGGACAGAAGCTGAGAGTAGTTGATGCATCATCTTGCTGTTAAAACTTATCTATTTCAGAGAAAAGTGGTTGTACGCAAGTTTCATGAAGCGTATTCGCGTACATACGCCAGTTTCTGTGGATACAATCACGTATATGTTGGTTGAAGAAAAACAATGGATGAAAAGATTTTGAAATGGGTCTAACAGTGATCATCTGACACAGATTCAGGGGGAGCATATACTTATAGTAATGCATTGTTGGCATTATCTTAAAAGGTCTTGGTACAAATTCATAGTTGTTTTGATTCAAGTGGAATAGGTTCAGGGGGAGATCCTAGTTCCTGATCTGGATGGTGATTGATAGATGCTGCTGATAATAGTTGCTGATGACTATCATGGTCTTGTTTCAGATGTTTGGTCTCTATTTTATATGTCATGTATATCTTTCAATGTAAAGGTCATATTTTGTTACCCCACTGTGCATGGGATGGATGATGTAATGTTCTTGTTTGACATGTATAATCAATTGGTATGTCCCCACTTGGTTGGGTGGATGAGTCAAACTTGGTATATCCCCACTTGGTTGGGAGATGGATGTATGTATTGTTGGCATTATGGCTAAAGTGTTGTCCTTGATGGCAACCCATTCAGGTGATAGATCACAGTACTTCAAGTCAGCAGCAGAGATTGATGATCAGCTATCAAATATTGAAGAAAATAAGGTGCACGCAGGTACACCTTGCATAAGGTGCGTACACGCAGGTCAGTGTTACATAAAGTGCATACATACCCGCAGTTATCCCGTTCAGGAGGTGCGTACCCTCAGTGCACACATTTCAAGGCAAAGAAATTCACATGTGGGGTTTTCTTATGTTTTACTCTTGATATTTAGCCGACGGTATTGGGTTATTATGGTGTCGGCTCGTGGTATTGATCCATGTTTTAAGGAAGAGCTTTCCTATATAAAGCAAAGGAGATCATTTGGCTTGAGCATGTTTTTGGTTGAATATCTTATGAGGGCTAGATCTGGTCTAGATCTAAATAAGGTGAATCTACTGATGGACCGAGATCTCTTCGGCGCATGTTCAGATCTGTAGATCTGACTGTCTGGGTTATTTCTGAAATCTTGAAATCATCTATGCCCGAAGGTACGCAGGTATAGTGAGAGAAAAGTGTGTACATACGCAGGAACGAATCGTTTCAGGTGCGCCGGTACGCAGGCACAGAAGGGTTTCAGGTGCGACGGTACGCAGGCACAGAAGGGTTTCAGGTGCGCCGGTACGCAGGCACAGAAGGGTTTCAGGTACGCCAGTACGCAGGCACAGAAGGGTTTCAGGTGCGCCGGTACGCAGGCACAGAAGGGTTGCAGGTGCGGAGGTCCGCAAGCAGTTCAATGGACTCAGAGTGAGGTACGCAGGCTAGCAGTTGAGCAGGGTGCGTACGTAAGCAGGCGAGCAGTTGAGCAGGGTGCGTACTGTAAGCAGGCAAGCAGTTGAGCAGGGTGAGTACTGTAAGCAGGCCAGCAGTTGAGCAGGGTGCCTACGTAAGCAGGCAAGCAGTTGAGCAGGGTGCTTACTGGTGAGCTCCAGTATTGTAGCAATAATGCTACAACTCCTGGGGCTTCCTGTCTCTTAATTTTATCAACCCGGTAGTTCGTACAAACTTGGAAGCGACAGTGCTATATGCACAAGTACTAGCTCTTGTCGCAGCTGTCACTTGGTCAGCTGGCACAAGTCCGCTAGGGCTCAAGCCAACTTCTATAGGCTCACAGAAGAAGCTTTATCAATGATGGATGAAAGCTAACTCAAAGGAGACTAGTCTAATTGCAGAAGGAAACTGAAAACCAATAAAGCATGGAAACCCTAGGAAACCCTAATTTGACTAGCTAGACCCTAACTATGCAAAACTGTGAATGAAACAACTACCAATAATGCCATTACTTGCAGTGAACTGAAATACATGCATCTAAGCTACTTGCATCTGAAAAATCATGTTTTTGTTTTTTTTCATTAAGTGGATGGAGTGATTGTGATTTTGTGCTTATTAGGGTTTGGTTGTGCAGATGTGATGCGGAAGGAAGGGAAGCTTGGAAAAGGTTGGGGAGGCTAGGAGAGGTCCCCAGAGATCCTTAGCATCAGTCCACAGAGGTTCCTCACGTTCAGAAGCTCAGCAACCGAGTGAGTGGCCTCCTACAGGATGTCTGCAGGGGATTCTACAGGAAACGCAGGGGTTTCTACAGGAAGTCTACAAATTGCTACAGGATGACCTACCGTGGGTGTTTGAAGTGATGGTGAAGTGATGGAATGGTAGGGGGAGATGTGCAAGGTAGGAATGAAGCTGGTGATGGCTCAGGAGTGGAGAAGTAGGATGGAGAACGAGTGTATGCAGTGGGTTGATGGATGGAAGGTTATGGCAACGAAATGTCCAAAGAATGAAGCTACGTGAGGAGTGGAGGAGTTTGGGAGATAACAGAGCGGAGTAGAGGTCAAGGATGGTGGTTGTATGCGTGATCAAGATGAAGAAGAAGGTAATAGAACGATGAAAAGCAGTGTAAATGAAACAAATGGCTTATGACTGTCACCAAGATGAAAATTCATTAACCTATGCTACCTGTGCTATGAACTCAATGAACAGCAATATAAAGCGTGTAGAGGAATGTGCATGAAGTGGTGATGAAGGTGTATGGTGCAAGAGTGAAGTGCATGGAAAGATCTATCATAAACGAGACTATGTTGCAGCATGTATAAAGTGAAGAACTGCGTATTTTTGTGGTTGGTATAGGCTGCACTCCAATCTCCAAACAGAGATGGCAGTGGAGACTTCCTCAACCTTTTTGCTGGAGCTCCAAGAGATTATATCTATCCTCCTATCAAACTTAAGCAACTGAAAGCAAATCACCATAAACTAGTCCTATCTATGCTCATGAAAACGACTAAATTACCAAACTGTGAATTCGAATTGCATGTGAAAATAAACAAACTCAAAGTGCTGGAACGAAATGCAAACACATGACAACACTGAGGAGATCTATTGCTCTCAGGTTGGGCCCTAACCTGAGAGCTATAGCTCCTTGAGAAAACTCAGAACTAGATCAAAATCTGCCTTCTTTATTCATAATCTGATGTCATGCCAAATTGGCTTACAAAAAGGAACAAAAACTGAGCTCTAGCTCGTACTTTTCAATTACAAGAGTAATGCCAAGGTTCAAAAAGCTTCTCTACAAGGCTACGGCCTCAGTATTTATGCAAAAACGATCAGCCAACAGATGTCCTTGATTTTAGGAGCTCGGCTGTCCAACTAAAGTTTAACTGTTGATCCTGTAGGACAGTCATAACTATTGTTCCTGTAGAACAGTTATAACTGTTGTTCCTGTAGAAACGCTGGCTGCTTCTAAGCTCGATGGGGAGATGGATTGGAGCTCGGAGTTCTTGGTGGGAATCACGAGGAGGGTCCCCAAGACCGTGGACATCCTCTCCTAAAAACCAGCAGTGCCACCTCATTGTCTCCTTGTCTCCTTTTTCGTTGTCCTTTTCTCCCTTTTAATGCCAAAATCCTGAAAGCATCATGCATTAGTCACGTAGATAAAATGTCTACCCTTCTTCCTACAAACAACACGAATAAACTAAGAAATGCATGCATAAGCAGTAAAAAGTGAATGGTTTGAGCAAAGCAAGTAGGCCAAATGAGCCCAAATTGTACCAAAAATTGGGGCTCATCATCACCCCCCAGCTAAGCTATTTGCTCATCCTTGAGCAACTTTGCCCTGGCTCCTCATCTTTGGCCGAGAACTAGAGCCCGGAGCACGCTTTTCCTCCCCTGTTTTCGGTGGTTCTGCCTTTTCTGCTGAGGGTGGCGCTTCTTCCTTTCCCTTTTTTGGCGGCCCTGCCTTTGCTACCCCTGGTGGTGACGAAGGTGATGCTTCCTCCCCCTTTCCTATTTCCTTGAGCCGGGCTTCAGAAGGCGACTGGCCTATTTTTCGTGTCCAGGAAGTTATTTTTGGGCTCCCCTTTTCGGGGGTGGCTGATGTTTTAGAGGGGGTTCTTACACTGGGTGAAGTAGGGACATCCCCTGAAATGGTTTGGCTGCTGGGTGGAGGCTGTGGCTTGCCCGTGGTCATCCTCTTGCTTCTCCTGGCTTCAGATGGTAGAGGGGCCTCCCTCTCCCTTTTCTCCTTCGGTTTTGGAGGTGTACTGAGGGCAGCCAGTGCCACTGCTGCCTCTTTTTCGAGAATGCCAGCCTTCTCTTTCTTGCGTTTTGCTCTCTCAGAGCTCCTTGTAGAGGGCCCCTCCTTTTCAGATTTCGGGCTTCCTGTGGAAGACCCTGCTTTGCCCACTTCCGGGCCTCCTGTAGAAGATTCTTTCTTTCCCGCTGTTGGGCTTCCTGAAGAAGGCCCTCTCTCTGCCTTCAGACTCTCTGTAGGAGGTTGTTTCTCAATGACTTTCGGGCCTCTTGTAGAAGCCCCTTTTTCCAATTTCGGGCTTCCTGCAGAAGCCCTTGTCTCTGTCTTCGGGCTTCCTGTAGAAGCCTGTGTTTGCACTTTCGGGCTTCTTGTAGAAGCCTTTGTCTCCGTTTTTGGGCTTCCTGTAGAAGCCTGTTCTCCAACGATTTTCGGGCTTCCTGCAGAAGCCTTGGTCTTTGCTCTTGGGCTTCCTGTAGAAGCCTGCTCCTCACTGATCTTCGGGCTTCCTGTAGAAGCCTTTGTCTTTGTTTTCGGGCTTCCTGTAGAAGCCTATTTTTCAATGATTTTTGGGCAACCTGTAGAAGCCTGAGTTTGTGTTTTCGGGCTTCCTGTAGAAGCCTGTTTTTGCTTTCCTGTAGACACAGGTGTCTCCACTTCCGCTTGCTTGCCTGCTTGAGTTTTTCTTTTTGCTTTGGGTGCAGGTGCTGTTGAGGTACTTGGGCTGACGTGGGCCACCTCTGCTTTGTCCATTCTACTCTTCATCCTCTTTTCCCTTGCTGACAGGATAGGTGTGCCACCTTTTCCTTGGTCCTTCTCTTCCTCATGCTTCTTCCTTTGTTCTTCGGCCACTGCTTCGTGTTCCTCACTGCTAGAGGAACCCGTTTCTTCGATCAACATTTTAATATCCCCATCTTTGGTCAAATTGCGGAAGGATTCCCATGAGAGGGGGACCTTATATGAGTGCAATGCATCTTCCACAAGCAGCTTTATTAACCCATGGTGGGCTATCTGATCAGGTATGCCCTCTCTTAGCTTTGTAGCACACTCCATTAGGGACTGCAGGAGATAATAAGGGATGCTCATTTTTTGCTCTACAGGAAGGTCAATTCGGTGCCTCAACTCAGTGAGTAGCCGAAAGTGATATGCATACACGATGCTGAACCGGCCTTCACAAGTAATATATTTCATGATTTGCAAACTGACTTCATTCCAAGGTGGTGATAGACTCGTTCTTCTCACCCCGTTTTTATCCTCCGAGAATTCTTCCTCAGGTGGAAATAATTCCTTCTTTGCCTGCTGACTCAGCTTTCTCTCCTCTTTATCCCACGGCAGACCCATAGGAAGTTTTGTGATCCGACTGATATGTTCTGGGGTGAGTTTGAGGCTTAGACCTCTAAATTTTACTGTGGCCAGTGTCTGGGATTTAGGCTTCAAAGCCTGCAAGAATTCCTCGGCTACTTCATCATCGTAGCCCTGCAGCTTATCACAAAAGGGCATCCATTGTGCTCTGGTGAAGAGCTCTACCACTGCCGGGTTTCTCCTTAGGTTATTTGAATCCGTGGGCTCTCGTCTTATAAACCCACCCGGCATGATGAAGACAGTCGTTTTAACGAAAGGTGGCAGATGCAACAGAGATTTGGTCTATGAAGACAGAGCATGCACATACAAAATTTCAACACAGACTACTTATACCAACATCCTGTAGAATGGTAGCAATGGCACAGCAAACAACAATTCCACCAATATTCTTATAACCCGACCGTGGATGATGGTCTTGCCACTTCTAATAACCAGTTACATTAAGAGTTCAGGGTTACCTCCTTAATTGGCCACCTTTTTCGCGAGGCACTCGCTTTCCTGTAGATGACTTCGTTCCTGTAGACTGTGTTCCTGTAGAACTGTGCTCCTGTAGAACTGCGCTCCTGTAGAACTGCGTTCCTGTAGAACTGCGCTCCTGTAGAAGCCGCGCACAATTCTCGGGGAGGACTGTAGTTGGCCGTGCTCGCGGTGTGCTTGACCAGCGTTCAGGTAGCCAACAACTCGGCGTATCAAAGTGCAAAGGAGATCAGAATAGCTATCCGAGTTGAAGTGTTGGATGATAAATGCATGCGCATGATTTAGCCGATTGGATTTTGAATCGGCGCAATCCGTGGCGCGGGGGATGAGCTGTCCCCGCCGGACCGTTGGGCGACGTCATCCATCCTCCGCCTGCGTATTCACTTGCTGCTGCATTCATTCCCACAGATTTGCCGCCGCCTTTCTTGTTAAACTCATGCTTCTGACGAGAGTGTTCCCACGTGCATGCCGTTCATTCTCTTTGTCGTGGCCGCCACCCAAACATCCAATTACACTTTAACTAGCCGACGTGGCCAGTCGACTGGCCATACGGCCACTCAACCATTCAATTTTACACTTTTGCAAACAATTTCAAAGTTAGATTCATGCGATTTGATGGAAGGAAGGGTGGAGACACTTACCTGCGCGGCTGTACACAATTTTTCCAGTTCTCGGACGATGGTGAGCGGATCTACCTGCTGCGTGCGACTTACACAGACCCGGAAGCTCGTGGTTACAGGCTGCCGACGCTGGAATGGATGGTTTTGCTTGCATGCGCCCGCGTTTCATTTCGGATGGCGGTGCTGTGAATGGTATCCACTCGAGCAGGTTGAACTGTTACAGGATCCCTGCGAGGGGTCTCGTAACAGTCCTTTCTCCTTGGGTGCATGCTGCACGATGGCGGTTCTGGCTTCTCGATCACAATCCCGGAGCTCTTGATGCATGTGGTATGAGATTCCATCATTTGTTAACCTTTGGAAATGGCTTTCCCGCGAGATCTCATCGATTTTCTTTGTTTGTGCAGGGACTTGGCCGCATGTCGACACGGGTGGTGGAGCATGGTGACAGCAACGTGCAAGGATGCCAACAGAGGCTTGCATGCATCCAAACCAATCCATGGTCGCGAACTCTCTTTTTAAGATGAATTCTGGCCGTCCAAAACTCCTACAGGAAGTTTCCTGTAGAACACAGAGCTTCCTGTAGAAAGTTCGGCCTTCCTGTAGAAAGTCTGCACTTTCCTGTAGAAAGACTGCGCCTTCCTGTAGAAGATTCAAACCATGATAAAATTGCACATACCTTGAAAAAACATGGGTGCTCTTGGAGGAGGTACTGATGAGGTTCCTTGACAGCATGATAAGGACCCTTGGCTGTGAGTTGAAGGGCTTCCTCTTCTGCATAGAGCATCTGCAACCTGCATGCAATTTTTACCATATTTTGCTTATTTTTTTCTTTTTTCTTCTTCTTCTTTTTTTTGAAAGATGACAGGGGCGCTTCAAAGAGGTTTTCACCCATGCCATCTGCCCTGAGTGCCTCAGAGAGGTTTTCACTCAAGGATCTTTTCACCTTTTCTTCTTTTTTTTTTTGAAAGACAATAGGGGTGCCTCAATGAGGTTTTCACCCCTACTACCTGCCTTGGGCGCCTCAGAGAGGTTTTCACCCAAGGATCTTTATTTATTTTTCTTTTTTCTCTTTTTTCTTTTTTCTTTTTCCTTTTTTTTTTTTTTTTTTTTTTTTTTTTAGATAATTTTTCAGGGTGTGCCAGAGGCAGAGGCAGAACCCTTCTCTATGACCAATACAGATTTCTCCATAGTTTTGATAAACTCTTGTCTTGAGAGAGGTCTCCTGTAGATCTTCAATCGATGCCCATTGACAAGCATGGGAATGGCTTCCTCATCAATGGTTAGAATGAGGACAGATCCATTGTCATGGCATTTCTCCACTGTATATGGTCCTAGCCATCTGGTTCTCAGCTTCCCCTTGAAATCTTTGTATCTGGAATCATACAACAAAGCCCAATCTCCCAGCTGAAATTGCTTGTCATGGAGATGTTGGTCATGCCACACCTTCCTCTGAAGTTGAACCACTTCTGAGTGAAGGAGGGCCTGCATGCGGTGCTCGTCCAGGCCATTCAGCTGCAGCAGCCTTTCTTGTTGTGCATGGCTGAGATCTAGGTCCAGCTGAGCTGCCATCCTCAAGGTGTTGTATTCAAACTCAATGGACAGCAAATCTTTCTTCCCATAGACTAGCTCATATGGTGTGAAACCGGTGGTGGTCTTCCAAGTGGTGTTGTAGGCCCATGTGGCTTCTACCAGGCGATCTGCCCAGTCCTTTCTGCTGCTGCTCACCAGTTTAGTCAAGATCCCTTCTAATGCTCTATTGGTGACTTCCACCTGCCCATTTGCTTGAGGGTGATAAGGGGTGGAAGTCCTGTGCTTGATCTTGTGATGAGCTAGGAGATCTTCAACCAGGTTGGAGGTGAACTGGCTCCCTTGATCGGTGACCAGCTCTCTTGGATAGCCAAACTTATAGAAGATGTTCTCTCTTAGGAACTCGGCCACCTTTTCTTCTGTTGCTGCTTTGATTGCTTTGGTCTCTGCCCACTTTGTCAAATAGTCAGTACACACAATGATGTAAGTCCTTTGCCTCGAAGAGGGGTTGATTGGGCCCACAAAGTCCATGCCCCACTTCTCAAATGGCTCAAGAGTCACTTGAGGTTGGAGAGGCATCTCATCCCTTTGGGTCGGTTTCCCCATTCTTTGGCATTGGTCACACTGACTGACATATCTACATCTTGATGAAGTGTGGGCCAATAGTAGCCCGCCTGCAGGATCTTGAAGGCAGTTCTCTTTGCTGCAAAATGCCCTCCACAAGGCCCATCATGACAAGTGAGGAGGATATCAAAGACTTCCTCCTCCCTTACACAACGCCTTAAGATCTGATCGGGGCCAAGCTTGAACAGATTGCCCCCGATCCAAGTGAATGAGGCACTTTTTCTGATGATTCTGCTCTTCTCTCTGGAAGATAGGTGTGGAGGGAACTGTGCTGAAACAAGATAGTTTGCTATATCAGCAAACCATGGAGAGAGTACTGAAATAGCAAACAGATGTTCATCAGGCATCTGATCGTCCACTGTTCCATCCTCATCTGCAGACAAATCCAATCTAGATAAAAAGTCAGCAACAACATTTTCTCTACCTGGTTTATCAACAATAGTTAGATCAAACTGCTGCAATAAAAGTAACCATCTAATAATACGAGAATTCACATCTGGTTTATTCATCAAATATCTAATAGCAGCATGGTCAGTATGTACAAAGGTCTGGTAACCAGTAATATAATGTCGGAACTTGTTCAATGCATGGACCACAGCCAAGAATTCCTTCTCGGTTACAGTGTAATTCAGCTCAGCTTTGGACAAGTTTTTGCTAACAAAGTAAATGGCATATGGAAGTTTCTGCTCAACTTGTCCTAAAGCTGCACCTATGGCTTTGTTTGAGGCATCAGTGTGGATTTGGAAAGGTAGGGCCCAGTTTGGACCTCTCAGGATTGGGGCTGACACCAACTTGTCCTTCAATTCATTTAAAGCCCTCTGACAATCGTCAGTCCATTTAAACTCCACATCTTTTGCCAACAGACCAAACAATGGCGAGGCTAGCTTGCTGAAATCTTTAATGAATCTCTGGTAGTATCCTGCTAATCCCAAGAAACTCCGTACATCCCTTACCTTTTGAGGAGGTGGAACCCTCTTGATGAGAGCAATTTTGTTGGGATCCACCTGCAATTCTTGGCAAGAAATGGTATGGCCTAGCACGGTCCCCTCAGTCATTAGGAATTCACATTTTTTAGGACTAAGGGACAAGTTCATTTCGGTGCATTTGGTTAGGACTTTCCCCAGGTTGGGCAATGCTTCCTGGAAGTTGGCCCCATAAGGAGTAAAGTCATCCATGTAGATTTCTACTGCATCATGGACCAACTCCGAGAAGATGCTCAAGACAGCTCTCTGAAAGGTAGCAGAAGCATTGCATAGCCCAAAGGGAAGGACTCGATAGGCAAAGGTACCCCAAGGACAAGTGAAGGTGGTCTTATCTTGGTCTTCCGGGCTGATTTGGATTTGATTGTACCCGCTAAACCCATCCAGGAAAGAGAAGAACTTCTTTCCTGCCAGTCCATCCAACACTTGATCTATGAAAGGTAGAGGGAAATGGTCCTTCTTGGTAGCTTTGTTCAGTTCTCGGTAGTCCACACAGATTCTCCATTTCCCATTTTTCTTGGGAACCAACACTAGAGGGGAAACCCATTCACTATCTGAGATGGGGTAGATGAATCCAGCATCCAACAGTTTTTGCAATTCTTCCTTAACAATGTCCTTAAGGGCTGGATTCATTCTCCTCTGAGGCTGCCTAACCGGTTTAAAATCCTCTTTGATGTATATATGATGGGTACAGACCGAAGGATGGACTCCTTTCATTTCCTTATAGCTCCAAGCAAAAGCATCTAGGTGGTTGGCCAACAGACTACACAGCTCCTTTTCCTGGGAAGGAGATAGGGAGGAGCTGATCTTCAATGCTTTCTCAGGGCTGAACTCCACATTCTTGACTCTGGGAGTAACAGGGTTGGTTGTACAGAGATCCACTAAGGTGCTAGCTTGGGCATCCTCCACCAATTCCTCTAAGGGTAGTGCACTGGAAGGTGGATTCTGGATCAAGGTCTCGATCAAGTCATCCTCGGTTGGGGGGTCTCTTCTAGTGGTATCTAAGGTGCACAGAGGTGTTGAGTACACCTCGTCTTCTTCTCCTTCCTCCAACCAGAGTGGTAAATCATGCTCTAAAGAAGGTTGGGCAGGAGGGTATAGGACTAGCTGCTTGGACATGGGACCATTTTTTATGGTCATGTTTCCTGCCCGACAACTTATGTAAGCATCTACAGTGGCTAACCAAGGCCTTCCCAAAATGAGAGGATATCCAGTAAGTTTGGCCTTTGGTTGCAGAACCAAGAAGTCTGCAGGGTATTCCCAAGAGTCAATAGAGACCAAGACATCCTCCACAATCCCTTCGGGAGTCACAGTGGAGCGATCTGCTAATTGCAGTACTGTCGAGGTCTTCCTCAAGGAACCCTGAAGATTAAGCTTAAGCATGGTATCCCTGGTCATCACATTAATGGCAGCCCCCAGATCAATGAAGGTGTGAGGTATAATAGTGCCATTGATGTGAACATCTACTACAGGGATTCCAGGATCTAGGTACTTTGGGCAGATGACTTGTCCTAGCATGAGGTCAGACAGTTGTCCTATGACATTGATAGTCGATGCATCTTTCTTCCGTCTGCCTGGGTGTTTGAAACACTTCTCCTTAACCATCTTGTTATATATTGGCACATCCTTGATGGCTTGGAGAAGTGGGATTTTTACACACAACTGCTTGAGCTCACCCAAAAGCTCATCTTCTTCTGGGTTAGGTTGTGTGGTGGCTGTTAGTCTCTCAGGAAAGGGTGGAATAGCCTTAGGTTCACTTTCCTGTTTATCTTCCTCATCCTCTGGGGAAGGAGGTTGGCGATCTGGTAGAGTCTTTCCAGATCGAAGGTTGATCTCCTGGATCTCCACAACATAGGTAGGGCATGAGGTTTCCCCAGTGTATACCTACTGGGCCTGTCTATTGTTGGGGTTCGGGTTCGGTTGAGCGGGCATTTGAGGTTGCCTTGGAGGAGCAGGAGGTAATGGCTGAGGTTGCACTGGTGGTGGAGGCAAAATGGCAGGAGGAGTGTTGTATTGGGGCCTCCACCCCGACTGAGGTGCATTCCATTGAGGCTGTGGCTGGGTATGTGAGTGATATGGATGAGAAGTAGGTTGAGTGGGGTACTGAGGTGGATAAGACCATGGAGGAGGCATGGACCATGAAGGATGAGCAGGGGGACCCCAGGAAGGCATAGGAGTTGACTGGTTGGGGTTGTAATAAGCTTGAGATGCCCCTTGCATCCCCTGCTGATAAGGTCTAGATCCTTGTGGCCTCCTTTGGTTGAGGTAATAGAGAGGCTCTGTGGGAGCTTCGGTCCCTTGGTACATGGCTTTAAACCCAGGTAAGGTTGGGCACTGATTTGTGGGATGGTCCTCCTCACAAACGAAACACACTTCAACCGAATGCAATGGACATTCGTTCTTAGGGTGCCTCCTTGTGCACCTAGGACAGAAGACAGCCAAGGCTCTCTCAGCCTCTTCTTTCTTTTGCTGAATCCTAAATGTATCAAGCTGCATGGCAATGGTTTGTCTCACCTCACTCTTAAGATCTTCTAATTGGTTTGCAAGCTCATGTTTGGAGAAAGGGACACTAGTTGAGAGGTGGTTTCCTCTACCTCGTTTCCGAGCTGCCCTGGAGTGGTTTCTAAACACAGTCTTGATGTCCTCATAAGGCAGTTGGTAAATGTCCCCCCCAGCTAACATGTGAAGGGTATCTAAGAGGTCTTCAGGGACTCCTCGGAGTAGGACCAACTTGAGGGATTCCGGGTCAAGTGTGCACCTGGCCCGCTTATAGCTTAGTTGGAACCTCTCCTCATAATCCTCTAAGGACTCATCATTTCCCAGGGACATCCGAAAGATTTCCCCCTTTGTTTCCTTGGACCTACAGTAATCCCGGTACTTGGTGTTGAAAGCTTGCTGCATCTGAGCCCAAGTAGTGATATTATTCCCAGGTAAACCCATGAACCAGCGTAGTGCTGCATCCTTGAGAGTGGAAGGGAAAAGTTTCAACTTTTGCTCATCTTCAGTATAGTCATAGGTTCTACAAAGGACAGCAAACTCAAACAGGAAGGTATCTGGATCTTCAGTGGTCAACCCATGGAAGTGAGGTAAGGCAGAGGGGCTAATGTTTTTCATTTTCATCTCTCCATTGGTCTCTCGGATGGGGAAGGCACCTTCTATTCTCTCATCTTCTCTTCTATTATCAGCCATAGCTTCAAATGGAGTAGTCTCTAACTCTTCTTCTACTATAGGATCTTTGGATATCTCAGGATGTTCACCTATAGGTTCTTCTGGGTCACTGTCACCAAAGAGGAGAGAAGGGTGACTCAGTGATGTGGTGGGGGTGTTTGGTAGGAATTTGCCTGATCTATCTAGGTTCCTACGAGGCATGAAATGGAAAAGACTTTCTTTTTTTCTCTTTGATTGCTTTTGCTTTGCTTTTCTTTTGGTACCTGCAAAACTGAGACAGATTGATCTACAACTATCTATGAAAGATGCAAAATTAACTGAAAGCAGGAAAGGACTAATCTACTTTGCTTAAATGAAATTGCAGAAAGGAAATGCTAGTCTACGCTTGCAGAAAGGAAATGCTAATCTATGAAAGCAGGAAATGCTATGCTACTTTTGCAGAATGGAAATGAAGCAAACTACTTAGCAGAAGGTAAGAGTAAGAAAGTAGAAGAAAAGCAACAATTACTAATACTCTGACGCTTCCCCGGCAACGGCGCCAAAAAGATGGTGAGCTCCAGTATTGTAGCAATAATGCTACAACTCCTGGGGCTTCCTGTCTCTTAATTTTATCAACCCGGTAGTTCGTACAAACTTGGAAGCGACGGTGCTATATGCACAAGTACTAGCTCTTGTCGCAGCTGTCACTTGGTCAGCTGGCACAAGTCTGCTAGGGCTCAAGCCAACTTCTATAGGCTCACAGAAGAAGCTTTATCAATGATGGATGAAAGCTAACTCAAAGGAGACTAGTCTAATTGCAGAAGGAAACTGAAAACCAATAAAGCATGGAAACCCTAATTTGACTAGCTAGACCCTAACTATGCAAAACTGTGAATGAAACAACTACCAATAATGCCATTACTTGCAGTGAACTGAAATACATGCATCTAAGCTACTTGCATCTGAAAAATCATGTTTTTGTATTTTTTCATTAAGTGGATGGAGTGATTGTGATTTTGTGCTTATTAGGGTTTGGTTGTGCAGATGTGATGCGGAAGGAAGGGAAGCTTGGGAAAGGTTGGGGAGGCTAGGAGAGGTCCCCAGAGATCCTTAGCATCAGTCCACAGAGGTTCCTCACGTTCAGAAGCTCAGCAACCGAGTGAGTGGCCTCCTACAGGATGTCTGCAGGGGATTCTACAGGAAACGCAGGGGTTTCTACAGGAAGTCTACAAATTGCTACAGGATGACCTACCGTGGGTGTTTGAAGTGATGGTGGAGTGATGGAATGGTAGGGGGAGATGTACAAGGTAGGAATGAAGCTGGTGATGGCTCAGGAGTGGAGAAGTAGGATGGAGAACGAGTGTATGCAGTGGGTTGATGGATGGAAGGTTATGGCAACGAAATGTCCAAAGAATGAAGCTACGTGAGGAGTGGAGGAGTTTGGGAGATAACAGAGCGGAGCAGAGGTCAAGGATGGTGGTTGTATGCGTGATCAAGACGAAGAAGAAGTTAATAGAACGATGAAAAGCAGTGTAAATGAAACAAATGGCTTATGACTGTCACCAAGATGAAAATTCATTAACCTATGCTACCTGTGCTATGAACTCAATGAACAGCAATATAAAGCGTGTAGAGGAATGTGCATGAAGTGGTGATGAAGGTGTATGGTGCAAGAGTGAAGTGCATGGAAAGATCTATCATAAACGAGACTATGTTGCAGCATGTATAAAGTGAAGAACTGCGTATTTTTGTGGTTGGTATAGGCTGCACTCCAATCTCCAAACAGAGATGGCAGTGGAGACTTCCTCAACCTTTTTGCTGGAGCTCCAAGAGATTATATCTATCCTCCTATCAAACTTAAGCAACTGAAAGCAAATCACCATAAACTAGTCCTATCTATGCTCATGAAAACGACTAAATTACCAAACTGTGAATTCGAATTGCATGTGAAAATAAACAAACTCAAAGTGCTGGAACGAAATGCAAACACATGACAACACTGAGGAGATCTATTGCTCTCAGGTTGGGCCCTAACCTGAGAGCTATAGCTCCTTGAGAAAACTCAGAACTAGATCAAAATCTGCCTTCTTTATTCATAATCTGATGTCATGCCAAATTGGCTTACAAAAAGGAACAAAAACTGAGCTCTAGCTCGTACTTTTCAATTACAAGAGTAATGCCAAGGTTCAAAAAGCTTCTCTACAAGGCTACGGCCTCAGTATTTATGCAAAAACGATCAGCCAACAGATGTCCTTGATTTTAGGAGCTCGGCTGTCCAACTAAAGTTTAACTGTTGATCTTGTAGGACAGTCATAACTATTGTTCCTGTAGAACAGTTATAACTGTTGTTCCTGTAGAACAGCTGGCTGCTTCTAAGCTCGGTGGGGAGATGGATTGGAGCTCGGAGTTCTTGGTGGGAATCACGAGGAGGGTCCCCAAGACCGTGGACATCCTCTCCTAAAAACCAGCAGTGCCACCTCATTGTCTCCTTGTCTCCTTTTTCGTTGTCTTTTTCTCCCTTTTAATGCCAAAATCCTGAAAGCATCATGCATTAGTCACGTAGATAAAATGTCTACCCTTCTTCCTACAAACAACACGAATAAACTAAGAAATGCATGCATAAGCAGTAAAAAGTGAATGGTTTGAGCAAAGCAAGTAGGCCAAATGAGCCCAAATTGTACCAAAAATTGGGGCTCATCACTTACTTCTCTTAAAATCTTTGTTTATCATTGTTGTGTTCTGGGTTTGGTTCTATTATTGTTGATCTGGTTACTACAGTTGACTGGGTGATTCTCTTATACTTGATGATTATTTGATGCTTATGGATCCAGTTTGAAAATTTATGAAAAGTGGTCCTTGTAAGAAAAGAAGTAGGGGGTTGTAGCTCCCTTCCAGGAGAGACTGGAAAACGAGAGAGAGAGTTGTAGCTCTATGCAGGTTACAGCCTGCGTACTGGTAAAGGACTGCACTAGTACAAAACCATTGTAAAAGGAGTTTCTAATTTGAAAGAAGATAGAGACATATTGTAGCAGGTGGTTTTCACCCACATTGGGTTTCCACCTTACATCTTGTGTTCTTTGGTGTGAATATCTGTTTTCTTTTGTTCATGCTCATTATTTTATGCTACTGACATGCAAAAATAATTCAAAGAACAAATAAAGAAGATTTATTAAAAGAATTAGATAATACTGATTCACCCCCCCTCTCAGTATTATTTCCAACAATTGGTATCAGAGCAGGTCCTTCAGAGAAGCTTGATCGCTTGAAGGTAGATCGTTCATCATGAACAACTACGAGAGAGAAGCATCAATCAGGCCACCGGTTTTTGATGGGACAAACTTCAATTATTGGAAGGTAAGAGTTACTGCCTATCTTCAATCTCTTGGTACAGAAGTTTGGGACATCATAGAGACAGGCTACGCTTTTCCTTCAGCTACTCCTACAGATGCAGCCGAGAAAAAGAAGTATGAAACAAATGCGAAAGCAGTCAGTACTCTATTAGGATGTATATCTCAATCAGAATTCATGAAGGTAATGCACTATAAATCCGCAAAAGAGATATGGGACAAAATTGTCACGAGCTATGAAGGAGATGAACAGGTAAAGCGTGATAAACTTCAAACTCTCAGAATTCAGTATGAGACTCTCAAAATGTATAATGATGAAAGTGTGGCTAACTATTTTCTTCGGGTAGATGAGGTTGTTAACTGTATGAAAAATTTGGGTGAAGAAATAAAAGAGGCTATTGTGGTTGAAAAGGTTCTAAGATCATTGTCCCCCAAGTTTGAATCTAAAGTATCTGCAATAGAAGAAAAGGAAAATCTACGAATTCTTACTATGTCTCAGCTACATGGAATTCTAACTGCTTATGAAATGAGAAAGGGAGGTCCATCAGACAGAAGAGAAGCTGCTTTCAAGGCATCAGGCAAAGGAGATTATTATGAAGCGAGCCACGTCCCAGAAGAAGAGGAAGAAGAATCAAATTTTGTCAGAAATCTTCAAAGGGGTTCTGGAAGGTTCAGAGGTAAGTTACCTTTTAAATGCTTTGCTTGTGGAAGAGTAGGTCATTATGCTGCAAAATTTCCTTATAAGGATAAAGGAAAGGAACCTGCTAGATGGAACAAGAAACAGAATGCAAATAAGAAAAGCTACTACACTCATGAAGATAGTGATGGTCTATCAAACAGTGATGAAGATGAACAAGGTAATGAATATAAGTTGTTAATGGCATTTGAAGATGATGATTATATGGATGCTATAGATGTGGATAACCTTTATGATGAAATTACTAGACTCAAGAGATGTATAGAAGAAAAGAACATGATCATTGATACTCTACAATTTCAAATTGATGAAAAGGAAAAACATCTTGAAAAATTAGAAGGTGAAATTGTTGGTCTTAGAAAAGAGATTGAGAAAACAAAAGCTATTAATCTCAAGTTTGTCAAAGGATCTGAAACTTTGGATGAGATTATCAATGTGCAGCGGTCTCCTCTAAACAAGACAGGTCTGGGCTATAATGGAGAAACTTCTCAAGCATCCACCTCAAAAAGTTATCTTGATGCAGCAAGAAGAAATGAGCAAAAGCACAATGAAGATCATCAGGTAAAGCAGGGACGAATTACAAACAGAAACTATCAGGGGCAATCCATCTTAAGGGTGAACAAAAGCTACAACCAGCCACAGGTAAAATCTTCTCAATTTGGTTCAAGAATAGATGACAATAGAAATTACAATCAATTGGCTGGTAGATTCGATAACTGCAGAAATTTCTTCAATGGACAATGCTTTTCTTGCCATAGCTTTGGTCACAAAGCAGCTCAATGTGTTGCATATAAAACGATCATGACTAGGGAAGCTCAAAAACAAAGAAGTATGACGGGGATTACAAAAAAGACCTATAACAACTTTTCGGTTCTTGAAAATGAAGTTGAATGTTCTATTTGCAATAACTTTGGTCATGAAGACTCTGAATGCAGGAGCAGGTTTCAGCAGAAAAAGGAACAAGCCTCAAGCACCAAAACATGGAGAATAAAGGAACCTCAAACAGAAAGATGTGGGATAGCATTTTATGCAGAGGGACAGGAAAATCTATGGTACATTGACAGTGGATGTTCGAAGCATATGACAGGTGATAAAGAAAAACTTGAGTCCTATTCTACACTAGAAAAGGGAAAGAAAGTCTCTTTTGGAAATGATACTCCTGCAACTATAAAAGGAAAAGGAATTACTCAGTTAAAAGAAAAGGTCAAGGCTGGAAATGTTTTGTATGTTGATGGATTGAAGCATAATCTTCTAAGTGTCAGCCAGATGTGTGATCAAAGAACCGAGGTTATATTCAGATCAAATGGATGTCTTGTTCGTGATCTTGATACAGGTAAAACAGTGATCAAAGGCAAAAGAACTCCAAATAATCTGTACATATTTGAAGAAGGACAACAACAATGCTATCTGAGCAAGGATGATGAGCACTGGTTATGGCATCGGAGGTTGGGACATCTAAGCTTTTCACAAATAAGGAAAGCATGCAAATATCAGGCAGTTCGCGATCTTCCAGATATCAAAATTCCTGACAACACCATATGCAAATCATGTCAGTTTGGAAAACAAACCAGAACTAATTTTCCAGAGAAAGAAGGTTCAGCTAGCATGCCTCTTGAGCTAGTACATACAGATACATGCGGTCCTTTCAGGAAAAGAACACCTCGAGGAGAAGAATACTTGATATTATTCATTGACGATTTCTCCAGGTTTGTCTGGTTAGGACTTATGAAGCATAAAGATGAAGCATTCGAAAAATTCAAATCCTTCAAAGCCTTGGTTGAAAATGAATCAGGTCACAAAATTAAGTGCCTCAGATCCGACAGAGGTGGGGAATTTACTTCAAATGAATTTTTCGATTTCTATGAAGAACATGGGATAAGAAGAGAATTCTCTACAGCAAGAACCCCTCAGCAAAATGGAGTTGTAGAAAGAATGAACAGAACAGTCCAACAAATGGCTCGTGCTATGCTTGATGAGTCAGGAACTCCCGCAACTTTCTGGGGTGAAGCTGCACATGCTGCGGTTGTTATTCTCAACAAAACAAATGTCCGGGTGAATAGCACTCAAACTCCTCATGAGCTCTGGAGTGGTAGGACTCCTTCGGTAAAGCACTTCAAAATCTTTGGGAGCAAATGCTATATCAAGAATACTGATGAGCAGCTTGGCAAACTTGAACCTAGAGCAGATGAAGGCATTCTTCTTGGTTACTCTCCACATAGCAAAGCATACAAATGCTACAATAAAAGACTTGGCAGAATTGTTGACAGCATTGATGTAGTGGTTGATGAGAAGGGATACATTCCTAGGCAAGTACATCATGAAGACATCGAAGAAGATGAAGGCTACCCCCAATGACAGAATGATGAAGAAGAAGAACCTCAAGAAGAACCAGAAGAGAAAACAAGAATAGAAGAAAAGACTCCATCCAGATATGTTCAGAAGAATCATCCAGAATCTCAAATTATGGGGCAGAAAGAAGCAGGTGTACAAACAAGAAGAACAGTTGCAGAAGCTTCAAGCTATTTGGCATTACTCTCCTCTACTGAACCACAAAATGTGAAAGAGGCATGCAAAGATGAATGTTGGGTGAAAGCAATGGATGAAGAACTTGAGCAAATCGAAAAAACAACACTTGGGAGCTGGTTCCTAGACCAAAAGATAAGAATGTTATCGGGACAAAATGGGTCTTCAAAAACAAATTGAATGAAAATGGAGAAGTAATTAGAAACAAGGGCAGACTTGTTTGTAAAGGGTATGCGCAGCAAGAAGGAATAGACTTTGAAGAAACCTTTGCTCCTGTTGCAAGACTTGAGGCCATCCGAATGTTCCTTGCTCTCTCAAGTTTTCAAAACTTCAAAGTATTTCAAATGGACGTGAAATCAACCTTTCTGAATGGAGACTTGGAAGAAGAAGTGTACATTGAACAGCCAGATGGGTTCATTCTTGGAAATGATCCAAATCTTGTATGCAGATTGAAAAAGGCTCTCTATGGTCTCAAACAAGCTCCAAGGGGTTGGTACTACCGTTTGGACAAATATCTTCATCAACAAGGCTTTTCAAAAGGATCGGCAGATAGCAATCTTTATATAAAAGTTGAAAATGACAAATTGCTAATACTTGTTGTGTATGTAGATGACATTATTTTTGGGAGCAATGAAGAAGCTATGAGTCAAAACTTTGCCTTGGTCATGCATAAAGAATTTGAAATGTCCTTGCTAGGAGAACTGACATATTTCCTTGGTTTGCAAATCCAACAAAAAGAAGGAGGAATCTTTTTATCTCAAACCAAGTATCTCAAACAGATTTTGAAGAAATATGGTATGGAAGATGCAAAACCAATATGTACACCCATGGTCACAGGATGTAGCCTCAGTGCAAATGATGAATCTGCAGCAGTACATCAACCAACCTACAGATCTATGATTGGAAGTTTACTTTATTTGACAAGTACCCGACCAGACATCATGCATGCAGTTGGATTAGTTGGAAGATTTCAGGCAAATCCGAAGGAGACTCATCTTCAGGCAGTGAAGAGAATTTTCAAATATCTTCAAGGGACTCAAAGTTATGGTTTATGGTATCCTAGAGATACAGATCTTACACTTCATGCTTATACAGATGCAGATTGGGTCGGAAGCGTGGATGACAGGAAAAGCACAAGTGGTGGTGCGTTCTTTATGGGTTCCAGACTGGTATCTTGGTTCAGCAAGAAACAGAGTTTGATTGCCTTGTCTACAGCTGAAGCGGAATATGTTGCTGCTGCATCTTGTTGCACCCAACTCCTTTGGATGATGCAGACTTTGCAGGATTTTCAAATCACTTGTACACCACCAATCCCCATCTTATGTGATAACACAAGTGCAATCAACATCTCAAAGAATCCTGTTATGCATTCAAAAACCAAGCACATACCAATCAAGTATCATTTTCTCTGGGAACAAGTGCTTGAAAAGAAGGTCAAGTTGGAGTATGTTCCTTCTAAGGAACAAGTTGCTGATATTCTCACCAAACCATTGCCCAGGGACACTTTTGAATACCTCAGGCAAAAGCTGGGGGTTGTTGATGCATCATCTTATTGCTGAACTTCTTCTGATTGATGGTACAGGTTCAGGGGGGCATATAATGCATTGTTGGCATTATGGAGGATGTGCAGAAGGAGATCTTGGAAGTAGCTGCAATACGTCTCTATCTCTTTCATGGTGGATTATGGTTCTTCATTGCAAATCTGGTTCATATTCAGGGGGAGCATGTTCTTAGGGGGAGCATAACCCTTTTCCCTTGATGTCAAAGGGGGAGAATGAAGCTGAAGCTTTGAGGTTGCCATCAAGTCCAAAGGGGGAGATTGTTGGCATTATGGCTAAAGTGTTGTCCTTGATGGCAACCCATTCAGGTGATAGATCACAGTACTTCAAGTCAGCAGCAGAGATTGATGATCAGCTATCAAATATTGAAGAAAATAAGGTGCACGTAGGTACACCTTGCATAAGGTGTGTACACGCAGGTCAGTGTTACATAAAGTGCGTACATACCCGCAGTTATCCCGTTCAGGAGGTGCGTACCCCCAGTGCACACATTTCAAGGCAAAGAAATTCACATGTGGGGTTTTCTTATGTTTTACTCTTGATATTTAGCCGACGGTATTGGGTTATTATGGTGTCGGCTCGTGGTATTGATCCATGTTTTAAGGAAGAGCTTTCCTATATAAAGCAAAGGAGATCATTTGGCTTGAGCATGTTTTTGGTTGAATATCTTATGAGGGCTAGATCTGGTCTAGATCTAAATAAGGTGAATCTACTGATGGACCGAGATCTCTTCGGCACATGTTCAGATATGTAGATGTGACTGTCTAGGTTATTTCTGAAATCTTGAAATCATCTATGCCCGAAGGTACGCAGGTACAGTGAGAGGAAAGTGCGTACATACGCAGGAACGAAGCGTTTCAGGTGCGCCGGTACGCAGGCACAGAAGGGTTTCAGGTGCGCCGGTACGCAGGCACAGAAGGGTTTCAGGTGCGACGGTACGCAGGCACAGAAGGGTTTCAGGTGCGTCGGTACGCAGGCACAGAAGGGTTTCAGGTGCGCCGGTACGCAGGCACAGAAGGGTTGCAGGTGCGGAGGTCCGCAGGCAGTTCAATGGACTCACAGCGAGGTACGCAGGCTAGCAGTTGAGTAGGGTGCGTACGTAAGCAGGCGAGCAGTTGAGCAGGGTGCGTACTGTAAGCAGGCAAGCAGTTGAGCAGGGTGAGTACTGTAAGCAGGCCAGCAGTTGAGCAGGGTGCTTACGTAAGCAGGCGAGCAAGTTGAGCAGGGTGCTTACTTCTCTTAAAATCTTTGTTTATCATTGTTGTGTTCTGGGTTTGGTTCTATTATTGTTGATCTGGTTACTACAGTTGACTGGGTGATTCTCTTATACTTGATGATTATTTGATGCTTATGGATCCAGTTTGAAAATTTATGAAAAGTGGTCCTTGTAAGAAAAGAAGTAGGGGGTTGTAGCTCCCTTCCAGGAGAGACTGGAAAACGAGAGAGAGAGTTGTAGCTCTATGCAGGTTGCAGCCTGCGTACTGGTAAAGGACTGCACCAATACAAAACCATTGTAAAATGAGTTTCTAATTTGAAAGAAGATAGAGACATATTGCAGCAGGTGGTTTTCACCCACATTGGGTTTCCACCTTACATCTTGTGTTCTTTGGTGTGACTATCTGTTTTCTCTTGTTCATGCTCATTATTTTATGGTACTGACATGCAAAAATAATTCAAAGAACAAATAAAGAAGATTTATTAAAAGAATTAGATAATACTGATTCACCCCCCCCTCTCAGTATTATTTCCAACATGTATGAGTCTTTGGTGATAGGAAGGTCTTTGGTGATGTAGTATAGAGTCATGTTACCTTTTTGCAGACCTTGCTTATGCTCAGGGGAGCATGACCCTTTGCCCTTGATGACAAAGGGGGAGAGTGATTGGTGTTGTTGTTGCCATCAAGTCCAAAGGGGGAGACTGTTGGCATTATGACACAGGTGATACAGGGGTTGTACTTGATGGAAACTCTATCAGATGAAAAATCAATGTTTAGACTCACAAAATGAAGAAAAAGAGGTATACGCAGGTTCCCCATTGACCAAGCTGCATGTACGCACAAGTTCATAGACCAAAAGGCACGTATAGCGTACACACGCACTTTCACAGAAGGAAAGGCGTGTACATGTTGGAAAACTAAGATTTGGTCTGTGGTATTTGATCCATGGTATTTCGGTATTGATCCATGGTATTTGGTCCAAAGTGTTGACCCCAGGTATTCGGTCCAAGGTATTGGTTCTAAGTGGTTTTGGTCCATGGTATTGAGTAAGGCCTAGGACTATAAAAGGAGGAGAAGATCATTAGGCAAAGGCACTCATGAATTGAATATCTAATGAAGAGAAAGATCTAGAATATAGGTTATTGGGTTATGGTGCACAACTGGATCTGAATCAAGGATGAACCTGAGCGCTTGAGGAAGGATAAGTTCTATTAAGGGGTCAAGACCTTAAGGCTTGAAGAGAAGTATCTTTGTGTGGTTTTGATTTCTTATCTGAATAATTGGCACATGTTGTAATCTGTAAATATGATGATCTAGGCATAACTGATGTCTAAAGTTGTTGTAAAGTTTAAATCATCATTTACAGATCTATACGTAGGTTCACTTTAGCAAAGGTGTGTATACACGCTAGTTCTACATATCAAAACAACGTATACACATGTTTGCCTTGAGTAAATGGCGTATGTATGCATGTTTGACACGTTGAAGTAGCGTATACCTAATAAAATATGCTTTAGCTACTTTTGTTTATTGTTGCAGTGTTCTGGGTTATAGCATGGGTTCTAGTTACTGTTTCTGTATTCTGGTTACAGCGTTCTGAGAAGTGATTGATTGACTCAGTTTTGGTTGGTGCAAAGGAGATTGATTGATGCAGATATATTTGATGGTTGATTGATGTTATTGACAGATCTAGTCTGAAAATTAATGAAACATGGTCCCTGGAAGAAAAGAGAAGGTTGTAGCCTTCTATAGGCCTGCACCTACATACTAGTAAACACAACAGCTAGTACAAGAGCTACGGGGTTGTATCTCCCTTCCAGGAGAAGCTAGAGAAAGAGAGAAGGTTGTAGTCTTCTGTAGGTAGAAGCCTGCGTACTGGTATAAGTCTTCACCAGTACAAAAATTGTAAAAAGAAGTTTCTTATTAAAAGAAGATAGAGATGATTGCAGCAGGTGGTTTTCACCCACATTGGGTTTCCACCTTATATCTTATGTTCATGTGTGTGATTGTCTGTTCTGTTTTACAGCTCATGTTTATTGTTTATATGGTTAATGAAGTTCTGATGCACTGATTAAATATCAAAATATAATGGATTAACTGAATCATAAGTTTATTGGATATACGCTAGTTGCATTAAACACAATTGCGTATACACGCGATTTCCCTTAACTAAAGTAGTGTATATGAATCAAAGTATGAAATGAAAAACTTTTATTGATTTGATAACACTGATTCAACCCCCCTCTCAGTATTATTTCCAACATCCCCGAGCCATCTTAAGACAAAAAACAGATTCGATTCAGGCTATTCCTTACCCAAGAGACCCCTTCTCATAAATACCAGCAAGTTCCTCGAAAAAACAAGGTAATAAACACAATCATCCATGCAAGAGATAAATGTTGAATTCCAGTACATAGACCTTGAGCATATGCCCATTCGAGATAGTAAGATTCCATAATAGACATAAACAATTTTACAATATTTAGACAACCCATTAGAAAAACTACACTTTCCTCCCAAATTTCACTGATGGTTTTCCTTCTAACTCTATGCATTAATTTAGAGACTCAGCTCCATTGTAATATCATATGGACTTGATTCACATGGGAAAGAGTATAAGAGAAGCACATTGAGATAACATACCCACTCTCTCCAACCACAGGGAGGAGAATGAAACCGTTTGCACCAAGGTGGCGGGCCTCATGAGGTGCCTTCGTGTTCTTCCCCAAGCTTCCTAGAAAACCTATAACGATTCCAGTAACAATTCCTCTTAAATGTTCACAGCTACTGTCATAAAACCCCAACAAGGAGATGTCCCTTCATTCCCCCCCTTCACCATTAATAATCTGCATGCGCAGTGCCACTTTGCAGTATAGAGCAAGTGTGCGAGGTTTGTAACAAGACCGCCCGCCGTCCTTTCTTATCGAGGTAATATCCATGGCATAGATCCCAGAGATGCCCTACTATCACCTTGCACCCAGATCAAGAGATTTTTTTTATTAATTTATTATTTAAGATAATTCTATCCAATATTTTATTATAAATAATTAAAGGTTGCTTGCTTGTAATAATATTATTAATAGCATTTTACAATTATATTCTTTTAATATTTCAATTTGATCTTTGATTCATTTTCCTTTTTTCCATTCATTTAGTTTATACTTTTATTTTGTTATTTTATTGTGATCTACCTTCCCTTCTTAAACTAGTAATTAAGATATCTTTAACATTTGTATTCTCGTTTCCTAATAGTGATATCCTTTCTCTATTTAATCCTGGTCTTACACTCTTCGTATCAACATTCCTAGCTTCATGTCTCTAAAAATAGATAAAATATTCACATTGGACACAATAAAATCACACAATATTCTTAAAAAAAACTCAACGTTTATATTACGATAATACAAAATTTAATTTTATATTATTTAAAACTAAAAATATTAATTATACACATTTATTATTTAATTTAAAACGATTATTTTTAAATAGAAATATTTTTATAAAAATAAATTTTCCTCTATAAATTAATTATTAAGAAAAAAGTTAAATTTAATCTTTTTTATTAAAAGATATTTAAAACTAAAAGGAAACCATCAACTACTTTAATTGGTTAAAGATCTTTTAAAATTATTTATAATAAAAGAATCGTAACTGTGTCAATTCGTTAACTGCTTTTCAAAATAATATTCATGACGTTGGGAAGTCATCAACTACTTTTCAAAATTAGTCACGTGCCTTCCAGAGTGTTAAGTATTGGAGGAGATCGAATAAATAACTTTCCATTTATCTAAATTATTTTTTTCCTTATTATAAACCACGAATCAAATATAACATAAACACATCAATATTTTATATAATTAAATATTAATTATAATATTATTTAATAGTAAATCTCAGAAAACCTTTAAAATCTTAAAAAAACCACCCAAAGTCGTCACATGAATGGATCACTCTTTTGATTAATAAAATATTTCAAAATAGAATATTTCATATACTTATTAATATAAGAATATTTTTAGAAAAAGTCACATTGTAAATATTTGGTTCACATTTTTCGAACCAACAAGCGTGGTTCATTTTCAAGACAAGATGAAGAGACAAATCACCTTAAATAAGAAAATAGGCCATCCTAACAGCTATATTTAACTCGGGAAGGAAAATTATCTTCTTTATTTATTTTTTTATTTACATATATTATTAGTATAATTTAACCCAAGAGCTATATCTAACTAGGGGAGGGAAATATTTAGAATATTTAAAAATTTAATAATTAGTAATTATTTATTTATTTAATTTACTTATTATTATTATTTATTTAAATATATGTTTAATATTATTATTATACTATAATTGAACGACTATATTTGATATTTAAAAAAAAAATTTGATTATTTATTCACTTTTTAATTTACATATAATTTATTGTTTTTAGGACTTGGAAAAAAAAATAATAATAATAATAATAATAAAATCAATCAATTATTGAATAATAAATAAATAAAAATAAAAATAAATTGTTTGAGAATTGAATAAATAAATAAATAATATAAAAGTAAATAAAAATTAAATTATCTTAAAAATGAATAAATAATATTATGGATCATAGAAGCTTGAATTCGATTTCATATACTCTTTGCATATTTAAATATATTTTAATTAATTTATACAATGTTGGAGATCCTTAGATAATATTATCAACCAATATATGCAATCTATTTTTAATGAGATTCAAGCAAACAAATAATTAATTAAAATATATAAATTAAACAGTGAGTGAAAATTGTGATTAAAATTGTGATTAGATTGGTTATTTTTTAAATTGGATATATATATATATATCTATATATATATAGATTGATTGATTAGATTGGTTATATATATATATATATATATATAGATTGATTGATTAGATTGGTTATATATATATATATAATCAATCAATCTATATATCTATATATATATATATATATATATATATAACTAATCTAATCAATCAATCAATATATATATATATATATATGATGATGATGGTGGTCTATCAGACCGAAAGAAATGAATTATTTAGTTTGATTTAAGATTTTATTCCTATGCTCAAAAAGTTTGGAGAGAAGCCTCCGAGCTCACTGTAATTTTGACAATGTAAAAGGCTAGGAAGTTCAGTATTGCAACAAAGATGTTGAAATTGAGATCTAATGGTCTTTTTAAGAAAAATATTTTTATATTTCATTAAGAATAATATATATTGATTTATGATTTTTCAGATAATAAGATTTTGGGCGGAGATGATAGTAATATTTCTCCCAATTATCTAAGCCACACCCAATTAACCTATAAATTATTGTAATCAGTTAAAAATTTCGGAATCATGTCATGATTATTGGAGCTATACCATAAATTATTAAAAAATTTGGTATAATTATCCACACGAAATTATATTATGCAAAGGCTCCAATATGACCTTTAAGTTATAGTCCTATCAGATGTTTGAAAATTAGTTTTTTCAATAATATTGAAAAATAAATATATTTTTTTTTTTCAAAGTTCAAGAATATAATTTATATTAGTCAATATTAAAGTAATAGTGGTCAAGAGACAAATCCATTGTTAGAGTCTTAACTTGGTAGGGACTAATAACTAACTTTCCATACCATTAATATTTCATGGTTGCGCTACACACGCCTGAGCTGTTGCCGCATGACTGACCTAAGTGATCATAGTGTAGGGACTGAGCTTTGGCCCTCCATCGTGGCCCCTCCAAAAGCTCCACCGGAGGGGATCGATCCTCAGCTGGCTTTTTCAACACTGATTAAATCGTTGCCCCCACAACGTCCCCAACCAGCAGTCTCGAAATTTATCAAAAAGTTGGAGGTCCCCAACCAGCAGTCTCGAAATTTATCAAAAAGTTGGATGTTCTTCAGGAGGTCAGCCTGCCCCTAGTTCTCCCACGCATGGCTACCCTGTCCCTGGCAGAAAGAGGACTTATAGGTCAATTCATAGGCCTCTGGCTATCTCCAAAAACTGTTCAAAGATGGGTCGAAAGGAACTGGTCCGAAAAAATACAAGGGAAAATCTCCATCAAATTCTACGAGAAAGGGTACTTCACCTTCCACTTTGAAACTAAAGAAGATAAGGATTTAATCTTCAGAAATGGGCCCTATTTCATGGACTCGGGGGGCCTGTATCTCAACAAATGGACCCCAGATTTCGATCCAGAGCTGGATGTTCCTAGTGTAGTCCTAGTTTGGGTCCGGCTCCCTCACCTCCCTCTTCATTGCTGGGGAGATGAATCAGTTCGTGCCATCAGGAATGTAATCGGCAAATATATTGATCGTAGTGAACCAAAAGAAAATATGCAAGCCTGTGCACGGATCTGTGTTGAAGTGGACCTCGGCAAAGGCCTCCCGGAAGCCATCAAGCTTAAAGTGGACGACTGGAGCCACATACAGCAACTGGATTATGAGCAGATCCCCTTTAAGTGTAAGGTATGTCACAAATATGGCCACTTTTCCAATAGATGCACTAGGCTTATTGATGTCGAAAATGGATCACAAGAAGAACAATGGGAAATGGTTAAAAAAAAGAAAATGGTCTCTTCAGTTAAATCTCCCCTTGATTCAGGCCCTTCGACTTCTTTTGCAGCCCATCCCACCCCTTCCTCCCCTGCTCCCTCCAAACCACCTCCCCTCTCCCGTCCTCAGACCCTTCCCTCATCCAACCCCTTCTCTGTCCTCTCCACCCCTGATCCCCAGGAGCCCCCTCTCCCTGAAAGCCAATGCCAAGACACTATCGAATCCTCATTGCCTCTTACTATTTCCTCTCAGCCTTTTCTTGATCCTCCCCTCAACAGAATTACCAGAAGCTCATCTAAAGATCACGGGGGTTCTAGTGAACCCTCCAAGAAACCTGGCCCAGGTAGGAAATTTGCTAAGCAACACAGAGATGAGAACGCGCAAAAGGACATAGCAATGGGAACACAGACACCCATAGAAACTTATATCCTGGGACAACATGACAAAGAAGCAATCAACAAGGACCAAGGGGGGCGAGCACCTCCCCGCACACCGCATATCCAATGATGAAAATATTATCTTGGAACATCAGGGGACTTGGGCACCCCTCTAAGGTAGCAACCCTAAGGGATCTTATCATCTCTGAGAAGCCAAGAATTATTATGTTACAAGAAACAAAACAAAACCACAAGGAAATGAGTAAAGTCATTGAGCAGCAGAGACAGTATAGAGGAAGCATTAGTGAGGCAAGAGGAGCCTCAGGAGGAATAGCAACAATTTGGAATCAAGGTATATGGAACTATATTTCGAAAACAATAAATCAACATTGGATCAAAACGACTATGGAAAATAAAGCAGATCAGCGAGCCATTATCATCTACAACATCTATGTGCCGAATCACTCCAGAGATAAGGATAGTTGTTGGCATGATCTAAAAGACAGTCTAGACGCAGAAGAGAACACTAACATTATTCTAGGAGGTGACTTTAATATAATCCTCCACACCAATGAGAAAAGGGGAGGCAGTTTTACACCTGATCCATATAGAATACATTTGGAAAATATCATGCAGGAGCATGACCTTATGGATGTCCCTCCAAAAAATTGTAGATACACCTGGAACAACCGCAGGATGGGTGTTGGTAACATCATGGAGCGGTTGGACAGAATTCTCATCAATATTACACTTCTCTCTGCTTTCTCCGTCGGATATGCTAACATTCTAACATGCTCTACCTCCAACCACTTCCCAATAACTCTAACACTAGAAAATCATAGGCCACTTGGGCCCATCCCATTCAGATACAATTCTCTCTGGAATGATATACCAGCAGTTGCAGGAATTGTTTACAGCTCTTGGATCCAACACGTGGAAGGGTCTCCCAATTTCATTTGGGAAACAAAACTACGGAAAACAAAAAAAGCCATCAAAGAATGGGCTAAAACAAAGTATCAAGAACTAGAGAAGGTAAAAAAAAAAATTAAGAACAATCTGGAGAGTATCCAAAGAGAAATAGAGGAAAATGGCCTTTCCCAAGAGAACAAACAGCAGGAAAATGAACTCTACTTAGAGCTATACCGAGTTAACAGAGAAGAGGAAACAAAATGGAGGCTCAAGTCGAGACAATTATGGTTACAAGGGGGTGACAAGAACTCAACATTTTTTCACAAGCAAACGATAGCCAGAAAGATAAGGAATAATGTTAGCTCCATCCTAGATGCAGAAGGTGATAGACAAAGCACTCAGGAAGCTATTCGAAGAGTTGCTACAGATCACTTTCTGAACCGACTAACTGAAACAAAGGAAGCAGAGGATTATACAGATTTATTGCAGCATCTCCCAACATGGATAAGCAGGGAAATGAATGACATTTTAAGCAAGGAGATAGATGAGGAGGAAATTAGGAGATCAATCTGGAATCTTCAACCTGATAAAGCCCCGGGACCGGATGGATTTCCCATCTGCTTTTATCGAGAATTCTGGGGAATTATTAAAAAGGACTTGAGAAAAATTCTCAATTGGATCCAACAAAAAGGAAAAATAGGAGGATATACCAATGCTACTCATCTATCACTCATCCCTAAAGAAAACAGGCCATCTTCCTTTGCTCGTTTCAGGCCCATATCACTCTGTAACTCCTCCTATAAAATCTTGACAAAAATCATTGCTACTCGCCTAATGCCTTTGCTCCCTTCTCTCATTTCTGAAAATCAAGGGGGATTCTTAGCCAATAGACAAATAACTGATTCCATTTTACTTGTGCAAGAAGCCATCCATTCGAGTCAAACCAGAAATGAGAAATGGTTTATCCTCAAGCTTGATCTGGCCAATGCATTTGACAGGGTGAGACACTCCTTCCTCTTGGCAGCTTTGGAGAAGATGGGATTTTATGACCACTTTCTAAACCTCATTCGAGCCTACATTTCGGGGCTATGGATCTCCCCTCTTGTAAATGGCAGACTTGGAGAAGCTTTCCAATCCTCCAGAGGCCTCCGACAAGGTTGCCACCTCTCACCTTATCTCTTCATTCTAATGGCTGAATCCTTTAGTAGGGCATTGGACTTCAGCCGGAGGGTTGGCTTAATCACAGGAATAAAATTTGGGGATGGGGTCAAGAACATAAATCATTCACAATTTGCTGATGACACCCTATTGATTGGAGGGGCCTCCACCACAATAGCCAAGTGCTTCAAATCTCTCCTTGACAAATACATGAGCTACTCTGGCGGATTGGTAAATAATTTGAAAAGCTACATATATGGCTGGAACACAACAGTACAGGTGCTTCGCAATATTGCCAACATCTTTGGAGTCACATGCAAGTATGATTGGACTCATTTCTCTTACTTGGGCATGCCTGTAAGTACTGGACCTTTGGGAGCAGAAGTTTGGGACACAGTAGTCGACAAAATGAAAAGAAAAGTGCAGCAGTGGGGATCTATTTGGCTCAACTCAGTTGGTCGCCTCACTCTTCTTAAGTTAGATATATCTTCTCTCCCCCTATATCATTTTTCTCTTCTTCAAGCTCCGGCCCCCTTCCACAACAAAATGGAAATCGTCCTTCGCCAATTCCTATGGTAGGGGGGGGGCATGATAAAAAGAAATTCAACTTGATTAATTGGAAGCAAGTGATCCAGCCCCAAGACTGAGGAGGTCTTGGAATTAGATCTCCTAAATTTCTCAATTTAGCCTTTGGAGATAAAATTGTCTGGAGACTCATTACTGGACTCCCAGCATGGTGGAAAAAAGTTTTGGAAATTAAATACCTCAATTTTCCTAAACAACAGCTTCTTGATTGAGATATTCCCAATAGAGAATCCTCCAAAATTTGGCGATTATGCAAGAGAGCAATTCCACTAATCGCTCAAAATACTTCAAAAATCCCTAAGGGAGGTGCAAGCATCAATATTGGAGCAGACAGAATCATGGGTCAACAGCCAATAAACAAACATGGGGGAGTCCACCCTATCCTTTCTTTTTTGAAAGAACAGGCATTCATTACTTGGACCAGATCTCGCAATGGGATCCTCGCACCCTTCTTTGGTCAGGTTGGGCCTTCCTAGCCATACCCAATAGTCTTAACGCAAGTCTTTTTGTCCTTCAATCCCATTTGCACAGTATAGTCCCTGTCAAAAAGAAAAATCTTGATGGGTTTCGTTGGGACCCATCCGGATCCTCTTATACCATCCAAGATGTTCACCATTATATTTGCAATATCAGCTACCCCATGCCAAGTTGCACCATTGGAAGGTGGTTTGGAAATCTGAGGCAATTCCAAAAATCAAGTTTTTTCTCTGGACCCTCCTCAAAGGGAAAGTCCCCACGACCGAAAATTTTCAAAAGAGGGGAATTAATGGCCCCTTTCGTTGTCCTAATTGCTTAGCTACTGAAGAATCAATGCATCATCTCTTTATTGAATGCCCTTTTGCCATTAACTACTGGAGGAACTTGCCTCATAACAATCAAATCCCATGGAACACCCAAAACACCATAAGAGAAATTCTTTACAAATGGAAAAGAAACTACCCCTGGCAGCACAGGAAAAATAACACAGTGAAGAGAGTTTGGGTTATTCTTCCCCACAATATGTTATGGAATATTTGGCTAGCACGAAATCGGAAGATTTTTAAGGATAAGGACTCGACTGTTAGAAGCCTTTGCACCAAGGCAAGGAGTCTTGCCTTTGAGATCATCTCAGTTAAGAATCTGAGAAGTATAAATGTTAGTGAACTTAGCATAGAAGAACGCATTTTCATTGGACACCTGTTAGAACAAAACACCAGCAATCAGAAGGGAAACGCTGCTAGAAACAGAAACAACAATGTTTCCCCTAACTAGAAGATCAGGCTAAAAGAGGAAGAATTTGCAGGTTGGCTTAAAAACAACAATAGGCATTATCTCTGTTTCGATGGGGCCTCAAATTCAAATCCCAGGGCAGCAGGGGCAGGAGGAGTTATTTTTAATGCTAATGGGGATAACATACTCTCATACGAGTGGGGTCTTGGCCACACTTCCAATAACAGAGTAGAAGCCCTGGCCCTTTACCAAGGTCTTATCCAACTTGGGAAGCTTGGTATAGACACAGTCACGATATTGGGAGACTCGGCGATAGTCGTCAGTGAAATGGTTCAGAATAGGGATCTTCCCAATGCTCTCCTTCCGCATATTATCAGACGGTGCCAAATCTTAAGACACACCATGAAAGATGTGTGCTACTATCATGTTTTGCGATCGCTCAATAAAATTGCCGATAGTCAAGCCAACAAAGCTTGTGCCAGATCATTGGGCTACCTTATTTGCAATGGCGTGGAATCATTTCAGCATATACCATAATGAAGAGACCTCCTGGATCCGAACAACATCTCATCTCATCCAATATGATAGCCTGGTCAAAGATTGTCCTCATTCCGCCTGTGACTAAGATCCGCATAGATCTAAAGAAACAACACCTTTGGTTTCTGCTGCTCCTTTTTCCCGAAGGAACAACAGAAAAGGAATAGCAGAGAAAAATGGAACAGCAGAAAAGGAACAACAGAAAAGGAACAGCAGAAAAGGAACAACAGAAAAAATGGAACAACAGAAAAGGAACAACAGAAAAGAAAAATGCAGCGCCAACAAGTTCGTCAAGCTTGAAGCAAGTCGGCGCCGACGACAAACCTGAAGAGTCCACTGCTTGACACATCAGCCACAGTAATATAGATTGATATGCTTTGTAAATGTTGTTATTTATTACTGCAGTTTGTTAGGATTTACCTTTGGTCTTTGGTTTTTAGAAGCCCAAAAGGCAGGATTAAGGAGGAATTTTGTTTAAGTTGTAACTCCTTCCTCCCTAGCTCTTCTTGGCACCTCAACATTTATTTCAGGAGCTCAGCCTCCCTCTTTTTTTCAAATTTATAAAAGCAACCGAATTTGTCAAAAAAAAAAAATTATGGTTGCCCTACAACATACTAATTTTATTTATATAAAACATTACTAAATTAACAAGGTGAATATTCTCGCCTTTGGGGGGTAGTTCAATTGGAAATCACCATGTAAATGAAGTATTATGTATGAGAAGATCTTGTGTTCAAATCCCCTTGATTCACCTGTGCATGTGAAAGGGGCATACATACACACCCATAATGTGTAGTGGTAGCAGTTGAAGTCGACCCTGTGTTGCACGAGCACAAGACTGACCTAGTTGCCAATTCCTCTAGATATAGATATAAAAAAAAAAAAAAAGACAAATTGAATGTTCTAAAAATAATTTTCCCCTTTTTATATTTTATTATTTTTTAACTTTTATCAACCTATTTTCTTTTAAAATAAATAGAATAATCATATAAATTTTTTAAAAAGTTATTGAAAATATTTTTAAGGAATCCGTTGTAGTGGATACAACCACCCTCCAAAATTTTGCCTATGCTTTGATTTTGGAGCCTTCCTTCTTATCCATAGGAGATTATCTTGTACTATTTTCAAGTATTCATGTTTTGTATAAGACTTATCTTTTTCATTTGTGCTTTGTGTTTTCTTGATTCCACACTTAATTGATATTTCTAACTCTGTTGGACACCTAATCCTAAATGGGTTAGTGTGGAAGCAGAATAGACCAAAGCAGTCCAAGAGACCTTGGGATGTGAATCCCAACAGTCACATATTGTACTATAAATGTATATCTGATGTTAATAAAAAAATGTACTCACATGATTTATCTTTCCTATTCTATGTTTCCCATGTGTGTTTAACATGGTATCAGAGCGGGCGTATTCCTGTCCTGTATAATTAATTTGAGCCATTTGTTTATGGCCTTTCTGTGCAGTGTATTTCTGCCATATTCCTTTATACAGACCTGTGCATTGTCTGCCATATTCACTTGAACGTATGAAACGTTCCTCTCTCTGCCTCTGCCAGCGCTCTCTCCTCTAGTGTAATTGCATTTGTTGGTTAATGCCTCTGCCTTTGCCAGTGCTCTGTCCTCAAACGGCTATGTTAATCTGCCACACCTGCTCTAATACAGTCCGGCCTGCGCCTTGCTCTTCTGTTGCGCTGTCATCCTGACCTGATTTGAAACGTTTGCACTGTCCTTGTACCTGCGCTCTGGGCCTGACACGGTATCTCTGCGCTTGTCAGCTATGCATTTTATGTATTCTCCCATGAAAAAATGCAAAAACGCTTCTGCCATTATTCTTTGTGGTATCAGTTCATCGAATCACTGCACCTCATTATAACCTGTTAGTGAGTAGAGCGACGATTATTTCTCATATTCTAAGTTGCATCACCAAAACTCTCCGCTGGAATTGCGCACTTGTTGATTGCTCAACTAAAGTCAAAATTTTACCTAAATTCTAGTGAAACCCACAATACAACATTGATTAAAACTGGAGGCATTCTCTACGCATTGAATGCCGTGTTGGTTTGGTATGTGGGATTTTGGGGCATTTCTATGCCTTGTAGCTCCTCTGTTGCATTAAGTCTGTCGCTTGCTACACATTGGTATCAACCCCTCTGTTGTATTAAATTCATTGCCTGCTACACAACCCAATCGATTTCGAATATGTAATGCTCTCCCTAATGTCTATGCCTGACATATCGGTTTGGTTACAGTTTGGGTAGCAGCGTATTCTTTGGGCTTTGTTATTATCTTCAAATCTATTAAAGCAAAGGACATCGATGTTGATATAATGAAAGAGAAGTTGCTTCGTAGTTTTTTGAGAATTTGAATAAGAAACTTCGTCTGTAAAAACCATTTTCTTCTTTCTTCATATTAATGGCATGCAGAAAGTTCAACTCCTCATCGTGTGGACCAGTTGGATCTGACTAGAGAAAGTGAAGTTGATCGCCTCGTCAAAAGGCTATGAACTGAAGCTGCCCACAAATTCTGGCATTGTTCACGTGTTGTCAAATTCTCGGGAGAGATTGTTCTCATTCCTGTTCTACCATATCGAGATTTCTGCTCAACATCACCAAATGCAACGACGCTGTGCTGTTCGAAGAATGATGGCAGTCTCATGAAATCTCATTAATTCTTTGAAAGTCGTTGTAGAAGTCTTATGTATGAAGATTGATTGTGTTGGAGAAATTCCTGCATATACTTCTCTTGGAACCTACAGTGCGTCGAACGTTGTGTTACTCCTGTGTGTTGAATTGAAAACCGTGTAATGGGCTGAAGAATTGTGCAGTGAAGACCGGAATGCTACATTTTAAAACTGATATGTGTTGATTGGTTTGTTGAATGCCGCTCTGTTGCTTTCAATGGTGCATACAAGAACCTTCACGTGCTTATGAGAATATTGAAGTCCTGGTATCGATATTGAATGGTAACATTTGAATGCGTTTGAACGTTGTCCATATCTGTTGAATATTAGCGCTGTGCGTTTGAATAGTGTTGAATATTATGCTGCGGCTGTATGCTGTGCATTGAATGGTATTAACGCTGTGGGTTTATACATATGCCCGTCCAAAATTTGTATATGCGTTGAACTAAGCTGGTATATGCGTTGAAATGGATACAGTAGCTATCGGGTGGCCTGTTATATCAAAGTTTGTCTATGCATTGTTCAAATTTTATATGTCATGTGCTTGACATGGTATCTATGTTGAATGCGTTTGAATAATAACATTTGAATCGCTTCAAATCATAGCTGTTCAAAGCTTGAAGCCGTTGAAGCCATATAAACCTACATCAATTTTGGATGCCTTGAATTGTGCACTGGAATCGTTTCATTATGTTGCGAGTTGTTTTTAAACGGTGGTGCATTGAACTGAAGAATACCTCAATACTAGTGTTGAATGGCCTGCATATGCGTTGGTGATTTTTTTAATGGTCGTATTGAAATCCGTGAATAATAAAAATTATGTGGTATATGAATGAACGCTGAAGTAGATCAGAGTTCCAGGAGCCGAGCAGAATCACTGGAACACCTGGTGCTCTTCCACTTTGCATTCTACTGAACTCCGATGGAATTCGACCATCAGTGTTACACATTCCTTGAGGTCTATTTCAGAGTAGCCTGAATGGCTTTTAAGTACATCATTCCAGAGCGGCTTCCTTTCCAAAGTGCATTGAGCAGTGTAGACTGCAGCAGCAGCAAGCATTGATGGAGGGAACTTTATCATCACATATTCCATCAAGCTCAGTTCCATAAAGAAGAATACCAAATTTGCCATCTCTCCGTCAGAGTCTGCAACCTTGAGGAACCAGACAAGGAATACATATGGGGTTGGGACTGTGAGGTGAAATTTCAGTTTGTTGAGCATTGTCTTTTCCATAAAGCAGTACATGTTTCCTCTCAAAATTTGTTTCTAAGATTGCGAGAAATTCATCTATCTCCGGAGCCCAAATTTCCTCGTACTTGGAAGCTAGAAGCAGTGCAGTAGCACCTACTAATTGACAGTCGCTCCTTGATATATATTGAATAGAAAGATATCTATCAAGAATATTTGTAGTTAGATACAAAATATGTTGTATTGAATGCATCGAAAATTGTGATTAATGCTGCCTGACGTTGAAGCTGCTGTTTTAAATAAGTTCGTATGAGGCCTGAATGGTATACAATCCAATGGTATGGTGATTGGTTTCAAATACACTTTGAATAGTTCGAATTCCATTTGCAACCGAGATTCTGTGCTTCTGTTCCTATAGTTGGATCCGATTTGATTGCTGGTGCCATTCATGTGTTTAATGCTTTGCTGAGGTTGACCGCTGTAAATTACAGTTCAAAGAATGCCCATGACATGGTGTTATAATTATTGAAGTTTTGATAACCATCATTTCTGAAGGAGTACTTGAAGGATCCAAACAAGTTTGCAGTTGCTGCTGCCCCAGTTGTGGAACTGCATTTAAAACTCATTATAGTTTCTGTTCCTTGATTCATTTGCTGCACATTTACAAAGGATTTTTCTGTGTCTTTGTACTGTGAGTGGTGTTACTTTTACTCATTGGGTCATAGTTGTAATCAGTCTTTTAAAGGGGTGTAATTTTGACAATGAAGAATATGCCTCGAATTACTGAAATATTAGAGTTCTTAAAAACTTTGATATATTCCTCTAATCATGAAACATTCCAAATCAGCAAAGGCTCTCTCTCAGAAATTCAGACATGTCTACAATATGCGCAAGAGAAAATTGATTTTTTGCAGCTTGAAACACAGCTACAGCAAGAAGAATTAAAACGAAGGAGTCATTCTGAACCTGTTTCTGTTCAGAACAATGAAGCAGACTCCCATAAACAACAAGTCAATATTGTTCAAGTTCATTCAGATCCAGTACCCGATAAAGCAACAATTGTACATGCAGATGCAGAAACTCAGTCTGCACTTCCCAAGCCCATCATCAGACCTTGGGAACAGCTTGTCCACAACAAGCACAGAACTGGTCTTGGATATGACAAGGACTTGTCCTTTCATATTCCAGACTATGCCAAGCCCATTCAGTTTCAAAGTGTTGGATTCATTCATGACAATTCACCTGCTCTTCATGACAGTTCAGCTTCAGCTATTCCAGATTCTGCCCCTCTTCCACAGCAACAACAACAACAACAACAGATCGTAAAATGCCAACACTGTGACCGAGTTGGCCATTTGAAAGATCACTGTTTTGATCTTCATCCATGTAAGCATTGTCATAAAACCAACCATTCTTCACACAGATGCTTCAGAAATAAACGTCCTGCAAGAACAAAGATTCATCTTGGATGGATCGCTTCTTGGCAATGGGCATCAACAGCCAAGAAGATATTCCAAACACATGTCAGAACTTGTTCCAGAGTATTGAACAGTCTTGCAGTTGAGTTTTCTCCATCTTCTCACCTTGTACCTTACAGGGGGGGAATGATGGTCATCTACAAGATTCAAAGCCACATCAAGCGAGCCTGAGCCACAACCTGCCACACCAGTTTTAGAGTTGTAGCCAACGACAAAGATGCCCCTGAACATGCCTTCAGTTGGCAATCTGGGACACTTCCTCTAGCAGAAGACTTCAGCTTCTTGCCAGTTTCAGAAGCATTCCAGGAACACAATTGAGAACACTTCCTCTAGCAGAAGACTCCAGCTTCTTGCCAGTTTTGGAAGAGTTCCAGGAATTGCATTAAGCATTCCAGAGTTGTTGGTCATCCTTAAACCATCACAGGTTGAGACTTCCCTTTTCAGGTTGAAGTTTTACCTTTTATGCGGGGTGAGACCTCCCTTTATTGGTTGAAGGTTTCCCTCTTTAAAACAATAGGATCACTTCCTCTAGCAGAAGACTTCAGTTTCTTGCCAGTTTTGGAAGAGTTCCAGGAACTGAACTAAGCGTTCCAGTGTTGGTGGTCATCCTTAAACCACTGCCCTTTATACCAACATTTCATAGAGCACATTCAGCCTAGTGTTGCCATGCATTTTTTGCACATTTTGTATTACAGCTCTCTTCTTGGACTCATACATAACCCTTCGGATTAAGGGGGGGAATGTTGGACACCTAATCCTAAATGGGTTAGTGTGGAAGCCGAATAGACCAAAGCAATCCAAGAGACCTTGGGATGTGAATCCCAACGGTCACATATTGTACTATAAATGTATATCTGATGTTAATAAAAAAATGTGCTCACATGATTTATCTTTCCTATTCTATGTTTCCCATGTGTGTTTAACAAACTCACAAGCTAACCTCATGACTTGGTCACACAAAATTTATGGGTTTGCCTCCAAAAACTATGCAATCCTCGAGGGAAAGTAGCCTTGATGATTGGAATTGTGTAGTTTAGACTAGCAGTCAGCCTTGAGCTCAGAAACTATGTAGTCAAAGAAGACAACCCAACACCGAGCCCAAAAACTGTGCAATACCTCACTGAGTTCAGAAACTGTGCAGTGCACTGAGCCAGAAAGTTTCCCAATTCCCTAGAATTGCACAATCTTTCTTGGCAGTGTGCATGGAAAGTTTCCCTGAAAAAGGAGAAAAATAAAAAGAAAAAAACATCCCTAAAGAATAGGGATCCATTATTATTATCTCGAAGGAAAAACACTCGCTATTTTTAGAAGCTTCTGCCAAGTGTCATTTTCCCCTTGATTTTAGGCATGCATGTCATAAATCCTAATTCACTCAAATCTATTTAATCGATGCCTCTAGAGCTCATTTGCACATTCGATCTTGGATCTCTAGCATTATTGCGGAGATCATGTTAGAGGATCCAAAATATATCAACTATAGTTTAATTATTTAGAGTCTAATTATCTAGAATATTTAATTATATATTGGAGACATTTTAGAATAGTTAATTGTTGTAAAAGATATGACATCTAGAAAAGTGTCGTTTCTTAGGAAATAATTTAGGAAAATATTAGGAGTGTTGTTATGAGATAATTAAATGTAAATAGACATATGTAAATGAAATAAGTGATTCATAACAAAATTAGTTTAGGGCACAAGCTTATTTAAAGCTCGTTTCTCTCCATTTGCATGAGGGTTGAGTGATTGTGTGTAATCTTGTTAGGTCCTTATACTACTAGTGTAACCCCTTATTGTATTATTGTGACCCTATAGTGCCCATGTTGTTATTATTATGCTCCATAGAAGCCCACTATTGTTATTGTTGTGCCCCAACAATATTATTGTTATGTAGGCTTTTATTGTATTGGGACCCCTTAGACTCCTATATATAGAAAGAAGGTCTTGTCATTTGTATCATCCAAGAATTGTTCATTTGTGTAATGTAAAGGAAATTTCCCCCTCGAAGAGGCTAATTTTTAAGTCGTCGATCTATATTTTCTATCTTTTTGTGAGTTAGTTTCATAACATTTGGTATCAGAGCTTTGGATTCTAAGGTTTCGCTTCTCCAAACAGATCATCGTGGATTTCAATATAACGTTTTATCTACGAAGTTTTAGAAGTTAAAAAAAAATCCATTTGAGCCAAAATCTTTCTTAACCTCAGGTCTGAAGTTTAAACCTTGTCTCGCTATATTTTTGGAGATATGATCTGAGTAAGTTAGGGTTTTAGCAAGCTCCATAATTCCATCATAAACAGGTCATCGTGGAATTTTCGCTATAATTTTTTTCTACGAAGGTTCAAACTCTGAAATTAAAAACAATTTGAGTTGAAATCTTGATGACGCTTGGGTGCAAATTTCATATCTTGTTTCGCTATATTTTCGGAGATATGGTCCAAGACATTTAGGGTTTTTGTAGGCTCCCGAATTACATCCCAAATAGGTGACCTGGGAAAACTCGTCATAACTTTTTCTCTGAGAATTAGATTAAAATTTCATCAATAGTTATAGAAATAGAAAGGCTTGTAGTTTTTTGTATATCGGTTTTAGGTCCTAAGGTCAAAACAGTGACACATGGCACTTCGTACAAGTTCTCTCTATTGAACGAGTCTATAATCAGGTCATCGTGGGAGATTTAGCATAACGCTTCCTTAGAGAATCCAATCTTGATCAGACTTGTGAGGTTGGAAAGAGGACTTAGAGAGCTACCACATGACACAATTTTAGACCTTGGAGATTCGAAATTATAGAGATACAACATATTCAATATCGAGCTCTTATAAAGTGAAAAAATGTGTGTATTTTTTTTAACGTTTTGCATAAGTTTGGTTGAAAACTTAGTTTGAAGGAATTCAAAGCACATGAAAGCTAAGATGGATGGTATAGAAGAAAAACTTAAAGGAAACATGGAAGATTTGAGGGCAGATTTGACAAAGTTGCTACAAGAAATGCTTACTATGGTGAAAGGGTAGTAAAGGAAACTCATGATGAGAACAAAATAAATGTTAATCATGATTTCATAGAATTTAACGTTAGATTGAAGACCCACCTGTTCCAAAGATAAATATGAGAAAGTTTGATGGCAAGGATTCTGTAACATGGATACTACAGATGGAGCAATATTTCGATCTCCATAATGTGAAAAGCACACAAAAGGTATGCATTGCAACTTTATATTTGGAACCAAATCAATTTGTATGGTATCAATGGCTTTGCTCTTGTAAACAATTTGTCACTTAGAAATTTTTTACAGAAGAAATGATAGAACATTATGATGATACAAAAAGCAACACATTTTTTAGCCAATTGATAAATCTCAAACAAAAGGGTTCAATGATGGAACACATTGAGGACTTCCAAAAATTGAATATAAGGGTAAAAGATATTCCAAAGGAGCATATGATTGATGTGTTCATAGAGACTTTAAAGAATAACATCCAACATGAGGTTCGCCTTGGAAAGCCTGATTCATTGAAGAAGGCATTTAGGTTGGAAAGAAAAATGGAAAGCAAAATTATGGCAATAAGAAAACCTACCACTCACAACTATAAAGATAGAAGTGTTGTTTATCCTAGCCTTTCACCACCTACAAGGCTGACACCACAACAATTGGAAGAAAAAAGAGCAAAAGGGATTTGTTACAATTGTGATAGAAAATACACTAATGGTCATAAGTGTGCTGAGAAGAAATTAATTTACATAGGTCGGGAAGATGAGCAAGAAAATGAACCAAAAACGTCAAAAGAAGAGTATATACACCAGGAACCAATCCCAGAGAAAAAAGAAATGAATCAGGTCATATCTTGTAATGCATTGATAGGAATGACCACTCTTCAAACTCTCAAGATAGAAGGGCATATCAAAAAGAAAAAGGTAATAGTGTTGATTGATTCGGTTAGTACCCATAATTTTATTCATTATAAGATAGCCAAGGAATTAAATTTCTTCCTATATCCAGCACCAGAGTGTCAAGTAATGGTTGCAAATGGAGGAACCATAAATTTCTCTGGAAAGTGCCATAATATCAAGTTATCCATGGGAGAATATGTCTTGAATAGTCCAATTTTTTCCATTACAATGGGTGGTGCAGATGTTGTACTAGGAGTCAAATGGATACAATATTTGGGTCAATAGCTTTTAATTTTCAAGAAATTTTCTTGAAATTTTTTTGGGAAGGAAAGGAAGTTGAATTAAGGGGTATCGAAGGGAAACCGATAAAAATGATGAGCTCTAACAACATGAAAAAGCTTCTAAAGAAAAAACAACGGGACGTAACTGCAGAATTATGTTCACTAGTGGTTCCCACATCAAAATCATCTATTTCTCCAGATCTCGAAAACATTTTGGACGATCATTCTATGGTATTTGAGACTCCAAAAGGCCTCCCACTTGTTCGTGATCATGATCATGATCATGCTATTTATTTGATCCCAGGAAGTGTTCCCCCAAACATCAGGCTTTAGAAATATCCATATGCCCAAAAGAATGAAATTGAATGTATGGTTGCGTAAATGTTAGAGGTTGGTATAATTCAACCTAGTCAAGGTTCTTTCTTTGCTTCAATGGTATTGATACACAAGAAGGATCGATCATGGCGCATTTGTTTGGATTATAGGGAGTACAACAAGCTTACTATTAAAGATAAATTTCCCATTCCTATCATTGATGAATTATTGGATGAATTACATGGAGCAGTTTACTTCACCAAGTTGGATCTTCGTTTAGGATATCATCAAATCAGAATGAAGACTGAAGACATTCCAAAAACAACATTTAGAACTCATGAGGGTCATTATGAATTTTTGGTAATGCCATTTGGCCTTACCAATGCACCTTCTACATTTCAAGGGTTAATAAATTCTATTTTCAACCCCTTCTTTAGAAAATTTGTGTTAGTATTTTTTGATGATATACTAATCTACAACAAGTCTTGGAAGGATCATGTTCAGCATGTTGATAGGGGGGTCAAACTATTGGAGAAGAAACAATTATATGAAAAAAATTCCAAATGTTTCTTTGGAGTACAAGAGGTAGAATATTTGGGTACTCAGTTAGTTCATAGCTCATCATATCATCCTCAATCTGATGGGCAAACTGAGATAGTAAACAAATGTTTGGAAGGATATATTTGTTTCTTTGTATGTGATAAATGGACACAATGGGTCAAGTGGTTGTCTTTGGCTGAATGCTGGTATAACACTTTCTTTCATACTGCAGCAAAAATGACCCCACTTATGACACTTTATGGATGTCATCCACCATCCATCACATCATCTTTAAAAGAAAATTCTAAGGTTCAAGCAATGGAAGATCACATTGAGCATCCACAACAAGTTCTCAAACTCTTAAAGGGTAACCTCATTTTGACGAAGAATAGAATGAAACAACAGGCATATCAACATTGCAGCGAAATAAGTTTTGATGTCAGTGACCGGGTATTTCTACGACTACAACCATACAAACAAATGTCCCTCAAGTAAGCTAAGAAGGATAATAAATTATCACCAAAGTATTATAGTCCGTACAAGGTGTTACAAAAGATTGGTACTATCGCATACAAATTGGAGCTTCTTGCATCTTCTTGAGTGCACCTAGTTTTCCATATTTCATGCTTAAAGAAGGTTATAGGTGAGAATATCTCAGTTCAAACAATATTTCGAGAACTTGACGAGGAAGGAAAAATCATATTGGAACTAGAAGCAGTCACGAAAACAAGAAAACAATAGCTATGAAATCGATTAATTTTAGAGTATCTCATCTAGTAGTAGAACTTACCCGCTGAACATTCCACATGAGAGGATGAGAATTTTATACAGAAGCATCTAGAACTACTCAAGCATTGAGGACAACACTTTTTGAAGGAGAGGGGCATGTTAGGTCCCTATACTACTAGTGTAACCCCTTATTGTTATTAGTGCAACCCCCTTATTATATTATTGTACCCATATAGTCCCCATGTTGTTATTATTATGCCCCATAGAAGCCCACTATTGTTATTGTTGTGCCCCTACAATATTATTGTTATGTAGGTTTCAATTATATTGGGACCGCTTAGAGTCCTATATATAGAAATAAGGTCTTGTCATTTATATCATCCAAGTATTGTTTATTTGTATAATGTAAAGGAGGTTTCCCTTTCAAAGAGGCTGATTTTGAAGTCGTTGATCTATCTTTTCTATCTTTTTGTGAGTTGGTTTCATATATTGGAGACATTTCAGAATAGTTAATTGTTGTAAAAGATATGTCATCTAGAATGGTGTCATTTCTTAAGTACTAATTTAGGAAAATAGTTGGGAGTGTTGTTATGAGAGCATTGAATGTAAATGGATACATGTAAATGAAATAAGTGATCCATAACAAAATTAGTGTAGGACAGAAGCTTATTTAAAGCTCATTTCTCTCCATTTGCAAGAGGGCTGAGTGATTGTGTGTAAGCTCTTGCAAATTTTTATGTAATTTTCTTTTCCTTATTAATAAAATTTGTGTCTAAGGACATTTATGCTATTATTGTGGCATCAGAGCTTCAATTATGCAGATGGTGTGAAGAGGAGATTCCAGCTCTGCAGGCTCTTGGAAAGCTTCATCAATTTGTTCAGTGATTGAATGGTATAAAAAAACACAATTTTATTAAGGAAAAGAAATCTTATTGTTTGAATCAGTTATAGTTTCATTTTTTTATTAATAATTATTAAAATTATTAGTAAAAATGGGTGTTTTTGACTATGTATCAAAAGATTTTTTTAAATCCCCATTTTTGACATTATTATCCTCTTGCAACTTTTTATGTAATTTTCTTTTCCCTATTAATACAATTTGTGTGTCTCAAAACACTTATGTTATTATTGTGGTATCAGAGCTTCAATGATGCAAATGGTGTGAAGAGGAGATTTCAACTTTGCAGGGTCTTTGAAAGTTTCATCAATTTGTTTCAATAATTGAATGGTATAAAAAAAATCCCAATTTTATTAAAGAAAAGAAATATTATTTTTTGAACCTTTTACACTTTCATTTTTTTATTAATAATTATTAAAATTATTAATAAAAAAAAAAGTGTTTTTGACTATGTATTAATTTTTTATTTTTTATTTTTAAGTCCCCATTTTGGGCATTATTATTCTCTTTGTTTTAACCATTCTCCATGTCCATGTCAATCGCCCTCATGAGTTTACTCTAGAGGAAATCATTGTTACCGCCATGGTTATTTCACAAGCAGCAATCACGCAAAGTTATTATCTCTTAGCCAGAAATGGCTATGAAGAGTTCCCGGTGCAGAAATCTTCCTCCTGCTAGAGAATAGATTTAGAGTGCCAGGGATCATAGTACCCAGACTTCTGCAAGTCTATAATCTCTGCGTGAAAGTGCTGAAAAAAACCAGCCTAAGAGTGAATGAGCTCCAACGTGGGAGACCAGTGAAATAACTAGCATGAGTAGTTGCGGGACACCCGTGAAAGAACCAACGTGAGGAGTTGCATGCATTAATGAGGACATGCTTACTATTTTTGTGTTGCAACAGTTGTTTAAAAGTATCCTACGAATTATTTTTTTATGGTGCATGTTTTGAAATCAAAGTCTAAAATTTATATACCTTTTCAAAAATTCATATATAGTTATCTCACTTTTTTGAGTGACGTTATAAAAGGTTTTTAAGGAAAGTTTAAAAAAGAATTAGAAAGTAACATGAGAAGATTTGCTTTGTAATTTTAAGATAAGGAGTGTTTGTAATTCTTTAGGTAATGGAGTGATAAGGTGTTTAATGGAGGGATAAGTTATTATTTTTAAATTTATAATATTTTGGGAGTAATAAGTGATATGTGGAGTGACAAGTTGTTTTTTTTATATTTTAGAATAATAAGGTGTAATGGTTTTTTTTTTGTAGATTTGGAGTGATAAGTTGTGATTTTGTAATTTCGAGCAGTAAGATGTAATTTTTTTTTTTAGGGAAACAAACTATAATTCAAAGTAACTTTTACTTTGAGGTTGTTAGAGTCAAAGACGTCAAAATTGCAAGACTATTGTAAAAAGTCAAATTATAAAAATTTCATTGTAAAATTTCAGAGAAGTTGAATAAAGCCAAGTGCAAAGCCCAGTCACTTTTCTTTCCAAATGACTATATGAGGTTCAAGGCCAAGCCTCAATAGATCATTTTTTTATGTGTTGTTGTGTGTGGTGTGTTGTCCATCTTTTCTTGTGGTGCATGATCCATCTTGTTGCATACATTTACTTTTACAATGCCCAAGCTAGTAAATTTATTTTCTAAATCTGACAATCTCGAAGGCTCAAAGAATTACAAGACATGGAAAAGGCACATAGAAAGTACTTTGATTTACAATGAACTTTGGCAAGATGGATGTGATGGTGATGTTATATCAAATAAACCTACTGTTAGAAAATTATATATTACAGAGCAATTGAACACATAAAATATATTGCAGAAATATAACACAAAAAACACATAAAACAAGAGAGACATAGATATACGTGGTTCACCCAATTTGGGCTACGTCCACGAAGAAATAGCCAGTCCTTCCTTTTATATTATCTTGCAAACTGGAGAGATACAACCTACAGTAGATCTGCTATAATTCTCTCTTTGCTCTCACACAATCTCTTATCTCTTTCTCACTCAGAATACAGATCTACATAGATGCAATACAATTCCCTCATATATAGCGAGGGGTTTCTTTCTAGGGCAAAAAACCCTAAATTAAACATAATTTCTACCATCAGTCTTCGCCTAATGAACGACCTGGATTGACTACGAAATTACAACATTTTACAAGGCAATTTTACATCTATTTTTTAGCTTCGGAGGTGCTACCCCCGATCCCCTACTGGGGGGGCTCCCAAAGATCGCAGCCCCCCTCCCCCCTAGACCCCCCTTGCAAGCGGTGTTGCCACCACATTAAAAACTGGGGTCCAATGTGGTGATACCTCTGAATAAAGAAGATAATCAGGGTCGACACCAAACACCTAAAAATGCAGACTCACTAGCTAAATGGGAGATCAAAAATGCCGAAGCATTAGCATTAATTAAATCTTCAGTTAATGATGAAATGTATGTTCACATTGAAAATGATTCTGTTGCATGGTCTGCTTGGAGAAAATTTAAAGATTTATTTGATACACAACCTGAATATAAGAAAGTTGATCTTCAATTGAAGTTGCTTCAACATAAATTAACAGAAGGGGGAGATGTACTTGAATACATACATTTCCAAGCTTAAGAACATTAAGCAGGAAATAGTAAAGACTAGATTTCAACGAGTGAATGATAGTTTCATGCTATTTTGATTGTTGGTTTGCCTTCTTCATATACACATTTCTTGGAAACTTTACAAGTAACTGGAAAGCTAGAGAAGTTAAAATTTGATGAATTAAGTGAAATGCTAGCTGAACATGACAAATCTTTTGGTAAGAAGAAACAAGTTGGAGAAGATATCTTCTTTACAAAAGCTAGCACTAGTAAATCTTCATGATCCGGATTTAAACAGGAACACAACAAATTATAGATATAACCATACATACAGAGATGCAACAAAAATAATACTTCATTTCATTACTGTAAACTACTGAAATATGCTTAGAAACACAAATGGAAATAAACTAGCTAGGGCGATGGTAGCTTATTTTTGAGAAGAGATGTGTCAACTACATGCCTCTAAAATGTGTTACGATGAGGCTCAAGGGCCTTTTTATTATTGAAAAATAAGAGAAAGCCCTAAACAACCAAAACCTTAACCCAAGGAGATGTAACACCAAGAGTTTATGGGCCCCGTTGGGGTGAGTTGGACAACCAACTTCTTGGGGTTGTGACTTGGTCATATTATCTTCGTTTGACGCGCATGATAACCCATTGGAAATATCTTTCCAATGACTATGACAGAAAAGATGAATTTAGATAATTAGTTGCTCCTGTTATATTTCCAAAAAAACATCGTTTAGGGCCTCAAAACGGTTCCAAAAGTTTAGGACCCGAAAAAATGCTAAAAATAGTAAACTATGCTACAATTAAGGAAACTAAAAAATTGAAAGAAACAATGGTGGGGGTCCAACTAAAATTGGTGGGTGGACACCAATATCCACCTGGATCATTCCTCCCCCCTTATGAAGCAATGGTACCCATTGCCTTGAGTTCCTCCATGAGATGAGGAAACTTCTATTGAACTTGGTCCCTAGTGAACCACTTTCCCTGGTGAAGGAGTTAGCCTGCTTTGACAGCTCGATACGGTTGGATTTGCTGCTGGCGAGTGTGCTTGATCTGTGTGTCCATGATCTGATCAGTTGCAGCTTGTTCCATGAAATCTAGATTTAACTCTATTGGTGTGAGCTGTTCTGCAATGTTGGAAGTGTCTAGTAATGGTGGAAAGTATGGCCGAAGGCGGTCCACATTGAACATTGGGTGAAGGTCAAGGAATGGGGGAATGCTGAGCTCAAATGCATTGTCTCCCACAGCCTTGGTAATGGTGTAAGACCATATCAGAGTGGTGTGAGTTTCTGATAGGCTTTAGTAAGGCGTTCCTTTTGCAAATGCAACCAGACTTTGTTGCCCACCTGAAACTTGTGTGGCACCTGATGTTGATCATGTTGCTGCTTGTACTTGGAATTTGATTTCTCCAGAATGTTGTGGACCTACTGGCGGATATGTTGGATGTGCTCAATGAAGTTGTTTGCCTTATTTGTTTTGGATTGGACATGAGCCAAATCTGCCTGAGTAGTTGCAAATGGCATGGCCACATTAATGGGACATAGTGGCTGGAATCCCAAGCCCACCTAAAAAGGGTTGTGGCCAATCGAGTTGTGGAGAGCCCGGTTATAGCTGTGTTGAACATAAGGGAGGATCTCATCCCATGTTTGTGGATGCTTTGAGTTGTACATGTGCAGAATGTGTACGATCATCTTGTTGATAACCTCTGTCTGGCCATCAGTTTGGGGATGGAAGGCTGTGGACTTAGTGAGTTCGGTGTCTAGCATCGACCAAAGAATGAACCAAAATGTACTAAGGAACCTGCTGTCCCGATCTGAGATGATAGACTGGGGGATCCCAAAGTGTACCCACACTCGTTCAAAGAAGAGTTTAGTAGTGGATTCTGTTGTGATATTCTTCTTGTAGGCTGCCATAATGGCCATCTCTGAGAACCTGTCGACAACCACAAAAACACAGTCATTTCCATGTTTAGTAGAAGGAAGGCCCAACATGTAATCCATGGAGATGGATTCCCAAGGGCGACTAGGGGTTGGCAGTAGGGTATAGAGGCCTTTCTTCTTGATGGTCGGTTTGGCAATGGTGCAAGATTTGATGTACTTCCCGAAATCCTGTCGAAGATTCGGCCAATAAAAATACTTCTGCAGTACTGCCACCATTTTCTTGACCTTGAAATGCCCAATAGCCCAACTGTAGTGTGCTTCCCAAATCATCTTGGCACGCTCACTTGAAGGAACACAAAGGTGACCCAGGTGGCATAGGGCATCCTGGAGGTGAAAATCTAGAACATGCTGACCCTCTAAGAGTGTCTGGTATGTGTGGCCTAATTTTGAGTAGCTTTTGTAGAGAAGTGGCCAATCCGAAGTTTCGTGCCCACAAGAGTTGAGCACGCTGGTTAACACTATTATCGGTGGTCGACCGAGGCAATCTGCAACATTATTGGCGTTGCCCTTGTTATACTTGATATTCAAATGGAACTGCTACAGGTATGTGGAGCACTTCTGATGACGATCATTCTGTAATTTCCCTTGGGTCTGTATGAACTGCAGGGGCCGGTGGTCTGTGTGGATGACCGTTTCCTTCCCCAAAATGTAATGCTTCCATTGTCAGCGGGCTTGCACAATGGAATACATCTCTTTATCATAAGTGGGATACTTCCATACTGTGTCTGAAAGTGTCTCATTGTGATAAGCCACTGGATGCCTATGTTGAGTAAAGACTGCCCTAATAGCATAGTCAGAGGCATCTGTCTCGATCTCAAATGGTTGTTGCAATTCTGGTAATGCGAGCACTGGTGCCGAGTAGAGGCAAAGTTTCAACTCTATGAATGCCTTCTGTTGAGATTCAGACCAAAAGAATTTTACTTTCGCTCCTCCCTTGGTGACTTGACTCAAGGAACAAGTGATATGATAAAATCCCAACACGAACCTGTGGTAGAAGTTGGCAAAACCTAGAAAGCTGCAGAGCTCTTTTAGAGTGGTTGGAGATGGCCAATCTCGAATGACTTGGATCTTTGTTGGATCCACATGCACCCCCCATTCATCAATAACGTATCCCAGATACTAAACCCGTGTCATGCCAAAAGTGCATTTCTCCAAATTGGCACATAACCTGTGTTGCCACAATGTTTGGAGAACCTGTTGGATGTGGTGGAGGTACTCTTCCCAACTCTGGTTGAAGATCAAGATGTCATCCAAGTATACCACTACAAATGAGTTGGTGAATGGACACAAGATGTCATCCATTAGCCTCATGAAGGTTGCAGGAGCATTCGTCAACCCGAAAGGCATAACCAACCATTTGAAAAGGCCCTTGGCTTTGAAGGCAGTCTTCCACACATCGAAGGGTTTGATTGGTCCCTGGTGATATCCTAACTTCAAATTGATCTTGCTGAAATATTTTTCCCCCTTCAGTTGGTTTAGGAGGTCATCAATTTGTGGGATCGGGTACCTATTCCGGACAATGATCTTGTTCAGCACCCGATAATCAATACAGAGTCTCCAAATCCAATCCTTCTTCTGTACCAACACGATCGGGCTCTCACAGGGTGATGAACTCGGATGGATGTGAACTTTCTGTAGTAGCTCTTAAATCTACCTCTTTATTTCATCGTTCTCCAGAACGGAGTGCTGATAGATTGGTCCATTGGGCAGCGGTGCACCTGGGGTCAGATCGGTGGAGTGCTTGACCTGACAGTGCAAAGGAACCCCTGTGGTGGAGGTGAATATGTCCTCGTACTCCTCCATGACCTTGTCCATCTGTAGTTGTTGTGCAGAGAGGCCCTATAGAGAGGTCGTGGCCATTGTCTTCTTCTTTCCTTGAGGGTGTATCATCTGGAAAACAAATTTCCCAGTTTTGGAAATGAGCTTACTACATTGTTTTTTAGTAACCAAAGAGATGGTGGTAGGTGGTGGTACCTCCAGTATCCTGTACAACTTATTTCCAAAAGTAAAAATAACAACACGAGGCCTTGATTCATACACAACGTGTCGCTTCCACAAGTATGGTTGGTCTAATAATACATCATAAACATCAAGGGGAGCAACGTCACACAATACCTCATCCGTGAAGGGCTTGATGTTGTATGGAAGGTGACACTGCTGGCTCATGCGAAGATCTCATCCTTGGTGAAGCCCCTTGATGGTGTATGGTTGTGGATGTGCTATGGTCGGTAAGCCCAGTCTCTTCATGACCTCTATCGAAATGAGGTTCTTTTGGCTCCCACTGTCAACAATAACTGTAGCGGGGAGCCCTTTACCCACATTTGGGAGTGGAAGAGATGCTCCTCCTCCTATGGATCTTTGGGTTCCTCCTTCTGGATCTTTGTGGTGGCAATGATGGCATTGGGCTCTGCATCGATACTCTGCTTCCCTTTGTCATTCCCCTTGTTGGGTTCTAACTCAGAGACGGAACATGTGTCTAATTCTGAAACCTTTAGCTCAGCCACCAGTGACTGCTTGGCCCGACACTCACTTGTGTTGTGAGTGGAGCTCTTATGGAACTCACACCACTTTCCCGTGTCCTTTTTCAGCTCCGTGATGTTGTTCTTTGCTTGCATCTTTGGTGGGTTGTCTTAGGCTGCCCTGCTTTGGCTTTGTACTCTGTTATGTGGTTTGGGGGCACCTTTCCCTTGCTTTGGATTCGCAGATCCAAAGTCTCGCTTCTTTTGTTTAAACTTTTTCTCTATCTTAACGGCATATTGGTATGCCATGCCGAGCGAGGAGATGTTCAGGAATTCTATTTCATCATGGATGTACCTGTGCAGGTAGCCATGGTATTTGAGTACCAAATGATGCTCTGAATCCTTAATACCCAACTTTGTGTGAAGGGTATGGAAAATATTGGTGAACTCTGGCACATCTTGGTCCCTTCCCTACCACAGCGTGGTCCAATTTATGTATTGATCCTCATAACTTCTGACAGGGTAGTACTACTCCTTGATGGCAGCCTAGAATGAATTCCAAGTGGGTGCGGCTGAAAACAATGTGGTCATACTTTCATCCTTCTGCTTGTAGTAGGTTTCCCACTAGTCCTTGACGTAGGGGACGGCTTTGAGAAGAGCGAAAGTAATCTTTTCCCAGCCGGAAAAATCATGAACAAAAAAATACCCTTCTAGCATATTTAACCATTTATCTACAGTAGTTGCATCTATCCAACCCTCAAATATGGGAATGTCAAAGTTAACTTGTACTTTAAAGGGTTTGGCACTTCCAGTGTAGCTGCTTGAAGTAGATGTGTCGCCCCTAGGTAGCCACTGAAGGATCTAGGCAAATGTTTCCATCATTGTGTTCTTTTGTTGCTCGAGGGCCGCTTCGAGCAAGATTTTGATAGGATCTTCTGCCCCCTCGCCTTTCTTTTCATCCACCATGGGATGCCGTCAGGATTTGTGAGGCTGGTCTTGCAAAGGTTCAACCAATTCAAGCCCTAACTCCTTATATCTCGACCTCGTTGGGGACATGCAAAGAAAGACAGAGAAAGAGCAGACCGCTATGATACCGCTGATACGGATTTAAATAGGAATGCAACAAATTACAAATATAACCATACATATAGAGATGCAACATAAATAATACTTCATTTCATTACTGTAAAATACTAAAATATGCTTACAAACAGAAATGGAAATAAACTAGCTAGGGTGATGGTAGCTTATCTCTGAGAAGAGATGTGGTGGCTACATGCCTCTGAACTGCGTTACAATGAGGCTCAAGGGCCTTGTTATTATTGAACAATAAGATAAAACCCTAAACAACCAAAACCTTAACCCGAGGAGATGTAACACCAAGAGTTTATGGGCCCCATTGGGGTGAGTTGGACAACCAACTTCCCGGGGTTGCGACTTGGTCATATTATCTCCATTTAACGTGCATGATAACCCGTTGGAAAGATCTCTCTGAGGGCTATGACAGAAAAGACAAATTTAGATGTTGAATCACTTGTGGTATATTTCCAAAAAAACATCATTTGGGGCCTCAAAACAGCTTCCGAAGTTTAGGACCCGAAAAACTGCTAAAAATAGTAAACTGTGCTACAATTAAGGAAACTGAAAAATTGAAAGAAACAATGGTGGGGTTCCAAGTGGAATTGGCAGGTGGCCACCAATATCCACCTAGATCACTTCAACTGATAGTTTTGGAAGTGGAGGAAGAGGACACAATAATCAAATGAATTTGCATATAGAGAACATGGTCGTGGTAGAATTCAAGGCATAGGGAACAACTTCACAAGAGGAAACAATTCTGGCAGAGGCAACATTCAAGGCAAAGGCAACAATGAAGGAAGAGGAAAAAGTCAAGCAGAGGAAAAAATCATGGTAGAGGATAGAGCAGAGGCAGAGAACAAAGTCAAGGCAAAGGTAAATATTTTAATCAAGTTGTTTGTAGAAGATCTAACAAAGTTGGTCATTATGTTGAAGATTGTCGAACTTCTATTGAAAAAATTCCAAAGTTTCAACAACACTTGGCATAGTTTGCTAATGATCAAGAAGATGATGGCTTAGAATATGTCTTCACTACACTTCAAAGTTCAAAATCAACAACATTACAAGTCTCCACACATCTTAAAAGTGATTATGAAGATGCCTGGATCTTAGATACAGAGGCAACACAACATATGAATTTTCGACGTGACTTCTTTTGGACCTTTCAACAATTCCAACTCAATTCAATCTTTCTTGTAGATGATACAAGACACACTCCTTGTGGAAAAGGTGTAGTAAAAATTTATCTTCTTGGCATTGGAGAAAAACTAATTTCAAATGTTTGGTATGTGCCAACTTTCAAGAAGAATTTGTTGTCATTAGTCATGATTTGACAAGAAGGACATCAGATTGTTATGAAGGATGGCTTAGAAAAAATCAACTCCATCAAACAAAATATGAAGATAGTCATGACAGGATATGAAGATGGAAAGCTTATAAAGATGAAAGGAACAGTCATTCCATGAAATTCTGATTTTGCAGGAGTAACAAGTACAAATATTTCGCCAATAAGGTTGTGGCATGTTAGATATGGGAATTTAAACTTTGAAAGTATCTCTCAACTTCAAAAGCAAGGAATGGTTAAAGGAATTCAAACTTTTAAGAAAGAAAATGCAAAATGTGAAGCTTGCATTTACGAGAAATAAAGTTGAGATATTTTTCCAACAAGTTCATGGCGTGCAAACAAGAATTTGCAATTGCTTCACAATGACATTTGTGGACCTCTACAAAATTCTCTAGGAGGTTGTAGATACTTTTTACTCTTCATTGATGATTCTAGTAGGATGAATTGGGTTTTATTATTGAAACAAAAGTCAGAAACCTTTGAAAAGATTAAGAAATTTTGCCGATTAGTTGAGAATGAAGTTAGGGAAAAAAATGGCACACTCAGGACAGATAATGGAGGGAAATTCACTTCCAATGAATTCCAAACTTATTGTAGGGACATTGGTATTAAAAGACAACCTACAAATGTCTACACTCCACAATAAAATGGAGTATCAGAGAGAATGAACTGCACCTTGTTAGGGATGGCAACATCCATGCAAACTTTAAAAAATTAAATCCTTTATATTGGGCAGAAGCAATACATAAAATAATCTACTTAAAGAATAGGTCTCCTATTGCTTCTTTGGATGTAATTAAACCATATGAAGCATGGTTTTGTTTCAAACCTCGTGCCAAACATCTTAGAATTTTTGGTTCAGTATGCTATGCCTTAGTTCCAAAAGAAAAACGAACTAAGCTTGATTCACAAAGTTTGAAGTGTACATTGATTTGGTATTCCGATGAAAAGAATGGATATCATCTTCTATCCAATGGAAAGTTTGTTGTCAGTAGGGATGTTATATTTGATGAAACAAAAAGCAAGATTGCCACAGAGATAAAAAGTATTCTATAGAAAATGGAAACTAAGGGAGATAAAAAGAAAAGAAGAATGAAAAATCAACGAAGTAGACAACATTGGTATGATATTGAATTGCCTTCATCAGAAAATGGCTCATCCAGCTCACCTACTTCGTCTATACCATCTAGATCTTCTAAATGTGTATTTGAATCTCATAGAAATAGCTCATATGAGAGTGACTGTCCACCCCCTGAACCTTCAGATGATCGAAGAACATTTGTTTATATCAATCCACTTTATAATGATGGTGATTATTCAGATCCACAAACAAGTGAACATCAACTGCCTAAATGGGCCATTCAACTTTTGAAGGATGTTAGTCCAGATGGAAAAAACAAAATAGGAACACGAATTTCACAAAGAAATGAAGGAATTTTTTCCTTAATTAAAAATGATTTTACTGAGCCCTCCACATACAAAGAGGTAGTAAAACATAGAGATTGGAAAAAGGAAATGATTGAAGAATACAAGGCACTGATGGAATACAACACTTGGAAACTTGTTAACTGTCCTAACAATGTGAAACCCATCGGATGCAAATGACTTTACAAAATTAAGTATAAGCCAGATGGAGACATTGAAAAATACAAGGCAAGGCTTGTTGTTAAAGGTTTCTCACAACAAAAAGGAATCGATTATGAGAAAATCTTTTCACCTACAGCAAAATGGAACACCATCACATTAGCACTTGCATTAACAATTCAAAATGGATGGAAAGTCTATCAGATGGATGTTAAAAGTTCCTTCCTCAATGGGGACTTACAGGAAGAGGTATATATGAATAAACCTCTAGGTTTTGAGATTGGAGGCCAGGAACAAAAAGTATGCGATTTGATCAAGGATTTATACAAAATGAAACAAGATCCATGAGCTTTGTATGCTAAAATGGACGTGTACCTTCATAAGTTTGGATTTAAGCCAAGTGAATTTGATGATACTTTATATGTGCGCCAACAGGGTAAAAATCTAGTGATTCTAGTTATGTATGTGGATGACTTGATCATTACTAGGAATATTAATGATCATATTTTGCAGGTAAAGAGGAGTTGCAGGATGGATTTAAGATGACTTATTTGGGATTACTTCACCACTATCTTAGAGCTGAAGTATTCCAACATCCAAATAATATTTTCCTTTTTCAAAGCAAGTATACATTTGAACTTCTTCAAAGAGTTGGAATGCAAGATTGCAAGCCCGTCCTCACCCCAATGGAACAAAACATAAAACTTTCAAAATTTGAGGGGGTGGGATTGGTGAATAGTACTACTTATAGAGAGTTGACTGACAACTTGATCTATCTGACAACTACTCGTCCATACTTCTCTTATGCAATCAATATTTTATCACGCTTTATGCATGAACCAATGGAAAGCCACTGGAATGCAGAAAAAATGGTCCTTAGATATATCCAAGGGATGAAATATTTGGGTCTTCTTTACAAAAAAGACTAAGAACTTTGTACATGGTGAATATTTAGGTGCAAATTTTTCTGGCAGTATTGATGACCGGGCATCAAAATCAGGTCATTTGATGAACATGGGGTTACTTGCAGTTTCTTGGAGTTGCAAGAAGAAAGATACATTGGCCACTTCTTCAGGAGAAGAAGAATATATATCAGCATGGGAAGCAACATGTGAAATTGTTTGATTGCATAGATTTTTCCAGGATTTAGGCATTCCTAAAGTAGAAGCCACATATTTATTCATCAACAGCCAGTCAACCATAAAACTTACCAAAAATCCAATTTTCCATTCCAAAACAAAGCATGTGGACATAAAGTATAATTACATCAGGACACTCATTGCAAAGGATGTCATCAAACCAGTATATAGTCCTTCAGAAGATCAGATCTCAGATATTTTCACAAAAACACTTGGTATCTGTTGTAAAGTACTTTTGAATCAAAGGGGGGAATGTTAGATGATCCAAAATACATAAACTATAGCTTAATTATTTAGACTCTAATTATCTAGAATACTTATTTAGATATTGGAGACATTTTAGAATAACTAATTGTTGTAAAAGATATGACATCTAGAAAGGTGTCATTTCTTAGGAACTAATTTAGGAAAATAGTTAGGAGTGTTGTTATTGTTGAAAATGCAACAAGATGATGGAGCTTAGTGGAAAGGAGTCGCCTTCACTAAGTGGGTCCGCGGGCTATTTTTGGCGCAGTCTATTTTTAGACATATGGATCATGGTCTATGAGTTGCAGGATGCTATTTGTGGATGATTGGTCATGTTGGTAAAAATAGATGGACTTCTATTTTTAGACATATGGGTGGAGTCTATTTTTAGACTATCAGTCTAAATATAGAACAGTTTAATATTATTAGCTCTTAATAATATTTGGACTATAAACATTATCTTATCCTCTTGGAGCACTTCAGTTCGAGCTACAGATGTGGCACATGCAGCTATCAAAAGGAAATACGCTTTTCTTATGGGTCAGTTGAGCTATTGCATGATGGACTTCAGTTAGAACTCAAGTGGTTGAGTTTGGTGGAGTTGATTGAGGAGTTGATGGAGTTGTGTTTAGTTTGACTTGGTTGAACTAGTTGTATTTAGTCTAATTGCAGAATACACTAGTGATGAGTGATGTGAATTAATTGTTAATTAATTCACTAATTATTAACTCATAAAGCAACTAAAGAATACATCAGTTAACTCAGTGCATGGACAGTTCAGTGGAGATAGGTGTTAGAGGTTGAGATTGCTATCAGTTGTGACTATAGTTGTGCATGAAATCTTGCACAATCAATGGGATTGAGTAATGCCAATGAGGATTGCATGGTTTAGCCAAGGAAATACGAGTTTGGTTCAGCCATTCATCATCATTCTCATGCAGGATTGCGCAGTAGAGGCAGGCAAACAATGGAGGAGATTTGAGGCATCAGATCTGAGCTAGTTTGTGTGTAATAGGTGGAAATAGTACTAAGTACTTTTGAGGAGTATTGTACTATGTATTGTTACATGTTCTCAATCATTATAATATACAAATAGTGTGGGGTTTTCAGCTGTATGCTTTCCCCGGGTTACATACTGTGTTAATGTGCACATGCGATTGATGTTTCATTGTTTTTAATTCTGCAAAATTGATGATCAACGTAGAGGAGATTATGTATTGTGCATGCATTCCTCAATAGTGTATAATCAGGATAATCTCTGTGAATAAGTGTCATATTATTCAAAATTTCTACATGGTATCAGAGCAGTTGATCATCAGATCTATTATTCAGAAAGTTTTTACATTTTATTTCTTCAGGCAGAGTCTGTAATCGGGCCAGGAAGCCTCTAGATTCATCCTTCCTTTGGAAGGTGAGATATCCAGTAAAAGCCCATACAATCAATCTCTGTATGAGAAATACTTTGTTCTCACGAATTTTAGATCAGAAGCGGTTGAGTTTTTTGAGCTGGTGGAATTCGAATTTGCAGCAGTGTTTTCTTGGTGTCAACGTTGAAATGTCTTTCAACGGATTGCGATTGAAGTATGCTCTTGAGGGCAGCTCAAATTATATTGCATGCAAAGACATGATGGAGGCAGTGTTAGATGACAATGGGCTGAAGGATTTCATAGATACTGAAGTCCCAAAACCTACTGATGCTGCTGAAGCTGTGGCTTGGCAAAAGAAGACAGCAAAGTGTCGAAGGATTCTGTTGGAGGGCATGAAGGATCACATTGTGTCCAGCCTGCATGGAAAGGCTTCTCCATACTTGATGTGGAAAGCATTGACAGATTTATTCCAAAACAAGAGCGACCAGAGGAAGTTGGTGCTCAAGGATAAACTCAGAAACATTAAGTGTGAGAATGGAGACAGTATGCCCAAGTATCTCACGAAGTTCACCCAATGCAGGGATGAGCTGGGAAGTGTGGGGGTGACTGTCGATGATGAGGACTTGGTGAGCTTGGCTCTCCTTGGTCTTTCAAAGAGTTGGCATTCCTATCAGGACTCTGTCAATGGTCGGGATAAATTTCCAGGATGGGAGAGACTTTGGTCGGATCTTGTGCAAGAGGAGATCAGAAGGAATACCAGGGATGGATCTTCATCAAAGGAATCTGATGAAGAAAATTGTGCTTTGGTTGGCAAAGCAAAGAAGGGGAAGGAGAAGGGTTCTCTTTCTGAATCTAGTTCTTCCAATGATGGGAAGAAGGTTGACAAATCGAAAATGAGATGCTTTCGTTGTCATGAGTTGGGCCATTATGCTACTAATTGCCAAAGAAGAAATCCAAGAAGGGATCCGGGGAAGGATATGAAGGTGAGGCACTTGCTTCACAATTTGAGTTGGATTTCACACTTTTCACATGCATGGTTTCATCCATGGTGGGAAGTGGTTGGTTTGTTGACAGTGGAGCTTCTTTCCACATGACCGGTGACAAGAGTTTGTTCAGTACTTTGGAGGAGAAAGATCTCCAAATACTCATAGCGATGGGTAATGATGAGAAGTATAGTGTCTCAAGTGTAGGCACGGTTATTTTTCAGAGGGAGCATGGAGCTCACCTTACCTTGATCGATGTCAAGTATGTACTAGGATTGGAGAGAAACTTGGTGTCGATCGCGATGTTGGAAGACAGAGGCTATGATGTAGTCTTCAGTAAGGGAAAGGTTTTCCTTAGACACATCATCACTAGACAGGTGAAGCAGATTGGTTCACGGGTCAAGAACCTATATGATCTTGAGGTTCAAGATGCATGCAAAGCCTTGAGCAGTGAGGCAACTGATGGAGATTTGGTGGTTAAGAGGGAGCATATATTACCTCTCAACATGCAGAGCCAGAAGAAGTCTCAGATGATTGTGGAGGAGCCACGATTGGTGTAGCAGCTTCAGGAGGTTGTGGAGAAGCCAAAACAAGGGAAGCTGAGAGGAGATCGAGTAGAGACATCTACTCATGCAGAGACCTCCAGTAGGGGGAAACTTCGAGCCAAGTGGGCTGAGGGATCGCATGCAGCCATACCTCCAGGTAGGAGGTGGGGTAATGTGGATTGATCATCCCTAGGAGGAGGGGCAAGATCCTTGAGATACCCAACCTCTTGGATGAGACCTTGCTACAGGAGCCCCGATGTGGAGTAGCAAGAACTGATTGATTGGGTAGAGAAAGATGCAGATGGAGTGGCAGAGAGAGCGACAGTGTAGGGAATCCTAGGACAGCGCATAGCTAGCAGGCTGCAGCAATGTGAGAGGCACAAGTGTTTTGCACATTGCTAGGTGGCACAGAGAAGTGTGAAATGGTGCGAGATGCATGGAGATGTTGCAGTAGCATAGATGTCAGAGAGGGAGCACTTGTCAGCAGCAGGTAGAGCTTCAACATCAGAGTATGTTCCTAGCCCAATAGAGTGGTCAGTTGGGAGTGTTTTTGTTCCAAGTGTTGTTGGAGCAAGTGGACCGGGCAAATGTGTTGCATGCAAAACATTCCAGAGTTGCAAGATAGGGGTTGCAGATAATCCATATCTTGTTGAGAGGGAGTGTTGAAAATGCAACAAGATGATGGAGCTTAGTGGAAAGGAGTCGCCTTCACTAAGTGGGTCCGCAGGCTATTTTTGGCGCAGAGTCTATTTTTAGACTATGTCTATTTTTAGACATATGGATCATGGTCTATGAGTTGCAGGATGTTATTTGTGGATGATTGGTCATGTTGGTAAAAGTAGATGGACTTCTATTTTTAGACATATGGGTGGAGTCTATTTTTAGACTGCCAGTCTAAATATAGAACAGTCGAATATTATTAGCTCTTAATAATATTTGGACTATAAACATTATCTTATCCTCTTGGAGCACTTCAGTTCGAGCTACAGATGTGGCACATGCAGCTGTCAGAAGGAAATAAGCTTTTCTTATGGGTCAGTTGAGCTATTGCATGATGGACTTCAGTTAGAAATCAAGTGGTTGAGTTTGGTGGAGTTGATTGAGGAGTTGATGGAGTTGTGTTCAGTTTGACTTGGTTGAACTAGTTGTATTTAGTCTAACTACAGAATACACTAGTGATGAGTGATGTGAATTAATTGTTAATTAATTCACTAATTATTAACTCATAAAGCAACTAAAGAATACATCAGTTAACTCAGTGCATGGACAGTTCAGTGGAGACAGGTGTTAGAGGTTGAGATTGCTATCAGTTGTGACTATAGTTGTGCATGAGATCTTGCACAATCAATGGGATTGAGTAATTCCAGTGAGGATTGTGTGGTTTAGCCAAGGAAATATGAGTTTGGTTCAGCCATTCATCATTATTCTCATGCAGGATTGCGTAGTAGAGCCAGGAAAACAGTGGAGGAGATTTGAGGCATCAGATCTGAGCTAGTTTGTGTGTAATAGGTGGAGATAGTACTGAGTACTTGTGAGGAGTATTGTACTATGTATTGTTACATGTTCTCAATCATTATAATATAAAGATAGTGTGGGGTTTTCAGCTGTATGCTTTCCCCGGGTTACATACTGTGTTAATGTGCGCATGCGATTGATGTTTCATTGTTTTTAATTCCGCAAAATTGATGATCAATGTAGAGGAGATTATGTATTATGCATGCATTCTGCAATAGTGTATAATCAGGATAATCTCTGTGAATAATTTTCATATTATTCAAAATTTCTACAGTTATGAGAGCATTAAATGTAAATGGACCCTTGTAAATGAAATAAGTGATCCATAACAAAATTAGTTTAGGACACAAGCTTATTTAAAGCTTGTTTCTCTCCATTTTCATGAAGGTTGAGTGATTCTGTGTAAGCGCTTGCAGTTTTTTATGTAATTTCCTTTTCCTTATTAATAATTTTTTTGTTTATGAGGACACTTATGCTATTAGATCAAGGAACCTTCGGAGCGGTCGTCGTCACTTTTATGAGTGAGTTTGTTTTTTTTTTTGCTTTTTGTTTTTTCACTTGTGTGAGTGTTGTTTTACTTATTAATCTTCATGGTTGCTGGCGTTTCAACTTATTTTAGCTTGTATAAGTGCTTTTCTAAGTTTTTGTTTTCCTTTCACAAGTGTCGCATCAGTTTTCTTATTTTTGTACCGATGGTCATTGTTGTGGCGACTCTCCTCACATACTTTATTTTCCTTTTGTTTGTTCAATTTATACACTTGATATACATTGATTTACTCATACCTATATAGTTTTTCATTCAATGTCACATCATCGTTCACTTCTGCTCATTTTTTCACACTTACACCAGGCATATCTGCACTTTCCTTGGCCAAATTTTTCCAATTTCCACACCTTAACCCTTAGCGGATTTGGTGTCCAACATTCCCCCTCTTAATCATAAGGGGTATGTATGAGTCCAAGAAGATAGATATAATACAAAATGTGAAAAAATGCATGGAAGCACTAAGCTAAATGTTCTCTTTGAAATGTTGGTATAAGAGGGTGGTTTAAGGATGACCACCAACACTCAAACTCTTAGTGCAGTCCCAGAACTCTTCCAAATCTGGCAAGAAGCTAAAATATTATGCTAGAGGAAGTGTCCCTAATGATTTGGAGAGGGATACCTTCAACCTGGAAAAGTGATGCCTACAATCTGCAGTGGTTTAAGGATGATCACCAACTCTGGAATGCTTAATGAAATTCCTGGAACTCTTCCAAAACTGGCAAGAAGCTGAAGTCTTGTGCTAGAGGAAGTGTGCCGAATTATTTGAAGAGGAAGAAGCTCAACCTAAAAAGGGAGGTCTCAGCCCTGCATAGATAGTTTAAGGCTGAACACCAACCAAAGGCATCCTCAGGGGCATCTCTATCTCTGGCTACAACTCTGAAGCTAGTATGACAAGTTGTGGCTTAGGCTCGCTTGATGTGGCTTTGAAACTTGTATATGACCATCACTTCTCCCCCAGGCAGATACAAGGTGAGAAGATTGAGAAAACTCAACTGAAATATTGTCCAATACTCTAGAACAAGTTCTGACATATGACTAAAATATCTTCTTGGCTATTGAAGCCCATTACCAAGAAGTGATCCATCCAAGATGAATCTTTGTTCTTGTAAGAGGCTTGTTTTTTAAAAAATATATTTAAAGAATGAGTGATTTTATTACAATGATCACATGGATGAGGATCAATAAAGTTATATTTCATATGGCCAACTCAGTGACAATGTTGGCATTTAACAATCTATTGTGGTCGTTGTGGAAGAGGAGTAGGATCTGTAACAAATGAAGGTGAATTGTCATGAAGAACCCAACACTATGGAGCTGGATGGGTTTTGAGTAATCTGGAATATGAAAGGATGCCTACTTATCATATCCAAGACCTGTTCTGTGAATTTTTTTGAGAAGCTCTTCCCAAGGTTTGACGATTGGCTTCAGAAGTGGACACTGAATTTCCACACCTATATTCAAATCTGATTCTGAAAAGTTAACTTGATCTAAATCAACCTCAAAATTATTGATTTTTTGACTTGCTAGTTATTGATGGGTGTCTGTCTCAATGTTTTGAACACAAACAAGTTCAGAATGTTGTCTTTTCTGTAACTCATCTTGTTGTAGTTGTGATTCAAGCTACAAAAATTCAATGTTTTTTTTTGCATTTTGTAAACAAATTCTAATATCAGAGAGAGTGTTCTTATTGATTTGGACTGTGTTATGAGAAGTAGATAACATTAGAGTGTTTAATAAATCTAAAAATTCATCAAGTCTAGTCATGTGTGGGTGGAAAACTGCTGCAATGGCTACTGGAATACGAACATAAGGAAGCTTCTCCCAAAATCAAATCTGAAAATTTAGCTTGTGCGTAGTATGGTTGTAGATAGAAACCTGAACTCTGTCATTCCCTTGGACTTCAATAATACAATGACTAATGTTGACATGCGAGGTTATAAAATCCTCTAGCATATACACTTTCAAAGCAACAACGATGGCTATCAAAACTTCAACTTCCCATCGCTTTTCGATTCAAACATTTATCCCTCCATTTCTGAGACTCAGAATCTTCTACACTACAAATCCTCTCACAGTGTTCAAAGTTTGTAGAATAAAATAAGATTTCACATTACACCTGTTGTAGCTTATGTTGTGTTTTTAGCTTTGTTTATTAGATATATCATTATCGGGGTTTCACCTCAATGAAATTTCTTTATATTCTTTACCCTCTGTGAAGTTTAAAAGACATGGAGTATTTATTTATTTCATAGCGGAATCACAAAAGAAACAAGTGTTAAAAGGGTTAAAGCCGGACTCGAAATACTATAAGTTGTGTTTTATAGAGTTCGGCGGGTCCGCAATGATATATATGACTGGTTCCGCTGATAGCGCTGATTGCGATTTGCGATCGCGGGCCGGACCCAAAACATATATATATTATGTTGTAAAGTTCCGGCGGATCCGAAATAACACAGAGCGCTTATATGTGATCCCGCCGATTGTGATCAGCGATAAGGGCTGGACCTGAATGTATATATAATGTGTTCAATAGCTCCGGTAGGTCCGCAATGCCTTTATGCATATATGTTGGTTCTTTTGCCGATCGCGATTTACGATAGCGGACCCAATATCTATATATATATATATATATATATATATAGATATATATATATATATATATAGATATTGTAAAGTCCGACAAGTCTACAAGGTGTAGGAAAAGGCAGATTTCAAGTTATAATGCAGGTTTTCGAGCGGAGCAAAAATAGTAAATGGTTTTTATTGAAACTCACCCAATCCCACTTATCATTCAACACGTAGAAGCTGGGTGGAGAGAGGAAACCACCCATTCCGGGTGGGTATTCTCTGGGCTTATGTCCCACCTGAAGCCTTTATAGACCGTATGATCTGAAAAGCATAGATCTACAGTGGGATGTATCGGCGGAAAGGTATTCCTAGAAAATTGTGCAGAGCCTGTATTGAAAGTGGAAAAAGAATGTTTTATAATATATTTTCATTATAAAAGGTTTACAATAGAAAAACACAGATATAAAGGATTTACGCATAAGTCCAACACTTCCATAGTTATGTGGCCTAAGGGTGTGTAAGTTAAGTTTTTCAGTGATTATCGAGCCGACTGCGATTTGCGATGGAAGTCAACGGAGCACTAAATGGGCGGATTTGACAAGTTTATAAAGCAGGATTAACTCTTTTGAGTTCCATATTAATCAAAGGTTCATGTTAATTTCGCTGTGTAAAGTGGAAAATCAAGGTTAGAGCCGAAGCTAAAGAGGAAGACAATCCAGTATGTTTCTTTGCATTTTGGCCAATCAGAATGCCCATGTAAGCCCAGGATTACACAAACTAAATGTATTTCATTACAACTAAAGCAAATTAAGCATCATTAGGGCATTTACAGAGGAATTTGGCAGCAGATCAACTGAGCAAGCCATCGGTTATCATCCCCTTCTAAATCCATTTATGTTTTTGTTATTTCATGTTCTTTGAGGTGTCTTTTACCCTCTATAAAATTTTGTAATAGTTTTTACTTCATATAGTTAGAAAAGAAATTAGATAATTTGGGTAGTTTTAGAAATAAACAACTATTCCACAATGTATAAAAAGAGGAAAATTTACTCAGAAAGGGTTCGAACTTTGGAGAACCCAGAGACTAGGCCACTGTATTCCTGATATAATTGTTAATTAATGTAAGAATCAGAGGTTTCCATGAATTTTCGGGTATAATTTTGTAACCCTCTCTGTCATGTGTCATCTTATGTTTTATTCTTTAAGTATAGTAATGAAGTTGCAGGTCTTTATTTTCTTATGTAGATAAAGTTAAAATTCCTTAAAAGAGCGCTCCTATACTTGAAGTTTCCACCTTCCTTTCTAAGTTATTGATAATAGTTTCTGTGAAAGACCAGCGTATTATCTTTAACTTCTCCAAGGGTCACAGATAGTAGTTTCTTTGTTAAGCAACATATTGTCTATGATTCAATTCTCATTTTCATAATTCTTCTAAGTGACGGATAATAGTTTCTGTGAAAAATCAACATATTATCTTTAACTTTTCCTTCAAGCTTTCTTCATTCATCATTTGTATCTAGCAACAAATGGCATTATGAGATGTTCTGGTCATACATGTATTAAGAGTAAAAAGCCAAGTCTCCATGTCCATCATTTGAGAACACAACATATATCTAAGTGACAAACAAGTGACAGTAAATAATATTTATTAATGTCTTAATCACAATTTCTCTACAGCTAGGAAATTGGTTTCTTAGGGAACAACAACACCCATGTAGCACTAGTAAAGGGAAGAAAGAAACAACTAACAAAGCTTCAACACAAATAAATCTAGTGAGATGCACATAAGATAGTATATCTAGGATTTATACCCCTAACATCTATCAAATTGTACATTAAGAGCATATACATGAGATATTCCAAATACTGGCTCATCCACAACACTAATGATTTTGCACATCAATAATGACTGCAGATCAAGATATCAATTAGACAATTGTGGAAATATTAATACCTCCCACCTTATACTTTGTCTTCTTTGCAACCATAGTTGACACCCACATTGCCAGCCCCAGTAGAGGAAACGATATCCAGAACCACCGCATTCACGATGAGCACCGAGCTTGTTCAGAGGCTCACCCTGAGAAAGGAAACTATAAGTCACCAAGCTTATTTATTTTTCATTAACTTATTTCAATTGGTACGATTCAAATGTATGACCTCCAGTATATTGGGCTCGAGTGACTAACGTTATCAGTCGTCACTCCTCACACACCAACATAACTAGTTGAATATGCAAGTGGTGTCCTGAAACATCTAGATTCGCCCACCAACACATAACTATCTACATTAATCTGTCCTTGTAAAATATCATCCCTGGTAGATGTCAAATGACTTTCCTCTGATTGGCTTGGTAAAATGTCAATGAACTGACTTGGTCCAGGGCTCTCTACACCATACTCATCTGGGGGAAGATAAGAATTATGGAAAACCACAAAGAATGAAACACAATACATTTTAGAGGCAAGGATATTATGTGAGAAATGAAGTAGCTCACACTTTAGTTTTTCCCCTCTAACAATGCATTCACATATCAAATGGAGCCACTCTAGTTGAGCATCCCTTCAAAGAAATGTCAGTACAATCAGTTTCAGTATTCCTTGATTGCACAAGATCCATATGGCCAAACACCTTCATAGCTTGTACTTTGAAGGAAGCTTGCTTTGAATTATTGTTCTTTTCAACAATAGAACTTAGTTTGAGCCTCAACCTTTAAAACCTTCACCTGAGGACTTGTACAATGGTCCATACCTTGAACCTACAACCATTTAATGTAATAGTTTTATTCAGCGGAGGGAGTGTTATAACATTCAATGGAGGGAGCGTTATGTCAGGGAGAATTATATCATTAAACGGAGGGAGTGTTATGTCGGGGAGGAGTTGGGCCAACATTCATCGAAAGGTGGAGGGGATATGCAGCCAAAATTTCACAGTCCTTCCAACTGTTAGTTGAAAAGATTAGTAGATGAAATTTTCCAAGTGCTTGTGGCAACTATGGGTTTTTCTCTCAAAATATTCCACAATGAAAATGTACGAACAATGGTTCACATCATATAGGAAGTGAATACAATTTCAATGGATCACCACCAATACACGAATATGACATACATATTATTCAACGCACATACAATTTTCAACGCAAATGTAAAGAGCATACATTCAGCACTCATGGTTAACCAAACACATGAACCATATAACTTAGGGAGAATGAACCAACATATACCAAATCATATGAACCAATGCACAGAGACCAAACAAACACAACATTCAACGCGGATGTAACACATTGAAACTATTCAATGCTATGTTCAACTTATCATAGCAAGATCGAATCCAAGTTGCAACCAGGTGATATCTTCTGCGACTACTAAAAGATGTGAAGGTCATATGCCATCTAGTGAAATGTAGTGTCAACCCTTGAGTTTGAAACCATTTTAATCATATTCCATTGGTTTCCTATTTCAATTAGAATGAATGTGTTGGGAAGATAGGTAAGTCAGGTGATTTTTTTCTTACTGTTGCCAACAGATAGGTACGAAAGAGAGAAGCAATGTTTGGTAGAGGGTCTTGTTTTCTTTTATATTCAAAGGAGTTAAAAATAGGGTAGAGGAATGCCAAATTGAGACCTAAGCTCTGATACCATGTTAGATGCACATGGGATGTGAAGAGACATGAAGGATAAAACAATGAATTGCATTTTCTATGAACATAGATGTACATTTATAATACATTCTTGTGACTGTTGGATTCATATTCCAACTTCTCTTGGACTCCCTTTGATTTTTAAACTTCCACATGTTAACCATTATCAGATTAGGTGTCCAAAACTTGAGACTTTAATCCATATGATCCCCATATTATTTGAAAATACCACTATGTTAGAATTCACTTTCAGTGGATCAGTGGGGATTTTCATTTGCTAGAGGAGGATCCATGGAGGAATTGCTACAATTCCTCCAAAATCCATGAGTCGGTTAGTTTAGCAGGGACTTCATGGGCTACTACGTAGATGGCATAAATTTTAGAATAAACAACAACAAAAGTGTTATATACCTAGGGGGGATAATATGGGGTACCAAGGGAGGTACCCAAGGTAATAATGTAATAATGGGATGGGCCATAGTAATAAATAAGGTGGTTAACCCATGTCATGTAAGGGACCACAAGTAGTTAATAATAATGTAATGGGCCCATGGTATTAGTTTGATGGTATGAGGGAACCATGGTAATGATCCATGGTATTGTATGTATGAGGCCTATATAGAGGCTAGAGACTCCACATGGGATAGAGTGAAGGATTATTGTATGAACAGGCATATGGCTTGTGGAGTGTTCTCCTTCCTTAAGGAGTGAATGTATGGTGTTGCCCTACCTTAAGGGTTTGATATCAATAAAGAATCATTTCTATCTATTTCGATCTTGTTCTTTCTTGGGTTATTTTCTATTTTCAAATATTTTTGGGTTAGATATACAAAAAGTGGTATCAGAGCACTTTCTTGGGCAAACCGTGGAGATTTTTTTTTATTTTTTGCAGGATTTCGGGGGCGACGAGTTTACAGATCAGACCTGTAAGTTTTGGTGCAAGATATGCAAAATCTAATTGTAGATCTGTATTCATTGTGAAAAAATAGCCGATTTCAAAAAAAAAAATCGGTTGAATCGGAGTCCGGATGAAGGAGATATCGCTGATCTAAAAATCAGTGGGGTTACAAACAATTTTTCAGGGCAACGAGTTTGCAAGGGGAAGTACTTTCCGAGGGAGGGGAAGTCAAGGCCGTAGAGGGAGATCTACAACACCTAGAGATGGAGCTAGCAATAGTTCAAGTCAGCATGCACCCATAGGACATGATGCAAGTGGCATAGGGAGTTTTTCTAGAGGAAGAGGAGGTAGAGGCAGAGGAAGAGAAGTCAGATGTTACAGATGTAACAAGCTGGGACACAGAGCTTATGAGTGCCCAGAAAACATAGGAATGAATCATAGGAAAATAATTGTTGCTAAGACTGAAGAGGAAACAACAAAGATAATAGAAGAAGAAAATGTACCAGAGAAAGTAGAGTCTTTGGTATTTAACAAATTTTTACTAAAGCAAGCTAAGGAAATTGTTGAACCAACACAAAGAAAGACCTTGTTTAGGACTCTGTGCAAGGTTCAAGGGAAGTATTGTTAGATGATAATTGATAGTGGTAGTATAGATAATTTAGTTTCCATAGAAGTGGTGGAGAAGTTGAATATGAAAACCAAGAAACACCCAACACCTTATAAGGTGTCATGGCTTCAAAAGGGATATCAGTTAATAGTGAATGAGCAATGTGAAGTAGAGTTGCAATTGGGAAAATATAGAGACAAAATTATGTGTGATGTGATGCATGTGGATGTGTGTCACATATTGTTGGGAAGACCTTGGCAGTATGACAAAGGAGCTATGCATGATGGAAAGAGGAACACATACAAATTTAGCAAAGATGGTGTTAATCATACATTGCTGCCTATGGAGGAAGAAGATGCATCAAGGAAACCTGATCCAAAGACCCTTTTGCTGAGTGGAAAGGAGTACTTGCAGCAGATGGAAGAGGATGAGGTAAATTTTCCATTGATTTGCAAGCCCAAGGTAATAATTACTTCCACAAAAGTTTCTGATTTACTAATTGAAATTCAAGAGATTGTGGACAGATATTGTGATATCATTGTAGATGATTTTCCTGATGAATTACCACCCATTAGAAAAATCAGTCATCACATAGATTTGATTCCAGGAGAAAATATACCTAATAAAGCAGCTTACAGGATGACCCCCACAGAGAATGAAGAAATCATGAAACAGGTTTAGGAACTGTTAGACAAGGGACTAGTTAGAGAGAGTTTGAGTCCTTGTGCAGTGCCAAAAATGTTGAACCCAAAGAAAGATGGAGGCTAGAGAATGTACACTGATTCAAGATCAATGAATAAGATAACAATCAGGTACAGATTTCCTTTACCTAGAATTGAAGATTTGATGGATTGTTTGAGTGGGGCTAGATATTTTACAAAGTTAGACTTAAAAAGTGGTTATCATCAAATCAGAATTAGAGAGGGAGATGAGTGGAAAATTTCTTTTAAGACCAATGAAGGATTGTATGAATGGATGGTAATGCCTTTTGGGTTGTCAAATGCTCCTAGTACATTTATGAGGCTCATGAATGAAGTTTTGAAAGAATTTATTGGTAAATTTGTAATAGTATATCTTGATGATATATTAGTTTACAGTAAATCAAAAGAGGAACATGTGAGACATCTGAATTATGTCTTATAGAGGCTGCGACAAGAGAAGTTATTGTTAAATTTAAAGAAATGTTCATTCATAAAGGAAGAGTTGGTGTATTTGGGTTTTGTTGTTTCTGCTGATGGGTTAAAGATGGATCGAGAGAAGATCAAGGCTATCATGGAGTGGCCTTTATCAAAAAGTGTCTTTGAGGTAAGAAGTTTTCATGGTCTTACTAGCTTTTATAGGAAATTCATAAAGAATTTTAGTAAGATTGACGCAGGCATCCAACCAATACAAATAGTGTGCACAGATCATGCACAAATTCTATTGTCCCCAGGAAATTTAACTCTCTAAGGAGTCAAATCTTCATAAAAGAATGGTTTTAGACCCTTTCATAAATCCCTATGGGGAATGATTTATTAAACCCCAATTATACTCTAACCCTTCATTAAAGAATGCCGCACATATATCCAAACCCCACTTTATGACTTTAGTCGTAGTAGAACTTAACCATAAACCTTCCATCAGCGCTTAATCTATTATAACCTTTTATAATAGATATGACATAAAACACCATAAACCATACCTTTTTCGCCCATCATACGGCCTCTACACAATTATCGACGTATGCCTTTATCATAATCGAGATATCCCTCTTCGTGGTGATAGTACGCTTGAACCCTTCCTTCTCTGATTTGCAATAACGCCAGACTTGTAAACTGCTCCCATATAACACTATCACAAACGTTGATTTAAGCCTTTCACCTTAAAACCCGCGGACCATACAACTATCGAAATACACACGAATAAGGGAAATACACGGAAACCCACCTAAGGCCAGACTTCAAAATAATTACACCTGCATTCATAAACTCGTCAGGTCCGCTACTCTGCTCCTTTACACTCTCGATCTCTGATCGGGGCTCCATCGCTATCACATCATCGCTATCGGCAATCCTTCTCTACTGTCACTTGACGTCCTGATATGCGATTAGCGATTTGATCTCCATCGTTGATCAAGTATATGATCCAACCAAAGATAGAAAAGATAGAAAAGAAAGATCAACGCCTTAGAATTCAGCCTCTTCGAGGGGGCAACCTCCTTTACATTACATAAATGAACAATTCTTGGATGATACAAATGACAAAACCTCCTTTCTATATATAGGAGTCTAAGGAGTCACAATATAATCCAGCCGACCTAACAATAATAATATAAAGCCACAAAATAACAATAGAGGGATTCTAAGGGGCACAGAAATAACAATATGGGGGTAATAGGGGCACAACAATATAAATAAGGGGTATAACTACAATAGTAATGGGGTAATCACTAGTATTATAGGGACCCAACATGCCCCTCTCCTTCAAAAAAGTGTTGTCCTCAACACTTGAGCAGTTCTGGATACTTCTGCATAAAATTCTCATCCTCCCATGTGGAATCTTCAGCGGATAAGTTCTTCCACTTGATAAGATACTCTGAAATTGATCGATTTCGTAGCTGTCGAGTTCTTGTTTCTGTGACTGCTTCCGGTTCCAATATAATTTTTCCTTCCTCGTCAAGTTCTGGCAATATTGTTTGAACTGGGAGCTTGTCGCCTATAACCTTCTTTAAACATGAAACATGGAAAACTGGGTGCAATCGAGAAGCTGCAGGAAGCTCCAATTTGTATGCCATAGTACCAATCTTTTCCAACACCTTGTACGGACCATAATACTTTGGTGATAATTTATTATCCTTCTTAGCTTGCTTTAGGGACATTTGCTTATATGGTTGTAGCCGTAGGAATACCCAATCACCTACATCAAAACTTCTTTCACTGCGATGTTGATCTGCCTGTTGTTTCATTCTATTTTGTGCCAACACGAGGTTATCCTTTAAGAGTTGGAGGACTTGTTGTTGATGTTCGATGTGATGTTCCACTGCCTGAACCTTAGAATTTTCTCTTAAATATGATGTGATTGATGGTGGTTGATACCCATAAAGTGCCATAAATGGGGTCATTTTTGTTGCTGTATGGAAGGAAGTGTTATACCACCATTCAGCCAGAGGCAACCATTTGACCCATTGTGTCTGTTTATCAGATACAAAGCAACGAAGATATCCTTCCAAACATTTGTTTACTATCTCAGTTTGCCCATCAGATTGAGGATGATAAGATGAGCTATGAGCTAACTGAGTACCAAGACAAGAAAATAATTCTGTCCAAAAATTTCCAGTGAAAATGGGATCTCTGTCACTTACAATAATCTTTGGGTTTCCATGTAGCTTTTGAACTGTTTCCATAAATGCAGTAGAAACTGTACTGGCTTTAAATGGATGTGATAATGCACAAAAGTGTGCATACTTGGTAAGTCTGTCAACTACCACCATGATGACACTCTTTCCCTCAGACTTGGGTAAACCTGTGATAAAATCCATTGAAACCTCCTCCCAACGTTGGCTTGGAATGGATAAAGGTTGTAATAGACCCGGTGTCTTAATTGTTTCAACTTTATTTTGTTGGCAAACCAAACATTCCGCCACAAACTTTTGAATATCTGATTTAAGGCCATCCCAAAAAAATTCCTTCTTAACCCTGTGGTAAGTTTTTAAAAATCCTGAGTGCCCTCCTAAGGGAGAAGTGTGCAATTCCATAAGAATCTTTTGTTTTAGCTGGGAATTCTTACAGAGGTATAAGCGATCTTTGTACCATAACGAATCATTTTGCCAGCTAAATGTATCAGAAGTACTGGAATCTTGTTGTAGCTTTCGAATAAGTGCCCACACTTCTTCGTCATTCTTCCATTCCTCCTTTGCTTCGTTTATCCAATCTGGTTGGATAATAGAAATGGCACACAACAATGCTTCCACATCCTCATCCTTTCTTGAGAGTGCATCTGCCACCACATTTTGCTTCCCTTTTTTGTAGATGATTTCAAAGTCATAACCCAACATCTTTGTGACCCACTTTTGTTGCTCTTCAGAGGATAATCTTTGTTCTAAAAAGTATTTAAGGCTATCATGATCCGTTTTTACCTTGAAGTGTCTTCCCATTAGGTAGGGTCGCCATTTCTTAAGTGCATGGAGTATTGCCAACATTTCCTTCTCATAAATAGCTTTGCTTAAAAACTTTCCCTTGATTGGACGACTTTCAAAAGCAATGGGTCTTTCATCTTGCATTAGAACAGCACCAATTCCATTTCCTGAAGCATCACATTCCACAATAAAGGTTTTTGTGAAGTCCGGTGTAGCTAAGACCGGTGCTTGGCACATTGCCTCTTTAAGATGTTTAAAGGCCTTTGTTGCTTCCGGAGTCCATGAAAATGAATCTTTCTTCAATAATGTTGTTAGAGGTGCTGCTATTCTCCCATAATTCTTAACAAACTTGCGATAATACCCTGTCAACCCAAGAAATCCTCGCAGATGCTTTATGGATGTGGGGATTTTCCATTCCTTAATGGCTTTAATTTTGCTAGGGTCTACCTTAACTCCTTCATGAGATACAATATGACCCAAATATTCCACCTCCTGGACTCCAAAGAAACATTTGGATCTTTTTGCATATAATTGTTTCTCCTCCAATAGTTGTAGCACCTTGTCAACATGTTCAACATGATCCTTCCAAGACTTGCTGTAGATTAGTATATCATCAAAAAATACTAACACAAATTTTCTAAGGAATGGTTTGAAAATTGAATTCATCAAACCTTGAAATGTTGAAGGTGCATTGGTAAGGCCAAAAGGCATGACCAAAAATTCATAATGACCCTCATGAGTTCTAAATGCCGTTTTCGGAATGTCTTCAATCTTCATTCTGATTTGATGATATCCTGAACGAAGATCCAACTTGGTGAAGTAAATTGATCCATGCAATTCATCCAGTAATTCATCAATGACAGGAATGGGGAACTTATCTTTAATAGTGAGCTTGTTGAGCTCCCTATAATCTGGACACATGCGCCATGATCCATCCTTCTTGTGCACCAATACTACTGGAGCTGAGAAAGAACTTTGACTCGGTTGAATTATACCAGCCTCTAGCATTTCTGCAACCATACGTTCAATTTCACTTTTTTGGACATATGGATATCTGTACGGCCTGATGTTTGGAGGAACACTTCCTGGAATCAGATGAATAGCATGATCATGATCACGCATAGGTGGGAGACCTTTGGGAGTCTCAAATACCTTGGAATGATTGTCCAGGACTTTTTGGAGATCTGGAGAAATAGATGATTCCAATGTGGAAACATCTAGCGAACATAATTGTGCAATTACACCTCTTTGCTCCTTTTTTAGAAGCTTTGTCATGCCATTAGAGCTGATTATCTTTCCTGGTTTCCCTGCAATACCCCTTAATTCAACTTCCTTTCCTTCCACAGAAAATTTCATGAAAAGTTCTTGAAAATTAAAAGCTATTGTACCCAAGGATTGTAGCCATTGGACTCCTAGTACAACATCAGCACCTCCCATTGGAATGGAAAGCATTGGGCTAGTCAATACATATTCTCCCATGGATAGCTTGATATTATGGCACTTTCCAGAACAATTTATTGTTCCTCCATTTGCAATCATCACTTGACACTCTGGTGCTGGATATAGGAAGCAATTCAATTCTTTTGCTACCCTACAATGAATAAAATTGTGGGTGCTTCCTGAATCAATCAACACTATTACCTTTTTCTTCTTGATTTGTCCTTCTATCTTGATGGTTTGAGGAGTGGTAATTCCCGCCAATGCATTACAAGATATGGTCGGATTTATTTTTTCTTCATCTAGGCTTTGTTCCTGGAATATATCCTCTTCTTTTGACCTTTCTTGCTCCTTTTCTTCTTCCTCTTCACAATCTATGTAGAATAATTTCTTCTCAGCACACTTATGACCTTTTGTGTATTTGCTATCACAATTGTAACAAAGCCCTTTTGCTCTTTTTTCTTCCAATTGTTGTGGTGTCAACCTTGTAGGTTGTGGAAGACTATGGGCAACAACACTTCCGTCTTTATAGTTGTGAATGGTATGCTTCCTAGTTGCCATAATTTTGCTTTCCATTTTTCTTGCTAACCTGAATGCCTTCTCTAATGAATCAGGTTCCCAAAGGCGCACATCATGTTGGATATTATCCTTTAAAGACCTTATGAACACATCAATCCTATGCTCCTCTGGAATATCTTTTACCCTTATGTTCAATTTTTGGAACTCCTCAATGTGCTCCATTATTGAACCCTTTTGTTTGAGACTTATCAATTGGCTAAAAAAAGTGTTGCTTTTTGTATCCTCATAATGTGCTATCAATTCTTCCGTAAAAATTGCCCAAGTGATAAATTGTTTACGAGAGCAAAGCCATTGATACCATACAAACTGATTTGGTTCCAAATATAAAGTTGCCATACGTACCTTTTGTGTGTTTTGCACATTATTGAGATCGAAGAATTGCTCCATCTGTAATATCCATGTGGCGGGATCCTTGCCATCAAACTTCCTCATATCGATTTTTGGAACATGGTGGGTCTTCGATCCAACATTAGAGTCTATGGAATCATGATTAACATTTCTTTTGTTCACATCATGAGTTTCCTTTACAACCTTTTCACCATTAGTAAGTATTTCTTGTAGAAACTTTGTCAAATTTGTCTTCAAATCTGCCATGTTTGTCTTCAAATCTGTCCTCAAATCTGTCTTCAGATCATCCATCTTAGCTTCCATGCCCTTTATCTTAGATTCCACGTCATTTATCTTAGCATCTGTTAGCTTTTGTGAGCGTGACATTTGTTGCACTTGTTCTTGTAATTTTGATATATCATGTAGCATTTCTTCCTCTTCTTCATGAGTCATGCTAGAGCTTTCAGGTTCCTTACTAGGTGTTTGCATTTTCTTTCCTCGGGGCATCAGTTACCGATAATAATGCTTTACTATGCCCTTTGAATTCCTTCAAACCAAGCTTATGCAAACATTAAAAAAAAATACTACACACCTTTTTTTTACTTTGTAGAAGCCTGATATTGAATCTGATGTATCTCTGTAATTTCGAATCATCCAGTTCTGAAATTGTGACCTGTAGTAACCTTCTATGTCCTCTTTCCAATGCCACTAGTCTGATCCAAATTGGATTCTCCAAGAAAGAGTTATGCACAATCTCCCGCAGTGACCTGATTATAGACTAGTTCAATAGAGTGAACTTGTATGAAGTGCCACGTGTCATTGTTCCAACCTTTGACTCTGAAACATATATACAAGAAAACTAAAGTCCGTCCTCTTTCTGTACCTTCTTACGAAATTTCAATCCGATTCTCAGAAAGAACGTTATGATGATTTTCCCCAGGTCACCTATTTTGAATGTAATTCAGGAGTCTGCAAAAAGACCAACTTCCTCAGATCATATCGCCGAAAATATTGCGCGAAATGCTCTAAAATTTGGAACCAAGGTTCAGCGCGATGTCTTCTCAAATGGGTTTTTTTTGCGACTTCTGAAACGTCACAGAAAAAAAGTTATAGCGAAAATGCCACGATGACCTGTTTGGAGCAGCGAAACCCTAGAATCCAAAGCTCTGATACCAAATGTTATGAAACCAGCTCAAGAAAAGATAGAAAAGAAAGATCAACGCCTTAGAATTCAGCCTCTTTGAGGGGGAAACCTCCTTTACATTACATAAATGAACAAGTCTTGGATGATACAAATGACAAAACCTCCTTTCTATATATAGGAGTCTAAGGAGTCACAATATAATCCAGCCGACCTAACAATAATAATATAAAGCCACAAAAATAACAATAGAGGGATTCTAAGGGGCACAGAAATAATAATATGGGGGTAAGAGGGGCAGAACAATATAAATAAGGGGTATAACTACAATAGTAATGGGGTAATCACTAGTATTATAGGGACCCAACACCCACTTTATGACTTTAGTCGTAGTAGAACTTAACCATAAACCTTCCATCAACGCTTAATCTATTATAACCTTTTATAATAGATATGACATAAAACACCATAAACCATACCTTTTCCGCCCATCATACGGCCTCTACACAATTATCGACGTATGCCTTTATCAGAATCGAGATATCCCTCTTCGTGGTGATAGTACGCTTGAACCCTTCCTTCTCTGATTTGCAATAACGCCAGACTTGTAAACTGCTCCCATATAACACTATCGAAAACGTTGATTTAAGCCTTTCGCCTTAAAACCCGCGGACCATAAAACTATCGAAATACACACGAATAAGGGAAATACACGGAAACCCACCTAAGGCCAGACTTCAAAATAATTACACCTGCATTCATAAACTCGTCAGGTCCGCTACGCTGCTCCTTTACACTCCTGATCTCTGATCGGGGCTCCATCGCTATCGGCAATCCTTCTCTACTGTCACTTGACGTCCTGATATGCGATCATCGATTTTATCTCCATCTTTGATCAAGTATATGATCAACCACGCTTCATCACATTATCACAATCGGCGTTGGTAAAGGGTTAGGCCCCAATCCATCCATATGATACATTGCGATGCAACCGATCGGCAATCGCTCATCGCATAGTCTTAAGGTCTGTGGTTCTTCTTTCTTATAATAATTCCGTTGATGCGATAAAGTGGCTCTGCTTTCCCAATTAGATCTGGTCCATTGATCTTATAGATCCAATGGCCATTGTTCCATCTTGCATCTATTCCCTCTTGTCTTGATCTCACTTGTTTTTAATAGACTCTGCGTTAAAAAAATGATTCTCTGTGACATCTTTGGATCAATGACTGGGTTTAAAGTGGCTCAAACATTGCTCTTTACACTAAGGACCCCAATTGTACTTTGAACACTACGATTTATAACATCAGGGCATAAAAACAAAGAAGAATGTTTAATTTGTTCCGCAAGCAAATGTACAGAGAAAAGCAAAGGATTTCAATACAAACGGCCCATTAACACACACCCCGAATCATTTATTCAATATAGTAATATTGACAGAGTCTTGGCCCTCTGGCTTGACTACAACAATAAAAGGACCCTGTTCTATCTTGAATCCTTGCTTTCTCTTACTCAACTCTAACTTAGCTAACCTCTCTATCCTCTCTCTCACTAGCTTCTAAATTATGAAAATAAATCATATTTTATAGAAGAATGGATTCATGAACCAATTTTGGTTCAGATCCAGAAATCCCTCACTCTCTCCTAAAGAATATCTTTAACTGCACTCTTTTCTAAACAAACGCTAAATCAAGCTTTCAAATTCCTCATATCCTATTCAAACCAAATAAATCTAACTGTTTGGCCTGATCTCCACACAGGGAGGATCAATCAGCCACTATGCCCTTTTCTCATATTTGACAATAAATAAACACTCTCACACATTTAAATAAATAAAATTAACTAATATCTTATCTTCCAACCCCTTGTTAGTCACAACATGTGATCATTCCATCACATTGCTGACTAGGTCTAAATGCTCCTACATCAGACTCCCAAAGTTGAAAGTTTTCATGACCTCCTGGTCATGTGTTTCTTCTGCTGATCATCCAGTATCCCAAACTTTACTTTGTAACTGGTCATCACTTTCATCATGCTACTGATTCAATTCTTCTGCGACTGTCACTTCTATTCCTCCAGGTTTCCAAATCTTATTTTGTTGTTGTCCTCTTTCCTTGCTGATACAAATTCCTTTTGTTAATTTCTCTTGCTCACTGTCCCTCTTTTTAACTATCTTCATCTTCCATAATTTCTCAACTTCCTCTTTACAATTTGTTCTTAACTGAACTCCACTGACATCTACCTGTTGTAGATTCTCCCTTACCATAGAAATTATGAAATTTCTGTCCAATTCTTCTTCACCTCTACCATTTACAAATTGTTGTTTGTACTCTACAGCTTCTCTTCCACCATCATTAAAGATAATCTTTTCCTCTATGTTATTAGGTTCATCTAATAATATTTCCATAAAAATACAAATTCCTTCATATTCAATAAGCATGTCATTTTCATATGACTTCTCCTTCCTGTATAAAACAGAATTTCCATCACCATTGTTAGTTTCAAAATAACTATGGTTTTCAATCTTCATAGATAATTCTACCATCAAATCTTTATACTGTCCTTCTGCAAAAGTTATGAAACTATCATCAATTCTCATTCCAATACTTTCCTCTGCATTACACAGTGTTCCTTGTTCTGACACAAGACTATCATTCAACAATTCAATAGCTAGAATTTCTTAGAGCATATCATTGTGAAGTATCCTTTCATCCTCTATACTTATACCATTGCAACAAAATGATGTTATTTTATCTTTTCCTACAACATAAATAGAATTTTGGTTTTCTAAAGCTTCTTCATGGTTTACAGATTCATAAAAATAATCCACTTTAAAATCACAAAATTCCTAAACTTCTGCATCTGTCAACATCATCATATATTCCTTCACAATTTCCATAATACTTTCATTTTGATTCTCTACTAAAGATATTTCATTTTGGTTATCATCATAAACTTTCATTTGCTTATCTTCAGCTTCTTTAATCATGACAATTTCACAGTCAATACCATTATTCTCAAAATTATTAAATACATGCTCAAAATATATTTCTGTTTCAGCCATGTCTTCCAGTAATATCACTTCTTCATCAACATGCATAAGCACATTGTCCAACTGTTGTTCATCACCTGTCAAACCTGAAAACATACACAACATGTCAGTTTCAAAATTGCAAGGCTCTTCATTTGAAGCCTCAGTGATCAATTCCTCATGTTTCTCTGAACTATTGTGATAGTTCACTAAGTTAATGAGAAATTCCTCCTCAACATCTATGATTTCTTCCTCATCAAAGAAAACTTCTAGGACTGCAGCTTCTTGACTATGCTTGGCAACTTCATCATAGGTTTGTAGAATACCTTTTTGTTCTACACAATTTTTCCCAACACTCAATTTATCCAAATAAGACAAAAATGCCTCCTCCTTTTCTATGATAAGTCTTTGATCTTTCAAATATTTCCTTGACTTAACTTCTTCAGCTAAGTTCTCTGTGTCAGCTTTCCTTCTCTTCACTTCACAAATCTGCAATGCATCTGTTTCCTTTCCTTTTTCCATTTCCCATTGATCTTCTATCCATGCTAAAATTCCTTCAAATATGATCCAATAAGTTTTCACTAAGAGAAGACACAACCATTTAGCCATACCTTTTAATTTCTTCCACCAGTTGAAGTCTTGAAAGTCTTTATGCATCTCCTTTTGTGGTTTTCTTGCCTCTACCTCTTTCACCTTTTCATACACAGGGTCAGATTCATTAGGCTGCATACCTACAATCTTACATTCACGGAAATAATTAATCCCAAAATTATGAGATCCTCTTGTTTGCGAGGATGCTACCAACACATTCCTCTCATTCTGATCTGCATAGATAAGTTCTTCATGATTATCATCACTGTCTCCTTCCCCAAGGAGAGATCCTTTCTCTAGTTCACAAATGTATTCTACTCCTTCATCCTCAACTGTTCAGAGTATTAATTTCTTAGCAAACAATTATCTAACAGGCCATTTATCTCTTTTTCCCACATAAAATCCTTGTTTCCATTTTTCTCTAATTCCTTTCAATACCAGCTTCTTCAAACGACTGAGTTCTATCTTCATCTCAACCAACTCTATTTTCCTTTCTTCTTTACTCATTCCTTTGAGTCGAACTTCTTCAGCACTCTTATTCCTCTGCTTCTGAATTTCCTCTGTACCCCTACCATGACTAACACTAGTCAGTTCCATTTCTTCCTTTGGAGAACTTTCCTTGTTCACTAGTGAGCTGCAACCAGCCTTTTTCATCTATAACAAGTCTCCTTCATGCCTCACCAAACTTTCCTGAGTTCAGCGTTTTGGCACCTATTGGTTCTTTCCTCGAACCTTTCACTGACTAACAATTCTACCCAATGCTCCTCTTGTTGGAGTTGTTATCTCCTATCCACAATCACAATTGTGGAGCTGCCTTAACAACTTCTACCAACCACAATTGGAAGTTGTTCTCGTCTCCTCTTGAACACTCCTTACTCTAGGCTTTGCATCTTAAATTGCTCACTTCCTTCTTTCATTCAATAATTTCATTTACTGTCGGGTACTGTCACCTTTACTCATCTGAGAGTTCTTCTTGCTCTATCTTCTTTAACATAGCTCATATGATATGATGCTGGTACAACTCATTCTACCTTTCAGCAATTCCACTGCTTCCACTGACCTGCACAATCTTGTCTCAAGATACATCAAAGTACCTTTCAAACCTGCAATATTTCTTCAAAGATGTCTTAAAACTAATTCCCATTCCATCAGTTAAATCTTTGCCAAAGGATTCATCTGTTCACTATTTCATTTAAAATTTCCATTCAAAATCCTTCATATAGTCAACAACTATTTCCCATTTTACTTTTCATAATGGACTCTTTAGCTTTCAAGATCAATTAAGATTAGATCTGAATTTCAATTATATTTACCAATTCATGGAAGATGCTACCAATTCCTTCTGATAACCTGTTTGTAAGAAAATCTTGTCTTGCTTCTACAAATTCCAAAATTCATTCCTTGTGGTGGTTTTTCTTTCAGTCCTATTAAACCTAATCTCTGTTCTCTCAATCATCAATATCATTGTCTTCAACAATACTTTAAGCAATCTTCATTCACCCTTCAATTTAACTATAAATTCTAAACCTTCCACTCCAATTTACCTTTTAAATCAAATCAATCATGCAATCAACTTACACAGAAATTTCATTTTCCTGAAAGGAAAACATCTTCTCTTTTGAAATTTCAATCCCTTGTTGCTCTTTAGAAGTTCAAAACACATCTTTGCAAAACCATCAAAATAAACATTCTTACCAAACCTTCATCAGAGATTCACTACTTCCCCCATTATGATATCAGTGTCCTTTGTAGTCTGATCCCCATCTGTATCGATCCACTTCCGTGCAAAGTATACATATGCTACAATTAAAATTCAGTCTCTCAAACAATATCTACAAAGCATTGATCTAGCTCTGATACCACAAATGACGCAGGCATCCAGCCAATACAAACAGTATGCACAGATCATTCACAAATTCTATTGTCCCCAGGAAATTTAACTCTCTAAGGAGTCAAATCTTCATAAAAGAATGGTTTCAGACCCTTTCATAAATCCTTATGGGGAATGATTTATTAAACCCCAATTATACTCTAACCCTTCATTAAAGAATGCCGCACATATATCCAAATCCCACTTTATGACTTTGGTCATAGTAGAACTTAACCATAAACATTCCATCGGTGCTTAATCTATTATAACCTTTTATAATAGATATTACATAAAACACCATAAACCATACCTTTTCCGCCCATCATACGGCCTTTGCACAATTATCTATGTATGCATTTATCGCAATCGGGATATCCCTCTTTGCAGTGATAGTACGCATGAACCCTTCCCTTTCTGATTTGCGATAATGCTGGACTTGTAAACTGCTCCCATATAACACTATCGGAAATGTTGATTTAATCCTTTCACCTTAAAACCCGCGGATCATACAACTATCGGAATACACACGAATAAGGGAAATACACGAAAACCCACCTAAGGCCAGACTTCAAAATAATTACACCTGCATTCATTTCTCCTCGGGTCTGTTGCGTTGCTCCTTTACACTCCCGATCTCCGATCGGGGCTCCATCGCTATTGCATCATCACTATCGAAAATCCTTTTCTACTGTCACTTGACATCCCGATATGCGATCAACGATTTGATCTCCATCGTTGATCAGGTATATGATCCAACAGTCCATGCTTCATCGCATTATCGCAATCGACGTTGGCAAAGGGTTAGGCCCCAGTCCATCCATATGATACATTGCGATGCAATCAATCGGCAATCTCTCATCGCATACTCTTAAGGTCTGTGGTCCTTCTTTCTTATAACAATTCCGCTGATGCAATAAAGTGGCTCTGCTTTGCCCAATTAGATCTGGTCGTTGATCTTACAGATCCAACGGCCACTGTTCCTTCTCACATCTATTCCCTCTTGTCTTGATCTCGCTTGTTTTTAATAGACTATGCGTTTAAAAGACGATTCTCTGTGATATCTTTGGATCAATGACTGGGTTTAAAGCGGCTCAAACACTGCTCTTTACACTAAGGACCCCAATTATACTTTGAACACTACGATTTATAACTTCAGGGCAAAAAAACAAAGAAGAATGTTTAATTTGTTCTGTAGGCAAATGTACAAAGAAAAGAAAAGGATTTCAATACAAATGACCCATTAACACACACACCGAATCATTTATTCAATATAGTAATATTTACAGAGTCTCGGCCTTCTGGCTTGATTACAGTAATAAAAGGACCTTGTTCTATCTTGAATCCTTGCTTTCTCTTACTCGACTCTAACTTAGCTTACCTCTCTATCCTCTATCTCTCTAGCTTATGAATTATGAAAATAAATCATATTTTATACAAGAATGGATTCATGAACCAATTTTGGTTCAGATCCAAAAATCTCTCACTCTCTCCTAAAGAATCTTTTCAACTCCACTCTTTTCTAAACAAACGCTAAATCAAGCTTTAAAATTCCTCATATCCTATTCAAACCAAATAAATCTAACTGTTTGGGCTGATCTCCACATAGAGAGGATCAATTAGCCACTATGCCCTTTTCTCATATTTGACAATAAATAAACATTCTCACACATTTAAATAAATAAAATTAACTAATCTCTTATCTTCCAACCCCTTGTTAGTCACAACATGTGATCATTCCATCACATTGCTGACTAGGTCTAAATGCTCCTACATCAAAGATCAATGCTTCAATTATTGACACTATAAGGAAGGATAGACAACCATTTACATGGACTGTTGAAGCAAAAAAAAACTTCTAGCCATTGAAGAGGAAAATGACTGAGAAACATATTTTGATTTTGCCTGATTTTAATAAACCTTTTCAAGTGAAGTGTGATGCTAGTGGAGAAGCCATTAGAGCTATTTTATGTCAGGAAGACAGATTTGTAGCATATTTTAGTGAAAAGATGAACGAGTCAAAGAAGAAATATTCTTCTTATGACAAGGAGTTTTAAGCAGTAGTGTAGTCTTTGAAGAAGTGGAGGCATTACTTGATGTCTAAAGAGTTCATACTGTATTCAGATAACCATGCCTTACAGTACATTATGCAACAGCCAAAGCTTAACTAGAAGCATGCAAAATGGGTAGAATACCTTCAAGGTTTTAATTTTGTGTTAAAACATATAATTGGTCAATCAAACAAAGTAGCAGATGCCTTAAGTAGGAAAAGTATTTTAGTGCAAGAAAGTCAAATTCAAGTGTTGGGTTTTGATTTTCTTAAAGAATTATATGAAGAAGATCTAGATTTTAAAGAGGCATTTGAAGCTTGTAGAAACATTGTTTTGTTAGACAGAAGAAAATGGCTGGATTATTTCTTGCAAGTGAAGTTGTTATTTAAAAGAAATCAACTGTGCATACCAAATTGTTCTATGAGAGAAAATTTGATCAAGGAGAAACATAGTGGTGGACTTGGAGGACATTTTGGTGCAGACAAGACTTATGAGCAGTTGAACCAATTTTATTTTTGGCCAAAGATGAGAGCTGAAGTGGAAAAGTATGTGAAGAATTGTAAAGTCTATCAGTATGCAAAAGAAAGGAGCCAAAACATAGGTTTGTACGTTCCATTGCCTATTTCAGATAGGACTTGGGATATGGTAAGTATGGATTTTGTTTTGGGTTTACCAAAAACTCAAAGGGGACATGATTCAATTTATGTAGTAGTTGACAGATTTTCAAAAATGGCACATTTTATTCCATCTTATAAAACCAGTGATGTTATTCATGTTGCTAACTTGTTTTTTAAGGAGATTGTACGGTTGCATGGGTTACCAAAGAGAATTGTTTCAGACAGAGATACCAGATTTTTTGGACATTTCTGGAGGACCTTGTGGAGGAAAATTGGTACTAAACTGAGTTTCAATTCTGCATATCATCCTCAAACTGATGGATAGACTGAAGTTGTGAACAAAAGCCTGGGTAAACTTCTGAGAAGTCTTGCAGGTGAACATCCAAAATAGTGGGATCAATATGCTGAATATGCTTATAACGATTCTCCTAACATGAGTACAGGGTAGAATCCATTCCATATAGTTTATGGAATGCACCCAAGAGGAGTATCTGAATTGAGAGATTTGGGTAAAGCTGAAATGAGGAGTGCTCAAGGAGAAGAATTTGCTTCAGATATTCAAGCAGTACATGAATAGGTAAAACAATAGCTACATGACATCAACATAAAGTACAAGAATAGAGCAGCCTTGAAGAAAAGGGAAATAAATTTTGAGGTTGGAGATTTGGTTTTGGCACATTTAAGGAAAGAAAGATTTCCAAAAAGTGAGTATAACAAATTAAAATTCAATATTGGACCATGTAGAGTTTTAAGGAAATTTTCAGCAAATGCATATGAAATTGAATTACCCCCTGGAATTGGAATATCCCCAATTTTCAATGTTGTTGATCTGTACAGGTATGAAAAGGGACAGGCAGATGACACAACAGAAGACAAGGAAGAACAAGAGGTGGATTGGGTAAAGCAATTACCTATAGCAAAGGCATTGCAACCAGAGAAGATATTGGATAAGAGAGTGTTTAAGAAAACAAGGGGACAGGAGTATTTTTAGTACTTGGTCAAGTGGAAGGATCAACCAATTGTTGATGCTACCTGGGTAACAGAAACCATGTTACAGAAGTTGGGCCGTTCTGTAGAAGAGCTCATGGACAGGAGCCCATGAAGAATTTTGTCCTCAGGAGCCTAATGCAGGAGAATGAGGCTTAAAGACAAAAGGCTTCATTTCATTCCAAAAATCCAACAACAATTTACAAGCAAAGGAGTGGGATCCTTTAGTTATCAATTTACAAGTTTTCTAGATAGGAATTAAGTTAGAATATAGTTATTGAGTGATTTTGTAATTAATCCAAGTAGTTCAGACTTAGTTGAGTTTCTTGAGGAGAATATCAAGCCATTTAGGTAATTATCTAGGATTAGATAGATTCGATCCATAGATTGAGGATCAGATTGTTGGATGTAAAGTATTTATGTAAGTTTTGAACAATTGTAAGAGGATTTTCGCTGGATTTGAATTAGACTGTAAAAGGAATGAAATACTTTTGTATCTTTGTGTATTCTTGCATAATTGGTCAATCCCGGAGGGTGGAGTTCCTTTGAAATATCTCTGTGTATTGTTAATTTTTAGTTGGTCAGTAGAATTAGAATTCTATATGAACTGGTGTTATTGCGTTTAAGTTCCTCACTCACTGTGTGTTAAGCTAAATTGAATAATTTCGAAGTACAGTGTTTTAGGTTAGCTAAATTCTAAATTCCTTAGTGAAGAGCTAAACCTGGCGGAAGCGCTAAAGTCATAGCGGAAGGAGGAAAAAGTCAGATAAATTATGAATACACCGGAGAAGCCTAGAGCCGTTTGATCAACAGAACCGTTAGATCAACGATAGTCGCGTGCAAGTCAGGGTTGAGGTTTAACCCAAAATCGGACGTGATATTTTATTAAACTGGGTTAATAGTACAATTGATTTGGGCCATCCGATTAAAGGAGCGAGATCCAACGGATATCGCGTGGAAAAGTGAACGAGGGTTAATAGAATTTTCAGACGCGATGAACAATTCAAGTGTGTCTTAATTTCGTTGAAGTCTGGACAATTGTAGTCGTCTGATGGGGAGGTCGTGATCCAACGACAGTCGCGTAGTAAAGGTCTACGGGGTTTAATTTGGATTGCGGACCCGAGGAGTTTTATCAACGGAAACGTTATTTTCTTTCGGTTCTGGTAAGTGGAGTTTCTGCTAATTTTCGGGTAATATTAGCATTTCGGCTGTTTTTAGAGAAATAGCTAAATTTGGAGGTGGATGACTGAAACTCCAAGGGAAATTGGAGAAGAACTTCCACCTGCACTTGAGGAGATCGTTTCAAGATTTGAACGATTATCCATTACACCTGCACCCAGGCCACCATATCTCTTCCTCCCTCCATGTCTTTGCCTCTCTTCTTCCCTCTCCCTGCCCCATCTATATCTCTATCTCCTCTTGTCTCTCCTTCTCACCCCCAAAACACACACATACTCTCTCAATGTAAGCACATAAAAATGATTCAACTATAAATACAATACTTGGATTTTCATCTTAAATAAAATGTTTGCTTACCCCAAATGTTTGCTTCTTGAAACTATAAACTATTTATAATTTGGTACATTCTTGTTATTCCCATTTTCCATCATTCAACATTGTTAATTACTTTGCATTCAAACGTAGTAATAGAAAATAACTACCATTCAAAATTATTTAGGGTTTAACACTTCATAAGTCACAATGATTGACTTTGGAGAAAACTACTATTAATATTGGAGAGCAACAGAGACAAGGTATGTTGTTTACTACAGTAGCTCGAGTTAAATATTTGAATGGTCTATGATTCCAACTACTCTTTTCATATGATCGATATGAGAAAATGGAAAAAATAATAGGTGTGACAATAGGAATAGTGAAAGAAAATAGTTTCAGGATGATTGCAATGAAGATTGTTTGTAATATTGACTATATTCTTACTACCCACATTTTCTATCTATCAAAATTGTTACATTGACACGTTGCACTCAAAATTTGTATTTCATCAGTTTTCATCATTCGAGTTACTAACAGTGTCTCTCATCTCAAAAAAACTGAGGTAACTAAGCAAATTTTAAATTAAATTGACCAAATTAATCTTAGACATATTTAGCATATTTAAAATGATCAAAATAATTAGATATTCAGCTAATTTTGTTTGACCACACACAACTGAAACTAGCCTAGATCCATCTTAACATCGGATCTATCAAGCTACGAGAGGGTTCAAATCTCTCGAGGTGCAAACCTATTTTTGAGTGCAAAACTTGAGGAAAGATTTACACCTCGAGAGATTTGATCCCTCTCGAGGCTTGATAGATCTAACGTTAAAATAGATCTAGACTGGTTATTAAAATTTACAAAACTAAAAAGATATGACATTGTGAAACCATTACTGCTATATGAACACAATTTGTTATTTAGCCAGATTGTTATAGACCTTTTTTAAATGATTAAAAAAAATCGTAACAACGTCGACCGTTAACTACTTTTTCAAAATAATAGTGATGACGTTGCGAATCCATTAACTACTTTTCAAAAATAGTCACGTGGCTTCACTTGTCAGGGATTCTAGAGTTGAATTTAGGATCGAGAATCCATCAACTACCTTTCAAAAATAGGCATGTGCCTTTACAGTGTTAAGGATTCAGACTGTATAGAATAAATGACTTTTGACTTTTTATGAGCACCATGTCTAAACTATATTTTAAATGAATACTTTATTTTGCAGTTTTTTTAATCCCCATTAAATCGAATTAAATTAAATTGTCACGACTTTTGCAATTTTAGTGTGGAAATTTTAAATCTCATAAATTACTATTTTATTTTGCGGTTTCTTTAATCCCCACATTAAATCTAGTTAAATTAAATTACCCAATTTTGGTGTGGGAATTTTAATTCTCAAACTCCCTGTAAAATCCCCACATTAAAATTGCAAAATTCTTATGTTATTATATAATAATAAGTGGCATGCCACTTTTAAAATTAAAATTGCAAAATTATTAATTGATAAAACTACCGAGTCCTCATATGAGGGGAGTGTTTAATAAAAGATTTAGAAGTTAAAAAGATTTTATATATTTTTGTTTTGTTTAGAGATGTGTTTAAATTCGATATGACAAGATGTTGTAATGTCTTATTATGTTATGTAAATATTTTGAATCACACATATATGAAAGAAGTGTTTAATAAAAAGTTTAGAATTTAAAAAGATTTTATATGCTTTTGTTATATCTATAGGCACTTTCCATTTCAGTAAGGGAAAGATGTTGTAATGCCTTTTTATGCTATCTAAACATTTTGAATCGGTCAAATAAAAATAAATTCGTTGGCGGTTTTGGGCTCCATGTTTTGACAACCCATGGTTTTGTCAATGGTGTGTGTATATATGTGTGTGTGTGAAACTAGACTAGATCCATCTTAACTCTGGATTTATCAAGTGCCAAGAAGGATCAAATCTTTCAATGTAACTTATTCTCAAATTTTGCACTCAAAAAGATGTTTTCACCTTGAGAGACTTGATCCCTCTAAACACTTGATAGATCTAGAGTTAAGATAGATCTAGATTTGTATATTTTAAATCATTTTATATAATGGTGGATATCCTTGGTGAAGTATCTTCAACTAACATTTGTGTTATAATCGCCTTGAGAGACGATGTCTAGCCCAGTATGGAAAAGATGTTGTAATGTCAGGTCCCGTCTTGTCCTATATTGTTATGTTAAAGAATAAAAATAAAAATAAAAATGTATTGACCCATGGTATTCACGTGGAATATAGCTTATTTAATGGAGGAAAGACTAGCCTAGATCCATCTTAACTATTCTACACAACTTGGTATATCTGGAGTTAAATGGATGTAGGTTGGTTTTATACTAATCAAATATAACTAATAAGATTAGAGAAATAAAAATAAGAAAATATTTAAAATATTAGAAATTAAAATATAATTTGGGAAAAATAAAAAGATAAATTTATTAATTTTTAAATTGAAAATAAAATAATTTGTTTAATTTTTTTATAAAGTTTAATGATTTAATTTTATTTATGTTAATTAATGGTTTTTTATAAATTTACCAACCTAGATCCATTTAATTTCGACTTGTCAAGTTTGGAGAGAGATCAAATCTCTTTGCACTCTAAAAGAGGTTTGCAATTGGCTAGATTTAATCCCTCTTGGCACTTGATAGATCCAAATTTAAGATAAATCTAAACTAGTTTAATTATTATTTTTTTTTCTCAGTAAAAACTAATTCTATTAAGAGAACGTATAGTACAATGCGAGGTTACAAACAAGAGAAGCAAGAACATAGGCAGCCGGAAAGGATTGGTTGTCCACCTCGGCTCCTAAGAGAGAAAGAGTAGAGATCATTGCTGAGCAAGAAGAAACAAGAGGAACAAAAGAGCAGGATCTGAACAGAGGATTCTACCCAACATGTGCAGAATCCACTATTCTGCATTTTTTCCCTTTCTTTTTACCAACTTTGACCCACTCAGGAGGACTTCGCTGAGCTGGCATGATTTGCAAACTGAGATGAGCCGACTGAAAGGTCTCCTTGTCTGAGTCCGAGGTGGAGGATTCATGGTTCCTTTTCTGTGAGGTTGGAATGACGAACGAATCCATAGGACCTGCCGAGGACGGATCCGGTTCCGACGCTGCTGCCACACCTTCCTTATTCTCTTCCTCTTCATCGGAGCTGAAGTCAAAATCGTCCATGGGAGGAGGATCATGAGGCTTCCAGCTTTTAGATTTCTGCTTAGTATTGGCTTTCTTCTTTTGGGTTGGCATCGTGGGACAAGAGCTCTGAAGCTGACCTGTATGATGGCAGTTGCGGCAGCGAAAGGCCGTGTTCTCGTAATCCAAAGTTTGAGTCCAATGGAAATCTCCAATTTTGAGATTGATCTGGTCCGGGAGACCTTTGCTTATGTCTATTTCTGCACAAATCCTGGAAAAAGTGTATAAGCCCTTTTCCCCTCTAGAGATGTCTGTGTCTAAAAGGCGGCCTAGAGAGTTGCCAATCCCTTGGAATACCGCAAAGTGCCATAGATTCGCTGGGAGGTTTGGAAGTCTGACCCAGATGGGGAGTTTGGTGATAACTGCTATAGAGAGATCGAAATCTGGGAACCAAGGAGTGAGGAATAAACCAGCTGCACCCCAGAACCATGGGCCACCAGTTAAGGCTTTTTGATAGTCCTCATCGAAGGCAAACACTACGATGAAAAATCCCTTTGAGCATAGCAGAACCTTGCAGTTGTTGGTCCAGTTAGAGTGGATCCATTGGTAGAGGTCTGCTGTGCGTGGCCATAGCCCATTAAACCTGCAGATAATGCCATGTTCCACAAAATGCTGGGTTTGCTCATCCAGCGTTGGATGCATTATTTCTATGGAGGGGGTTTCCTCCAGTTTATCCACCAGAAAAGGCTTGGGAGCTTGAGCAGGTGGAGCTGTTCTCTTAGGCAGCTTCGCATGGACAGCGTCCTTGTAAGAAAACGCCTCAGCTGAGGATGACTGTCCTGCAGCGCCCCCTCTTAGACGAAGGGTAAGAGCAATGGAGGTATTTCTCTTAATGCTGTAAAAAGACAGGGGGTAAAGATCCTCGAGTTGTTTACCTTCGTGGAGAAGTCGCTGTGCTGCAGAGGGAATCCCCAGCTTGATTTCCAGAGCCTGCTTGAGGTCTTGCACTTGATCCGACGCTCTCACCCATTGTAGCAGGGTTTTGCCAGATATAAGCTTGATCAGGATCTGGAATGAGGCAGAGAGACCAGAGTTCTGCTTGCCTCTGCAGATCTGAGACAACAGGCGGCTGGAGCTTTGAAGGGCCTTCTTTTCCTGCGTTTGCCGCAGGGGATAGAGAGGAGAGGAGGAGGGAGTCCTAGGGACGCCGAATCTGACATTGCGTTCCGCCCAAAAGAGCGTCCAGACGCAGTTCGGGGGGGATAGAGAAGAAGTAAATAAAAGTGAGCAACCTTCCAGGGTAAAGAAATTATTTCCAAGAGCCGCCGCTTGGAGAAAACTGAATGCATGTTCTGCAGGTTCGCTCTTGACCAATGCGTCTGCAATCTGATGGGGGTAGCTGTAGCCAAATGCAGCGGCAGATGGCTGAGAGCCGGCGGCCCCAAAGTCCAGAGCGGAGAAGCACAGGGGGCGGAGAGCTTTCGAAAGAACCTTGAAGACAGTCGGAGCCGCGGAGAGGGCGTAGATCTGCAATTTTTGCCTGAAACACGCTACGCCATCATCGATGGGGCCGAGCCGTGTCCAGACGGTGGCCAGAGGAGAGGAGGGAGCGTCTGAACATCTAGGGTTCATTTTCGTTCCGCCGCAGCTCAGGAGTCCCCACCTAAAACTCGATTCTTGTTTCTCTCGCAGTTTAATTATTATTAATAATTATAATTATTAATTTTATTTTTTTCCTTAATTTTATTTTTATTTCTATATAATTGACCTAATTCAAAATGTTTTATTAATAATTATAATTATTTTAAAATTTAAATTAATTTTTATTTTTATATAATTTAACTTACTTAAAATATTTAATAGAAAAATAAAACAAAACATTACATCTCTTCTATACTATACCATACTAAACTAAAATGCCCCTTTTACCTCTCAACATAATTATAATAAATCTATCTAATAATACAATAATAATAAAAAGTATTCTTTAAATATAGCTCGTAGGTTAAAAAGATACAAATAACTAACTAAATGCTCAAAAAGTATAAATAACTAATTAGATAATCCCTAAATCTCTTGGATCAAAAAGAATTCTCTCCTAAGAACAAAAGTGATAAAAAAATATAAGATTGAACTTGGTAAGAGTAATAATTAAGCAATATTCCTTAATATGTAAGATTAAGGAAAAGTTTATAATATAATACATTAAATTTATACTTAAAGAAAATTTTGAATTGTTTTATTATATAAAATATGTGATGGAGATGTTATTTTTTATTTTATTTATATTAATAATAAATTTTAAAAAATAATTAAATTTTAAAATATAAAATCATAATGATATTGATGATTATAATAAGGGGTTGTACTAATAACAATAAGGGGTTATGAGAAAAATATTGGGATTTTGCGAAGCAGGTTAACGACTAAGCGATGAGGGTTTTGAACAAGGGGCGACAGAAGCGAGTTGGTAACTATGGAGGGGCATGGAGGAGGGAGCTCCACTCCCTCCTACAGTAACGTGGTTTCAAACGGAAGCAAAGAGATGAGTCTGAACAATTTCTGGAAACCAACGGAGACAGAGACAAAGACAACCGTACTCAAAAGCCGGAAAGCAACAAATCCCTAGAAAAGGAAGGGACCCACAAGGAGGTTAGGAGGGAAACGAAATCTGGAGACAACAATCAGAGGATGGAGAATATATCTACGATGAGACCTTGAAAGCCCAAGTCTAACATCAAACCTCGGGTGGTCTTAAATGATCCTGCACTATAGGTGCACATAGATCACATGGCAACTTATGCGGTCATATGCAAGTTTATGGGTATATGGCCCACAGAGAAAGCGATGTACACTTGGATAAGAAACAACTGGAAACCGAAGGGAGAAATAAATCTACATCTTGGGTCTAAGGGTTTCTTCATAGTGGTTTTCACTAACCTAGAGGACAAAGATAGAGTTTTCAAAGGAGGACCCTACTTCTATGATGTTGCTAGCCTTTGCATGTGACCTTGGATGATGAACTTTGTTCTGGAGCGAGAAACGTTCACATCAATCCTGGTATGGATTAGATTATACTCCTTACCTTTAGAATGTTGGCTATCAAAATCCTTAAAAGCTATAGGTAATAAATTAAGGCATTTTATAAAGATATCAGAGGCGACTCTGCGAGGTAAATATACCTCCTTCGCTTGCATATGTGTAGAAATGGACTTACCGGGAGCACTCCCAGATGAAGTAATACTAGAATTTTATGATGAGGAATGGGTACAAGCGGTCGACTATGAACAAATACCATTCAGATGTCGTAAATGTCATGAACATGGGAACCTCTTCAGAGACTACCCACTCAAAAAAAGGGAGGACAACCTGAAAACCAACATAGGAAAAGACCCTGAAGGTTTCACCAAAGTGGGAGGTAGAGGGAAAGGAGGGGGGAAAAGTACCAAAAGGAACCTAGTGAGAACAAGCTACCAAGTCATAGTAGTTTCAAGATTTTAGAAGAAGAGGGGGGAAAATGGAATGAATAAGGAACTGGAGGACATTCATATAGAGAAAGAAAAAGAGGATAGCATGGAAATCATACAGGAATACAAGCACTATGGAACTTGGCAGGGACCATGAGATGACCCCAAGCGAAGGAGGTACGAAGGACCAAGACCTACAAGATATTCTCGAGAGGGAGAACCTTGAACTAGAAAAGTTTCTAAAGCAGGGAACCAACAAAGGGATTGACTCTCTGCCACAAGAGGAGTTTGACAGAGTAAAACAACTATTCCTCCAAAGGTCTCAAACAAAGGCTGCAGGAGTCAAAAGGAACTACGACAGTCAGGAGAATATAGGGGTTAAATCAATGGAGATTACATCAGGACACTCCACCAAAAACCCAGGCAAGAAAAGAGGAAGAAAGAGACAGAATGAACTTCTATCAAAGCGTGGGAAACTCATGATTAATTCAAGTAAGATGAAAGATCTCACCAGTTACTCTTTCACAAACCCATCATTATGAAGCTTACAACCTGGAACATTAGAGGACTAGGAAGTAAAAGAAAACAAAGAAATCTCAGTAACAGAATAAAAGAAGAAAAACAACACATGGTGTTTATACAAGAAACAAAATGCTCAGTAGAGAAGATCGGGGAAATACATAGAAAATGGCTTATCAAATATGAGTACCTAGAAGTCAAAGAAAATAATACAGTGGGGGGAATTCTTACTCTATGGAATCCTCATAAATTTGAGATCCTAGATGCTGAGGCATCCAGAAACTGCCTTTCAATGGCTATACAACCTTTGGGCGACAAGGATTGTTACATGATCACAAGTGTCTATGGTCCTCAACTTCTTTAAGACAAACTTAGGCTCCTCACCTCTCTGGAGGAGCTGAGAGAGAGACACCTAGTAATCCCCTGGATTCTGGGAGGGGATTTTAACATGATCAGATTGCTCACAGAGAAAAAAGGAGGGACCAGAACGCTTGGACGAGACTCAATTGCCTTCTAGAACTTCTTAAAAAACATGAGACTGGTGGATATGGACACAATAAATGGTACCTTCACATGGAATAACAAGAGAGGAGGAACTTCCCAAGTTGCCTTGAAATTAGACAGATTCATAATCTCGGAAGATCTCCTTCTCTATGGTTGTATCATGACAGCTTTTATCCTTCATTTTGGAGGCTCGGACCACTGGCCCATCTAGTTGGAAGCTTCACTTATTGGCACCCCAAGGAACAGACCTTTCAGGTTTGAAAATGTTTGGCTCACTCACCCTAAATTCATCACTAATATTGGAAAAAGGTGGGTAGAAGACATGCCCACCCAAGGCACAAAAATGTTCCTCCTGCAATAGAGACTCAAACACATCAAGCTAAGGCTCAAAGAATGGAACAAAAATGAGTTTGGAAATATTTTTGAAGCCAAAAGAGAAGTGGAGAAAAAATTACAGGAAACTAATCAAATTCTCATCACAGAAGGCTTCACAGAGGAAAGGAAAATGCAAGCGGACTCTCTTCAACAAGAATGGGACAATAGATGCCAGTAGGAGGAAATCTTCTGGAGACAGAAATCAAGAGTACAATGGATTAAAGAAGGGGAGAGAAATACTAGGTTCTTTCACAAGTCTACCATGAAACACAGGGCAAATAATCGGATCACAAAACTCATAGATCCTCAAGGGAAAGAGCTAAATACTCACAAGGAAATGGAATCTGTTCTGGTACAACATTTTCAAAACATAGCAGAGGAGACCATTGCAGACAGATCTCAATTCACTAAGAGCTTCACTCATCATATTCCAAAACTGGTAACTAGGGAAGATAATTATAATCTCAACAGGCTAGTAACGGAAGAAGAGGTCAAGGAAGTAATGAAAGAGATGCACAATGGGAAAGCTCCAGGCCCGAATGGTTTCAATGTAGACTTCTTCAAAACATGCTGGGAAACTATCAAACAAGACATTCTTGATGTGGTGGAGGACTTGAGAAAATCAAGAACAGTTCTGAGAGCACTTAATGAATCCTTCATAGCATTAATCCATAAACAGGAAAAAGCCATGACACCAGATAGATTCAGACCCATAGCTTTATGCAATGTGGTGTACAAAATCATTTCCAAAGTTATTGCTAACAGACTCAAACCTCTTCTTCCAACGCTCGTGTCAGAGGAGCAGACTGGATATGTGGAAGGTAGACAAATTCTCAATAATATCATTCAAGCTCACAAAGTGGTTCATTCCCTCAAGACCAATAAGCAAGAAAGTATGATAATACAGCTGGACATAGCGAAAGCTTATAATAAGCTAAGCTAGTCTTACATCATGGAAGTTCTTAAAGCTTATGGCTTTGACCACAACTGGATAAAGTGGGTCATGGCCCTGGTTACCACAACTAGATGCTCAATCCTTCTTAATGGCTCTCCATCCAGAACCTTCAAGCCATCGAGAGGCCTCAGGCAAGGAGATCCTCTCTCCCCATTCCTCTTCATTCTCATGATGGAAGGATTGGGCAAAGCGATCAATTCAGCCAAGGAGGAAGGAAGAATCCAGGGACTCAAACTTACTCAGAATGGGGACACATTGACTCATCAACAATTTGTGGATGACACTATGCTGCAAGGCATACCCACAGTCAAGGAAGCCAAAGCTTTCAAACAAATCCTGCATGATTTCGCAATGGCTGCTGGCACTGAGGTAAGCCTCACAAAATCAAAAGTTTTCTTTTTCAATACTAATATTTCTATTCAAAGAAATCTCTCCAGAATTCTCGGCTTTCAAAGAGATCATCTTCCCTCCAAAATATTTGGGAATGCCTCTCACTGATAAACCTCTAAGTAAGGAAGTTTGGGAGTCATTTACAAATAAACTGAAGGAAAAAGTCAACAACTGGACTAGCAGATCCTTGAATTTAGCAAGTAGGCTAATTCTTACAAAGGTTATACTACAAACCATTCCAATTTTCATGTTTTCATCCCTTCCTGTCCCAATAGGAGTTTTACAGAAAATCAGGAATATCCAAAGAAAATTTCTTTGGGGTAAAGGGGAAGAGAAAAAGAAATGGGCTCTGGTAGTGTGGGACAAGCTCTGCAAAACTAAAACCCATGGTGGTTTGGGTCTCCACGACCCAGACACTCTAAGCAAAGTTTTGGGGGAAAAAATTTGGTGGAGATGGCTAAAGGAAATGAGAAACCCCTGGGCTAAGCTTTGGAAACAAAAATATGCAATGGACTGGCAGGAAAGGGACCACATTTGAATGACAAGACACAACAAGGGTTCCCATATTTGGAACAATGCTTGGGAGAACAGAGCCTTAGTTCATAAACATGGTTTCTAGGAGATCAGCAATGGGAATCTAGCCTGGTTCTGGGAGGACAACTAGCAGCAGGAACATAACCTCTATAGAGAAGGACTGTACATCATCAAAAATGATACCATTAATAAAGGACTGAAAAGGGTAAGTGACTTTTGGGACCAGTCAAGAGACACAGGTAAATGGAGAATTTGGAAGGTACTAGTTTACAGTGAAGAGACCCCTTTGAAGGCCCAAGCTAAAGTTCTTGAAGCAATTTTGGAAAAGAGGCAAATTTTGACTTCAACCTCGAATGATCTACTAAGATGGGGGAGAAACAATGAGGTCATCTTCAACCTCAAAGAAGCCAAAATAATAGTCACTGGACTTAACTACCCAAGCCCTGACAAGACTTGGAAAAACCTTTGGAACAACCCACACTAGATGAAGATCAAACTGTTCATGTGGCTGGTACATCATAAAAAGATTCTAACTTGGGAAAATCTTAGATAAAGAGGTTTTGCTGGTCCATCAAGATGCCAGTGATGTGGTCTGTAAGAGGAAACTATGGATCACCTTCTCAACCGTTGCTCTTTCACCTCCACCTTATGGAATTGGGTGGCTTCTATCTTCAACCAAACAGTGAGGAACGAAAATGATGTTACTAAAACTTTAAAGAATTGGAGGAAAGACTTCTCGGATAATGAGACAGTCAATTTAGCCTGGACTCTGATTCCAGGATTTTTGATTTGGGATGTTTGGAAAGAACGCAACAACAGGATCTTCAAAGCTAAATCTAGTTCAACACAAAGAATCATGGCTCAGATCCTAAAACAGCTCAAAGAAACAGTTAATGCCCTTCTGGAACAACATCCTGAGAAACCCCCTAGTCAACGGGATGCTCACATTCTCGAACTGCTGGGGCTCCAGTCACATGTCCCTCAGGGCATAAAAAAGAAAGCAAGGCACATATCAGAAGGAAAAGCTTTCTGGCAACCCCCTCCCCATGGCTTTTTGAAATTCAACATAGATGGAGCCTCAAAAGGAAACCCTGGGGATGCTGGTTACGGAGGAGTCATAAGAGATGAAGAGGGAAATATAAAAGTCATCTTTCATAGTCATTTGGGGAGGGAAACTAACAATATGGCAGAACTCATGGCCATTGAGCAAGGCATAGAAATTTTGATTGATCACAATTTACATAATACAATCATAGAGGTAGACTCGGAATTAACAATTAATTCAGTCAAAAGGATAAGCACTGACACAACACCAGACAAAGTTTCGAACCACTGGAGACTTTTGCAGGTCTATCGCTGAATTCAATCTCACCTAAGAATACTTAGAACTCTTAGCTTTGTTCATGTGCATAGAGATGCCAATAAAGTTGCGAACTGGCTAGCTAACGAAGGGGTGCTATGTACAAGAGACAACAAGTGTTGCTTGTGGGAGTTGGTTCCTACAAGACAACTATGTGAGGATTGCTACACTTTGGATCATGCAGACAAGGAGCATTATCAGTACATGAAGGGGAAATAGCCAATTGAAAATTAAGAAGATGGATGTTAAGGGTTTAACAAACAAGTGACCTGAGAATTGGTATATTTGGGTCTCGCAGATGGATGGAAGGCAGAGGAGAAAGAGTGTGAAACCAAAAGGTGGCACCAACAGCTTTGCTACAGTACAAGGTGGTTTTGCTACAGTTACAGTGGTTATCGAGTGTCCGCATTACCATAAGTGGTTTTACAGAAATGCTTCTGATGCCACTAACCATTCAACATGTGGCTCAAGGAGGAGAGAGAATACCGCCTTCATCGGGCGGGTATTCCTCGCTCTTCTTTCCAGCCCAATATCCTTCACAGCCATAGGATCCAGTGGTAGCAGATCTATGGCTGAGGTTTGTTGTGCTTGTTGGTGGGACTGGGATATCTTCCTTGCACGTTCCTGCTTAGGAGCAGGTTAGGGAAATTTCGAGCGGAACAACTACTCGATGGTTATCTACCTTGCAAAACCGAAATATTTTCACCGCGGTCTCTATTTCCTCATCGAGTTCGCTTAATGACCTCTTGATTTCACCTGGTTTGGTTTATAAGGTTGTTCAGTTTTGTGGGCCCTTAGCCAAGTTCTTGAGCAGTTGGCTCAAATCCCAAAGCACAGGGCGCTAGTTAACTCTTTGGCATTCTGCTCCTTTGGGGGTGTTGTATTTTATGTTACCAATTTTTTTAGCTTCATATGAATAGAAGGTCTGATTCTTGTTTCAACAAAAGATAATGATAATGATGATGATGATTAACGTTTATTGAGACCAATGAGGTCTATCGGAGCTTAAGAAAGAAAGAGATTAATTGGAACTCTTTAATATTTTATTTCTATGATCAAAGGGGAGGGAAAGAAGTGTTCTTAGATCACTATAGTTTTGTTGACTAAACAAGTCAAGAAGGTTGGTAGTGTGGCAAATGTTTTCGAAATGAGAACAAATGTGAGTAAGATTTGAGCAATCCAAGAGAAAGTGTGTTTCATCTTCAACATTCTTAGTATTGCAAAGTTGACAGATTCTTTTATCCCAAGGTGTTTTGGGACTAGACCAATGCCTAGTTTCACTTCATAGTTCATGTGATTTAGTTCTTATCTTTGTAATGCTCATTTTCTTCTTAGCACTAGTCAAGATAGGGAGATAATTTTGGTTAGAGAGAGTGGGGTTGATTGCCTACTTATAATACCTTAGCTTCCTTTTCCCCTCTAGCTCCTTATCAAATGACAATTTTTCCTTAAATTTGGAAGTAATAGAACTTTTAATATTACCTTTATGCTCCAAGATGATATCCTCCTTTAACCCCAAGTAATGAAGCAAATACTAGGCATCCTCATGCCAACCATGATTGAGTTGGAGGTGGGGATTTTGGCTAGAGTTAGAAGCAATTTTGGGGAACCTCTTGGTTTCCATGTTGTAAAGCTTCTTCTTATACATTAGATAGCGAAACATAGCCATGCTTGTAATGGGGTGTAGATTTTCCTGTAGATTCATGTAATGTACTAAAACACAAGACAAGAATCTACTCTACACTTTAAACAATGAAAACCAAGAATCGATGAAAGCAATAATTGATAAGAGGAAGATAATCAAAGACACATAACACAATTGTTTCTCTGTGGAAATCCACTGCTCAAAACCCTAACTATCTATTACATTAATCGGAAATCTGAGTGATAATACAAATCTTGTTCTCACAAGAACAATTTTGCACAAGTTTGATCAACTCTCTGCCTGACAAGCCTGCACTGATCAACACTTAGCCAATTTATGTTGCCTATTGAACCTCTATTTCCTTGTGCAATTCTTGTGAGAATCACCCATATTTAATGTGGGAAATCCTTCCTCAAAACTGTGCAATCCAAACTAGGTCATCTTCTTGATTGCATGCATGATCTGCACAACTTGGATCACTCTACAACTGATAGTACATTGTCCCTGCACTGTAGTCTCAATTGTGTATTTATCTGAATCGACATGCATGAGTTTCTCATGAGGTAATCTTCAGTTAGCTAGAGTAGCACTTGAGGATGCACCAGTGCACCAACTCACTACTAGACCTCTACTAGTTCCAAAAATAGTTAGAATTAGTTTACCTGTCTATAACTCAGTCAAACTAAGTTATCTAATTACAACTCAAATAAACTCATCCTGGACACCTAAAATTTAGGGAGAACATATACATGACTACGAAAATACTTCCAACTCGAAATTCCTAAGCTAATTAATTTAATTAAACTTAATTAACTATTTACAAGTTGTTATGAGAATATAATTCAATTTTAGTTCACAATTTAATTCAAGGACAAATTAAACTAGAATTTCTTGTTGTCATTTCTCAACACTTCCTCTCAACAAGAAAGGGATTATGAGCTACCCAATCTTGTCTCTGTGAAACTCGAATTTACATCTTGAAAATGCCTTTGTCAAAATGTCAGCGTCTTTCTCCTCCGTGGGAACGTACTCCAACAACATAATCTACCTCAATACACAATCTCTAAGATGATGATATTGGATATCAATATTCTTAGACTGATCATGAAAAAATGGATTTTCAGAGAGTTTGATACAACTCTAATTATCACAGTAAATCACAATTGGATCCATTTGCTGACCAAATAAACCAACCAGGATCTTCCTCATCCAGATGGCCTAACATCCTGCCTGACTTGCAGCCATGTACTCTGCCTCTGCTGAACTAAGTGCAACCAATCTTTGTTTTTTGTTGTACCAAGAAACTGTTTCTGACCCAATAATGAAGATCCCTTCTGATGTGTTCTTCCATTCGGATGGACTCCCTACCCAATCTACATTGGTGAAGCCTTGAAGCTTCACTCCCTTTGTCCTTCTGTACCACAATCCATACTAAGTAGTGCCCTTGAAGTATCTCAACACATGCTTTTCTTCCTTCTAATACAACTTGGTAGGCCTAACCATCGCTTGACTAAGCTAGTTAACTAACACATATTTGGTCATTTGTTCACCAAATACATGAGTGAACCCACAAGCTTCCTGTAAACAGTAGCTTCCACTACTTTCCCTGAAGTAGTATCCTCTTTCCTCTAGTTACCTGTTATAGGAGTCTCCATGGGTTTTCTTCTCTCCGTGTGAAACCTCCTAAGTATCTCATTGGCATACTTTCCCTGAGACACAAACAGTTCCCCATCACCCTGCCATACTTCCATGCCTAGAAAGTAATGCATGAGCCCCATGTCCTTCATCTCAAACTATCTTTCAAGGTCCTCCTTGAAAAACTTGATCAATTGATCATCATCTGTCAGAATCAAATCGTCAACATACAAAATGTTGTAAATCTAACCCAAAAATATATGATAATAGAAATAACCCAAGAATAACAAGATAGATATAGATAGAAATGATTCTTTATTAATCTCAAAACCCTTAAGGTAGGGCAACATCATACATTCACTCCTTAAGGAAGGAGAGCACTCCACAAGCCATATGCCTGTTCATACAATAATCCTTGACAATTCTTGATGTGGAGTCTCTAGCCTCTATATAGGCCTCATACATACAATACCATGGATCATTACCATGGTTCCCTCATACCATTGAACTAATACCATGGGCCCATTACATTATTACTAGCTACTTGTCGTCCCTTACATGATATGAGTTAACCACCTTATTTATTACTATGGCCCATCCCATTATTACATTATTACCTTGGGTACCTCCCTTGGTACCCCATATTATCCCCCCTAGGTATATAACATTCCACCCCCCTTAGCATGTTTCGTCCCTGAAACATGGGAATAACACAAATAATAAGATCTACTCAAAAGAGTAGTCCACTGGTACCATGCACGTGCATCTAGCAATCCAAGAGAAAGGTGAACCCTCGTTCTCACTGGTGCCTCGCTCGCTTGAGATGGAAGTTGACTGTGGCAGCTCTTCTGTGTTGATGTGTAGTAGGTGGATCTTGGTGCCTTGCTGTCCGTCATACGGGGGTTGTTGTCCTTGTGGCTAATTGGTTGCCATCTTGTTGGTTGTTTTCTTGCGGGGTGATGTGGGTGATGATATGCTGAAGTTTTAACCCACGGTGTCTTTTTCTTTAATTCACCCTGTTGTGGTGCCTGTTGTGGTGTCTTCTTTTTCAATATGACTTCAACCATTGAGCCCTCATCTAATGTACCTGTAACCTTTTCTGCTTCAGCCTCTGTTTGTGTTTGATTGTCGATCATCAAAGGCTCATCATCTGATATGTCAGTCCCTGGAACATCTTCTGCTTCAGCCTCCATGTACTCTACATGTTTATTGATGGAAATATCCTATAATGTAATTTTATTCTTTTTATACCAGAGCTTTAGGAATTTCTTTTGCATGTTAATATTGATAGTACCCACAGATTCCATCCAAAGATATCCCAAAACAACATCCATATTATCCATCTCTGAAGTATAAAAATCACCATGCAACACATACTTATCCATAGAAATCTTCAAATCCTTGTACACTTGAACATCCTTATCATCCACTTGTGTGTTTGCAATGTGTTTTGTTGAAACTTGCAATTTTTTTTCCAAATTAACATTGATAAAATTATGCTTGCAACTAGGATTTATAGACACAATGATTTTCTCCTTCTGAATCAATCCATGAACTTGCAATAAGGAGATACCAGCAGAAAATAACCCTTTAGGTTCCTTAGTTGCCTTATTTCTTGTAAAAATAAAATCTTTGCTATGCTGTGTGGCTGTCTATGTGAGCTTATCCACAAGATTAGATTTACGGTCAAAGCGCTCTATAAGAGATTTTTTGAAGGCGTCCCAAGCCAAAAACCTTTCATTGGAACGTTGATGCTCTTGCCACCATTGGCGTCTTTCATTGTCCAAGTACATGCTTCCCACCATAAGCTGAGTCTCATTATCATAGACATAATCCAAGTTGAAATATTTCTCCATTTTTTCTAGCCATCTAGCTGGATGAGAGCCATCAAATTTATACAAGTCCGTCAAATTCTGATCTAGGCCCGCCATCACAAAAAAAATTGACGAAAATTTGAAATGGTCACAATTTCGTCAATATTGCTCAGAATCCCTATTATGACCTGTTTTTGGAAATGGAACAACCATTTTGCCTCTACCCATGTGATAGAAATCCTGATCTTGGCACTAGAATTTCAGATCTGCGCTGCTACTCTCCTGCCGTCACCCAAAATTTCTGCAAAAAAGAGCTGATTTTAAATCAGCGATATCTCCCTCATCCGAACTCCAATTCAACTGATTTTTTTTTTAAATTGGGTATTTTTTCACAAAGAATCCAGATCTGTAATTATATTTTGCAGATCTTGCACCAAGACGTCCAGATCTGTGCCGCAAATTCGCTGCCCTGAAAAATTGTCTGCAACCCCACTGATTTTTAAATCAACGATATCTCCTTCATCTCGACTCCAATTCAACCGATTTTTTTTTTTTGAAATCGGATATTTTTTAACAAATAATCCAAATCTACATTAGATTTAGTAGATCTTGCACCAAAATGTACATATCTGATCTGCAAACTCGTCACCCCTGAAATCCTGCAAAAATAAGAAAAAAAAATTCTCCACTTTTGCCCAAGAAAGTGCTCTGATACCAATTGTTGTAGATCTAACCCAAAAATATATGATAATAGAAATAACCCAAGAATAACAAGATAGAAATAGATAGAAATTCTTCTTTATTAATCTCAAAACCCTTAAGGTAACACCATACATTCACTCCTTAAGGAAGGAGAGCACTCCACAAGCCATATGTCTGTTCATACAATAATCCTTGACAATTCTTGATGTGGAGTCTCTAGCCTCTATATAGGCCTCAGACATACAATACCATGGATCATTACCATGGTTCCCTCATACCATCAAACTAATACCATGGGCCCATTACATTATTACTAGCTACTTGTGGTCCCTTACATGATATGGGTCAACCACCTTATTTATTAGTATGGCCCATCCCATTATTACATTATTACCTTGGGTACCTCCCTTGGTACCCCATATTATCCCCCCTAGGTATATAACACAAAACTATGATCAACAATTTACCTTCCACCACTATGTGGTACAGGTTCATATTCATTTCACTCTTGGTGAAGCCCAGCCCGGTGAAGTAGCTATCGATCTTGATGTACCAAGCACGGGGTGCTTGCTTCAACCCATACAATTCCCTCTTGAGCCAGCACACATGTGACTCATGGTCAAAGGTCTCAAAACCTTCAAGTTTCTCTATGTACACCTCTTCCTCAATCGTGCCATTAAAGAAGGTTATATTTACATCCATCTGATGTATCTTCCAACCCATATGTGCTGATAGTGCCAATATAGATTTGATCAATGAGTACCTTGCAATAGGATCAAATGTATCATCATAGTCAATCCCCTCTACTTGTGAAAAGACACAGGCCACAAGCTTGGCCTTATGCTTCTCCACACTACCATTTGTAGCTTGCTTTACCTTTTAAATCCATCGAGAGCTCACCAATGACTTGTCCTCCAGTCTCGGGACCACATCCCAAACACTAGTATGAACTATGGAGTCATACTCCTCCACTATGGCATCAACCCAAACTAGATATTGCACTTCTTACTCAAAGGAAGATGGCTTTGTCTCAACGCATCCGATCATAAGATCCATGTATCCACTGTACCTCTTAGGTGACCTCCTTTGCCTACACTGAGATGTGCATACTCCCACATTCTCCTGTGCATCATGCAATAACCTATCAACCTCTTTGGTGCGCTTTCTCCCATCTATGGAAGACTCTGCTTGAGTGGATGTCTCCACTCCCGGATCCTCTACATGTGGTTGCTCCACATCAATCTAAGGCTCCTCAACCTTAGGAGCTAGAAGTTACTCAACCACATGTAGTTCAAGCTCCCTCTCAAGGGAAACTCACATGGCCTTCTCCTCATCAAATCTGACATCCCTACGAACCACTGTCATCCTGCTGGTCGGAAAGTACACCCGATAGTTGTGAGGTGTATCAATGTACCCCACAAATATCCCCAACTCTGTTGTCGGCTCAAGCTTCTTCTGTGCATCTTTGGTCACATGGAAATATACCGATGGCCCAAAAATCCTGAAGTGACAAACATCTAGTCTCTTATCAGAATAAGCCTCCTATGGTGTCTTCATCGCAAGTATCTGATGCAGGCTACAGTTCTAAAAATAAACCTCTATGTTGCATGCCTCATCCCACAAGTGTAGTGGTAGGCCCTGATCATACAACATCACTTGTTTTCCCCTAAAATGCTTATGTTCTTCCTCTCGTCCACCCCATTCTGTTGTGCGTTATGTGGTGTCATCAACTCCCATTTAATACCTTTTTCTACAAAAAAGTTCTTATACTAATTTGAGACATACTCACCACCGTTATCACTCCTCAGAGCTTTAACCTTATTTCCAGACTCTTTCTCGACCAATGCTTTAAATTCACAAAACCTTGTGAAAGTTTGATCCTTTTTCTACATGAAAAATATCCATCATTTACGAGAAAAGTTGTCAACAAATATAACATAATACCTATGTTTGGCCATGTGGATGCTATAGAGAATGGTCCATAGACATCTGAATGAACTTACTCTAGAATCGCCTCTGCTCGACTATCTCTGCGATGAAAAGGAAGCCTTGGTGTATTTTCCAAAAGTACACCCCTTGCATGTATCAAATTACTCAAGCGTACCTTTGGGAATACCAGTAGAGATTTGTTGCATGATTTTCAAAGCCCCATGATGCAAGTGACCCAATCACCTGTGCCACAAATCGCCAACGTCTTGGCTCTGCACCTTATGTACTTTCGTGCTCAAAGTAGCACAATCCTCTACATCCATCTTATAGATATTTTTAACTCGAATCCCTATCCTCTTTACTTGACCCGTGTCTATGTGTCGAAGGAACACCTTCCCTTTTGAGAAAATCACATCATAGGCTTTATCCTCAAGCATGGTGACTGATACTAAGTTCTTCTTCAACTCGGGCATATACATAACATCCCTCAAGGTGAGAGGAACACACTGCTCCCTCCAAAAGTAATTGTGCCCAATCCAATAGCATTATACCTCCCGTGGTCACCCATCTCGATATGCATATGGAGATCTTTCTCCTCCAGGTCACTGAACAAATCCTTGTCACCAGTCATGAGGAATGAAACTCCACTATCAAGGTACCTGTTGGAGAGGTAAATCCCCTCTATGGATAGAGGCGATCCCTACTAGCCCAGAACGGGTCTAGCAACAATCAGTCAATGCTACTATGCAAGTTCCTAATTGCAAAAAGGTAGGCAATGAACACCTACTTGGATTCCAACGCTGTTGTTTGATGAAGAGATGCCGCTCTTGCTCCTTCGCTTTGGCCGGTCACGATCCTCCACAATCCCCGTGAATAGATACCTGCACACACGAAGAGAAACACAAACACAAGCGTGAAATCTAATAAAGGCAATTATACATCAGTCAGAAAGGACATAACTCACGTTAACCATTACAAAGACAAACGAGAGTGGAACCATAATAGTAGTCATCTATTATTAATCAATAACAGAGAAGAGTACAACCAAAGTTCTGACATTGAATCCTTCTCAAGAGGGTCCAGCCAGCAAGTCTCTTAAGCATTCACCCTTGGAGGTAGATCTCCCAAGACAAGAACTCTCTCTCACACAAGCAACACTTCACAACCTTCCTTAAGCTCTAGCAATCCCACACTTATCACACCAACTACCTACTAGCAGCAGCACTCTAAGCACTATCAACTCCACACTATCAAAACTAGCTGCTCATGGCAATGGTAGAGGTTTAAATAGGAGAAGGAGTCTCCATGAATGGTGGGAGGATGAGCTTATCTCCAAGGAAGGTGGCTCAAATGACGAACAGACATGCCATAGAAGGGAGGGCGACATTTACAAGGCCAACAACCAGGTCTGGAGTCATCTGGAAGGCTAGCTGTTAGAACAAACTCGCCCAAACTGGATCAGCGCGGGTGTATAACTGCACTGGAGCGCTGACATCACATCTGAATAACGGAGAAGGTTGTGTCAGCGTGACTCGATACAAACATAGGATGCGCTGGCCCATGAAATTCGACCAGTGCGGAAAACACGTGTGCTTCCGTGTTGGCAGCGCATTCGTTGCAATATGAGGCGCCAGTCAGCGCGGTTATTTTAATAACAGTCGCGATGATGGAAAAACTTTGGCAAAGTGGGTCATTTGGCCAGATTAGAGAGCATGAGCATGATTAATTTGAATTCATGACACAGTAGGGAGACTGACAGGGAGACAGTGACAAATTACTATGTAACAGATGCCCCCTAAAGCATGAAGCCCGAGAGAGTGGGAGGGGTGAAATGCTTTACAAAACTCGTTGAACTGGAACACCACCAGGAAGAACCTGCACGTATGTACAACTGATATCTCTATTACATGTAGTCTAGGCATGGGCGCAGCCATCCAAAAGACATACGAAGAAGGTCTGTGGTATGGACGCAGCCACCCAGCTGAAGAGACCATGATGATAATAAGGTATGGTCGCAGCCATCCCAAAAGACTCAGGTATGGGCGCAGCCATCCATCAATGAGTCATGTAATAATAATCCACAAAATCGCAACCTGGTTTGCAACAGACAAAAACCAGGGTCTTGTGCTCCATCCCAACCTGAACAAAGTACAAGTCCAAGCATGTGAATACATGAGCTGAAGTCGAACATGCATGAACATCGTCTGATTACCAGCCAATAATGAAAACTGTTAACAGACGCGAGAGGTACCACCAATAATGACAATGGTCCTCAAGGTACTTATAGGTACAATCCGCGACGTGTGAATCAATGAGCTGGTGTCGAACACCCGCAGAATCATTCGATCGGAGGCCAATGATGAAAACCTCGCGTCGAACACGAAGAACCTGCCATTGAGGCATGTAGGCTCTAAGGCACCTGAAGGGAGTCTCTAGGTCACTTTCCTAGATAATGAGCTGAAGTCGACAGGAAGTAACCTTGATCGAAGGTGGGCCATAATGTTTCCCACATCATCAACACGAGACAGAGAAGGATAAAATATTTTGTGTGAGACATCAGAGGGAGGTGGTAAGTTTGCAGAGGTCAACTTCTCTTGAACATATCGGCGGCATGACAGCGGATTTGGCAGTATCTGACATCAAATGAGCAGAGGTCATGGTGACAAGGCAATGAGCAGATGAGAGGTTAAAAGAGGATAACCCAAACCCACGGAGGCTAGTGTAAGACAGGATGAGAAATCACCACCCAGACACGAATGTAGACGAGTGCCATGTTCAAGAGCGACATACTGCCGACACGACCATTATTACAGTTCCATTTGCCCCACCATTTCTGGCAGGTACCCCGATTATTTTTGGATGACAAGCTTGACGGGGATAGCATATGCTTGGAAAGCGTCGTTTCGACGGTGTCCGATGTCATCGAGTTTTAACGAGTCTGACAAAGGAAGAACTCGGCGCCTTTTCTTGTTTAGAGAGTCTGAAAAGACAGCGGAAAAGAAAACTCCAGGGGGGTCCTTTTTCGTAAAGTTGTGTCTCTCGAGCCCGAAAAAGTATAAAACAATGCTCGAAAGAACTGCCCAACCGATACGACCGAGGAGTACTTTTCATAAGTAGTAACTTCGACCCGAAAAAGTAAAAAAGCGGTCAGAAGTACGTCGTTTTGGAGCCAATAATGGGCGCGAAACGACAAACACCCAGCAATCTTTTTAAGTTAAACGGTCAAAAAAAGAGCTTTAAAAGCGACCGCCTTTCATTCCTTTTAACGATTTGAGAGGGAGACTCGGCTATCTTTTCGTCTTTAAATGGTCGGAAAAGAGCTGAAAGCAGACCTCCATTTTTATTCTCTTTAATGAGTCAAAAAGGGAAAATACTCGGCAACCTTTTCATCTTTTACGAGTCAAAAAAGAGCTTGAAGGAGACTCGTCCTAGAGGAACGAGTGGTATGAAGGGTAGCAACTGGTTTCGGTAATGGTGGAACTGCTCAAAACATGTAATAGTCAAGAGGTTGGCTAATAAAACCACTCATCGCTGCGGTTCCTCAGGAAAGGAAAAACAACCAAGTGAAAGCATATGATCGGCCAAAGAGATGGCGGCGATGGAATGAAAACAACCAAGGCTCATCTAGCAGAATTCAGCGGATAAAAATGGCATTCACGAGATGCAAATCGGATATGGGTTCATTTTTACACAAGCTTGAACCATGGAGAACTTTGCTTGGATTCGGTTTCATGTTTACACAAGCTTGAAACGAAAAACTATGCTTGTTATAAGTTCGCATGCCAGACACGAATGCAGACGAGTGCCATGTTCAAGAGCAAGATACTGCCGACACGACCACTATTACAGTTCCATTTGCCCCACCATTTCTGGCAGGTACCCCGATTATTTTTGGATGACAAGCTTGATGGGGATAGCATATGCTTGGAAAGCGTCATTTCGACGGTGTCCGATGTCATCGAGTTTTAACGAGTCTGACAAAGGAAGAACTCGGCGTCTTTTCTTGTTTAGAGAGTCTGAAAAGACAGCGGAAAAGAAAACTCCAGGGGGGTCCTTTTTCGTAAAGTTGTGTCTCTCGAGCCCGAAAAAGTATAAAACAATGCTCGAAAGAACCGCCCGACCGATACGATCGAGGAGTACTTTTCGTAAGTAGTAACTTCGACCCGAAAAAGTAAAAAAGCGGTCAGAAGTACGTCGTTTTGGAGCCAATAACGAGCGCGAAACGACAAACACCCGGCAATCTTTTTAAGTTAAACGGTCGAAAAAAGAGCTTTAAAAGCGACCGCCTCTCATTCCTTTTAACGAGTTGAGAGGGAGACTCGGCTATCTTTTCGTCTTTAAATGGTCGGAAAAGAGCTGAAAGCAGACCTCCATTTTTATTCTCTTTAACGAGTCAAAAAGGGAAAATACTCGGCAACCTTTTCATCTTTTACGAGTCAAAAAAGAGCTTGAAGGAGACTCGTCCTAGAGGAACGAGTGGTATGAAGGGTAGCAACTGGTTCCGGTAATGGTGGAACTGCTCAAAACATGTAATAGTCAAGAGGTTGGCTAATAAAACCACTCATCACTGCGGTTCCTCAAGAAAGGAAAAACAACCAAGTGAAAGCATATGATCGGCCAAAGAGATGGCGGCGATGGAATGAAAACAACCAAGGCTCATCTAGCAGAATTCAGCAGATAAAAATGGCAATCACGAGATATAAATCGGGTATGGGTTCATTTTTACACAAGCTTGAACCATGGAGAACTTTGCTTGGATTCGGTTTCATGTTTACACAAGCTTGAAACGAAAAACTATGCTTGTTATAAGTTCGCATGCCCCCAGCATAATAACGCAAATCGAGGTACATGCCCCCCAAGCTTCATTGCATTCAACAAAGTGGATGGAATGAAGGTTCACTCTCGAGATCGATGAAAGAATCGACTTGTATTTTACGAGATCTTAATCAACAGACTCGATTTGGAAAGGGAGTTGTTTCATTTTTTAATGAGGTTGACACAGTAAAAGAACTATCCTCATAACCCTTGTTTCATTTTTTAACGAGCTTGACACAAGATCAGGAACTATGCTCCGACCACCTTGTTCCATTTTTTAACGAGGTCGCCACAAGATCAAAACTATCCTCGGGACACCTAGTTTCATTTTTTAAGGAGCTTGACACAGGATAAGAACTATGCTCTGCCAAAACTTCATCATAATGAATAGAAAGTTAGGGCTTCCAAGATTGTCACTCCCGGTGGAAGGGAAACATCTTGGAAGTCAGGGTCCAATGCCCCCAGGACACTATGCACGATGGCGGCATCACTGGATACATGAACGGGGTAGGTGGCCACGTAGTTGATCTGCGGTGGGGTAGATACAACTGGTGGATAAAAACTAGGAAGGGACGACAACTGCGCAGGAGGCATTGGGGGACTAACGAATGACAATTGATCGATAGTCACAATTCTTCCATCGTGCGGAAAGCAAACCACACGGAAAAGTGAAGAAACGAGGGCCCCCATGGCGTAAACATAGTTGCGACCAAGGAGAAGACTAAAGTCTAAAACACCTTGGGTAACCAAGACGTCTATATAGACGGTTTTGCCTCCCAAAGTAATAGGGAACTTCGGGAGGACTCCTAGAGATGGACAGGCTCCTCCGTCGAAGGCCAACAGATTCTGAGTGACTGGCCCAAGCTGCGGGGAACCTAAGGCTTGCCAAGTAGTGTATGGCATAAGACTGACAGACACCCCTTCATCCAAAACAGTGCCAGGTACTTCCTTAGCACAGGCATGTACTGTGATCTGGAAAGGCATATGGGATGGAAGGCGACCGGCGATCAGGTGATTCCAATCAAAGGAAGCGACCAGACTACTTGGTGGGGGAATCGTATGATTGCCCCCATGTGCTAAAGGAACCGAAGGAGAACCTTCGGGAGCAGCTAGGTTAGGAGAGTCATTTCGAGACTCCGGAGAATCTGAAGAGACGAAAAGAACATGGGCGTGATTCTCTTCCGAAACAGAGTGAGCGAGTGGCGGACTCGAGTCGACACTCTTTCCGACCAATGGTTGGTCTGGAACAGGCTGGACACAGCCGGGTTCGGGAAGAGAAGAATGTGAACCAATCTCATTGTCGGGAGGCGGATGATCTGCAGCTGCAGAAAGACGTTGATATCCAACGGGGAGTTGGGGTGAAGGAGCTGTAAGACTTTCCAAGACAACAGAGGCTTTATCCATTAGTGGACAAAGGTGAAGGGGATGATTGCCTTCACAAAGTCTACAGGGGATTCGAATCTTCCCTTTTCCCTTACCATTCCCACCTGATAAGGTAGCATCGCTGTGAGCTTCAGAGGACGATGAGGGGCAGGCCAGATCGCAAGACCATACTTCTAGTACCCTGGGAATGCCAGGACAATCGCGAAGAAAATGGTCCTCCTTGCATAATCGACAAGGAAACTTAACCTTCCGCGGAGGAGTGGAAGGGGGCCCGACTTCAGGTGTACTCGGAGTAAGAGCTGTACTTCTAGCCTCTCCCTTAGGAGACTTCTTCTTCTTGGTCTTCTTCTTCTTCTTCTTCTTAGCCACCGGGTTACTCGAATCGAGACTTTCACCAGGCGAAGTAGAAGATGGGGACGTAGAAGTAGGCGTAGAAGGGGAGAGGTCCACCTTAGGATCAACATGATGTTGTTCAGGTGGAGGGACTAATGGACTAGCAGCCGATACGGCAAGGACCAAAGAGGTTGAAAACAACCAAACAGGCAACCCGACAGTTAACCCCGGAAGGGATAACATTGCCATATAAGGAGCACCAACATTCCCGAGAGGAGGGAAATGACCAGGATTCCCGTCAGGAGGGGAACTTGGGTTGGTGAACCCTGGAAAAGTTGCCATGGCAAACAAAAAGAAGCCTACTCAAGCTAACACACACAAGATCTAACCAGGTGATGTTAACGTGGCCGAATAAATGTTTAAGACACAGGAACTAAACTTGACCTTTTCATGTTTTAAGAGTCGAGAAAAGGACGAAAAGATGACTCTAGTCTCCTTCGAATGTTTAATGAGCACGAAGTGACAAGACGCTCACTGGCACCTTTTCTTTTAAGGAGTCCGAAAAGGATCAAAAGTGACTACTCTGGAGACTCTAGGCAAAGGGTTTACCAAGCAATCCGTAAAACTGCTTATACACCTTGGCAATCGTATGAGAACCAAGGACTTTCCGTACTGCAGTCAATATTCCCGAATGCTGTGTTCGGTGCGTTACGGCTCGCAAGGCGGCAGACTCAGCTTCCTATGGATCAAGGATAAAATCCTAGTGGGGTCTCCCTATATATGCGATGGTACGTGGGAGCACAATCCGTGTTAGACCACTATCGAGTCATAGAAGGAGGAATCACCCAACCGTAATGTGAAACAATAGTGACTATGTTTAAAGACGCCGGAACACGTCTCTAGCCTAGACCTCTAGATGTTTGCGTTAAGTTCCAATGCGTTTTTAGGTTTATTCAGTTTATTTTATGGTTGATCTTGAGTTAAGTTTCGATTTCAGGCCCTATCGTGTGATCTCTCACAATTGCCTAGATGCAAACTACATGCCAAAGAATACCATTTCGTTCGATGAATTCTAACTATGAGAGGGTTAAGAGTTTTCAATCAAACAAAATGAACTCAATCAATCAAACAATCTAATGCAGCTAATGGCAAAGAAATGAGACTTTTCTTTTGAGAACACAAATCAATGAAATGCTCTTTTTCCCATTAACTATTGAATGCAAAAGATATTAGTTCGATTTCTTTTTCCAATGGCACAATGCACTTAAAATGAATTTTGAGAGACAACAACACCGAGTAAAGAGAAATAAAATCACTCAATGAAAAACACAACAAGTGTGAAAAGAGCCGGTTGAACCCAAGCAACTGTAATCCGTGTCTGGGTAGTGAGAAGTAATCGAAACAATCCGAGGACTGGTTCAATGACAATCACCTAAACAACCAAGCAAAGAAAGCAAAAGAGGAAGGTTTTCGCAAAAGCAAAGGCAAGTAGTAACGAATCTTTGTGAACGAGTGATAAAACAAAGTCAATCCAGCGAAAACGGGATGATAACACCAGGTCACAGGACACAAAACAAGATTCGCCCGACAAGACTTCGCAAGCAAGTGCTTCACAGTTCAAACAATAGAAATCAAGTCATAAACCAGGTGGAAAGAGTAGGAGATAGTCAAACCAACAGGCTCAGGAGGTAAAATTGAAACAAATTCAATTCTATAGGATCAGCACGGGTGGTACACAGCAACAAAGCGCTGACCGGAAACCATGCGTAGCAACAAAGCGCTGTCAGCGCGGAAGTACAAGCGCTGGTTCATTTTTCAGAATCGTCGCGATTGTTAAATGTACAAGCGCGATGACCGCGAAGTCAAAAAAACAGCTATGCGATGTCAGCGCGACTGTTTTGATATAAAGCGCGCTGAGGCTAAAAAACAGGCACAATTAGGCCAAAAGCTCCCAAACCAAGGCAATAACTCTTTAAACAATCAAGGCACCTCCCAGATTGAACCAGGAAGTCTAAAAGTGGAGGACTAACCCCTGATCTTTGAAAAGAGAGTAACAATCAAACTCAAAGCAAGAATGAACAAAAAGAGAGAAAGGCCAGCTCCCTAGTGGAGTCGCCAAATTATTGGAGAGGTAAATCCCCTCTACGGATAGAGGCGATCCCTACTAGCCCAGAACGGGTCTAGCAACAATCAGTCAATGCTACTATGCAAGTTCCTAATTGCAAAAAGGTAGGCAATGAACACCTACTTGGATTCCAACGCTGTTGTTTGATGAAGAGATGCCGCTCTTGCTCCTTCGCTTTGGCCGGTCACGATCCTCCACAATCCCCGTGAATAGATACCTGCACACATGAAGAGAAACACAAGCGTGAAATCTAATCAAGGCAATTATACATCAGTCAGAAAGGACATAACTCACGTTAACCATTACAAAGACAAACGAGAGTGGAACCATAATAGTAGTCATCTATTATTAATCAATAACAGAGAAGAGTACAACCAAAGTTCTGACATTGAATCCTTCTCAAGAGGGTCCAACCAGCAAGTCTCTTAAGCATTCACCCTTGGAGGTAGATCTCCCAAGACAAGAACTCTCTCTCACACAAGCAACACTTCACAACCTTCCTTAAGCTCTAGCAATCCCACACTTATCACACCAACTACCTACTAGCAGCAGCACTCTAAGCACTATCAACTCCACACTATCAAAACTAGCTGCTCATGGCAATGGTAGAGGCTTAAATAGGAGAAGGAGTCTCCATGAATGGTGGGAGGATGAGCTTATCTCCAAGGAAGGTGGCTCAAATGACGAACAGACATGCCATAGAAGGGAGGGTGACATTTACAAGGCCAACAACCAGGTCTGGAGTCATCTGGAAGGCTGGTTGTTAGAACAAACTCGCCCAAACTGGATCAACGCGGGTGTATAACTGCACTGGAGCGCTGACATCGCATCTGAATAACGGAGAAGGTTGTGTCAGCGCGACTCAATACAAACATAGGATGCGCTGGCTCATGAAATTCGACCAGCGCGGAAAACACGTGTGCTTCCGCGCTGGCAGCGCATTCGTTGCACTATGAGGCGCCAGTCAGCGCGGTTATTTTAATAACAGTCGCGATGATGGAAAAACTTTGGCAAAGTGGGTCATTTGGCCAGATTAGAGAGCATGAGCATGATTAATTTGAATTCATGACACAGTAGGGAGACTGACAGGGAGACAGTGACAAATTACTGTGTAACAGTACCATATACTACCCATAATTGATGACACCATGCATGCAATGAGAGTAAATTCCAATTCGAATTGAGAGGCCAAAGCCTCACCTGCTTCTCCTCCTGAGGACTTCTTCTTGGACTTCTTGAGCGGAAAATTTGTAGCAAAATGGTCCAACTCGTGACAATGAAAGAACTTAAATTTATTCATGTCTTTCTTCTTACCTCCATGGAAAGAATCCAATTTGGAATGGGACGCCTTCCCTTTCCCTTTCCTTGCTTTACTCACTAAGGCACAATTTTCCTCATCATCAGTCTTTGATGAGGAACCATATCTGGTGTTCCTTCTGATCTCCTCCTACATCAAATCCGACCACATTCATTCCCAATCTAGCAGCTTATCCCTTACATCACATAATCTTTATAATTATTCCAACTCTTAGGAAGGCCTAAGAGAGCTAGTCTCACCATATCATCCTCGACAATGGTTATTCCAATGCTTCCAAGCTCATCACGACAGTGAGTGAACTTGGTCAAGTATTTTGGAATGGTCTCGCCTTTCTCCATCTTTATTTTTTTAAGTTTGTCTTTCAGTGCCAAGTTCCTATGGTCAATTCTATTCTGGAATAGGTCCATCAATGTTTTCCATATAAAATACGAGGTTTCCTTCCCATGGAGACTCGAGACAATGTGGTCTCAAACTCCATCAAGGGTTATCCACCTTGCCTTCGCCACACACTTCTTCCATTCAGCCATATTTTGTGTAACTGATGTTGCTAGCTTAGGAATGTCTAGATCAAAGAATTCCTTCAAGCCATTATCCTCTAGCACAACCTCCATTTTGTCCTTCCAGGCTATATAATTTGAGCTACCTTCCAAGGCATACTCGAGCCACAAACTGTAGAACACCATATGTCGATCCTGAAGTATGTATTGCAAATTCGAATTTCACCTGTAACCCAAAACTCAAAACTTCGAAATCTCGTCTCATATATTGTCTCTAGCTTTGATACCATGTGTATTTTCTTGTAGATTCACAATCCATGTAATGTACTAAAACACAAGACAAGAATCTACTCTACTATTTAAACAATGGAAACCAAGAATCAATGAAAGCAATAATCAATAAGAGGAAGATAATCAAAGACACATAACACAATTGTTTCTCTTGGGAAAGACACTGCTCAAAACATTGACCATCTATTGCATTAATCACAAATCTGAGTGATAATACAAAGTTTTTTCTCACAAGAACAATTCCGCACAAGTATGATCAACGCTCTGCCTCACAACCCCACACTAACCAACACTTAGCCAATTTATGTTGCCTGCTAAGCACCTATTTCCTTGTGCAATTCGTGTGAGAATCAACCCATATTTAGTGTGGGAATCCTTCCTCAAAACCGCGCAATCCAAACTAGGTCCTCTTCCTGATTACATGCACAATCTGTACAACTTGAATCATTCTAAAACTAATAGTACACTGTCCCTGCACTGTAGTCTCAAATGGGTCTTTCTGTTAATCAACATGCATGAGTTTCTAATGAGGATATCTTTAGTTAACTGGAGTAGCAACTGAGGATGCACCAGTGCACCAACTCACTACTTGACCTCTACTAGTTCCACAAACAATTAGAACTAGTTTAACTGTCTACAACTCAATCAAACTGAGTTATCCAATTACAACTCAAATAAACTCATCCTAGACCCCTAAAATTTAGGGAGAACATATACATGACTACAGAAAGATTTCCAACTCTAAATTCCTAAGCTAATTAAGTTAATTAACCTTAATTGACTATTTACAAGTTCCTATGAGAATAGAATTTGATTTTAATTCACAGTTTAATTCAAGGACAACTTAAACAGGAATTTCTTGTTTCCATTTCTCAACATGGGGGAAATGTTAGCTTTAGTCAAAAGGGTGGGATAAGGAGTATTACCTTTAATCTTGAGGTTGTAGGTTATAAATTGATTTTGGATCAGATCGATCTTCCTCCATGATTCTCTAGATAGACTGCAACCCCAAACCTCACATCCATATAAAATAATAGGGGTGACTAGAGTCTCAAAGAGGAACATTTTTTTTACTCCAAACCCAAAGATAAGTCGTCTTGCAATTATTTTCAAGCTCATAATAATCTTTCTAGTCATCAATAAACATTTTCTCAATGCTATAATTCCAGTTGAGCTAATGATGAATACTAAATTTACCTAAATATTTGTATGAAGAAACCTTATCCAAGTAATTGTTATCATAGATGAAATTTTCTTGGTTGATCCTTTTGGATTTAATTATCTTGACTTTAATCTTGTCAATATTAACAATCATACCCATCTTGGAGTAGAAAGCATGGAGGATTTTAAGTTGTTTGTCAATATCCACATGGCTTCTGGCAATCATAACAATATCGTTAGCATAAAGGAGAAGAGTAATGACCATGCTAGTGAGCTTGGGGCCAACGCATCTACCGGCTTCCAAATATGCTTGTATATTATCAATGTAAATTCCAAAAAGGGTAAGGGATAGGAGACACCGTTGTTTAATGTTGATATTGCATTTAATTTCTTTAGACCAACCTTTGGTGGTATTAAGCTTGGGGAAAACGTTCTCGTATAGTCAAATCACAACAACCCTTAACTCAAGAGGAACCATTATCTCTTCAAGTATTTGCCATAACTTATCCCGAGGAACCATGTTGAATTATTTTCTAAATTAAAAAAAAAAAAACAGAAGAGATCAATTATACTATTGCAACATTCCTCGAAAAAGATTCTAAGAGTGATAAGATGGTCAATGGTTGAGTGATGTCTTCTAAAACCATCTTGCCCTTTAGCTCTTTTACCATGGCTTTTAAGCCATACACTAATCTTTTTTTCCAAAATGAGCCCATAGAGTTTGGCTAAGCTATGGCTAATCATAACGGTCCTATAATTAGAGAAAACATTTTTATCCCCACTTTTAAAGATAGGCATGATCAGGATTTGTGTACAAGGCTTAGGGAAGCCATGCTTTATTTCCAAATTGAGAAGCTTGTGAATATGAGGAATGAGGAAAGGCCTTCCTATTTTGAAACTTTCAGCTTGGTAACCTTCAGTATTCCTAAATTTCCCATTAGCGAGTTTCTTAATCCTGAACTCCACGTCTTCCAGAAAGAAAATATCCTCCTTCATAGGAGTGTTTAAGATGCTTCCCATGGTGTCTGGAGAGTCATAAATATTCTTAATATAAGTATCCCAACTCTTCACGGGGATTGAATTGTTTTCTTTTGTTTAATGAACAAGTATATTCCTCCAAAATTTTCTAGGCTTAGCTTTAGAAAGGTGGAGAAGATGCTCTTGTATCTTATTAATATATGACATTTTCTTCTTTTTTATAAGAGTTTTGTACATACTTATTTTTTCAAGGTTAGCAATTTAATTATGAGTATCTCTAATCACTTTTCTAGAAAGTTTACATTCATTATCGCACCAAAGGTTGGAAGTTCTATTATTATTTTTAAACAACACCTTGTTAGAGAATTTGTTAATGGTAGTGGAAAGGGTTGTAGTAAAATTGGTTTAAATAAGATTAGCATTATCATTATATGTTAAGGAACCTAGATCCCTCTAAAAATTATGTAAGAAGAGATCTATTTTACTTATGTAAAAATAAATGTGCCTTTGACTATCACAATTCTTTTGTGTGATTGGGGTGTATGTTAATATTTAGGGTTAAGGATAAGGGTTTGTGGTCGGAATCAGGCTCGTGATCATTTAGGATTTCAAAATTTATCATACAATTGAGAACATGGGTGTCTGATATCACATAATCCACAACACTATTGCCCCGACCATGATTGCAGGTCATCTAACCAGAGGTAGGCCATTTATTAATTTCATTACAAATAATAAGGTCTTGGGAAATGCAAAGCTTGATAATATGAATACCAAATAGGTTTTCATTTGTGTCTTCAAAGTTTCTTTTGAATCTATTAGCTAGGTTACAGTCCTCGTCAAGTCATAGGGGGTCAAGGTTAGAGTTATTTCTTAGGAGAGTAACTTGGTTAGTAGTGGTTCTAGCATTGAAGTCCCCAAACAAAAGGATATCACCCTCACTCCTTAGATTGGGATATCTTTTTCTAAGGCGTTGAAGGAGCAATTCTTATCCATATTTTTTTTATTATAGGAAGTAGAGTTGATAGAGATAAAATAAAAAAATTGTGAGAAAAATAATATTGATGTTAGAATCAAAAATTTCGATCCACATATATTAATTAAAAGAGTCGAGAATGTAAAAATGATATTATCTATATAAACTATTAATATTACATCTATGTAAAATTAATTAAATTAATTAATTAAATAAACAAAATATATTTAATACAAATTATTATAGTTTTAATAAATGAGAATATTCTTATAAATTAATAAATTATAAATTTAAATAAATTTCTATTTGATATTATTAAATATCAAAAGAAAAAAAAATTAAAAAGAATTTGTATTCATGTTCAACCTACTTTATATAAAATTTCTATATATTATTATTAAAGTTCTAGAAAATGAAAAAGAATTTGTATTCATATTCAATGTACTTAATATCATAAATTTTACAAAATCAAAGATATAGAAAAGTAAAAAGAATTTGTATTCATGTTCAACCTACTTTACATAAAATTTCTATCATTTATTATTAAAGGTGGAAAAAAATAAAACGAATTTGTATTCATATTCAACGTACTTTATATCATAAATTTTACAAATTCATTTTTTTTAAATGTTTTAAGATTAAAATAAAATGACCTAATTTCATAAATTTTACAAATTCATTTTTTTAAATGTTTTAATATTAAAATAGAATGACCTAATTTCATTAAAAAAAATCATATGTATTTTTTTATTTTGAAAACATTCAACTTTCTCTTTAAATTGATAATATTAAAGGAATAATTATAATAAATTAAAATATGATTTATATCAAACTAAGATAATATTAAAAAACTAATTGTAATAAAGTAAATTATGGTTTATATCAAATTAAGATTTATAAAATATTTGTAATATTTTATTTTTTTATTAATGATTTAATTATTGTTATATACTTTATTTTTAAATATCAAAGAGTTATAAGATTTAATCATAATTTGTGGATATTATGGTTAGAAATGAAATAACATAGGAATGGAACACATAAAATATTGTATAAAATAAACACAGAAAAGTATAAATAAGAGAGACACAGATATATGTGATTCATGTAATTTGGGCAACGTCTATAGAGAAAGAACTAGTTCTTCTTTTTATATTATCCAACAAAATGAAGCGATATAACCTACAACAAATTCATTGTAACTTCCTCCTCGCTCTCACATAGTGTCCTCTCTTCTTGTCACACAGAATAATACACAGTCGTAATACAATTCCCTCATATAAACGAAGGGTTTCCTTCTAAGGAAAAAATCCCTAGATTAACATAACTTCTACTATCATATCTTTTTCCTAATGAATGACCAAGATTGACCAGAAAAATACAATATCTTACAAGGTAATTTTTCTATATTTTTTCACTTTGGGGGGGGCTAGGTGGTTGTCACCACCACCCCCAGACCCCCTCGACAACAATAGTGGGGGGGCAAGCCCCCCCACACCCTCGTGTCAGGGACAGTGATACAACCACAACTGAAACAAAAGCCTCTGAACAATCAGGAAGATAATCAGGCTCCACACCCAACAATTATTAACATGATTAAGATTTTTTAATAATTTAATAGTCAAACAAAATTTGATAATTCTTAGTTCAATTTCTTCTAAACTTATAATATAGGATATATATCTTCCTTTAATATGAACAATTTATATTTATAATTTAAATAACTAGTCATGGTTTTAGATTCTCATAAGTACATTGTATTTAATTTTAAAATTAAGAAGGGTTTTTATATGTACATGTTTTATTAAAGATGTTGTAAACCCTAATTTATAAAAAAAAAAAAAAAAAAAAATTGACATAAATAAAATGTTAAAAAAATTAATACGATTATTATTAAATAAACTAAAAATTTAAAAAAATAAATTAAATATATATTTAGGATAGATATAATAAAATATATTTATAAATATTAATTATTATTGTTAATATACTAGGGTTTCACTCAATGAACCTCAAAGCTAATTTGAAATAGATGATGTAGTCTCGCAATTAATTGTGACAAGGAGGAGGATTAAAAGAGGGTATGGATATGATAGGTTTGGCACTAGGATCACTTAGGAATATATAATGTGAGGAAGTCTTCGTTCCGCTCTGTAGAGGACATCGAGCAAGGAAGGGAACCAATCCAATATAATTTTGGTGTTAAGAGCTTGCAATTGTGGGGAAGTCACTACATTATGCAATCTCTCCATGGAGAATATAGGCTCTTCATCCCACAACAATGAGCATGTTGATATGAGCTAGCTTATGGACTAGATATTGGCAGCAATGGAAGGTCTGTTATGCTCTTTTAGTCAACAAAATGATGGCAGAGGAGAGAGCACATAAAATATTTTAGCTGCTAATAAATACCAAGCTCAAGTTTGTGATAGCCCAACTTATATTTTGTTTATTCTTCCATGTAAACGTTTTTCATTTATGTGTTTGAATTTTGAAAATGTAAATGGGTTCAGTAAGGGACACAGACTCCAAGGGACTAAGGGAGGTTAATTGCTTGGGAAATTTAGTTTACTTGTTGGAGGAAGAAATTGGACTATTGGGAAAACCATTGAAAGTTGGTTGTTGAGTCTTAAATGCATTGGTATTGTGTTTTAATTGGATTGGTGTTGTAAATTAAAAAAAATAAACACTTCAAGCAAAGGGCTCAACCCATACTTGCTGGAACTGCACAGGATAGAAAAACAAGGAAAAAATTCAATGCATGATTGCAGTTGTGTATGCAGGGGAGAGAGGCCTTCAAGGAAAATATCGCTTGGCTAGAGAAGCAAGGAGGGCGAAGTGTGGAAAAGAGGAGAAGCACATAGGAACTGAGCATAACGGAGAGGATATTTTACACATGAAAAAGAAGAGAACGCAGGGGTTGAAAGGAAGAGGGCATGGAGAGAACATGCATGCACAGGAGAGAGAGAACGCTTGGGGAAATAAATATCGAACTCCTGGAAAAAGAGAACATAGAGGGAGCATGGAAAAGGAAGTGGACACAGAAGGAATACATGGGAGTTCTTAAACACTCCTAGTAGAACTGATAAGGCATGAACACACACATAAATTCAGGTAGAGTTCTTGTCACAGCGTTCTCGTCATCATGATCAAGAAAGACATACAAGACATTTGAGCATAACAAAGAGGAGATTATGGACTTATATGCATAGGAGAACACGAGGGAGGCTCGTTGGTGAGGAATTGACACACCTACAACAATATACAGTAGTTTTATGAGCTACAACAATGCAAATAAGAACTATTACACCAAAAGGAAGGTAAAGAGGAGTGTGCATGAGTTTAATAAGTAGGGAGTGACACCTATGGCAATGTGGAGGACATTTTCTTCTTTCACCACTTTCAAAATAAATTCACTCTTTTAGTTGAAAAATAAGATCTCGATAAATTTCGTTCAGGTGAGGCTAAGTCTCAAGGTACCCTAAGGGGTTGGAGGGTGGAGAGGAAGTTATCTAGATTCCCTTGATAGCCCGGGGTAGAGATTTAGGCCTTGGATTCATGATTAAGGAAGATTTGAATACTCCATTGCTTGTTTCTCTTTTTGGTTCTGACGATGAGTTCTAGACTCCCTTTGTTGGGTAGAACTACTATGTGGCATGCTGCCAGGGTGGAGGTAAAGCCTTTGGATTCCCTCGAGTGTGTGTGTGGTTATTGGATAGCTAAAGGGTGGAGGCAACATGCTTATGGATTCCCTGTGCATTAGTTGATTGTTGATTATTTGGTGGGTGGAGGTAGGAGGACCTCTGAAGCCCATGTTTTAGTTGGCAGATGGTGTTTATTCCCTTGAGAAAGACCATCTAAATCCTTGGAATCTGGCTCAGCCGTGACAACTACAATTAGCTTGCCTGCAACTTGTCTATGATTGGGTGGAGAGTTGTAGTCCCGAACCCAATTTCCCATATCCAACAAAAATTTAAGATAAGTCTTCTTATGTATAACTTAGTATGAATTCTAGTTTCATTTGTGAATGAACTATTTTTTGAATGGGTGCATGATAAAAATTGGATTGCTTTTGTTTATAAGTTTAAACTGTTGATTTCAATTCATATGAGGATTGGAATGATGTGAATGAAAGATTTCATAAGATGCATGGTTTTGCACCAATATCTTGTTGCAGGGATCTATTTAATTATAATAGTGTTGAAGTTGCATTGGTTAAAGTGATTGCACAATAGAGTCAATGGTCACTGTGGGATGAATTTCCATCTTGTGGTGATAGAATGTTGAATGGCTAAACAAGTTTTAGTATGGTTGCTAGTGTTCTTATTTGTCTTTAAACACTAAAGGGAAGGAGGCTTGTTTCCATCCCTTGTAATTATATATGTTATTTGCATGAGTTGTAAGCATGGTTCATATGTTACTTGGCTGAGAGGTTTGATTGAGCCTGAGAGAGAAGGTTCCAATTTTGTTATTGAGTTGTTCTAGCTCTTTGTGCATTGAGAAATAATTTCTCATGAAAATTCCATTGTTTTGGCATCATTCTATTAGGTAATTATTTTCTAAATTATGCATGCATTTCCCTGAAACCCATTGTCAATTGAGTGCTAGAACCAATGCTCAAAAATCTTGAACAATCCTAGAAAAATTATGAAGAAATCATGTCTCTAAAATGATTTTAAAATGCTAAAAAAATGAATTAAATTTAAAGTTTTGACTTGTGGGTTGGAGGTCAAAAGGTTGATCAGGAGGGCTGGACCTCAGTGTGACTCTGTCCCGACCAATGGCGAGTTGACAAGACTGTGTGGTAATGGAGGTTGGGTGATCAACGAGTTGGGGGCTCAGGGAGGTCAACTAGGTTGGGAGTTAGGGGTCGGGCCCGGGCATGGAAAAGTTATGAGTTGTAGATCAGGGCCGACCTTCGACTAGCTCGATTAACCTGTCCACCACAGTGGTAACACTGTCATGTCACCTGTGACATGGGTCATTGTGTGGCTACCACGTGGATGCCAAGATGATTTGGCAAGGTGAAAAATGGCCTATATCTAAGAGGCCATAACTCTTAATTCATAAGTCAAATTGAGGCAAAATTTATAACATTGGAATCTTCTCGACGAAACAGACACAACGATGTTGTTTATTTGATATTTTAGGTAAGTTGGGAACATGTTATCACTTATAAATGTACTCTTAGATGTAGGAGAGAAATTCCTAAGGTAACCATTCAAACCAATCTTACAGATTGAAGGCCAGCCCCTTCAATCCAAAGAGGGCTCTCTCTGAAAGTCTAATCACTAAATTTAGCAATTGACTATACATTCACACAAGGGCCAGATTTTCAATTGATTTGTGTTGATGTAGGGTTTGGTTGGGAATGAGGGAGATAGTCCATTAGGCAATGGAGCTAACAATATATGGTTTATGGCAGCTTACCAAGATACTGGTTATTTTATCAAGATTGACAAAGGCAAGATAATGGCACATCCTAGACATGTGTCATCATTATGGCTAAAAGAGGAAAATAGGAAAACCATCCACTACAATAGGGAATATGAAATGAATCCTAAAGTAGATTTAGAAGATATGAGTGAAAATATTTGAATCTATGAGACTGAGCATCAAAATCAAGGATGAATTTTGTAACACTTATTGTCATTCAAATATTGAAATAAATTACATTCAAATGATATTATCAAGAAGGAAACACTGAAACCTGTAGAAAATAATAAAAATATACTAATATTGGCAAACTATAGATCAATAAAGTCTTCAACACACAGAAAATCAATATCCTCTCATCAAAAACCAACCCTTGATCCTTCTTTTACATTTAATTTACAGCAATACTACATAGGTTTCAGATCCACAATTTGTGGAAAGTATGAATTACAATAATCCTCAAAATCCAAAAGAAATGGACTTGAAAAACTCTTTACCCATATTTAGTAAAATGGTTTTAATAATCAAGGAGATGGTTATATCTGATCCTCAAGTCGAATTGATGAGGTGGCTCATTAATAATTTTCTATGACTTTATTTTTAGAAAAATAAATTTGGCGAATTCCTGAAAAGTAGGGTCCAAATATGCATTCGTATCTTCCAAACCATGATAGTTGTTTAACAATTAAAATAGGTTTTTTTAGATCATGTAGGTCACAACCAAAAACTATTTTGTGTTTTTAAATTCATCACCATGTTTTTGTAAACGTCGTTTGAAAACAATGGCTAAAACGGGAAAAAACAGAATTACAAAATCTAGAATAATATCCCTCAAACATGTCTTTGTAGTTTCCAAACCATGACATATGGGTAAAATATGAAAGTGGTTTTTTTAAATCAACCCATTCTCAAAAAATAATTTTTTGGTTTTTTAAAATTCACCACCACGTGCTTGGAATATACGTTTGAAAAGGGTGACTAAAATAGGAAAAAACAGAGCATTATCATTTCTTCTTATATCACTTCTCTCCTTTAGTTGGTAAATTTGTCCCCTTTGCAACTTTAGTCACTTGAAATTGCATGTCCCTAACCCTAGTTTTTCTTCCAACAAGGGAGTTGATGAAATTTGTGACACGCTATAAAAAAATGCTAAAAACTTCTTTGTCTGCTACAAACTAGTTTCCTAAAGATACTGGAAATGACCTTTTTACAAAAAACTGTAAAACCTTCTCTAATGCTTGGAAAGTCCACCACATGTCACATCAAACTTTAACATGAGTTAAATTACTTAAAAAATGGTTTGGGCACTTGAAATACTTCAAAGGGTGGCTAGAAACCTTTTAACTTTATATTTCATGTAGGCACTACGAAATATTAGAAACCTTTTAACTTTATATTTCATGTAGGCGCTATGAAAATATTTCGTAGTGCCACCTATTTTGGTAGCGCCACCTGTTTTCGATATACTTCATTCGATTTTCTGGCAAACTTAGGTAAAACATTAGGCATGGCATAATAAACCACTTTGACATGTTCCTAACCCTTATTCCATCCTTTCACATACAATTTTAATATAGTCCAACATTTAAGCCTTCACTCTTTGAAAATGAAGTTGTCAACTAATTCTCAAAACATTTGGACCCTTTGTGAAGATACAAACCTAGTGCTAACAACTGGATCCAATGAGGATACTGTCTACCTAGGAGGCAATAAAGAACACACTGACCATGTGCTTGATCCATTGGGCAACTCCCAACTAGTAACCCTACAACTTGTAAACTGTACCACACTGAAGTTCATGCTAAAACTACAAACTGAAAATGTACTGCTGAAAACCAAAAACTAAAACTGGAAAACAATTGCATACTGCTGAGATTGAAATCTGAAACATGTTGAAAAAGTTGTTGAAACTATTGAACTTATTCAAACTGTTACCTACACTAAACTGATATCCTCCCTGTTCATTCAAGTGATACGAATTTCCAATGTATCCACGAAATGAGATGGCCATTCACTGGAATGTTGCTCACACTTTCTTCGAGCAGACAAAAAATGATATAAGATGGCAACTCGAAATGAAAATTGAATCCAAAACCTGAGATTATGAACAAAACAAACTCCACCTTCACTGATGACTACAATAAACAAGTGAAATGATCATGGAAAACATGATAATTCACCTCTTTTTGATGAGTAAACACAGGAAAAAAAATTCATTTACAACTACTAGTTGTTCTTGCTTTATACCTTGATTCTTGACAACATTCTCAAAAAACATGGCAGTAGAATGTTCAACATTCTCATAAGAAAAGACTCTATACGACCTAGAACATGTTCAAATATGACAACCACATCATGTGCATTAAAAACACTCTCTTGCTCATCAAACAATTCTGATCTTGCCTCATTAACCTTCAATAACTTTGTTTGAAAACTGTCATATTGACTTTCATATTAATGAGGAGAAATAAGTTATTGTACATGATTCTCTTGCGAATGTGAGAAAACACCAATATGAGCACTTTCACAATTCTAATTTTTAGTGATTTCATCATGGGACAAAGACTCAGAAAATGATTGTTTTGAAAAGGCAATTGTTTGACTATCTTCATACTCTTGGTCACATAAAATTTCAAAAACCTACTACATATCTTCATCAATTTTAGGGGATGAAACATGATTGTCTACACCAAGAAGCTGATCTATTTAATTTTTAGTCAAGGGAGAAACTCTAATATGCTGAAAATTGTCTTGATTATCACGCCAGCTAGTCTCTATTGTTTCTTGTTGAGAAGAATATTCAAAAAGGACTTCTTGATTTTCCTCATCCATTAACTCCTAATCACCATACAAAGTTTGAAGGTGTTGAATGAAACTTTCAACATGCTCACAATAGTTTTTGACCAACAACAAGGAAGGATATGATTCTTTATAATGCTCAAAAAATACTGTATGAAAGTCCTTTAAAGAGTATAGACAAGCAGGTGGAAAATTTTCATACCATGACCTCACATCTTCTTCTAGGGTAGCCATAAACATCTTCATGAGGTAGTCTTCAGGCAAGTAAACTCCTAACTTATGAATATGCAAATGAAATTTGACCAAATGTAAACCAACATCATCCCTTCCCTGATCCTTAAACTTTGGAAGATAAGTTTTCTAATCCATGCGAGGAATACGATTTGGAAAACCTGGTATATGTGCATGGTTCATCAGAGCATACCTTGTCATCTTGATTAATCAGGCAACTGGATCTGCAATTATGCTATGGATTCATCGGAAAGTGGAGTCACCATTCATGTTTTGAGCTCTGAATCGTTTGAAAATAGAGTTTCCATCAAATCTAAAAACTCTAGACCCTTGAAAATGGATTTGCCACGGAAAATTAACAACCAATTGCATCTAAATTCTTGCATTTCCTTAGGAATCAGATCTCATCAGTAAAAATAGATTTGGGGAAGATGTACTTTTGTATCCCCAGTATGGTCGCCAATATGTTATCACTTAGAAATGTCCTCTTGGTTGTAGGAGATAAATTCCTAAGGTAACCATTCAAACCAATCTTATAGATTGAAGGCTAGCCCATTCAATCCAGAGAGGGCTCTCTCTAATAGTCTAATCATTAAATTTAGCAATTGACTGTACATTCACACAGTGGCTAGATCTTCAGTTGAGTTGTGTTGATGTAGGGTTTGGTTGGGCATGAGGGAGATAGTCCATTTGGCAATGGAGTTAACAAGATAGGGTTTATGACAACTTCCAAGATACCTATGTCTGGTCAAGATTGACAAAGTCAAGATAGATGACGCATCCTAGACATTTGTCATCATTATAGTTGAAAGAGGAAAATAGAAAAACAACCCACTACAGTAGGGCATAGGAAATGAATCCTAAAGTAGCTTTAGAAGATAGGAGTGAAAATATTGAATCTATGAGACAAAGCATCAAAAGAAATGATGAATTCTGTAACATTTATTCTCATTCAAACATCAGAAGACATTGCATTCAAATGATAGTACAAAGAAGGAAACATTGAAACCTGTAGAAAATACAGACTAAGAGATACCGACACATGAAACTTTGTGTCATTGATAAAAGCTATTGATCTTGGAAAATTTTAGATTAATAAAGCCTTCAACACACAAATAATAGCTATCCTTTCATAAAAAACCAACCCTCGGTCCTCCTTTTACATTTAATTTATAGAAATACTACATAGGCTTCAGATCCACAATTTGTGGAAAGTATTAATTACAATAATCCTCAAAATCCAAAAGAAATGGATCTGAAAACCTCTTGATCTAACTTTAATAAACTATTTGAAATAATGAAGGGTATGGTTATATCTGATCCCCAAGTCGAAATGATGAGATGGCTCATCACTAGTTGTCTATGAGTTTATTTTTAGAAAAATAAATCTCATGAATTCCTGAAAAATAGGGTCCAAATATGCATTCAGAGCTTCCAAACCATGACACCTGTTGCAAAACTGAAATATGTTTTTGTAAATAATCCCATTAGCAACAATTTTATTTTTTTTAAATTCATCACCACCTTTTTAGAAACTTAGTTTGAAAACAATGACTAAAACAAGAAAAAATAGAATTACAAAATATGGAAAAATAGGCCTTAAACATTTCTTTGTATTTTCCAAACCAGGATGTCTGGGTAAAATTAGAAAGAGGTTTTTTGAAATAAACTTGTTCCCAACAAAAACATTTTTTGGTCTTTAAAAATTCATCATCACCTTCTTCGAATATTTGTTTGAACAGGGTGGCTAAAACAAGAAAAAACAAATTGTTATAGTTTCTTCTTAAATCACTTCTCTCCTTTAGTTGGTAAACTTGTTCCCTTTGCAACTTTTGTCAAATTGCATGTCCCTAACCCTAGCTGGGCTTCCATCAAGGAAGTTGATGAAATCTGCCACACACTGTAAAAAATGCTAAAAACTTCTCTGTCTGTTGTAAACTAGTTTCCTGGGTGCGCTGGAAATGGCCTTTTTACAAAAAAATGCAGTTTTTAGTGTTTAACTTTAAAGCCTTCTCTAATGCTTAGAAAGTCCACCCAATGTCGCATAAGGCTTTAACATGAGATAAATTACTTGAAAATTGGTTTGGGTGATTGAAATGCTTCAAAGGCTGGTTATAAACCTTTTAATTTTATATTTCGTGTAGGCACTATGAAGATATTTCATAGCACCACTTGTTTTTGATATATTCATTTGGTTGGATGCAAAACTTAGGTAAAACATTAGGCATGACATAATAAACCCCTTTGACATGTTCCTAACCCTTATGCCATCCTTTTATAGAAAATTTTAATATGGTCGAGCACTTAAGCCTTCACTCTTTCTAAATGAAGTTGTCAACTAATCCTCAAAACATTTGGACCCTTTGTGAAGATACAAACATAGTGCTAATAGAACAATAAAAAAATTTAGGCCCCATTCCCATAATTGTACCTCGGGAGTTGAATCTGCATAGTTACTACCTCCTTCTAACTCTTGTTGGGTCCTTGGTTAGGAGGAGGTGTTATAGAGTTGATGCAAAGAAAAATGGACATGTTACAAGGTCAAATTAGGACTGAACTCGTAGTCATGCAATACAAATTGGTGGAGATGGAAGAAATGTATGCCATCGGAGTTCAGCTTGCATCAGCACAAGCTGAAGTCAGTGAAGATGCAATAAGGAAAAAGGGGAAGAAAGTCCAAGGTCCAGAGCAGCATGTTTGACTAATGAACTCTTGTATGAAGAAGATCCTAGAGTGACATGTCAGTGACTTGTCAATTTATCTTCCTTGTTCTAGTTTTTCAGATGTTATGTAGATTATGTTTATATCAAGAAAACTTTTACAGAGAATACAATAAGCATCTTTTTAGAATTGTAGGAAAAAATACCACAAGTATAGACTCCTTATGTTTTGGACATCATAAAGAAAAATTATAGTAAAATTAGATGAAATATATAAGGGATTTGGTTTGAAAAACAAACTTTCTTTTTAATAGAAAATTCTTAACCGTATGTTTGAAAAATAATTAGATTATTGAAAAATAATATCATATTAATGATTAATATTCTTATTATTTCTAATACTCTAATATAATAAAACTATATTAAAATTAATAAAAAAATAATTTTATAATATTTTGTTTTATTAAAATGAATAAGAACATAATTTTTATAATATTGTATTTTATGAAAATTGAATTGATTTGTTTTAACCTTTTATTTTAAAGTTCAAAAATTATAATAGTTTTTTTTTAATTAATATTATTATATATGAATAGATATTTTAATCCTTCACTTCCACATATATTTGCTTATCAATATTTTCACTTTTTAATATAATATTATAAGTTTAATGATATTAATATTATCTTTTAAATGGTCATTCTCTCCATATATATAAATTAAAAATATATATATAATAGTTTTTTTTATTAATATTATTATATATATGAATTGATATTTTAATCCTTCACATATATTTGTTTACCCATATTTTCATTTTTTAATATAATATTATAGGTTTAATAATATTAATATGATCTTTTAAATTATCAGTCTCTCCATATATAAATTAATTTTATATAATTTTTGTTTTCATCCCAAATATTGCTGTCAAATCATCAACCTTGTTTTTCAAAACAATCCATTATAAACTGTTATTCTTGTTTTTCTAATAAGAATAACTAACTTTCCGTATCAACAACAATAAGTTTTATATTTTTTTAATCCAAAAATTAGAATGCGTTTCCGTACCATCACCTATATGTTTTATGTTTCTTTATAGTGTCAAATACCCAATCAAGTTATATTAAAGAAGTCAATTTATTAGTAGGGAAAATTGTTGGTTCTCTTTAAAATAATCATTGGCATTTATTTTTAATGTATCAATGAACTTAAATAAACATAATTATAAAATGTATAGAAACAACTTCATTTTTTTCTGTTTTATTTGGAGTTTTTTAATAATTAATTAAATTATTATATTTAATTTAAAATATTGCAAAACGATTTGTATTAAATTAAACATAAATATATTTTTGTTAATTTTTAAAATAAACTGTGTATGTATGTGAAATTTCCAAAATTTGGAATGAATTTTTTTTGAAGTTGTATGGAAATATTTATATTATGAGCAATTTTTTTTTTTTATATTGATATTGTTTGTCTTAAAACATTATGTGGGAACTCATAAATTGATAGACTAACTATAACTAGTTCTTGTAGTTCTAAAATTAGTTAAAAATGAATATAATATATATTTGGTAACATACTAACTAAGTAGCTCATTGAGAGTTCCATGCATTGGAGTTGTTGAGCTTGACAATAGAAAACCATGTGCACATAAAGTCTAATAAGTTATATTGCTCGCCATGACTACATAGTAAAGTTAAACAAAAATTGACTATAAAGAAACCAAGTTTCATATAGAACTGCTAGTCTAAGACAATAACTAGAGAAACTGCATTAGATTTTCCTTGAGGTATTTCTTCTGTTGGTGCGTTGATGATAGTTGGAGTGCGAGGCTACGAATCGGAGCCAGAATCAGAGTCAGAAACCACGAAGCATTCCACCTAAGTTAGTAGAGAGACTATGTCGTCCAAATTGTACCTTATGTCCTAGAGGAGCCTTTTGATCTCCTCTTGTCCTACAATAACTGATAATGATCGACTTGCTCGTCACAGATGACCATGTGAAGAAAAGTCTCTAATTGTCTGTGCAGAGCCGGAATTTACCCAGGTCTGGAGTCCATCTAAAGGTGGCGCCACTAATTTCAAAATCTGAGTAATAAGCCTAGTCACCAAATTCCTTGGCTTCTAGATGAAGAATCTCATTTCTAACTTTGGGAGGGACAATATTGAAATGATATGCCACAGAATGTCAACCAAAAAGATGTCAACATCAAGAAAAAGAAGCTCTTGCCACACCAACCCTACGATTAGGTTGGCAAAGTCGGGTTGCCATAAGAACAATTATCTGAAGCAGACTTGGCAGGGCTAGAAAAACACAGTGAAACCGATCAAATGGACAGATACAGGGAATGTAAGCACCAACCAACTGCAATTACGACAATGTTGGAAGGATATCAGCTCAGAGCTGTAGACACTAGCGATGTAATAACAACATAATTGTAACAAAACGTCGTCAAGGTTGAACTGGAGATCAAAAAGTATATACCATAAACCAAAAACATTCCTTTGACAATTTTTAGGCTTGACGCAATAGGTAAGAATATTGCAGAATGACTGTTGGAGAAGTTTTACTAGACAACTATAAAAACCAAAGTGAAAACGTTCCTAGGTACCTAACACTGCATACAAGGACTAGGCAACTGAATGAGATGTCTGCAAAGTCAAGAATTTGAGTGAATGCGGCAGGAAATACAATGACCAAGCCGAAGGAAGGACCTATCGCTGCATTATGGATAGATAAAACGAAAAACATGGGCACCTACAGTAAGTATATATAGTGTCAAACCCAAACCAAACATGTTAGGAAATGCATTAACCAAAGAAAGGTAACCAGGACTAATGCAAATAGTTTGACAAACCTGTCTCTAATTCGTAGAGCAGCAGTGGACATAAGTTGTAGTTAGGAGTGATGAGAAGCTGGTGTGCTGCCACAGACACAGTCCGTAAAATCCACCACCCTGAGGAGATAGCCTTGCATTTATAAAGAACCCTCACCTCTTGTGAGTATAACAGACTAAAACCAGTGTTTGAGGGAGTAATACAAAGGAGAGACAAGTGGGTGTTATGGCACACATATTAATACTTGCATTAAACATTCCAAACATGTGCGCAATGCCCTGAGATACCTCCATTATCCAACTCATCTACTGGAAACTATGAACCAAGGGAATTTTAGGCAAGCACTTGCCTCCTTCCACTTGCCTCTCTTTAAAGTGATTTGGAAATTTTTTTAGGGGTTGATCATATACATGGGGGGATGCCATGTGTAAATCCACTCCAGATAGGTGGTGACGTTTTCTCAACTTCTGAAGCTTACCTCCCGCTCAACTGCTATAAACTTGTGCATGTCAATAATGCGAGTTGGCACCCTTCCCAGCCATAAATGCACTCCCATTGGGGAGGGGTCCCAATTCTTTCCCCCTCGAACTCCAATTATCATCGGAGTTTTAGCTAGTTGCATGCAGCGGTCATATTGAAGACACCTTTGGACTTCAAGGATTACATTGAAAGGTGCATCATCTGACCATGGTTTGTCATATTGAATCCCTTCTAAGCAGTTTCCCTAGTCATTTAATACATCTCCCACCCAATTTATTTCCAACTTTGTGTGATGTGGGATAATGTATTGGAATGAAAAAATAAAGTTTTCAATACTCTTGATTACCTCCTTTAGTTTCCATCTATGGCATACCTGTTCCTTCGATTTACCGTGCAATAGTTTTTAGACATTGTATGGCAATATTGGAATCGCCATGAACTTGTAATAACTTATATCCCTCACGAGCCACTATTTTCAACCCTTTCTCTAGGCCAATGAATTATTTTATGTTGTCTATTGAGGTACCACAATAACAAGCATAAACATGCAAGGGCTAAGAGAACTCGTCTCGAAAGATGCCTCTATATCCCGTTGGGCTTAGATTCCCCTTCAATGCTCCATCGAAACTTAGTATTTTGAAATTTTCTGGAGGAGGTGTGAACATCTTGATATCATTATGCCTCAACCTAAGAAAGTTGGTGGGAGTATGGTTAAACATTTTTGTTTGTAAATACAAATTTTTAAACATATACTCCCTTGTCCCTTTATTTGACCATTCTTCCTGTGCAAAGGAAGATTAAGCTTGTGTCTCACGTATATTCTTAATTATGATATCTTTTAAACTAGTAACATTCCTTTTGTTTGTCTAAAATACTCTAAAATTTTGTTATTTCCTGAGTTTCCATAGGACGAAACCACAGGACAGTCTCTAGGCTTATGAGGCTATCATATTGTTAAAAATTTTGTCTAAAAATTACATTACTAGTTCTCGAATTATGCATGGTTTGGGTGCGGGACATTAAAAGATCTTCAAAATAATATCCCAAACGTTTCGTGTGAAGGGGAAAATCAAGAAAATGTGTTGTGTTGTCTCTTCTTCTTGAAATAATAGTGGACATACGACAGTCCTTTGTAACCTTTTCTTCTTAAGTGGTCCCATGTGAGGGTTCTTCCATGTGCCAACAACCAAAGGAAGAGAACTAGTTTCGACCAACACTTATTATCCCACAGTTTCCTCCACAATTTTGTATTCTCATCTATGTGAAAATAGCTAGTATTTGATATTCTTCTTTAAATTAACATAAATGTACCTGATGATTGGTGACCCCATCTGAGAATATCTTGATGCTAGGAGACCCTGATTGGTCTATTATTTAATAATTTTTGAAACTCCTTCTATGGATAACTATCATTGTTTCTAGACCAGTCTTCTCTTTCCTTCCACACTCTCCATACTTGATTCTCCATATAGGGTTTCAAGAAGTTAGCTAATGAGTGTACCCCAAGACTTTTGGATAGGTTTTGTATTGGTTGGAATTGTTGAAACTTTCCTAAGTGTGGATACCGTTGCCAAAGTCTTCCCAAAATGTCTTTGTTTTCCCATATTTGATATCCCAAAATGAATGGCAATGAATGAGTTATTTTCCTTTAATATCCCAGTTCCATATGGGTGATCCCTTAAAGGTGCCAATAAATATGAGTCTCTCCTCTTGATTTCAAAGAGGCAGGTATTTTTTTGCCAGATTTGTTTCCATAATTATGATCCTCCCTAAATCTAGAGCCACCATAATTTCATAGCATATGCCTAACTAATCAAATGGGGATCTTTGAGTCCCAAACCTCCCATGCACTTCATTACAACTAATATGTCCCAACCAACTAGGGCCCACTTGCATTCTTTGGTTGTACCTCTCCACAAGAAATCACCCCATAGATATCTAAATCGAGAGGCTATTGCGACTAGGATTAGCATGACCCCTAGTTGATAATTTAGTATGGCTTGTAACTTGACATTCCAATTGGTTATTATATGTCGAGTCCTCTCTAATTGATCTTCTTAGGAAGCAACTCTATTTGCATGGTTGACCAATGGTACTCTCAAGTACTTGGAAGGAAGATGGCCCTTTTTAAAGCCCAAAATTCAAATTAACTATGTCTGTAGCAGATCGAGGCAATTAAAAAGAAGATTTTGGTCTGATCTTTGTTGATCACTATACCAGATGATTCCATGAAAATTTGTAGTATTTTCATGATTTCGTATTCCTCTTTAATTGTGGGAAACCCATAGAGAACCTTGTTTTTCAAAACAATCCATTAAACTGTTATTCTTGTTTTTCTAATAAGAATAACTAACTTTCCGTACCAACAACAATAAGTCTTATATTTTTTTAATCCAAAAATTAGAATGCGTTTCCGTACCGTCACCTATATGTTTTATGTTTCTTTATTTATTTTTAATGTTTTACCAAAATGGGCCATGCCGTTTCTTTATAGTGTCAAATACCCAATCAAGTTATATTAAAGAAGTCAATTTATTAGTAGGGAAAATTGTTGGTTCTCTTTAAAATAATCATTGGCATTTATTTTTATGTATCAATGAACTTAAATAAACATAATTATAAAATGTATAGAAACAACTTCATTTTTTTTGGTTTTATTTGGAGTTTTTTTAATAATTAAGTAAATTATTATATTTAATTTAAAATATTGTAAAACGATTTGTATTAAATTAAACATAAATATATTTTTGTTAATTTTTAAAATAAACTGTGTATGTATGTGAAATTTCCAAAATTGGGAATGAATTTTTTTTTGAAGTTGTATGGAAATATTTATATTATGAGCAATTTATTTATTTATTTATTATTAATTTTTTTTATATATTGATATTGTTTGTCTTAAAATATTATGTGGGAACTCATAAATTGATAGACTAACTATAACTAGTTCCCGTAGTTTTAAAATTAGCTAAAAATGAATACAATATATATTTGGTAACATATTAACTAAGTAGCTCATTGAGAGTTCCATGCATTGGAGTTGTTGAGCTTGACAATAGAAAACCATGTGCACATAAAGTCTAATAAGTCATATTGCTCGCCATGACTACATAGTAAAGTTAAACAAAACATTGACTAAAAAGAAACCAAGTTTCATATACAATTGCTAGTCTAAGACAATAACTGGAGAAACTGCATTAGATTTTCCTTGAGGTATTTCTTCTGTTGGTGCGTTGATGATAGTTGGAGTGCGAGGCTACGAATCGGAGCCAGAATCAGAGTCAGAAACCAGGAAGCATTCCACGTGAGTTAGTCTAGAGACTATATCGTCCAAATTGTACATTATGTCCCAGAGGAGCCTTTTGATCTCCTCTTGTCCTACAAATAACTGATAATGATCGACTTGCTTGTCACAGATGACCATGTGAAGAAAAGTCTCTAATTGTCTGTGCAGAGCCACTAAGTGAAGAAAGTGTAGTCTCCTTTTGTGGAATTTACCCAGGTCCGGAGTCCATCTAAAGGTGGTGCCACTAATTTCAAAATCTGAGTAATAAGCATAGTCACCAAATTCCTTGGCTTCTAGATGAAGAATCTCATTTCTAACTTTGGGATGGACAATATTGAAATGATATGCCACAGAATGTCAACCAAAAAGATGTCAACATCAAGAAAAAGAAGCTCTTGCCACACCAACCCTACGATTAGGTTGGCAAAGTCGAGTTGCCATAAGAACAATTGTCTGAAGCAGACTTGGCAGGGCTAGAAAAACACAATGAAACTGATCAAATGGACAGATACAGGGAATGTAAGCACCAACCAACTGCAATTGTGACAATGTTGGAAGGATATCAGCTCAGAGCTGTAGACACTAGCGATGCAATAACAACATAATTGTAACAAGACGTCATCAAGGATGAACTGGACATCAAAAATTATATGCCATAAACCAACAACATTCCTTTGACAATTTTTAGGCTTGACGCAATAGGTAAGAATATTGCAGAATGACTGTTGGAGAAGTTTTACTAGACAACTATAAAAACCAAAGTGAAAACGTTCCTAGGTACCTAACATTGCATACAAGGACTAGGCAACTGAATGAGATGTCTGTAGAGTCAAGAATTTGAGTGGATGTGGAAGGAAATACAATGACCAAGCCGAAGGAAGGACCTGTCGCTGTATTATGGATAGATAAAACAAAAAACATGGGCACCTACAGTAAGTATATATAGTGTCAAACCCAAACCAAAAATGTTAGGAAATGCATTAACCAGAGAAAGGTAACCAGGACTAATGCAAATAGTTTGACAAACCTGTCTCTAATTCGCAGAGCAGCAGTGGACATAAGTTGTAGTTAGGAGTGATGAGAAGCTGGTGTGCTACCGCAGACACAGTCCTTAAAATCCACCACCCTGAGGAGATAGCCTTCATTTATAAAGAACCCTCACCGCTTGTGAGTATAGCAGACTAAAACCAGTGTTTAAGGGAGTAATCACAAAGGAGAGACAAGTGGGTGTTATGGCACACATATTAATACCTGCACAAAACAATATAAACATGTGCGCAATGCCCTGAGATACCTCCATTATCAAACTCATCTACTGGAAACTATGAACCAAGGGAATTTCAGGCAAGAACTTGCCTCCTTCCACTTGCCTCTCTTTAAAGTGATTTGGAATTTTTTTTAGGGGTTGATCATATACATTGTGGGGAGGCCATGTGTAAATCCACTCCAGATGGGTGGTGACGTTTTCTCAACTTCTGAAGCTTACCTCCTGCTCAACCACTATAAACTTATGCATGTCAATAATGCGAGTTGGCACCCTTCCCAGCCATAAATGCACTCCCATTGGGGAGGGGTCCCAATTCTTTCCCCCTCGAACTCCAATTATCATCAGATTTGTGGCTAGTTGCATGCACCCGGTCATATTGAAGACACCTTTGGACTTCAAGGATTACATTGAAAGGTGCATCATCTGACCATGGTTTGTCATATTGAATCCCTTGTAAGCAGTTGCCCTAGTCATTTAATACATCTCCCACCCAATTTATTTCCAACTTTGTGTGATGTGGGATAATGTATTGGAATGAAAAATTAAAGTTTTTAATACTCTTGATTACCTCCTTTAGTCTCCATCTATGGCATACCCGTTCCTTCGATTTACCGTGCAATAGTTTTTAGACATTGTATGGCAATATTGGAATCGCCATGAACTTGTAATAACTTATATCCCTCACGAGCCACTATTTTCAACCCTTTCTCTAGGCCAATGAATTATTTTATCTTGTCTATTGAGGTACCACAATAACAAGCATAAACATGCAAGGGCTAAGAGAACTCGCCTCGAAAGATGCCTCTATATCCCGTTGGTCCTAGATTCCCCTTCAATGCTCCATCAAAACTTAGTATTTTGAAATTTTCTGGAGGAGGGGTGAACACCTTGATATCATTATGCCTCAACATAAGAAAGTTGGTGGGAGTATGGTTAAACATTTTTGTTTGTAAATACAAATTTTTAAATATATACTCCTTTGTCCCTTTATTTGACCATTCTTCCTATGCAAAAGAAGATAAAGCTAGTGTCTCACGTATATTCTTAATTATGATATCTTTTAAACTAGCAACATTCCTTTTGTTTGTCTAAAATACTCTAAAATTTTGTTATTTCTTGAGTTTTCATAGGGCGAAGCCACATGAGAGTCTCTAGGCTTATGAGGCTATCATATTGTTAAAAATTTTGTCTAAAAATTGCATTACTAGTTCTCAGATTATGCATGGTTTAGGTGCGGGACATCAAAAGATCTTCAAAATAATATCCCAAACGTTTCGTGTGAAGGGGAAAATCAAGAAAATGTGTTGTGTTTGTCAGGCCAGGCAGTGACTCTCCAAGGGCAGAAAAACTGATTGGTATTTTATTCCATAGGTAGGCTATTGTTATATACAATTAGGAGTGATTGTTCAGTTCATCTCCCGATGACTGTTCACATTCCTAATTTATTTATTTACACAAATTCCCCAATCACGAAGATTAGGTGTCAACATTCCCCCCCTTAATCTGAAGGGATGTTGGTGAGTCCAAGCATCATTCTGAATCGTTCAAGCTTTTCCCTTCCAAGTGCTTTGGTGAAGATGTCTGCAATTTGCTCATTTGTGGAACAATGACGGAGATGGATTGTTTTGGCCTCAACATGATGTCGTATCAGATGATATTTAGTATTGATATGATTTGTTCGATCATGGAACTTTGGGTTCTTGGCCAACTTTATTGCAGATGTGTTATCAATCATGAGTGGAGTTGATTGTACTTGTTTTACCTGCAAATCTTCAAGAATTTTTCTGAGCCACACAATTTCTTTCGTTGCTTCAACCGCTGCAGGGAAAATTTTAAGAACCCCCCCTAAATTTATAAATATAATAAATGGGCGAATCTCCATGGTATATAGGAAAAATGGAAGGCGATTTTATCAATAATATAATATGTATATATAATTTTTTGGCGAATCTCTCACCAGGCATGGCGAATATTTTACTCAATTATAAAATCTTGTAAGATCTTGGCGAGTCTTTCACTAAATAATAAAACTTTGTAAAGTCCTAGTGAATCTTAGCATAGGCTACATGATGGTTTAATTCCCCCATTTAAATAGGCTACATTCCAGGTGAATACCATGGGTCAATACCATGTGCCATTTTGGTGAATATCATGGGTCAATACCATGTGCTATTTTGGTGAATACCATGGGTCAATACCATGTGCCATTTTTATTTTTATTAATTCTAATATTAGGGTTAATAATGGTTTTTTGCATGGTATTAATAACAATCTAGTCCATGGTATTTGTCCCATAGTATTTTGGCCATATGTTTCACCTAAATATAACCCATTTTTTGAGTGTTCGTAAATATAAGGTGACTTATGGAGTAAATATAAAAAAATGTTTTATTTGTTTACCATACCTCTCGTTTATTTATATTTTTATTAATTTACCATACCTCTTTTACAAATATGGTATTTGGCCCATAGGATTCACTTAAATAAAACCTCTTTCTTGAGCCTTCATAAATAGAACGAGGGTTATGGACTAAATATAAAAAAAGGTTTTATTTATTTACGATACGTCTAGTTTATTTATATTTTTATTTATTTACCATACCTTTTGAGTAAGTATAAAAATATGTTTTATTTATTTACCATACCTTCACTTTACTTATATTTTTATTTGTTTACACCCTTACATGTATATAAGGTGACTTATGGAGTAAATATAAAAAATGTTTTATTTATTTACCATACCTCTCATTTATTTATATTTTTATTAATTTACCATACCTCTTTTATAAATATGGTATTTGGCCCATAGGATTCACTTAAATAAAACCTATTCTTGAAAATGGGCGAATGGATTCACTTAAATAAAACCTATTCTTGAAAATGGGCGAATGGAAGGTTGTAAGTCCTAATTTCAAGGGCTAAATTTACCTTTTTTACCCTCTCCCTTAAAATAAGGTGGGCTATTTGAGGTGATTTGTAAAAATGTACTATGATACAAAATATTCGCCCACTAAAAATTTAAAACCCCTTAATTTCGCCAAAGGGCGAACATTCGCCCCTAAAATTATCCTTGAGCTGCTGCCACGTATTCTGCTTCTGTTGTGGAATCTGCTAGAATTGATTGTTTGCGTGATCTCCAGGAGACATCTCCTGATCCAAGACTCATAGCATATCCTGAAGTAGATACCCAAGTTTCTTTATCTCCATCAAAGTCTGAATCAGAGTATCCAATCAAGCTGAAGTCGTCCAACTGTGTATACTTGATTCCAAGGTCTTGAGTTCCCTTCAAGTACCTTAGAACTCTTTTTGCAGCAGACCAATGTCCTTCACAAGGCTTTTGCATGAACCTGGAGAGGATTCCAACAGTAAATGAAATGTCTGGTCTGGTAGTAGTGAGGTAGATGAGACTTCCTACAAGCTGTCTATACTTTGTTGCATCCTCAAATTCCTTTCCTTCAATAGATGTGAGCTTTAAGTTTTGTTCCATTGGAGTAGAAAGAGGATTGCACTCTGTCATGCCAAATCTGTTTAACAAATCTCCAATGTATTTCTTTTGAGAAAGAAATATGGATTTTGGATGTTGGGTTACTTCAATGCCAAGATAGTAATGAACATGGCCCAAATCATTCATTTCAAAACTTTTCCCTAATTCCTTCTTTATGGATGCAATGTAGCTTTCATTGTTCCCTGTCATTAAAAGATAATCTACATATACCATAAGATACACAACTGTTTTTCCAACTTTCTTGACAAATAAAGTTGCATCATCAAGATCAAAATGATTGAAGTTGAGTTTCAGAAGATGCTCAGTTAGTTTTTCATACCAGGCTCGCGGTGCTTGTTTGAGGCCATACAAGGACTTCACAAGTTTGCATACTTTATGTTCATGTCCTTTCACAAAAAATCCTTCAGGCTGGGACATAAAAACATTTTCTTTTAGGTCTCCATTCAAGAATGTAGTTTTTACATCCATTTGATGGACTTTCCAACCGTTCTGAGCAGCTAGAGCAAAGAGTGTCCGGATGGTGGCCCATTTTGCTGTGGGGGCAAAAGTTTCCTCATAATCGACCCCTTCCTTCTGTGCAAAGCCTTTTGCCACACCCCGGATGCGGGTGTCATCGATATGGACAAGGGTGAGCCACATGCCGGGCATGGGTTGCCACGTGAAAAAGAATGGGCCTTTAATGCCTCAAGCCGTCGAAACATCAAGACGGGAAAGGCATCAGGGCATCCTTAATGGAGCCGCTGGAGGGGATGGCAAGCCTGCAATGCGCATTCAATGCAGGTCATTTCAACAGAAATGTTATTGGGCTTAAGTATGAGGATTGGATGGAGAAGGGAGCTCAACGTGTTAAGGGGATACACAGAATGCTGAGTGTCGATGCCGCGAGCTGGTGGTTGAGAGTTGGGGCGAGGTTCACTTCATACCTGTGTTTCCTGGACTGTGTCTACACTCATTTAAGCTCTGTTCAATCCCAAGTTGGGGGCAGCAAGCTGTGGGAAGGGATCGTAACCACTGTCGGCCCTCCTCTGCTCGGGAACAGAATAAGGAGCTGGTGGTTATCATGGTGCGTGAAAGGATGCCTTGTAGAAGAGGCCCCGGGCGTGGAGAATCCTCTCGTCCCCCTGCAGCGGACGTTCATCATCATTGCTGCTGCTGCTACTGTTATAGAAGAATGGGTGCCACCCCTATCCCGGCCTGTCAAGTTATGGAAGTTGGTAGCTCTAGTGAGGGGGAGCCCATGCTCCCAACATTTGGCTCAGTCATCTTCACACTGGGTAGCTCCAGGGATAATGCAGGAATTAATGCACATATCTCTGTGCTTTTCACCAAAATCCCAGAGGAGAATGAAGAAGGGTCGTCACTGGTCCTTGCTGAGGATAGCACAACGAGCGGCAAGGGGAAGCTCCCAATGGGGGAGCCGTCAATTGCAGCGGATAGCTCAGCGAGCGGCAAGGGGAAGCTCCCAATGGGGGAGCCGTCAATTGCAGCGGATAGCTCAGCGAGCGGCAAGGGGAAGCTCCCAATGGGGGAGCCGGCAATTGCTGCGGGCAATTCTGGAAGAGAGCATCCTCAACCCCCCTCCCAACTTCGAGTTCCCGAGCAGCCAGCCCCTGCGCAGAATCCCATGGCTATGGTTATGGAAGAAGAACCAGAGGAGTAGCTCCCAGCGGCGCTCTTTTGCTTTTGCCTCCTTCTCTCAGGTCGGGTTCAGGGGTATGGACAATTTCAATTTTCTGTTCTACATGGTGGTCTGTGTTCTTCATGTTGCTAAGTCCTGCTCGCAGCCACCACAGTCGTAGTGGGTGCGGAGTCTACTGTTGGGTACAAGTTTTATGTCGTTGCCTGTTTTTTGTCTGTTCATGGTTATGCTTTCAGTTTCTACAGTTTGTTTGGGTTACATGTCTTTTTGGAAGTGCCCCTGCGTGGGTAGTTATGGTGCTACTATGGAAACTCTCAGAATCCTGCATTTTGATCTATATGGAAATATCGCCCTGCGAGGCAAAAATATAAGTCTGATAATGCCACCCATGGAGCCACAGTTGGCCCTGGGCAGCCAGCTTCTTTGGATGTAAAGTTTTTCTGTACATATTAATATAAAAGTAGTTAGTATTGCCGAGAAAAAAAAAAAAGCCTTTTGCCACAAGCCTAGCTTTGTGCTTGTCAAGTGAGCCATCAGCTTTGTACTTGTTCTTGTAGACCCACTTGTAGCCAATTGGTTTGGTTCCAAATGGAGGATCAACCAGCTTCCAAGTGCCATTCTTTATGAGGATGCTTCTTTCCATTCATCATGAGAAGTAGCTTCTTTGAAGGAAGTTGGTTCAAAATCTGTAGACAAGTTCAATTCACAATCATAAGTAACATCCATATCAACAGGTGAATTAGAGTCATCTACATCACCTCCATTTTGTCGGTTTGAATTTCTGGTTCCTGTTTTTCCAATTTCATCAGGATGAACACTTTCAAGTGTCTTTGTCAGCCACTTTGGGGGACCTTTCTGAGATGGTCCAGGCTGCTCTGTTGATTGAGTTGGGACTGAATCAAGATTGAGTCTCCCAATTCTATCAATTACATCACTTAAAGCATCATCCGTTGTTGGAGTTTCATGCAGAGGAGATTGTTCTTCAGAAGAAGATTCCACATGTTGTTCTAGTATAGGAATCCCCCCTTCAAGATGTGGAATCTGATTATCAAATTCTTGAAATGATTTCGTTTTTGCGAATCTATCCAAGCGATCAAGTTGCCGCTCAACAACATTGTCAGATTTGGATGATTCAAGAAAAATGACATCTCTATATACAACAAACTTTTTATTTACTTCATCATAGAGGCGGTATGCTTTAGAGGTGTTTGAATACCCCAGGAAGATACACTTATGACTTCTAGAACCAAGTTTGTTTCTATGTACCTTTGGTATCAAAGCATAACAGGTGGAACCAAAGATCCTGAGATGTTTTACCGAAGGAACATGTCCATACCACAATTCATAAGGAGTCTTGTTTCTTATAGCATTAGATGGACATCTATTCTTTATATATGCAGCACATAGAACAGCATCAGCCCAAAACATTATCTTTACATTTTTGAAGAAAAGCATGGATCGTACCATATTCAAGATTGTTCTATTCATTCTTTCAGCTACACCATTCTGTTGGGGATTATAAGGCACAGTTGTTTGATGTTTGATCCCATGTTGGCAAAGATAGTTTTCAAATTCATTTGATGTATATTCTTTTCCATTATCAGTGCGAATAGACCCAATATGAGATTGTGCATCATTTTCAATCCATTTATGAAAATTCTTGAATGTTTGAAAGGCATCAGATTTGTTCTTCAATAAATAAACCCAACACATTCTGGTGTAATCATCAATAAATGTCATGATATATTTATTTCCATTTGCAGAAGGAATAGGCATTGGACCACATAAATCTGAATGAATGAGTTCAAGCTTCCTATGTGCTCTTGAATGTGAATCATGAAAAGACTGTTTGCTATGCTTTCCTAGAATGCAAGCATCACATTGCTTATGTTTCCTAGGAATTGTAGGCAAACCAACAACACCATTTTTCTTCAATAAGAGGAGACTGTCATAGTTTAAATGTCCAAATATAGCATGCCATAATAAACTGGATGGAAGTGTACCTTCTTCATGATGAGAAATATATGAGAAATGTTGTGCATGAGCATAGGTTCCTTGCAGTTTGAGAAGTCTTTCTTCTTCTATTCCCCTCATGACAAGTGAGTGGTCAGATGCTTTTCTTACCTCAAGCTTGCCATCAAACATATGAATAGAGTGACCTTGCTGGCGGATGTGGACCAAGGACAACAAGTTTCTCTTGAGCTGTGGGAGATATAGAACATGATCCAGAAGAAAGTCTGGAAGACCAGGCAGTTTAAGCCTGATTGTGCCAAGCCCTGATGGCTTGATTTTTGACTGATCCGCAAAGTATACTGCTCCATCAACATTGTCAGTGAAATCTTCAAAAAAATCTTTCCTATGAGTCATATGACAGGTTGCTCCTGAGTCAAGCAACCAATCATTTTTCGAAGAAGCAAGTGAAGCATTAAACAAATCTTCATTTACTCCAATGTTACATTGTGCCTCAATATAGTGAGCGGATTCAGGTGCTTTACCTTTGTCTGCATCATCAATTTTACCTTTCTGCTGGTTTCTTTTCTGCTCAATTTTGTCCCATGGTAGCTTGCATGTAGAAGCATCATGTGATCCATTTCGTTTGCAGTGAATGCAATGCAGATCTGCTTTTTCTCCTTGAGAATGTCTGCCCCCCCTGCCTCTGAAGTATCTTCCTCTTCCTCTTCGTCCACCTCTTCCTCTTGTAGAATCTTGAGCAGGATGCTTTTCTTTATGAGCAAGGAAAACAGTCTCTTCAGAAGATTCAGGGATTGTCTTCTTTCCAAATGCTTTCTCTCTTTCAGCAAACTTTTTCACAAGAGAGTCAAAGGTTATATCTTTAAGATTTCCATTTGCTTGTAAAGACTCAAGATAATTGGAGTAAGTAGGATAGAGTGCCTTGAGAAAAGCAATAAGAGGGATATCCAGCTCAACCTTAGTGGATTTGATATCATGCATTATGGATTTTACTTCAGATGCAAGAGCAAGAGGATCATTATTTTCCAGTTCAAGAGTGAAGAGTTTAATCATGAGCTGAACAACTTCAAGTGCAGAATGTGAGTCATAGAGTTCTTTGAGCTTTTGTAGAGCTTCAAAGGCAGTTGAATATGATGAAATATGGTGACTTACTTCTTCATTTACAGATGCTGCGATTAATGCATATGCTTTGCTGTTCTTGTTATCCCAAATGACGAGCTCTTTGTCTGATGTAGGCTGTACTGGGTCATTGTCTCCTTCTCTGACACACACTCCCTTCCACAACTCATTGAAGATGAGGGTGTGTTTTATCATCCGGGACCATTCAGGATAGTTCTCCTTGCCAGTGAGAACTATTCCTACCATAGAGATGATTGAATGCATTCTGTAAAAAAATCTTTTGCTGATAGAAAAATATTTCTGATGGCAAAAAAATGTGCTCTTCAGGAGAAAAAAAAACTTCTGCTGCTAAAAAAATGATTCTGATATGAAAGTGTATTCAAAACCATCCAAAATCTGAGTAGGGATAGAATTCTGCTACGCCATTTTTATATATCATTGACCTTTGAAAGGAATGCTGATAACCAAAAAATCTTCACCGTATTATATGCCATGGCCATCATGTAAAGGTAATATGGAAAAAATAATACACATTTGAAGTGACATACAGTCATAGTTTAATATTTTAACACCAAAAAGGAACACCCAACGAATATGCACAGGAAAAATACCGCAGCCATAATTTCAAAATCTATTGAAATCACCAGGATTTCATTTTATGCTCGGCCCTTTCTCTTAGATGACGGTTTTAATACCTGCGAAAAACTGTTACAACGTTCACTGAAGAATTAAAATAACACTGTGCCACCATTCGATTTGAAAATTATGCTTCTAGATCTGCAGACAACCTTGACTTCAAATGATGTGTTCACCAAGAATACGGGTTCGATAAACGAAGGTGAGGATACTTGATGACCAAGCCACCGCCTTCAACCGTGTCAAACTTGTGATTCACGGATTCTGTCGAACAGGCTACAAAGGAGTGTGCAGATCGATATAAAAGGTTTGTCACACCACCACAGTGCACCCAGATTCATAAAACCGTCAATCAGAATAGTTTCGACAACCCCAATCGTTTTTCCCTATATCAGCGAACCAGCAAAAACATGTGGTGACGGTATTGAGAACTCTCCATATGTTTTTCAAATGAGAGAAAACAAGCTGTGCAACTATGTTTGCACTAAGAAACTCGACTCAGAGTCTGTGAAGAAGTTCAAAGATCACGTCAACATAATACTGGCTAATCTTCCACTGGTTATACCCCGGAAAAGGGCAGACGGAAACCAAGCTACTTTCTATGAACACGGTTTCTGGGTTGAGTTCAAAGCTAGTTATGCAGGGAGCGTAGAAACATGTGGCATTTAAAAAAAAATTCAATGTACAGTTCAACGTTATATGTCAACCAGTGAATACAATGCCAAAACAATCTTCACAAATCGTTGAAACCCGGTGATATACCTCAGCGTTAATCCCGTCCAAGCTGCATTACATCCACTGATTGCTCAGGGCTGGCTGCCTGCTCATGCAGTAACACTTCATCAAAACCGAAAAGCTGCCTCTACATTCCAAAAGAACTAGCTCGGAAATGTACAAACAGGAGAACCCGTCCAAGGATTCGAACCGCAGGTAGATGCTTTGGAACACCACACAATAACTCAACACGTTCAAATGGATGGTCAGTGGTCAGAGAATATGTCAGGCGCAGGCTTGGGTTGAAACACATAGCAAAATTGAATTCACACACAACGAATATACTAAACAATGACTGAGATTTCGCAGGGATATGACAGACATGTCAGCCTGCAGAACATGGGCAGGATATGAGCAGAATATGCAGAGGGAGTTACAAGGGAAAAAAAAAGCTAAAAAGGAGCTGGCTCTGATACCATGTCAGGCCAGGCAGTAACTCTCCAAGGGCAAAAAAACTGATTGGTATTTTATTCCATAGGTAGGCTATTGTTATATACAATTAGGAGTGATTGTTCAGTTCATCTCCCGATGACTGTTCACATTCCTAATTTATTTATTTACACAAATTCCCCAATCACGAAGATTAGGTGTCAACAGTGTTGTCTCTTCTTCTTGAAATCATAGTGGACATAGGACAGTCCTTTGTAACCTTTTCTTCTTAAGCAGTCCCATGTGAGGGTTCTTCCATGTGCCAACAACCAAAGGAAGAGAACTAGTTTCGACCAACACTTATTATCCCACAGTTTCCTCCACAATTTTGTATTTTCATCTATGTGAAAATCAACTAGTATTTGATATTCTTCTTTGAATTAACATAAATGTACCTGATGATTGGTGACCCCATCTGAGAATATCTTGATGCTAGGAAACCCTGATGGGTCTATTATTTAATAATTTTTGAAACTCCTTCTATGGATAACTATCATTGTTTCTAGACCAGTCTTCTCTTTCCTTCCACACTCTCCATTCTTGATTCTACATATAGGGTTTCAAGAAGTTAGCTAATGAGTGTACCCCAAGACTTTTGGAGAGGTTTTGTATTGGTTGGAATTGTTGAAACTTTCCTAAGTGTGGATACCGTTGCCAAAGTCTTCCCAAAATGTCTTTGTTTTCCCATATTTGATATCCCAAAATGCATGGCAATGAATGAGTTATTTTCCTTGAATATCCCAGTTCCATATGGGTGATCCCTTAAAGGTGCCAATAAATCTGAGTCTCTCCTCTTGATTTCAAAGAGGCAGGTAGTTTTTTGCCAGATTTGTTTCCATAATTATGATCCTCCCTGAATTCAGAGCCACCATAATTTCATAGCATATGCCTAACTAATCAAATGGGGATCTTTGAGTCCCAAACCTCCCATGCACTTCATTACAACTAATATGTCCCAACCAACTAGGGCCCACTTGCATTCTTTGGTTGTACCTCTCCACAAGAAATCACCCCATAGAGATCTAAATCGAGAGGCTATTGCGACTAGGATTAGCATGACCCCTAGTTGATAATTTAGTATGGCTTGTAACCTAACATTCCAATTGGTTATTATATGTCGAGTCCTCTCTAATTGATCTTCTTAGGAAGAAACTCTATTTGCATGGTTGACCAATGGTACTCTCAAGTACTTGGAAGGAAGATGGCCCTTTTTAAAGCCCAACATTCGAATTAACTATGTCTGTAGCAAATCGGGGCAATTAAAAAGAAGATTTTGGTCTTCTCTTTGTTGATCACTGTACCAGATGCTTCCATGAAAATTTGTAGTATTTTCATGATTTCGTATTCCTCTTTAATTTTGGGAAACCCATAGAGAACCACATCATCAACATATTGTTCATGAAATATCTAAAAATCTAAGCCATATATTCTCAGCCCATGGAGATGCCCCAAAGAACATGATGTTTGAATAATTATTCCGAGACTTCCATTGCTAAAATGAACAAGAAAGGAGATAAGGGATATCCTTGACTTAGACCTCTAGAGGATGAAAAGGTGCTGGAGGGAGATCCATTGATAAATATTGACAAGAATTTTGTAGAGACTAAGGAGGATACCCACCATATCCATTGGTTAGAGAATCCATAAGCACTGAGTACCTGGAACAAAAAATTCCAAATGATGCAATCATATGCCTTAGACAGATATATTTTAATAAGCATACCTGGTGTATTTATTGTTTTGAGGGAGTGAATGATTTGTTATGTTGCAACGATATCGTCAACAATCTAGCAATCGTTCACAAGTCTAGTTTGGGTGGTTGAAGTAAGGGTGGGGAGGATGGGTTTTATCCTATTGACTATCACAGATGAGATAATTTTGTAAATAAAATTACAAAGTGTGATTGGGTGGAAACCATTAGGACTCATTAAATGACTAGTTTTGGGGATCAGGGTAAAAAAGGTAGCATTGAGGGCATAGTGTAAAGTCATGGTTTCATGTGATTCTTAAACTAGTTCATGGATTTCCTTGCTCAATAAAATCCAACAACTTTGAAATAAATCTGGCATATATCCATCAAGGCTTGGTGTCTTGCTTTTTAGCATGCTCATGACTACCATCTCCCCTTCTTGAAAGGAGATTTTCCTCATCAAGGCCATGTACTGGTCATTAGTTACTAGCCTAGGGATATGTTGAATTACATCACTGATAGTTGGTTGCCATTGGTAAGAGTCCTCCATGAGAAAATCCTTATAGTAGGAAATCAATTCATGTTCAACGTCCTGGGGTTGATGCTTTCTATATCCACCCTAAGATATAATAGAGTATTGACATGTCGATGATGAATCATAGAATTGTGAAAGAATTTTGTATTTCCTTCACCTACTTTTAGCCATTGAATACTTGATTTTTGCCTCCAAAACTCCTCCCGTTTGCGACATTGTTCTAATTTTATGAGTGTGGTCCCTTCTTCTACCAATAGTTCCTGAGATCATCCCTCAAGAATTATTCCCTGTTGGATTTCTACCATTTTATACTCCAAAAGTATCCTATCTGCCAAGATGTTACCAAAGAATTGCTTATTCCATTATTTAATTCTAATATTTAATACCTTCAACTTAAGTTGGAAAATGTGCATTTTATATGTACCTTTATATGTAACTTCGTCCACCAATTGTTTAAAATATCTACAAACATGGGATCCTGAAACCATAACCGTTCAAAGCGGAAAGGCCGGTTAGAGGGACGTTCTTTTAGATCAATTTCTAACCTGAGTGGATAATGATATGACCCCATGCATGTTGAATAAAGTTTTCATTGATGGCATGATAGTTGAATTGTTGAAACGAACCCTAGATATTGTGCAAACCATAGGAGACCGAAACCATAACTACTTGACTAGACCATAGGTGCATGTGAATATTAATGAAATTCTAGGTGCACTTGCCATAATGAAGTGCTAACAATGATGTCATTATGATATCAGTTTTCATTGTTGAATCTAGTCATGTCAGTCATTAATGATTCCAAGCCAATAACTTTCCCTTATATGCATTGCCCAAGCTTTTTTTGAGATGCTCTAAGAAAGAAGTTTCCTTATTGAAGATGCCCATGAAGACATATTGAAAAGGTACCCTAGCCTTGTTGAATGATGCTCATAATTCTCATCTGATGAAGCCCTAATATAGTAACCCTAGATGTATGAATATGTCAAAGAAGCCCTAGTCCTTGTATGCAATCCTAATGCATGTATATGACATGCACTAGCATGTCAAAATAGTGAAAACATTCTAATCCACTTGATGCTCTAATTCCATAAAATAAAATATTTAATAGGGATGTTATGAAAAAATATGCATATGATGAAATAAAAATTAAATTTCCATCATTAGAGGTCATATCTTGAAGGGAATACTATATAAGCTTATAGAAGAGATCATAAGCTTTCCAATGAGTACTCACTTGCCTCTTAATTCCTTACCATTGAAGAGAAATCAATTTTTGAAACTAGCATATGTCAAAAATTGTCAAACTATCCAAGCCGACTTGAGTAGGTTCATAACCCTTGGCAAAGAGACGTGTCCCTTCATAATATGGTAAAACTGCTATCAATATAAACCTAAATTCGTCCATTCAAGATCATATTTTTTGGTAGAGACAAGACAAGAGGTAGAGAAGCAGCCGTAGCCTAGAAAAGAAAGGAAAACAAGTTTGTGAAATTATTCTTGGGTTAAATAGTCTCCCATAGGTTCGAACTAGGAGTAGAGAAGTTTCCATAGTTTCCGTGGTAAAAGTTGTCATAGTTTCTGTAGGAATTTACAGGGTAAGTTCCTCAGAAAGAACACCAAAAGGACACCGCTCACAACCAGATCACAGATCAATACACCAGTATTTTGACGTGGTTAAAACCCTCAAAGAGGGAAACAGTCCACGGCCTGCGCCAACGTGGCTACTACAGGCAATTTATTAATCAAAGAATGAAAATTTACATAAGCTTCTCTCATGCACGGATTACCCGAACAATGACCCTCCATGCGCTTTAAATAGAACTCATGGACCAATCGGGTGTCAAGCCACGGATCAAGTGTCGGTAATACCAAGGAGAGAATGAACCGTCAGATCACTACATATCATGACCGTCGGATTGTAAGTTACAAAATGTACAACGGTAAAGAAACACACTTTACCTAACTCTATACCTAACTCTAAACTAGACCAAGTTGTACTTAACTATTTCCTATGTGTCGGAATATCCTAACATCCCCCCTTAAGAACAACTTGGGATAAGATTGAAGGATTTACAAATATGACACAATAGGAGAAGGAAGGAGGCACTAGAGCCTATCCCCCCTTAGTGACAACTTCTTGAACTCCAAGCATATATCGAAGTTTAGTGAACTTCGCCTCTGTGAGAGCCTTTGTGAAGATGTCTGCAACCTGATCATCTGTTGAACAATATTGCACTTCAAGAACATGGTCATGAATGAGCTTTCTGATGAAGTGCATGTGTAGTTCAATGTGTTTGCTGCGCTGATGCTGGACTGGATCTTTGCATAGTTGAATGGCACTTTGATTATCACACCAAAGTGTGGTTGGATGCTGCTGCTCAAAGCCAAACTCTGATAGGATCTGACGAAGCCACAAGGCTTCCTTACTAGCTTCCACGGCACCACGATACTCTGCTTCTGCTGACAAAAGAGAAATGGCAGCCTGTTTCTTACAAGCCCATGTAATAGGTCCTGAACCAAGAGTGAAGACATAACCGGCAGTAGACTTTCGATCATCAGGGTCACCAGCCCAATCAGAATCAGTGAAACCAACTAATAGAGGAGATGCTTTGGCACTGTAATGAATCCCAAACTGTACTGTACCTCGAACATAACGAAGTATTCTTTTAGCTGCTTTCCAATGACTTTCACGGGGGTTTTGCATAAAACGAGCAACAAGGCCAACAACAAAGGAAAGGTCAGGACGAGTATGGGTTAAATACAAGAGTTTTCCTACAAGTTGACGGTATAAGGTAGCATCAACTTCAAGAGAAGTACAAGAGACTGAAAGTTTGACTCCAGACTGAAAGGGAGAAGGGGCTGGCTTACAGTCTTCCATGTGAAAATGACGAAGAATATCACAAGCATACTTGGACTGGGAAAGGAAAATACCCTCCTTGGATTGCAAGACTTGAAGACCGAGAAAATAGTGTAAGTGTCCTAAGTCTGTCATTTCAAATTTCTTTTTAAGGCTGGACTTCACATGGTTTATAAGGTTGGGATCACTACCAGTAAGAATAAGATCATCAACATAAAGAACAAGGATGATAAGAGAGTTGCCCACTTTCTTGGTGTAGACAGTATTGTCAGAATAACACCTAGAAAAGCCAGATTCTAAAAGAAAGCTATCCATTTTGGCATACCAAGCCCGAGGAGCTTGCTTGAGACCATAAAGGGATTTCTTAAGTCGACAAACAAGGCTGGAGTCTGTTTCTATGAAGCCAATGGGTTGTTCCATATAGATTTCTTCCTGCAAGTCCCCATGCAAGAAGGCAGATTTAACATCCATCTAATGGACTTCCCATTTTAAAGAGGCAGCAAGGGAAAGAACAAGGCGGATAGAGTTCATTTTGGCAACAGGGGAGAAGGTTTCAGTGTAGTCAATGCCTTCAACCTGTGAAAAGCCCTTAGCAACAAGACGAGCTTTATGTTTATCAACTTTCCCATCTGGTCCATACTTGGTTCTGTAAACCCATTTACATCTAACAAGTTTGCGTCCCTTTGGTAGAGGAACAAGATCCCATGTATCATTTGCCAACAATGAATAATATTCTTCATTCATAGCTGCTTCCCAATGTGGATGGCCTGAAGCTTCTGCAAAAGTGTCAGGATCATGATTTACTGGAGCTTGAGCCAGTAAAGAAGAGGCTCTTTCAAACTGAGAACGTGTACGTCGCTGATCTGTAGGATCACCGGCAAGATCACCTGCTGCATCCCGAGTAGCACGGACCCATCTTGGAAGTTGAGGATCCTGAGAAGGTGGGGGAGGATTATCATCCTCACTTTCATCATCTGAAGAAGAAATGTTTTCAAAAGTAGAAGAGATAGGAAGAGGTGGCACATCCGCCGGACTAGGCTCGCAGGCCGATTTATTTTCATCAAATTTTACATCTCTTCTAATGATAACATTTTTGGACTTAAATGGAATAAGTCTATAACCTTTTACATCTTCAGAATATCCAACAAAAGTACATTTCTCACTCTTAGGTTCTAAAGCTTTATGCTTTTCATCTGGAATATGGGCCCATGCTTCACTTCCAAAAACACGAAAGTGACTTACATCTGGTTTAATGGAACTCCAAGCTTCTTCTGGAGTGATATTCTCTAGAACCTTAGTAGGAGTGTGATTGATTATATAATTTGCACAATCAATTGCTTCGGCCCAAAAACTAAGACTGAGTCCTTTAGATTGCAGCATACAATTAGCCATTTCCTTTAAGGTGCGATTTTTCCTTTCAGCTACACCATTTTGTTGTGGAGTGTATGGAACAGTATGTTGCATTTGAATTCCATTTTCGGTGCAAAAGTTGATGAATGTGTTTTTAACATATTCTCCACCATTATCAGTTCTTAGCTTAAGAATTTGATGTCGAGATTGTTTTTCAACAAAGGCTTTGAAGGCCAAAAATGTGTTAAATACTTCGCTCTTGAGTTTTAAGAAGTATACCCAAGTGCGTCTGGAGAAATCATCAATGAAAGTTACCATTAAAATTATCTTGATGAATTGAAGCCATGGGTTGGAGCCCTCAAGAAACTAGGTCGGATCGTGAACCAGATATAGGGTTGGAGCCCTTGAGGTTGGTGCCTCAAAATTGACAAGGTTGGAGCCTTGGAAGTCCAAGTTGGTGCTTGGAAAATACAGGTTGGATCTTGGGATATTGAATATTGGTGTATTCATCTAGGGTTTGAGCCCTACATATATTTTACTTGATTTATTATAAAGAAGAAATTAATAAAAGCGTTTATTTTCATTGTTCATTTTGTGTTCTAAATATAAGTGATCTAACTGGTAAAAATAACAATTGAAAAGAAATATTGATTCACTCCCCCTCTCAGTATTTCCAACAATTGGTATAAGAGTCAGTACCTTCACTCAAAGCCTAACATCATGAAGGTTGATCCTTAGAACACAAATGGAAAAGCCAAGGAAGAAAGCCTCCAATCCTCCTAAAGATGTCTCTTCCTCAATCATGAAAACTGAAGACAATCAAATTGGGAAGGTTCCATTGTTCAATGGAAATTTTGATGTATGGAAGGTAAGAATGAGAAGTTTCTTAATGGCTTAAGGCGTTGAAGTATGGAAATCCGTGATTATTGATAACAAGATGAACAGAGAATCCAAGGAGTACAATGCAAAAGCAATGAAGGCAATCTTGAATGGGCTACTAGATTATATAAAGGAAAAATTGGAAAAATGTTCATCAGCAAAGGGTATATGGGGAAAACTTCATAACCTTCACTTAAAAGGAGCATTAACCATGACCACTAGTCAAGAAGATGATGGAAAGCAAGAAGGAAATCCAGAACCCATCAAGGAAGCTGAAATAAGAATAATGACATCAAAAATTGTCAAATTGTCCAAGTCAACTTGAGTAGGCTCATAACCCTTGGAAAAGACACGTGTCCATTCAGAATACAGAAAAAATGCTATAAATATAAGCCTAAATTCGTCCATTCAAGCTCATATTTTTTGGTGGAGACAAGACAAGAGGTAGGGAAGCAACCACCACCTAGAAAAGCAAGGAAGACAATTTTGTGGAATTATTCTTGGGTTAAATAGTCTCCCACAAGTTTGAGCTAGGAGAAGAGAAGTTGTCGTGGTTGAATTTTCCATGGTCGAAGATGTCATAGTTGTCATGGTTTAAGGTACCGTAGTTGCCATGATTCTAGCTACCATAGTTTGTTATAGATCTAACCCAAAAATATCTAATAATAGAAATAAACCCAAGAAATAACAGATAGAAATAGATAGAAATGATTCACTTTATTGATCAAACCCTTAAGGTAGGGCAACACCATACATTCACTCCTTAAGGAAGGATAACACTACACAAGCCATATGCCTGTTCATACAATAATCCTTGACATCCCTCAATGTGGAGTCTCTAGCCTCTATATAGGCCTCATACATACAATACCATGGGTCATTACCATGGTTCCCTCAATACCATCTATCTAATACCATGGGCCCATTACATTATTACTGTTGGCTAGTTGAATTGTTTATTGATCAAACAGTCAAGTACCACATTAATTTGTCAACCTGGGAAAGTCTTTTATTTCAAAGGCTACAGCGTACTGTATGTACTTAATTCTGAAAGCATTAAAAAGCTGTAGTATACACGATTTTGTTTCTGTCAAAACTCCTCACTCTATGTTATAACAGTGCATTGCAAAGATAAAAGGAAAGCAGTTAACTAAGAATACAAATCTGAAAAGAGAAGTGATGGATGCTCTGTTAGCAGAGGATCAGGACCCTATCCTCCAGGTAAGGACGTTCAGCACCTGCCCCTGTAACCAGATTGCTAATACACACTGCAATTCTAATTCACTGATGAAGTATTCTTTTACAGCTTCAAACGATTAACAAAACAGAGTACCAGCAAAAAGGAAATTATCAGAGGTAATGCTACAGAATCCAAAACAGAGTACTAGCAAAAAGAAATTACCAAACACACTTACACACTTGACAGAAAATAAATGGGTGAATCTTGTGAGGAAGGTGGGCCCTGTCCCCCTCACAAGATTCCCCAGAACACAAATGCTGGATTAGGTGCTCAGAACAATTTTCTATTCATCTGCCAAAAGATCCAGTTACAATAAAAGTTCAGACTTTGCTGTTGTCTTTCAAAATTTCCCTTACAAACTGTTTTTCTCCCCCCCTTCTCTAATGTAGATGTCTCCTCTTTATAGAGGAGACATCTATTACAATAGACTGTCATAGTTCATTCAGTTAAACCTTTTTGTCAAAAATAAGAAATCCATCCTTGTTACAGGATGCTGTTACAACAGTGTGATAGTGTATTCTTTCTTGGGTCTCTTACTGTTACACAACTAGTAACCGAACTTCAACCGTCTTCTTGGAATCCTCGCACTATCCTTTGCCGCTTCCCCATTGTTGCTTGTTTAGTAAACTCATGCTGTTTCTGATGTTTTAGCAACTGTAACCGTGTTTTACCCTTTTTGGACAGTTGCTGATCGTGTTGTGTCAGCATGGAACTCTGGCGATCTTCTGATAGTTGCCATTTGTTATTTCCGGTATTCCAGTTGTTGCAAAATAACATTTCCCTGCTTTAGATAGTTGCTGTTGCTGGTGCTGTAGCAACTGTGTAGTTTTTGTTTCTGGTGTTGCAGAAACTGCGTAGTTGTTGTTTCTGGTGTTACAGCAACTATGAATTATAATTTCTGCAGACTTTAGACAATTCAACGGTTACTTAGCAACTTGGTTAACTTTTCCAAAGATAAATATAAAGATAACATGAATATGTAATGAATAATTAAACATATAGTCATGCGGAGAGTTACTTCATACCTTGGGATGATTAGGTCATTATGTAATCAAAGCTTTCGACTTATGAACTGAAAAAGGGTAATATTATAGCAAACATACACGGTCAAAAATGGTCAATTTGGGGTCCTAACAATTACTAACTACTTGTGGTCCCTTACATGATATGGGTTAACCACCTTATTTATTACTATGGCCCATCCCATTATTACATTATTCCCTTGGGTACCTCCCTTTGTACCCCATATTATGCCCCCTAGGTATATTACATTCCACCCCCCTTAACATGTTTCGTCCTCGAAACATGGGAAGAACACAAATAATAAGATCTACTCAAAAGAGTATTCCACTGGTACCATGCACGTGCATCAAGCCATCCAAGAGATAGGTGAATGCTTGATCTAGCTAGTGCCTCGCTCGCTTGAGATGGAAGTTGACCCTGGCAGCTCTTCTGTGTTGATGTGTAATAGGTGGATCATCACTCCTCTCAATCTATCATGTGGGGGTTGTTGTCCTCGTGGCTAATTGGTTGCCATCTTGTTGGTTGTTTTCTTGCGGGGTGATGTGGGTGATGATATGTTGAAGTTTTAACCCACAATGTCTTTTTCTTTAATTCACCCTTTACTGGAGCCTGACTGTTATCTGGTGCATGTTGTGGTGCTTGCTGTGGTGTCTTATCTTTCAATATTACTTCAACCACTGAGCCCTCATCTGATGTATCAGCATCTGTAACCTTTTTTGCTTCAGACTATGTTTGTGTTTGATTGTCGATCATCAAAGGCTCATCATCTGATATGTCAGTCCTTGGAACATCTTCTGCTTCAGCCTCCTTGGACTCTACATGTTTATTAATGGAAATATCTTGTAATGTAATTTTCTTCTTTTTATACCAGCGCTTCAGGAATTCCTTCTGCACATTAATATTGATAGTACCCACTGATTCCATCCAAGGGTATCTCAAAACAACATCCATGTTATCCATATTTGAAGTATAAAAATCACCATGCAACACATACTTATCCACAGAAAGCTTCAAATCCTTATAAACTTGAACATCCTCATCATCAACCTGTGTGTTTTCAATGTGTTTCGCTGGAACTTGCAATTTTTTTGCCAAATTAACATTGATAAAATTATGCTTGCAGCTAGGATTTATAGACACAATCATCTTCTCCTTCTAAATCAATTCATGAACCTGCAATAAGGAGACACTTGTAGAAAATAACCCTTTAGGTTTCTTGGTTTCCTTCTTTCCTACAAAAATAAAATCTTTGCTAGGTTGTGTGCCTGTCTGTGTGAGCTTAGTAAGAGGACCCACAAAATTAGATTTACAGTAAAAGTGGTCACAAATAGATTTTGCAAACTGTTACACAGCAATTTGTCACCGTTTGTCACCATCCCTGTTACCCATCACCTGTACACTGGAAGACTCATTCCGGAACCTGTGAGAAGTGACATGACCTGAAACCACTTGAATCGTATTCCTCTTAGTATGAGCTTCATTTTCCCTGAAGTCATCTCCTGCAAAATCCTCATGAAAACAGCTCTTTTCACATTAGCGCGGGTTCACAGTTCATTCCCCGCGCCAATGAGGGAAATACTCTATAAATGGCGCGCCATTGGCGCTCTGTCCCAGAGTCGCACTCGTGCCAACCGAATTGAGTAAAGTTTTCAACGACCAAACTCCCAAAGGTTCTCTTCAACCCATTCACCAACTGAATCTATGTTGAGCTAGAATGGTTTGGCTTCAAATCTCCATAGAAGGGAAAGTGGTTTGCCACCTTTCATGGAAGTTTCTAAGTGATAAAGCCAATCCCATGAATAATGTGGTTGATCCTATCTCTTTCCCTCTCCATCTATAAAAGCTTGCCTCTATGCCTTGAGCAAGCTAGTCACAATAGTCAAAAGAATTACAATAGTTCCAGGAGTTTAAGAGTTTGAAGCTGCAAGAGCCTTCTTTGCACCCATAAGGCCAAATCTAAGTAAGGAGATTCTTGTCACCCAAAGAGAGAGAGGCTTGTTCCTCATCCCAACAAGATTTGCAAGACTTGTGTAGCTGATCACCCAGCCAAAGGATGATTTGACGTCAGAACAATGGTTGTATTCTTCTTTGTTATTTATTAATAATAGATGACTATCAGTATGGTTCCACTCTCATTGTCTCATGTTTGATGTTGAGTTATATCTTTTCTGACTGATATATAATTGCATCTACTAGATTTTACGCTTGTTTTCGTGTTGTTCTTTGCGTGTGCAGGTATCCTATCATGGAGATCGTGCGGATCGTGACTGGCCAAGGCAAAGGAACGAAGGCGACATCTCTTCGACAAACACTAGCGTTGGAATCCAAGTAGGTTCTCACCATACACTTTGTATTTGCAATTAGGAACTTGCGTGATAGCATTGTGTGATTGTTGCTAGACCCGGTCTGGGCTAGTAGGGATCGTCTCTGTCCGCAGAGAGGATTTACCTCCACAACAATTTGGCGACTAGAGTCACCTTTTTGTCCTTTTCTCGACTCTTAAAACATGAAAAGGTCAAGTTGCGTCTTTGCGTCTTAAAATTCATTTCGCCACGATAAACATTACCTGGTTAGATCTTGTGTGCGTTAGTTTGAGTAGGGTCTTTTATCGTTAGACTCCCTTAGGTTTGTTTGAAGTTTGCCATCCTGGCTGACCCGTCAACTCCGGTTCCAAGTGATCAAGGCTCTCCATCTTCCGCTGCTCCTGAGGTACCAGTTGTAAGTGATACTCTTCCTGTTATCCCGAGTATCCAACCTATCAACTCTCATGCCCCGGGTGACGAAGGTTACGAAGTCGATTGGAACCCCATCTGGGAGCCTGACGAGGACGATATTCCTGTTACCCCCCCTGGTGTTTCGTCTCCAATGTCTACCTCCCACATGGATGAGACATCTCCTAGCACAAGTGAGACACCTGTGGTGTCAAATATTGACACTCCCATCCCAGCTACTTCTCCACTCCCCCCACGCTATCAGTCGTTGAGGGATAGGGTAGCTGCCAGGACTCCTGCTTCGACCATGTGGGATCCTCATATCACTCCCACCACGGGACCTTTTGTTTCACAACCCCATACTACACCTGTTACCTCAGTTCCGACGAATCCAACTGTTTGTGTAGCACATTCAACTCCGGTCGTTAGTGCCGTAACAACATCCTCATCTTTGAACACTGGTGCTGGTCCCCCTCACGGTCAAGTGAGTAGTGGCCAGCCGGAACTCTCGCCTAGAGTTGTCCACCCTGCACAAAGTGCTCCACCCTCTTCTGGTCCCGTTCCAGGAGGGGGGCCGTATGATGCCTATTGGCAAGCTGTTCAGGATCCGAACACGCAAGGTCCACTCTTTTATTACGATTCTACTGGTCAATACCTTCAACTTTCTCAACCCTTGCCTAGTCAACCTTTCGTTGAGGTTTCGGTACTGTTATCCATTACTTGGGACCCTAGTACTCACTCTTTTCATGGAGGCCAAGCAATGCTTGCACAGCTTCAAGGACCGCCTAACCAAGGCCAGCCACCTTATGTGCAAGCCCCCCAAGGGCAGCCATATTATGGCCAGTCTTACCCAGGACAATCTGGGGGCCCACAAGGACAACCCTATCAGGGACAACCTTCGGCCGCTGGTGGTCCATCGTTTACCTATCTGAGTCAACCTTCTGGTTATCCGGGGCAACCTGGTACCCAGCAAGGTTACCCGTCTGGACAACCAGGACAACCTTACATCCAGCAAGGCCAACCCGGTCTCGAGCAGGGTTATCCGTCTGGACAAGCTGGACAAACTTATATTCCACAAGGTCAACCGACAGTCCAACAGGGGTATCCTTTTGGGCAAAGGGGGCAACCTTACATACAGCAGGGCCAACCCACTACCCAGCCTAGTCATCCTTCTGGGCAAACGGGCCAGCTCTCTGCACAGCAAGGCCAACCCACTGCCCAACTCAGTCATCCTTCTGGACAGGCTAGCCAACCTCAAGGTCAACCGGCCGTCCAGTCCGTTCAACCTTCTGTTCCGCAAGGACAACCTTTGGTTGCTCAAGGACAACCTGGTACCCAGCAAGCACATCCTTCTGGGAAAAAAGGTCTGTCCCAAACCCAACCAGGCCAACCTTCCGGCCAGATGGTCCAAACCCAACCTGTTCAAGGACATCTTTCTGGGCCCCAAACTCAAATTGGTTATAAAATGCAAGGTGGGCCACGGCCCCAACCTTCTTACCAAGCGCAGCCTTCTTATCAGGCTCAGTATGGAGCTCAACAAATGTATGGCTACTAGCAACCCCAGGGGCAAACTCAGTTTACCCCTTATCAAAATTATCAACAAATGCAGGTCACTCCTTACCATAATTATCAGTACGTTGCACCTGCAGGTCAAGTTGCTAATCCATGGGGTGCTGGGGGGCAGACCCAGGGTCAACTGTCTGCATATGGACAGAATCCTTATGGACAGAATCCATATGGACAGAACCCCTATGGACAAAATCCCTATGGGCAGAACCCTTTTGGGCCAGGCCCATCCGGACAAAGTCCGTGGGGGCAACCACCACCTGGTTGGAACCCTGGTACTACCTCTCTTCCGCAGCCAAAAATGTCCTTTAATCCTCAGTTGCCTTTCTTAGCGATGTTGGAACTTCCAGATGTGTCCAAGTTGACAAATGATCCCATTCTTCATAATCCATATTGGCCACCAGTTCCGACTAAAATACCCGGTGATTGCCCAAAATTCGATGGCAAAGCTGGTGAAGACCCTCAAGCCCATGTCATGACCTATCACCTTTGGTGCTCATTGAACTCATGGCTTGATGACTCTATCCGGCTCCGCCTCTTTCAAAGAACTCTCACCAGCTCAGCCACTAAGTGGTATATTGAGCTGAATCGCGGAACATTTCAAGATTTCAACTCGCTGGCTATGGCATTCCTAACTCATTTTCAATTACCCATTCGGTATGAGATAGGGACACATCTCCTTACGTCTCTCAAACAGGACACGACTATGCATATATCCGATCATATACATGAATGGAGACGGCATCGTCGCTTGATCAAATTTTGGATTCCTGATCAACTCCTGACCGATTGGTTCACGACTTCCTTTGTCCCTGCGATCGTGCGAGACATCGCCATGGGAGCTTGTGTAACTGAAGAGAAAGCTATCACGCGTGCTCAGTACCTTGACTTAGTGTACTCTCAGTCGGGTACTTTATATGATTATTTGCCAGACACCCCGAGGTCTGGACAATCCAAAGCTCCGCCAAAACCATCTGTTGACGGAGTTATTGGCTCTGTAAACTCGTCATCAAAGAAATCGGCTGCGAACCCTGGGAAGCAAAAACATAACACTTCTAATGGAAATACTTCTCAGGGCCAATCTAATTCTGGAAGTACCTCCGAGGTTAACGCCGTCCAGTCCACTGCGGCAGATAAATCCTCGAAAGGGAAGAAGAAAGGGAAAGCTAAGAATAAGACCGAACAGCCCAAACAGGACTCCCCTAAAAATCCAACCGAGGAAGAAGCCAAACGAAAACCTAAGTATCCTTGTCTTATCTGTGATGAGGATCACTACACTAAAGACTGCCCAAGGCGGTCCGAAGTTAGTCAGTTATTGAAAGGTGGTCCTGGGACTCCTACTGTGCTTAAGGAACCTTTCCCTTCTCAGCAAACTCAAATGGTGGCAGACCCATCTCAACCCTCTTCTTCATTCGGCTCTCAAGTCTTCATGGCTGGAACGATTCCCATCCACATTACTACTCGAGCAAAAGAATATCCCTCTCCTGCAGGGAAAGAGCCGGAGGTCCCCTCCAACGCTCCTCCGTCCAGTTCTGGTCCTCTCCACATCGAAAGACCCAACATTGAGACAATCCCCCGACCCCCTCCGAAAGGTGTACTCCGGAGGTCGTCTTACAACCCTAATGCTCGTGCTACCCAGCACTATAGCATTGTTGAGGACTTAGCTCAGGCTCCGTCTGTTATGTCCGCTCTAGAAATCTTCCAGAGCTGCCCCTCCCAGAGGAAGTCCTTGCTATCGGCTATCGGTGGCATAGACCTGGCTGATTCAGATTTGATTTCTTTCGATCTCAAGGGCTTTACGCCGAGACTACCCCACCAAGTCGCTTTCCTTATACAGGTCATCATCAATGGCAAAACAATTCATCGTACAGTCATTGATCAAGGTGCCTCAACTTGCATCATGTCTGTTGCTTGCTGGAAGGCTATTGGTTCTCCTACGTTAAGTCAGTCTCCTACGACGTTAGAAGCCTTTGATGGAAGAGAGTCCCGTCCTTACGGTATCCTCCAACGCTTGCCCATCTCCTTGGAAGGGAAGACAGTAGAAGTGGAGGTCGAAGTTGTCAATGCTAATCTTACCTACAACCTCCTCCTCGGACGTAGCTGGACATACGCCATGCAAGCCGTGGCTTCCTCCCTTTTCCGTGTCATTCGTTTCCCTCATCAAGGGAAGATTGTCACGGTGGACCAGCTCTCCTTCTTCGCCTCTTCTTCCGAAGGTAATGTGCCGTTCATGGAGCATACCTCTAAATCATTCGAGAGTGTGGGAGTTGGGCTCTTTAAAGATCCCGCCCTAATGGGTGTCTTTCCCCTTCCACCTCCGAATCTCGCCCCTATTAACATGATTTCCGTACGTTCTGATCCGTGGGTCCTTCCTCCCGCTAATCAGATAGACTCCTGGGGTGATATGATGCCGTTGAGTCCTGCCGAGCTCAACTACGTCGAAATCGTTGCTGCATCGGCTCCCCCTCCCGAACCTGCTCTTCCGAGCGGTGTTCTCGATTCGTATGTTCATTTCCCTTGGCTTGGAGATGATGCTACGTCGGATCCATTAAAGGAAATATTTCCTTCCGATGAAGCCATCATAGAGACCATGTCTCTAGAAGAGCTCCCTTAGTCAGATCATCACCACTGCTCTTCCTTTCTCCCTGCCCATCAGGAAATGATCGCATGTCTCGAACGGTTTGCTTCGTGGATCCCATCCTCGCCCCTCCAAACACCTATTCAAATTTACCAAGTATCTTCTGAGGGAAATATGGGGAACATTACGCAAACCCAACCTATCGACATCTCTGTGAAACCAGGGATTGTCGAGCACATTCATATTGGAGTCACTTGCACTCCAGAGGAAGTTCAACTCTACACTGACCTATTTCGCGAATTTCGTGATGTCTTTGCTTGGTCCTATGAAGAAATGCCTGGCATCGACCCTAGCATAGTGGTGCACGAGATACCTACGTATCCAGGTGCTAAGCCTGTTCGTCAGCGCTTACGCCCTGTGCACCCCCGAAAGGATGCAGCCATCAAAGCAGAAGTCGAAAAGCTTCTCAAGGCTGGTTTCATTTACCCCATTCCACTAACGGATTGGGTTTCTAATATAGTCCCTGTGAACAAAAAGCAGGGCACTATCCGAGTCTGTGTTGATTACCATGATATCAATCGTGCCTGTCCTAAGGATAACTTCCCTACACCCTTCATCGATCAGCTTATTGATGAGTGTGCAGGAAGCGAAATTTACTCGTTTACGGACGGCTTCTCTGGATATAAACAGATCAACATTGCACCCGCTGATCAACATAAGACAACTTTTATCTGTCCTTGGGGCACTTTTGCCTATAAGAAGCTCCCTTTCGGTCTAAAGAATGCCGGCGCTACGTTCCAACGTACAATGTCCTATGCCTTTCAAGACATACGTCACATTGTACATCCGTACCTGGATGACCTCCCAGCTCATTCAGTCAAGCGTCAGGACCATCCCTCCCATCTTCGCGAAATTTTTCTCCGCTGTCGACACTACCGTATTAGGCTCAATCCTCATAAATGTGTCTTCTGCGTTGAATCGGGCCGACTACTCGGGTTTATCGTCTCCCGAGAAGGCATCCGTCTGGATCCCCTTAAAGTCGAGGCCATTTTGAATCTTCCTCCCCCTGCTTCTTTGTAGCAGTTGCAGAGCTTGCAGGGCAAAGAAAATTTCCTTAGACGATTCATTTCGAATTATGCCGAGGTGGCTAAGGGTTTCACACGGTTGTTGAAGCGAGACACACCCTTTCATTGGGATGCTATCATTCAGGAGTCTTTCGAGCGACTCAAGGGCCTCCTTGTCTCTACTCCATTATTAAGACCTCCGAACTACCATCGTGATTATACTCTCTATTTGGCTACCGCCGATACCACTATCGGCATGGTTCTAGTGCAGGATGATGATGACGGCAATGAGCATGTTATCTATTACCTCAGCCGCAACCTCTTGGATACAGAAACTCGCTACGCTTACGTCGAGAAGTTGGCATTGGCTGCTGTCTGCGCCGTCCAACGTTTCCGGCATTATATCCTGTTGCGCACCACAACCGTGATTTCTGACTACAACCCGATGACGTACATTTTTTCGCGTCAGTTGCTGGGGGGCAAATACTCGAAATGGATCGTAATCCTCCAAGAGTTTGACTTGGAATTCACTGCTGCCAAGTCTAAGAAGTCTCTGGTCTTCGCTGAATTGCTCTGTTCTTTGCCATCCCCTTCTGCACCTTCTCTTTCGGAGGATCATATCCCGGACGAAACCCTTTTCCTGATCAGCACCCTCGATCCCTGGTACGGGGATATTATTGTTTATTTACAAACGTCCTCTTTCCGCCCCTCTGTCTCCAAAGATGCGCGGCGGCGGATCCGCCATCAATCTCAACCCTATCAGATCATAGGAGACACCTTGTATCGCCTCGGCGTTGACTCCGTTCTCCGCCGATGTCTTACCCTCGAGGAAGCTGAGAAAGTCTTGAATGACTGCCACTCTGGTGCTTGTGGTGGTCACATGTCCGGATATGCCACAGCTCAAAAAATCCTTCGCGCTGGTTATTTCTAGCCCTCCATTTTTAAGGATTGCATTATTGCTGTTCGCTCATGTCATGCATGCCAGATATACCAGCGGAAGATGCGTGCGCCACCGGCCCCGCTGCACCCTGTAGTGACCGTAGGCCCTTTTTCCAAATGGGGCATTGATTATACAACCTATAAGCCTCGCTCGGCCGGGGGGCATGGGTTTATTATCGTTTTCGTCGATTACTTTACAAAATGGGCTGAGGCGATGCCCACATTAACCGAAGATGGTCATACAGCGGCACAGTTTTTGTTCAATCATGTTATTACGCGGTTCAGAGTACCACAGGCCATCATCACAGATCACGGAAAGCATTTCCGTAATCACATGATGACTGAACTGACAACCCAACTAGGCTTACAGCATGATAGTTCGACCCCGTACTATCCTCAGTCTAACGGTCAGGTTGAAGCCGTGAACAAGATTTTGGTTACAATGCTTCAACGTACTGTTGACATGCATAAGTCTAATTGTCATCTGATGTTGTTTCCCGCCTTATGGGCCTACCGGACCTCTGTGAAGGATGCCACCGGTTTCACTCCATTTCAGCTAGTTTATGGACTGGAGGCTACCCTTCCCATAGAATGTGAAATTCCTTCATTGAAAATAGCCGTCGAGTTGCTTCCCAACACCACTACGGTGGAGGAACGACTTCTTTATCTAGAACGGTTAGACGAGACCCGTCGTTTAGCCTCTCTAGCTATTGAAGCTCAAAAGAAGAGAGTCAAAACTCACTTTGACCATACCATTCGTCCTCGTTCCTTTGTTGAGGGAGACCTTGTCCTGCTATACGACCAAGCCAACGATAAGCTGGGGGCAGGAAAACTCGAGCCCATGTGGCTAGGCCCTTACATTGTAAAGAGAGTGTTGCAAAAAGGGGCCTACGAACTAATTGACTACGAAGGTAATCCTCTTGATAAGCCCCGTAATGGGCTGTACTTGAAAAAGTACTATGCATAATTCGTGCGCTTCGATTTGGATATGCGTGTGTGTGTGTGCGAGTTTTCATGTTTTCGATTTGGTGTGAAAGCATGATTGCCCCTTATTGTGTCTTTTTGCTTCTTGTGCAGATGTCGGGTGCACCTTACATTGGTTTCGTTGATGGTGCCTGCCGCAGTACTCGTAATTTGTCCTCTGTGGCGTGGGTGATCTATGATCCTCACGGTGAGTTGATAGACCTTCAAGGTGTCTATTTAGGCTGTACTACAAACAATGTCACTGAATACAACATTGTTATTGAATTATTAGCCGAAGCAATTAATCTCAAAATTCGTACATTGCTTGTTAACCTAGACTCTCAGCTTGTCATCCACCAGCTCAATGGGCGATATTCCCTCAGAGACCCTCACATTTTAAGGCTGTACTTACGTGTTAAATTGTTAGAAAGAAATTTTGATTTTATCACATATCAACATATTCCTCGATGATTAAACACATTATCTGATGCATTGGCCAACCATGTATTAGATAGACATTTGCGTAATTTAAAATCAAAACATCATACAAGCAAGCACATAAAAGCACAATAATAAACCATAGGCATATGTATATATATGTGTGTGTCATAATGTTTGCACCGTGTGTGTTACAAAACCCAAAAAATAATACGTGTTCTGATACATCCTCGGACAACATGTCCCTCAAAAAATATGCATGAAAGAAACCTAGGAGTCTACTCATGGTGGTGCTCATGGTAGCACATCACCGCGCGCACCAAGCGTCTCAACAGACGATGGATGCAGGATAGCACCCCCACTGTGTGCCTCTGATATGCGAACAACACATCCGCCAATCTAGCATAGCCTGGAATCCCTTGGGTAAGTCCCTCGAGATTCTGCACCAGCTCTTCCCCCACGGCGCCTCTTGCCTGAGGGTCAGCTGCAGGTTGGTTCCTCCTCGCTATAGGAGACAAACCGGCTGGACGCTCTGGGCCCACATCTGCATATATATATCACTGTCATCAGAACATGCATTAACACAAAAAAAAAAAACAAAACGTAAAAAATACATAAAAGACAAGAGAAGATCATACCTAGCTCCTCTTCCCATTCCTCCCCCTCTGGCAGTGGGAGGTCTGGGTCCCCCATGAAGTTGGTTCCCGCGTATGGCCAGTCTTCCACCACGATCAACTGGCGGCAAAGCCATATGAAGAACTCAGGCTGCGAAGACATCTGCTGGCCCCCTCCTCCTCTAGGCATCAATGCTGCCCAGCGAGCCATCTTAGGCTCTCGTGGTAATGGGTCTGCTACTATAGCTCCCTGGTACTGGAATAAAGGTAATCGTTCCAAGAAGAACGATACCACAATCGAACCATATCTGAACTGTTTCACCCCCCCGCGCTTACACTTTATAAGCTGCCTCTTGATATTTGTAGTCATTGTTGTAGCCTAGTAAAAAATGGTGGGGCTAAGACATTCTGTCGCCAGTAACAGATGGTTCTTGCTGGCCTCATGGGGCGCCTGTACCCCAGCTGCACATGTGATGGTGAACAAAATCACCTTAAGAACCAAATCATGGATGGTGGCGATATCCACCTTGGCGCTGTTCTTCCCAAATTGTGCCTCTGGGCACACACGAGCCTTTACTTCACCTATTTTCCCTGCGGAAGGCCTGCTTTCGGTCAGAATGGGGATTTCCCCTCTCCGTGACAACCCAGTAATGAAATACACATCAGATACATCCAGCTCTAAGGTCTGATCCCGTAGTCGAAATACTTGGTCGTCGACGTCCCAAGCATCCACTATGAACTGTAATAGCTCTGGTTGAGCTCGCAGGTAGGAGGTGAGAAAGAATTTCTTGAGACCACAGTCTCTCAGCGCATTCATACATCCCTCATCTGCGATGGATAAGGCATCTATGGCATCGTGCTCTCATTCTTTCCATTCCACCGGCATTTTTGCGTGTTTCCTGCACTCACAAGGATGAATAAATCATTAATGAAACCCTGGTAAGCATATACACCGGACAAATTTCAAAATTGATGGGAAAATTTAAGTGAAAACCTAGGTCGCGCGGCACCTTTGGGTAAATCACCCCATTGGCGCGGACCCGTGCCGGATACCCGCGCCAATGGGGCGCAACCCTAAATTTTGAAATCCCCCTTGTGGAGGCTCAAATCAGGAACAAATGCATAAAAACAAGAATGAAAATGAAGCTGAAGAGAGCGCCTCTTACCTGGAACTGGCGGAATCTCAAATGGTTGCCTGGATTGGTGGTAATCGCTACTCGAAGTTTGCACTCCAAATGGACCACTACCACGATGCACAAGGTAAAAAGGTAAAAGTAATTTTGTTTTTACATTTTCACCACATTTGTAGACTTTTTGACTTGTAATTAGGGTTAAAGAGTTCTTTTTTGAATATTTTAATATATTTTTGGTCGAAAATGGATTTTACGCTTGCTATTGGTGCTATGGCAGGTCCCTTTCGCAACTTCGATGGTGAAACGAGTTGTATTTTATACTTTTTCGGACTCGGTAAATGCACAAAAAAGTCACTATGGAGTCATCTTTCAGCTCTTTTCTGACTCGCTAAAATTGAAAAGATTGCCGAGTTATCCCTCTTGACTCGTTAAAAGTAAATAAGAGGCGGTCGTCTTTAAACCCTTTTCCGACCGTGTAAAAACGAAAAGATCGTCGGACCCTTGTCGTTTCCGGTTCGTAAATGGTTACGAAACGACGTGATGTTGATCGCTTTTCTACTTTTTTGGATCGATGTCACTATAATTGAAAAGTACTCCTCGATCATAACGGTCGGGCGGTTCTTTCGAGCATTGTTTTATACTTTTTCGGGCTCGAGAGACACAACTTTACGAAAAAGGACCCCCCTGGAGTTTTTCTTTTTGCTGTCTTTTCAGACTCTCTAAATAGGAAAAGACGCCGAGTTTCTCCTTTGTCAGGCTCGTTAAAACTTAATGACATCAGATTCCATCGTAATGACGCTCACAAGCATATGCTATCCCCATCAAGCTTGTTAAAAATAACTGGGGTACTCGCCAGAAATGGTGGGGAAAATGGATCCATAATTGTCATCGTGTCGGCAGTATGTCGCTCTTGAACATGGCACTAGTCTGCATTCGTGTCTGGGTGGGAACATCTCATCTTGTTTTACACTAGCCTCCGTGGGTTTGGGTTATCCTATTTGACCTCTCATCTGCTCATTGCCTTGTCACCATGACCTCTGCTCATTTGATGTCAAATACTGCCAACTCCGCTATCGTGCCGCCGATATGTTCAAGAGAAGTTGACCTCTGCAGAATTACAACCTCCCTCTGATACCTCACATAATTTTGCATCACCACAACATCTTTCCTCTGTCTCGTGTCAATGATGTGGGAAACATTATGGCCCACCTTTGATCAAGATCACTTCCTGTCGACTTCAACTCACTATCCAGGAAGCTGATCTAGAGACTCCCTTTGGTGCCTTGGAGCCTGCATGCCTCAATGGCAGGTTCTTCGTGTTCGATGAGAGGTTTTCATCATTGGCCTCCGATCGAATGATTCTACGGGTGTTCGACGCCAGCTCATTCATTCACACGACGTAGATTGCACATATAGTACCTTGAGGGCCATTGTCATTATTGATGTTACCTCTCACATCTATTAATAGTTTTCATTATTGACTGGTAATCAGATGATGTTCATGCATGTTCGACTTCAACTCATACATTCGCATGCTTGAACTTGTACTCTATACGGGTCGAGATGGAATGCAAGACCCTGGATTTTGTCTATTGAGATCCAGGCTGCGATTTGTGGATTATTATGATTACATGACTCATTTACTGGATGGCTGCGACCATGCCTGAGTCTATTTATTGATCCTCTCCGGATGGCTGCGTCCATACCTTGGATCTAGATTATTATGTACTCTGTTACGGATGGCTGCGCCCATACCACACATATATCATGTACTTGAGATATCAGTTGTACTTGTTTACGCAGGTTCTCCGGCGGCCGTGTTTTCAATCACGCATGTTCTTGTAAAGCATTTCACCCCCCTCTCTCTCGGGCCTCATGCTTTAGGGGGCATCTGTTACACACCAATTTGTCACCGTTTGTCACCATCCCTGTTACCCATCACCTGTACACTGGAAGATTCATTCCGGAACCTATGAGAAGTGACATGACCTGAAACCACTTGCATCATATTCCTCTTAGTATGAGATTCATTTGCCCTGAAGACATCTCCTGCAAAATCCTCATGAAAACAACTCTTTTCACATTAGCGCGGGTTCACAGTTCACTGCCCGCGCCAATGAGGGAAATACTCTATAAAGGGCGCGCCATTGTCGCTCTGTCCCAGAGTCGCACTCGTGCCAACCGAATTGAGTAAAGTTTTCAACGACCAAACTCCCGAAGGTTCTCTTCAACCCATTCACCAACTGAATCTATGTTGAGCTAGGATGGTTTGGCTTCGAATCTCCATAGAAGGGAAAGTGGTTTGCCACCTTTCATGGAAGTTTCTAAGTGATAAAGCCAATCCCATGAATAATGTGGTTGATCCTATCTCTTTCCCTCTCCATCTATAAAAGCTTTCCTCTATGCCTTGAGCAAGCTAGTCACAATAGTCACAAGAATTACAATAGTTCCAGGAGTTTAAGAGTTTGAAGCTGCAAGAGCCTTCTTTGCACCCATAAGGCCAAATCTAAGTAAGGAGATTCTTGTCACCCAAAGAGAGAGAGGCTTGTTCCTCATCCCAACAAGCTTTGCAAGACTTGTGTAGCTGATCACCCAGCCAAAGGATGATTTGACGTCAGAACAATGGTTGTATTCTTCTTTGTTATTTATTAATAATAGATGACTATCATTATGGTTCCACTCTCATTGTCTCATGTTTGATGTTGAGTTATATCTTTTCTGACTGATATATAATTGCATATACTAGATTTTACGCTTGTTTTCGTGTTGTTCTTTGCATGTGCAGGTATCCTATCACAGAGATCGTGCGGATCGTGACCGGCCAAGGCAAAGGAACGAAGGCAACATCTCTTCGACGAACACTAGCGTTGGAATCCAAGTAGGTTCTCACCATCCACTTTGTATTTGCAATTAGGAACTTGCGTGATAGCATTGTGTGATTGTTGCTAGACCCGGTCTGGGCTAGTAGGGATCGTCTCTGTCCACAGAGAGGATTTACCTCCACAACACAAACATCTACCTAGTAGTTGTCCTTGGATGGCATTTTTGATGACACTGCCACCATTGCCATCTTTCGTGGTCCAAGTACATGATTCCCACACTCAGTTGAGTCGAATCATCTATGACGTAATTCAATGTGAAATATTTCTCCACTTTTTCTAGCCATTTGGCTGGATGAGAGCCATCAAATTTATACAAGTCCCTCAAATTTTGATTTAGGCCTACCATCACAGGAATTTCTCAAAAAAGTGCTGATTTTAAATCGACGATATCTCCCTCATCCGGACTCTGATCCGACTGATTTTTATTTTATTTATTTATTTTATTTTTAACTTGGTTATTTTTTCACAAACAATCCAGATCTACAATTATATTCTACAGATTTTGAACCAAGACATCCAGATCTATGCCACAAACTTGTTGCCCCTAAAAAATGTCTGCACCCCAACTGATTTTTAAATTAGTAATATCTCCCTCATTCGAACTCCAATTCAGCCTATTTTTTTTTTGAAATCGGGTATTTTTTCACAAACAATCAAGATATGCAATTAGATTTTGAATTTTTTTGTACCAAAACGTACAAATATGATCTGAAAACTCGCTGCCGCGAAAAATGTCTACAACACCAATGATTTTTATATCAGTGATATCGCCTTTATCCAGACTTCGATTTGGCCGATTGTTTTTTTGAACTTGGGTATTTTTTCACAAAGAATCTAGATCTGCAATTAGATTTTGCATATTTTCCCCCAAAACATACATATCTGATCTACAAACTCACCACCCTAGAAAGTTCCTGTAAAAAATAAAAAAAAAATTCTCCACTTTTGCCCAAGAAAGTGCTCTGATACCACTTGTTATAGATCTGATATGAAAATATAAGACAATGCAAATAAACCCAGAAACAATAAGATAGAAATAGATAGAAATGATTCACTTTATTGATCAAACCCTTAAGGTAGGGCAACACCATACATTCACTCCTTAAGGAAGGAGAACACTCCACAAGCCATATGCCTGTTCATACAATAATCCTTGACATCCCTCAATGTGGAGTCTCTAGCCTCTATATAGGCCTCATACATACAATACCATGGGTCATTACCATGGTTCCCTCAATACCATCTATCTAATACCATGGGCCCATTACATTATTACTAACTACTTGTGGTCCCTTACATGATATGGGTTAACCACCTTATTTATTACTATGGCCCATCTCATTATTACATTATTCCCTTGGGTACCTCCCTTTGTACCCCATATTACCCCCCCAGGTATATTACATAGTTGAAGCTGCCGTAGTTGTCATGGTTGAAACTACCGTGGTCGAAGTCCTCACAATTGTCGTAGTTGTCATGGTTAAAGCTATCGTGGTCGAAGCTGCCATAGTTTCTATGGTTGAAGCTGCCGTAGTTACCACGGTTGAATTTTTCATAGTTTCCATGGTCGAAGCTTCCGTATTTATTGTTCTTGAAGTTGCCATGGTCGAAGTTGTCATAGTTTCCGTGGTTGAAGTGTTGATTTATTGGGATTGAACAAATAGAGCTTATTGAAGTCTTCCCTTGAGAACATGATAGGGAAGAGTTGGAGAACTTTGTGAAGCAACATATTGAAGATTTGTGGAGATCATTGAATACCATGATGCATTAAAGCCATCATGGGGTGACCTTGAAGAAGTTTTGTTTGGGTGACATGAAGAGTTGTGGAAACACCTTCTGATAAGATAAAGTTTTCATTAATGAGCTAAGTGCTTTGGAGATCAAGGGCATTTTTTAAGGTGAATATTATTGTCAGGGATGGTTGTAGAATATATTGGGAGCCTTTAAGAACTATTAAACTTATCTTGATGAATTGAAGCTGTGGGTTGGATTCCTCAAGAAACCAGGTCGAAGATTGAACCAGTTATAGGGTTGGAGCCCTTGAGGTTGGTGCCTCAAAATTGACAAGGTTGGAGCCTTGGAAGTCCAATTTGGTGCTTGGAAAATATAGGTTGGAGCCTAGGAGATTGAATATCGGTGTCTTCATTGAGGGTTGGATCCCTACATATATTTTACTTGAGTTATTATCAAGAAGAAATTAATAAAATAATTTATTCTCATTATTCATTTTGTGTTCTAAATATAAGTGATCTAATTGGTAAAATAACAATTGAAAAGAAATATTGATTCACCCCCCTCTCAGTATTTCCAACAATGAAACGTAAAATAGATACTTCAAAAATAATATCATTTCCAAGGATCCCTTCAGATAGAAGAAATATGTCCATCCATCTTGCTATCTGATGAGGAACTCCACATCTATTATTCCAAGTGCATAAATCATTATTTGTGGGTATATATATGAGATTCATATGTTGCATAAAATCACCAAATGTTATTGATTTTTGATCTAGTAATGACACACCTCATTTTTCTCCTGTGGTGATCTGGTGAGATAAAATTCTCCTCCAAAAATCCACATGGAGTCTTCTCCTATATCTTTGATAATCACAAGTTGTTGTAAAAAGTTAAGTTTCTCCCCCATGGAGGATGGACCATAGAATGTTGTGAGAAAGACATACACCTTAGTGAATATAATGCAATTGACCTATAAGAGTGTTAGAGGTGGCCAAAAAAATTTGGAGTTGGACTTCATAAAGGTTCCACCAGATTTCTAGACCCCCCGCCTTTCCTTTTACTTCTATCACTGTGGATTCACACCCTATCCAACAATATGATGCAACTATTGTCAACCTATCATTCATCATTTTGGTTTCTTGCATAATCACAATTGTTGGTTTCTCCTTATGGATTTTATCCCTAATATATATTTTCTTCCCCTTGCTATTCAACCCTCGAATGTTCCATGATAGAGCTTTCATTAGGAGAAGTTGGAAGGTTTGAGTAGAGCATTCGAAAAGGTAGTTACCTGACCATGATGGGATAGGAATTGTTCAATGGGTAGCACTAAGTCCTTGTGATTCTTCTTACCTTTTTCTAATTGGTTAGATATTTAAGAAGCACATCCTTCACCTTATCCTACAAAACTTGTCCCTAAGTAGAATGTTGAGCAGATCTAAGGGGTTGTGTTGTTTTAGTTTTCCAAGACAGATATGCATTCCCATGTTGTTCACGTTATTCTTTATTATGTTACATGAGGTCTTGCACTACCTAATCATTTACCAAACTCACCAAAGTTAATTCTTCTTTGGAGAGATCTTGATATTTTTGAGTGAATAAGTGAACAAATTCATTAAATCTTGTCTAGTCAAGAAAAGGATAATATTCCTGTATTTTGCCTCACCTGAATTGTCTATCATGTTAATATCATCTATCTTATTTTCATCTTCTTCCATGGCTTCTAGGGTAGAGAATGATTTCTTATCTTCCACCGACATGGCATTTGGAGGGTTCTGGTTCTTCTGATTGTGTTTCCTCATAGAGACCTTTGTAAACTCATCATTCCCAAGAAGAGTGCTCGCTTGCTATTACTTTCTTCACTAGGGACACTCCCTAATGAGATGGCCATGCTGATGACATAACCGACATTGAAATGGAACATGTTCATAGTCCAGTGTTTGAGTCCATATTTCACCTTGGTAATCCAACTCTATGGATTCTGATAGTGGTTGGGATATGTTCATATAAACACATAAGTGCATGAAGGACATATTTATTCAATGCCGAGTCACCTCTAAAACTTTTGCAAATTTTCCAAGTGCTTATCCGATGCCTTATAGTATTTCATGTATCCAGAAATTTAGGGGAAGGGAATATAGCCTCACCCAAACCGGGGCAGCAATGAGTTCCGCCTTATCCAAGTTGAAGCATGCTTCCTAGTGATGAATTTATAACCCGACATTATTGTAAAAATATGATCCAACTTCAGAGATATCTTCCTTGTCCTCTAATTTAGAGAATATTATTATGAAGAAATCCTTTAGGCCCAGTATCAAGTCTACCTCCCCTTTAGGCTTCCAGTGTTGTTGAATCCATCGTTCAAGATCCCTCTTTGTTGGCCAAATTCCAATGAACTTACATATGAAATAATGATCTCTCATCCACTTTTGATGGTCCTCTAAACATTTTAAGGGTATCATAAATCTAGGGTTTGTGGCATATTTTGGTATATAGTGTCCTCTTAAACCTCCTTTCCATTTATCACCCAGGATTGGCACATGTGACGAACTTGAAGTAACTGTGTTTGGGTCATGAAAGTCTATTCAATGAACGCCTTTTCCTGCTAGTACTTTTCGAAAGGAGGTAGATCACCCCCTACCCCAAGGGCCATCATGAAGCGAATACCCTTTGTAAGGATAAGAGAGATGAATGTGTGGAATCAATATAGAAGGGAATGGTGTTAGATATGAATCTTAAGACAGATGATCAGGTTTCATAGTTGAGCCCTCCTGCGAGCTCTAGAGCAGCATCACCTTCCGACGAGCACCAAACATATCATACCCAAAAGTTACAATTTGAAACATACTTGGGTGAGAGTCATACCACTAAAATCTACACACATGAGTGAATATTCAATTCATCATAAAGAATAAAGAAACTTTAAGAATGATCACTCAAACTTTGACACATTTTACATTCTACAAATCGCATAAACATTGTAAACTTGGAAACATGCATTCTCAACATGAACATGCCATTGATATTTTGATATTTTTCTCTATCAAAACAAATAATAATCAATATTATGAAATTGATACAATTTAATATTAATCTTTTGAATTTGTTATATTAATAATCATTGTAAAATTGATATATGCAGTGAATATTTTTTTAGATATATATCTATGTATATGTATATATATATATATATATATATATATATATATATATATATATATATATATATATATTATAGACACGTTATGTGATGAATTAAATTTATTTGCAATGAATAGTTATGAATATTTTTATGGGAATACATCTGGTAGCATATTTATGGGAATTAATTATTTGTAGTTAATATTTGTATTGATATTCGTAGCCTACATCTTGTAGGAAATTTCTACATGAATTAAATTTATCCATTGTGAATGTTTGAGGCATTGTTAACATTTATCTAGTCAGATATATACTGTGTGGTCTACAAAATTACACTGGTTAGAACTCTACAACAATATACTTGGTTGCTCATAATCTAGACGTATAAATTCCTTCTATTTATTTTATTTCTATTATGCATGAGACCAAATCAAAGTGAAAGTTGTTAGCACTTATGGTACTTGCAACCCATGGTATTGGGCCCAGTGTATTGTAATGAAATATTTTTCAATAGGGGTGTGAGTAAAAAGGAAGTGCGGGTGAAAAATAAATATGAAGTGAGTGAAATGTAATATGGTTTTCATTTTTGTAATAGAAATATACTAAACCCTTTCCCCATGGTTTTTCCCCAAATGGGGTTTTCCCTGTAAATCTTATGTCCACAGTCTGAGTTAAATTTTTCAGTAAAATCTTGTGCATTGTGCGAGTTAAATATTTTATTTTTTAGTTTAATTTTTTATGTTTTATTTTGTTAATATATGGTATTAGGGATGCACGTTGTGTAAGCTAGGTAATATGGAGAGTAATATATTAAGCAACATGGAAAAGCTGAAAGGGGCCAATTTTGCCCAATGGAAATCACATGTGGATGATATTATGATTCTGAAGGATCACTATTTTCCAATCGAAGGAGTGGCAAAGAAACCCTCAATAATGATATAAGAAGCTTGGATGTCTTTGGAGAGGAAGTCCCTTGCTACAATTCGACGGTTCCTAGAAAATAGTGTCTACTTTAATGTAGTAGGTGAGAAGACAATAGAAGGCCTATAGAAGAAGTTTCGTGATTTTTATGAAAATAATATAGCTTCAAATAAATTCTTCTTGATGACGAAGTTATATAACTTGGAAATGAAGGGCGCTTTAGTTGTAGAGAATTTAAACGAATTTAATATAATTACCAATTAGCTTGCCTCTATCAAAATTATTCTAGATGATGAAATAAAAGCTATCTTACTTATGTGTTCCATGCTAGACATATGGGAGAATATGTAGCTTCTATGAGCACTTCAACACCTACTGGGACTGTGAATATTGATGATGTTAGTATTAGTTTAGTGAACGAGGAGTTGTAATGCAAATCAATTGCGGAAAACCAGGGAGGAGAAATTCTAGCCTTAGCTTATCGTCTAAGGAAAATTGAACGAAGAAGACATGGGCGTTCAAAATCAAGAGGCAAATCAAAATGAAGAATAGGAAGATTGACATTTTTTTTTGGTCAAGTAAGAATGGAGCTTTCTATTAACCGAACAAGTACATTATATATGTTACAGAGTAAACCAAAATTCCTTCTGTTTACCAAAAAAATGTCCATAAACCTATCAAAAGTGTTATTGGCTTTAAACCTTTAAAACTCGGAACCATTCACTCTATCGGAAAATAAGGATTACATAGGAAATACACAAAACTTGACTCGCAACCCATAAGGTCGGACTTCAAAAATAATACATCTGCGACCATAAAAAATGTCAGGTCTGCACTTCCGGTGCAACGCCCTCCCACTGCACTCACCGAACACCGATCTCTGATCGGCCTGAAAACTGCCATCCATCTCATTCAATGATCCAACAGTTAACGTCGAATTGCAAAATTGCATATCGGCAAATCGCAATTCCAACTCCAACTCCATCCTCTGATCACTGATCAACCACTTGCATGATCGAACCTCAACCGTTGATATACCCTTCGTGGAACCAACGGTCCATTCTGATTTCTAGTGGACAAGTAGCATGAGGATTAATAGCCCGAAAAGAAGTTTCCTCTCTCCTCCTTATTGCTACGTGTCACTTGAAGAGTGGAATTGGAGGTCATCCATGAAATACCAGTTACCACTTAGACCCTACCCAAAATACCACTTGTGGTTCGAAAAACCATTTCCGCGCGAATTAATTTGTGCACTCTTCCACCAAGTGAATACCGTCGATCTATCCCATCGAACGGTTCTCGCTTCTTCCTCCCTACGTTTTTGATCTTCTGCTTATCAATGGATTTTATCTTAAAACACAGTTTCTCTGCCATACTCCATTTAACACACAAACACTCATAGATACCAATATTTCATTAATCAATGTGTTGTCATTGATCCATACAGTGCTCGATGGTTGATTAAACCTGCAACACTTCCAGAATTGGTCCTCATGCCACTGCATCCTTGGTGTTCCTCCACTGATGTCAACCTTCTACTCAAATCCAATGGAATACTAATGCCAATACAATCTTCAAACTGCTTCCAACAACAGGAAAACAGTTTAGGCTTCCCTATCCTCCCGCCTATCTCCTGATCCTCTTCGATCCATAATGTCAATCCATTGCTCCCTATCTTTGGCAGCCTGACAGAGACAATCCTCTAATAGTTTACCTGGGGGTAACAACTCCCAAACATGCCGAGTTTCCCTTTCCTTATTAGTCACTCCTTCATTCGCCAAACAAATAACATGTTAGCTTTTCTTTTCACATGGACAAAGCTTATAGTTTTTAAGGTTTGTAGGGGGGTGTAGATACAGTAAAAGACTTACGATAACCTCCAGCGTTTCGACACTTTATCCGGTGATGTAACATTACATATTTTCTTGGCCGCTCTAATAATCAATTCCAAATCTACTTCAATGATGACACTATGTGAATTTGAATCCACCAAGATTTCCAAGCATTGCTCTAGGGCCATGAGTTCCGCCATATTATTAGTAGTCTTCCCCAAGTGGCCATGAAAGATCTTCTTTATTTGACCCTGTTCATCTCTTATAACACCCCCAAAACTAGCTAACCCTGGGTTGCCCGTAGAAGCTCCATCTATATTGACCTTTATGAAACCATGTGGATGAGGCTTCCAAACATTTATATCTGCATTTGTTTGGCTCACACCCCTGATCATGCCCTGTGGGCTTATAGATTGGAGACCAAATGTAGTAGAATACTCACATCTTGGGGCAGAGGAGGGTTCTTAGGAAGTGTCCTCAACAAGCTACTAATTGTGTCTTCGAGCCGCCTTAAAAGTTAGTCAATATGTGTTGGGGTTTGCTTGCTTTATTCTTGAAGATCTGACTATTGCACTCTTTCCAAACATTCCAGATGACAAAGCCTGGAACTAGAGTCCAAGATTTATTAATGATTTCATTCCCTAAGAAATATTTCCTCCAATTCTTCAAAGTTTTGGAGATGCTGAGTCTGTCCCTATCAGTGTACTTAAAGATTGAGGCCACCCAGTCCCACACGGTGGAGGTGAAAGGGCATAGGTTGAGAAGGTGATCCATCGTCTCCTCTTGTGAGCCAAGTAAGATTGACTTATTTTCATTATAGAAGAGCAGGATATAAGAAAATGGATTTTTGGTTTTGGAAGAAGGAACACAAATCAGTCAACAAAAATAATAAATCAAGCAACAAAAATGAAGGTGGGACCATTGTTGTAGCTTCTAAAAGTGATGTCTTATTTACTGTTTCAGTAGAAGAAACATGTTTGTATACTTCTAGCAGTAGCATTGATTGGGTACTTGATTCCAGTGCTTCTCACCATGTGACCCCATGCAAAAATATTTTTTTTTACATATGAAGATGTTGATCATGGTAGAGCAAATTTAGAAAATAATCATTTTTGTAATATTTCTTGAGTGGGAGATGTCCAAATTAAGACAAAGGATGGACAAGGTATCTTGTTGAAATAGGTTAGGCATATCTGATAGATGTACATGAGATTGATCTCTATGGGATGATTGGATTATAAAGGCTACTCCACAAGCTTTGGGAAAGGTGGCTAGAAAAACACTAAAGGGTCATTGGTGTTAGTTAAAGGATTTTAGACAAGAACCTTGTTTACAATAAGGGAAACAACAAAGATATCAGATGTAGCTACTATTAAAAAAGAGGGAAACTCATTGGAGTTATGCCATAAGAGTTTGGGCCACATGAGTGAAAAGGGCCTAAAAGTTTTTGTTTGTAAAAATCTACTTCTAGGTTTGAAATCCTATGAAATTGATCTTTGTGAGAATTGTATTTATAGTAGGCAATGAGGAGTTTCTTTGATGAGAGGTGGTCATGAAATAAAAGAAAATTTATTAGAATTGATACACTATGATGTGTTTGGGCCGCTGAATGTTAAGTCTTTAGGAGGATCCCATGAGGAGCCTCATATTTTATTACATTCATAAATGATACATATAGGAAGGTTTGGACCTACCCTATGAAAAGTAAACGTGAGATTCTTGAGATATTTCTAAAATTTCATGTTTTTATTGAAAGGGAGAATAATAAATTGCTCAATTTTGAAGACACATAATGGTGGAGAGTATTTCTCCAATGCATTCAAGAATTATTGTAATAAGTTTTGCATTAAACATGAGAAGATTGTGCCTGGTACTCTCTAAAAGAATGGTACTTCAAAAAGGATGAATCACACTATTATGGAGAAGGTGAGGAGTATGTTCTCAAATCCCATATTTGGGAAGACATAATGAGGAAAACGTGTTATCTCATTAATCGCTTACCTTCTACGGTCTTAGATGGTGGTATTCCTGAATAAGTTTGGACCAGTCAAAAGGTTAATTATTCTCACCTACATATTTTTGGATGTGAAACACTTATGCATATTCCCAAAGAGCATAGAACTAAATTAGATGATAAATCAAGGAAATGGGTTTTCTGGGATATGTGAATGGTGATTTTGGTTACCATCTATGGGATCCAGTTAATCACAAAATTGTTAGAAGCAAGGATGTAATATTTAATGAATTTGAGATGTATAAAATGCCCATAGGTGAAATGGAGGTTAAGAAAAATGTTGAAAATTTTATAGAACAATATTAAAATATCCCACCATTGGAAGAATATGGGAAACAAATTCAAGAACATGATGGAAATCAAGTGGAAAATGATGGACAAGAAGAAGAAAACTTTCCATAACCATTACAATGGATTCAAGTGGAAAACATACCACTACAGTTTGTTTGTAGGTCTACTAGGCCTCATAATCCCTCACAAAGGTATCCACCCTCAAATTATATTTTGTTAACTGATGAAGGTGAACATCATTGTTTTTAGGAAGCTTGTGAAGTGGAAACTAGGAAAAGTGGAAGAAATAAGTGGAGGAAGAAATAGACTCTTTTTTGGAAAATAAAACTTGGGAGTTAGTGAAGCTTCCAAAAAGAATAAATTCCCCACAAAAAAGATTAGTATACAAAATTAAATATTAGGGTGAGGATAAGAAGGAAAGATAAAAATGAAGGATGGTGGTGAAGGGATTCCCAAAAGGAAGGTATTGACTTTATAAAACAAAATTCACCTATTGTTAAAATGTCATCCATAAGAGTTGTCCTTGGTCTTGTTGCTACTTTAGACTTGGAATTTGAACAATTATATGTGAAGACAAATTTTCTTCATGGCAAATTGAAGGAGGAAATTTATATGGAACAATCAGAAGGATTTAAGGTAAAAGGTAAAGATAACCTTGTCTACATGTTGAACAAGAGCCTTTATGGGATGAAAAAGGAACCTCGTTAATGGTACAATAAATGTGATTCATTATGTTGGAGCATGGCTTAAAAATAATGGAGCTTGAACATTATGTATATATTATATTAATTTTGTATGTGGATGATATGCTGATTTTTGGAAGCGATAAGAACATGATTAATAGGTTGAAGAAAGATTTGGGAAGTTAATTTGAAATGAAAGATTTAGGTTTGACTCAACAAATATTGGGCACGAGGATTATAGATGACAGAAAGAAAAAAAGTTGTGGTTGTCACAAGACAAATATATTGAAAAGGTGTTAGATATTTTCAATATGAAGGATGCCAAGCTAGTTTGTACACCCCTAGCATCAAACTTCAAACATAGTGTTGATTTGTACCCTTATGATGACAAGAAGAGGATTAAATGAGTAAAGTCCCTTATGCTTCTGTAGTTGGTAGCTTGATGTATGTCATGGTATGTACCCATCTAGATATTGCACATTCAGTGGGGGTAGTGAGTAGGTTCCTTGCAAATCCAAACAAACAACATTGGTAAGAAGTCACAATGGATTTGAGGTATCTTAAGGGTACTAGTAATTGTTGTTTATGTTTTGGTAGTATCAATTTTGTTATCAAAGGTTACAAAGATGCAAACATGGGCAGAGATGAGGATACTAGAAATTCCACCATTGGTTATCTATGTACTCTTGTAGGTGCAGTAGTACCTTTGGAGTCTAGATTAAAGAAAATAGTAGCCCTCTCCACAATAGAGTCATAATACGTAACTTCCACAAAATCTTGAAAAAATATGTTGTGGTTGCAATGATATTTAGGAGAGTTAGGAATAAAACAAGATAAATATGTGTTGCATTGTGATAGTTAGAGTGTTATTCCCTTAGCAAAAAATCAAACATATCATTCTAAGACAAAGCACATTGATGTTCGATATGATTTGATTCATGAAGTGTTAAATGATGGGTTGCTACAATTGGAGAAAATACACACTGCAGAAAATTGAGTTAATATGTTAGCAAAGACTTTGCCAAGGCATAAACAAGAACTTTGTAGAACCTTGGATTGATTAATGCAAACGTGATAAAAAGGCATCTTGGGAAAGGGTTAGTAGTGAGAAGAGAAAAGAATGTCAAAAACATTCACTCAAGCTTCTGTTTGGTCTCAAATGGGAGATTATTGGATGTGACATCAAATCAAATTCAAATGTGTTAGCACCCATTGTATTTGCAACCCATGATATTGTCCCATGGTATTGGGCCCATTGTACTATAATGAAATCTTTTTAATAGGGGAGTGAGTAAAAAGGAAGCATGGGTGAAAAATAAATATGAAGCGAGTGAAATGCAATATGATTTTCATTGTTGTAATTGAAATATACTAAACCATTTCCCTATGGTTTTTCCCCAATTTGGGTTTTCTAAGTAAATCTTGTTTCCAAATTCCGAGTTAAAATTTCAACAAAATATTGTGCACTCTTTGAGTTAAATATTTTATATTTTGGTTTAATTTTTTCTGTTGTCTTTTATTAACACTTTAATCTTATTTTTTTAATTATGAGCACTTCACTTCACATTCCAAAACCTCAATCTAGAAAGGGGAGGCCTAACAAAGTCACCCTCAATAGTATTTATAGCCATATTGATTCATTAAAAGAAAGAAGAGAATAAAGATAAGAAAAACATAAAATAGAATTAGCTACAATGCTTGATAGAAAAGTCAATTTGTTAGAGAATAAAATATTATGCTTTAAATTCAAATGAAAAATATGGAAGATAGGCTACAAAAAATGGAAAATAGGAAACAACCAATGGTTGAAGAAAGTTGCACATTGAGAGATGTTTTTTAATGGTGGTTCAGGGACACTGAGTGGTTGTTACATCCACGGGAAAATCCAGGGAAATCAACCCGAAGGGATCTACCTACTGGCCAAACAAGTAGGGCCTAACCCCAAGGGTTTCGAGGAGATTTGACCCCATGACCTCCCAATAGAAGAGGTACTTAGCAACAAGAACTCGATCAAATGAGATAACCCTTGGGGCTGTATTAGAAATAAGATTAAAGAGTTAAAAGAAAAACTAAATAACAATTTGGCCCTAAGTAGTATGGAAAATAAAATAGAGATCAAACCCATCAAAGAGGAAATGCACAAGCTAATTGAGTTGGATCATGAGTAAAATAAAAGAAACTTGAATCTAATAATTGTTGGTCTAAAATACAGAAATAGGAGGACAGGTTAACAATATTAAAAGAAGAATTTAAAATAAGTCATAAATTGAAACAACTTGTCTCATAGAAACAAGAAGGTTAGGAAAGATACTTGAGCATAAAAATAGATTGATCCATGGTAGGGTAAATTGTATTGACCATAGATTTGGAATACTTAGTAAATATCCAGGTTTAAAAGGGACAAGAATATTTATAAATGAGGACCTCATTCCAGTAGACTAGGTTGAATTAAGGAAAGAGGTTCAAAAGGTAAAGAAAGCCATAAAGAAAGGAAAATGGACAATAATTAGAAATAGGAAAGCTATTAATAAGGATAGATATCAAGACGAGCGTAATAAATATGAATTTGGAACAATTTGAATCCTTTTACAGAATTGAAATGAATTTCCATGGCATAAAGGTCCTATGTTAAGTTGGATCCCAAGTGAATTTGATATTATTTTTTTAGTCAAAAATTTGTAGGTTTTAACCTCGTACAGAAATTACCTGCATACGAATTCTAAAACACAGAAAATAAACAATGCGAGAGCATAACACATAAAACACATATACACAGAGATTTTCCCCTAGATCCCAAAGCCGCGACTACCAACTTGATTTTTCATTATATTCCTTTCAATGTTACAATACATATTTATACATGCCGAATCATAAAATACCATGGACCGAAAACCATCATGGCCAAAACCATGGACCGAACACCATCGTGTCCAAAACCATGTGCGAAAAGCATGCAAAAAACCATAGGCAGGTTCGCCCAACCTAACATAGGGTCCAAAACCAAAATTTTCTAGGGCACTGCCCTGGACCCCATAGAGTGGGGTTACCTGCACCCCTCAAACCCCCTATGACTCCCCCCTCTACGCAATTGGTGCAACGAAGGGGGGGCTCTGCCCCCCTGGTTAACTACGTGGGCTAGTCATGGAAAGAATATAACACAACCCAACATTCTCCCACTTGTTGGTTTCTTTCCACAGGGGGCCACAATAGGGGTTAGTCATTTATCTAGCCCTGCAATGCCCATTGTTTCTCTACACTAGGAGAAATTCTCATAGCTCATAGATTTTGTCAATGCATCTGCAATATTCTTCAAAGTGTCCACCTTTACCAGCAACAACTTTTTTTCTTCTATCATATCTCTCACAAACGGATACTGAACATGAATTTGCTTTGTCTTTGAATGGTAAGCAGGGTTCTTTGCCAAGAAAATTGCACTTTGGCTATCACAGTCTATCCTTATAGCTCCCTGTACCAACCCCATACTTGAACACAATCTCTGCAACCAAACTGCTTCCTTTCTTGCATGAGTGGCTGCCATGTATTCTGCCTCTGTAGTTGATAGTGCCACTACAGATTGTTTCTTACTCATCCAACTAACTGCACCTCCAAATAGGTTAAGCACATACCCACTTGTAGATTTTCTCTGATCCAGACCTCTAGCCCAGTCCGCATCAACAAAGCCACGGATATCCAAAATACTGTCCAATCCTAGTCTTCCTTGATAACACAAACCATAATCTCTAGTGCCACACAAATACCTGAAAATTCGCTTCACAGCTATCCAATGCTCCTTCCCTAGTTTTGACATAAACCTGCTCAATATTCCCATTGCATGTGCAATGTCTGGTCTAATACAGACCATCGCATACATTAGGCTACCAACTACACTTGCATATGGAACACAGGACATATCCTCTTCCTCTTCTTGTGTCTTGGGACACTGTTCAACAGATAACTTTACACCTACAATAATAGGAACCTTCACCAGTTTACTATCCTGCATATTGAACCTCTACAATACTGTCTTGACATACTTCCTCTAGTTTAACCAGAGCTTCCTCTTTTCCCGATCTCTTTTGATTTCCATGCCAAAAATATAGTTTGCAGCACTAAGATCTTTCATGTTGAATTTGGAGGACAATTGGGTCTTCAAATCCTGGATAACTTCTTTGTCATTTCCAACCAGAAACATATCATCCACATATAAGACCAGATAAATAACACAGTCACCAATTAATTTAAAATACACATAGTGATCTACTTTGCTTCTGGTGAAGCCAAGTCCGTGTATAAATGTATCAAATTTCTGATACCACATCCTTGGTGACTGTTTTAACCCATATAGAGACTTATTTAGCTTGCATACCAGTTCTTTCTTACCCTTCACCGCAAATCCTTCAGGTTGCTTCATGTAGATCTCTTCTTCCAAAGCCCCGTGAAGAAATGTTGTCTTCACATCCATTTGTTCTACCTCAAAATCAAAAGAAGCAGCAACAGATAAAAGTAATCTAATAGAAGTTACCTTGGCAACAGGAGAAAAATATCACCAAAATTAATTCCTGGCACCTGGGAATAACCTTTTGCTACCAACCGAGCTTTGTATTTCTCCACCTTTCCTTCTACATTTGTCTTCGTCTTGAACACCCATTTGCTACCAATGGGTTTCCTTCCAGCTGACATCTCCACCAGATCCCAAGCCTCATTTTTGTGCAAAGATGCCATTTCATCAACCATGGCCTCTTTCCAGAGTTTTCCATCCTCTGAATCTACTGCTTCCTTCACAGTTTTGGGATCATCATCAGTAATAGATAAAGCAAAATTTGAATAGAAAGCAGATGGACTATACCTTTCTGGCTGCCTTATTTCTCGAACTGATCTTCTCACACCCGGCGTTTGTGGCTCTTCATCTTCTGATTCCTCCTCTTCTGTAGAGTTTGATTCTTCCTCCTTTAGCTCAAACTCTATCTTCTCAGGTTCCTTTGGTTGGACTTCATGTTTAATAACATATTTCACCTCTCTGAACACCACTTCTTAGCTGTACACAACCTTCCTTGTTACTAGGTTCCAAAGTTTATAAACCTTTAAACCATCCTTATACCCAATAAAGATGCACTTTTCAAATTTACTATCCAACTTGGTTCGTTTCTCCTTTGGAACATGTACATATGCATCACATCCAAATACCCTTAGATGTGAAAGAGAGGGTTTCTTACCAGTCCATACCTCTTGTGGAGTCTTATCCTCCAACGTTGATGAAGGTGATCTATTGACCAAGTAATATGCCGTCTCCACCGCCTCTGCCTAGAATTCCTGTCCTAACCTGGCACCACTGAGCATGCTTCTTGCCCTTTCCATCAACGTCTTGTCTGTAACTCCATTTTGCTTAGGTGTATATGGAGTAGTCTTCTGCCATTCTATACCACAATTCTTACATAATTCTTCAAATTCCTTGCTGCAAAACTCTCCACCATTATCTGTCCTCAACGCCTTTATCTTCTTTTCTGTCTGGTTTTCCACCGGAGCCTTAAATTCTTTAAACCTGTCAAAGAATTCAGATTTATTCTTAAGGAAATATATCCATGTATTCCTTGAGAAGTCATCTATAAATGATACATAGTACACAAACTTACCCAGTGATGGAACCTTCATAGGTCCAAACACATCACTGTGCACAAGCTCTGATATCTGTTTCACCCTCTTACCACCAGAGGGGAAACTCACCCAGTTCTGTTTCACATATACACAATTTTCACATGAATCAAAATCCAGAGAGCTATTACTTATACCTTCTACCATACCTTTACCATGAAGTATTTGAATGCCCTTCTCTCCAATATGTCCAAGCCTTTGATGCCATAACATGGTCTTCTCTCTAGAGACCACTAGCTTTTCTGCTCCACTTTCAGGAACCACATAACTGTTGCACCCATCAACAACAGTGCTACCTCGCAACTTGTACAGAGTTCCAATCTAAACTCCCCACATCTATACTAGTGCTCCTTGAACCATCTTGCAGATATCCTTCTCAAACACTATTTTTACACCTGCATCATCTAGCTTGCTTACAGAAATCGGATTTCTGGCCAATGCAGGAATATGTAGAACACCCGAAAGTGTTCTAACCCTTCCACCTTGCAACTTCAACTTTACTTTTCTGCGACCAATGATTCTAGCCTTCTTATCATTCCCTAAGAAGACATCACCACCATCGTATTTATCATACTTGCAGAACCACTCTCTATGGGGAGTGAAGTGAAAGGATGCGCCTGAGTCAATCAACCATGCCTCATGATCTACATGTGTACTTGAAGAATCCAAGTACACATCCCCACCTTCATTTGAGGTGGTTTTTTCCTTTGCAGAAGGAGCATCATCAGATTCCTTTCCTTTGTCAAGAGATTTAGATTTGCAGTCCCCTTTGTAGTGCCCTTCCTTTCCACATTTCCAGCAAACCATCTTTATAGGTTTTCTTGGAGATTTAGACCTCCCTCTAGATTTAGATCTCCCACTTGATGACTTATTTTTGTTTCTGTTCTGGGACTGTCCTCATACAGACAAGGCATCGCCATTCTGTCTCTCTATATTTTTCTATCTCATCTCCTCCGTTAGCAAGGATGAGACTATTTCATCAAATTGCAAGGCAGTTACATTGCTACCTATTGAAATAACCAGACTATCCCACGAATCTGGTAGAGAACACAACAAACTAATTCACTTATATTCATCTGAAATTTTGATATCAACAGATGATAACTGACTTACCATAGTATTAAATGCAATCAGATGCTCTATCACTGAGTCTCCATCTTTCATCCTCAGGTTATATAGCTTTTTCCATAGGAACAATTTATTCACTAGAGACTTAGATTGGTACAAAGTCCCTAACTTGTCCCACAAAGCCTTCGCCGTAGCTTCCCCTGATACATTCAGCAATACTGAATCTGAGACACACAATTGTATTGTGCTCTTTTCCTTCCAATCCAACATCTTCCATTCTTCATCAGACACTCTCATTGGTTTAGTATCTGGATCTACCGCGATCCACTGATCCTTTAGCCACCAACAGATCCTCCAACTTGAGTTTCCACAACTCAAAACTCTAACCATTAAATTTCTTGATCTCTATCTTTCCACTACTTGTCATCTTCTTTCACCACCAGAATCAATCTTGCAGATCTCCCACTAAATAGGGTCTACCACAGGCCCGAGCAAAATCCCTCAGCAACAAAGGTGTCCCATTGAAGCCAAAATACCTCTGATACCAAATGTAGGTTTTAACCCCATACAGAAATTACTTGCATACGAATTCTAAAGCACAGAAAATAAACAATGCGAGAGAATAACACATAAAACACATATACACAGAGATTTTCCCCTAGATCCCAAAATTGGGACTACTAACATGATTTTTCATTATATTCCTTTCAAAGTTACAATACATATTTATACATGCTGAGGCATCCAATACCATGGACTGAAAACCATCGCAGCCAAAACCATGGACCGAAAACCATCGCGTCCAAAACCATGTGCGAAAATCATGCACAAAACCATAGGTAGGTCCGCCCAACCTAACATAAGGTCCAAAACCAAAATTTTCCGGGGCGCTGCCCCGGACCCCATAGAGTGGGGTTACCTGCACCCCTCAAACCCCCTATGACTCCCCCTACTATGCAATCGGCGCAACGAAGGGGGGGCTCTGCCCCCTTTTAACCCCTCAGTTAACTACGTGGGCTAGTCATGGAAAGAATATAACACAACCCAACAAAATTGGGAGCATGATGAGTCTAAAGTCCCTCGCATAGATGGAGTCATTTTATGGACATCATGAAAAAAGAAATCCTACCATAGATGGATTGGAGGAATAACGCATTATATAAATGTCGATGTTTCTCCACACACTTAGTTTCATAAGATAAATCCTATCAATAAGAACATTTGGATTGAAATATGTGACATTAATGCTAAGAGGATTTATATCACAATTTGTTATTTCATGTAACAACCCCTTCTGGTCACCCCTCATGTAAATATTATTGTACAAACTATTTATCTAAATTCATGTAAAAATGTAAATTATGATTGGGATGAACAGTGGACACAAATTCAAATATTGAGGAGGAGGAGTTGTTGTGCTAAGTGCAAACCATTGCACTTACTTTATCCACCTATTTCCCTTAAGAATTTATGGCTTTCTAGGAAAGCATTGAATTATGTGTGGGTTTCGTGAGCTAAGGATGAACCCATACTATCCTCACCTGATGAAGTAGGTTGTGTGGTCAACATGCAAAATAAAAAGGATGTAAACAAAGGAAAAAGGTGTAGAGAGAATTACAACGTTTGTGGAAAAATGGGGTGTGAAGGAAACATCGATTTATGCATCAATGTGGATTGGCTACTGAAGGATTTGTGGAGGAAACACTCCCAGTGATTGTTATGTTGGCTAACAACCAAGATAACCACTAGAGCTTGCTGAATAGGAAAAGGGCTACTAGGGTGCTTACTGAAAGGTTAATAAACCACATGGCAGGTTGACACACTTAGGTGCTTATTGTCTCAGCTGATAAACCTCTAATTTCTTACCTTGGGGTTGATAAACCACTTAAGAGATTGTTGAATTGGTTGATAAACTGCTTGGATAGTGATCGTTTGACTCCTACAATTCCTTCTTTGAAAACCCAATTGAGAAACCATCCTTAAAATGAAATTATTCTCCTGGATAAAGCATAGCTTAACTGAAACTTGGGTTAATTCTTGTGTTGAAATCCTATTTGATTGGAGACCACTATGGTGCTTACTACTGGAGGCAAAAGATAAAACACTTGGATAGTGGACTCCTTGTTTTGAGCTATGAATTCCCTTGAGCAATTAACTCCTTGGACTCTAAATATGGCTTGGGAGTGGTCAACGATGAGAAAGGTCGGTTGGGTGGAGAGTTGAAGTCCCACCCCTATTTTCTAGTCATATAAGCCAATTCGATAAGTATATTTACTTATGCATTTGTTGTACTATGAACAATGAATGATGTTATGTAACATATTTGGCGAACATATAAATATTGTTCATAAAGGTATGTGATATTCCTATTTATTTCTGATGAGATGAGGTATATATATGTTTCATGGTTGCGATGGGTTGTAGACCTTTGCGTCTATTGGTATGTTCTTGTTTTTAAATTTATTTACATGATTATGTAGGAATGCCTGATGTGTTCAATTAAATAATTATAATGTGTGAATCTCATTGTTGATATGCCATGGATATCATGGTTATTTGACTTCTTATGGATTGTTAGAAGTCTATAATTAGCGTTGTGTATGGTGTGTTATATCGATGGACCTAAGGGGATCTATTGAGGATTCATTATGTGTGGGTTAAAATAATACTATCACACATAAAATTACAATGAAATACTATCTATGGTCGAGTCGTTTCTTTGTAGGCTTGTAGGATTGGGTGATAAATACATAGGTTGTATTAAAGCCCTATGAATTATTTGGAAAAGGTGTTGAACATAGGTTTCTTAATTGTAGGAGATAAAAATCAGAGTAGTATTATTGTTATTGAATACTTGGGCAGAGTCCTTGAAATTCTATGAACCCCATTTAAATATGAAATAACTCGCGATTCATCAAAATTATCGTATTAACGATAATCACAATGATTAGCCTTAATGGGGGAGTTTAATGATAACCCAAGTGATCAATGTTAATCTCGCGCCAATTTTCCATTTCCAAGCATTATTTCCACGTGGTCTTTGCAATTGATAGAAGAAGCAACATAAATTATTTGTCATCTAATTGGTTCACACCTTTCATTTATAACTATCTTCAGTTGAATCCCTTTTGGATTTGGGTGCGTTAATGAAGAGAAGGATAGAAGTCCCTCTGTTTATAAATGGTAAAGTGGGAATCTTCATAAAGGGATCGACCCTTTGGGACCCAAATTAAGCCAAGATGGTAGACACCAAGAAGGCTAGGTAAGTCTACAGGGATGCCACAGAGGTAGAATGACACAGTAAGGCCACTGACATGGAACAATTTTAGCATGACATGCGATAGGCTGGAATGACCCCTTTACGATTACTGAATGACTAGTTTTTTGATGACACATGCCAGGGTGACACCACCTCGATGTCAGTGTGACATTAGCAAGACATATTGAGGGTGGTGACATGGAGTTAGATGATGTGGATTCTGCATAGGTTATGTGGGAACTAGTTTGTTCGATGAGTGATGCCTCATCATCCCCAACTTGCACTCGTTAGAGGATGTTAAGGATTTCCCCTGTGTCTTATCACATTTGAAAAAAGGATGGGGATAGTGTTGGTAGAGTTCCTCCATTCCACTCATTAATTGTTGGACATGCAGAGGGGAGGCCACTATTAATACTAATGTCAATTCAATTCAGAATGGTTGTTTCATGGCTAAAGCTATGTGGTAGTTAATCCATTAGCCACATGGGTGTCATGTGGCACTATTTAATTAGATGATATTTAAATGAGCATAAATTTCGATCCAAAAATGGGATCGAGTTAAAATTTATATCACTACAAAGATCCTGACAGGCTGGAGGCTAGGGTGTTTTTTTTTTTTTTAACACAGTCGGTTACTTTTTTTTATATTTCAAAAAAGAAAAGGAGCAAGCTCCTTGTACATTCAGAAGACAGATGTTTCAAATGTAGTGCACAAAATGGGAGCACAGTCCCCACAACTACATCTGCAACCTTGAAACTATAAACTTCAAAAATTAAAGTGGCATACTGCCTTACAAACTGTCCTAGGAACAAGCTATATTTGCATTGCATTAGGAAGAAGAGACACAATCACAAAAATTGTTAAACTGATTCCTCCTGCTGGGGGCGACGCTTCTTGCTATACCTGGAGGATGTTTCCCCTTGTTGACTTTGATTTAGAGTTTTTATGTACTCAACAACTTCTTCCAGATGTTTGCATTTGTCTTTTAGTTCTTCTATTTCAGATCTCTAGAGATCAATGTCTCTTTGCTTGTACACATTGACAGTCTTCATCTCGGCCCTGAGGTCCTTTAGTGCTTGGTTGAATCTTCCAATCATAAACCTGTTGGCCTTACAAGTTGGGAAATTGTCATTCTTTTCTGCTCTCTCTAGTGGGTTGCAAGCCATTCTGTTGCTTTGAATTTCTGTGGTGGCTGTTTCTTTTTTGATTCTAGTGAATGCCCTGTTACTAGGATGATTTCTGCTTGTTCCTCTGTTGCTGTTGACGAAGTTCTGAACAATGGGATCCTTTTGTTGACAACTCTCCAAAGCTTCACTTGAACCACTGTATCTCTGTCTCTGATTTAACCAAAACCAATCCTTATAGTGTGCGTGTTTTAAGATGCTGGCTGAGGGGTGATGTTTTGACAAATTGTGAAAAGAGTATGAAGAGATTAGCTCCACAAAGACAGATTTTTGAGGGCGCTGAGAGAAAGAGATAGTTTCTAGAGCGATTGGGCAAGGAGTCTGAAGCTTGAGGACAGAGGAGTGGTATGAGTGCCTATGAATGAGACATGGGAAGATAGAGCTCTAGTTGATAACGGAAACGAACCTGCCAACTGAGTGATAGCACTGTGGATTGATCTCGTGTGAGCAAATTGAGAGACCAAGGGAGGGAGGAACTCTTGTGGGCTTTAATATATAAGCTTTGGGTTGACTGTGACAGGGGAATAAAAAGATCTATTCGAAAAAGGAGTCGAAGCAGACAACTGAATGATAGTGCTGAGGATGCAAGGGAGTCCCCAACTAATGCAGATTGCTCCTATGTACACAACTTGAAGGAACGGGGAAGGGAGGATGTCGGGCTCTTGTGGGCTTTAGCCTATAAGCTTCAAGTTGATTGCGGGGATTATTAATGGAATGGCCTGATAGATGAGGCTCAGAGTTTTCCAGATAGTGAATATTAGTATGAGATGCCGCCAAATTATTGATCTCAGGGTGGAGTAGTGACCTACTACTGTAGGTGACCATCATGAATCGGATAACCTGATTGCTTGCACATATGCCCCTTGAATCATGACTTAAACTTGTATGACTCTTTCGATCATGATGCTTGTGGTTGATATGAATAATTCCATCTTCGCTCAAGAGTAAAGGATGACTGAGATCTTTATCAATCATGCTTTGAAGCTTTTTTGGAATTGGGAGGATATTATGCTCTGAACTATGTTGATTTCACATGATATCATCTGTTATTAGATCTTCATTATTTTCTACAGGTAATCTGCTTCTTGAAGTGATGTTTTGCTTCTCTTTTTTTTTTCCTTTTTGATATGCTTCTTTCCTATTTCTTCTTTCTCAATCCTCATTATGGATGTGAAAATCATGGTACATTTTCTACATAGACTTCATTATTTTCTTTCACAATCCCAACTAGTATTTCAATTGCTTTGTTGGCGTAGCTATCTGCTTCATTGTTTTAATTTCTCATAACATGCTTAAGAGTTATGTCTCCTAGGTTTTTTATGTTTGTTCTAATCCTTTGACAAATTTTGTTGATAGCAGTGCTGTTGAAGTCCTTTTTGGTTGCCATTGTTGCTATGATAATTTCCGAATCTCCTATTATTATAGGGTCCTTAATCTCATTTTTTTAAAAGCCTTGTACCTAATAGAAGGTTGTATGCTTCAGCCCTATTGTTTGTCATTTCTCCAAGACTCCATTCATAATTTATGATTTTTTTTCCATTTGGGTCTATGATAACTCTGCCTACTCCTGCTTTTCCTGAGTTATTTTTTGAAGCTCCATCAAAAAAGAGAATGTCTCTTTTATGTTCTTTCGTCCATTCTGCAAATTCTTTATCATCCAGTCTTGATTTCCAACTCTTGGCTCTGGAGGCTTTTTTGCTATAGCTTCTGTTTTGTTTTCTAAAATTGCTTTGCTATACCAATCTTTTTCTTCTTGCTGTAGGCTGTTCTGGTTCATTTTTGATATTCCATTTGTGCTTATTATCTATGAAACTTGGCTCCAAGTTTTTGAAAGAATCTTGCCTAAACTTGGTTTTTGTTCCTTGAAAATACATTTGTTTCTGGCTAACCAAATCTGCCAGCACAAGATTGAGGGAAGGCACTTCCATATCCGACCTATTGTTTCCTTTTTTATTTTTGTGTACGGGTAGCTTTTGTCCCAATTTTTCTGTAGTGTTGTCATTTGAGTTGAAAAATTTATGTTTATTTCCAAGGGACTTGTTAAATGGTTCCAACACTCTCTAGCCACCATACAATTCATGAAAAGATTTTGAATTGTTTCTTCCTCCCTTTGACACATCACACATCTAGAGGGCCCTTGTATTCCTTTTTTTTTAATTTTCAAAGGTGAGAATTTTACCTTTGAGTAGAGTCCACATGAAGAGTTTGATTTTGGGTAGACATTTTGTTTTCCAAGCTGCCTTCCAAAGACTCCAAACTTGTTGACTTTGATGTTCTTGAAGGAGGTTATACCCAGATTTCACTATGTATTCCCCTCCATTTGGGTCCAAAATAAAGCCGTCCTGCTCCTCTTTATTGATGGGTGCAACCCCTAAGAGGTGCATTTTTAATTTCTCCCACTAACTTTTTAATCTTGTTGGAATTGTTGGTATTTTCCATCTAAGCCAATTGTCCTGATCCCACTCAGAAATAGAGTATAAAGTGTTTATCCTTTTCTCTTCCATCTAGCATTGAAGTCCTCTTAAATTCTGCTTCATATTTAGAGGATTTTTTCCCATTATTCGATACTCCCAGATATAAATTGCTTTTCTGTTCCCTAGATTTTTAGACATTTGTTGTCTAATAAGAGGGATTATCTTTTTTACAAGTTTCCAGATTTGAGTGCATGGCCTGTCTGGAATAGGGTCAGTTATCAACTTTGTTCTATGAAAATTTAAATATTTCATTGTTAGAACCTTTTCCCACCAGTAATATTTTCCATTTATCATTCTCCAAATTGTTTTTGTCCCTAAAGCAATGTTCATTAGTCCTGGTAATCGAATTGCTACACCTGCTTTTTCATAGGGAAGAGTAACTTGCTCCCATCGGACTAAACTGATTTTTTTGTTTTCTTGTTTTCCTCCTTGCCATAGGAAGCTTCTTATTATTATTTCCATTTGCTTGTGGGCACTTTCTAGAGCCATAAGTATTTCATATTGATATATGGGAAGGGCTGAAAGGAGTGCCTTAATCATGATCACTCTTCCCGCCAAATTAAGCCACATCACTCCCCAATTCTGAATTTTATCCTTCATTTTTTCCACTTGCTTGCTTCATAGTTATGATTTTAAAATTTCCTTTGCTAATGGAAGCCCAAGATAAGTGAAATGAGTCCATTTTATTTGTATTAGGATTTCCATAATTTGTGATATACACTGCATAACTCTTGGGGAGGTGTTCTAGCAATGTATTCTGCATTTGGTGTTATTTAAAACTCCTCCTGATGCTTGGAGAAATTCATCCAACACTTTTTAAAATCAACTCGCAATTATGCTAGATGCCCCGCCCATAAGAAGGGTATCATCTGCAAAAAGAGAGTGATTTATATCTTTGACCCCTTTCGTTATCCGGGTACCTGTTATTTTTTTCCCTTTCTCTGGCTTTCCAACGCTGCACTTAGCGATTATGCCATGATGATGTAGAGGAAAGGAGAAAGAGGGTAGCCTTGATGCAACCCTCTTGAGATTTGAAAGAATTTACTGGGCCTTCCATTTATTAGAGGAACTATCCAAGGGGTTGTTATACGCGCCTGGATAGTCTCTATAAAATCTATTGAGAAGCCGAATTTTTTGAGAACTGCAGCAAGAAAATTATGGTTAACTCTATCAAATGCATTAGCCATATCTAACTTTACAATCATTCCTTTCTCCTTCCTATGGATACTGCTATGAATAGCCTCCTAGACGATGATCACATTATCTTTGATTTTCCTCTTGGGAACAAATCCTCCTTGGTTTTCAGATATAATTTCCGGAAGAAATATTTTGATTCTATTTGCTAGAATTTTGGTGATTATCTTATAAGAAGAGTTGCAAAGGGAAATTGGTCTGTATCTTGTTAACCTCCTATTACAATAGGTTTCATATTTCATGATTAACTGTTTACATGCCAAATATGTCATTATTTCCATGCTGCAAAGGTTCCATATTTCCTAGAAAACTCAGAAAATTTAAAAATGTAAAGAGGGTATGCCCTAAAAGAAAAATCAAAGGGTAAAAAGAACAATGAATTGGCCAAAGAGAAAAATAAATGAAATGAACCCCAAACAAAGGCCAGGAAAGTGTGCTAGCTCAAATGCCACTGCTATATTCCATTTTTGAAGAACCATTCCATTTTTGAAGAGTTTCACAGGTAAGGGAAGGCCAAACAGCTTAATCTTAGCCTCCCTAGGTTTAAATTGCTTATTTTAGAGATAGAGAATAAATATCTGTCCAAACTATTTAATCTTGGCAGATTATTAGATAGGTAGAGAAGCAAGGGTGCTCAACTGCTTAATATGAGCCCCAGGCAGAAATAAGGATAGATTTAGATAGGAGGATAGCCAAAAGAAAAGATGAAAAGATGAGTTTGCTAGTTCAAGTGCACCGAAACAAAAAGAAGAGAAAATGTTAGCTAAGTAGGCTGGGTAGGCAGTTTTGAGGTTGAAGAATGATGAATTGTGATCAATTTTGTGTTTCAAAGTGCTAATATACTTCAGGTCACAAGTGCAAGGCAATTTTCCCTTGGAGCAGATCAAGCGAGGCATGACTAACTTCCCCTTCTTCCTTTTCCCCAAATCATTCACTAATTTCCCCTAAAATATGTTAATATCTGCTTAATACCTTTAAAAATCATCATATTCCATAAACATTTGCCTAAGTAAAGATCTGCTTTACTTGGGAGTGCTCATATTTCTTCTATAAGTCCTATTTCCCCTTTGTAGCATAAGATTTCTATGCTTAGCGCTTTCTGATCAAAATTCATATTAATTTTTAACTTTATTATATAAATCCCATGATTTCTCCCCTCCCCATACTAAAAATATCTTAACTATCCCCCTTATATACATATCCCCTCCCTCTAGTTGAAATATAACCATAAATATTGCTTGGGAATTACTAAGTTTGCCTGAAACTTAGTAAGAACCCTTACTTTGCTTCTTTAACCATTTTCCTATGCATTTGAACCCCTTCCAAAGCATAAAAACCCTCTTCCATGCAATTGGACCCCTTCCGATGCATTAAGAACTCTTTCCAATGCACTAAAACCTTCTTCCTATCTAATAAACCCCCTTCCGACTTCAAAAATCATCCTCTGATCCCATTCCCCCCCCCTCGACGCGATATCGCTGTTAGAGGTAGCAGTTGCAAATGTTGGCCCCTTTGTATATGCCTCTGATCCTTTTCCCCTGATCACAATTTCGCAATCAGCAGTCGCAATATATATGTGCCCTGTTTATGTCCCTACTCCCCTTCTTCCGATGCAATATCGCTATCGCACCCAAAAGCGATATCGCTATCGCCATTATACATATCTCAATCGCATCGCTTATATATAAAAGCCTTCCACCCTTTTCCCGATGCGATATTGCAATCATTAATGCGATACCGCTATCGGGTAAATCGCTCCATCGCATATATAAAAAACCCCGACCCTTGTTCCCCGCCGATGCGATATTGCGATCGCGCGACAGCCGTCCGATCTGCCCCCAAATCGAACGGTCCACATTGTGTCGCATTGCCCATTTCGCTTCGCCCATTGCATATGTGTAAAAGGCTCCGACCCATCGCCCTTCGCCAATGCGATATTCTGACTCATCCTCAGCCGGCCGATCTGCTTTCCCAGATCTGACGTCTATTGTTGTTTTCGAAGTTCCCCCGACGTGCGGGAGTTAGCGTCCGATGGAGGGTGGTTTTACTACCGTACGCAGGGATGCGTGCCCTGTTTTCATTGCATCGGGCCTCCTCCAACACTTACTGCCCCCGTACAAAAGATGGTACGATAATACCACTTACCGCCATCTGCCTGCGTCCCTACCCTACCACCGTGTCATGTGCCACGTCATCACAAAAAAAAGCGCGCCAAAATGCCGCAGGGACCCAAATTTGCTCCGGACAATGAGCTCGGCCCCGCCATAGTTATCTTTTTGCAGATCTCTCGCCAGTTCTCAGTGTTTTTTCCTTTTTGGTAATATTTTGATCGGCCAAGCGCCAAAACAGTTCTGAAGCCCATGGAAAGCCCAGCAGCAGTCAGATCTTGCCATAAAGTGGCAGGCAAGGGCGATTTTTGGAACAAAAAGTGTATCAGCAGTGGAAAAAAGGCCCCGATTCATTATTAAAGAGTATCAGAGTAGCGACAAAGTGTATCAGTTAAAGATTTGCAGTGGAAGACTTAAAGCCGAGGCAGATAAGAAATAAAGGGCCTCCATCCAAGTCAAAGAAGCAGTAAAAGCCATTTAAAGCTCACCAGAATAGATTAATGAGCAGTAAAGACACATGAGAGCAGCGCTTCAGAGCCCAAGACATGGTTATGGCAAAATGGCCAGCGCAGAGCTCAAAGGACACCTCAAAGCCTCATTTTTGATGCTGCTACCTCCAACGCAGCTCAAATAGATATTTTTTCATTTATTTCAACAGAAATTAGGTTAAACATAGTTATTCCCCAGATCTTCCCTCAGATCTATTTTGTATATATTTTTCTTATAAATACCTCCCCAAACAATGTATTAAGGGTTGGTTGGTTTGGTTGATAAACTCTTTCTAGACTCGCGCTGTATATTTTGAGAACTTTTATGAACAAAGATGGCTAGAATGCATTGCCTATGAACTGTCTGGTGTGGATTTGATGGCTGAAGAGTAGGTTACAAAATTCTAGTGCTTATACATGGATCAATAAGTCTTTCTCCCCTGTTTTCAGTCTCTATGTTTGTAATATCATCTATGTGTCATGATCTAAGTTGCAGGAAGAAAGAATAGATCAGATGTTGCTTAACTATGTTCTATGCTCAATTCCTGTTATTTCTCTATGTTTTCTGCTGAATTAGTTATGAATATGAATACTTTATTGCTCATATTTTCTCTAGTTCCTTCATATATGAATGTTATGTAAGAATCCTTGATTGCTCCTATATAATGTTCACTCACCTTGTTAGAAAATTATATATTACGGAGCAATGGAACACATAAAATATTGCAGAAATATAAACACAGAAAAACGCACAAAACAAGAGAGACACAGATATACGTGGTTCACCCAGTTTGGGCTACGTCCACCCCGAACAGCCAGTCCTTCCTTTCTATTATCCAGCAAAATGAAGAGACACAACCTACAACAAATCCGTTGTAATATCCTCTGTTTTCTCTCACAGTCTCACCTCTCTGTTTCTCGCTCACAGAAACACATCTATCTCACAGCCTCAAATACAATACCCTCATACAAAGAGAGGGGTTGCCTTCTAGGGCAAAAAAACCTAAACTAAACATAAGTTCTACCGTCAGATCATCCGCCTAATGAACGGCCCAGATTGATCCCCCCTGGACCCCCCCTGCCGCCCCCATTTCGAACTGGGGTCCTATGTGGCGATACCTTTGAATATAGAAGATAATCAGGCTCCACACCCAACACACCTTCCCTCTGTTAGCATAATGAAAGCTACTTAACTGTCTTTCATTCCCTGACCACCATTTCACCCTTATTCCAGCTTGAAATTGTTCCTTGTTTAGCTATCATGCTCTGTAGTCCCTCTTTGCCAAAGAAGACACACCCAACAACCCTTAATCCTTGACTCCATGCCCAATGGTCTGAAATTCTCACACTTTACATGCCAACTCTGTCTGAAACATCATCCATCCATCCCACCAAGCTCAAACAAAACCCATGTATATAATAACTAGCCTAAAATCTCACCCAAAACAAAGCTAAATTATAAAGAGAGAGCCCTCTCTGATTGCAGGTAGGCTAGGACCTGCAATCCAAATATTGGTTTGTGGTTACCTCGGCCGTATCCCTTAAGGAGCCAAGGGACAACCTGAGTGATAACATCATTGGCGACTCCACTGGGGACAATCCTCAGAAAATTCCAAAAAACAAGCTAGAAGTTGGCTCCGAAGAAGAAATCTCGTTATACCAGGTCAAATCCAGACCCAAATCCCCCAGCTGCTTTTGAAAATCCCAATTTAATCCCAAAATTTCTAAGGGAAGAAGATGGAAAAGAGGATATTGCTGATTCAAGTCCTAAAGCAATTCCCCAAGGCTATATTCCGACCCCTAGTAAAGTTTCACTTCACACTGTGCATACTTCCCCTAGTTCATCATCCACCTCTCAAAGCACCTTTTCCACTCCTCCATTCACTCCACATACTCCTCCTATTACCACTGTTGTTACTACTATTCCAGTCGTTCCATTTCTTCCTGCTGTTCCACTTATACCGGTAAATATGGCTAATAGATATGCACCCTTACAGTTACCTGCAAATCCAGGGGCTATGCCTCAGGATTATCAAACCAAAATCACATATTTTGATGGTACTGGTTCTAACACTGCCCTGCAACATACCAAGAAAATGCAGGACTATTTTGAGAGTTATGAAATAGATGATGATCATGTAAGAATGAAGATTTTTGTCCAAAGTTTAACAGGTGATGTAAGGCCCTGGTTTAGAGCTCTCCCTGCAAATTCCATAGCTGACCCAGAGGCCCTTTACCAAACATTTCTTAACAGATGGGAGAAGAAGAAGGACCCTCTGCACATATTATCCGAATATGATACTATCAAAAGAGGCCCTCAAGAAACTGTCTTAGACTATTGTGCTAGGTTCAACAATGTTTACAATGCTATTCCGCAGAACCTTAGACCTCCACGTGATCTAGCTTAATACAAATTCCCTGATGGATTTGATTCCGACATGGCATATCAATTGAGGGAAAGAGCCCCTCAAAGCTTAGCAGATATGTAGAATGTAGCTGTTAGTGTGGAGGAAAACTTAATTGCTAAGCGAAACAGAGCAAGAGCCGAGAGAAGAACTACTTTTAAAGATGAAACTTCAGTTTTTGAGCAAAAATTGGATACAATCATCAATCATGTGGACAATATTGGAGATAGAGTGGGAACTATTGAGAGAAAATCATCATGGGAAGGACAACAAAGTAATACTATCAGAAACCCAAATTTTAGAAAAAACCAAAATCCAAACGTTGGAAGGGCTGGCCCAGACCAAGATATCAGACCTCCTTTTCAAGAAAACTATACCGAAGCATCAACATCTAGTGAGCCAACAGAGGACTCTCACATCAACTTGATGGGTTTGAAGGGTGAGCAACAAGTTTTCCTAACCCAAGAAGACCAAGATGATCATGATATCAATCAATTCCAAACCAAGTCCGGAGAGTCATTTGACTTTAGAGAAGGCTATGATGCAGCAGTATATGAAGTCCAAAAGCAGTACAAATTGAGAACCAGAACCATAGATGTGCCTGAAACCATCAAACCAAAGGATACCAAACAACCCAAGAAGATAAAAGACAAAGTTGTTTTCACAGAACCCTCTGAAAAAACAGAAACAAATCCAAAAGAAGTGACCATAGGGAATATATCATATGTGCAGACCTTTAAGAAACAACCTTTTGTATCCTCTTCCTCAAAAGAGAATTCAAACAACACTCCTGAAATCCTTTCCAAAACAGAAATATTTAAAGACAACACTCAAGACCAAGAGAAAATCGCTGAAAGTACAATTGAAAAGGGAAAATCTGCTAGTCACAACACTAAAACCCAAATAGAGAAAACATTTGATTTAGAGGCAGAAATTGGCAGACTAAAGATATCCATCCCTCTATCTGAACTTGCTAAACATGATATATATAGACAGTAAATCAAAAGGTCGCTGCAAATGCCAGAGAATAGGGATGATGTGGATGTGTTAGATGATCAACCTGAATTACTTTTTGGTCCTGAAGTTGATGGAAAATGAGCAAATGGAGTTGTTTTGCCCTTTTATGTGAGTTTGCACATCCATGATAAAGTATTGCACAATGCCATGTTTGTTTTAGGTGCCTCACACAACCTTATGCCCAAAGCTGTAATGGAGAAGCTAAACCTTGATATTACAAGACCATACAAAGACTTATTTTCATTTGATTATAGTCAAGTCAAGTGTTTAGGCTTAATCAAAGATTTATGTGTGTCTTTAGTCCAATACCCAAACAAAACAATCCTAATGGATGTGGTGGTGGCGGACATTCCACCCAAATATGGCATGTTGTTATCAAGATCTTGGGGAGCCAAACTCCAAGGCTCTTTGCAATTAGACCTCTCCTATGCCACTATTTTAGTCTTTGGGCAACCAAAGAGATTGTATAGGGAAACATTGATGAAGTATGTGGTAAGCAGTGAGGAAAAGCCCCAAAACTTTCCTATCTATTCAATCCATTCTAATATGGATTCTTTCATCTTGTTTAATGCTGATACAAGTCCTCTGACTGATGTTAACCCTTTGGCTTTAGAGCAAGAAATAGGCATAAACGAAGAATTGGTTGCCCATAACCAAGAAGCTGTTGAAACAATTGATGTAACCAACACACCAACCAAATTACATGAAACAGAAAATTCAAATCTGCCCACTCCAAAAATGATTACAACTCCCAATGTTAGTCAAGACCAAGAAATCTTATGGTATTTGGAGTTTGATGGTTCAGTAAACAAATTAGGAGCAGGGGCAGGAATATGGATACACAATAGACAAATAGACCATGCAGAGGGTCATGCCTATAGATTAAATTTCAGATGTACCAACAACATGGCAGAGTATGAAGCCCTCCTTTTAGGCCTTAAACTGATCAGAGATCTAGGAGCAACAAAAGTTTCTATTCTAGGAGATTCAGATCTGATTATACAACAAATGAAAGGCAATTTTGTCACTAATGATAATAGGCTGAGAGCTTATAGGAAGGCATCCACTGAAATACTCAATTCCTTTACCGAATCCAAGCTTGCCAAAATTCCAAGAAGTCATAATCTACATGCACACAGCCTAGCAACTTTTGCTAGCACTTGTAAGCTACCTTTTGAGCCTAATCACCACTTTACAACTGAGATAAAGCACAGGCCTGCAGTCCCAAACAACGTCAAAGATTGGCAAGTCTTTGAAAATGATGCACAGATCAACAATTTTCTTACTTTACAGCAAGAATTTTCAAGCCTAAAGATTGATACAGATGCCATGGATGATTCACAACAGAAAATGAGCAAAAATCAGCAGACTATAACAGTTGAAGCAGCAAAACAAACTTTGTGCCCAACCATTTTTGATGACAAGAACATAGAAGAACTGAAACAAATGAATTTGGATGAAATAGCTGAAGCAGAGGCTGAAGTTATTGAACTGAAAGACAATTTTCTGCCCACAGGCCTAACTCCCTTAGAAGACATATTCGATTCAAATGACATCCCCAAAAAGCCAAAAATGCAACCCTTAAACGCTGCAATTGAAGACTGTAATATTGGGACAGCTAAAAAGCCCAAAATGATAAAACTGTCCAAGTCTTTGCCTCCTGATCAAAAACCAAAATATGTTGACTTGTTTAAAGAGTTCCAAGATGTATTTGCATGGAGTTATGAGGACCTTAAGTCCTATGACACCTCTGTTATTCAACATACCATTCCTTTAAAACCAAATCAAAAGCCTTTCAAACAGAAATTAAGGAGAATAAATCCTATGCTGCTCCCTTTGATTGAGAAAGAAGTGAAAAGAATGTTCGAAGCTGGAATTATAGCACCAATCAGATTTTCAGAATGGGTATCCAACTTAGTGCCCACAAGGAAGAAAACAGGTGAGATTAGATTGTGTGTTGACTTAAGAAATCTGAACCAAGTCTCCCTTAAAGACCACTACCCATTGCCAAAAATGGACCATATTTTACAAAGAGTAGTGGGGTCTTCTAGGATTTCATTGCTTGATGGCTTTTCAGGTTTCAATCAGATACTAGTTCACCCATATGATCAAGACAAAACTGCATTTACAACACCATGGGGAACCTTTAAATACGTGAAAATGCCTTTCGGACTAAAAAACGTAGGTGCTACTTTTCAAAGGGCAATGGACATTGCCTTTGCCAAAGAGATCCATGATTTCTTAGTAGTCTACCTTGATGACCTTACTCCTTTCTCAAAATCTGATCAAGAGCACCTTAAACACCTAAGGCAAGTGTTCCTAACATGTAGGAAATATGGCATTTCCTTAAATTCTAAGAAATCTCTCTTTGGCCTAGAAGAAGGCAAGTTTCTAGGCCATATCATTTCAAAAGATGGGATTAGAATCGATCCGGAAAGGATCCAAGCCATTTTGCAAATCCCTTATCCAAGAAACATCAAATAGTTGCAGGCATTCTTAGGAAAAATCAATTTCCTAAGGAGATTTATCCCAAACTTGGCTGAGCTGATAAGATTGTTAAACAACATGCTCAAGAGAGATTCCAAATTTAAATGGTCTTTAGAAGCTAAGCAAGCCTTTGAGGGCATAAAAATTGCCTTAACCCAAGCACCAGTCCTCACAAGCCCGCAATTCGATAAAGATTTCATCATTTTTTCCTTTGCTTCTCAACACACCATTGCTGCTGTCCTATTACAGAAAGATGACCATGGAAATGAAAAGCCCATTTCTTTCTTTAGCCAAGCCCTTAGAGATGCCCCCTTGAAGTACCAAATCATGGAAAAGCAGGCCTATGCCCTTGTTAAGGCCATTAAAGATTTCAGAGTTTACATCTTATACTCCCATGTCATTGCATATGTTCCAAATGCTGTTGTAAAAGACATTTTAACTCAAGAAGGAATTGAGGGAAAAAGAGGCAAATGGATTGTCAATATCCTTGAATATGACATTGAGATAAAGCCCAATAAACTGATAAAAGGACAAGGTTTAGCCAAACTGATGTCCAAAACCAATTTTCAAGCCCTAGACATTAATGAACTGGACAACGAACATGAGCTGACGACTCCACAGATCAGTCAGGCCTTCTTGCAATCACCTTGGTATGCTGATATTTGTTTTATATTGTTAAACCTGCATGCTCCTCCAGGGTTTTCCATAACCAAAAAGTGATTTTTAAAGATGAAAGCATAAAAGTTTTGTGTCTTAGATAGTGCCCTGTTTTGGAAAAATCATGAAGGAATTTTGCTGAATTGTCTAACATTGAATGAAACTGATAATGTTATGAAGGAGTTTCATGCAGGGGACTATGGAGGGCACTTATATTGGAAGTCTACTGCTGATAAGATACTAAGGGCTAGTTACTATTGGCCCTCTCTGTTTGCCGATGTCAAAAAGTTTGTTGTTACATGCCATAAGTACCAGATCTTTGAAGGCAAAAGAAAGCTGCTGCCCTTACCCCTTAAACCCATTTCAACCGAGAAACCTTTCCAACAATGGGGTTTAGACTTCATTGGAGAAATCCACCCATCCTCTTCTGGCCAGCACAAGTGGATTTTAACTACTACAGATTACTTTACCAAGTGGATTGAGGCCATCCCATGTAGGCAAGCCAATGACTCCACCATCATCCAATTCCTAGAAACCAACATTCTGTCCAGATTTGGCTGTCCTGGAAAAATCATTACAGACAACGCTGCTGCCTTTAAATCCAAGAAAATGATCAATTTTTGCCACAAATACCACATTTCCTTAGGTCACTCCACAGCCTATTATCCTCAAAGTAATGGCCTAGCTGAGTCATCCAACAAAATCCTCATCAATATCATCAAGAAAGTCTTGGAGGAGAACAAAAAGAATTGGCACAAAAAGCTTGCAAATGCCCTATGGGAAGATAGATTGACTACCAAGAGATCCATTGGTACGAGCCCATATGGGTTAGTCTATGGAATGGAGGCAAGATTTCCTTCATCTTTGGGAATCCCTGTGATCAAGCTGCTACAAGATATTCAAGCTGAGCCAACTGATATCCAAAGAAGAATCAATCAAACCATCCATCTTCAGCAAACAAGAGAGAAAGTGTACAACAGAGATTAGATTTTACAAGAGAAGCTGAAGAAGATGTTTGATAAAAGAACAAAGGCTGAATATTTCTACATAGGCAACAAAGTGCTAATATGGGACTCAAGGAGAGAAGATAAAGGAAAACATGGCAAATTCGACTTCCTGCGGAAAGGGCCTTATGTTATTGAAGCTGTGCAAGGCAATAACACATATTTTCTGAAGAGTTTGGATGGCACAAAAGCTGAAGAAGGCCCTGTCAATGGCCAAATGCTAAAGCACTATCATGATCCCTTTTGATGTATATAACTCAGCTCTATATTTGTACATTAATATTTGTATTTTTAGCATTTTATTTACAGCAGTTCGATAAGGAATAGCGCAACAAATTTTGAAGACAGAATCAAAGAAAGGCACCATTTCGATCTTTTTTGGACTTATCTCAAAAGAAGTGCTTGATAAAAAATGAAGACAATAGTAAGCACGCAGAGGAACCCAGCAAGAAGCAGAGCTGTAATTTTTCTGCAAATCAGCTCAAAGAGAAATACTGCATAAACAGCTTACAATAATTCAGTCAAAAGCATTAAGAAGAAGGAAATTTTTAGATTACAGCAACAGTTGAAGACCAAGGAATTCTGACCTGCTGTTCTTGGCTTTTCATCTGGAAAATCCATCCCCATGTGGAGCCACTGTTAGCCTCCTATTACAATAGGTTTCATATTTCATGATTGACTGTTTACATGCCAAATATGTCATTATTTCCATGCTGCAAAGGTTCCATATTTCCTAGAAAACTTAGAAAATTTAAAAAATGTAAAGAGGGTATGCCCTAAAAGAAAAATCAAAGGGTAAAAAGAACAATGAATTGGCCAAAGAGAAAAATAAATGAAATGAACCCCAAACAAAGGCCAGGAAAGTGTGCTAGCTCAAATGCCACTACTATATTCCATTTTTGAAGAACTATTCCATTTTTGAAGAGTTTCATAGTTAAGGGAAGGCCAAACAACTTAATCTTGGCCTCCCTAGGTTTAAATTGCTTGTTTTAGAGATAGAGAATAAAGATCTGTCCAAACTGTTTAATCTTGGCAGATTATTAGATAGGTAGAGAAGCAAGGGTGCTCAACTGCTTAATCTGAGCCCCAGGAAGAAATAAGGATAGATTTAGATAGGAGGATAGCCAAAAGAAAAGATGAAAAGCTGGGTTTGCTAGTTCAAGTGCACCCAAACAAAAAGAAGAGAAAATGTTAGCTAAGTAGGCTGGGTAGGCAGTTTTGAGGTTGCAGAATGATGAATTGTGATCAATTTTGTGTTTCAAAGTGCTAATCTACTTCAGATCACAAGTGCAAGGAAATTTTCCCTTGGAGCAGATCAAGCGAGGCATGACTAACTTCCCCTTCTTCCTTTTCCCAAAATCATTCACTAATTTCCCCTAAAAGATGTTAAGATCCGCTTAATACCTTTAAAAATCATCATATTCCATAAACATTTGCCTAAGTAAAGATCTGCTTTACTTGGGAGTGCTCATATGTCTTCTATAAGTCCTATTTCCCTTTGTAGCCTAAGATTTCTATGCTTAGCGCTTTCTGATCAAAATTCATATTAATTTTTAACTTTATTATATAAATCCCATGATTTCTCCCCTCCCCATACTAAAAATATGTTAACTATCCCCCTTATATACATATCCCCTCCCTCTGGTTGAAATATAACCATAAATATTGCTTGGGAATTACTAAGTTTGCCTGAAACTTAGTAAGAACCCTTAGTTTCCTTCTTTAACCATTTTCCTATGCATTTGAACCCCTTCGAAAGCATAAAAACTCTCTTCCATGCAATCGGACCCCTTCCGATGCATTAAGAACCCTTTCCAATGCACTAAAACCTTCTTTCGATCTAATAAACCCCCTTCCGACTTCAAAAATCATCCTCCGATCCCATTCCCCCCCCCGACGCGATATCACTGTCAGAGGTAGAAATCGCAAGTGTTGGCCCCTTTGTATATGCATCCGATCCTTTTCCCCCGATCGTGATTTCGTAATCGGCAGTCGCAATATATATGTGCCCTGTTTATGTCCCCACTCCCCTTCCTCCAATGCGATATCGCTATCGCACCCGAAAGCGATATCGCTATCGCCATTATACATATCGCAATCGCATCGCTTATATATAAAAGCCTTCCAACCTTTTCCCGATGCGATATTGCAATCACCGATGCGATATCGCTATCGGGTAAATCGCTCCATCGCATATATAAAAAACCTCGACCCTTCTTCCCCGCCGATGCGATATTGCGATCACGCGACAACCGTTTGATCTGCCCCCAGATCCAATGATCCACATTGTGTTGCATTGCCCATTTCGCTTTGCCCATTGCATATGTGTAAAAGGCTCTGACCCATCGCCCTTCACCGATGCGATATTCCGACTCATCCTCAGCCGTCCGATCTGCTTTCCTAGATCCGACGTCTATTGTTGTTTTTGAAGCACCCCCGACATGCAGGAGTTAGCATCCGATGGAGGGTGGTTTTACTGCCGTACGCAGGGACGCATGCCCTATTTTCATTGCATCGGGCCTCCTCCGACACTTACCGCCCCCGTACAAAAGATGGTCCGATAATACCACTTACCGCCGTCTGCCTACGTCCCTACCCTGCCACCATGTCGTGCACCACATCATCACAAAAAAAGCGCGCTAAAGTGCCGCGGGGACCCCAATTTCCTTCAGAAAGCGAGCTCGGCCCCGTCACAGTTATCTTTTTGTAGATCTCCCACCAGTTTTCAGTGTTTTTTCCTTTTTGGTAATATTTTGATCGGCCAAGCGCCAAAACAGTTCTGAAGCCCGCAGAAAGCTTAACAACAGTTAAATCTTGTCATAAAGTGGCAGGCAAGGGCGATTTTTTGCAACGAAAAGTGTATAAGCAGTGGAGAAAAGGCCTCGATTTAGTATTAAAGAGTATCAGAGTAGCGGCAAAGTGTATCAGTTAAAGATTTGCAGTGGAAGACTTAAAGCTGAGGCAGATAAGCAATAAAGGGCCTCCATCCAAGTCAAAGAAGCAGTAAAAGCCATTTGAAGCTCACCAGAACAGATTAATGAGTATTTAAGACACATGAGAGCAGCGCTTCAGAGCCCAAGACACGGTTATGGGAAAATGGCCAGCGCAGAGCTCAAAGGAAACCTCAAAGCCTAATTTTTGATGTTGCTGCCTCCAGCGCAGCTCAAATAGATATTTTTGCATTTATTTCAGCAAAAATTAGGTTAAACATAGTTATTTCCCCAGATCTTCCCTCAGATCTGTTTTGTAGATATTTTTCTTATAAATACCTCCCCAAACAATGTATTAAGGGTTGGTTGGTTTGGTTGATAAAATCTTTCTAGACTCGCGCTGTATATTTTGAGAACTTTTATGAACAAAGATGGCTGGAATGCATTGCCTATGAACTGTCTGGTGTGGATTTGATGGCTGAAGAGTAGATTATAGAATTCTAGTGCTTCTACATGGATCAATAAGTCTTTCTCCCCTGTTTTCAGTCTCTATGTTTGTAATATCATCTATGTGTCATGATCTAAGTTGCAGGAAGAAAGAATAGCTCAGATGTTGAAAATTTTAGGGGCGAATGTTCGCCCTTTGGCGAAATTAAGGGGTTTTAAATTTTTAGTGGGCGAATATTTTGTATCATAGTACATTTTTACAAATCACCTCAAATAGCCCACCTTATTTTAAGGGAGAGGGTAAAAAAGGTAAATTTAGCCCTTGAAATTAGGAGTTACAACCTTCCATTCACCCATTTTCAAGAATAGTTTTTTTTTAAGTGAATCCATTCGCCCATTTTCAAGAATAGGTTTTATTTAAGTGAATCCTATGGGCCAAAGGCCCAAATTCGATATTTATAAAAGAGGTATGGTAAATTAATAAAAATATAAATAAATGAGAGGTATGGTAAATAAATAAAACATTTTTTATATTTACTCCATAAGTCACCTTATATACATGGAAGGGTGTAAACAAATAAAAATATAAGTAAAGTGGAGGTATGGTAAATAAATAAAACGTCTTTTTATACTTACTCAAAAGGTATGGTAAATAAATAAAAATATAAATAAACTAGACACATGGTAAATAAATGAAGGCTCAAGAAAGAGGTAAATACCATATTTGTAAAAGAGGTATGGTAAATTAATAAAAATATAAATAAATGAGAGGTATGGTAAACAAATAAAACATTTTTTTATATTTACTCCATAAGTCACCTTATATTTACGAACACTCAAAAAATTTAAACCAGCATAGATCCATCTTTACTCTGGATCTACTAACCCCCGAGAGGTATCAAATATCGTGATATGCAAACTAGCATAGAGTGAAAAAATATTTGATCCGATCAAGAGTAAAAATGGATGTTGTAATTTAATGTATGTTAAAAATTTTAGCTTGGTTAAAATAAAAAATAAAATAAAAATCAACTATTAATTTTATTAATTTTTATAAATTATTAATAGTAATTTTTATGCTCCAGGTTTATGATAACCCATGGTATTGACCCATGGTAATACCATGGTATTCATGTGAGCATAGACTATTTAAAGGGGAAATTCTATCATCTTAGATCCATCTTAATTCTGGGTCTACAAGTGCTCAGAGGGATAAATAGATTTCATCCCCCTAAGAGTGGTAAATGTGGAGTTAAGATGGATATAGGTTGGTTTTTATGATAATGAAGATATTAAATAGACTTAGGAAATTATATTGTAAAAACATCTTAAGGTGAATGGTTAAAGCATAGACATTGCACAAGTATATTTGTATACTTCTGTTTGAAACTGAAACAAATCCAGGGCTAAAAGGAATGGATTGATTACACTAGTCATCCTTCTATAACTTTCCAACATATGCTGGAGTAAACAGAATGTAATTTGGGTAATTTTTCTAATTGCAAACAGGAACATACTTGTGTATTGGCAGGGTGGTTACGAGGTCCCTAGAAGTGATGAATTTGAATTTTTCTTGGTTTTATATATAGTATTAGGTTTTTTCTCATGATTTCTGTGAATGGCACGGGTGAATTTTATCCTACACCCACTAGGTTATCGATATTCAAAAGATATTTTAAAGAAATGCAATGATTTCATTTGTGTATTCAATAAACACAAGATTTTATAATTGAGTAAAATATTCGCCATGCCTGGTGAGAGATTCGCCAAAAAATTATATATACATTTCATATTATTGATAAAATTTCCTTCCATTTTTCCTATATACCATGGAGATTCGCCCATTTATTATACATGTAAATTTAGGGTGTGTTCTTAAAATTTTCCCTAGTTATTTCTCTATCTTTTCTGCTGAATTAGTTATGAATATGAATACTTTATTGCTCATATTTGCTATAGTTCCTTCATATATGAATGTTATGTAAGAATCCTTGATTTCTCCTATATAATGTTCACTCACCTTCCATCTGTTAGCATAATGAAAGCTACTTAACTGTCTTTCATTCCCTGACCACCATTTCACCCTTATTCCAGCTTGAAATTGTTCCTTGTTTAGCTATCATGCTCTGTAGTCCCTCTTTGCCAAAGAAGACACACCCAACAGCCCTTAATCCTTGACTCCATGCCCAATGGTCTGAACTTCTCACACTTTACATGCCAACTCTGTCTGAAACATCATCCATACATCCCCCCAAGCTCAAACAAAACCCATGTATATAATAACTAGCCTAAAATCTCATCCAAAACAAAGCTAAATTATAAAGAGAGAGCCCTCTCTGATTGCAGGTAGGCTAGGACCTGCAATCCAAAGATTGGTTTGTGGTTACCTCGGCCATATCCTTAAGGAGCCAAGGGACAACCTGAGTGATAACATATCTATTGAAGGTTTCTGGGTTGGACTCTTTGGGTATGAGTGCTAGATAGGAGGATTTTGTATTTCCTCCAATTTTGTTTTTTGAAAAACATTTTTGATAATTCTCATAAGATCTTTTTTAATAGTTTCCCAATGCTGTCTGTAAAAATCCATTGTAAACCCATATGGCCCTGGGGCTTTATCAGGATGGAGGCTCCAAACTGCTTCTCTGACTTCGTCCTCCGTGATTTCTTTATTTAATTCTCTGTTATGCTAATCACTTTTTTTTTTCTATGTGCTGCAAAAATTCTTCATTAAATACCTGCTGATCACTTGCTGTAAGAAGTTCTTTGAAGTGTTTGTGAGCTGCAATTGTTATTTCTTCAGCTCCTTTTATCTCCTGCCCATCTACTTGAATCTATTCAATCTGATTTCTTTCCCTCCTTATTTTAATTGAATTATGAAAAAAGGTTGTGTTTTTATCTCCTAATTTCTGCCAGAGGCATCTGGATTTCAGTCGACTTTCCTCTTCTTCTTTCCCATTTTGTTTGTAAATTTACATAAAGATTTACTTTTCTTGTAAGTAACCTTGTTTGCTTTCTTCTTTATTTTCTTTTTCCTTGCAAATGCTGTCCATTTTTTTTGCAATTCGATTTTCCTGGCTTTATCTCGGAGATCATTTTCTCTTGCCCAAGTTTTTAAGTGTAGCCTTAGGTTCTTTAGCTTTGTTTCCAAAATGTACTGAGGAGATCCTGTGACACTTATTTTCAATCTATATTTGATTTGTTTGCTGAATTCTTCCTTGCTATCCCAAATTGAGTTATATCTGAAGGGGAGCGGACCTTGATTTTCCAACTTACCCAAGCTTAAAACCACCAGCTTGTGGTCTGAAGCTGTTGTGTGGACAATCTTGCTTTTCACAAGAGTAAATGTAGCTGCTATTATTTCATGAATAAGGATTCTATCCAACCTTTCCTTTATTGAAAAATGAAATTAACTCAAATGGATTACAGAAAACACACATAAAAACTAGATAGAAAATATTAGCAGAACAGACTGAAGCCTCATGCTTCCTCAGGTATTCTCTCTCATTAAAATAATGTAGTGTTACAAATAAATAGATGAGAGACAGTGTCTCAAGATAGTGCGTGCTATCTTAGACACCTTTGGTTGATATAATTTCTCAACAAACACACACCAATATAGGAGTTACCTAAACTAACTCCTACCTTAGAGGAACAACCCAAGAGTTAGGCACAAATTCCTAACTTGTAATATTTAATTTATTTATTTATTATTGGATTTATTATTGTTTTGTGAGAGAGGCTAAATCCAAAATAAGAATGAGGAACCATCTTCCAAGTTCTCATGTTGATCCTAAAAAACATTGTCTGAAAAAAACCGCCAAATCTAGATGTTGAAGAAACTGCAATATGAAGAGACTGAGTCAGCTGCATGACTAATTCATCTCGGAAGGACGCTTGAAAACTCCATCATGTGCCAAGCCGTAAAAGCACCCAACTGTCCTTTTCTTGAAAACAACATCTGGTGTTCACTGACACAATTTGATGAATGCCCACTGGCGTATTTGCTGATGATGACCGCCACTGGCTGATGATGTCGAAAAACAACTCAATGTTGATTTTGCTACGATGAAAGCTACTCACTGCTGCTTTTGTTGTCGATCGCCCACTAGCAAATTTGTTGATGGTCACTGTTGATGAAAAAATGCTCACTGGCTGATGAAGATGCCCGTTGGCTGCTTCACTGATGTTGTCGAGACTTTCAGTTTAACAACCACTTGTCAATTTCATTGACATTTTCCCCCCTTTGGCAGCTAAAAGGAGAGACAATCTTCTTCAAATTATATCTAAATTCTGAACTCCCCCCTTCAGGTGTAGGAGAGTTTCACTGTTGTACTCCCTCGTTCAATGGCATGAGAGTACCATCATCATTTCACTGTTGGCTACACTATGTGTGATTGTAGTCGGTTGTAGAACTGAGACAATCTTTTGACTGTGGATGACCATTCCCAAGGATCGATCCATTCATAATATATCTTCAATCTGGCTGATTTTTGTTGGTTGCAACATTTTTTTGAGGAATTATTCTGCTTGCCACAATGCTGACAAGGATGTAGATCAAAACATTGATCTTCCATATGACCAGTTCTTTGACAATGAGAACATTTCGGTTGGACTTCAACTTCAAGTTGCGTGCAATTCTGTTTGTCTGCAACTTTCTCAGAACCTGCTGAGGTGAGTTGTGCAAGAAATCCTGCACTGACGAACTTAATTGGCTTGGAATAATCTAGGATATGTAAGTTGGTGTCATCAGTGACATATCCTAAGCCTCATCGATTCTTGTTATTTTGAATTTCTTCATAGGGCTTGATGATGGGTTTGGAAGAAATTTTAACTGGAACAACTTCGACACTTGAAGCTATTGGGTTGAATGACTGATCATCTGGATGGTTCAAAGACTTGAAAGTATCACTCTTTTCTTGCAATTCATTCCTTTGAAGTTGAGACTCGAGTTGAAGAAACTCAATGGTTTCATGTGTTTGTCATAGATGTCGTGAAATATCAGCAAGAGTTTCTTTGCTGATGTGCACCATGTCTTCATCACTGGAGATGATCAAACTGTGAAGAATGTTTAACAACTGAATATGTTGCACCATATGAACTTGCTCCCTTGAAATCAGGCTCTCTTGTTATAGATGTCGTGCTGTGAACTGTTTCACTTGATTTTGTTACTTGCATCACAGGCTCGCTTGCTATGGGACTTAAATGGCACGCTCTCTTGATTTGTTGCTTATTTCACTTGCTGGGAACACTTGCTAGAGTTGTAGAAATTTCTTGCTTAAACTCTGGAATTCACACTTGCTTGATGGCGATCATGTTTACGTGAATGCTCACTTGCTTTACTTGATGAATTCACGCTCACTTGAATGCATAGCCACGCTCACTTGTTGTCGATCTCAACTTGCTTGATTGGTGTTAGAGATGAACTTGTTTGGTTTCTTTGATAAACTTCACTCTGGTTCGCTTGAAGGTTTGAAATTTGTACTGTCTTGACGCAAATTGCTTGAATGAGTACTCACGCTCGCTTGCAGGAGATGTGAACTTGTTACTTATTTTCTTTAGAGTTAAAATTCATGCATTCACTTGATTTTGCTTAAAGGAAGGGTGTCGAACACTGTCGAAAATGCACCCAAAATACACTTAATGATTTAATGAATCACTACAATGAATTCAATTTGACTCAATTCAAGACTTGGGTGTCGGTTTCAACCGAGAATGCACCCTTACAATTCAATAATTTGAGTTTGATTACAAGTTCAATAATGTTGATGTAGACTGTGCTTTGAAAAGTTGAAGGTTACAGATTCATTAATTTGATTGTAGTGATGTAGACTTTGCTTTGAAATGCTGGAGTTTGCAGATTCATGAACTTGATTGTATTTGAGTGAATTTGTTTGTTGAGGTAGAATGCCGATGTTGAAAACTTTGATTATTTGTTGTAGTGACGCAAATGCATGTGTTGAGCTTAATTATCCTTCCTTGCAACTATTTCGTTACAGGTGTTGTGCTTGCTTGCATTGAACTTTATGTGTGTTAAATGAGATCATTTATGTGTTAAAACTAGAAACAAATAAAAAAGCAACAACATGAAGCATGCACCATCATCAACACACTCTTCGTGTACCTAAGATCCCCTTATTCAATTTTGGGTGGATCTAGGACACAAACACCACAAAAAAATATGTCTTTATTAAATAGTGAATTACATCAACCTTCACCTTCACACAACCCCTTGTCTTCAAAACTAAAAATATACTCTGCTAAAAAGCTTTCTTCAAAAATACAAAGATGAGCTTCCTTTTTTAAAAATCTTCACTTATCACTCCAAAATTACAAAATATGCACCTTATGCAATAATCCTCTTTCCTATTCCACTCCTTATATCTCCCAAAATTATCCACCACTTATCACTCCAAAAATGTTTTACAAATTTAAAGTCACGCCTTTTCACTCCATTATGAAAACATCCCTTAAAATAATTTCATGAATTCCCTTTTAAAGAAGTGAATTAAAAAGTGAACGAATTTCATGAAGTTCTTTTTTGAATGAAGTGAATTAAAAAGTGAACTTTAGGATTCACTTTAAAAATGAAAGATCTCCTTAACAAAGTCAAATCACATTTAAAAAAAAAAAAAAATCATGTGGAGAAGTTACGTAGAACAACATAAAAAATTTCAACACACATCATTTTGGTCCTTTTGCGCAGAGAAAAAAAATTACCAATTCGAAATTGTAAGTGAAGGCCACCCTTTAAGTTGGCTCAACGCACTGAAAACCTCCAAGGTGGCTCAACGCACTCCATTTTGAAAGCTAATTCATAACATTACTAAATTTTTTTCAACGCTTCACTTGATTTTCATGCTAATGGCTTTAGCTTGTTGAGAAAATTGTGTAAGATCTGCAAAGTGGTCAGTGATATGTAGCTTCCATGGGTAATGTGGACCTTGCCAATCATAGCAATTTTGTGGTCTCCTTAATGGTTCGATCTCATCTGCAGCAATTAAGTGGTCTCTTCAATGATTTGATTTCATTTGCAACAATTTCGTGGTGGAATTTTCTTCATCGATTGTTTTAGGTGAGCCACACTCCATAAACATAAGAAATTGAAGGAAGCCATATAATTTTGTTCAAGAAAACTACTGGAAATGTCAAAGTCAATACTACAACTTGTTGAGCAAAAAGGATTAACAAATGTGGTTGTAGTTCGCTTGAAGAAACACAAAAAATACGAATTCTGGTTCGCACTTTCTAGTTTATCGGCCTTGGCTCTGGTGATCAACATTATCAATTGTTTACACATGTGGTTGCAACTTATTTCTGTTAGGCAGAGTAACCACCAGCCGTGAAGTCACTAGACCTCCCCACACAGTCTCATCATGGAAGAAACAAAGTTGTTACTTACTATGGTAATAGTGCAATAACCGATGCAAAGAAATCTTTATATGCAGTGAAGATTGGCTTGATTCAAAAGCTCAAATCAGGAGCGTAGGCGGGCAAAGTAGAACAAAGGCAGCGATGAGAGTAGAAGGTTGAAATATGCCAACAGTGAACATGGAATCTCGAGATTTAAAAAATTGATAAATTTCTTTTCCTATTATAATGAGCTAAACAAATTGCATACCAATTGACTGTTTGGTAGAATTTTCCAAAAGCCTGCGTAGCTGAAATCTCCACCTTTGCATCATCTGCATTGTTGTAGCTCCTATACGCAATTCTTTGTTGCACGCTCTTCACTGCAAGGTATACACAGCTCTTCCATTCAGCTTTCAAAAAACTTCCACAATACCCTGCAGTCGCGTGTTTCTATGCACTGCACAATATTCACAAGCCGCAGTAGAAACTCCATACACGGGCTATCGAGCCCTCTACTAAAAGTTTCGAAGGACTGCTCAACACCGTATAAACTCTGATGGTGCATGCATCAATTTGATTTTAAGCCATTTTCATGCCTCGCTTTGCAAAACCCAAGCCGAACAGAGCACATTGCAGGTTTTGAACGCTGATGAACTAGAATAATGGGTTACACATATTTTCCAGCGTTTATGAACGATAATTTCGCCTGTATGAACGATAATTTCCCCTAAAATTGTCTTGAGAAACCTACTGCAACCGAGCTGTGGTTTTGATCACATTACAGAAATAAATTTGTTCCAAATAGAGCAGTAACTCTACAAACACAGGCCTTTCGCTTCTATGATCTCCACCTCTCATCAAAAAAGAATTCCATGCACTGGTAATTCCACAACTATTTCACACAGCGAAACTATACACACACTTACAATATTCCATGGAAACTACCATGGAATGATCAGACACCAAATACCTTAGCTTTGATACCACATATTGAAAAATGAAATTAACTCAAACAAATTATAGAAAACACACATAAAAACCAGGCACAAAATATTGGTGGAACAGACTGAAGCCTCATGCTTCCTCAAGTATTCTCTCTCATTAAAAGAATGTAGTGTTACAAATAAATAGATGAGAGACAGTGTCTCAAGATAGTGCGTGCTATCTTAGACACCTTTGTTCTTACCTATCCTCTTATTATTACAAGTATACTTTCCATTGCTTGGTGGAATGTCTATTAAATTATGTTGTTCCATTATTCCTTCAAGAGCTTCTCTTGATGAGTCAGAGTGATATTTCTTGCCAAAATTTTCTTTTGTGTTCCTTATCAAATTTAAATCTCCTCCAAGGATTAATTTCCCATTTTGCCTTTCTGCTAGTTCTTCCTTAACCGAACTCCAACACTGTTCTTTTTCTCTGTAATGATTTGGGGAGTAAACATTAATAATGATATACAACTCCTTTGTATTGAGGTCTCTCAAGTCTGTTCTAATCCAATGAATGCCAATTTTTTGAGTTATTAATTCCCATTTCCTTTTGTCCCAAATAGTGCAAATTCCTCCTGATGCTCCTGTCGCCTCTAACACTGTTCCTTCATAATTTCTTAATTTTTTAATCATTTTTTGATTTTCTTGCTTGCTTGTTTTGGTCTCTTGGATCATATAAATGTCTGGCTTTTCCTTGATTAAAATATCTCTAGCTGCATTGACTTTTAAGATGGTTCCAAGGCCGCAACAATTCCAAGAGACCACTATCATTATTTACTATTGTGTTGATGTGGTCCTCCCTTTCCTCTTTGCTGGATTTTTTCATTGCTTCCTGTATTTTTCCCAAGGAATGTTTCCATTGGTTGTTGAGTTCCTAATGCCATTTCTTTAGCTGCTACCTTGTCTCTGATTTCCTTATTGGATTTTCTTCCCACTTTTTTTTTGCTGATCCAAGATTTGGGGATTTTATTTGGCTTTATTCCTAGTTAGAATGCGATCCACTAAGGGAAGAGGTGGAGAGGAAGTAGGATTTGGGGAGTTGGCTACAAGAGTTAGGGAGTTGGGATTCGATGTTGGGGATCTGGGAGAGATAGGTTTAGAGGAGTCTTCCAAGGGCTCAAAGGGGTTCGATGTTGTGTGTTCAGGGGGGATAACCTTCGCTGGAGGCTGAGAAGTGGTTTCGTTTGTTTCTTGAAGCTGTGGAGTATTTGGTATTGTCTGCTTATTGATAGGTTTTTTCCTTTTTACTTGTTCCCATGTATTCTCTTGTTCTTCTACATTTTAATTATCTTTTTTTAAGACACCTATTAGCAAAATGACCATACTCGTGACATACCTTGCATTTAAATGGTATCTGCTCGTAGTCTAGCTGCTGAATATGCATCCAATGGTCGACCTTGATCTTTATTGCCTCTGGAAGACCTTTTCCGAGATCTACTTCCACACATATTCTGGCCCATGCGTGCATGTTATCCTTTGGTTCAAATCTATCAATATATTTTCCCACTGCATTTCCTATAGCCTTTACTGAATCATCTCCCCAGCAATGGAGTGGAAGAAGCGGGAGTCTGACCCAGACTGGAACTGTGCTTGGAGCATCCATTTCTGGGTCGAAATATGGTGTCCACCTGTTCATATATAAACCTATGGAGTCCATGAAGTATGGGCCATTTCTGAATATCAGATGTCTGTCTTCCTTTGATTCAAAGATAAAAGTGTAATATCCCCTTCCACAAAATCATATTGCAATATTCCCCTAGGTGGTTGCATTCCAGTTTCTTTCCACTCATTTTTGTACTGATTTGGATGAAGGCCATAACCCCGTGAACTATCCTACAAGTCTGCGTTCTGCAAGAGAAATAGCTGCTCTTCAAGGGAGTGTAGGTGGAAGAGAGATCTCTGGTATATTTTTGAGCTTCTTAACAATTTTATTGATTGATGGCCTATTCCTTGGAGCTCCGTTCTCAATGATCAGGGATGCGAAAGCTTCTGCATTTTCTTTAGTTCCTTGTTGGGTGGATGAATGAGGATCGCCCTCCTCAGAGGGATGCATGATCAGGGAGGCCTTAGCAGCAGGAGGCTGCCGAGAGAGAGAGGCCTACAGGGTCAAAAGGTGGATAGGTCTGCACAGCTTGGGCTAGGCTGTAGTGCGTGCTTCCCTTCATAGACAGTTTTCCAAACCAAGCAAAAAAAAAAATTGGATGCTAGGGTGTTATCTGAAGTTAATTATGCTAAATTTTGGGAAAAGGAAATTTTGTAACCCAATTTCCATAATAATACCATAGAGGTTGGGTTAATTAAAAGTGACACCTCCCATCGATATAGGAATTCTGAGGGGGTGGGAGGGATCATTACATTGTGGTATTAGAGCACTATTCAACATTGGGATTGATAGGGTCTAGGAGGACAAAATTGATCTTTGTTACAATGTGGAATACCACACTCTTTGGTATGTAAAGGGTGATTGTTTGCTAAGTAAAAATGTTTACTGAATATAGATTGTGTGATGTAAGCCTACATGTGTTGATAGTAGAATTTCGAAACAATAAATAATTGGAAAAATATATTGTTGTACTGGCATCTTTTTTTCTACTTGAGATGTTGACTTGAGATTTGGTGTTTTAGAAAGCCTCACAACAACATTCTTATTCAAGATAAGCCATGATGATGTGTAAATATGTTATTTGTATTTGTTTTGTCTAATATTTATGTGTGTGTAATAACACAAGAAAAAACAAGGAACAACAAGAGAGTGAAGGGATGAGCAACAAAATGGTGTAGTACAACACTCATATATCCCAACATGGTAATAGGAAGAGTTAGTAGAAAAGAGGAGAGAGGAGGACACCCTTGACTAGATGGACACCCTTATGAGTTTAAGGGTTGATCTAAGAAGTTGTAAGGATGACAATGAAAATATTATCAAAGCTCAGGAGAAGTAGGTAGAAGTAAATGCAATTATATTACAAAGCCTATCATTGTAAAGACAAAATAAACATGAGCGAGGTGCTATTTACCTAGGGAAGTATAAGCATGAATTGAGGTTTGATAATGCATAAGGAAGTGGATCTAAGAAAAGAGATAGGAAGATAAGTGAGGATATAGTGAGAGGTGGAACTCCACTGAGTACTCCAAAAATGAGGACATGAATTCATGAAAAACTATCTAATGCTCCAAGAGACACTTCTAGTTGAAAAGGAAAGAGAAGGAATTGATTCCAGAAGAATTTAAGATGGAAAACCTCCTACATGCATGGTTATTGGGGATGAGAAATTATTTTAGGGTGCATGACTAATTAGAGAATATGAAGGCTAGAGTATTCATTTTTAGCCTGAAAGGTAAGGCTGATAATTGGTGGAAAGATCTGAGGAATGCTAATGAAATTAGCGAAAATGATTTGTCATGGAGGAGATTCCAAAAATATTTTTGGGAGAAATACATATCTGATAGGTACTATGACAACAAGGTAAAAGAGTTTTATTAGCACAAATTGGGGAAACTTATAGCTAGTGAATACATAAGATCATTTCTGGAGTTGCTAAGGTATGTACCTTACATCATAGATGTGAAGGTAAAGATACAAATGTATCTCCATGGGTTTACACAAGAATTTAGGGATAGGATAGAGTTTGATGATCCAAAAACATTGGAGGATACCATTCGAAAAATGAGGTACTGCTATGAAAATTCTAGGCATAATTTTGAGTTCAAAAATGATTGGAAATAAAAGGGTAAGCCCAACTTTAGAGAAAATGGGTGGAGAGTTGTAGGACATCATCCTAGAGGAAAGAATGTCAAAACTCCCACTCATACCAAAGGTGAGCTCCAACAAAAGTCTACCATTGCTAGTAGAGACTAGAACTATAATCCAAATAGGGAAGGGGTTAAAGTGTTCAGAAGGGGACCTTTATAGTATTGGACATGTCGAGAAAACTACTTACAAAATAACGACCCTCAATAATAGCAGAATGACCCAAGAATGTACAACTTGTGAGAAATAAAGACCATGAAGGATGTGGCTCAGAATGTGCAACACATCTATGCCACATTGGAAAGAAAAACATGTCAATCACCAAGAATCAGTGATTGAGATGGAAGGTATGGCCAAAAACCAAGCTATTTCCATTTTTATTGACCTATGGTCTAACTTTAGCTATGTAACTCGACAAGTTGTATAGAAATGTGCATTGCAAAAGGTATCACATGAAAGGTCGTGGTTAGTCTAGTTAGCTATAGGGGCTGTTGCAGCTAGATCTACAAGGAGCTATTGCTCCATGATCTCATGCCCAATTGAGATCACCAGACAACAAAATATAATGGCTAATGTGATCTAATAATGGCCCCTCAATCCAAATGGTCATGCATGCAGCAAGCAATCAGATCTATGCTATAGATAAGAGATCACACCTGGAATCCTCACATGTCAGGGAAGGGTTTTGAGTTCAATGCAGATCTTGCACTCCACTCGAGTGATCCAACACATCTACACTAGATCTCTATCCCTGCACACAAGCACAACTAACAAGGAAAACAATTGATCTTCCTCGGAAGATTGTTAGATCAAAAGCAATAGATACGATCATATAATATACTGAACACAAATTCATGTAAGGAAGGGAACACAAATTTTTATTAACCATATAAATGGAACTACATCAAATGTATACCATCAACACAAAGAATATCCTCTCCTCCAACTTGCAGTATGGCCTCCTCTCCCAAGGCAGCAGAGCTCTCACACTATCATTTTTGGTCCTCTCCCCTATTCCCTCTTGGTGAGATTATAAAGGCTCATTCCATCCTCCAGGAGAATGTATCTAGACACCTAGGGGATTGAGAAGTTAGGAAACTTATACAATAATGGACCCCTAGCCAACTCATACACAAGTGGGTCAAGTTGATCTCATTAGGAATGGAAAAATCTAGAAACATTTTTCACAATTATGAGATTTTTCTCAATTATCTCAATTATGAAATAAATATTATCTCATAATTATAATATTTTGGCAAAATAATTATGAGAAATTTCTTAATTATGTAATTTAACCCTTTTAACATGGGATAAATCTCACATAAGTAAAAGAAAAGGTGAAAATGGGATGCATTTAAGCCAAACAACTGAGGTAAGATGATATTGGGCTTTTGTCACTATAATGGAGTGGAAAATAGGGTTATAACAAATGCCCCCTAATGCATGAGGTCAAAAGAGAAACTGATGGCTGAAATGCATTACAATAATACTCAATGCTCAAAATGGGAGGAAGGAGCCAAGACTACGAAGTTGGATTGGAGGAACTCAAGTGATGAAGGCTCAAATTTGTTGATAACATCGTGAGGTGGGTATACCCATGCTCGGTCATAAGAAAGTACTGAACATGGCTACCATAAAATACACTACGGATCCATGACATGAAATGATAGAACATGGCCACGAAGACATACACAGTGGATCCATGTGATTCAATAGATAGAGCATAGCCACTAACAAATACAATCGTGGATCTATGTCACAGTATACATTAGTAGGACTATGGACGCATGATAGATAGAGAAGTGTCTCAAGATAGCCCTTAAAGTACATAAATGATACATAACTCCAATGCAGCCTGGGAAGGATACCACACAAGAGTGAGATGTCCCTAACCTAGGGTCTTCGTCATAGCCCCGATGGTACAAATCTATACCATGTGAATAGATGAGCTGAAGTCAAGCATGGTAGAAACCACCTAATTACCAGTCAATGAGGTAAACCAATAACATACATGAGGCAATCAATTGATGAGGAAAATGGACCCCAAGGTACTTAGTACAATCCACTAAGTGTGAATAGATGAGAGAATTTCGAACACTAGTGAACTTGATCAATCAGGAGCCAATGATGAAAAAACACTGTCGGTCCCAAGGAAGCCTACCACTGAGGTTTGTAAGCTCCAAGGTACTACTGGTTCCTAGATCAAGCTCCTGGATAATGAGCTGAAGTCGATAGGAGAAGACATGTCGAAGGAGGGCCTTAATGTAATCCCCATCAATCAACATGGAACAGACCAGGATGATGTGATGAATGGATGAAATCATGAAGCGATGAAGTAAAACTGACATAAGGATGGCAGACTCAAAAAGGTCAGTAGGCTACTACAGATGGCCGACATAGGCTGAGACTTCCCTTGAACACATAACAACACGACACAAGAGTGGCTTGGGGGCATGACTAATGAGCACTGAGTGATATCATGAAACGATGCAAGAGGCATCGAAGCATGCTCCATATGAATAGAAGAGTAACCAGTCAAAGGATTAAAGAGACTCATATGGATGGTACAGCTCTTAGGTAAGCTAAAACCCAATAGTAAGATAATGGGGCAGACAGGTGCCATGTCCAAGGGAGATGCAACTAACATTGCCATTTTGATTACTAATGGAAAAATATGTTCCCCCCCTTCTCTTTTTCATAAGTTTCTTTTTCATAAATTTGTCCCCCCAAGCTAGAATAAATTATAAAAGCATACAAGGAGGAACCTCCTGGCCAAAGTAGACAAGTTTGGTAGTAGAATCTCATAGACCTCTTGATCCTTGGGTGGTGCCACCAGATTCTATGGAAGTTGATCAAGCTAGTGTGCACCCTCTACCACTTGTTGTGGAAGAGATTGCCTCTTTGGCAGTCCCATGAGTACCTCTTGATGTTGGTCAGAAACTCCATCCCAATATGGAATATGATCAAAATATTTTTCCCACATGGGTTGCCCCTCTATTTGTTCCACATGACTCCCTTGATGATGATCCTCCCTGGTTAGTCAATTTATAGGTCATGGATCTACCAACTGATCATCATAGGGAGGTTATGCCTCTTTCTCCCTTTAGTATCCCCGATGTAGAGTGAGTAGAGCTTGGAACTTTAAATATTGAATGTACTCAAGGAGCATTTGCTCAACCTTCCTTGGAATTTCCAGCCATGGACCGAGTCAAGTCTTTGGATTCTACCACCGAACTTGTCAATGAATCGTCAAAATCCTTACCACCCGTGGATGAGTGTCTTATACCCTATTTATGTCTTGATCCTCTCTAATGTGCTTAGGTTAATCTCAAAAGTGCACCTATGTTAGCATTTCCCTCACATGATCAACCTCTCTAGATTGGGCAGTTTGACTTCCTTTGGCATGGCCCCACATTAGTGAGCCATATGGCCCCTTTACCCTCCATGAGTTCTCGTATAGAAACCCTTGGCCTGTGCTTGGCTGTGGGCACACTTTAGCATGAGCTATTGGACTGTGTTTCACTTGTACATATTGTAGATAGGAGTGTAATACCTTATCTCTTTTTTGGTTTGGTATGTGATGCGAGTATTTGTCATGCCTTATTTATGCCAAAAATCCAAAAAAATATAAATTCAAAATAAAAAAACACATGATCCTGTTTTTACCTCCTCCATGTTTATTTATTTCATTATGTTACTTAACCATGGGTCTAGTCTTTATGGATGGTTTTTAGGGGATAGGGTGGCATTTCTATTGTGACATACATTGGGCCTAAGGTATGTTTCCTCTTACTAGCATATAGGGGTAGGTAACATATCACCATCACTGATGCATTATTGGCCATCAGTTCCATATTTATGCCTTAGGTCTGACCCCGCCAAGTTGTGACTTTCGCCACTTCCTTTATGCATGTCGTAGCTTGGCGATAGAGATTGCCCACTCATGGATACCCTAATTATCACCTCTTTGCTGAGATGGTGTGCATGCAATCACTTTTTACTCCTTGGAATTCCTCCTTCTAACCTACCATGACATAGAATCTAAGCCTCATGTCCTCTTCTTCATCATATTTCAGGCTTTACCCTAGGAGGATTCCACCACTTTTATCCCTTGCAATTGCCATTTTTTATCAACCTACTTTTGCACGATGAGCCTTGGCTTCTCTCTTCCATCATCATCATCTTCTTAGCCTACCATCCACTTTCACTTGGTTTTTACCCTTTATTGGAGGAACCACTGCAATTAGTGGTCCTATTGGCCAACCTTTTATCCTCATTATCTCATGAGAAGTTCCAACATTACCGGAACATTACCCTCTATACCACTCGTTTCTCCAAGAGGATTTTTCTTTAAGCTCTTTTCAGACTCCTTAATTTAGAAAAGATTGTCGAGTGAACTTGTCTACTTCACGCTCGTTAAAGTACCTGAAGTATCATCTACCCAATATAATTTTAACCCTTTTTCGGACTGGGATAGACTAGTTACGAAAAAGGAATACCCTAGTCTACTTTGGCTAGGAGGTTCCCCCTTGTATACTTTATCTCTTTTTCGGGCTTGGGGGACAAATTTACGAAAAAGTAAATTATAAAAAAGAGAAGGGGGGGGGGGGAACATATTTTTCCATTAGTCATAAAAATGGTGGTGTTAGTTGTGTCACACTTGAACATAGCACCTGTTTGCCCCATTACTTTACTATTGAGTTTTAGCTTGACTAGGAATCGTACCATCCATATGAGTCTCTTTACTCCTCTGACTGGTTACTCTTCCAGTCATATGGAGCATGCTTCAATGCCTCCTATATAGTTTCATGATATCACCTGGTGCTCGTTAGTCATGTTGCCAAGTCACTCTTATGTCGCGCCACTATGTTTTCAAGGGAAGTATCAGCCTGTGTTGGCCATTTGTAGTAGCTTGTTCACCTTTTTGAGTCAGCCATACTTTTTTTAGTTGTACTTCATCGCTTCATGATTTCATCCATTCATCACATCATCCTAGTATGTTCCGTGTCGATTGATGGGATACATTAAGGCCCTCCTTCGACAGATCTTTTGCTGTCAACTTCAGCTCATTTTCCAGGAGCTTGATCTAGGAACAGATGGAGCTCACAAACCTTAGTGGTAGGCTTCCACGCGATTGACAGTGGGTTTTCATCATTTGCTCCTAATTGATCGAGTTCACTAGTGTTGAACATCATCTCATCCATTCACATTTAGTGGATTGTACTAGGTACCTTGGTGTCCATTTTCCTCATTGGTGGATTGCCTCGAGTTTGTTACTGGTTTACCTTATTGACTGGTAATCAGGCGGTTTCTACCATGCTTGACTTCAGCTCATCTATTCGCATGGTGTACATTCGTACCATCGGGGTTATGTTGAAGACCCTAGGTTAGGGACATCTCACTCTTATATGGTATCCTTCCCAGGTTGAGTTGGATTTATGTATCATTTATGTTATTTGAGGGCTATCTTGAGATAGTTCTTTGTCTATCATGTGTCCATAGTCCTATTGATGTGTACTATGATATAGATCCATGAGTGTATTTGTTACTGGTTGTGCTCTATTTGTTGAGTCACATGGATCCACTGTGTATGTCTTCGTGGCCATGTTTTATTATTTCATGTCATGGATCCATAGTGTATATTATCATGGCCATGTTCAATACTTTCTTATGACCGAGCATAGGCATACCTACCTCGGTGATGTTATCAACAGAGTTGATCCTTCAACACTTGAGTTCCTCCAATCCAACTTCGTAGTCTTAGTTCCTCCCTCTCATTTTGAGCATTGAGTATTATTGTAATGAATTTCGGCCATCAGTTTCTCTTCTGACCTCATGCATTAGGGGGCATCTGTTATAACCCTATTTGCCACTCCATTATAGTGAGAGAAACCCAATATCAACTTACCTCAGTTGTTTGGCTTAAATGCATCCCCTTTTCACCTTTTCTTTTACTTATGTGAGATTTATCCCATGTTAAAAGGGTTAAATTACATAATTGAGCAATTTATCATAATTATTTTTCAAAAATATTATAATTCTGAGATAATGTTTATTTCATAATTGGGATAATTAAGAAAAAACGCATAATTGTGCAAAAGGTTTATAGAGTTTTTCATTCCAAAGGAGATCAAATTGACCCACTTGTGTATGAGTTGGATAGGGTCCATTATTGTAGGAATTTCCTACTTTCTCAATCCCCTAGGTGTCTAGATACATTCTCCTATAGGATGGAATGAGCCTTTATAATCTCACCAAGAGGGAATAGGGGGGAGGACCAAAAATGATAGTGTGAGAGCTCTGCTGCCTTGGGAGAGGAGGCCATACTGCAAGTTGGAGGAGAGGATATTCTTTGTGTTGATGGTATACATTTGATGTAGTTCCATTTATATGGTTAATAAAAATTTGTGTTCCCTTCCTTACATGAATTTGTGTTCAGTATATTATATGATCATATCTATTGCTTTTGATCTAATGATCTTCTGAGGAAGATCAACTATTTTCCTTGTTTAGTTGTGCTTGTGTGCAGGGATAGAGATTTGGTGCAGACGTGTTGGATCACTCGAGTGGAGCACAAGATCTGCATTGAACTCAAAACCCTTCCCCGACATGCGAGGATTCCAGGTGTGATCTCTTATCTATAGCATAGATCAATTTCTTGTTGCATGCATGACCATTTAACATCTATATACCATTTAACATGGGATAAATCTCACACAAGTAAAAGAAAAGGTGAAAAGGGGATGCATTTAAGCCAAAAAACTGAGGTAAGTTGATATTGGGTTTCTATTACTATAATGGAGTGGAAAATAGGGTTATAATAGATGCCCCCTAATGCATGAGGTTAGAAGAGAAACTAATGGCCGAAATTCATTACAATAATACTCAATGCTAAAATTAGTAGGAAGGAGTGAAGACTACGAAGTTGGATTGGAGGAACTCAAGTGCTGAAGGCTCAAATTTGTTGATAAAGTCCCCAAGGTGGGTATATCCATGCTCATTCATAAGAAAGTACTGAACATGGCTAACATAAAATACATTGTGGATCCATGACATGAAATGATAGAACATGGCCACGAAGACATACACAGTGAATCCATGTGACTCAAAAGATAGATCATAGCCAGTAACAAATACAATCGTGGATCTATGTCACAATATACATTAGTAGGACTATGGACACATGATAGATAAAGAAGTATCTCAAGATAGCCCTAAAAGTACATACATGATACATAACTCCAATGCAACCTAGGAAGGATACCATATAAGAGTGATATGTCCCTAACTAAGGGTCTTCGACATAACCCTGATGGTATGAATCTACACCATGAAAATAGATGAGATGAAGTTGAGCATGGTAGAAACCACCTGATTACTTGCCAATGTGGTAAACCAGTAACAGACGCGAGGCAATCCACTGATGAGGAAAATGGACCCCAAGGTACCTAGTACAATCCACTGAGTGTGAATAGATGAGTTGATGGCGAACACTAGTGAACTCAATCAATTAGGAGCCAATGATGAAAACCCACTGTCAATTGCGAGGAAGCCTACCACTAAGGTTTGCGAGCTCCAAGGTACTACTGGTTTCTAGATCAAGCTCCTGGAAAATGAATTGAAGTCGACAGGAGAAGATATGTCGAAGGATGGCCTTAATGTATCTCCCATCAATTGACATGGAACAAATCAGGATGATGTGATGAATGGATGAAATCATGAAGCGATGAAGTACAACTGACAAAAGTATGGCTAAATCAGAAAGGTCAACAAGCTACTACAAATGGCTGACACAGGCTGAGACTTCCCTTGAAAAAATAGCAGTGCGACACAAGAGTGACTTGGCTGCATGACTAATGAGCACTAGGTGATATCATGAAATGATAGATGAGGCACCGCAGCATGCTCCATATGACTGGAAGAGTAACTAGTCAGAGGAGTAAAGAGACTCATATGGATGGTACGACTCCTGGGCAAGCTAAAACCCAACAGTAAGATAATGGGACAGACAGGTGTCGTGTTCAAGGGTGATGCAACTAACTCTTCCATTTTGATGACTAATGGAAAAATATTTCCCCCCCTTCTCTTTTTTATAAGTTCCTTTTTCATAAATTTGTCCCCCAAGCTCGAAAAAGAGATAAAAGTATACAAGGGGGAACCTCCTAGCCAAAGTAGACTAGGGTATTCCTTTTTCATAACTAGTCTATCCTAGTCCAGAAAAGGGTTAAACTTATACTGGGTAGATGACACTTTAGGTACTTTAACGAGCATGAAGTAGACAAGTTCACTCGACAATATTTTCTAAATTAAGGAGTCTGAAAAGAGCTTAAAGAAAACTCCTCTTGGAGGAACAAGTCATATAGAGGTCAGAAACTAGTTCCGGTAATGTTGAAACTTATCATGAGATAATCAGGATAAGAGGCTAGCTAATAGGACCACTCATTGCAATGGGTCCTCCAGGAAAGGGTAAAAATCAAGTGAAAGCAAATGGTAGGCAAAGAAGATGATGATGATGGAAGAAAGAAACCAAGGCTCATTGTGAAAAAGTAGGTTGATAAAAAATGGAAATCACAAGGGATAAAAGTAGTGGAATCCTCCTAGGGTAAAGCCAAAAATGAGGCAAAGAAGAGGACATGTGGCTCAAATTCTTGGTCATGGCAGGTTAGAAGGAGGAATTCTAATAAGAGAATAAAAATGACTGCATGGACACTAACTCAACAAAGAGGTGCTAACTAGGGTATCCATGAGTGGGTAAGCTCTACCGCCAAGCTACGACATGCATATAGGAAGTGGCAGAAGTCGCAACTTTACGGGCTCGGACCTGAGGCATAAATATGGCACTGATGGTCAATAATGCATTGGTGGTGGTGATATATGACCAACTCCTATATGCTATTAAGAAGAAACATACCTAAGGCCCAATGGATGTCGCAATAGAAACGCCACCCTATCCTGTAAAAACCACCCAGAAAGACAAGACCCATGATTAAATCACATAAGGAAAGACATAAACATGGATGAGGTAAAAACATGACCATATGTTTTAGGCTTTTTGAATTTTATAATTTTTTTGGACTTTTTGGCATAAATAAGGCATGACAAATACTCGCATGGCACACCAAACCAAAAAGGGTAAAATAATCACACTACTATGCACAATATGTATAAGCATGCCACAATCCAATAGGTCACGCTAAAGGGTGCCCACAACTGGGCACAGACCAAGGGTTCCTATACGCGAACTCATGGAGGATAAGGGGACCATATGGCTCACCAATGTGGGGCCATTCCAAAGGAATTCAAATTTCCAAATCTGGAAAGGTTGACCATGCGAGGGACATTCTAACATAGTAACACTTTTGAGATTAAACTGAGGACATAAGGGAGGATCAAGACATAAAGGAGGTCTAAGATGCCCATCAACAAGTGGTAAAGAGTTCAAAAATTCATTGGAAAGTTCAGCACTAGAATCCCAAGACTTGACTCAGTCCTTGGGGGGAATTCCAAGGAAGGATGAGGATATGCCCCCTGAGTTGATTCAAGATTTAAGTCACCGAGCTCCACATGTTCCAAATTTGGGAGACTAGAGGCAAAACGAGGCATAACCTCCCTATGATTATCAATCTATGAATCCATGACCTCCAAGTTGACTAGCCAGGGAGGCTCGTCATCAAGAGAGTCATGTGGAACAGGCAGAGAGACTTCCCGTGTGGGAAAAGGAACTTGGTCATATTCCATATTAGGATGGATTTTCTGACCAATGTCAAGAGGTACTGACGGGACTACCAGAGAGGCAATCTCTTCCACAATAGGTGGTGGAGGGTGCTCACTAGCTTGATCAACTTCCATAATAACAAGTGACACCACCCAAGGATCAGGAGGTCGATGGGGTCCACAGGTGCCAGAAGAGATCATATGCATAGGAGCTATGGTAGAAGTAGGAGTGTTGGGCAGAGGGAGTTGAGGAAAGACTCCCATAAGAGATGTGGTTTTAAAAAATCTAGCTCCAACACTATGAAACTGACCGGGGTGATCTCCCACAAGTTGTACAAAATTTCCAGTGGTGGTAATGTGAACAGATGGCATGCAAAAGTCAAGTTGATCTATATTAACAATCTCGCCTTCATGAGGAAAGAAAATAAAGCGAAAGACAGACAAGGCAACTGTGGTCATTGCAGAAAACCAAATACGGCCAAGGAGTAGGTTGTAATCTAATGTAGCGTCAACAACCTCGACATCAACATGGACAATTTCCCCTCCTAACTTGATAGCAAAATTTGGAAGAACTCCCTTTGGAACAAAGTTGTGTCCGTCAAAAGCTTGGAGATTCATGTTGGACGTGGCGAGCGTCGGAGAGCCTATAGCCTTCTAGCAGGATATAGACATGACACATATTGAAGAGCCTTCATCCACCAAAGTGTGATGAATATTCTTATGGGAAACACGCACGATGATTTGGAAAGCAATCTGATGGGAAAGGTGAGGAGTGGCTTTATCAACATTAAAAGCGATGAGACTAGAGTCAGATAGGTCAACTCCACCAATGGTAGACAACAAGGCTTTGTGCTGCTGAGGACAACTTTGCAATACCTCCAAGGCAGACATGGCACAAGGAGCCTGGGCTAGATCTTCAACAATATTGTAGTGTTGAGCAGCCCTGGTAGAAGGATTGTGTGTTGTCTTCTGAAGAACACCCTTGGGAGGGTGATAGACAAGTTCCACATGCTTATCTAGAGTGAGAGGTCCAGTGGAGGGTAGTGGAGTTGATGAGTCCTTAGATGGGGGACTTGACTCAGGAACATCATAAGACTTGGCTCGCATGGTCACATTAACATCTTCCTTGCACATGAAGATGGATGAATTATGAGAAGATGACCCCTCGTTGCCCCCTTGTGGAGGGTGAGAAGGTTGAGAAACCATTTGTTGTTGGGGTTGCATAGAGAATGGATGGGTTAAAACAACAGGATATTGAGTAGATGGCAGTGAAAGAAGCCTATGGACCTCATCCATTTGAGGGCTTCCATGAGGAAGATGGTTGCCTTAACAAATTTTACAAGGGAACTTGACATTACGATGACATTCACTAGTGCCCCCTCCCTGACTCTGAGGGTTGGGTTGAGACTCCTGAGCATTTTGATTCTTTTGTTTATTTCGCTTATTATTCTTCTTACCACCAGATTGTTGATTGTTCTTCAGTTGAGTGGACTTCACCATGAGAACATCGGTGGATGACTTAGGAGCGGGTGCTTTAGCAGAGCTAGATGCACTTGTTGGGGCTTGAGATGTAACAATCAATTGCCCAAGTTGGGCAGCAAGTTGGCTCATGGAATTGGAAACAAACCCAATCACACCATCGACATGTGGGCTAGGAACATGTTTTGGAGGGTCAACGGAAAGCCTAGGGGCATTAGGCAACACTTCATAAAGCGTACCCGACTGTGAATAGATAAGATCCAACTATTGGGTAGCTAAAATAGCTTGTTCCTCAGTAAGGGCTCGAAACATAGACACATCCTTGGCAATCTGAGGTCGGAGAGATCGAATGAACCATTTACGTAAGATCTCATCAGGTAACTTGGTTCTCACCAACCTCTTGCGATGGCGCCACTCATGAATATGATTAGAAATTAATGTGGCATCATCTTGCTTGAAATTGGACAAGAGGTCAGAATCAATATCATACCGAGTAGGTAACTGGAAGTGTGTCAGGAAAGTTTGAGCAAGGGAGGAAAAGTCACCATAGGATGCGGTATCTAACTCAATGTACCACTTTGTGGCATCCCCGGTCAACGTACGTTGGAATAAGTGAATTTTAACATAATCATCCACTAAAGAATTAGATGAACACCACAAATGATAAGTGGTAATGTGCATGGATGGATTCTCCCCAGGCTTTCCTTCAAACTTGGGAATATCGGATGGTAATTTGGCAGGCATAGGTGGCCACCAAGGATCATGACGTATGGGGTCATTAGTCAGTTTCACCAAATCCGGTAAATCGAGAGAAGATAAGAAAGGATTTTGGAGCTGACTAAATGGGTCATAGGAGGGAGAGGCCCCTGACCAACCATGTGGTCCCCCCATATGAGGAGTGGAAAGATGCACCTGCTAGTGAAGAAAAGGGTTCCCCCCGACATAGGACTACTGTGGGACAACATGAATGGTAAATGGAGGTTTCCGCTCAGGGTGAGTACCGCCAGAGAGAAAAGGACCCCCAAAAGCATGGCTGCTAATGGGGTTGTACCTAGGTATAGGAAAATGACCACTCTTCACAGTAGGTCTAACATAAGGAGGATACCCTGTGTGAGAAATGGTACTGGAAACATGGTTTCCCCCAGGTAAACTATCCCCACCAGTAAGAGTATTGGTAGGTGTCGCCCCTCCAAAAAGTGAATTGTACCAAGCTTGTGACATGCTAGAAGCAATGCTTATCCCAGATTGACCAGGGACAATGGATGATCCTTCCCACATATTATTGGACATAACCATGCCTAACTGAGGGACAGGAACAACCGATTGGGCAAAATGCGAGGTAAAGATTCCTGAACCTACCGACTAACTAGGATGGGGTACCATAGTAGGCATAGGAGATGGTGTCAGCATGGAAACATTTGAGAAATTTGTAGGAGTCATAGAAGAAACTGGTGGAATGCCCCAAGAAGAAGTAAGAGGTGTGGACGGAGGAGTGGATATAGCCACACTAAGAGGTGGAAATGATGTCATGGCAGTTGATACTTTTGAGGTAGAAGGTAAGGACGTCTTAGACTCCACCATAGGGCAAAGTATAGACAAAGGCATCTCAATGTAGGTAGGTGTGGAACCACCAGGGTTCAATGATCCAGATTTAAGCAGGAACGCAACAAATTACAGAGATAACAATATACACAAAGATGCAGTGGAAATAATACTTCATTTCATTAATGGAAAATACTGTCATATGCTTACAAACAGAAATGGCAATAAACTAGCTAGGGCGATGGTAGCTTATCTCTGAGAAGAGATGTGATGGCTACATGCCTCTGAACTGTTCTGAACTATATTACAATGAGGCTCGAAGGCCTATTTATTGTTGAGAAACAATGGAAAACCCTTCACATACCGAAACCTAACCCTAGAAGATGAAACGCCAAATTGTGGGCCCCGTTTGGGTAAATTGGTACATCAATTTCCCGGGGTCGTAACTTTGGCATACGATCTCCATTTGACGCGTACGATAGCTCGTTAGAAAGATCTATTCGAGTACTACCACTTTGGGAGGCAACATAGGGCTCGGTCGCCCCAGAATTCCAAAAAAACGTCGTTTAGGGCCTCAAAACGGCTCCGGAAGTTCAGGACCCGAAAAACTGCTAAAAATAGTAAACTGTGCTACAATTAAGGAAACTGAAAATGCTGAGAAAGACAATGGTGGGGGTCCAGGTGGACCTGGCAGGTGGCCACCAATATCCACCTGGATCATTCCTCCCCCCTTAGGAAGCAATGGTCCCCATTGCGTTGAGCTCCTCCATGAGATGAGGAAACCTCTGCTGAACTTGTTCCCTGGTGAGCCACTTGCCCTGCTGAAGGAGTTGGCCTGCTTTGACAACTCGATACAGTTGGATATGCTGTTGGCGAGTGTTCTTGATCTGTGTGTCCATGATCCGATCAGTTGCAGCTTGTTCCATGCAATCTGGATTTAATTCTGTGGGTTTGAGCTGTTCTGCAATGTCGGATGTGTCTAGCAATGGTGGAAAGTATGGCCGAAGGCGGTCCACATTGAACACTGGGTGCAGGCCAAGGAATGGGGGAATGCTGAGCTCAAATGCATTGTCTCCCATAGCCTTAGTAATGGTGTAAGGACCATATCGAAGTGGTCTCAATTTCCGATAGGCTCCAGTAAGGCGTTCCTTTTGCAAATGCAACCAGACTTTGTCGCCCACCTGAAACTTGTGTGGCACCCGGTGTTGATCATGTCGCTGCTTGTACTTGGCATTTGATTTCTCAAGAATGTCATGGACCTGCTGGCGAATATGTTGGATGCGCTCAATGAAGCTGGTGGCCTTATCTGTTTCGGACTGGACATGAGCTGAATTCATGTGAGTAGCTGCAAGTGGCATGGCCACATCAATGGGGCATAGTGGCTGGAATCCTAAACCCACCTGAAAAGGGCTATGGCCAGTGGAGCTGTGAAGAGCTCGGTTGTAGCTGTGCTGAACATAGGGGAGGCTCTCGTCCCATGTGCGTGGATGCTTTGAGTTATACATGCGCAGAATGTGCACAATCATCCTGTTGACAACCTCTGTCTGGCCATCAGTTTGAGGATGGAAGGCTGTGGACTTCGTGAGTTTGGTGTCCAGCATTGACCAGAGACTGGACCAAAATGTGCTGAGAAACCGACTGTCCCGATCTGAGATGATAGACTGTGGGATCCCAAAGTGCACCCACACTCGTTCAAAGAAGAGTTTAGCAGTGGCTTCTGCTGTGATATTCTTCTTGCAGGCCATCATAATGGCCATCTTTGAGAACCTGTCGACGACCACAAAAACACAGTCATTTCCATGCTTAGTGGAAGGAAGGCCTGACATGTAATCCATGGAGATGGATTCCCAAGGTCGACTAGGGGTAGGCAACGGGGTATAGAGGCCTTGCTTCTTAATGGTCGGTTTGGCAATGGCACAGGCAGTACATGATCGGATGTACTTCCCAACATCCTGTCGAAGATTCGGCCAATAGAAATAGTTTTGCAGTACTGCCACTGTTTTCTCGACCCCGAAATGCCCAGCAGCCCGACTGTAGTGTGCTTCCCAAATCATCTTGGCACGCTCGCTTGAAGGAACACAAAGGTGACCGAGGTGGCATAATAGGGCATCCTGGAGGTGAAAATCTGCAACCTGCCGACCCTCCAAGAGTGTCTGGTATGTGTGGCCGAATTCTGGGTCGCTTTTGTAGAGAAGTGGCCAATCAGAAGTCTCGTGCCCGCAAGAGTTGAGCACGGTGGTTAGCGCCATGATCGGTGGTCGACTGAGGCAATCTGCAACATTATTGGTGCTGCCCTTTTTATACTTGATATTCAAGTGAAACTGTTGCAGGTATGTAGACCACTTCTGATGGCGATCATTCTGCAATTTCCCTTGGGTCTGTATGAATTGCAGAGGTCGGTGGTCTGTGTGGATGACCGTTTCCTTCCCCAAAATGTAATGCTTCCATTGTCGGCAGGCCTGTACAATGGAATACATCTCTTTATCATAAGTGGGGTACTTCCGGACTGTGTCTGAAAGTGTTTCACTGTGATATGCCACTGGATGTCCATGTTGAGTAAGGACTGCCCCAATAGCATAGTCAGAGGCATCTGTCTCGACCTCAAATGGTTGTTGTAAATCTGGTAACGCGAGCACTGGTGCCGTGCAGAGGCGATCCTTCAACTCCCTGAATGCCTTCTGTTGAGATTCAGACCAAAAGAATTTTGCTTTCGCCCCGCCCTTGGTGACTTGACTCAAGGGCCAAGAAATATGAGAAAATCCCAACACAAACCTGCGGTAGAAGTTGGCAAGACCTAGAAAGCTGCGGAGCTCTGTTAGAGTGGTTGGAGAGGGCCAATCCCGAATGACTTGGACCTTGGCTGGATCGACATGCACCCCCTGTTCATCAATGATGTATCCCAGATACTGGACCTCGGTCATGCCAAAAGTGCATTTCTCCAAATTGGCACATAGCTTGTGTTGCCGCAGTGTTTGGAGAACCTGTCGGATGTGGTGGAGGTGCTCTTCCCAACTCTGGCTGAAGATCAGAATGTCATCCAAGTATACTACTACAAAGGAGTTGGTGAATGGCCGCAAGATGTCATCCATTAGCCTCATAAAGGTTGCAGGAGCATTCGTCAATCCGAAAGGCATGACCAACCATTCGAAGAGGCCCTCCTTGGATTTGAAGGCAGTCTTCCACACATCTGAGGGTTCAATTGGTACCTGGTGATATCCTGACTTCAGATCGATCTTGCTGAAATATTTCGCCCCCTTTAGTTGGTCTAGGAGGTCATCAATCCGCGGGATCGGGTACCTATTACGGACAGTGATCTTGTTCAGCGCCCGATAGTCAATACAGAGTCTCCACGTCCCATCCTTCTTCTGTACCAACACTATCGGGCTCCCACAGGGCGAAGAACTCGGACGGATGTGACCTTTCTGTAGGAGCTCCTGAATCTGCCTCTTGATTTCATTGTTCTCCAGAACGGAGCGCCGATAAATTGGTCCATTGGGTAGCGGCGCACCTGGGGTCAGATCAATGGAGTGCTTGACTTGACAGTGCAGAGGAACCCCTGCCGGGGAGGTGAAGATGTCTTTGTACTCCTCCACAATCTTGTCCATTTGTAGCTGCCGTGCAGAGGGACCTCGTTTGGAGGCCGCGGCCACTGTCTTCTTCTTCCCTTGAGGGCGTATCATCAGGAAAACAAATTTCCTGGTTTTGGAAATGATCTTACTGCATTGTTTTGCAGTAATCAAAGAGATGGCGGCAGGTGGTGGTACCTCTGGTATCCTGAACAACTTATTTCCCAATGTAATAATAACAGCACGGGGCCTTGATTCATACACAGCATGTCGCTTCCACAAGTATGGTTGTCCTAGTAATACATCACAAACTTCAAGGGGAGCAATGTCACACAATACCTCATCCGTGAAGGGCTTGATGTTGTATGGAAGGCGACACTGCTGGCTCACGCGAAGATCTCGCCCTTGGTGAAGCCACCCAATGGTGTATGGTTGTGGATGTGCTGTGGTCGGTAAGCCCAACCGCTTCACGACCTCTGCCGAAATGAGGTTCTTTTGACTCCCGCTATCAACAATGAACTGTATCGGGGAGCCCTTGACCCACATCTGGGAGTGGAAGAGACGCTCCTCCTCCTCTGGATCTTCGGGTTCATTTTTCTGGATCTTTGCGGTAGCAACAGTGGCGCTGGGATCCGCATCAATGATCTGCTTCCCTTTTTCATACCCCTTATCGGGTTCTGACTCAGAGTCGGAACATGCATCTGATTCTGAAACCTTTAGCTCAGCCACCAGTGACTGTTTGGCCCGACACTCACTTGTGTTGTGAGTGGAGCTCTTATGGAACTCGCACCATTTTCCAGTGTCCTTTCTCGGCTTCGCGGCGTTGCTCTTTGCTTGCAGCTTCAGCTGGTTGTCTTGGGCTGTCCCGCCTTGGCTTTGTCCTTTGTTCTGTGGTTTAGGGGCACCTTTCCCCTGCTTTGGATTCGCAGATCCAAAGTCTCGCTTCTTTTGTTTAAACTTCTGCTCGACTTTGACGGCATACCGGTATGCTGCGCCGAGCGAGGGGATGTTTAGGAACTGTATTTCTTCCTGGATGTACTTGTGCAGGCAGCCACGGTATTTGAGTATCAAATGTTGCTCCGAATCCTTGATACCCAACTTTGTGCGAAGGGTATGGAAAAGATTGGTGAACTCCGGCACATCTTGGTCCCTTCCCTGCCGCAGCGTGGTCCACTTTATGTATTCATCCTCATAGCTTCCGACAGGGTAGTACTGCTCCTTGATGGCATCCCGGAACGAATCCCAGGTGGGTGCGGCTGAAAATAGTGAGCCAGTACTTTCATCCTTCTGCTCGCAGTAGGTTTCCCACCAGTCCTTGACGTGGGGGGCTGCTTTGAGAAGAGCAAAAACAATCTTTTCCCGACTCGAAAATTCATGAACAGAAAAATAACCCTCTAGCAGATTTAACCATTTATCTACGGCATCGGCGTCTATCTGACCCTCGAATATGGGGATTTCAAAATTAACTTGTACCTTAAAGGGTGTGGCGTTTCCAGAGGAGCTGCTGGAAGCCGATGCGCCGCTTCTGGGTAGCCGCTGAAGGATCTGCGCAAAGCTGTCCATCATCGCGTTCCGTTGTCGCTCGAGCGCTTCTTCGAGCAAGATTTTGATGGGATCTCCTGCCCCCTCGTCTTTCTTCTCGTCCGCCATGGGAGGCCGTCGGGATTTGCGAGGCTGGTCTTGCAAAGGTTCAACCAGTTCAAGCCCTAACTCCTTATATCCCGACCTTGTTGGGGACATGCAAAGAAAAACAGAGAAAAAGCAGACCGCTCTGATACCACTGATCCAGATTTAAGCAGGAATGCAACAAATTACAGAGATAACCATATACACAAAGATGCAGCGGAAATAATACTTCATTTCATTAATGGAAAATACTGTCATATGCTTACAAACAGAAATGGCAATAAACTAGCTAGGGCGATGGTAGCTTATCTCTGAGAAGAGATGTGATGGCTACATGCCTCTGAACTGTTCTGAACTGTATTACAATGAGGCTCGAAGGCCTATTTATTGTTGAGAAACAATGGAAAACCCTTCACATACCGAAACCTAACCCTAGAAGATGAAACGCCAAATTGTGGGCCCCGTTTGGGTAAATTGGTACATCAATTTCCCGGGGTCGTAACTTTGGCATACGATCTCCGTTTGACGCGTACGATAGCTCGTTAGAAAGATCTATCCGAGTACTACCACTTTGGGAGGCAACATAGGGCTCGATTGCCCCAGAATTCCAAAAAAACGTCGTTTAGGGCCTCAAAACGGCTCCGGAAGTTCAGGACCCGAAAAACTGCTAAAAATAGTAAACTGTGCTACAATTAAGGAAACTGAAAATGCTGAGAAAGACAATGGTGGGGGTCCAGGTGGACCTGGCAGGTGGCCACCAATATCCACCTGGATCATTCAACCACAATAAATCAAGTCCCAATGGATTAGTGAAAGGTGGGTTGGAAGGAGCGTCAGAGTCATCTGCCAAAATCTCGCTAGAAACCAAATCCGTACGAGAAGGACTAGGTATAGAATCCATGAAAATGTGGTGGTTTAAGTCTTGAGCACTGATGGGTACTCTCTATATAGGGGTAATAAGTCCACCTCGTTCAGGAGGCAAACTTTGAATACGATGTGATTGTTGATAAACAAATTCAGTGAGGGTGGTAACTTGTGATTTGAGTACAATTATGATAGTACAAACACCCTAAGGCCAAAACTACCAACTCATACCAAACAACACACACTAGAAATGTGGAACAACTATACTAGCGACCTGCTTCCCAACCCTTTTATCTATGAACTCGGTGCAAGTTCCCTTATTAACCATGGGACACCCTTCGAGGGGACTAAGAGAGTATGACTAATATCTGTCCCAACTAAAAAGAAGATGAATTGAACCCTGCATCTATGTATAAGCCCTAAGAAGATAGGCCACTATGGTCACCACATACAATAACACGGCCTGGGGGGATAGTGACAGGACAAATCCACACGCAAGGGCAGGCAAATTAACCCCAAAAGGAGCCAAGACCGAAACCCCCTTGAGAGTTTCCTCCCAAGTGGTCCACAAGTGATAATGACACCGGTTTTATGCGTGGATATTCCGCTATATCGTGCCATTTGAAACTAAGCGAAAGGGGTTGTGTCAATTTTCCTAGCCCAAGTGTGACCTCGTGCTTGACCCTTTTGTGAGGAGGGCTTCCTAGACCACACTACTGCAAATGGATTTAACTCGATACTGCAAGATTCTAAGTTAATTTTGTAGTCTTGGAGCAGTTAACTCACACTCCTATCTCCAAGACCTTAGCCTAAGCTAGTGTTGGTGTACTACCAGTGAAAATAAAAGACAAATCTAGTTAATTTTATTATCACATTGATTTTAGTGGTTGTTGTTTACACAAGCGGGATGTGGCATGAAACTGAGATGGTGTGAATGACTCTTAGTTAGTCACCCTGTTGCAGCTATATGTAGTTTTTCAATTTTCAATTTGATGAATACTAACTACAAGAGGGAAAGAGCCTTCTAACACACCAATGCCTATTATGATGCACATCTTCACTAAATCTTCTTCATTGCAAATTATCCCTAATTTTATGAATTAATGACCCAAAACAAACTAGGAAGGCAAACCAAAACATTTCGAAAAGAAACCAAAGGAAAAGACTCCCAACCGAGAATGCAAAGCATTCCACAAAAGAGCCCTTGTAGCTTACCAAAAAGCAAAGAAAGACGCTATAGAATCCAAAAAGAGATTACTTGCATTCCTAAATATCAGGTCAGTCCAAGGTAAAGAACAGCGAGCACGGAACAACAATCATAAGGAATGTGAAAAAGGAGGGGAAGCATGTGCCAACAAAATGAAGACTTCTGAAGAGATTTTTAGTCATACAAGTGATTTTAGTTCAGGTTCCAAGAGAAAACATGCGTTTAGCAAAAGTTCTGGAATTTCTGTTCATGGAGATAAAAGACCTGGTGGAATTGAAAATGATCTACCATGTGAACAGAATGAAGCTGACGATGATATGCATGGTGGAGATCTTGAAGATGGTAATATTGATGATGGGAAATACCACTTACGTAATAGGAAATCCACAATGAGGTATTTAGGAACACAATCTTGGGACACAAGGAATTTGAATTCTTCCACAGCATTTAAATTTTAATCCATCACTTTCTGTATTTGAAGATTTGTTTCGAAGCTAAATTCCTGGCAGCCATCATTTAAGGATTTATTGAATGAAAAGATAAAACGTTCAATATCTTTTGCTTTAGAACAATTTACTATACTAGTTGTCATGTGCAGAGGAACCTGTCGTCTGCCTGGTGCACGTAGGAATAAGTTAGTTTGGACAAAGGCTGAAGAGGAGGCTTTGAAGGAAGGTATGGAATCAGTGGGGATGTGAGAGAGGTAGATTTGCAACATTGGGCAATTTGGATGGCAGGTGTTTATCTGATGTTGCTTGTGCAGCTATTGGAAAACACAACTATAATAGAATTGACTCGTACAGAGTTTCTTGAAGCACAGAAGGCTCTAAAGAAAATTGTTGACTGGTTTGGGTGCTTTCCAACCATTTTACAAGGGTGTGAGAATACCATTCAAACGCTTCTCGGACTTGCACACTCATTAGGTTGCTTCAATGAAGCTGCTTTTGAAATAGTGAGCCAATAAATATATTTATTTATCTAAAGAACGTTTACAGTTGCAAGAACTGTGAGAAAGTGTAAGAAGTCTCAGAAGATGTGCCTACAGCCAGTCTCCTTCCGGCACCTCTAAGCTTGATGTTAATACTAAGCTATTCTTATAATGCCTATTTATCTACTTTCTGGAGGAGAGGAGTTTCTGCCTCAGCTCTGCAATGTCGGTCTCGCCGAAGTGATCCTCTAGAATCCAGTCCCCCGTGGCCAGATCCCTCATCCAGAACGTTGTTCTCTTTGTATTCTCTCCGCCTCCGCCTACTTTACTCCCCTCTAGAAACTCCCACGCCACTACTTCTCGTGCTCTCATCGCTTCGGCTGCCACTGCCGTATATTGATGGGCATGAGAAATTTTGATGACAGTCAATAGAGAAGATAATCTGTGCGTAGATAGAAGCTGATACACCATGTTGAAAATAAGACCAAAGCAATGAATAAAAATGAGGAGACAAGACAGGCAATAGAGAAGAGGAGGGAGCGAGGATCGAAGCAACAAAGCTAACCGAGAGTAAAAGCATGCAAGCCATGTGTCAGGTGTATGCAGCCATATCTTACATTTTTATAGGTGATGTTGAGTCATCTTCTAGGGCTTTGGACTTAATAGGTCCTGTTTATAGGTATTTGGACTCATATGTGGGCTTTAGAGAGAAAACAAGTGCATTTTTTTATTATTATTTATGGTCAATGTCATTTAATAATTTAATAATTCAATTTATTTTGGTTTCTAATATAATTAAATTTGTTTGCAATATCTATATATATATTATTTTTATTTTATTTTATTTTATTTTTCTAGTAGGTAGGCTTCAAGGTCCAGATTTTGAACCTAGGCTCTGATACCATATGTGAGGATCCCTCCTAGGGTCCTCTAACTAAAAACTAAATTTATCTAATTTTAAACACAATAAGATGGGAAATAACTTATTTATATAAAAATATCTATTTGATGATAATATACCATTAAAATTTATTTACCACAAGTTAAATAATTAAGAATTTCATTGCAACCATTTACATAAGTAATCAATAAACGGAGGAATACCTATTCCAATAGCTTAGTTGAGATGCTCCTGAGCTATTGACTCTGTTGGGATGCTCCTCTTGACTACCTGACTGGATTTTCCTCCCAGCCAACTTGGAAGTAATTCCTAGCCCAATGAGCCTCCACAGGTTCCCTAGCCCTCTGAGCCCAAGTTCAAACAGACGTAGTGTGTCCAAGTTTAACAAATACTCTTCAGATCCAAGTTTGATCTCCCTCCTCTTTCTCCACATCCCTCCTCCAAAACAAAATCCTCCAAAGAAAAAACCAAAACCAAAACCAAGACCAAGGATCCCCCCCTCCTCTCATCATCCTTCCCCTTTTATGTCTCTTCCTCCCATCCACCTCAACCACCTATCATTAATGTCATGACTACCCCTCATCCTTTCATTTAGTATCCTTGACTTTTCTTACCATATCTTCTCCCAAGTAGATTTGAGAAGACATTTTGGGGATAAGATATGGATATTTAATTTGGAAATTAATTGGAGAATACCATATCTTCTCCCAAGTAGATTTTGAGAAGACATTTTGGGGATAAGATATGGATATTTAATTTGGAAATTAATTGGAGAAGACCATATCTTCTCCCAAGTAGATTTTGAGAAGACACCTTGGGATATGGATATTTAAATTGGAATAAATGGAAGGAGACCATATCCTATCCAAAATTAAATTTGAGAAGACAAGTTGGGAATTGAATAATAAAAATAATAAATTTTATCTCAGTAAATAAATATACAGTTTCCCAAATGTAGGTATGTCCCAATATTTCTTGATAATTATAAGTCAATATTTTCAGGCAATTTAAACACTAATAAAATTTGCATGATAAGATTAAGTAGGGCATTACAATTGGGCCGCCTCAAGAGGTTTTAAACTCAGTAGTGGGACTCAGGTGCCTCATGGAGGTTTTCACCTGAGTCTCCTTATTTTCCTTTTCTTTTTTCTTTTCTCAGTGACTTGATGAGGCAGGGTTTGGGACTTGCTCCACCACCATCACTGTTTTGTTGATACCATCTATGAACTCTTGCTTTGACAATGGCCTTTTGTAAACTTTCAATCTATGCCTATTAACAAGTAAAGGAATGGCCTCTACATCTATGGTTCTGATTTGCACTGAACCATTATCATGACATCTCTCTATAACATAAGGCCCTAACCATCTAGTCCTTAACTTTCCCTTAAAGTATTTATATCTGGAATCATATAACAAAGCCTAATCACCTTCTTGAAATTTCTTATCCTTGATGTTCTTATCATGCCAGATCTTCCTCTGAATTTGAGTTACCTCTGTGTGTAGGAGGGCCTACATTCTGAACTCATTTAAACCATTCAACTGGAGAAATCTCTCTTTTTGTGCACTGCTGAGATCTAGATCTAGTTGGGCTGCCATCCTTAATGTATTATACTAAAATTCAATGGACAGTAGGGCCTTCTTCCCATACACTAACTCATAGGGTGTGAATCTAGTGGTGGCCTTCCAAGTGGTATTATAGGCCCATGTGGCCTCAACTAGTCTATCTACCCAATCTTTTATGTTGTTGCTAACTACCTTGGTTAGAATGCCCTCCAGTGCTCTGTTGGTCACCTCCACTTTCCCATTAGCTTGTGGGTGATAGGGAGTGGAGTTCCTATGCTGAATCTTGTGCTACCTTAACAAGTATTCAATCATGTTAGACGTAAACTAGTTTCCTTGATCAGTGACCAGTTCTCTAGGGTACCCAAACTTGTAGAATACATTCTCCCTTAAGAACTCAGCCACCGTCTCCTCTGTTGCAACCTTGATTGCCTTGGTTTCAACCCACTTAGTCAGATACTCAGTGCACACAATGATATACTGATTTTTCTTCTAAGGAGGGCCAATAGGCCCAATGAAATCCATGCCCCACTTGTCAAATGGCTCGAAAGTCACTTGAGGCTACAGGGGAATTTCATCCCTTGGAGTAGGCTTTCCCATCCTTTGGCACTGATCACACTGACTGGTATATCTTTTCACATACTGATGAAGAGTGGGCCAATAATAACCAACTTGTAACACCTTTAATGACGTCCTCTTTGCTGCAAAGTGGCCTCCACAAGGCCCATAATGACAGGTCAGAAGGATGTAAAAGACTTCGTCCTCCCTGAAATATCTTTTCAGAATTTGATCCAGGCCTAGTTTGAAGAGGTTTCCCTCAATCCAAGTGAATGAGCTCTCTTTCTCATAATATTTCATTTCTTTTTAGAGGACAAATTCGGTGGGAATTGTGTAGATACAAAATAGTTTTCTATGTCATCAAGCCATGGAGAGAGAATTGAAATGGCGAATGAGTGTTCATCTAGTAACTGATCATCAACCATTCCTTCCTCACTTGTAGGCAATGTTAATCTGGACAAAAAATCTGTAACAACATTTTCCTTGCCAGGATTATCAACAATAGTTAGATCAAATTGTTGTAATAAAAGTAACCATCTAATAATCTGAGCATTCACATTAGGTTTATTCATTAAATATTTGATTGTAGCATGGTCAATATGTACAAATGTTTGATAACCTTAATGTAATGCCTAATGTTTTTGAATGAATGCACAACAACCAGGAGCTCCTTTTCGGTTACTGTGTAGTTCAGTTCGGCCTTTGAAAGATTCTTAATGATAAAGTAAATAGCATAAGGCAATTTTTCATCTATCTAGCCTGGAGTTGCTCATATGGCTTTATGTGAGGCATCAACATGTATATGAAAAGGAAGGGCCCAATTTGGGCCTCGGAGAATCGGTGTAGTGGTTAATTTTTCCTTCAAGGTGTCTAGGGCCTCTTGACAACTAATTGACCATACAATCTCAGAGTCTTTGGCCAACAACCCAAATAAAGGAGAAGCTAACTTGCTAAAGTCTTTTATAAAGCTTCGATAGTATCCAGTTAACCCTAGGAAAATTCTAACATCTCTCTGCTTTTGCGGAGGTGGGACCATTTTGATGATAGCTATTTTGTTTGGGTCCACCTGCAGTCCTTACTTGGATATTGAATGACCTAGCACAGTCCCTTCATTCATCAAGAACTCACATTTTTTGGGACTAAGAGACATGTTCATTTCAATGCATTTGTGCAGTACCTTACCTAAGTTGGAAAAAGCCTCCTGGAAATCACATCCATAAGGTGTAAAATGATCCATATAAATCTCCACTTCATCATGGACTAACTTGGAAAAGATACTTAGGACTACTCTCTAGAAAGTGGCAGGAGCATTGCATAAGCCAAAAGGAAAGACCCTATAGGTGCAAGTACCCCAGGGACAAGTGAAGGTGGTTTTATCCTAGTCTTCCAGGCTGATTTGGATTTGATTGTACCTATTGAATCCATCTAGGAAAGAGAAAAACGTTTTCCCTGCCAGGCCATGTAGCACTTGGTTGATGAAATCTAGAGGGAAATGGTCCTTCTGTAATAAACAAAAATCCTCCACTTACCATCTTTCTTTGGAACCAACACCAAAGGAGAGACCCACTCACTTTCGGAGATAGGGTAAATGAATCATGCATCTAGCAGCTTTTGCAGTTCTTCTTTGACTATATCTTTAAGAGATGGATTCATCCTCCTTTGGGGTTGCCAGGCTAGTTTGAAATCTTCTTTGATATGAATGTGGTGAGTACACACCAAGGGGTGCACTCCCTTCATTTCTTTGTAACTCCAAGCAAAGGCATCGAGCTGTTCCTTGAGCATGTTGCACAACTTTTCTTCTTGCTGGACAAAAAGAGATGGGTTGATCTTCAAAGTTCTCTTAGGGCCAAATTCTATGGTTTTGAAATGGATAGAGGTGGAATCGGCTAAGCATAGATCAATTTGATGGTTGTTTTGGGTTTCCTTTACTACTTCTTATAGGGAGAATGTACCGGGAATTGGACTTTGGGGTATGTGTTCAATCAAATCATCTTCATCTGGTTGTCCCCTCTCATGGTTGTTTCTAAGGTATAGAGTTGGGCAGAATAAACTTCATCTTCTTCCTCCTCTTCCAACCATAAAGGTAAGTCATGTTCTAGAGATGGTTGGGTAGGAGAATATAGAACTAACTGCTTGGACATATGCCCATTCTTAATAGTCATATTCCCAGCCCTGCAGCTAATGTAGGCATCGACAGTGGCTAACCAGGGCATCCCAGGGATGAGAAGGTAACCAGTAAGCTTAGCCTTAGGCTGGAGAACTAGGAAATCTGCAAGGTATTCCCAAGAGTCAATGGAGACCTTCATATCCTCCACAATCCCCTCAGGGGTCACTGTGGAGCGATCTGCAAGTTGCAGGACCGTTGTGGTCTTTCTCAATGAACCCTGGAGGTTTATCTCAAGCATGGTGTCCTTGGTCATCACATTAATGGAAACCCCAAGATCATCAAAGTGTGTGGGACAATGGTTCCATTGACGTGCACATCTACTATAGGGCTTCCAGGGTCCAAATAATTTGGACATATTACCTGCCGCAACATTAAGTCGGACAACTATCCAATGACATTAATGGTAGGGGCATCTCTTCTTTTCCACCCTGGATGCTTGAAGCACTTCTCCTTGATCAACTTCTTGTAAATAGGCCAATATTTTATAGCTTGGAGAAGTGGAATTTTGACACATAGATTTTTCAATTCTCCCAAAATTTCAGTCTCTTTTGGGGTAGGCTGGAGTGGTTGGGTTAATCTCTCAGGAAAGGGTGGTGGATTTACTTTAGGCATGTTTTCCTCTCTTTCTTCCTCAACCTCCCTAGGTGGAGGTAGAGTTTGGTTGTCCAGGAGTACCCTCCCAGATCTTAGGTTGATTTACTGAATCTCCACAACATAAGCAGGATAGGATGTCTCTCCACTCTAGACTTGCTGTGCTTGTCTATTGTTCAGGTTCGGATTTGGTTGGGCAGGAATTTGGGGTTGTTTAGGTGGAGTAGGGTGTAAACGTTGTGGTTGAGCAGGTGGTGAAGGAAATAAAGCTAGAGCATTGTTGTGTGGGGGCCTCCACCCCTAGGGTGGTGCATTCCACTGAGGTTGTGGCAGATCATATGGTTGAAATGACTAGCTGGTTGGTTGGGAATGATATTAAGGTGCAAAGGACCAAGGAGGAGGTGTAGACTAGGAGGGATGAGCAGGCCCCCCCCAATAAGGTATGGATGTGGTCTGGTTGGGGTTGTAATATGCATGGGATGACCCTTGCATGCCTTGCTAGTATGGCCTAGGCCCATGAGGTCTCCTTTGGTTTATGTAGCAGAGTTGTTCAGTTACCCCTTCAGCTCCTTGATATACAACTTTTAGTCTAGGGAGAGAAGGGCACTTGTCTGTGGAGTGGTTTTCTTCACAGACTGAGCATATTTCAATAGAATTCAATGGACATTCATTCCTAGGGTGCCTCTTGGTGCATCTAGGGCAGAAAATGGCGAAGGCTCTCTCTGCTTCCTCCTATTTTCTCTTAATGTGCATAATGTCCATATGTAGGGCAAGGGTTTGCAACATCTCACTCTTGAAATCCTCCAACATGTTTCCAATTTCACCTTTGATGGATGTATTGGAAGAGGATGGACTGACCATAGGTTGACTACCCCTACCCTTTTTCTTAGCTGCCCTATAATGGTTTTTAAAGGTAGTCTTGATATCCTCATAGGGTAAATGGTAGATGTCCCCTCTTGCTAAAATGTTTAAGGTATCGAGAAGATCTTCCCTTAATCCTCTAAGTAGGACTAGCTTCAATGACTCAGGGTCAAGTGTGCACCTGGCCATTTGGAGCTAAGCTGGAATCTTTCCTCATAATCCTCTAGGGATTCATCATGGCTTAAGTTCATCCTAAAAATTTCCTCTTTAGTATCTTTAGACCTACAATAGTCTCGATATTTGTTTTTGAAGGCTTTTTCCATATGAGCTCAAGTTGTGATTCTATCCCAAGGTAAACCCATGAACCAGTGCAAAGCTGCATCCTTAAGAGTGGATGGAAATGGTTTCAACTTCTGCTCATCATTGGTGTAGTCATAGGTTCGACATATGACAACAAATTCAAATAAGAAAGTGTACGGATCTTTTGAGGTCAGACCATGGAAATGAGTAAGGGTAGAGGGGCTTATATTCTTCATCTTAGTATCCCCAGTGCTTTCCTGATGTGGAAGGCACCCTCAACTCTCTTTCTATTTCCTCTATCATTTATGTTTTCAACCATTGGATCAGTAGGAATGGGTTCTTCTTCTTATTCTTCCCCTGTAGGTTCTTCAAATACTTCAGGTTGCTCACCTAAGGGTTCCTCCAATTCACAACCATAGAAGAAGAGGGAAGGTTGGTTGTTTGAAGCAGTGGGGGTATTTGGAAAAAAATTCCCTAAGTTATCCCTATTCCTACGAGGCATGAAAAAAATAGTTTTGTTTTGTTTTGAGTTTTTTTTTTTTTTAACTTTTAAAGTGATTGCAGAATTGAAATTGCATACTGAATCAAAATTAACTGACTGAATGAAAACTAACTAATTGCATGAACTCTTACTTGGAGAATGAAAAGGAAAGAAAAGAATTTTGAATGGAAAAGAAAGCAACTAAATTACTCTTGCAGAAATGAAACTATTAGCAGAATATCATAAACAAGAAATGGAAAAAAGAAAGTAGTATTCACATATTACTCAGACACCTCCCAGGAAACGGTGCCAAAGTGATGAGCACCAGTATTGCAGCAAGAATGCTACAACTCCTGCAGCTACCAACTTTACTTTATCAACCCAGGGTTCGTACAAACTTGGAGGTGACAGTTCTATATACACAAGTAAAAGTGATGGTTCTGCCTTTTGTCACTATTCAATTGGCGACAGACCACTAGGTTTTTTCAAGCCAGAATTCTATGGATTCAGAAGAAGCTTGATTACTAATGAGGGAAAGAGAAATATACTCTAGGAGAATGCTTGTATACTGTAGTAAGGAAAAAGACTGAAATCCAATGCCAAAACACACCATTTCCTACCTAACTGCTAAGATACAATGTTTCAGAAAGAATGCTAGATTAACATGTATGAAATTCAACTATCTTAAGCATGTAAATTCAAAGCATCTACAGTCTACTACTGTGCATGTAAATGGCTACAACAAATCTATTTTTTTCTTTTTGTTCTTTTTCCCTTTATATGGAGAATTGTGATGAGCCTCATAAATGGTAATTATATGGGCTCATTTTACCTCATAACCTAGTCAAATCAACCATTCTCTTAGCTTATTGTATGATTTTCTGATTATATTTATGCTTATAGGGTGAGTTGAGTTAGTTATTATGCCATGTGGTCTAACATGTATTTAATGCATATTATTCATGGATTTCGAGGTCAAAGTCAAGGATCTAGTGTTCAAACTGTAGCAATAACTCGAAGTAGACAGAGGAGGGAATCCCCCTCATTTATTGCTCCTCACTTCGAATTCCCCTTCATTCAGCTCGGAGTACAAGCCGCCGAATCATGCACTAGAAGGCAGCCAACCAAGTGGAAGATGATTGATAGTTATCTCGAGTTTTGGGAGCTAGGCATCCATGATTTTAAGGAAGCTGTTGGTAGCTTCAGATGTATAAGTAGAGAGGCCTAGGGCTTCACTAGGGTCAACCTTTTTTCTTGTGTAAACTCTGCTCAAATTTCAAGCTTACTATTTTATGACAGTTTTATGTAATCTTGCTATTTTTTGATAATGAAGATGGAATCCTTTTTGAGCTAACACTGAGTTACCTCAGAGGGCTAAAGATCTTGGGTTAGGGCCCAATCCAAGCATCCAAGCTTCTCTTTACTTGTATTTGTATGCTTTACTTCAGTTTTTAGATTAGTTTGCTGTTAGATGTATTTCTCTTATGGTTAAGAATAGGTTGCTTTTGATGATTTAGTAGCTTGCTTCCATTTGTGCTTTTTGTAGCAGGTTAAGCAGTGATTAGAGAAGATTCAAAAGGCTAGCAACAGTGCCTTGGCCTCTCTTCCTCCCTCTGGGACCATGATTTGAGGCAAAGACTCTCTTGCTGCCCCAAAAACACAGATTTTCCTCATTCCTAGGACTTCTAGTGTTTGTAGCTCTCTAGTAGGTTGATAATCTAGTTTTGCTTTGCTTTAGATCTTCTTTATCATGTTCACTTCCTAATTTGTAATAGTCCTTTTGCATGCTTTCCTTTCTTACAACATTTCCCAGCATTTCCTTCTATACATCATAGTTTAGGCCATTTTAATGCAAAACTCTGTTTTTCTTAGGATGCACTCATTTCATTGGTTGCTTGATTTTCTTGGTTGAATGTCAGTTTCTATGCAGTAGATTGTTGGAAATAATACTGAGAGGGGGGGGGGGGGGTGAATCAGTATTATCAAATCAATAAAACTTTTTCATTTTCATACTTAGATACATATATGCTACTTCAATTAAGGGAACCCGCCTGTATACACAACTCTGTCTAATGCAACTAGCGTATATCCATAATACTTATGATTCAGTTAATCCATTAAAGGTTGATCTTTAGTTAGTGCATCAAAAATTCATTAACCATATGTATAGTAAGCAGGTGCAGTAAAATAGAATAGATCATCACACACAAGAAGCACACATGAACACCATGATATAAGGTGGAAACCCAATGTGGGTGAAAACCACCTGCTGCAAGTCGTCTCTATCTTCTTTTAATAAGAAACTTCATTTTACAATAGTTCTGTACTGGTGCAGTCTTATACCAGTACGTAGGCTTCTACCTGCAGAGGGCTACAACCCTCTCTCGTTTTCCAAACTCTCCTGGGTGGGAGCTACAACCCCCTTAGCTCTTGTACTAGCTGATCCATTTACTAGCACGTAGGTGCCTGCCTACTAAAAGCTCCAATCTTCACTTGTTCTCTAGCGACTACTGGAAGGGAGCTACTACCCCCTTTGCTCTTGTAGTAGCTGATGTACTAGTACGTAGGCGCCGACCTACAATCTCCGTTCACCCTCCAGGGACCACATTTCATACATTTTCAGACTGGATACTCCTGAAGCACAACACTATAATCTGAAGGCCACGTTTCATCAAATTTTCATACTGGACCCATAAATATCATTGAAGCACAAAACAGTCACTACTAGCATCATCAATTTCTGAATCACTTAAACACTGAAACCCTGTCAACAACACAATCACTAGAACATAGAGCAGAACATTGAACCCTGCAACAATATTCAGAACCAACTGTGTCATCAAAATCATGCATCAGAGTGCATACGCTACTTGGAAGTGCTGAACCAGCGTGTATACGCAACCTCACCAAGGTGAACCAACGTATATGTCATCAATTGCTTACTTATAACTTGATGCACTTCCTGTCTTCAGACATATCCAGATTATTACATATACAAGGATAATATGTGTGCTATCACCCAGATCTAGTCCATCAGATCACATAAATATGAGTCATTATGATCCTGATCCAATATTAGTTCTCATCCATCAATACTGAAGCTAAACACAATCCTCCAAACAGGATATGCAGAATACTGACACCATTAAATTGTCATCAGAACTCATCAACAACCAGAACCTCCTGTAACTTCAAACATCATAGCTCAAATGGTATACGCTACTACAATGAACCAAACCCGTGTACATACGCTCTTACACCAAAGCCAACCCGTGTACAGATCTATAAATATTCAATCATGACTTGCAACGATTGCAAACTTAAGTTATACCCAGTTCAGATCATTACATGAGTCAGTATACAGATCTAGAATAAACATAATCAATCATATAGAGATAGCTCATTTCAAACCATTTGATCCCGATCTATCCTTAGATCTTGTTCTCCATCAACCGGTGTGTTCCCTCCTTAGCTCAGATCAAGCAATGCATCATCAACCCATAACCTGCATACTGGATCTCATCATTCATCAGATATTCAAGAATTTTTCGATTGCACTTGCCTAATGATCTTCTTCTCCTTTTATAGTCTTAGGCCTTGCTTAATACCATGGTCCAAAACCATGACAAACCAATACCATGGACCCAATACTTGGGATCAACACGTCTGACAAGATACTATGGTCCAAAACCATAGGTTCAAATACGAAGGACTAACTACCACGGACCAAAAGTAAGTTCTCCAACATATACGCGCTTTTCCTTGCATGAAAGTGTGTGTATATGCATACACGCCTTTGTAATGTCTAACTCGCGTATATACGCGGCTTCGTCACGATTAACCTGCGTATATATATTTTCTCTTCATTCTTGTAGTCTGATCATCAAATCCTTGCTGCTGACTTGCTATACTATGATCTGTCATCTATGTGATTTTCCATCAAGGACAACACTTGTCTCATAATGCCAACAATCTCCCCCTTTGGAATTGATGGCAAAGCTAACTTATCACACTTAGAACTATCATCTGATTCCTTTGAGCTGTCCTGCATCCCATGCATTCAGTCACATCTGATATCTCTTCTGAAGATTCATCTAGTTATAAATAAGTGAGATGTTCTTCTATGAGTGGGTTGCCATCAAGTACAACACATGCATCAAGGACAACACTTGTCTCATAATGCCAACAATCTCCCCCTTTGGACTTGATGGCAAAGATAACTTATCACACTTAGAACTATCATCTGATTCCTTTGAGTTGTCCTGCATCCCATGCATTCAGTCACATCTGATATCTCTTCTGAAGATTCATCTAGTTATAAATAAGTGAGATGTTCTTCTATGAGTGGGTTTCCATCAAGTACAACACATGCATCATAATGCCAACAATCTCCCCCTTTGGACTTGATGGCAACAACACCAAATCACTCTCCCCCTTTGACATCAAGGGAAAAGGGCGGACCAAGATATTCTCTTTCCTTGATGAACGTTCTGCTGTCCATACTCCCCCTGAGTACCTGCTGAAATCTTTGAATCAGCTCCCCCTTTGTATATGCCAAGGAGTACTAATCTATCCATGCTCCCTTTGAGTACATGCTGAAGTCTCTGCTCTGCTGAAATGTGATGTTCATGCTCCCCCTGACTGTAAGCAAGGTCTGCAAAAAGATGTTCTACAGGAAAGAACATGACTCTATCATAAATGACCTTCCTATCACCAAAAGACTCAATATATACATCCATCACCCAACCAAGTGGGGATCATCGACCCAACCAAGTGGGGATACGTCAAAAGTTTACACATGATAATACAAGAGTATAACATCATTCATCCCAGGCATAGTGGGGAAACCAACATAGGCCGTTACATGACTGAAATATTTCATCATCCTTCTTATGAATAGAGGGGTTACAAGTTACATCATGTGACCACAAGAGATTTCATCAAATGACTACAATAGATAGAGACACACTATTACATCATGAGTCTTGATATGACCTTTACATGAGACCAAACATCTAAATAAGACCATGCTAGTCATTAGCAACTATCATACATAATGTATGATCTGCTCCAGAGGCATCTTTCAACAACATCTAGACCAGCAATCATGTTCTCCCTCTGTACCTGTTCCATCTGTGCCAGATGGTTTCTGTCAGACTCTTCTCATTTTGAATTTGGCCCACTGATTTCCTTCAAATTATCATATACGCGACTGTATCCACAGAAATAGGCGTATATACGCGGATACTCCTTATGAAACTCGCGTACAGCCATTTCCAGATCAGCAACCTGTAAATGTCCTATGACAGGGTATGTCTGCATATAGATATCAACTCATCATCATAAAATCATTCACATTCTATCATGTGTGTAAAACACCATAGCCAAACAAGATCATCCATGTATCATCACTTGGGACTATCTGCATCAATTAACATATGTAAGTATCAACCTATCAACATATCGGTAAGAACTCATCATCATCATGTCTCCAACAATGCAAATTTGAGTAATCATTCATGTATCCAACGCTATGTATCTTGAGCTCAAGATATTTTGTCAAGGCTTCTTTATATCATCAACTTCAACAATCCTCATCCACATGAGCACCAAGAATTATGGGAAACCTACATCATAACTGTATTATATGATCTTTAAGCATATGAGGACAACAACATATGAGTCACTCATCATCAAGTGAGGAAGATGTGTATTCAAGCTTTGTACTTCTTATCCTTATGAAGATCACCATGTAAGCACCATATATGCATCATCTAAGAATCAATCCACAAATATGATCTGAACATCAACTATGTAGCCCCAAGAATCATATGAGATTTTAACATGGACAACTCATAGCAAGATATATCATTTAGCCATATAAGCATCATCACCAAGGACTATTAACCATAATGCCAGCAATGCATTATTAAAGGCATATGCTCCCCCTACCCCTGTGCCATCTATTAGATCTGATCATGCATATATCAGCAATAAGCATCAAGACATCATCATCATCAAGTTAGGATCAAAACACTTCTAAACATCTTACAAGTATCAAAACATTTCCACACATCCTCAGCAGACTGTAACTATTAACCAATAGAGCAAATAATGGACTGAATCATATCTGACCCTTTTTCTGAGCCTGTCCCTACTGCTTTTCCTCAGACTGACATATACGCGACTTTGCAGTGTCTAACTCGTGTATATACGTGACTTCCCTTTAAGAAACTTGCATATGAGATTCAGGACACTGAAGTTTTACACTTTCAGCTCCCCCTAAGTCTGTTATGTCTGTGCTGTGCTGTGTCTGATTATATTGTGTTGTGCCACATCTTTCTGACTGTACTTCGTTCTTCTTCCATATCTTCAAGTGTGATGATGTTTTCTTCTTTTGGTATGGTGCTCGTACTTTGTTTTCATTCATTTGTTGTATGTCCAAGCTTGTTGCATGCATAACATCTTACATGTTTCATATTCCTTCTGTAGCAATCAGTAACTTTGTGACCAAACATATTGCAAGCAAAGCAATATCCATTAAAGTACCTGGAATGTGATGATGTTTCTGTGTGATGATCTTGAACCATTCTTCTTCTGCATCTAGCTACAACATGTCCAAGATTATGACATTCATAACATTCAATAATATTCATCTGAGTAAATGGCCGACTATTACTTCTATAGTTAGGAGTAAAAGATTTTCTTTGAAGAATCTCTTTCCTTGATTGTTGATGGGGTTGACCTCTCATCTCTCTCATCTCCTTGTTGATCATTTTAGATTTCTCTTTAGAATTCCTTGCCTCACCTTGTGAACTAGATTCACCTTCAACAGATTCATGAAAACCAAGACCAGTCTTGATATCCGGAGACCTTTGACTACTAAGAATATCATCCAAGGCTTTAGTACTATCTTGAAATCGCAACAGTTTATCCTTTTCTTCTAATTTACCTTTTAAGATATTTACCTCAATCTGAAGTTGTTCTTACTTTTCCAGACAGCTTCTTCAAAATTTCTTCAGACTTTCTTCCTTCTTCCATTTGTTGCCTTAGTTTGAGAATCTCCTTTTCTTGTTCTTCATTCAGATCCTACTGCATTTGACGAATTCTGAAGGCACATTCCAGCTAAGATTTTAAGTTGATAACTTCATTTTCCTATTTTTCAATAGCTTGGAGTAGATCTGTATTCTGCTTCTTTGATTATTCAAAATCTTCTTTTAGTGAGAGGATCGTAGCTTCAAGCCTTTCATAATAACTGGATCTATCTCTGAGTTTCTTGATTGTTGTTCTCTTTTCATTGACTTCATTTCTTAGTGATGTTACTTCGTCCTGCAACTTTTGATATTTGTCTTTGAATAACTTCCTTACCTTGCTTCCTTCCTCTTGTTGAGCCTTTAGTCTGGTAGCTACTTCTTTGAAGGCACCATCCTTTATGTTCAATAGATCTTATTGATCTCTAATTTTGTCCATCAGCCTTTTAAATTCAGCCTCTATTTGATATCCTTCTTGCTCACCCATAAGAGAACATTCAGTTGTTTCGTTATCACTTACATCACCTTCAAATGGAAAGATAGCTGGAACATCAAAGGATAAAAAATTCATACCTGATAGTTCATCTTCATTCTGAAATGATTCTGGATCTGATTCTGAATCTGAAGTGCTTCTTCCACATATTCCCCAATCACTAGACCCACTGTCATAGTTCTTCTGAGATGCCTTCTTCTTCTTAGGTGCTTTCTTCTTAAGCTTCATTCCCAATAGTTCCACAGATCTCCTTCAAGAGATCAAGCTTCTACCAAAGGACCTGCTCTGATACCAATTGTTGGAAATAATACTGAGAGGGGGGGGGGGTGAATCAGTATTATCAAATCAATAAAACTTTTTCATTTCCATACTTAGATACATATACGCTACTTCAATTAAGGGAACTCGCGTGTATACACAACTGTGTCTAATGCAACTAGCGTATATCCAGAATACTTATGATTCAGTTAATCCATTAAAGGTTGATCTTTAGTTAGTGCATCAGAACTTCATTAACCATATGTATAGTAAGCAGGTGCAGTAAAACAGAATAGATCATCACACACAAGAAGCACACATGAACACCATGATATAAGGTGGAAACCCAATGTGGGTGAAAACCACCTGCTGCAAGTCATCTCTATCTTCTTTTAATAAGAAACTTCATTTTACAATAGTTTTGTACTGGTGCAGTCTTATACCAGTACACAGGCTTCCACCTGCAGAGGGCTACAACCCTCTCTCATTTTCCAGACTCTCCTGGATTGGAGCTACAACCCCCTTAGCTCTTTTACTAGCTGATCCATTTACTAGTATGTAGGTGCCTGCCTACTGAAAGCTCCAATCTTCACTTGTTCTCTAGCTGCTATTCGAAGGGAGCTACTACCCCCTTTGCTCTTGTACTAGCTGATGTACTAGTATGTAGGCGCCGGCCTACAATCTCCGTTCACCCTCGAGGGACCACATTTCATACATTTTCAGACTAGATACTCTTGAAGCACAACACTATAATCTGAAGGCCACGTTTCATCAAATTTTCATACTGGACCCATAAATATCATTGAAGCACAAAACAATCACTACTAGCATCATCAATTTCTGATTCACTTAAACACTGAAACCCTATCAACAACATAGTCACCAGAACACAGAGCAGAACACTGAACCCTGCAACAATATTCAGAACTAACTGTATCATCAAAATCATGCATCAGAGTGCATACGCTACTTGGAAATGTTGAACCAGCGTGTATACGCAACTTCACCAAGGTGAACCAGCGTATATGTCATCAATTGCTTACTTATAACTTGACGCACTTCCTGTCTTCAGACATATCCAGATTATTACATATACAAGGATAATATGTGTGTTATTACCCAGATCTAGTCCATCAGATCACATAAATATGAGTCATTATGATCCTGATCCAATATTAGTTCTCATCCATCAATACTAAAGCTAAACACAATCAACCAAACAGGATATGCAGAATAATGACACCATTAAACTGTCATCAGAACTCATCAACAACCAGAACCTCTTGTAACTTCAAACATCATAGCTCAAATGGTATAAGCTACTACAATGAACCAAACCCACGTACATACGCTCTTACACCAAAGCCAACTCGCGTACAGATCTATAAATATTCAATCATGACTTGCAGTGATTGCAAACTTAAGTTATACCCAGTTCAGATCATTACATGCGTCAGTATACAGATCTAGAATAAACATAATCAATCATATAGAGATAGTTCATTTCAAACCATTTGATCCTGATCTATCCTTAGATCTTGTTCTCCATCAACCGGTGCGATCCCTCCTTAGATCAGATCAAGCAATGCATCATCAACCCATAATCTGCATACTGGATCTCATCATTCATCAGATATTCAAGACTTTTTCTATTGCACTTGCCTAATGATCTTCTTCTCCTTTTATAGTCTTAGGCCTTGCTTAATACCATGGTCCAAAACCATAACAAACCAATACCATGGACCCAATACTTGGGATCAACACGTTTGACGAGATACTATGGTCCAAAACCATAGGTTCAAATACCAAGGACTAACTACCACGGACCAAAAGTAAGTTCTCCAACATATACGCGCTTTTCCTTGCATGAAAGTGCGTGTATACACATACGCGCCTTTGTAACGTCTAACCCACGTATATACGTGGCTTGGTCACGATTAACCTGCATATATATATTTTCTCTTCATTCTTGTAGTCTGATCATCAAATCCTTGTTGCTGACTTGCTGTACTATGATCTGTCATCTGTGTGATTTGCCATCAAGGACAACACTTGTCTCATAATGCCAACAATCTCCCCCTTTGGACTTGATGGCAAAGCTAACTTATCACACTTAGAACTATCATCTGATTCCTTTGAGCTGTCTTGCATCCCATGCATTCAGTCACATCTGATATCTCTTCTGAAGATTCATCTAGTTATAAATAAGTGAGATGTTCTTCTATGAGTGGGTTGCCATCAAGTACAACACATGCATCAAGGACAACACTTGTCTCATAATGCCAACAATATCCCCCTTTGGACTTGATGGCAAAGCTAACTTATCACACTTAGAACTATCATCTGATTCCTTTGAGCTATCCTGCATCCCATGCATTCAGTCACATCTGATATCTCTTCTGAAGATTCATCTAGTTATAAATAAGTGAGATGTTCTTCTATGAGTGGGTTGCCATCAAGTACAACACATGCATCAAGGACAACACTTGTCTCATAATTCTAACAATCTCCCCCTTTGGACTTGATGGCAAAGCTAACTTATCACACTTAGAACTATCATCTGATTCCTTTGAGCTGTCCTGCATCCCATGCATTCAGTCACATCTGATATCTCTTCTGAAGATTCATCTAGTTATAAATAAGTGAGATGTTCTTCTATGAGTGGGTTGCCATCAAGTACAACACATGCATCATAATGCCAACACAGATCTCTTCCGGCAGTAGGGTAGCTTACCAAAAATCATACCCTCCATCTGATCCATGCCCTATAAGTCTCCCAAACCTCATCTCAATTCTGCCCTAGTTTCCTTCATTTTTCATAGAACTTCTTCCTCTCTCCTTGAGCAAACCCAATCATCTTTCTCTCTCCTGGTGATTCATGGTAGACCTTAGATGCCATAACACCTCATTCCAACCTTCATCCACCTTTTCTGCCCACTCGCACACCCTCAAAACAACGAAAATTTCTCTCAACCTCCTCCTGTAGGCCTCCTGTACTTTCCTTCTTCTCCTCCTGTAGTTTTCCTGTGTCCTCTTGTGGTTTTTCCTGTAGGTTTTCTTTTGAAGGCTGAGTGTGTGAAAAGCCTCTAGAAGGCCACCTAAGAACTCCTAGGACCCATCCACACCATCCTACATCCTCCCAAGCTCCAAAACGACCCTCTAACGCCACCTGTTCGCTGCCACACTCGCACACAATAAATTAGATGCATGTTAAATTCACATTAAAACACATAAAAATCCAAAAATATGTTTTTTGCTTATTTACTTCCAGGAATAGCATGGTTAGATGTTGTTTACTTCCTTGAGTAGGTAATGAGAATTAGCTTGTTAATTAGGGCTTAGTAGGATTTTCTTTACATTCTAGTCTTTCTCCTTTTTGCAGTAGAATAACATCTGTAGAGTAATCTTTCTTTCCTTTCATCACACATAGAGCTTCTTCGGAAACCTATAGAAGTTGGCTTGAGCTCCTAGTGATCTCCCATCGGCTGACCAAGTGATAACCTGTAGTGAGAACTAGTACTTGTGCATATAGCACTGATGCTTCCAAGTTTGTTACGAACTACCGGGTTGACAAAAGTAAAGTTGGTAGCCCAGGAGTCGCAACATTCTTGCTGCAGTACAGGCGCTCACCAAAGTGTGAAATCTAATCTCTTTTGTTGATGTGGTAGGTGGCTTAGGGATGCTGGTGGATGGCTGGAAGATTTGGGAGACCCTTAGGTGACCTTGTGTGGCTTCCTAGAGGATTTCCCTCAATTCGGCCTTAAAATAGGCCACTACAAGAAAACCTACAAGATGTCCTAAAAACCTACAGGATTCCCTGTATTTCTACAGGATACAACCGAGAGAAAAATGATGGGTGTTGAAGGTGATGAAAGGATTAGGGAAGGTGGTTGGTGAATGGAATAGAGTGAGAAAATGCCTAGGATCACTTAGAACTCAAAACCAAGGTTAGGAGATGGTTGGATTTGCTCAACATGCTTGGAGAATTTTCCTTGAAAAATGATGAAATTGGTGAGGGTCTTAGTGAAAGTGAGGAATGATCATGGATGGATGAAGTTGGAAGGAGGTTGTGATATCTCTCTCTACTTATGAAACACTTGCACTGCATCAAACAATGATATTTGCCCAAAAATCATGTAAACAAGAAGAATTTCAATAAGCTAGAAAAATAGAGTTTAATGAGCTAGTTGTCTACTTCATGCATAAGGAAAATTTGCAGAATAAGATGAAATCATTGATGAGATCTACTGCAAGACTGAAGATGGAAAAATGATAATTAAATCCTACACTTGCAAACTGATCAAATGCTGGTTCAAGTACAGTAAACTCCAAATTCTATGAAAAAGTAGAATTCTATCTTTTTGGGGCTACGTGGGGGTCCTTTCCTCAATCATGATCCCTGAAGGAATAGGTGAGGCCAAGACACCTACTGAAAACTTTTTGATGCTCCTTTATCCCTTCTAACCTGCTTCTAAAGTAAAGCACAAATGGAAGCAAACTAATAAACAAACTAATCATATCTACACTGCTTGCAATGAAATACTTCCAAGGACAATTTAACCATGAATCTATGAAATTAATCTAAGCATACAGATACAAGAAGAGGAGACTTTGCTGCTAGGTGTTAACACCCAGGTTGTTCCCTTTGACTCCCAAGGGAATACGGCCGGGGTAACCACTAACCAAACTTTGGATTATAGGTCCTAGCCTACCTATAATTAGAGAGGGCTCTCTCTTTGAGTTTTAACTCTGTTTGTGAAGATTTTAGGTTAGTTGTGAATTCAGCTTTTGTTTTTAAGGTTTTGGTTGTGGACTGTTGTTTTGAGAAGGGCATGAAATGTTTGAGAGATTTTTTAGTCCATTGGGCATATGGAGTTAGAAATTGAGTAGGTCCTGATGTCTGTGATGAAGAAAGATTTACTACAGAGCTAGACAGCTATTCATGATACAATTTTTGGTTTATAAATGAAACAGAGTGAAATGGAAACTTATACACAATCTGACTGCAAGTTGAAAAGAGCAGATTCTATTCAGTAGCATCTAAGAATTACTGCACAGAAACTGTTAAAGATTTATAGTAATTTGGAGCATTTAAGAATTCCAATTTAACAGATAAACCTGAGGAAAACATTTATAACAAGGAAAGATTGAATTCAGGGTGTCTCCATGGACAAATCCTGAGTTATTCTTCTACTTTCTTGTTAAGATTAGATCACATACATGAGAAACGAAATAAACAAAAAATTTAACACAGACAGAGATAGAGAAACTTATTGTATCAAACTATAGCACTAGAATTCCATAGCATTCAATGGTTCCAACACAGCATACATCAGAAAAGACAATCTCTGAGATCCCAAAGCTTCTTTGTATTATTTTTTCTCAAAATCCAATCGAGTTCTCTTTCTAAACAAGTAACAAAAACCCCTGCAAGCTTATGCGAGGGGGAATATATACAATCGGTTCTACAAAATATCTGAACCTGCTGAGTCATCTGGTAATTAAATACGCTCACCAACTTTACAAAATAGCAGATAAAGAAGTTATTACTGCTGTAAATACAAAATGAATTCTTTTTAATTCTGTCAGAAATCCTTTTGACCTTTGGAGGCCACTGAGTCGGTTTGAGCGTTCTGCATAAATGCTGAATGATGTGTCTTTATGCTTTGTCATGCTGTAGCTTTCTCGACCCTGTTATTTGCAGCTGTCAGTGTTGCTTTAGTGGCCGAATCTTTCTGCTGAGTTGGCTCAGTCTACTTCTTCTCTAATCATACTGTGTGCATCACTTTTTCTGAAGGTGATGACTTATGTCTTTTGATGAAAAAACCTCCCTGTTTACAGCAACATCTGTATCATTTTGGTCCACCACTCCTGTGTAGGCAATTGATGCCTCAAAATTGCATCTAAGGTTTCATCTGCCTCTGTGTATTTGTAGAAGTTTGGAGGCACTTCAAATAAATGTCTAATCTCATTCATAATGAAAAATAAGTTCTCTACTCTGTCGTAGAGACTTTGCCCAGTTGCTGGCCCTGTTACCTCTGAGGTACTTGATCCTTAAGTGATCTGATTGGTGGCAAATGTGTTCACCCTTTTTGCATAGTTCTCATGTGATAGTAGTCTCCCTGCACTGTTCAGCAAGCCAGGAAGACCTCTGTTTTGTAGTGCTGCAAACTTGTCCATGAACCTGTTGACTTCTGTTTGCATGTCCTGGCTTCTTTTGTCTAATGTTTGTACCAGGCTTTTCAATGTGAGGACCCTCTTTATCAGCTGGATGGTTTCAGTTCTATTGGAGATTCCCATTGTTGCCAGCTGAGGACCTGTGCGGTTATTGAGCACATTGATCATTCTGTTGGCTATCTCAGGCATATTGCCTAGAGATGCCCTTGATCTTTGCACTTCCTTGTGTGCTTTGGCTATGAGCTCTGTTTGCTCATGAATAGTCTCAATGTACTGCCACTGGTCTGTAATTGATTGGCCAATGTTGGCCCATAAGACTGTCTTGAGCTGAACCACCACTTTGTCAAGGGTGAGCTCTTTCTCCAGCTCCCTTATCTTCTCTTTGAGAGCCTTGACTTCTCTTCCCTTTTCAGCTATGCTTTGCTTTGACTTGTCATATTTTTCATTGAGCTTAGCCAAATTCTCCCTGGCTTCATTTAGCTCTGCCATTTGGGCTTCTAAGGCCTGAATTTCATTCTTTAGCTTCTGCATGTCAAGGCTTGGAGCCTGCTCTGTTGTTGGTGCTGGTGCTGATGTAGATGGCGCTGTCTGAGCTGTCTGTTCTGTTGGAGGAGCAGTAGTTTGAGGAGGTTCCTCAAGGTTGATTATTTGTGGAGGGGGCTGAGATGTTTGGCCTCCTTCCTTCTGTTGCAGGGCTGCCTGCAGTGCAGCCTCTGATTCTCCCAGTTTCTCTTGTGTCTGGATCAGCTGTTTGTATAATGATACCAGCATAGCTGCTGCATCTTGGTCATGCCTTAGCTGGGCCACTTCTCCTGTTTGAGGATGAAAAGTTGCTGGGATCTTAACCATTTTTCTTAACGCTGCCATATCTGCATCTCTTAATTTCAACAACGCTTGTATAGCTTTGGTGTCCTTGGGATCATGCCCAAGCTCTATAATGATATCCTCCAATGCTTTGATTCTGTTGTCCTTTGCCTGGGAGGATGCTTTCTCCAACTCAAGTTGGGCAGCTGTGTTATTTAGGCTATTTTCCAGCCTATAATTCACCAATGTTTTGTCTGCTACGGTATCATATACCATCTCACCCGTTTGCTTGTGCAATTCTATTTGATCCATAGGGTGGATGTCCTTTGCGAGGACCTCAAGGTTGGTCCTTATGTAATCAACTGCAGACTGTGGCTGCAACATGGTTGGCATGAAATGACTCATTACCATTTTGCCCTCATGTACATCATATGCAGACATTAATCTCTGCTGGTTTGTAGGGGCCATCTTCAATAAGTGGTTGTACAACTGTATCCTTATTGGCTCATTCCTCTTTTTAATATCAATAAACTGTTGTTTGATGCCTATTTCAGCTCCCCTTTGCTGGCTTGAGGAGCTGACTTCTCCTCCAATTGTTCTTTCCTGTTCCTGCTGAAAGGAACTTGCAGATGCCTCCATACTTGGTGGGCCCATGCCCAAAGATTGCCCAATAGGCATTTCTTCCTCAGAGAGGGGATTCATTCTGTGTCTTTTCTCCCCGTGAGTTGTGGAGTTGGTGAGGGGAGCCTCCTGCTCTCTATCCCTCTTTTTTCCCTTTTCTTCTTTTTGTGGAGTTTGTAGCACTGAGGCCTCCACTGTCTTTTCTTGCCTAGGAGGCACATTCTCTTGAGCTTGTTGCTCAGAGGATATTGGGGGTTCAGCTGTTTATTCTTGCTGCTGTATTGGCTGCCGCTCTTTTTGCTGCTGTACTTCTTCATGAGGTGGCTGTTCTGGCTCCATCTCTTTCTCTTTGCCTTTGCTGGAAGCCTGATCAGTAACTTTGGCTGCTTGCTGATGTGCTGTAGAAGATGGGGCAGCTACTCCCACTTGAGTGCCTGGGAGAGAAAATACCTGTGAACAAAGCTCTAAGTCAGCCAACTTTTGGAGATTGTTTACTGCTCTTTGACCTAGTTCTTCTTGTGTGGCAGCCTCCTCTAAGGTGCCTTCCCTCCACTTTAGTTGATTTGCATATTTTTCTATGTGAGGCAACCTTATGTGGTCATAACTGGCCAGCCTATATCTGACCCTACTTAAACTTATGAAATTATTGGGGTCATATGGTTTCCAAAGGAAGCTGGTCTACAAGCCAAGGGCTTCTAGCATTCTATCTGCCTCTTGCCAACCTTCCTCCCTTTTATTGTAAATGAAGTGGCCTAATTGGTTTCTGACTTTGAGTTGTGCTTTCTTGCCCTTGCCTGAAAAATGGAGTACATCAGCATTCCCAAATTGCCTGAAGTACTCGAGGGCAAACAATCTCATAGGCACATATTTGGGTAATCTGTATGGGGGCAAATCACACCCATATATTCTGATAACTGTGTGGTTTTGGTAATAATACCAATCCCCAATGCTGTATACCTTAGACAACTGAAGAATCCTCTGCATCTCATCGGTTAGTCTTGGAGGGGGTGAGCTCAGAAGCAGAGACATGGCTGGGTGGATGAAGAGGTCTATAAACTCACAATAAGTGTATGGAGAACAAGATCTGCAGTGGAAGGCAGAGGACCAATAAACCACTGACCTTGGATTGCCTTGTGCATCGAATCTTTTCACAACAAAAGCAAATTTCTCATGCTGATAATATAAGATTAAGTGGTAGATATAGGAGGTGTATCTGAACACCCTTTCCCTTGCCAAGTTCATCAATTGCTCATGTATTTTATCGGATATGTAAGTGGCATAGTCATAACAGATTGGGGATTTGCCAGGGGAAAACATGAGCATCATCACCAGCACAATTTCATCAACAAATTCTATTGAATTATAGCCCAATATGGGACTAATCATGTCTACAAGGTCTCTGCCCAATTGGTTGAGGTATACATGAGAAATGGGAGGGTACTGCACGGTGTCAGAGTCAATGTACAATTGATTCATCTTGGTGACCTGAGCATCTGTCAGCTTAGCTCCTTGCTTTATCAGATCTACCAGTGATAAAGGAACTAATTTCTTATCAGAATTGAAGTGTAGCATCCCTCTGATGGCTTCAGGGGTGATATAAAAAACAACTGAGCCTGAAGGGTCAAACACAACCCTCTGAGTGGGGTCATAGCAGTCAGCACATCGGTGGATTAGGTCAGGAAACTGGTTGACTCGAGGGAGCTTGAAGATAGGGAGGAAAGAGTCCCAAATGCCTAATACATCCATTCCACTCTCATGCTTGATCTTTAATTCATTTAGCAAGTGAATGTGGTACTTGCTGTGCATTAGCATTTCCTCTTATATTTGATAATCTAGATCTGCTAATGCTTTCCACTCCAACTCTCTCTGAGGGGCATTCAATGGAGTAATATTCAGAGCCACAGGTGCTACTGGTGCATCCATGGTTCATTAGTATTATGATTTGTATTAGAACTGGTGTTACTGAACAGAGCAACACACAGGAGTATTTCTTAGAACAGAGAGGTGAATTACAAAGGAACAGAGGGTAAATGGCAGTGACAGCAATTGAAATACTGCACAGAGCACTGATACAGCAAATGCTTGGCCTGAAAAACTCTCTTCACGGTGAATTAGTGCAGCTCGGGTTCTTAGTTCACGAATGCGCGAACTAACTGTGAATTTCGAGGAATTTGTTTAAATGCAGGTTCTGGAGAGGAATTCCAACCCAACAGTTGGAAATGGACACAGGTTACTGGAGGTTTGCTGGTAAATACAGTGTTTTCTCACTCTTTTAATGCTATCTTTGGACAATAATGGACAAAACCAGGTGCAGAGGGAATGATATCGATAAATACCTCTTCAATTGCCGGCAATGGCTACAAATGCAGCTGGATTGGACGCGCCCACGGTCTCTGGGTCGATTTCTGCAGGTTGGTGATGGATTGGTCGTAAAATGCATGAAAAGCAAAGCAATAGTTGTTTTTAACAAAAGTGACAAAAACATGATTTTCGGCGAAAATATGGACTTTTTGGGATTTTGGCGCTTTGTTTTGGATGACGTCAGCATGACGTCATCAGGTGGGGTCAGGGTCTGATGACGTTAGCATGACGTCATCGGATGACGTGGCGGCCTGTGAGTGGTCCACGGGGACTGCATAGGTGGAGGACATGTCAGAGCGATGGCGGGCGGGGGTGCTGACGCGGTGGTGAGGTGGCGTGACGCTGGCATGACCGGTCAGCGGATAACCGGAAACGGTAAGCGGTATAATATCGCACCGCTCTTTATACGGAAGCGGGATTGTTAAAGGGCGGCCCGATACAATGTGGGGGCGACATGTGGCAGAGGCCTGACGTCACCCTCTGACAAATTTCGGAAGCTAACTGTAGTACATCGGGGCCGCTCCAAAATTGATAAGGGCCATCGGATGGGAAAGCCCAGATCCGACGGCTGGCGGGAGGCAAAGGTGGCCGGACGATACGGTCAGACGGGGCCAATAAAATAATGTTTTTTGTGAAATTCGTGCCTGACGGAAACATTAGAAATGTGGGTTTTCAACTGTGTTACGGGACAAATGGGTTATGCACAGGTTTATTAATAAAGTCGGATTAAGGTTATTAATCCAAACAGATTTTGGATTAATCCCATGATTAATTTATGGCGCTCTATGGGTCGCGCTCTAATGTTTTTAGTGCTTAAAAACATTTGAAAGCAATTATAGAGCTATAATGCTCGGGGAAGGGGATACATAGGTATTTTTGGGGTTTTTTGTACAATTTACATAGTAATAAGGGGAATAGGGGGTATTGGGAGTTAAATAATAGAAGTTAGGGGTTAATATGAGTGGAAGAGGTGGATGAGGAGTGGAAACACTAAGTTTTATATGGAATCAACTTAGTTTAGGGAGTAGATCAAAATGAAAAGCTTTTTACACAAGAAATGTGGCTCTTAAAGAGACAAGAACCAACCAAAGACTTTGACCTTCTTTCATGATCACAACTGGTGTAGGGATGTTAGCAATGAAAGTGAAGGGGGGAAACAGGAAGTTAGACATGCTCCTTTGTATTGCTGCAAGATGATGGAGAAGAGGAACTTCTCTATCCACTGACGTTTCCTTTATTTTAAACCAGCAAAATTCAATTGAAAGGAATGACATTTTTGCAACCCCCTCTACCTACCCATTAACTTTGCCTAGCATTTTTTGTCTCTTCATGGAGGGTGCACTTAGACTTGCAGACCCTCATGTGCCTTTTCTTTCCTTTTGGATTTTTCTTTTGATTTTCTATCTAGAACTACCCTTATTGCTTCCAAGGTCCCAGATTAAGCAGTTGGGAACCTTATTTTTCTACCTAACTGCTGGTCTGCCAAGATTAAACAGTTTGGACAGACTTCTTTCTCTATTCTACAACAAGAAATTGAAACATGGCATGATCCAGATTAGGCTGTTGGACCATCCATCCAAAATTTAGTCAACATCAAGCTATGTACACATATTACCTTCTCTTGAAAATATGGGATCTTTGCATCACCAAAGCAGAGCATATTTGGAACTTATTTTGCCAATCATGAGATATGAAACCTATTGGTATAGGTATCTAACAGTGGCTCCACATGGGGATGGTTTTTCCCTTTGAAAGACCAAGAACGGCAGGTCAGAATGCCTTGGCCCTTGACTTCTTTCACCAAAACTTGGAGTTTTCCTCCTTTGAACTCTCAAAATCGTGCTCTGTCATACTTGTGTAACTTGCTGAACTAAAAGTCCTTTCCTGATTCTGCAACACCTTTTAAAGTGAGCTATTCACATGCTGAAAGAAAACATTATATACAACAGATTATGTACAGGGGAACAACCATGGTATGTTCATGGAAAGTAGTCAAAATAGTGCTTCAACATCCTGCCATTCACAGGACCTTCATCCAAGTCAGTTTCATCCAGATTTTTTAGGAAGTAAGTGTTGTTTCCTTGCACTGCTTGGATGACAAATGGTCCTCTCCAAAGGGAATCAAATTTTCCATGTTTTCCTTTATCTTCCCTTCTTGAATCCCACTTAAGGACATTGTCACCCATGTTGAAATATTCAGCCTTAGTTCTTCTGTCAAAAGCTTTCTTTAACTTTTCTTGCAAAACTTGAACTCTGCTATAAACTTGGTCTCTAGTTTGCTGCAAACATATAATTTGATTTACCCTTCTCTGCACATCATTTGGTTCAGCCTGGCTTTCTTGAAGAAGTTTCATGATAGGGATACCTAGTGATGAAGGAAATTTGGCTTCTAATCCATAAACTAACTCATATGGGCTGACCCCAATGGATCTCTTGGTTGTTAGTCTATCTGCCCACAAGGCATTGACCAGCTTCTTATGCCAATTCTTCTTATTTTCTTCCAACACCTTCTTTATGATGTTTACAAGGCTTTTATTTGATGATTCAGCAAGGCCATTTCCTTGGGGATAGTATGCAGTAGAATGGCCCAAGGTGATATGAAATTTGTGGCAGAAGTTCACCATTTTCTTGGATCTAAAGGCAACAACATTGTCTGTTATGATCTTATCAGGACAACCAAATCTAGACAATATATTATTTTCCAAAAACTGAATGACTGTTGAATCATTTGCCTGTCTACATGGGATGGCCTCAATCCATTTGGTGAAGTAGTCTGTGGCTGTGAGGATCCATCTATGTTGGCCTGAAGATGAGGGATGAATTTCCCCAATGAAATCCAAGCCCCATTGTTGAAAAGGTCTCTCTGTTGCAATAGGCCTCAAAGGAAGTGGCAGTAATTTTCTCTTTCCCTCAAACACTTGACATTTATGACATGAAGTGGTAAATTTTTTGACATCAGAGAACACAGTGGGCCAATAGTAACCAGCCCTCAATATCTTATCCACAGTGGACTTCCAATACAAGTGTCCACCACAATCACCTGCATGAAATTCTTTCATGACATTGTCAGTCTCATTCTCAATTAAGCAGTTTAACAATATACCCTCATGGTTTTTCCAAAGCAAATTGCCATCCATGACATAAAATCTTGAAGCTTTCATTTTTAGGAACCTACATTTAGTTCTGGACAATCCTGGGGGAGCACACAGGTTTTGCAATATATAACAGATGTTAGAATACCACAGAGATTGTTCAAAGGCTACATTGATCTTTGGAGTCGCCAGCTCCGGTTCACTGTCCAGTTGGTTGATGTCCAAGGCTTGGAAATTTGTTTCAGACATTAATTTAGCTAAACCTTGCCCTTTTATCAGTTTTGTAGGTTTTATTTCAATGTCAAATTCTAAAATGTTGGCAATCCATTTTCCTCTTCTGCCCTCTAAGTTATCTTGAGTAAGTATATCTTTCACAATGGGACTTAGTACATAAGCTATAACATGGGAGTAAAGGATATAAATCCTAAAGTCTTTGATAGCTTTGACCAAAGCATATGCTTGCTTTTCCATGATCTGATATTTCAGGGGTGCATCTCTGAGAGCTCTACTAAAGAAAGCAATAGGTCTCTCATTTCCTTGGTCATCTTTCTGTAACAAGACAGCAGCAATCGTATGCTGGGAGGCAAAAGAGAAAATGGTAAACTCTTTGTCAAATTGTGGATTTGTTAAGACTGGAGTTTGGGTAAGGGCCAATTTTATTTCTTCAAAAGCTTGATTTGCTTCTACTGTCCATTTTACTTTTGAATCCTTTTTAAGCATGTTATTGAGTAATCTGCTCAATTCTGCCAAATTTGGGATAAATCTCCTTAGGAAGTTGATCTTCCCCAAGAATGCTTGTAATTATTTGATGTTTCTTGGGTGGGGAATTTGCAAGATGGCCTGTATTCTGTCTGGGTCAATCCTAATGCCATCCTTTGAAATAATATGACCCAATAACTTGCCTTCTTCCAACCCAAACAGGGATTTCTTGGGATTTAAGGAAATTCCATATTTCCTACAAGTTATGAATATCTGCCTTAGATGTTTCAAATGTTCTTGGTCAGATTTTGAGAAAGGTGTTAGGTCATCTAAATAGATGACCAGAAAATCATGAATTTCTTTGGCAAAAGCAATATCCATTGCTCTTTGAAAGGTAGCTCCTGCATTTTTTAACCCAAAAGGCATTTTGACATATTTGAAGGTTCCCCATGGGGTCGTGAATGTCGTTTTGTCCTGATCATCAGGGTGAACTAAGATCTAGTTGAAACCTAAGAATCCATCAAGTAGAGAAATTCTTGAGGCCCCCACTACTCTTTGCAAGATGTGATCCATCTTGGGTAAGGGGTAATTATCTTTTAGGGATACTTGATTTAAGTTCCTTAGATCAACACAAAGCCTTATTTCACCAGTTTTCTTTCTTGTAGGTACCAAATTTGAAATCCAATCAGAAAACCTGATTGGTGCTATGATGCCAGCTTTAAACATCTTTTGTACCTCTTTTTCAATTGAAGGGAGAAGCATAGGATTGATTCTCCTCAATTTCTGCTTAAATGGCTTTTGATTAGGCTTGAGAGGGATTGTGTGTTGGATCACAGAGGTGTCATAGGATTTTAAATCCTCATAAATCCATGCAAAGACATCTTGGAATTCTTTAAAGAGGTCAATGTATTTAGGCTTCTGATCAGGTGGTAAAGATGCAGACAACTTAATTATCTTGGGTTTTTCAATAGTTCCAATGTTGCACTCTTCAATGGCAGCATTAAGGGGCTGCAATTTCGGTTTTCTAGGGACATCATTTGAGTCAAAAATGTCCTCTAATGGAGCCAGGCTTGTTGGAAGAAAATTGTCTTTCCATTGTATAACTTCATCTTCAGCACCAGCTATTTCCTCAGAATGTAATTGTTCAAGTTCTTGTATTTTCTCCTGGTCAAAGTTTGTTGGAAGAAGCATTCGATTTGCTGTTTTGAGTGAGATATTTTTTTGGTGCTGTTCACCTAGTATTTGTGAATCTCTTGCAGCCTCAGTATCAATGTTTAGTCCTGAAAATTCTTGCTGCAAGGTCAAGAAATTGTTTATTTGTGTATCATCCTCAAACACTTGCCAATCCTTGACATTGTTTGGGACATAAGGTCTGTGTTTTATCTCAGTTGTAAATCATTGGTGGGGTTCAAAAGGCAGTTTACAAGTGCTTGCAAATGTAGCCAGACTATGAGCATGAAGATTATTGGTTCTGGGAATTTTGGTAATTTGAAATTCAGTAAAAGTTTTAAGCATTTCAGTAGCAGCAAACCTATAAGATCTCAGTCTTTTGTCATTAGTGACAAAATTTCCCTTTACTTGTTGGATAATTAGGTCTGAGTCTCCTAGGATTGAAACTTTTATGGCTTGTAAGGATTTTACTAGCTTGAGGCCTAGTAAGAGGGCTTCATATTCTGCCATATTGTTGGTGCACCTGAAGTTTAGCCTATAAGCTCGGCCCTCTGCATGACTGTTTTGTTTGTTATGTATCCAAACCCCTGCTCCTGCCCCTAATTTGTTGACTGATCCATCAAACTCAAGGAACCATAAGATCTCCTGTTTTAAGGGATTTTCAACATTCTTTCTATAACTTGGGATTATAAGCTGGAGTTCTTGTTTTTCATCTGGTTTATCTTTTAGGAGAGACTCATCAATTGGTTTCTCAATGTGGATCTCTTGGGGACTTGGTTGCTTACTCTCATGCATGTTTTGTTCAAGTGTGACTGATTTATTATCACTCTTAGGGCTTGTATCATCATTGAACAGAATAAAAGAATCTATTTCTGAATGGATTGCATAAATGGGGAAATTCTGAGGCTTTTCTTCACTGCTCACCATGTATTTCATAAATGTATAGCCTCTTGGGTTGACCAAACACTGAGATAGTGGCATATGACATGTCTAATTGCAGGGAACCTTGGAGTTTTGCCCCCCATGATCTTGATAACAACATTCCATATTTGGGTGGGATATCAGCAACTACAACATCCATTAAGATTGTTTTGTTTTGATACTGGACCAGGGATACACATAGATCTTTTATCAATCCTAAACACTTAACTTGGCTGGAGTCAAATGAAAATAGGTCCTTATAGGGTCTTGTAATGTCTAAGTTGAGTCTCTCCATCACTGATTTAGGCATAAGGTTGTGAGATGCACCCGAATCAAACATTGCATTGTGTAATATTTTGTCATGAACATGCAAGCTGACGTAAAAAGGTAAGATCCCTGTAACTGTTGTCTTTACATCAACCTCTAGATCGAAAAGTAGTTCTGGGGTATCATCCAACACATTGACATCATCTTTATTATGAGTAAGTTGAAGGGACTTTTTGATTTGTTGTTTGTAAATGTCATGCTTGGCTAGCTCTGAAAGAGGAATGGCTATCTTCAATTTTCCTATTTCAGCTTCTAAGTCAAAGGGTTTTTCAGATTGTACCTTGGTGTTGTGGTTGACAACCCTTTCTTTGCTGTTCAAATTTTCTTCTTAGTTTTCACTCTGATCTTGAGGCTTGTCCTTCTTACTCATCTTCTGCGGAGTCATGCTTGGATTAGGTTGTAAGGGTGATGTAGCCATTGCTTGTTGTTTTGGGGAAGATGTTTCAGTTATTTCTTCAACTGTTACTTCCTTTGTAATGGAATCAGTTTTGTCAATTGGCTCTGTGCCCATGGTTTTCTTAGGCAGAGGAGTGTCCTTTGTTTTCTCACGCTGTGTCACATTTATAGTTCTGCTCCTTAGCTTGTATTGTTTATGAACTTCATAAACAACTGTGTCATAGCCTTGTTTAAAGTCAAATGACTCCCCTGACTTGGTTTGAAACTGTTTAGTATCATCATCCTTATGATCTTCTTGACTTAGGAAAACTTGTTGATCATCATTCAGGCCCATTAGGTTAATGTGGGTGTCATCTATTTGTTCATTATAAGTGGATGCTTCTATATAGTTTTCTTGGAATGGAGGTCTAATTTCTGGTTCAGCATTGGCTTTACCAACATTAGGATTTTGGTTTCTTCTAAAATTAGGATTCCTAACAGGGTTATTCTGTGGTGCTTCCCATGATGACTTCCTCTCAACTGATTCTACTCTGTCACCTAATCTCTGCATACCAGTGATTATTGCATCCAGTTTTTGATCCCAACCTGAAGGCTCTTCTTTGAAGGTGGTCTTTCTCTCAGTTCTTGTCCTATTTCTCTTGGCTATCAGATTGGCTTCCACACTTACTGCTATATCTTGCATTTCAGCTAAAGTTCTGGGAGCCCTTTCCCTTAATTGATATGCCATATCTGAATCAAACCCATCAGGGAAGGTGTATAGAGCTAGATCTGGTGGGGGTCTAAGATTTTGGGGAATAGCATTGTAGACATTGTTAAACCAGGCACAGTAGTCCAGGACAGTTTCTTGGGGACCTCTTTTGATAGTATTGTATTCAGATAATATATGGAGTGGATCCTTCTTCTTCTCCCATCTGTTGATAAATGTTTGATAGAGGGCTTCAGGGTCAGCTATGGAATTTGGTGTAAGTGACCTAAACCATGTTCTTACATCCCCCGTTAAGCTTTGCACAAAAATTTTCATCCTAACCCCATCATCATCTATTTCATAGTTTTCAAAGTAGTCCTGCATTTTCTTAGTATGCTGAAGGGTTGGATATGAGCCAGTACCATCAAAGTATGAGATTTTTCTTTGGTACTCTTGAGGCAGAGGAGCTAGATTGGCTGGTAACTGTAGTGGTGCATATCTATTAGCCATGTTTGGTGGGACAACAGGGATAACAGGGATGAATGGGACTAGTGGAGGGAATGGGATGGAAAGGGTGTGTGTATTTGATGGAGTGGTTGAAAGGATACCTTGAGAAGTGGATGAAGAACTAGGAGATTGTGGGCCAGTTGTATGAGGATGTAGAGAAGCCTTAGCAGGGGTTGGAATGTCAGTTTGGAGACCTGCTTCCGAACTTGAATCTGATAAAGTGCCTTCTGATTTGTGTCTCATGAGGATTCTTGCAATCAGGTTTGGATTCTGAAACTCAGGTGCTGGCTCAGGATCTGGGTTTGATCTTGTGTAATGAGTTTTCTTCTTAGGAGCCAGCTTCTATAACTTTCTTTTTGAGAATTTCTGAGGTAGTGATCCTTTGACAAGGACTGGTCAGCTATAGCAGAACTATATGAGAATTAATACTGAATAAAGATTGACTGAGGCAACTTTTATATACTCCTGCAAATGTAAAGCGAAGGCAGTTTCTAAGGCTGTCTGGCTGTCACTTAGGCTTTATCTACAGCATTAAGAGCCAGATAGGAGATTGCAAAGTTTATCTAGGTCCCCAGCGGAGTCGCCATTTATGTTAACACTCAGGTTGTTCCCTTTGACTCCCAAGGGAATACGACCGGGGTAACCACTAACCAAACTTTGGATTATAGGTCCTAACCTGCCTATAATCAGAGAGGGCTCTCTCTTTGAGTTTTAACTCTGTTTGTGAAGATTTTAGGCTAGTTGTGAATTTAGCTTTTGTTTTTAAGGTTTTGGTTGTGGACTGTTGTTTTGAGAAGGGCATGAAATGTTTGAGAGATTTTTTAGTCCATTGGGCATATGGAGTCAGAAATTGAGTAGGTCCTGATGTCTGTGATGGAGAAATATTTACTGCAGAGCTAGACAACTATTCATGATACAATTTTTGGTTTATAAATGAAACAGAGTGAAATGGAAACTTATACACAATTTGACTGCAAGTTGAAAAGAGCAGATTCTATTCAGTAGCATCTAAGAATTACTGCACAGAAACTGTTAAAGATTTATAGTAATTTGGAGCATTTAAGAATTCCAATTTAACAAATAAACCTGAGGAAAACATTTATAACAAGGAAAGATTGAATTCAGGGTGTCTCCATGGACAAATCCTGAGTTATTCTTCTACTTTCTTGTTAAGATTAGATCACATACATGAGAAACGAAATAAACAAAAAATTTAACACAGACAGAGATAGAGAAACTTATTGTATCAAACTATAGCACTAGAATTCCACAGCATTCAATGGTTCCAACACAACATACATCAAAAAAGACAATCTCTGAGATCCCAAAGCTTCTTTGTATTATTTTTTCTCAAAATCCAGCCGAGTTCTCTTTCTGAACAAGTAACAACAACCCCTGCAAGCTTATGCGAGGGGGAATATATACAATCGGTTCTACAAAAATATCTGAACCGCTGAGTCATCTGGTAATTAAATACGCTCACCAACTTTACAAAATAGCAGATAAAGAAGTTATTACTGTTGTAAATAAAAAATGAATGCTCTTTAATTCTGTTAGAAATCCTTTTGACCTTTGGAGGCCACTGAGTCGGTTTGAGCGTTCTGCATAAATGTTGAATGATGTGTCTTTATGCTTTGTCATGTTGTAGCTTTCTCGGCCCTGTTATTTGCAGCTGTTAGTGTTGCTTTAGTGGCCGAATCTTTCTGCTGAGTTGGCTCAGTCTACTTCTTCTCTAATCATACTGTGTGCATCACTTTTTCTGAAGGTGATGACTTATGTCTTTTGATGAAAAAACCTCCCTGTTTACAACAACATTTGTATCATTTTGGCCCACCACTCCTGTGTAGGCAATTGATGCCTCAAAATTGCATCTAAGGTTTCATCTGCCTCTGTGTATTTATAGAAGTTTGGAGGCACTTCAAATAAATGTCTAATCTCATTCATAATGAAAAATAAGTTCTCTACTCTGTCGTAGAGACTTTGCCCAGTTGCTGGCCCTGTTACCTTTGAGGTACTTGATCCTTGAGTGATCTGATTGGTGGCAAATGTGTTCACCCTTTTTGCATAGTTCTCATGTGATAGTAGTCTCCCTGCACTGTTCAGCAAGCCAGGAAGACCTCTGTTTTGTAGTGCTGCAAACTTGTCCATGAACCTGTTGACTTCTGTTTGCATGTCCTGGATTCTTCTGTCTAATGTTTGTACCAGGCTTTTCAATGTGAGGACCCTCTTTATCAGCTGGATGGTTTCAGTTCTATTGGAGATTCCCATTGCTGCCAGCTGAGGACCTGTGCGGTTATTGAGCACATTGATCATTCTGTTGGCTATCTCAGGCATATTGCCTAGAGATGCCCTTGATCTTTGCACTTCCTTGTGTGCTTTGGCTATGAGCTCTGTTTGCTCATGAATAGTCTCAATGTACTGCCACTGGTCTGTAATTGATTGGCCAATGTTGGCCCATAAGACTGTCTTGAGCTGAGCCACCACTTTGTCAAGGGTGAGCTCTTTCTCCAGCTCCTTTATCTTCTCTTTGAGAGCCTTGACTTCTCTTCCCTTTTCAGCTATGCTTTGCTTTGACTTGTCATATTTTTCATTGAGCTTAGCCAAATTCTCCCTGGCTTCATTTAGCTCTGCCATTTGGGCTTCTAAGGCCTGAATTTCATTCTTTAGCTTCTGCATGTCAAGGCTTGGAGCCTGCTCTGTTGTTGGTGCTAGTGCTGATGTAGATGGCGCTGTCTAAGCTATCTGTTCTGTTGGAGGAGCAGTAGTTTGAGGAGGTTCCTCAAGGTTGATTATTTGTGGAGGGGGCTGAGATGTTTGGCCTCCTTCCTTCTGTTGCAGGGCTGCCTGCAGTGCAGCCTCTGATTCTCCCAGTTTCTCTTGTGTCTGGATCAGCTGTTTGTATAATGATACCAGCATAGCTACTGCATCTTGGTCATGCCTTAGCTGGGCCACTTCTCCTGTTTGAGGATGAAAAGTTGCTGGGATCTTAACCATTTTTCTTAACGCTGCCATATCTGCATCTCTTAATTTCAACAACGCTTGTATAGCTTTGGTGTCCTTGGGATCATGCCCAAGCTCTATAATGATATCCTCCAATGCTTTGATTCTGTTGTCCTTTGCCTGGGAGGATGCTTTCTCCAACTCAAGTTGGGCAGCTGTGTTATTTAGGCTATTTTCCAGCCTATAATTCACCAATGTTTTGTCTGCTAGGGTAGCATATACCATCTCACCCGTTTGCTTGTGCAATTCTATTTGATCCATAGGGTGGATGTCCTTTGCAAGGACCTCAAGGTTGGTCCTTATGTAATCAGCTGCACACTGTGGCTGCAACATGGTTGGCATGAAATGACTCATTACCATTTTGCCCTCATGTACATCATATGCAGACATTAATCTCTGCTGGTTTGTAGGGGCCATCTTCAATAAGTGGTTGTATAGCTGTATCCTTATTGGCTCATTCCTCCTTTTAATATCAATAAACTGTTGTTTGATGCCTATTTCAGCTCCCCTTTGCTGGCTTGAGGAGCTGACTTCTCCTCCAATTGTTCTTTCCTGTTCCTGCTGAAAGAAACTTGCAGATGCCTCCATACTTGGTGGGCCCATGCCCAAAGATTGCCCAATAGACATTTCTTCCTCAGAGAGGGGATTCATTCTGTGCCTTTTCTCCCCGTGAGTTGTGGAGGTGGTGAGGGGAGCCTCCTGCTCTCTATCCCTCTTTTTTCCCTTTTCTTCTTTTTGTGGAGTTTGTAGCACTGAGGCCTCCACTGTCTTTTCTTGCCTAGGAGGCACATTCTCTTGAGCTTGTTTCTCAGAGGATATTGGGGGTTCAGCTGTTTATTCTTGCTGTTGTATTGGCTGCCCCTCTTTTTGCTGCTGTACTTCTTCATGAGGTGGCTGTTCTGGCTCCATCTCTTTCTCTTTGCCTTTGCTGGAAGCCTGATCAGTAACTTTGGTTGCTTGCTGATGTGCTGTAGAAGATGGGGCAGCTACTCCCACTTGAGTGCCTGGGAGAGAAAATACCTGTGAACAAAGCTCTAAGTCAGCCAACTTTTGGAGATTTTTTACTGCTCTTTGACCTAGTTCTTCTTGTGTGGCAGCCTCCGCTAAGGTGCCTTCCGTCCACTTTAGTTGATTTGCATATTTTTCTATGTGAGGCATCCTTATGTGGTCATAACTGGCCAGCCTATATCTGACCCTTCTTAAACTTATGAAATGATTGGGGTCATATGGTTTCCAAAGGAAGCTGGTCTGCAAGCCAAGGGCTTCTAGCATTCTATCTGCCTCTTGCCAACCTTCGTCCCTTTTATTGTAAATGAAGTGGCCTAATTGGTTTCTGACTTTGAGTTGTGCTTTCTTGCCCTTGCCTGAAAAATGGAGTACATCAGCATTCCCAAATTTCCTGAAGTACTCGAGGGCAAACAATCTCATAGGCACATATTTGGGTAATCTGTATGGGGGCAACTCACACCCATATATTCTGATAACTGTGTGGTTTTGGTAATAATACCAATCCCCAATGCTGTATACCTTAGACAACTAAAGAATCCTCTGCATCTCATCGGTTAGTCTTGGAGGGGGTGAGCTCAGAAGCAGAGACATGGCTGGGTGGATGAAGAGGTCTATAAACTCACAATAAGTGTATGGAGAACAAGATCTGCAGTGGAAGGCAGAGGACCAATAAACCACTGACCTTGGATTGCCTTGTGCATCGACTCTTTTCACAACAAAAGGAAATTTCTCATGCTGATAATATAAGATTAAGTGGTAGATATAGGAGGTGTATCTGAACACCCTTTCCCTTGCCAAGTTCATCAATTGCTCATGTATTTTATCGGATATGTAAGTGGCATAGTCATAACAGATTGGGGATTTGCCAGGGGAAAACATGAGCATCATCACCAGCACAGTTTCATCAACAAATTCTATTGAATTATAGCCCAATATGGGACTAATCATGTCTACAAGGTCTCTGCCCAATTGGTTGAGGTATACATGAGAAATGGGAGGGTACTGCACGGTGTCAGAGTCAATGTACAATTGATTCATCTTGGTGACCTGAGCATCTGTCAGCTTAGCTCCTTGCTTTATCAGATCTACCAGTGATAAAGGAACTAATTTCTTATCAGTATTGAAGTGTAGCATCTCTCTGATGGCTTCAGGGGTGATATAAAAAACAACTGAGCCTGAAGGGTCAAGCACAGCCCTTTGAGTGGGGTCATAGCAGTCAGCACATCGGTGGATTAGGTCAGGAAACTGGTTGACCTGAGGGAGCTTGAAGATAGGGAGGAAAGAGTCCCAAATGCCTAATACATCCATTCCACTCTCATGCTTGATCTTTAATTCATTTAGCAAGTGAATTTGGTACTTGTTGTGCATTAGCATTTCCTCTTATATTTGATAATCTAGATCTGCTATTGCTTTCCACTCCAACTCTCTCTGAGGGGCATTCAATGGAGTAATATTCAGAGCCACAGGTGCTACTGGTGCATCCATGGTTAATTAGTATTATGATTTGTATTAGAACTGGTGTTACTGAACAGAGCAACACACAGGAGTATTTCTTGGAACAGAGAGGTGAATTACAAAGGAACAGAGGGTAAATGGCAGTGACAACAATTGAAATACTGCACAGAGCACTGATAGAGCAAATGCTTGGCCTGAAAAACTCTCTTCACGGTGAATTAGTGCAGCTCGGGTTCTTAGTTCACGAATGCGCGAACTAACTGTGAATTTCGAGGAATTTGTTTAAATGCAGGTTCTGGAGAGGAATTCCGACCCAACAGTTGGAAATGGACACAGGTTACTGGAGGTTTGCTGGTAAATACAATGTTTTCTCACTCTTTTTATGCTATCTTTGGACAATAATGGACAAAACTAGGTGCGGAGGGAATGATATCGATAAATACCTCTTCAATTGCCGGCAATGGCTACAAATGCAGGTGGATTTGACGTGCCCACGGTCTCTGGGTCGATTTCTGCAGGTTGGCGATGGATTGGTCATAAAATGCATGAAAAGCAGAGCAATAGTTGTTTTTAACAAAAGTGACAAAAACACGATTTTCGGCGAAAATATGAACTTTTTGGGATTTTGGCGCTTTTTTTTTGGATGACGTCAGCATGACGTCATCAGGTGGGGTCAGGGTCGGATGACGTCAGCATGACGTCATCAGGTGACGTGGCGGCTTGTGAGTGGTCCACAGGGACTGCATAGGTGGAGGACATGTCAGAGCGATGGCGGGCGGGGGTGCTGACGCGGTGGTGAGGTGGCGTGACGCTGGCATGACCGGTCAGCTGAAAACCGGAAACGGTAAGCGGTATAATATCGCACCGCTCTTTATACGGAAGTGGGATTGTTAGAGGGCGGCCCGATACAATGTGGGGGCGACGCGTGGCAGAGTCCTGACGTCACCCTCTGACAAATTTCGAAAGCTAACTGTAGTACATCGGGGCCGCTCCGAAATTGATAAGGGCCGTCGGATGGGAAAGCCCAGATCCGACGGCTGGCGGGAGGCAAAGGTGGCCGGACGATATGGTCAGACGGGGCCAATAAAATAATGTTTTTTGTGAAATTCATGCCCGGCGGAAACATTAGAAATGTGGGTTTTCAACTGTGTTACGGGACAAATGGGTTATGCACAGGTTTATTAATAAAGCCGGATTAAGGTTATTAATCCAAACAGATTTTGGATTAATCCCAGGATTAATTTATGGTGCTCTGTGGGTCGCGCTCTAATGTTTTTAGCACTTAAAAACATTTGAAAGCAATTATAGAGCTATAATGCTCGGGGAAGGGGATACATAGGTATTTTTGGGGTTTTTTGTACAATTTACATAGTAACAAGGGGAATAGGGGGTATTGGGAGTTAAATAATAGAAGTTAGGGGTTAATATGAGTGGAAGAGGAGTGGAAACACTAAGTTTTATTTGGAATCAACTTAGTTTAGGGAGTAGATCAAAATGAAAAGATTTTTACACAAGAAATGTGGCTCTTAAAGAGACAAGAACCAACCAAAGACTTTGACCTTCTTTCATGATCACAACTGGTGTAGGGATGTTAGCAATGAAAGTGAAGGGGGGAAACAGGAAGTTAGACATGCTCCTTTGTATTGCTGCAAGATGATGGAGATGAGGAACTTCTCTATCCACTGACGTTTCCTTTATTTTAAACCAGCAAAATTCAATTGAAAGGAATGACATTTCTGCAACCCCCTCTTGTCACACGGAATCTGTCAAGGGTGCGGACACGACTGACCTTCCTAGAAGTCTAAGACATTCTAATGACAAACAAGACAAAATGGAGTGATCTTTCTCTAAATACACCTTTTACAACATGAAAACTACAAGTGTTTAGGCTTACCTTATTCCAAAACGTTGTTGTTGAAGTCCGTTCTTGACGATCCGGATGAGCTCCTCCTTCAAGTCAATTCCTGCAACCACAAACAATCAAACAATTACCAAGCACTTGCATTTCATATAATAAAACATATATTCAACATGCAGACCAAGGAACACATGAAATAACTCATTAACACAAGCTATTGAGAAAAATAAACCAGTTTGTATTAATAACGAAACAAAGAAACTCTTACAACCTGGCCTTGGTGTTGTGCAAGTTCCTCCCAGGGTCCATCAAGGGTTTTCCTATACTTTGACAAAGCTCACCCTCTCCCAAGTAGAATCAAGTGAAGACAATCTCTCCTCACAAAGGCTCTAATGGAAGACCTAAATCCTGCAGCATTTACCCAAAGAAAATGTATAGCTCCAACCTCCTCTCCTTCTGGCTCAATGCCTTTATTTATAGTGCTGTAAAGAGGTTATTCAGGTCCACTATCAATGGGATCATCCCCCTCTATGGGTGGGATAGCTCCCTTATTGATGGGATAAGTTCCCCCTTAATAGAGATACATGAACCAACTGGAGGCGCATCCATTTCATCAAACCGACCTCTAGAATGTTCTAGAAATAACCACAAGTAACTTTTTCAAGATAAAACTCGCGCATTTTGCCTTTTACAGAGGGACGCACCTGTCCCTTAACATACAGAGCGTCCATGGACGCATATTTTGTGAACAAGGTCAGCGTCCCCGCAGGTAAGGCTAGAGAGAACCTGCGACCCCAGAGATAAACATAGTTTTTACAAGACTTTCTCTCTTCTTTGAGTTTGAGATGGATAACAGAGGCATGAGACTTGCCTAAGAGGGTAGCATGACTGTTGATTTGAGCCATACTAACTGTAAGTAGTCAAGGTGACATTTTTTAGTGTAACAGATTGCCCCCTAAAGTGCGAAGCCTGGAATAGAATAGGGTTTTGTAATTCTAGGAAGGGTGAAGCGCTTTATCATTTCAAGGATTGCCTTGTGGATGGCCTGGTTGGAACCTGCAATTTTCAACACAAAATACATGGATAAGATTATATCATCACTGAGGTAGGCATTCCCATACTCAGATTCAAAACTTTAACTAATGGACTAACTATTCTGATACAGGAATGATCTTGCAGTACATCATTTTTATAGACTTTTGTAGACACAGTATGGACGCAGCCATCTGTTTATGATTAGTCTACATAGATAATGAATACAAAACTCCTCGCAGCCTGGATGGTAGGAACTAGATCCAGGGTCTTCACTTCTACTTCCCGAATTGGTACGATTCTAGCCATGTGATTAAATGATTCGATGTCGAACATGGTAGAAACCACTTGATTACCAGTCAATGATGTAAACTGTTAACAAGCGTGAGAGAAACCACCAGTAATGTCAATGGTTCTCAAAGTACCAAGCACAACCCGTGAAATGTGAATAGATGTTTTGATGTCGAACACTTCACGGAATCCTCTGATCGAAAGTCAATGATGTAAACTGACGTCAAAGGCGAGAAACCTGCCATTGATGCATGCAGACTTCAAGGTACTGTCGATTCCTAAGTCATCTTTCTAGATAATGTGTCGATGTCGATAGAAAGCGACCCGTTGCAGGCAAGCCCGCAACACGAAATCATTGTTCAAGTTGAAGAAATGTTGCTGTAAGGACTGACTCAGGGATGGTCAAATGGATGACAAGTATTTTGCAGATGAAAGTTTTTGCTTGCAGACCTCTTGAACACATAACGACACAACAGATGGCTTGGTGACGTATAACTCAAAGTTAACCCCTGAAACCCGGTTAAAGACTTTCAAAGTGATTTGATCAACTGTGAGGTAAAAGATTTCCCAACCCAGGTGAATGAAAAGTGTCGTGTTCAAGAGCGGTAATAAAGTTTCTTCTGAGACAAAAGGTGACAAATAGGTTCATTCTTCTCTTTTTTCCCCCACCATTTCTGGCAAGTACCCCTTTATTTTTAACAAGCTTGAGGAGGATAACATATGCTTGATTATAAGCTCATCCTTCGGACGAGTCCAACCTAGTTTAAATTCGAACCCTAGGAAGGAGTGGTTCGTTCCTGTTTGTAATTGAACAGGTCCTCTACTGTAAAAGTTTAACGAGCCCAGTATAGGAGAAACTCGGCGTTTTTCAATTTTAGAGAGTCTGAAAAAACTAAAGGAGACTCCACGTTGAACTTTTTCGTATATTTGTGTCCCTCAAGCCCGAAAAAGTATAAAATAATACCTGGGGGAACCGCTTGATCTTGCGACCAAGGAGTACTTTCATAATTAGTGCCGTCAACCTGAAAAGTAAAAAGCGATCAAGGACACGTCGTTTTATTTCCATATCGAGTTTGAAACGACAAAAACCCGGCAATCGTTTCCTGTTTTTACGGTCAGAAAAGAGCTATAAGGGGACCGTCTTTTAATTCCGTTTTAACGAGTGTAAAAGAAACGCTCGGCAATCTTTTCATGTTTTAGGAGTCTAAAAAGGGCTTAAAAGAGAACTCCAAGGTTTCACTTTTTCTTAAGTTTTAACGAGTTCGAAAAAGGGATAAAAATGTACTCATGGTTTTCACTTTTTCGTAAGTTTTAATGAGTTCGAAAAAGGGATAAAAATGTACTCATGGTTTTCCCCAGTGGAGTCGCCAATTTGTCACACGGAATCTGTCAAGGGTGCGGACACGACTGACCTTCCTAGAAGTCTAAGACATTCTAATGACAAACAAGACAAAATGGAGTGATCTTTCTCTAAATACACCTTTTACAACATGAAAACTACAAGTGTTTAGGCTTACCTTATTCCAAAACGCTGTTGTTGAAGTCCGTTCTTGACGATCCGGATGAGCTCCTCCTTCAAGTCAATTCCTGCAACCACAAACAATCAAACAATTACCAAGCACTTGCATTTCATATAATAAAACATATATTCAACATGCAGACCAAGGAACACATGAAATAACTCATTAACACAAGCTATTGAGAAAAATAAACCAGTTTGTATTAATAACGAAACAAAGAAACTCTTACAACCTGGCCTTGGTGTTGTGCAAGTTCCTCCCAGGGTCCATCAAGGGTTTTCCTCTACTTTGACAAAGCTCACCCTCTCCCAAGTAGAATCAAGTGAAGACAATCTCTCCTCACAAAGGCTCTAATGGAAGACCTAAATCCTGCAGCATTTACCCAAAGAAAATGTATAGCTCCAACCTCCTCTCCTTCTGGCTCAATGCCTTTATTTATAGTGCTGTAAAGAGGTTATTCAGGTCCACTATCAATGGGATCATCCCCCTCTATGGGTGGGATAGCTCCCTTATTGATGGGATAAGTTCCCCCTTAATAGAGATACATGAACCAACTGGAGGCGCATCCATTTCATCAAACCGACCTCTAGAATGTTCTAGAAGTAACCACAAGTAACTTTTTCAAGATAAAACTCGTGCATTTTGCCTTTTACAGAGGGACGCACCTGTCCCTTAACATACAGAGCGTCCATGGACGCATATTTTGTGAACAAGGTCAGCGTCCCCGCAGGTAAGGCTAGAGAGAACCTGCGACCCTAGAGATAAACATAGTTTTTACAAGACTTTCTCTCTTCTTTGAGTTTGAGATGGATAACAGAGGCATGAGACTTGCCTAAGAGGGTAGCATGACTGTTGATTTGAGCCATACTAACTGTAAGTAGTCAAGGTGACATTTTTTAGTGTAACACCTCTACCTACCCATTAACTTTGCCTAGCATTTTTTGTCTCTTCATGGAGGGTGCACTTAGACTTGCAGACCCTCATGTGCCTTTTCTTTTCTTTTGGCTTTTTCTTTTGATTTTCTATCTAGAACTACCCTTATTGCTTCCAAGGTCCCAGATTAAGCAGTTGGGAACCTTATTTCTCTACCTAACTGCTGGTCTGCCAAGATTAAACAGTTTGGACAGACTTCTTTCTCTATTCTACAACAAGAAATTGAAACATGGCATGATCCAGATTAGGCTGTTGGACCATCCATCCAAAATTTAGTCAACATCAAGCTATGTACACATATTACCTTCTCTTGAAAATATGGGATCTTTGCATCACCAAAGCAGAGCATATTTGGAACTTCTTTTGCCAATCATGAGATATGAAACCTATTGGTATAGGTATCTAACACTAGGGTTGGTCCCTAACCCAAGATCTTCAGCCCTCTAGGTTAACTCAGTACTGGATCAAGAAGAAGCTCATTCTCATTATCAAAACAGAAAATCACATAGCAATGTCTTCCACAAGTCTGGAGCTCAAAAATAACTAGTGTTTTTACAGCAAAAATTAGAATCCTAATGATTCTCTAGGCCTCTTTATTTATACAACTGAAGTCTCCAACAACTTTCTTAAATCTAGGGAGGCTCTTCTCCCAAACTTGAGATGAACTAACTCTTTAGCTATCACTTGCTTGATTGCCTTTTGATCTTCATGACTTGGTTGCTTGTACTCTGAGCTAGTGTGATTGATGGAGGAATATTCGAATGAGGAAGGAATAAATGAGGAGGATTTACCTCCTACAATATATCTTCCTTGTCCCATTTGAGTTTCAGCCTTTAATCTTGCCAAAATTCCCTGATTTCCTCTCACAAACCTACATTCAATGCACATTAGTCCACTTGGCATAATATCTCACTTTGACTCATATCATTAAACCAAATATAATCTAAACATGTAATAAATTGTGAGAAGACTTGATTTGACTAAGCTAGGATGCGAATTAAGGTCCATATAGTTACCCAATGATGAGGGTCATCACTTATCCTATTGATCTGCATCGTCATAGAGAATGCATCATCAAGGCCCTGTTACCAATGACTCACATTCCATTGTCTCGACAGAAGATTGATACACTTCAAGATGCCTTGGAGAAAGCGATACATATAGAGGCTATGGATGGTTATCTGCAACACTGTAGAATTGGTGGTTCTTCAACAAATTATGCTATTAAGGGCCTCCAAAATCAAATTTCTACCTTGACAGACAGATTGAGAGATCTTGCAGCTTTACGGCCTATGAGACCTCATGTTTGGTGTACTCATTATCAATTTGAAGGACATCATGTTACATAATTACCATGACTGAGGGGAAAAAGACTATCTAGTGCACCTATGGGATCCCCTCCACCATATTCCACCAAAGTTGTAAAAATTTCAGCTGCTCTTCCTTTTCAAGGCCATATGCAATTCTCGTCATTTCCAAGTCCTCAAGGTAGGTCTACTAATGATTATTGTGATATCTATCTATTTTTTGGTCATTCACCTCACCTATGTCCTATTCTACAGAAGTACTCCACTATTCCCAGTAACTTTTTTTGTGAGTTTTTTGGATCACCCAATCATCATACAAATGGATGTCAGTTCTTAGGTGCTTTAGTTGACCACCTTGATTGTTCATCCTTTCGTATTAATGAGACTCCTTGAGGATGAGGAGGGTGGGCTCCGAGGGGAGGAAGGACATGTGGAAGAAGCCCGATTAGGTGTTATAACTGTGATAAGAAATGCCATGTCACAAGAAAATTTCCTTTTCCATGAAGACCTTGGTGTTCATACTATTGAGTGAATACACATGCAACTAAAGATTTACTTGAACTTATTGCTCATTGGGAGGAGCGTAACTGCGCTAAAGGAGCCAACTTAGTCTGTGCAGAGCCTCGGTATTTTGGTCCTATAGTGCAACCCAATATAGATGTTGTTACAAGAGGAGGAAAGAATATTGGATTTAACATTGGAACTCCTAATCAACCACCTGGTATAAGACCTCATTCTCCAAAGAAGTCTTGCAATCCAACTCAACACAAGGAATATTATAGGAACACAGCTAAACTTTTTTTCCAGTTGATTTCTTCACAAGGATCTTGCAGTGGACAGTAGGAACAAGTAAAGTTCCATGAAGAGAAACATTCTACAAAACCTTTCCAACCAATAATGGACTGGTTTAAGCTATGTCTACAAATTATGAATGATGAACAACTTGTTGGTCAATTTCAGAAAAGGCTAAAGACTATTGTTAAGTATGATTTGCTTTCTGAAGAACGAATTTATGTAAATTTACTTGAGCAACTTTCCAGGCGGATACGATGGAACAAGAAGAAAATTGAAAGGGAGTTACGGGTGGATTCTTAGATTGCAGGTCTTCAAATTAAGGATTCTATGTTGGATTTGGGCTCAAATGTCAATATTCTACCAAGAAAAACCTGGGAAGCTCTTGGAAAATCCAAGTTAATATTTTCCCTATTCAATTGCAGATGGAAAATCAATATTGTATTCTTGTTGTTGGAAGATTAGAGGATGTTGAAGTTGATATTTCCGGTGTCAAAACTTATGTAGATTTTGAATTTATTGATATTATTAGGGATAAATATTGATATTCGACATTATTGGGTATTGACTGGGCTTTTGAGAATTATGCAGTCATTGATTTAAAGCAGGAAACTATGAATTTTGAAGTAGATGGCATGTGAGTTATACAACCTCTTGATCCTTATCAAGGCTCGAGATTTACTGAACCAATAGATGATGTTGAGTCACCTAATGTGTTGGATACACTATATCAACTGAGTGCTAAGAGGTGAGAAGATTATATTAATCCCATCGCAATTGGGTCTATCAGTTGGCAGAGTATTCAAAGTATTGAAGTTGGCTCTGAGGCTACGATGGAAGATTGGAAACAAGGTGCTCATGAACTTCATTCTCGACATTGTGTAACTGTTCTGTGTGTCTGCTGGATTGGTACTGAGGTACACAAGTATCCTATTTTCAATGGTACTAATTATGTTGTCAATTTTATTAAATAAATTAATTCTTATATAGAAGAAAGTCAAAAGACTCTTTTAATGAATGTTGCTGTTAGAGCCTAGATTTGCCTCAGGCTGAAAAGGCAAGGTTCTAGGTCCACATCAAACCATGCTTAGCCTCGTAGCTAGCCCTATGAGGACAGGAGAGGGCTCTCTCCGGGTCAATCTTAGCAAAAGATAATCAATGGGGCTGGATATGACTGAAATACAAACTAATTTTAGGCTAGGTATGAAGTGCAAGGATTTGATTTGATTTTTTGGGGGGTTTTGTTGGAAAAAAGGGACAGGCAAATTTTGGGTCCGGGGATGAGGCCAGATTTTTGCAGAGGTCAGGTAGGGGCAAGATAGGAAATCATTTTGATGCTTTGGATTGAATTAATGGATGGATCAGACTGGTGAGGAGCTAAGGAGGGCAAGAGGGTCTCAAGAGTCCTCCTCAAATAGATGAAAACATGTGGAATTAGACAAAATTTCAAGGCAGAGCATAGCAGTCCAATGAATTCTACCTTAATCACTCATTTGTTTAATTGCAGAAGAAAAGAGAAGGGAAAATGATACACATAAACATCAATGAACTTAAAAATACATAGAGAAAAACAACATCAAACATAGAGCCATATGGATTCCAACAAGTGCTGCAAAACCCTGGTCTTTCCTTTGCCAAAATTGCAGAAATCAAATGTACAATAGAGTGCCAAACAATCCCAAGTGTCCAACCCTGACCCTGAAAATGACTGAGAAATTACATGATATAGACAAGCCTAACTCCTTCCCATGCCTCTAGGGGTCGAGCTCATCATTCTAGGAACTGTTTGAACCAATTGTAAACAAGGAACTAAAATCTAGGTAGTCAACAACTTACCCCTATATGGTAGGAAACTGATTCATTCATTTAATTTTCACTTTTTAGTGAATGAATCCTCTAGAACAAGTAAAAATGTGCCAATATTACATCATGGTTATCAAATTACATCATGAAAGGTCAAGAATAACATCAAGAAGCAAAACTGGTCAAAACTGGGCGAATTGTTGAGCTGAACAGTGAAAAATAGGCAAAAATCCTGTATGCGTCGTGCCTGATTCTCTATGCGTCGCACCACTATGGAGCTGAATTTGAGGCCCTTCCCGGAGTCCAAATTGAGCCCCAGATAGCTTGTTTGAAATCCGTGCTTGTCTAGTTTCCAGCCCAAGTTGAATTTATGGATTTGGATGTCATTTGCCCCTCCAAAACTTCAATCTCCCAAGACTGCTTCCTGTGTGTCAAAATAGGGGTAGTGAGCTCATGTTTTGGGTGTTTTTGGCCTCCTGAGGACTTAAAACCTACCAAAATTTATTGGCCATGCACCAAAAACCATGATTTTTCATGCCAAATCTAAAAATGTAAATTTTTTTAGATTTGGAGCTCCCTAGCAAAAGCAAGCGCCACATGGCGCGGCACATAGGGAGGAAAACCCTGTGTTAAAAATTTCAGTGTGTAGCGCCTTTTTGCATACCAGTTTTGAGGGCCTTTCCGGTGTCCAAATTGAGCACGAGATAGCTCTTTAGAAATATTATTTAGGCTAATTTCCAACCCAACTTGAATTTTCAATTTGGAGTTCATTTTCCCTATCAAACGTCAAATCTCCCAAGACTGGTCAAAATGTGCCAAATGAGGCTGCCTCAGGGCAGAGTGCTGTTGCAGTCAACTTTAGAAGATCTTCCTCAACCCAAAATTGAGCTCATGCTAGCTCATTGGAAATATATTTGTGTCTAGTTATCATTTGATTCAACAAGCAAGTCATTTGGCCAACCATGCTAGGAGAAAACTTGATTTTCCCAAGGTCACTTCAGAGGTGCATCAATTCTCCCGAGGCGACTGTATTTTTGACATTTCTCTAAAACCATGACACTTGTGTAAAACGTGAAGGAGGTTTTTCTTGCTTGGCATATTTTGGACAAAAAAACCTCTCATTTTTTCCAAATTCATCTTTCCTTGCTCAGAAGCATCATTTGAGTAAAACCTACCCTGATGTGTGGAATAGGGGATTTGTCGAAATGAAGCGAAATGAAGGGGATAAGGGGCTTCTAAATTATTGAGAAAATTTTTGGAAGTAGGGAGGGATGTTAGGAAGTAGTGGAAAGTGGAATCTCAGAAATTGAGTGAGGGGAAGGGGTCCAAAAGGGCAAAACACAGGCCTAGCCTAGAAAATTGCCAAGTTGTAGCAAGAAACTAGGGTTTGTGCAAAAATGAGGAATTTGGGGGATCTCAGTGATGGGAAGTGTTTAATAAGGTAAATTATGGATAGGGGAAGGTATATGAACATCAGGAACAAGTTTTACTGATGGTTTGACCATCCAGGAGAAATTGCCTTCAAAACCCTAGAAGAGGGAAATGAACCTTACCTAGGCGTGATTGAAGCATGAACAAGGTGTAAAATGACCCAGTGGAACTTGAAATGATAATGACAACCCTTTGAATGATGGTACACTGAGCTGAACGGTGACATGGACCGACATTTGGAAAACTTTGATAGGAGTAAAAGAAAACCCTAGACCTAATGCCGAGTGACCAAATTTTGCTTGAAGACTCACTGAAATGACAAAATTTGACCTTGACACCGTAAAATCACTTTGTAAGAGCATATTTGATCACTAGAGGAAGGTTGCAAAGACTGAAACTAACAGTTGCTCTACGAGAAACCCTCGCAAGATGGTAGGCAACCCATCATGATCTGTTTCAATATTGGAGCACAACTAAGGCTATTTTGATTTATCTATTTCTTCCTCCAAATGAGCTTCTAAGAAAAATGCCCACTTGTGATGGTCATACTTTCCCGCAAGATCATGTTAAGAATTGATGTTCTATATGACAGCCTGATGGCCTAGCAATTGGAATATGACCACATCTATTTATCCATTCCTTGGGAGATATCTTGCAAGCTTGGTACTTGCAGGAGGAGTTGAAATGCCGAACAACAAATTGGGATGTATTGTCTGCCCAATTTTGTAGAGGCTTTTCCTTTTATGATGCTGATGCAAATATAGCACAAGTCCTTTGAGCTATCAGAAGAGTATTGTTTTCAAGTGGTGACACTTTAGTAGAATGCAGCAGGTATGGAGATTTTTCTCATCGATACAAATCGTGGTACCATGAAGTTGTGGTTTGCAGTAAAGTTAATAAAGATCCAGATGATGACCTACAGGAGTTGTGACATTTGTCATTTAAAGAGTCTAAAGGGGAACATAAAATAAAGGAGGATCTTACACATGATGCTCAAAATCTATAGCCTCTTAAGTTGTAAAACATGAATATTGGGAAATATTCACTCGAGAAATCTTTGACTTGCTTAAGGAATACGAGGATTTATTTCCCTATTCCATCTCAAAATTATAGGGGATTAATGGTGACTTGGGAGAAATGAAAATCACACTGAAGCCAGATGTGAAACTAGTTAAGCATCGACCCTACAGATTGAATCCGCGAGTCAAGGAGAAGGTAAAGAAGGAAATTGAAAAAATGTTAGTTGCTAGGCTTATATTTCCGGTTGATGAAGCTGAGTGGATAAGCCCCACTTTCATCCAATATTAGAAGGATTCATAGGAAATTTGAGTGTTTGTTGACTGTCACAACCTCAATAATGCATGTGTGCATGACCCCTTCCCAAATATTTTTAGTGATGAAGTCTTGGACAATGTTAGAGGAAATGAATCTTACTCTTTTACTGATGGTTTCTCGAGGTATCATCAAGTTTGCAACGCAAAATAAGATAAGAATAAGACCACATTCACTATTGAATGGGGGTCCTATGCTTATAATGTTATGCCCTTTGGGTTGAAGAATGCCCCAATAGTTTTCTCCTGTATTATTATTACTGCTTTCTGTGAAGATATACATAAGTTTCTGGAATCTTATATGGATGATTGGACTATTTATAACTTGATCAAGAATCATCCTAGCTTGTTGAAGGTTATGTTTGATAGATGTAGATAACTTCAAATATCCTTAAACCTGAAGAAACATATTTTTCTGTGTTGTTTGGAACTTTTTTGGGCCATATCATCTGTAAGGAAGGAGTATTTTTCGACCCTACTAAGGTTGTGGTAATATTGAATATTCTGCCACCCACTTCTATCCCACAATTTCATTTAGCTTTGGTACATACTGGTTATTATCATAAGTTTATAATAAAAAATGCCTAAATCACAATGTCGCTTGATAAGCTTCTTAAGTAATTTGAATTCTTTGTGTGGGTTCTTGAATGTGATGCTGCATTTGATACTTTGAAGGAGAAACATGCAAGTGCACCCATCCTGGTTTACCCTAACTGGAATAAGCAATTCCATGTCCATGTTGATGAAGCTAGAATTGCCTTAGGAAATATACTAATTAAACTAGTTTAAGGAAACTTGGATCATCCTATCTACTTTGCAAGTAGGAAAATTTCCAATGCAGAGAAAAATTATACTACTACAAAATGAAAATCTTTGGCTATGGTTTATTCTCTCCAAAACTTCTGACATTATTTTTTCGGAGGTTCATTCAAGTTCTTCACATACCACTCAGCACTGAAATATTTAGTTGATAATAACGTGCTTGAAGGAACGATTTGTTGGTGGTTATTGTTATTTCAGGAGATTATGTATGAGGTGATTGTCAAGCAGGGGAGATCTAATGTGGGGCCAAACCATTTATCTAGGTTAGAGTCAGGAGAACTGAGGGGATCAATTGATTATCAGTTGTTGGATGCTCATTTATTTTGTATCAAAGTTTTCCCTCGTTACTTAGGATATATTGCTACTTTTCTTGCTACAGGTCAATGCCCTCCTGATTATACTATGGTGCAGAAGAAGCATTTGGTAGTTCGAGCAACAGACTATCAACTTATTGTAGGACAATTATATAAAATGGGGCTCGATCAAGTTTTGTGTCATTGTATCCTTGATCATGAACGTGAAAGTGTATTATGGGAATGTCATGTCGAGGTTGCAGGAGGTCATGTTGGAGGGAAAGTTACTGCTTGGAAAGTTCTGCAAGATGGCCTTTGGTGGCCAACTCTTTCTAAAGATGCAAAAGAATATGAAAAGACTTGTGATTTTTTTCAATAGGTTCACTGACCGTTGTGTCATGATGAAATGCCTTTGCATATGGTGCAAGCCATTGCTACTTTTGAGAAATGGGAAATTGATTTTGTTGTGCCCATTCACCCTCTTGCTCATCATTCATGTGCTCAATACATCATTACCAAAATGGATTATTTGACTCATTGGGTGGAATTTGATCGTGTTAAAGATTGAACTACTGATATGGTCGTTGATTTTATCTTTGAAAACATTATTACAAGGTTTGGTTTTCCGCAAAGTCTTACAAGTGATCAAGATTCCCATTTCATTAATGAAACAATCCAAGCTCTACTGCAGAATTTCATGATACAACATCATAAGAGCACTCCTTATCATCCCCAAGCTAATGGGATTGTCGAAGCTTTTAACAAAATTTTAGAGAAGGGCCTTACTAAGGTTTTCTCCGCAAATAGAGATGATTGGGATGAACGAGTTCCTGCTACTTTGTGGGCCTACCGAACTACAGTCAAGTAGTTGCACAAGTACACTCCTTTTGAGTTGGTTTATGGGAAAGAAGTTGTTGTTCCTACTGAGTTTATTGTTCCTAATCTTTTATTACTCATGTAAATAGAATGTCTAAAGATCAATTTGTTCCTGAATGAGTGCATGAATTATTACAACTGGATGAGTCTCGATTTCTTGCGTATTTTCATCAAACTATTAAGAAGGAGCACTGGAAGGCTTGGCATGATCTCCATATAAAAAAAGGTCATTTTTTGTGGGTTACCAAGTATTACTTTATGACAGAAAGTATCACACGAATCCTAATAAGATCCAAATGCATTGGCTTGGTCCTATTTATTTTGCAGAAATCAAATATTTTGGTGTTGTTCGACTTGCTCAATTAGACAGTACACTCTTCTCTGGATGGGGGAATGGTGGTAACCCGAAGCCCCATTTTTCAATTTCAATTTCGAAAAGAAGTGTCCTCTCTTCGTGAGATTAGCTAGTAGGATTTAGGATAGTTGCAACAATAAGTACATTGACATTTTTAGTAGTTGTGTCGTTAGTTTGTTCCATAAATTTTTTTTTTATAGTTGCGACCCATCGAAACCCATTGTGGTTAGGGAGATTTTTTCATACCTTAGTGTGTCAGTGTCATTAGTGCTTGTATTATCTGTCATTATTTCCGTTTGTGTCTGAGTTAGTTATCAAATCTGTCTCCCAATTCCTGATAATATTTTCTTCTACCGTTACCCAATCTGTTACGTCACAACATTCCTTGGTATGTGTCGTAATCACCTGTCATTAAGTCGAGTCTGATTTGAATTTCCTGCACCTAACAACTATGTCCATTTCGACCGTTTTATATATGCCCTCTCTCTGTTTCTATTTTCAATCTTTTTTCTCTCGAATTCTCAGTTTCCGCTTTGGCTTCGTCTTTGCCTATCCTTGAGTCCTCACTGCCTTGTGGTACCCCTGTCCATTTTGTGTATATGTGTCGATCTGCAAATATGGTTTGAAAAACTAAAACTGATGTCAGTCTATACCCGATTGATTCTCGTATCCACTGCTAAGACGACCTCTCGGGAAAGTACGAGAAAGCCCATCTTGTTTATAATGACCTCTATAATCCGTCATTGTTCCTTGCATTCTGAACCGGCATCTTCATGGAGCCCAATGCCCATCCCAATACTTGTTCTACCTTGAAAGTCAAAACCGATTTCCGTTCATTGAAATCGTCTACTCTTTTTGTTATGTGCGAGTTACCTATTTTCAACACCACCAGTGAATTCATGCGCTGCACGAGATTTTTTATTAGTCACCTCCTTGGGGGTTCTCTCTAGTTGCACTGAGAATACCCCATCCATGCAGAAGATATTTATAGACTAACTCACCTGTTCATTTATGGGTGTTTCCGTTAGTTTAGCTTTTCAAAAAACTGCTAAGCGTGGCAAGGAGACCGATGTGAATAAGTTGTATAAAAAGTATGGAACCAACAGAAAAGGGCATGGAGTTATTCTTGATATAATTAATAATATGTCGATTCAAGTTACTACCACCATTATCACTTCTAAATTCATTCTCCATTTACCAGAGGAGAATGTTCATTGGACACCCTATTAGTTGCTAAGGCTTGCATGCGACGGGACCAACGCAATTTTTCTAGTTATCTTCTTCATGAATTATTTGAAGCTACGAATGATGTTTATACTCAGCTCACCTATTTTATTTTTGGATATCTTCTTCTTCCACTTGCTATGTAAAAATGGTGCACTCCAAAAGGCCAAGACCTTGCCACGGTTGCAAAAGGCGAACCTCTTGCATATGCTTATGTAGCTTGGTGTAGCACTGAAGACACCATTAATAAAGAGTTCAATGATCTTCCATTTGGTTAATTGTTCAACAAAATGGAGGCTATGACCAGAACTATCTCATGAGTACCACTTCCCCTATTCGACTAGTATGCTCATCAATTTTGGCTTGTTATAAGTCATATTTCTTGCTATCTCCATATGTTGCATGTTTTTCCTACCACATTTTCTATGAGGAAGTTTCATTTCTATATCAACAAGAGAAGATTCCATAATGAATTCATCACTTGGCTAGTAGTTGTGTCATGGCGACAAGATGGACTGGACTTATACAATTTTGATGATATGAGGCCTGCCCACAATGCCCCTTCATCCTCACACAAGCATCTTAGAGATACACAAGAAGATGTTTAACCCCTGTTGAAGAAAGAAAAGGAGTGTGTCAGCTCGACATATGCTACTTGGAGTGCATTAGGTTCTTTGGTTGAGAAAGCTACCCAAGTACATCAAGTCACTCCTATATCCACTGCAACACCCACCATCACTACCACCATACCACTCGATACCACCTTTGTTTCCACTTCATCTCACTAATCCTTCCAAGATACCCGTGATTCTACCATTGATGAAGAATATCCCCCATCCCCACATAACACCTCCAATGAGACACCCAATTCATCTGAAGCAACCTTATCTGACCATCCTAATTCCCCTATTATCACTGATGAGCCAGGTGACATGGAAACTAACTTTTCTTTTGTCACTTCCAATGGCCTGCCTACCACCATTATTCCTCCACCATAAACCACTCCACCTCCTATTGCTACCTCATCTCATTCGTCGTCTTCCACAACTTCACTCATTTCTACCGAGAAAGTGGTTGATTTCATGAAAGACCCTGAACAATGTCATTAGGTAATCCCCCTTGCTACCCAACAACATGATCTTATTGCTTTCATTCCAACCCCTATTCTTCATAGAATTGTGCAGAACCAAAAGGGTGCGATACAAAGAGAATATTCACCACAAGATCAGTTAGAGCACTTAGTTTCTAGTGTCCAACCACTGCAATCGCGACTTCCAACACCAAATACAGTATCAATGGACACTCTTATTACTTGGTATTCACCAAAATTGTTTCAATTTATTCATGCATCTATGTTACAGTTGGATAATTGTCTTTTCCAAATTGAGACTCACTGCGCTAACCTTCAAGTCACTTGCAAAGAACAGGAACACCAACTCAATGCCGCCAATTTCGTCAAAACAAAATTGTGCATTGAGAAATATGGATTAAAAGCTTAATTAAGTGATGTTAATTCCAAGCTCCACTCATTATGGCATACCCTTTCACCTTTTTCTGAAGAGAAGCTAGAATATCGCATCGCTTAATCCCCTACCGAATGTTGTACATTTGTTGAAGCGGTGTGTAAGAAAATTTTCACATAGAATCTAGCATTCCATGATACTGTTACTAGCCTACAGAAGTCCACATCAAATCCATCAGAGCTCCTCAAGACCCAAATTGCTGAAAATATTTGGGAAACCACTTATGTCCATGATATTTTGTTGGGTCCCTATAATACTAATGATTACCCCATTACTATTGTAGTTATACCCCTTATTTATATTGTTGTGCCCCTATTACCCCCATATTGTTATTTCTGTGCCCCATAGAATCCCTCTATTGTTATTTTTGTGGCTTTATATTATTATTGTTAGGTCGGCTGGATTATATTGTGACTCCCTAGACTCCTATATATAGAAAGGAGGTTTTGTCATTTGTATCATCCAAGAATTGTTCATTTATGTAATGTAAAGGAGGTTGCCCCCTCGAAGAGGCTGAATTCTAAGGCGTGGATCTCTCTTTTCTATTTTTTTGTGAGCTGGTTTCATAACATTTGGTATCAGAGCTTTGGATTCTAGGGTTTCGCTGCTCCAAACAGGTCATCGTGGCATTTTCGCTATAACATTTTTTCTGTGACATTTCAGAAGCCGGAAAAAAACCCATTTGAGAAAAAATCGCGCTGAACCTTGGGTCTGAAGTTCAGAGCTTTTCGAGCGATATTTGCGGAGATATGATCTGAGGAAGTTGGTCTTTTTGCAGACTCCTGAATTACATTCAAAACAGGTGACCTGGGGAAAATCGTCATAACTTTCTCTCTGGGGATCGGATTGAAATTTCGTAAGAAGGTACAAAAATAGGACGGACTGTAATTTCTTGTGTGTGTGTTTCAGATTCAAAGGTTGAAACAGTGACTCATGGGATGTCGTACAAGTTCGCTCTACTGAACCAGTCTAAAAACAAGTCACTATGGGAGATTTCACATAACTCTTCCTTGGAGAATCCAATTTGGCTCGAACTTGTGGCATTGGAAAGAGGACGCAGAATGCTACTACAGGTAGAAATTTTAGAATTGGATGATCTGAAATTACAAAGATACATCAGATTCAATATCAGGCTTCTATAAAGTAAAAAAAGGTGTGTAGTTTTTTTTTTTTTTAATTTTTGTGTAAGCTTGGTTTAACGGAATTCAAAGGGCATAGTAAAGCATTATTATCGGTAACTGATGCCCCGAGGAAATAAAATGCAAACACCTAGTAAGGAACCTGAAATCTCTAGCATGACTCATGAAGAAGAGGAAGAAATGCTACATGATATATCAAAATTACAAGAACAAGTGCAACAAATGTCACGCTCACAAAAGCTAACAGAAGCTAAGATAAGTGGTGTGGAATCTAAGATAAATGGCGTGGAATCTAAGATAAATGGAGTGGAATCTAAGATGGATGATTCGAAGACAGATTTGAAGAGAGACATGGCATATTTGAAGATAGATGTGAAGACAGACATGGAAGAATTGAAGAAGTTGCTACAAGAAAGGGTCACTAATTGTGAAAAGGTAGTAAAGGAAACTCATGATGAGAACAAAAGAAATGTTAATCATGATTCCATAGACGCTAATGTTGGATTGAAGAATCACCATATTCCAAAAATCGATATGAGGAAGTTTGATGGCAAGGATCCCGCCACATGGATATTACGCCACATGGATATTACAGATGGAACAATTCTTTGATCTCAATAATGTGAAAAATGCACAAAAGGTACGTATGGCAACTATATATTTGGAACCAAATCAGTTTGTATGGTATCAATGGCTTTGCTCTCGTAAACAATTTATCACTTGGGCAATTTTTACGGAAGAATTGATAGCACATTATGAAGATACAAAAAGCAACACTTTTTTTAGCCAATTGATAAGTCTCAAACAAAAGGGTTTAGTAATGGAGCACATTGAGGAGTTCCAAAAATTGAACATAAGGGTAAAAGATATTCCAGAGGAGCATAGGATTGATGTGTTCATAGGGTCTTTAAAGGATAATATCCAACATGATGTTCGCCTTTGGGAACCTGATTCATTAGAGAAGGCATTCAGGTTAGCAAGAAAAATGGAAAGCAAAATTATGGCAACCAGGAAGCATACCACTCACAACTATAAAGACGGAAGTGTTGTTGCCCCTAGTCTTCCACAACCTATAAGGTTGACACCACAACAATTGGAAGAAAAAAGAGCAAAAGGGCTTTGTTACAGTTGTGATAGCAAATACACTAAAGGTCATAAGTGTGCTGAGAAGAAATTATTCTACATAGATTGTGAAGAGGAAGAAGAAAAGGAGCAAAAAAGGTCAAAAGAAGAAGATATACTTCAGGAACAAAGCCTAGATGAAGAACAAATAAATCCGACCATATCTTGTAATGCATTGGCGGGAATTACCACTCCTCAAACCATCAAGATAGAAGGACAAATCAAGAAGAAAAAGGTAATAGTGTTGATTGATTCAGGAAGCACCCACAATTTTATTCATTGTAGGGTAGCAAAAGAATTGAATTGCTTCCTATATCCAGCACCAGAGTGTCAAGTGATGATTGCAAATGGAGGAACAATAAATTTCTCTGGAAAGTGCCATAATATCAAGCTATCCATGGGAGAATATGTATTGACTAGCCCAATGCTTTCCATTCCAATGGGAGGTGCGGATGTTGTACTAGGAGTCCAATGGCTACAATCCTTGGGTACAATAGCTTTTAATTTTCAAGAACCTTTCATCAAATTTTCTACGGAAGGAAAGGAAGTTGAATTAAGGGGTATTGCAGGGAAACCAGGAAAGATAATCAGCTCTAATGGTATGACAAAGCTTCTAAAAAAGGAGCAAAGAGGTGTAATTGCACAATTATGCTTGCTAGATGTTTCCACATTGGAATCATCTATTCTCCAGATCTCCAAAAAGTCCTGGACAATCATTCCAAGGTATTTGAGACTCCCAAGGGTCTCCCACCTATGCGTGATCATGATCATGCTATTCATTTGATTCCAGGAAGTGTTCCTCCAAACATCAGGCCGTACAGATATCCCTATGTCCAAAAAAGTGAAATTGAACGTATGGTTGCAGAAATGCTAGAGGCTGGTATAATTCAACCGAGTCAAAGTTCTTTCTCAGCTCCAGTAGTATTGGTGCACAAGAAGGATGGATCATGGCGCATGTGTCCGGATTATAGGGAGCTCAACAAGCTCACTATTAAAGATAAGTTCCCCATTCCTGTTATTGATGAATTACTGGATGAATTGCATGGATCAATTTACTTCACCAAGTTGGATCTTCGTTCGGGATATCATCAAATCAGAATGAAGGTTGAAGACATTCCGAAAACGGCATTTAGAACTCATGAGGGTCATTATGAATTTTTGGTCATGCCTTTTGGCCTTACCAATGCACCTTCAACATTTCAAGGTTTGATGAATTCAATTTTCAAACCATTCCTTAGAAAATTTGTGTTAGTATTTTTTGATGATATACTAATCTACAGCAAGTCTTGGAAGGATCATGTTGAACATGTTGACAGGGTGCTACAACTATTGGAGGAGAAACAATTATATGCAAAAAGATCCAAATGTTTCTTTGGAGTCCAGGAGGTGGAATATTTGGGTCATATTGTATCTCATGAAGGAGTTAAGGTAGACCCTAGCAAAATTAAAGCCATTAAGGAATGGAAAATCCCCACATCCATAAAGCATCTGCGAGGATTTCTTGGGTTGACAGGGTATTATCGCAAGTTTGTTAAGAATTATGGGAGAATAGCAGCACCTCTAACAACATTATTGAAGAAAGATTCATTTTCATGGACTCCGGAAGCAACAAAGGCCTTTGAACATCTTAAAGAGGCAATGTGCCAAGCACCGGTCTTAGCTACACCGAACTTCACAAAAACCTTTATTGTGGAATGTGATGCTTCAGGAAATGGAATTGGTGTTGTTCTAATGCAAGATGAAAGACCCATTGCTTTTGAAAGTCGTCCAATCAAGGGAAAGTTTTTAAGCAAAGCTATTTATGAGAAGGAAATGTTGGCAATACTCCATGCACTTAAGAAATGGCGACCCTACCTAATGGGAAGACACTTCAAGGTAAAAACGGATCATGATAGCCTTAAATACTTTTTAGAACAAAGATTATCCTCTGAAGAGCAACAAAAGTGGGTCACAAAGATGTTGGGTTATGACTTTGAAATCATCTACAAAAAAGGGAAGCAAAATGTGGTGGCAGATGCACTCTCAAGAAAGGATGAGGATGTGGAAGCATTGTTGTGTGCCATTTCTATTATCCAACCAGATTGGATAAACAAAGCAAGGGAGGAATGGAAGAATGACGAAGAAGTGTGGGCACTTATTCAAAAGCTACAACAAGATTCCAGTACTTTTGATACATTTAGCTGGAAAAATGATTTGTTATGGTACAAAGATCGCTTATACCTCTGTAAGAATTCCCAGCAAAAACAAAAGATTCTTATGGAATTGCACACTTCTCCCTTAGGAGGGCACTCAGGATTTTTAAAAACTTACCACAGGGTTAAGAAGGAATTTTTTTGGGATGGCCTTAAATCAGATATTCAAAAGTTTGTGGCGGAATGTTTGGTTTGCCAGCAAAATAAAGTTGAAACAATTAAGACACTGGGTCTATTACAACCTTTATCCATTCCAAGCCAACGTTGGGAGGAGGTTTCAATGGATTTTATCACAGGTTTACCCAAGTCTGAGGGAAAGAGTGTCATCATGGTGGTAGTTGACAGACTTACCAAGTATGCACACTTTTGTGCATTATCACATCCATTTAAAGCCAGTACAGTTTCTACTGCATTTATGGAAACAGTTCAAAAGCTACATGGAAACCCAAAGATTATTGTAAGTGACAGAGATCCCATTTTCACTGGAAATTTTTGGACAGAATTATTTTCTTGTCTTGGTACTCAGTTAGCTCATAGCTCATCTTATCATCCTCAATCTGATGGGCAAACTGAGATAGTAAACAAATGTTTGGAAGGATATCTTCGTTGCTTTGTATCTGATAAACAGACACAATGGGTCAAATGGTTGCCTCTGGCTGAATGGTGGTATAACACTTCCTTCCATACAGCAACAAAAATGACCCCATTTATGGCACTTTATGGGTATCAACCACCATCCATCACATCATATTTAAGAGAAAATTCTAAGGTTCAGGCAGTGGAACATCACATCGAACATCAACAACAAGTCCTCCAACTCTTAAAGGATAACCTCGTGTTGGCACAAAATAGAATGAAACAACAAGCAGATCAACATCGCAGTGAAAGAAGTTTTGATGTAGGTGATTGGGTATTCCTACGGCTACAACCATATAAGCAAATGTCCCTAAAGCAAGCTAAAAAGGATAATAAATTATCACCAAAGTATTATGGTCCGTACAAGGTGTTGCAAAAGATTGGTACTATGGCATACAAATTGGAGCTTCCTGCAGCTTCTCGATTGCACCTAGTTTTCCATGTTTCATGTTTAAAGAAGGTTATAGGTGACAAGCTCCCAATTCAAACAATATTGCCAGAACTTGACGAGGAAGGAAAAATTATATTGGAACCGGAAGCAGTCACAGAAACAAGAACTCGACATCTACGAAATCGATCAATTTCAGAGTATCTTATCAAGTGGAAGAACTTATCCACTGAAGATTCCACATGGGAGGATGAGAATTTTATGCAGAAGTATCCAGAACTACTCAAGCGTTGAGGACAACACTTTTTTTGAAGGAGAGGGGCATGTTGGGTCCCTATAATACTAGTGATTACCCCATTACTATTGTAGTTATACCCCTCATTTATATTGTTGTGCCCCTATTACCCCCATATTGTTATTTCTGTGCCCCATAGAATCCCTCTATTGTTATTTTTGTGGCTTTATATTATTATTGTTAGGTCGGCTGGATTATATTGTGACTCCCTAGACTCCTATATATAGAAAGGAGGTTTTTTCATTTGTATCATCCAAGAATTGTTCATTTATGTAATGTAAAGGAGGTTGCCCCCTCGAAGAGGCTGAATTCTAAGGCGTGGATCTCTCTTTTCTATTTTTTTGTGAGCTGGTTTCATAACATATTTTGTCACAACTTATGTAGGAATCTCATCGAATGATTACCCAAATTTTTGATTGGAGCGGTGTTCTTGTGAAGAGGAATGCACCTGTTCATCCCTTGCATGATAACGTCAAGAGCTTGCTCTAGCAAGTGATGGTGACTTTAGACCTAGAAGTAAAGAAGTAGCTCATGGCTCAGGTTGATGAATTCAATACTCAAATTAATTAGTTGGAAGATGCATCCTAGGTGACTACATGCGTTCTTCATGACCTTCACCTAGAAGCACAATGACACTTCCTCACTTTGAGCACACTATCTACTCTTGCTGATCAATAGCTCCAGGAACTTGTACACTTGTAGCCGATCGATCTTAGTGTGTAGGTAGTGGAATAATTTTCAAGGAAAGTGTCTACCTTGTTGGACTTGTGGAACTCATATGTTTCCGCCTATACAAAATTCAAGGATTCATCTCTTCAAATTGTTCTAGAGTTGGGTCCTTCATTTAATGGTACTGCAACTGATCCAAGTGGAAGCCAACCTGCATAGAGTTCATATGCAACAATAGCAGCACATTGACTTGAGGGAAAGTCAATGGATTGTGGTCGGGGCATGTTGGGTCCTTCATTTTTGAAGGAATAAGAGTTGCAGAGGACATTTTGGTTAAAGTTGTCGAAAGGAGAGCATTGGAAAAGCAAGGTGGAAGCAGAATATTTGTTTTAGAATTTACACAATAGAAAATAAGGGCGTGTACCGAAGAACCAAGAGTTGATTTTTATACAGTCAACAGAGAACCAAGGTAATGGCCCTAGGTACTATAAAATCACAAATCAAGTGACCGAGACTAAGTCAAGTCATCATGGTTATAAAAGAAGATGCAGACCAGCGGGAAACAAGTTTAGACTACCTGAAAAAGTTTGGAGAGAATGATAAAGTTTATGTTGTAATGTTTGGGATCTAAACTATGTGAGAAAAGGACTGCTTATAGGGAGATCTGAATATGTAATGATCCATCTTTGATATTTTTTTGAGCTGTAATAGTTGTGCATAAGTCTGTAATGTGCCATAAGCTGTAATGGAGAAATGTTGTAAAAAATCTGACTCTATTGTTTTAATAATAAAAGGAGAATGGGAGTTATGTTATTTTTTTGTGTATTTTGTGCCCCCTTTTAAAAATCTTCTGCTTATGTCTATTTTCTAATAAAGATATGAGTTAAATAGCTATGAATGAATTCATAAATGGTTGCACAAGCTACTTATATAACAAAATATGGATCCCTTACACCTTTCTATGGTCCTGGATTGCCTCAGGTGAGACACTCTTTTGATCCAAGGGAGTGAAAATGTTGGCAAAGTGCTAGAATATGCAGAGACTTTTATCGGAACCCTAGGTCAAACCCTCAGTAAAACTTAATTTAAACTTTTTTTACAACAAATATGTTTTATTAACAAATTAAATTTGTTCGGAGACACCCTTATATCTAACTACATTTAAACCAAACAACACACTAGAAAATCTGAGTTAAGCACACACAAACCAAGATAGAGAGAAAGGGATCTTCCTACTACCAGAGCTTGGTTTATCAGGGCCTGAGTTGACAATGAAGATGTGATTGGGACAATTATGTTAGTGACCTACCAAATGATTTTTCTATACCTGCGATAAGTACCCTTATTATTTGTGGGGTACCCTCCGAAATGTCCAAGTGATTTTGACCAACATCTTCCCCGGGTACAAAAAGGATGTCCCCATTGTCGTCACTCTTGTAAGATACCTAGGATTATGGTTTCTAGAGATACCATGTACAACAAACCGGCTTACGGGAACAATCATCATATAGGTCTACATGTAAAGGTATGGAAATTACATTTGAAGCCTCTTAAGATGTTGCTCAAAGTGATTCATACGCCTCTCAAGTAAGTCCCATGAGTACGTGCAAAACAACACCACCAAAACCAAATCAAGTAGGGCATATCACTCTTCTAGACTCAAGGTTTCATCATGACTGAACCTTGTGTGAGAAGGGCTTCCCAGTTAATGCTCCACTTCAAATGGATTTTCTCTCCCTACCTCAAGATACTAGTTTTTTTTTCGTGGTCTTAGAGAGTTTACCTCACTCTCCTAATCCAAGACCCTAGTTTGAGCTACTATTGGTGTGATACCAAAAAAAATAAAATTATTGAATGAATTTTAATAAGCATTCATTTCCTGGATGCTATTTTCTCAAAGGAAATGATATATAACTAATATGGTGCATAGAGACTCATGACCCAATCCTAAAGAAAGCTATATGGAAATGTAATTTTTTTCTTTTTAATTAATGAAATCTAGCTACAGAAGGGAAGAGATCCCTCTTTGCTTTTCAAAATAAATTCAAAAACCTCACACACTCTTAATTTTCACTCCTGAAATTCGTTGAATTCATAATATAAACTGACCCCAAAAACAAAGCAAAGCAAGAGAAATACCAAAAAGGCTTCGAACAAAAAACAATAAAAAAACACCTAGTACTCAAAATATCAAACTTGGATTTACAAACTAAAAGATCACGAAAAATAAATATATCACAAGCTAACAAACATAGAAAGGAAATCCATATAATTTCTTAGTATTGTAACTCAATAGAGACAACAAACTCATGCAACAACAATGCTTTACAAAGGTGAAAAAAGCAAACCCTAATTTAAGGCCAAGAATAAGGAAGCATGAAAATAAAAGAGAATTTTTCAAATTTTGTCGGCTTGTTGGGGCCTGACCCAGGTTCAGAGTTAATTAGCCAAACAAATCCCGGTACTACTGGCCCTTTCAACAATAGTCCACAGAGCACACATTGACGTCTCACTCGAAGTAGTATGGGAGGGTGCTAGAACTAGGTTCCCACACCCTGGAGATGTCTGATGAGTTCACCTGGTCCGTGGTTTGTCCCTGCACGTAGGTTGCTACGTGAACTTTCCCATTCCTTGTGGCATGATATATTACCTTCACGTAGCCCTACCGAGTGGCTGTGCGTCATGTTCTGCATTATTACCCAAAACATTTCTTATATTCCAATATTAGTTAATTATCTTTGCCTACTTGAGTGATTTAAGTTATACTTAACAACATAGGACCTTTATACGGGTGTGCGCAGTAAATAAACAATATATTTGCAAATTATATCAATCATGCATTAACCCAAGAACATATACACAGAATTATAGCAAAGCTTCTATTTATTGACTCTTTCCCAGTTACAGACTCGACTTGCCCTACGCACTTAGCTGTAAGGGTCCGCGAACTTAGCTGCGGACTACTAGGCCTCTGTGCACTCAGCTGCAACGCCTTATCCTACTCTACGACCCACAGACACACTCTACACTTTGACTCCACCACTTAGACTTCTCATTCTTCCTTATTATTCATTATTTTTCTTTTGCACTTAGAGCCTCACTCTATTTATACAATCCCATGGTCCATGGACCATGGGTAGGTCTATCCATCTGACATTACATTACAAAACTAGGGCGGACAACCCTATGACTCTATCATACTTTTGTGCCCCACGCCCGCAATTTGTGAAGCTTTACAACAAGATTCGGCCAAAACTTTGGTTTTAAGCCCCAAAACATGCCTTGGGGGGATTCCATGCCCAATAATCCCCCAACACAAACATCATGACTCGCCCTTGAGTCACTCTGTCGACGCGGTGATCTTTGTACGGAGTCCCTCCAATTGTTCTCGAACTGCAGCAAGGTCAACAACACACTTAGCTGCTGCTTGCTGGATCTGTTGCATACGTTGTTCCGAGACCTCCATGTTGGGAGTGCTTCTCTACATCAGGATGTGCATCCCCTACATGTGTGCAAGCTTGCCTTCAATTTATACTGTGATGGTGAAGGCCTCGTCGATCCAAGGCTGAACGCACGCCTTCAGGACTTCTTCCTTATGTCGTGTCGTGTCCACCTGCTCCTTCAGCACTTTAGCCTGCTGCATCTGTGCAAGCCTTTGAGTGAGGACCACCGTCTTCATAGTTCCTCAGGAATTGTCATACTATTGTTGGAGTTATTGTGCCTCTGTCTCTAAGCGTTGGATGTTGGGGTCCTCCTGCAGATTTGTGAGGACCTCAAGTGATACTTCCAACATACTAGTGCAGTCTCGCACTGCACCTCCAATCTCCTCCAGTCCCACTGTGATAGTGCTGGCGTTTTGTTCTCTGACTTATGGGGGGGTGGATGGTTGTGCCTTGAACCGTAGCTCGACGATCTGAAGGTTCAGCTCCAACTGAACCTTTGTCATTTCTTCCCTTGCCTCACAGACCCCTGCTGCAAACCTGTGGATGCACGCCTCTGCTAGCATTTCTAATGGGACAGCCAGCTCTGGGATGCTTTGGCAAGCATCGTCTATCACCTGTACCAGGTGTTGATTCTGTGACACCACTTCATCACGCTGCAAGCTTAGTTGTTCCATAATTATTTTCTACTCACTAAGGACTTGTAGCGCGTGGCTCTCCCTAGCTCGCAGCTCTGCAATTATCCCATCCTGAATAGTGACTTCAACGGTCACTTTCTGGTGAAGCCGCATGGTAGGGCAACCCCCTGTATGCGATCATGGACCTTGTGACTCTTTTCTTCTGTGCGCAACTCCAACATTACGCAGCTCTTAGGAAGAATAGTTTATAGTCCCGCTCTCCCTTTCAACTTCCTAGATCGCTAAGATTTTTCCTCCATCGGCTAGTCAGGTGGTCACACCACCTGTGTGCGGTTTCCTCTGGTCATCCAGCATTCTTCTCGGGAAATACCTACCTTTTACTGTTATTGGTGACGTCACGCACCTTATCATCTACAACGCATCACCTTGGTTAATTCTCTTAGTAATATGTAGTCCACGCCAAGGCATTAGACTGATCAATTCACGTCGACAGTGCTCAAACTTGTCAGCATGATCGTGCACACCCTGTTTTATCTCCATGGTCTTCTTATCAATAAAATCATCCCTTATCTCATCTTCCAGCTTCTTGACTTCCGCTTCTACCAAAGAGCTTTTCTTCCTTAATCGCACCCTTTCTTTTACAAGTTCTTGGAGCCTAAATTTTCCCTGTTGGATTTCTGCTTTCAAGGTTCTGTGAACCATCGAGCTATTTGATCTAAAAATGGGGCTCTTAGGCTTCTTCTCTAACTTACAAGAACCTCTCCCACTTCCAAAGCTTTGAATTTTCCCAAGTGTTAATGATTAACCAGTGTAGAATTAAGAAATGCTCGAAAATATGGGTGTATGCTTGTATTTGTTTTCAGCTAATTATTTACATTAAAATTTGTTGTTTCTGCTGATATGGGAAGGTACTAACTGATATATAAATGCATATAACAGTAGTTAAAGCAACAGTTGAAACAAACACATAAGACAGCAATATAATATGGAGTTCACCCTGATATCTTGGGCTACATCTCCTTGAGCTCTAATCAACTTGATTAGACTCTCTGGGATTATGGCAACAGTTCTTTTACAAGTTCCACACTCAACTCCAATGTTTTACACAAGAACATTGGGCTAAGAACACCATCTTATCCCTTGGCTCTTGGAGCTCTTTGGCTTTCTAGCTTTGGCTCTTGGCTCTAGTTCTCGCTCTTGCTCTGGCTGTGGCTTTGACTCTAGCTCTGGCTCTGTGGCTCGGGCTCTGTTTCTGGCTCTCAGCTCTCACTTTTGGTGCTCGCTCTGGCTGTTTGCTCTATAGCTCTACCTCTAACCTCTGGTGGCTTTGCCTATTACCGTGAGCTTAGCTCTGGTTGCTCTGCTTCCCAGACTGCTCTCCCTTTCTCTCCCTTTTTCTTCCCCTTTTTTACTCTTTTTCTGTTCGTGGCTTAGAACCATTCCATTCCCCAACTGTTCGTTTTGGGTTCTGTCTCTTCGGATCACCTGCTGCTGTCCGCTTAGGATCCCCTGCTCCACATCATCATCACTGTAACGCTTCACAGAGAGGTGGCCACTTGTCATCTCACAAACTGCGCCAGCTCTTCCTCGATGGTTCAGTTTTTTCAGTTACACTGTGGAATGACTCATCCGCCAACTTTTGGCTGGATAAATCGATCTTACGGACAAGGCCAATCTCCCTAGTATTGGAAGATAGTCTAGCAACAAACAGACAAACAAACCTATCTTTCTCTAGACATATGCGATTTATAAATAAATACTATAAAGGTGTTAAGATCCTACCTTAGATCCAATGCTTGTTCATAGTGGTCATCCTCTAGTTATTCGAAAGAGTTACCTTTGAGGACCTACAATCACAAACAAGCAAACATTAAATAGCACCTGCATAGAAAATATCGTAAATCATGTCTATTATGGTGATCAAGGAATCCATAAAATAAACCATCAATTAACAACTTATTGAGAAAAACAAATTTATTTGTATTAACTTTGAAGTAGAAGAACCTTACAACCTTTTCAGCCTTGATGTTGAACAAGCTCTTCCTGGGGTCTGAAATAGGAATTTCCTTTACTTTGATAAGCCTTGCACTGTTCCAAATGAGATCTTAGAGGTATGTAATCTCTCCTCATAAAAACTCAACTAAAGAAGACTAAGTTCCAGCAACATTTCACCTCAAAAATATTCAGCTTCTAACCTCCCAAGTAACCAACCCAATGCTTCTTTTTATAGTGCAGAGGAGGAGGTTACAGGTCCACCTATGAAGGGATAGAATCCTCCTTCAAATGGATAAGCTCCTCACATCAAGGGGTTAGCTCCTTAAGGAATGGAGTGCATGAACCTTACAAGAGTGAACTTTCCACCTCAAGATTCCTTCCAGAAGTTTCTAGAAATGACTGAAAGTGAGTTTTTCAGAGTATACTCGTGCCTTTTTAACTTTTATAGGGGTCCATGTTATCGGGAAATCTAGTGTCCACTCGGAGCTACTATTCCCACTAAGACTGGTAGCTATCTTAGAAACAAACAAACTAAAATTACTTTCGCTTTCCTTTATGAGAAGTAGATAAGAGGGGAACAAAGGACACCAACCTCAGTCTTGCACTTAGTTCCTTGCTTGGTTCCTCTCTCTTCTGAAAAATCCTTGCCGCTTTGCCTTCATCTTCCCAGCTTCAAAGAGAACCTGTGGAATCAAAGGAGCATAATACTATCGAAGAATAGAGATATACAATCATAAACAATATAGGACCAGATATATATTGACCACGCAAATGCATATATCATCAAACATACAAGAATGTGGAGGAAAACTTGAATAGCTTTATTAATATCAAGAATAGCAAAGAGGATTACAACCAATTGTTCTGACCCAACGTCATCCTCCCAGCATGAAAGCCCTTCTTCACCTCATGAAAAGCTTAGATCACCCAATACTATGATATTCCACCAAGAAACCAATAGCACTTCCTTACAAGATACAAAATTCCAGCCTCTGGATCTCTGGGATGAGGGATCCATATATAGATGATTACAGGGGGGTGAGTCAGCTTCTGGGATTTTGATTAGTTTCCTCTCTCTAATAGTTCTTGATTACACTTGGAGATTGATGATCTCTTACTCATCCCTGGGTGAATTCAGAGAGGCAAGTTTCACAGGAGAAGTTTCTGGAAGATTCCATGACGATCCACCTTGCAAACTGTCTCTGCCATTTGTCTACTCTCACCGATCGCACCCTACAGAAGGGATTTCCAGTATGCATCGCACCATTTTCACTGAGCAGGTGAGATGCATCACACCCTCTGCACTGGGAAGTCTGTATGGTCTAGCTTTGACTAGTTCTCAGCAGTTTTCTGTGGAGAACTTCTGGGAGATTATGTAATCAGCTGACCTTGTTCGTTTAGGGTGTGAAGCAACACTTTTAGGGACTTAGGAGCCCTTAGTTTATGGACATGTATGATTGTGGTTGTAGTACCCAAAAATGTCTATAACAGTTTACCCCTAAAGCATGAGGTCGTTAATCTTTTGATGTCGAGTGAAATGCTTTATCATGAGGATCCGAAGTCTTTTTGAGCTAGAAGGCGGCCTATAATAAGATACAATACAATACATTATCTTCATAATATTTTTCATGATCTAGCTGAGGCGAGCATTCCCATGATCAGCTTTATAAATTCATTTTCATGTAAATAAGATAGACAACTGTATGTGTGGTAGAATGATGATTCTGATAAAGTCATCATCCTTTGATTCAGATGATCATTTGTGCAGCAAAAATGTACATTTGATGTCTTTATTTTCCTGAATATATCGCAACCTGGATGGATGAAACTAGATACGGGGTCTTCAAACTCGTCCAATCTTCACTCGGAGTACAAGTTGATCCATGTGAAAGATGTTCTGGAGTCGAACATGGAAAGACATCGCCTGATTACCAGCCAATGATGTAAGTTGTTAACAAGCATGAGAGGAATCACCGATAATGATGATGACCCTCAAGGTACTACAGTACAATTCGCGTGGTGTGAAAAGGGACTTGGCATCAAACACCACGCAAAATCTTTCGGTCGAAGGCCATTCATGTAAACCTGTTGCCGGAAGTGAGAAACTTGCCATTGATGCATGCAAGCTTCAAAGTACTGAAAGGGTTGTTCCTAAGTCGACTTCTTGGATAATGAGCTGATGTCGACAAGAAGCAACCCGTCATAGGAAGGCCTTAATGAATCCCACATCTACAACACGGAACGGAGTAAATTATTTTTGGAGTTGAAAACGATCTGATGATACAGGGTTTAGGGTGGTGGTCATGAAAGAATGTAGCGTGAATGTATTGCAGCGGATGAGACACAGGTGAATTCTCTGAGTGACTTCTCTTGAACATACCGGTGACACTGACATGGATTGGTAGCGTTAACCCCAAATATGGATGGTGCGATGGACCAATGGTGATATGACCGGTGAACGGAATAACCCAACCCGACTCGGATGTGGAGTGAAAGTGTCATGTTCAAGAGTGACTTGTTACCAATAAAGTTTCTACAAGTTTTCTTCCCAATTTTTCCCCAGTCATTGTTGACCAGTACCTCTTTATTTTTGTCAAGCTTGAGGACGATAACATATGCTTGTTCTATAATTTTCCCTTCGGGCAAACCCGTCGCTATGTTTTAACGAGCCTAGCGATAGTGAAACTTGTTCTTGTCCATATGGACAAGTTTGTCGCTATTTGGTTTTAACGTGTTTAACGACAAAGATAACTCGGTCTTTTTTAATTTTAGAGAGTCTGAAAGGGACGTAAAGGAAACTCCAATAATCCTTTTTCATCATATAATCCCTTAAGTCCAAAAAAGTATAAAATAATACGAAAGGGATGAATTTTCGGTAATTTTAACAAGCCGAACAAAATAAGCGCTCGATCTTTTTGTGTAATAATCCCTCAGGTCCAAAAAGATTAAAATCTAGAGGAGGGATAACACTTCCGGTAGCTTTAACGAGCTGGAGAGGCCAATTAATCGACAATATTTTCATATTTTACGAGTCAAGTGAAAAGAGCTTAAAGCAGACTCATCTTTTGAGGAATGAGTGATAATTTCGGGTAGCAACTGATTCTAGGTAAGGTTTGGAATTTTCCAATTGCGGCAGTGTCACAAGGATGGATAACAGGATCACTCTTCGCAGCTGTTCCTCAAAAGGGGTAAACAATCAAATGGAGGTGAATGATCGGCTAAAACAGAGTGGAGGTGATGGTAAGAACATGACCAGGGCTCAAAAGCTGATGATAATGCATTCACAATGGTTATTTACCAGGGGTTGGTTCATTTTTTAATGAGCTTAAACTCTGGGGGAACGTTTGCTCATTGCTAACGTTTAATTTTTAACGAGCTTGAACTTCACATAAAAACCGCTCATGCCAGTCGTATAATAAGGATGTCTCATCGATAGGTTCAATTTTTAGGGAGCTTGCACCATTCGAAACTTTGCTCCGAATCCTTTCATTATGCAAGCTAGGAACGACCAATCCTACAAGTTTAAAGGGTTGAGAAACTACAAACTAAGAAAATAAATGGTCGCTTTTTACTTTCAGGAAAAAAGGTTTGCATGCCCCCAGGCATAGCGAAGTAGAGTTTCTAGGTTACCATAAGATTGTTCCATCCGCGTTGCAGACAAAACATTTCCTTGGCGATGTCTACCGAAATAGACAAAGGTGAGTGGCGCGTCACCTCCACTCACATAAATTTGACGAAGGAATCTTATTCCAGTCTAATCCAATTTTCCTAAACGGACGGGTGTGTCAGACTAGTCATATATCCTCCGCGGAAACCTACCCTATGCCCAAGGTTTTCCTGCTGAAACAGACCAGGGTGCATGCCCCCTGGGTTTTAGATATGTCCCCCCGAATCACTCATGCTCTTCAGGTGGACGGACTGGAGATTGATGAGACATTCCTTGCGTGAAAATACCATTTAGGGATGGCAGTTGACTATTAGCTATGTGTGAGCTGGGGAACAAAAGCTGGTCTATGAGCTGGACCACTCGACCTTCATGTGGAAAACACATTACTCTAAAGCATGAGGAGACAATGGCTCGCATGCTATAAATATAGTTGCGCCCAAGGAGGAGATTATAATCTAGAGGTCCTTGGACTACCATTACGTTCATATAAATGGTTTTCCTTCTCAACGTTATGGGCACATTGGGAAGGATCCCTAATGGTCGACTGGTTCCTTTGTCGAAGCCTGTCAGATTTCTCATTTCAGGCAGAAGCGATGGTGAACCAAGCGCTTCCCAAGAAGTTGAGGAAAGGATACTCACAGAAGCCCCTTCATCTATGATGGTACCAACCATGATCATTTTGTAAGCTTGTACAATGATTCGGAATGGTACATTTGCTGGTAAATGGGGTCTACCTAGTAGATTCCAATCAAAGGAAACGAATAGGTTGCTTGGAGGTGGGACCAAATAGACGGCCGGATATGACTCTAACGAACTTCCTTCCTGCGGTAAAGGAACGGGTAGATTTCCCCCATGTTCATAAGAGTCTGTGTTTACGAAAAGAATTTGAATGATGTCGTTCTCATTCTCTTCGGTGATTGTATCATCTGAAGATGGACCTTCCGAAGACAAGACCAGGTCGACTACTGCCTCAACCTTTTGAATTTCGTCTGGTATGGACTCAGTGGATTTATCTTCAATGATAGATGCTTCGACCGACCACAATGACGTGTCAGTCAGATTTTCAACTAGTGATGGACTCGGCAAGAGTTTCTTGTATCCAGGAGGAATCCGTAGCAGTGAAGTAGGATGGTTATCCAAGACTCTTTTAGCTTTATCTAGGAAGGGACAATGGTGGATGACGTGATCGCCTTCACACAGTTTACAAGGAAATTTACATTTCCTTTTCTGTACTAATGCTTCTCTTTCACTAGTTGATGGTGTACTTTCAACATGATCTTCAGAGGTTGATGACACCGGATTGTGCAAACGAGGATACCAGTCCCTTAAGATCTGAGGGATGCAAGGACAATCTCGATGATAGTGGTCTCCTTTGCAAATGACACATGGATATTTAGGCTTGGACGGTGCGGTGTGTGGATTTTCACTAGACGATGCCTGGTTACCCCTTTTTGCCGTTGGCTCCTTCTTCTTCTTCTCTTTCTTCTCCTTCCCCTTCTTATCCTTCTTAGTTACTTGATTTTTGGCTTTACCAGCTTTATCAAGTGAAGAGGAAGGAGGAGAGGGAGAATCAGACGAAGTAGAAGGTTAGGGGGTAACTTTAGTATCATCCAGTTGCTGACTCGATTGTTCAAGAATCACGGTGTACTAAATGACGGAGGTCAAGAAGAGCCATATTGGCAAGCCAATCGTCAATCCTGGAAGTGACAATGTGGCCATATGAGGTGCACCAACATCTCCCCAAGAGGAGAAAGGACTAGGATTTCCTTCAAGGGGAAATTCTTGGTTGGTGGACTCCATTTTTCTCAACCTAAGACCAACGCGGGAATGGTGATATTATTCTGATTAAAATAAATTTTAGATGCTTTGACACAACTTGTTTTCTCAATTTTTAAGAGTCGAGAAAAAACAAAAGATGACTCTATTCGCCTTCGATTTTTAATGAGCCTGAAGTGACAAGTGCTTAGATGGACCTTTTCCTTTAAAGAGTTTGAAAAGGAGCGAAAAAGACTACTCCGGAAATCTAGACAGAGGATTACCAAACCAATCGCAAAACTACAGAATACTTTTTACGGTACGGCAATCAATCTTCCCGAATGTTATGTTTAGTGCATTGCAATCGATAGGGTGGCAGACACGGCTTCCTATGGATAAAGGATATAGCCTATTGTGGTCTCCCAATATAGGCTCGATGGTACGTGGGAGCACAAGTCTGTACTGGAACTTGTCGTCTCAAAGAGGAGGAATCACCCAACCAACAATGAAAGCAGCAGTTACCAGGCTTTCCGATGCCGGAATACGTCTCTAGCCTAGACTTCTAGATGTTGTGCGTTAGGTTCCAAAGCGTTTTTAAGTTCATTGAATTTATTTTACAGTTGATCTTTTTTAAGAAATTTTCCTTTTAGGTTCAACACGTGATGTAGATATACAATTCCTAAAATGCAATCTAAGATGATAAACAATCGTTTGATATTCTTTTTGCAATGAAAATCCTTGCCACTAAAGAAAGAGAGATGATATTCTTTCAACATAGAGCAGAGAGCACACACTAGATGCACTGTCCTAAATCAAACCAACAAGCAGTCTAAATGCAAATGCACATGCATGTATTTGTTTTCAGCTTTCTTAATGTGTGAATGACAAGAAGAATGCTAAGTACAAATCTGAATTATCTTTTCAAAGCGACAGTACTAAAAAATTTCTCTTCAAAAACGAAAGGAAGATAATGACGACACTTTGCGATTTTGAATTGAAAACTGCTTTCGACACTTGAAAAACTACTAATTCAAATCAAATACAAGAGTAACTGTATAATCGACCACCAAGAACGATAGGATTCTTTTCTATGACTGAAAATGACACTTGCGACACTTCCAAATCAAGAAACGACAGTTCGATTACGCTACTACTTTGTAAAAGAGAACTGAAAATGGCGCACAATACATAAAAACATTCACAGTTCTTTGCACAATGGAGGCAGAATGATGGAAAGGAAGGGAGTTTCCACAGTGGTATACTGATCACAGACAGCAAAACTCCTTAATAAAGCTGAAGAGAGTGAACACAGAAACCAAAATCTGAGAGCAGAAAAGGTCTTGTCTGATCAGTGCACCTGCAACACAGGGAAAGTGTGATGCAGCGCACCTACTGCACACGGGAGGTGCGATGCATCCAAATTCCCAAGAGGATAAAGTGCGATGATCCAGGGACGAGACTTCAACTTGGTTCTGGGTCACAGTTTGCAACTTAGTTCAGGGATTTAGGCTGAGCTAATGATAGTCAGTAAATAGAAATCACAGGGGTTGATCTAATGAGGTTACTAGAGCCACCACTAGGGCAATTAGAAGGTTTGCAAATCGATTGTTCAGTTTATTAACAAAACCTGAAGATAGACTGAAACATCATTGATCTACTTTGCACTTGCATAGAAAATGCAGTTTGAAGGCTACATGGCTTAACTTCAGGCTCCGTCTGTAATTTTATAAAACAAAAAAATATAGACAAGCAAACAATCTATTCACTCCCCAACGGAGTCGCCATTTTTTTATTGGGAAATCTAGTGTCCACTCGGAGCTGCTAGTCCCACTAATATTGGTAGCTATCTTAGAAACAAACAAACTAAAACTACTTTCACTTTCCTTTATGAGAAGTAGATAAGAGGGGAACAAAGGCCACCAACCTTAGTCTTGCGCTTAATTCCTTGCTTGGTTCCTCTCTCTTCTGACAAATCCTTGCCGCTTTGCCTTCGTCTTCCCAGCTTCAAAGAGCACCTGTGGAATCAAAGAAGCATAATACTATCGAAGAACAGAGATCTACAATCATAAAAAATATAGGACCAGATATATATTGACCACACAAATCCATATATCATCAAACATACAAGAATGTGGAGGAAAACTTGAATAGCTTTATTAATATCAAGAATAGCAAAGAGGATTACAACCAATTATTCTCACCCAGCATCATCCTCCCAGCATAAAAGCCCTTCTTCACCTCATGAAAAGCTTAGATCACCCAACACTATGATATTCCACCAAGAAACCAACAGCACTTCCTTACAAGATACAAAATTCTAGCCTCTGGATATCTGGGATGAGGGATCCATATATAGATGATTGCAGGGGGTGAGTCAGCTTCTGGGATTTTGATTAGTTTCCTCTCTCTGATAGTTCTTGATTCCACTTGGAGATTGATGAACTCTTACTCATCCCTAGGCAAATTAAGGGAGGCAAGTGTCACAGGAGAAGTTTCTGGAAGATTCCATGACGATCCACCTTGCAAACTGTCTCTGTCATTTATCTACTCTCACCCATCGCACCCTACAGAAGGGCTTTCCAGTATGCATCGCACCCTTTTCACTGAGCAGGTGAGATGCATCGCACCCTCTGCACTGGGCAGTCTGTATGGTCCAGCTTTGACCAGTTCTTAGCAGTTTTCTGTGGAGAACTTCTGGGAGATGATGTAATCGGCTGACCTTGTTCCTTTAGGGTGTGAAGCAACACTTTTAGGGACTTAGGAGCCCTTGGTTTATGGACATGTATGATTTGGGTTGCAGTGCCCAAAAATGTCTATAACAGTCCGCACCTTTAACATAGTGACAGTGTGGTCAGGTGTGCAGGAGACTTGACCATTAGGTGCAGGACCGCAGGTAAGACTAAGAGAAAGTGCAGAACTAGAGTTCTAAAGAATTTGAGGGATTTTCTCTTATTTTCAAGGCTTGATATGAGGAACTGATGCTTTAGACTTGCAAAGGAGGAAAGTATGAGTGCTAATGAACTCACACAGATAGCAGAATGTCCAAGTGAGAACTTTTAGTGCAACACCAACTCAGCGGTCAAGTCGGATGTCAAACTTCTCTATGTCGCAGCTTAATCCCCTGTCAAATCTGGTTCCTCCATCGGGTGCAATCTCCACGGTCAGATTTGGAGCCCCAAGTTCCTACGACATTCGCACATTTCGCACGGTTGACTTGCTCGACCATTAGCATGCGATGAGAGGCGGTTTTCTCTCTCATCCGCCTGACACGCATCGTGCGCTGAATGGAATCACTCGTTTTTGGCCAAATCTGCTTACCACCCGAGGATGCCTTCGATATACTGCCGGTTTTGGAGATCGAGTCCTGCCTTTCACCTTAGTGCCTTCCCCATGGTTTTCCTGACTTCCCATGTGCCCGAGCGCTCGGGGCCTTTCCTTCTCGAGGGGTTTTTCCCAGTAATGAACTAAACAACATCCATTTTCTGATCTGAGCCTCCTAACTACCATCTTTGCACCATTCATAGTCCCCATGGGCCAATGGTCAATGCGCTTTGACGGAAGGTCCTCATTGCTCCGTGCTGGCTGCAAATTGTCGTTGTTCAGAGGTTATTTCTGATAGGCTGCAACATCCATAGAACTTTAAACTTGAGTATGAGTTTTCACAGAGTTTGGGTAGCTTTAAGAGAGTTTGAGGATCCAATTTTGGATCACGCCTTCCTACTAAAAAAACTTTTGGTCCACCAAAAGATTGATATATTGATCTGAGCAGTAATGAGAGTAACAACACCCTCTTCTTTCAACCTCCCTACACCTACCTTTGCATAGTGCCTCTAAACCACAATCTCTAACCACTTCCCTTCTTGAATGGGTAGGTCATCTTGGGAAGAACTGTTTTCCTCCTTGACTTCATGCAGAACTTCTGCTGTGAAGTTTACAGAAGGTAGTTTGAACTTCTTTTGCCTTGATCCTTGATCCAAGATGGCTCAAACAAATGTGAAGTACATCTGCTCCACAAAACTTTCATTTGTACCGATTTGAAAAGCTACCAGTAACAACTGTTAACAACAAAGGGCATACAAACAACAACTGCATGGGCTAACTCCTGCTTCAACAAAGAAAAAAATTTCACATCTTGTGAACCCTTCCATGTCTTATATCTACATACAAATGATTAACAATAAAACATGCCTTTTCAACAAATGACCCTTCAAGTCAAGCATGTAGGAAAAAGACCTTTAGGACTCTTTTCCAAAAGATGAAAGACTTCATCATTATCTCCATTTCGGAAACCAAGTTAACTTCTTCCAAGCCAACATGGCATCACATGCATGTCAAAGCAATCAACCCTGCAAGTTAATTACACATACATGTTCAAAACAAGGAAATCATTAGCATCCCTGTGTTCATGCACATCATTCTCATGCATGCATTTCATCCTTTCAACTTTCACTTAAGCACACTGTACTTTCGAAGCTGAGATGAAATATATTGTTGCAACAATAGAGTGAGCTTCCTACTCAACCTCTTTCCATTTACCATTTGGCAAGATCCTGCAACTTGCATTTATTCCACAAAGAAATGCAAACAGATGCATCAAAGGACATGCAGTCTTAATTGGATAAGAATTCTAACCATTTCTTACCAATCCATTTCAAAGGTCCCTCCTTTGTTTGCACATCAGCATCAATATGTGAATCATCCTGAACCACATTGATCATGGAATCTTTATTTCCATCCCTGCCATTTTCTTTTTCCACCTTCTCCTTCAATTTTGGTAGAAGCAGTGCTAGATTCAAAGTCCAACACCTTTCAGTAAGATTCCCTTGCTTATGGCAGTAAGTGCAACACATGTGCATCCTTTTGACAGTGTGATTTTCCTTGTCCTATGGACCTTTGGCTGCTTGCTTCTTTTCCTTTAAAAGTTTCCTGTATGTGGCCATCCTCTTCCAACATCTAGAAACATAATGGTTATCGAAACCACAAAAGGAACATGCAATTATTTTTCCATGCTTTACAAAATCAAAAGGAATGTGTTTAGAACAAAATTTATACCTACCTCTTTCACCTTTATTGCCTTCATGAGGAGGTGAAGCAAATTAAGAAGTGGCTCCCTTTGGAACACCATCACTTTCTTCAAGGCTATTAGAGTTTCCACAACTCTCTGGTTCAAGTGGGTTCTTCTGAACACCTAAATCCTGCAAATGATGTTTTGAGCTATTGCATTCCTCCTGAATACAATCCTCACACTTCTGAGGTAGAGGACCTGCAATCAAACACCTTTTTGGAATTGTTTCAATGGACTTCATGGTAGCTTTGGAACTCTCTCCATAAGACTGTCCATAGCCAAGACCCAAATACTTAGGCCTTTCCTCAACCATTATTGGCTCAACAATACCTTGTGCATGTTTGCCAAATCCTTTTCCTTCATAGCCCATCTTGGACATTAGCTAAGAATATATGCCTCTGGTATGTTTTTCAAAAGAACTAATATAAGCATTCGTAGAAGAATTTGAAGACAAACAGGAATGGTTTACCTCTTCTTCAAGCTGATACTTGGCCAAGGCTTCTTTTGCAACAAGGAGTTGTGATTCCAACTCATGCATCCTTTTCAGGTTCATATTTTCAATATGAAGTTGCCTCTCCATTTCCTACAATTTGCCAGAAAGCATTTGCTTTTCTTCCTCCACGGAATTCAACTGCTCTCTAAGTATGCTTCTCTTCCTTCCAGCCTCATACATTTCTCTCACCATATCCATCATGGTGGAAAAATCTTGCTTCATGTCTCCATTAAAGGAACTTCAGGAGCAAGAAGAATTTGAGAACTCACTTGTATAAGTTGTCATTTTAAAAGAACTTCAAACAAGATTATTAAAGAGCTTATTCAATAACCTCTTGTAGCAACCTCTCGTGCTTCAAGGATTGCCCTGAGGTCCTTTGGGATAGAAGAATGCCTTCAACTCCTCTTCCTTCTTCTCCTTTCTTGACTAAGCTATCAATAGATTTCCCTTCACCTCTGCAAACTCAAACAATAGTTAGTTTGCAACCAAGCATACAGTCAATGAGGCAATCAATCCTTGACTATCCAAACACCTTTCAGACAAGCAAACTTTGCCCTGTCAATCAAGAATTCTGATACAACCTTCTTTGAAGGTGGGGTTAATCAATCTTAAGCTCTGATACCACCTGATCTAAAAATGGGACTCTTAGGCTTCTTGTCTAACTTACAAGAACCTCTCCCACTTCCAAATCTTTGAATTTTCCCAAGTCTTAATGATTAACCAGTGCGGAATTAAGAAATGCTCGAAAATATGGGTGTATGCTTGTATTTGTTTTCAGCTGATTATTTACATTAAAATCTATTGTTTGTGCTGATATGGGAAGGTACTTAAACTGATATATAAATGCATATAACAGTAGTTAAAGCAGCAGTAGAAACAAACACATAAGAAAACAATATAATATGGAGTTCACCCTAATATCTTGGGCTACGTCTCCAAATCGATTAGGCTCTCTAGGATTATGGCAATAGTTCTTTTACAAGTTCCACACTCAACTCCAATGTTTTACATAGGAACATTGGGCTAAAAATACCATCTTATCCCTTGGCTCTTGGAGCTCTTCAGCTTTCTAGCTCTGGCTCTTGGCTCTGGCTCTAGCTCTTGCTCTGGCTTTGGCTCTGACTCTAGCTCTGGCTCTGTGGCTTGGGCTATGGTTCTAACTCTCAGCTCTTGCTTCTAGCACTCGCTCTGGCTCTTGCTCTAGTTGTTTTCTCTACGGCTCTTCCTACAACCTCTGGTGGCTCTACCTATTACCGTGAGCTCGACTCTGGTTGCTCTACTTCCCAGTCTACTCTCCCTTTCTCTCCCTTTTTCTACCCCCTTTTTACTCTCTGTCTGTTCGTGGCTTAGAACCATTCCGTTCCCTGACTGTTCATTTCAGCTTCTGTCTCTTCGAATCGCCTGTTGTTGTCCGCTTGGGATCCCCTGTTCTACGTCATCATCACTGTAACACTTCATAGAGAGGTGGCCACTTGTCTCCTCATGAACTCTGCCAACTCTTCCTCAAGGGTTTAGTTTTTTTAGTTACACTGTGGAATGACTCATCCGCCAACTCAGTGGTCAAATCGAACGTCAAACTTCTCTATGCCGCGACTTAATCCCCTATCAAATCTGGTTCCTCCATCGGGTGCAATCTTCGTCCTCAGATTTGGAGCCCCAAGATCCTGCGACATTCACTCATTTCGCATGATTGACTTGCTCGACCGTTAGCATGCGATGAGAGGTGGTTTTCTCTCTCATCCGCCAGACACGCGTTGTGCACTGAATGGAATCACTCGTTTTCAGCCAAATCTACTTACCGCCCTAGGATGCCTCCGATATACTACCAGTTTTGGAGTGTGGGTCCTGCCTTTCGCCTTAGCACCTTCCCCACAGTTTTCCCGGCTTCCCATGTGACCAATCACTCAGGGCCTTTCATTCTTGAGGGGTTTTGCCCATCGCGCATTAGAAACAACCTCCATTTTCTGATTTGAGCCTCCTAACTGCCATCTTTGCACCATGCACAGTCCCCATGGGCCAACGGTCAATGCGATTTAACCAAAGGTCCTCGTTGCTCTATGCTAGCTACAAATTGTCATTGTTCAGAGGTTTTTTCTGATAGGTGCAACATCCATAGGACTTTAAACTTCAGTATGAGTTTTTATAGAGTTCGAGTAGCTTTAAGAGAGTTTGAGGATCCAATTTCGGATCACTATTGGTGTGATTATGCACAGTCTAAGTTCTCCAAGTACTATAGGGATTACCTTAGTTACTTCATACTCCAGCCTTGGCGGTGCCTGCGCGGTCAGGGTTTTGCACACTGTTCTATATGCCTAGAGAACTGCTGGTACATGCAGGTCCTAGTCAGCCTGCTTCACCTGGTGGACCGTGTTCAGTGCTTTGTGTACTTTGTCAAAAGCTTCTACATGAATATGCTTATGCATGCTTGGTCTTACCATACTTCCTGGTCCCAAACAGAGGGGTCGTTCACGCCATTGTCTTGCTCGCACCTACATCTCGATCATGTCTCCTACCGCGAGTACTATGTGTATCCTTAAAAGTTTCGTACCATATGCTAGTACCCACCTGGAAAGGTGGGTACGCGGGCCGTTTCCTCTGTCATACTTGTCTTTTAACCACATTTGAGGCGTCCTAAATCGTAGGTGCATCATCCTTCGGTAGTCGTGGTAGTACTCAAAACTCTTCTGGTGCATACCCCACCACCTTGCGGGCATAGCACGTAGTACCCATTTTAGAGCACCTAAATGTTGTTGTTACAGAAATTATTTTTCAAATTTGTTCAGGAAATCATCCACCTCAACCAACCCGTCATACGTAGGTAGGTCTCTTACCTCTATTGCTACGCAGCGTAGCGACCTTGTTATCATGTCACAGTTGAGTGTGGTTACCTCGTGTAACCAGTTCTGCCATTGTTCTATCTCCTCGTTAGAATCTAAGGTGCAGGAGCTTTCGCGTTCCCAAGAGACTCAGCCATCTGTGGTTGGATTTACCCAATCTTGCTCCCACACAGTTATCTTGTAGATGCAGTCCAGATCGACGTCACACACTGGTTCTGTGTAGCGCGATCCTACTGCAAGGTCTAAAGGTACCACTACGCGCAGTGACTTTTTCTCAAATATCATCTTGCGCTTCTTTATATTTATTACTCTAATCATGTCAGTGGCCCAATCTATTCCCAATAATGCGGGATAGGTATTGTTGTCATCCACAATCTCTATCACTTCGAAATCTGCTAGCACGTTTGCTCCTTCGATGTCTACTATGATTCCCTACAATATCCCCATAGATAGGATCTTTTGTTGCTTCGCCATTCGCAATTGGATAGGAGACAATTGCAGCGCAGGCCTACCCATGTGCTCCCATGTCCGCTTTGGTAGGAAATTCGCATCTGATCTTAGATCCAGAATCACTTGATCCATCTCATATTCCCTGATCTGCACGGTCAATCTCATCTCCCTTCCTATTCATGTCGTGTGCTTCCCGAGCTTCCAAACGATGCGTGGTTCTCCTGGGTGGTCCCAGCACATCTAGTTATGAGTTCTTGTAGCCCCTTTACAGCCTTGCTATCGCACAACAGCTTCATGCATGTCTCCAAGAACGTAGTGAGCATCGATGGGTCCATTTCTGGCTCCAGTCTGTCTTTACTTCCTGAAGTGGAGGCATCTGCGAAGCTCCTCTTAGCTTCCATGAATGTCTCCTTAGCGCGCTCCAAGTCAAATTATGGTTCCTTTGTTGGAGCCTTGCGAACCCAGGTACTTTCTTCGAGTTGCTTGCCTTTGTCATCCCCTGTCGTAATACCAATTCGGAGCACAATATTTACATTGGGGTCTTCCTCACACAGCTTAGACCTCATCATTTGCAGGTTTTGAGTCGGGGGAGGCTGGAGTGCTCCTTTAACACGCAACCTCGCTATCAGTGTGGGACAGTCCTCCATCTCATGATCAAACTACGTGCAATATAAGCATGATGGTCTTGTTGGATTTGTACAATCACAAGCATAGTGCCCCGACCCTCCACAATTGTAACATATCAGCTGTTTGCAACTTCTTCCTGGTCCCATTCCACCTCAACCTCGTCCACACCCCTGAAATTCGGTTCACGCCATTCTTGCATTCTAGTCAAGCGGTCATGTTTCAGCCTGAACTCTGTAGGTAGGAGTCTGATCCATCATCAGCTCATAACTTCTACGGGTGTGCTCATCGTGGCCTACTGATCTAAAGAAATTATAGAACAACTGCTGTGAATTTTGCATATACTTTTGTAATAAATGGTAGTTACCTATAGCATGCTTTCCTCCTATCTAACTAATCGCACACCATAATGCAGGCACCATGCTTGGTCCTACTTGTGCCTCTAGTCTCAATGGCATTAGTCCTCCTCCCGCGAGGTAATTCGCGAAAACTGGGCAGTAGTCCTTGTCGTGGCCCTAGCCCTTGTACTTTATGCACCATACCTCATCACGCACTTCTTGACTAGCCGTCCTATCTTGTTTCAAACTCTACATCTCAAGGAACAAGTTTTTCAACTGTGTGTGAATTTGTTGGACTCCCAGGTTAGGATCTTGTATCGGAGTCTCGTGCAATCTCATCGTGACCTCTAAAGCCTCAGCTTGAGTGGTTAGCCTTTGTTGCAACAATGTGTTCCATAGATGCTGTGTTAATGAGGCTACAAACTATTCGTGGTGTTTCTCATCCGTTAAGGTCATGTTCACTTCGTGAATTGTGCACTTCAGTCTTTGATCTAATTCCCACGGGGTTTCGCCTGGTAGCATTGATATTTCCTTGAATCCAATGATTGACTGTGCCTCCGACTTTGCCCTGCTAAATTCTTTGTTTATTGCAGTCTGGATATCCGCTATCCCCGCATTCTGATTGTCATTGGAATGCTTAATGTACCATGTCAGTGCATGATCCCATAGAGTGCTAACCAAAGTTTCCTTCCTTATATTATCATCCATGACACCATGTGCTTCCCATACAGCTTTTATCATGAACCAAAACTGGTCTGGATCTTCATTCCCTACTCCCTTAAACACTGGTAGCTTTATCACACTGGCCATACTGCTTCGCAGTGGTGGTGGAGGTGGTATGGGCGAAGTCGGGGGTGAAGATGGTGGAACTAGTGGTGGTGTGGGTGGGGGTGGCATGTGCAGAATTCTCTGCCTTATCAGGTTGATCGCACTTCTTGGTGAAACCTTCACGAGATCTTCTTCTCCTCCTCGCGGAGGTGATATCAAGGGGCTAGTTTCTAGTTCTATGCTACCTTTCTTTCTGTAGATTTTCCCACTCCGCGTAGACCCAAACATCAATTTATTCGCATAACCCGCCTTTCACACAGTAGAATTTTAATCCAAGTGTTCAAAGATTTAACGTACTTACCTCACAATCCCTTGAGAAAGCGTCGTTATGCATCATTATAGCTGACTAAAGTATCTACCGCGAATTTAGTGATGAATCCTCCTATGATTCGATCCAGGTAGTGATCGACAATGTGCGTGATCTTATCTTCTGATGCTTCCAGTCTGCGCACCAATTATGAAGTCCACACAATAGGTTTGTCGAGTTTACACCTTCGTTGGCTATCTTCTAGCTTCATGATCCACTCATACAACTCAGTAGGGAAGCATGCAAAGAAAATTTTTGGATTTCTATATATACGTAGCAATCTAACCACTCTTCCTTCGATAATTTAAAATTCCTATTTTCCTGCACTGCGAACTCATGAATCTTTCCGTCCAACAACTCTTCAATTCCTTTATTTGTCGGATTCCAGTGATATGACATCAGACATCTCTATGTAGATCTTGGTCCTGGCAACAAAACCATTTGTTGGCTTGTTAGGGCCTGACCCAAGTTCAGAGTTAATTAACCAAACAAATCCCGGTACTACTGGCCCTTTCGGCAACAGTCTGCGGAGCGCGGACTGAGGTCTCGCCCAAATTAATATGGGAGGGTGCTAGAACCAGTTTTATGCACCCTAGAGATGTCTAATGAATTCGCCTAGTCCGTGGTTTGTCCCTATGTGCAGGTTGCTTCGCGCACTTTCCCGTTCCTCGCGGCTTGATATACTGCCTTCGTGCAGCCCTACCCAAGGGCTCTGCACCATGCTTTGCGTTATTTCCCAAAACCTTGCTTATATTCCAATATTAGTTAATTATCTTTGCCTACTTGAGTGCTTTAAGTTATACTTAACAACATAGGACCTTCATATAGGTGCGTGCAATAAATAAACAATATATTTGCAAATCATATCAATCATGCATTAACCCAAGAACAGATACACAAAATTATTGAAAAGCTTCTCTTTATTGATTATTTCCCCAGTTACTGACTCAACTTGCCATGTGCACTCAGCTGCAAGGGCCCACGCACTCAGCTACGAACTACTAGGCCTCTGCACACTCAGCTCCAGAGCCTTCTCCTACTCTACGACCCACAGCCACACTCTACACTTTGACTCCACCACTTAGACTTCTCATTCTTCCTTCATTATTCATTAGTTTCCTTTTACACTTAGAGCCTAGCTCTACAGCTGACATTACATTACAAAACTATGGTGGACAATCCTATGACTCTATCATACTTTCGTGCCCCACACCCGCAATTCGAGGAGCTTTACAACAAGATTCAGTCAAAACTTGGGTTTTAAGCCCCAAAACATGCCTTGGGGGGATTCCATGCCCAAAAAATTTGATCAACTAGATAGATTTGAATGACTCAACTATACCTCTTAGATCTAGTTTCACACAACCGCAACCAAAAAGAAGAAAAGGTACTAAAGAAAGGAAGCAAAATGAAGTAAAACCACTTTGATGAAAACAAAAAATTGAAAATTTGATTAGATATAAAAAAAAAAAAAAAAATTATTATGTAGATATAAGGTAGATCTTAGCTAACACACTTAGAATAAAATAGATCTAAAAAAATGAAATAAATAATTAAGGGAAATACCCATAAAAAACTCAAATTTTGAATATCATCATAGTTTAAAATGTCACAAAACAATGACAATTCTATAGATTAGAAAATGTGAAATTTGAAACATTCATGAAGTTTACTTTGTAATTCATTGATAAGCCATGGTAGTTAACCAACACAAGTTTAAAAGTTAAATCAAATCCAAATCTAATCATATATGAAGCAAATAAGTGTAAAATGCACCTAGATTTGGTCAAAAAATAACAAAGAAGACTCAGAGACCAATATAAAACCAAAGCCATAAGTTAAAGAAGATATTGACAACACCAGGGTAGATTCCCAAGAGGAGTCACCAATTTTGTTGTAACCAAAAGTACTCAGTCACAAGGAGTTGTTTTTCTGTGAGCCTTGCCCATGTAAAAGTGCAATTAGACTGATCCCTAACAGATGCAAACAACAATAGAAATTGCAAAGGAAGGAGCATGGGTCATACCTCTTAATCAAAGAAGAAGTTGATTGGTGTAGCTAGATTGAGGGAATACACCAAAAAAAAATTCACTCCTAGCTCCCAAATTCCAAATACCTGCACACAATCAACCAACAAGACTACCAAACATATTTCTTGCAAGATATTTCAACATGATAACAATGGACAAAAAATGAATAACATATGATAACCAAAGGAAATAAATATAATGGAAGGGAATTGAATTTCATAACAGTAAAAAATGATACAATCATATAATGATATACCATCTAAATGAGATTTCTCCTCTCCAACCAACAATCTTGGTCTTCCCCTCTAGAAAAGGTAGTGTCAACAAAATGGTAGAATTCTTGTGCTATTTCTATTTGTCTCTTCTCCCCTTGACCTGATCAGTTATATAGTCCTTTTTCCCTCTCCAGGAGAATTTATCTTGACACCTAGGGGTTTACGAAGTTAGGAAAATTATACACTAATTTTCTCCTATCCAAATCAGTCGAGTTGGTCTCCCTAAAAATAACAAAATCTAGAAGGCTCAACAATGTTGGAATTTATGAAAGGAAAAATTGTGTCCAACAACTCTAGTTATACACTATGAACGAGAGGAGTGTCGTGGAATGTAAGTGTCAAACCAACAACACTATTGTAAAAGAGGCCAAATCAAGCGAAAAAGTTATGCATCAAGGTCAGGAAGACAAAGGTTCCTACAACTAACTCAATGTGAGTAAAATATACTATAACAATGGGGATTAAAGCCATGCATAGTGGAACTCTACGTTTTTGTCTTCGGCTTCCATGTAGTCCTCCATAAAATAGTTCAAGAGGAAGGTCACCCATTTCATTTGTATACCCTTAATGCACTTTTATGTTGTAGCTATTTCTCCCATGGAACATTGATCTTTTCTACATTTTATGAGTAATTTACATGCCATTGGTTGTGCAGTGAACCGCACATGGTCATAGTTTACAGAGGATTTTAAAACTCTTCATTGTCTGTGACTAGTATCATACTTTTATTCCATATCCTTGGCAAGTTCCTTTTCATTTTTCTTGTCAAAGAGAGGCTTTAGATCCTCCCTAGCCATGGTTAGTCCTGTGATTTTAGATATAAGGTGAGAATTGATTTTGACGGGATCATCTAGCCATAGAAATCTAACATGTACGCAACTTAACAAAATTTTAAAAGACATATTTACTTTAGGATTTCGACAAAAGTGTGATATTTCTAGTAAGTTTCAAAGGCTTGATTTCTCCAAACAGATGGCCTATTGATGTTGTTCACAAACTTCTGGATGTTGTAGTTGTGCTATAATGTTAAAGTATTTGTCTTATGAAAATTGAGGGAAATCGATGTAGTTTGTGATTATATTTTAATTTTTATATTATGTCAAGCATATTTCCTTCCATGAGGACCCTTGGTGGAATTGGGGCTATTCACAACTTGGACTTCATCCCCTTTACCATTTTATTTGTAGGTCTTGCAACTAGTGTTGGGGGTGGCACAATGTCAATTCCCTTTGTCTTGGATTTCTTTGGCGTTGAGGAAGAAGTCGTGGTGTATGTATATAGTAGCTTGATACACTCCTACAATTCCTAATCTTTTGGTCTCTTGTATCTCTAGTCTAATCTCAAACTCCAGCTCAACAATTATAATTACAACACAAATGATACTGAATTGAACGAAGAAGTATTTATTTACATTCCTTACACATCTTTCCAAATTCAATAACTTTCGGGATTTTTTCATAATCTTTTAATAACTTTGTTGATCATGGATGGAATGGTTTTCTTGGTGGGAACTCTTTTTTATGAACCTAGCCATGATAGAGGTCATGTCATCATGATTTTAGTGAGAGTTGTTAACCTAGAATATATTTTTCCATTAATAGATTTAATGTTGTTTTCAATAAAGGTCAATAATGTCCAGTCCACATGGATAACACATGCTTTTTCTGGTGCCTTTTTCTATATTGTTCTAGTTCCCATTGTCATTTTTTATTTCCTCCTCAAATTTTACCTAAAAACACAAACAATATAGTTGTTTTTTCAAAAACAAATTAGATTTGAGAGTTGGGTTAGTTGTCTCTATAAAACTTCAATCAACTTCCATTGACAAGTCCCTTGAGGTTCACCCTCATTCAGTTTCTCTAATTGGACATGCCTTTCATCTATGAAAAACTTAATAATATATGGTCCTAGCTAATGTATTTGGAATTAATCATAGTGCTTTAGAAACTTAATATCATACAATATCATGACATTGCAAGTGTGGAACTATTTCTGCTCAATATGACGATCATACCATGCCTTTTTCTTGGTTTTCTACTTGTTCTAGTGGAAAAACACTATGATACTATCCTCTTCAAGCTATAATAATTATGTTAGTCTTTGTTCTAATGTGTTGGAATCTATCAAATTTGTTTCAACAACAATAAAAAGACTAGGGATTATGAATTACATGGGCATTACTACTTCTCGCCCATATATTAATTGAAATGGTGCATGTCTTGTAAGTTTCTTCGATGTAGTTTCATATGCCTAGAGTATTATGGGAATTATTAAGTCCTAGTCATCCCTATTCATAATACAAAAATCTTTCAATGTGTTCTCAAAATTTTTATTGAAGTCCTCTATTGTGCCATTTTCCTATGGATGGTATGGAGTGATTTTCTGATGTTGCACCCTAAACTCCTTCGTAAGTGCTTCAATGGTTCTACTCAAAAAATAATTTCCTTGGTCACTCATCAAAAAATTAGGACATCCAAAATGGGTGACAACATTTTCAAATAAGAACTATGTTGCAATCTCTCCACTATAATCTTTTATATGTTTTTCCTCAATCCATCGAGTTAGATAATTTGTTGCAATTATAATGAAGTGTGCTCCTCTCCTTTTCACTGTAGGGCTAGTTAATCCAATGAAATATACTTCCCACATTTTAAATGTTTTTAGTGTTACTTGTGGATGTAGCAACATTTCATCCCGACGTTATGTTTTTCCCACTCTCTAACAAACATCACAACTCTGATAGAACTCCCTTGCATCACAGTGACCTGCAGGCCACCAAAGACCTATGTAGGTGTTGCCTCAACCCATCAAGTTAGATAATCTATCACAATTATAATGAAGTGTTCTCCTCTCTTTTTCAATATAGGGCTAGTTAATCAAATGAAATATACTTCCCACTTTTCAAATCTTTCTAGTGTTACTTGTGGATGTATCAACATTTCATCCTAATGTGATGGTTTTCCCACTCTCTAACAAACATCATAACTCCGATATAACTCTCTCGCGTCAGGGTCAATTGTAGGCCACAAAAGACCTATGTGCAAGATATTTTTCATGGTAACTTTCCCTGCATATTGGCTTTTGGCCACCCTTTCATGTGTCTCCATCAATAGTGGTTATGCTTTCATGTTCTAATACACAAAAACATAGTATACCATCCACTCCCAACTTATATAAACAACTTGCAATCAACTAAGAATTTGTTTCCTTAACTACTTGCTATTTCTTATGTGTGATTGTATAGCCTTATGGTGCTATTCCCTTGATAAGGAATTGAATTATATCTACAACGTGATCATCTATCATCTTGATGTTAAATATTTGTGCATTAGGTAAGATATCACTCAGTTTCCCTAAATCTTCACTGGAAAGTATTCGAGATAAGTAGTAAAGCCCTACATTCACCCTACTTCACTTCACTATTACCTCAAAGTCATATTCCTAGAACAAAAAAATCCATTGACATATTCTCCCCCAAATACTGGCTTGTTGATGAGGTAGCACAATCCAAAATGATCAGTGTATAACCTGACATGTGATCCTCATAGGTAGTGTCTAAAATTCTGCAGTGCATACACCATTACTAGTCCTTTGTGCTCAGTCATTGTGTATTTCACTCCATTGAGGATAAATTCTTACTAGAAAGGGATATTGGATGATCCATCTCAGCGTCTCCTTGTGGTTCCAATATTTCTCCCAATGCAATCAACGATGAATCTACATGTACATGAAATTCTTTATTCCAGTCAAGGAATACTAGAATTGGTGCAGTTATCAGGTTCTCCTTTAATGTGTCTAGCACCTGCTAGCATTCCTCAATCCACGGGAACATTGTGTCCTTCTTTGGCAAATTTTCCAACAACATGTTAGTATGCACATAACCATGCATAAACCTCCTATAGTACCCAATGTATCCCAATGTACCTTGTAGTTATCGAACTAAAGTAGGAGGTCAAAGATTCACAATCATTGTGATCTTCACTATATCTAGCAACAATCCATGCTTGCATAAGATGTTCCCTAGAAAAATCCCTATTGGTGAACAAAAAATGCACTTCTTTAAATTCAAGGAAATATGGAGCAATTTGAACTTGTCAAACATAAATCACAACACCTTGATGTGTTTCCTTAGTAAAAAAAAAAATGGTCTAATCATCTAAATAAACCTCCAAAAATTTGTGTATGAAATCCTTAAATGTTGTGACAACAACCCAAGAGAATATTTCCATACTGTTCGTCAACCCTAAAGGCATGCTAGTATATTGATGATCCCAACTCAGTGGAAAATGTTATCTTATGGTGGTCCTTCTTACCGATTGTAATGTAGTGATACCCTAAGAAACCATATATAAAGGAGTAAGCCACATGTTGTCCGACATTTTCCAAAACATCATTTGTGAAAAGTGTAGGAAAAGGGTCATTAACTTAATCATCATTCAAATTTCTCAAATCCAAACAGATCTGAAACTCTCCTTTTTTGTTTTGTTGCATGGCCATTGGACTAATCCACTTAGAATCATCAATTGGTTCTATTATGCCAGCCTCCAACATTCTATTGAGATCCTCCTTGACCTTCTTCTTATATATAGTATTTAGTCGATATGGTCTCTGTTGCATCAATTTGGCATTCAATTTTAATGGAATATTCATTTCCCCTAGCTCGAAAAAAAATTCCTTTCATTTCAAATAAATTATTGGGTAACAAATCTTGATATTCTTGCAATAAGTCGCAAATCTATCTGAAAATTTACTAATTCCTATAATCACCAATTACTGTGTACTTCAATTTATCTTCCATGTCAATGTTCACCTTGCATGTCCTAACTGAGCTAGTATAATATAGCTAAATGGAGTCCCATTGTGGTCAAACTATCTCAAATTATCCCTTGGAATATGGAATGTGTATATCCCTAATATCCTCGTCGTCATCAAATTATTTTTCCATATCCAACACTTCTCCTATTTCTTTGGAGTTTGACAATGTCAGTGAACCATGCAAAGTGGTACCTCCATTTCCATAGTCCTTCATTCATACACAAATAAATTTGATTTCATGTTGCACAATGATTTCTCCATTGATGGGTTGTAAAAATCAAACTAAACTATTAGTAGTAAGTTTTCTAAATTTGTTATCCAATCCAATGTGCCATGTCGTAGGGCCAACTTTGTATACCCATTTCAGGGCACAATATCTAAAGAATGTACAAAATTATGCACCCACTTAATCTATGAAATATTCTCTTCTCTCCATACTGTAATGAAATTATCTAGGTGAGTGGTCAAAGATTCCTTACTAGCATATTATTCCTTGCAATATCTTAAATCCAATCGAAATCTAATCTGCAACAAGTGCCTGCATTGTTTCCCACCAACATTCTAGAGTGGCTTTTAGGGTGATGTCTAGTGTTGGTAGCCTAATATGATATGGAACATTTGTCTTAAACTCTTTAAAAAAAATATACATTAGTGTGTCCTTCAAACCTAAGAGGTTCCCAAACCTCCGGGACACTCCATTGCATTGCACAAGTTACATGCACACATATCTATTTGGAAACCTCATGAATGAATTTCTACCGATTCTCCAATGCCTCATCTGATTCCAACGAACAAGAATAAATACTATGCCAACTTAGAGTGACATCCACTATAGGATTAACGTAATCATTATGGTGGGCTAATACATTGTAGATATTGTTGGGGTCCCTTCTCACATGTTTGACATAGAGTTCCCCTTCTTTAGGATCCATGGGCACGACTACTTGCAAATCTCAATTTAGATATCATTTGTATTTTATTCAAATTGATAGAAACCTAATTAAAAAGGGCCCAATCAATTCCAAACAACATCAGATAAGTATATTTATCATGTTCAATCTCAATTACTTTTAAGTAATCTGAGCTCCTAACTTTATAATGTTGACTTTGATGTCTATTAGTCTCTCAATAGGGAACATTTTGTACTGATTTACAAGTTATAGTTGACTTGGTGACCATATGAGTTTCAACTTACCCATAAATACTCATGTCTTCTTTGGAAATATATTCATGATAGAGCTTATATCGAATATAATGTTATCCATGTCGTAATTTGTAACCCACATTAAATCAAAATTCTTTGTTTTTGTACTTCCTATGTGACATTGACTTCACCATTCTCTAGGGTACCTTCATGGGAGCTACTGCCTTTTCCTGCACATAGTGGTCAAACCATCCTTCCGTGCAATGGAATCCAATGCAGTTTCTCCACTGCACACTCATCTTTCATTAAATACAAACAACTCATAAAGAAAATCGAATGGGGCTTACCTCCTTTGGAGTCACTTATGGTGGATCTCATCATAAATTGGTGCCCTCTATAGCTACATTGTTGAACTCGATGTACCCGTTTGATTTGCAAGTAAATATTTCCTTTCCTCCTAATATGTATGCTTCTCTTTGACAAGATCAAACCTTGGAGGAGGTTCCATAGCCTTCTAAACCCACTGATAAGGGTTGGTTCATTCGAAACATCTAGACCTATTCTTATCCCTCGTCTCATTACTATGCACACTTGTGGGAAATTGTATCAAACTTCAATTGTGACCATGTGCACATTTTTCCCTCATTTCTCTTGCCACTTTGCTAAAATCTATGGGAAATATTCTGTAGCATGGTCTAGCTTTCTACATTATGTGTAATAATTAGAGGGGTTCAAACAATATTGGGCCATATGTACCAGTTTTTCATAATTGTAACAAATAATAGGTCCTTCACTACACCCATTACACCTTGTCCTCTTCCAAGTGGATCTTGTCCTCAAGATAGTGTATTGTAGTCCCTAGTTTGATGATTTTTTATACCACCGTCACCACCTTCTCTTTATAGCATGTGATAAGTATGATACATTCTTTTGTCCAATGACTCCAATATGAAGCATGAGTGAATATCATTTCTGACATAATTACAAAATTTGTAGAAGAATGTATGCGCCAAACTTTGATATTTCTGCATCACGAGGCATGTGGTAGGAATGTGACCCCATACTTGAAAATTTTCAAACCATAGTCCTCTCCCTTGGGCTAATGGATTTTTTGCTCTCGTAGCCATGTATTCTATCACTATCAGGCACTCATTCTGGTGGTAACCTTATTTTCTTCATATGGTGCACCACAACTCCTCAAGCTTCTATTTTCCCTTCACCAAATCTTGCAACTACAAGGCCATAGGAACTAGTTATGACTACACCTATGCCATACATGCACTAATTTCTCCACCTGTAGGAATAACTTCCAATATCATTTCTATTTCCAATGCTTTAGGTTAGAGATTGCCTTTTATTGTGTTAGTGGAATTCTAATGTGTGGCAACATGTTGACGGTGTTGGACCCACCAACATGTCAGGGGATCTCCCCGGTAAGAAGTCCCAATTAGACCTCAGACCATTTGGTGTAGGAGTCCCAGCAGTGGGTCGTACAGTAATCCCTTGACCGTGATTTCGCACAGAGGCAAGTAATATTTCCTTGTTGGTAGCAAGGGTGTGACAGTTGTGACAAAACAAGGAAGGTGCATGAATGGTTCTAACACACGGAGAGTGCGGTGAGTGCACCCCTTGGAAACCTGTGATAGCATGGGGCTTGGAAGGGAACACATGAGCAAAGATGCTTCAAAAACTAGAAATAAAGTTAGATAACAATCCAAAGTGATGGTTAAACCAATCAACATATTTCAGTAAGATTCATACATACTTATGCAGAATAGTCCATACATGCATACATAAGAAAATAGATACATATACCATTTAGAGTAAACAAGATAGCTGGAATACAATATGACATATGCATGAAATGTGTTGGCTCTATTATATTAAGAAGTGAAAGTTCCAATCATACAAAACATCCATGTCCAACAACTAGTTCTGATAGTAGAACGTTACAGCCACAACCGCCTGCTCCTCCAAAGAGATATACTAGCCCTGCACAGTGGAGAAGCCAAGGCTCATTACAATACTGTCCAAGCTTTCTCTAAGATACTCCTATCGAAATCTTGGCTAACCAAAAGCCCATACAATGAATTATGAGGGACTATTTATAGAAAAAGGTGGGGTGGCCCTTGACATTACCCTTTGTGATAGTTCATCTACCCTCATGACTCTTCATCTACTCTATCACTGTTACATCCAACTATCGACACTTGAACTTACACTTGATAAGACATTACATTACAATGCACATGTACCCATGTGAGAAACAATGGCTTGAGAAAACCATGCAAGACATCACTATGACTCAGACAACTGTTGGAAGACCAGCTCTTCAACATCCTCACTGTGGTCAACAACAACGAACTGATGTCAATATCAGTAGTCCATGATGGTGTTTGTGTACTCTAAGGTGACATCTTTCTGGAACCTGACTCTTTCCTCCATAAAATCTGGGTACACTGCTCAGGCTTCTCTGTCCAACTCGTCTGATAGCATGCGCATCCTTGTCTTGAGGGTGGCCAGACCAACAGCATACTTCTGCATGGTGTCTACACTGATGGACAAGTCTGGGTTGGTGGTTATGTGCATCAACTCGTCAAAGTATGAGTCAAGCTCTAGTTGGACCTGTGCCTTTGTCTTTGCCTGGGTCAGTGTCCCAATATATGGGATCGCATGTGCATGCACAACAACATCCATACTCTTGAATGCACGTGCATGGGAAGCTTGTAGACTAGTGATGAGCTGTGGGAGCTCTTCATAGTTCTGGATCTGACTCCAGATGCGTGCCTTCAACTCGACTGCTCTAGGCTTCATCATCTTAGGCAAGTGAATTTGGGCTCCCTTGTATCTCATCGTCCATGTTTTCATGTAATCAACAACAACATGCATGTTCAAAAATATACGTGCTCTTTTAACACATCACTGCTACCATCCGTTGAGATGAACGACTACCTTATGCATGGCACCAAACTTGGAATACAACGTCCGCATGACTGTGTCAAGGGACAATACTTCATCCAGTATTTCCTTCTTCAATTCTGCTCAGGCGGATGCTGTAACCAATTTTCCTCCCTGCTTGGCCATCTGTAACTCCTTCACCATTTGCTCTTTCTCAGCTATCAGGAAGCGAACACTCAAGCTAGTGGCTTCGGCATATGATTTGGTAGCATCATCCAATGTTGTTGGATGTTTTCACATGTTAGAAACGATCACTCATTCCTCGAACTACGCATGAGATGTAAGTTCATCCAGAGTGAACACTTTGCGAGATTGCACAACTCTGTGTTGAGACCTATCGAATGAGATGTTGTGCATAAACTCCTCTGGATTGTCTCCAAGGATTTCTGTGTCTCCCTGGTCGCTTGGGACTTTCTCCTCTTCTATACATGGTGACGCTGGTGGATCGACCTCTTGGTGATGAGGCATGAGGTCGATGTCTTACTCTAACTCCTGTTGCTCCATATCCGTATCCATCTATTCAAGTGCTTGCTCTATCTCTTGAGTGAAGTCTTGTTCCTCTGATGGTTCACCCTATCTTCCTGATGTCAGCTATTCTGATGAGTCCACTACCTGTAGGGGCACAGTTTCATCCATTTGTACAAGTTTCAACCCATGTTGTACCTATTCCTGCTACGATTCCTTCTCCTATCTGTGTAGCTCCTGTTCCTTCCAGAGTTTCTCCTTCAACTCATGAAACTCCTTATCTATTTACTCCATTCTCCATTTCTCTCTCTGCCTTTACGCATTTCTCTTGTCGCGTTGTTGCCTCTTTACCTCTATGGCCAAATCTACTTTTTGCACAAGTGGGTATGCTTGGAACTTGCATCTTTGCTCTTCTTCCATATGGTTGACAATCTTCCTCTTGCCTTATCGCGCACTGGTATGTTCACCTTTGCTACTGCTGTTGTTTCCGGTGCTCTTTGAGATGCTCCTTCACATTGCTTCACTATCCATTGCAAAGTGAGGCTGATTGGTTCATTGAGTCTAGAGGAGTTGTAACAATATCTCCATGGGTCTTCCTCCACCTAATGACATGCCCCGTGGATCCAATTGAATGGATACTTCTTCATCTGCTTTGCTTCGACATCCACATGCTTGAAAATCTACATCTCGTATAATCTGATACACAACAGAAGAGTGGGCCAAGGTGCTTTATTCTTTCGGTGCAACCTAGCTGTCAATCCTACTGAGATGTGATATGATACTTCCTGCATGACGAGCTTGTCCAAAGAAAACTTTAATAGAACATGTGGAGGATTCTTCGGACTATACATCCATATGAAGGTGTCAGACGGTGAGGCATACCAATCAGATTTGTTAATTAGTGCCTCCATTGTTGCCTTTGACATGCAGGGTGGATCCTGTTCAAATATCATCTTGTAAACCGGGGTGAAAAAATGATTGGAAAACTATGTGATAACTCTTCTGAAGTTGTATTCAGACAACATCTTACAATAAGTGTTCACAGTAGTCTTCGCCGGTGTCCATGCCCACTTCAAGCTCAGGAACTCCTGACGGACACAGATTGCATCTAATTGTGGGCGCAAAGCGCGAAATGTATGATAGAGTCATAGGGTTGTCTGCCCTAGTCTTGTAATGTAATGTCGGCCTACCCATGGTCCGCAAACCATGGGATTGTATAAATAAAGTGAGGCTCTATGTGTAAAATATAGCGAAGCATGAGATAGCGAAGTAGAAGAAAAGAGAAAGAGTCTAAGTGTCTAAGTGTGTGTTGGGTCGTAGAGTAGGGGAAGGCTTTGCAGTTGAGTGCACAGAGGCCTAGTAGTCCGCAGTTGAGTGCACAGACCCCTGCAGATGAGTGCACAGGGTAGAGTCGAGTCTGTAACCAAAGAAGAGATTAATAAAGAAAGTTTTTGCTACCAATTAGTGTATCTATTCTTGGATTAATGCATGGTTGATGTAAATTGCAAATATACTATTTAATTAATGCACACACTTGTATGAATGATTTATATTTCTACGTATAACCTAATGCATACAAGTAGGCTAATTTAATCAACTAACAGTGGAACACTAGTAATAACTTGGGTAATAACAGTGTTCAGCCCCTGAGTAGGGTTGCGCGAAGGCAACATCTCAGGCTGCGAGGTACGGGGAAGTGCACGTAGCAATGCGCGCGCAAGGTCAAACCTCGGACCACTTGAACTCATTAGACATCTCCAAGGTGCAGAAACCTGGTTCTAGCACCCTCCCATACTACTTCGGGTGAGACCTCAGTTCGAGCTCCACAGAATGTTTCCGAAAGGGCCAGTAATACCGGGATTTGTTTGTATAAATCACCTCTGAACCTGGGTTAGGCCCCAACAAGCCAACAAATGGTTCTGTTGCCGGGACCAGGATCTGCATAAGAGATGTCTGATGTCGTGTCACTAGAATCTGACAAAAAAAGAAGTTTAAGAGTGGTTGGACAGTAAAATTCAGGAGTTCGCGATGCAGGAAAATAGGAATCCAAGAATATCGAAAGAATAGTGGTTAGAGCACTACTTATATACGGAAATCCATGAAATTTTCTTTGCATCCTTCCCCTCTGAGTTGTATGAGTGGATCACGAAGCTAGCAGACACTCAAGGAAAGTATAGGCTCGACAAACTGATTGTGTGGATTCCAGAGTTGGTGCATAGACTAGAAGCATCGGAAGATAAGATTGCATGCGTTGTGGACCGTTGGCTTGATAGAATTATAGGAGGGTTTATCACTGAGTTCGCGGTAGATACTTCAGTCAGCTACAGTGAGGTGGAACGATGCTTCCTCAAATGGTCGCGAGGTAAGTACATTAAATCTTTGAACACTTGGATTAAAATGATACTGTGTGAAAAGTGGGTTATGCAAATAAATTGATTTTTGGGGCTACACGAAGTGGGAGGATCTATAGAAATGAAGGTAGCGCAGAGATAGAAACTAGCCCCTTGATTTCACCTTGGCGAGAAAGCGAGGAAGAGCTCATGAAAATTTCAACAAGAAGTGTGGTCAGTCTGATAAGGCAGCAAATTCTACGCATACCAGACCCACCTACACCATGACCAGTTTCACCATCTTCACCCCCATCTCCACCCACACCACCTCCGCCACCACCACAGTTCAATATGGAGAGCGCAATAAAGATGCCAATGTTCAAAGGAGTAGGGAACAAAGATCCGAACCAATTTTGGTTCATGGTAAAAGCTGTATGGGAAGTGAAAGGAGTCACAGATGACAACATAAAGAAGGAAAGGCTGGTAAGCGCGTTGCAGCATCGCGCACTGACATGGTACATTAAGCATTCTAATGACAATCCAAATGCAGGGATAGAGGATATCCAAGCTATGCTAGACAAGGAATTTAGCAGGCCAAAATCAGAGACAGTCGATTATCAGGTTTAAGGAAATCATGATGCTCCTAGGTGAACCCCCTGGGAGCTGGATCAGAGATTGAAGGGTATGATTTGTGAATCCAACATGACCTTGATGGATGGGAAGCACCGTGCATGGTTTGTAGTGTCACTAACACCGCATCTAAGGACGACACTATCACAACAGAAGTTATCCACCCAGGCCAAAGCTTTGGAGATTGCAATGAGACTGCATGAGACCCCAATACAAGATCCTATTCTGGGAGTCCAACAGATCCATGCATAGTTAAAAACCTGTGTCTGGAGATGTAGAGTTTGAAACAGGACAGGAAAAATCACCCAGAAGCGTGCGAGGAGGTATGGTGCATAAACTGCAAAGGCCAAGGACATGACAAGGACCATTGTCCAGTTTTTGTGAACTACCTGGTGGGTGGAGGGCCAATTCCATTGAGACCAGAGGCACAAGTAGGACTGAGCATGGCACCTACATTATGGTGCGCGATTTGTCAGATAGGAGGAAAGCATGCTACATATAACTCCCATCTATAACAGAAGTATACGCAGACATCCCAACAGTTGTTCTGTAATTTCTGTAGATCAGTAGGCCATGATGAGCACACCTGTAGAAGTTATGAACTGATGATGGATCGAACCCCTACCTACAGAGTTCAGACCAAAACACGAGCCCTCAATCAAAATGCAGGGATGGAGCACACTGGATTTTAGGTGCGTGACCATAGTCGAGGTAGAATGGGACCAGGAAGGGGTTGCGGACAACTGATTTGTTACAATTATGGAGGGCCAGGGCATTATGCCCATGATTGTACAAATATGACGAGAGCATCATGTTTATATTGTACCCAGTTTGATCATCAGACGAAGCATTGCCCCACACTGATAGCGAGGTTGCTAGGTAAAGGAACACTCCAACCTCTACTGACTCAGAATCTGCAAATGATGAGGTCTGAGCCGCGCGAACAGGACCTGAATGTAAACATTGTGCTATGAAGTGGTATCACAACAGGAGATGACAAGGGAAAGCAACCCGAAGAGAGTGCTTGGGTTTTCAAGGCTCCTACAAAGGAATGAGAGTTTGATTTGGAGCATGCGAAGGAGACATTCATGGAAGCTAAGAAGATCTTCATGGAGGCCTCCACTTTAGGTAGTAAAGAAAAACAAGAACTAGAGATGGACCCATCAATGCTTACTACCTTTCTAGAGACATGCATGAAGTTGTTGCACGACAACAAGGCGGTAAAGGGACTACAAGAACTCATCACTAGGTGCATTGGGTCAGGAGAACTGCACGTAGTCTAGAAGCTTAGGAAGCTTACAACATGAACAAGAAGGGAGATGAGATTGATTGCGCAAATCGGGGAATATGAAATGGATCAAGTGATTCTAGATTTAGGATCAGACGCAAACGTACTGCCAAAGCAGACATGGGAGCGAATGGGTAGGCCCGCGTTACAATGGCCTCCTATTCAATTGTGAATGGTGAACCAACAAAAGATCCTACTAATGGGAAGATTGTAGGCAATAACAGTAGATATCGAAGGTGTGAGCGCACTTGTGGATTTCGAAGTGATAGAGATTGTTGATGACAGAAATCCCTATCCTGCACTACTAGGAATAGATTGGGCCACTGATATGAATGGAGTAATAAATCTAAATAAGCACAAGATGATTTTTGAGAAAAATTCACTGCGCGTAGTGATACCTTTAGACCCTACAGAAGGATCCTGCTACACAGAGACAATACGCAACGATGAGAGCGATGACGACCTAGACTGTATCTACAAGATAACCGCTCGGGAGCAGGACTGGGTGAACCCAACAACGGATGGTAGGATTTTGTGGGAGCGCAAAAGCTCATACACATCAGATTCAGACAAAGAAATAGAATGATGGTAGAACCAGTTACACGAGGTAGCCACTCTCAATTGCAACATGATGTTAAGATCACTGCGCTACGTGAAAACATAGGTAAGGGATCTACCTATGTATGACGGGTTGACAATGGTGGATGAATTCCTAAACAAATTTTAAAGAGAGGTGCCAGAACAACAGTTGTTCGATGCTCTAAAATGGGCACTACGTGCTACGCCCGCAAGGTGGTGGGGTATGCACCAGCGGAATTTTAAGGACTTGCATGGATGCAGAAGGATGATGTGCCTACAATTTGGGAAATCGCCTCAACTGCGGATGGAAGCCAAGTATGATGGATGAAACAACCTGCACACCTACCTCTCTAGATGGGTACAAGCGTATGGTATGAAACCTGCACGAACACACACCATCCTCACGATAGGAAACATGAACAACAAGCAAGAGTGGGAAAAACGAGGGCGCGAACGACAAAGTATGATAAGACCAAGCATGCCAAAGATTATCTGTGGGGAAGCCTTTGACCAGGTGCGCAAAGTGCTGAATGTGGTCCACCATGTGAAACACACAGACTGGGACCTGCACGTATGGTTCTATGGGCTTATAGGACCATGTGCAAAACCCTGACCGCACAAGAACTTCTGAAGCTGAAGTATGAAGCAAGGGCTATAATCCCTAGGGAGCATGCGAAGCTTAGTCCACACATAGCAGCGCCCGTAGACACAACAGTCTGCAAAGCCTAGAATGAAGGAATCACACAGCCATGAGAAACAAAACACATAATACTTGAGGAAGAAATCCGACGGGGAAACTTTAGACTTCACGAACTTGAAAAAGAAAGGGTACGATTAAGGAAGAAAAGCGCTATGATGGACGCGGAGGTCAAGAAGCTGGAGCACGAGATAAAGGAATCATTTTTCATCAAAGAACCTAGGATGGTAAGGAAAGGTGCGTACAATCATACTAATAAGTTTGAGCACTGTCGCCGTGAATTGGTTAGTCTGCTGCCTTGGCTTCGACGGCATATCGCCAAACTTATTGACCAGGGTAGCGCGTTGCACATAGTAAAGTGCGCGATGCTGACAACAACAATGGAAGGTGGGAATTCTTCACGAACCATGATGGAGGATGGGATGGAGCTCCGCACGAGTGGTGCAACCACCTGACTAGACGTGAGAAGGATAGTCTTAGTGCTCCAGGGAGTTGAAAGGAAGCGCAGGACTATAAACTATTCTGCCTGGGAGCTGCGCGCGTAGAAGCAGAGCGTCACAGGGTCTGCATCCTTGCACGGAGGGCTACGCTACCACGCGGATTGGCCAGAAAGTGACCATTGAGGTCACTATTCATGATGGGATGTGAGAATTGTGGCCAAATGGAGTGGGTGGCATGCATTTAAGACGCGATTTATGGGAAAGATTTGGGAAAATATGCTGTCAAGAAAGCATTAATGGACCGGAATTGGGGGGAACAATCGAATTCGAATTCAAAAGGTGCTATAAAACACAAAGGGCTGTCCAGCAAAAAACACTTGGTCATTTGAGAATTGAGCAATTGAGCAAAGCACTGAGCATTGAGATCCAAGTGATACTTGAGCCCTTGATTTCGTGAGTGACAGAATACAGCCTAGATACGATGACCGCAACAAAGGATGGTTTGGGAATTGAAGAGGTAAACACTAGTGAGGCTTCGTAGACCCCGATGGTGTAGGATGTTCTAGAAGGTCTAGGGGTTGTGTCAGAGTTCCCCAAATCACCGCGTACGCCAAGACCCAAGGAGGATAAATAGGAAATGGCTCTAGTACGCATGTCCCTGAGGAACCCATTGCGCAACAAACTATCGATGGAAGAAAAGGGGAAAGATGTCACGATAGAAACAGATGAGGAAGAAGAATATTTACAAGCCCTGATCATCACAAAGGAAGAAGATGAATGCATGGAGGAGGATATTCAACCTACACACTCTGCAACAAAATTGCCCGCATATGTCCCTTCGCGAAAAGGGAAGACCAAAGTGCCGAAGGACCTGGACGAAACTAAGAGTTCACTCTAGACTCCGCTCCTCCCGGACGGCATTGTGTTTGAAGGCACGCACTTAGGCCATGTGCCAACCATGAATTTTGAAGATTGGGACCTCGCTGACCGCAAGAATTTCCCTCACCTAGAGACCTAGAACCTCATGAAGCAGAATACTGAGAGGGTGGTGACAACGTTAGAGCCATGGAAGTGGTTGCTTGGTGTGGAAAAGGTCGGGCTGCTGAACTTATTATGGGTGCCACATTTCCACCGTGTGCCCATAACCATTTTCATCATCAGGTAGCTGCTTTTCCTAGTGCATGATGGGTATCTATGGATGGAGGAGCCTATCCCCATCATGATAGACCTCATTCACTGCATTTCTCGGCTCCCCTGCAAAGGAAAGGACCCCATGACCATAGCTGAAGGAAAGGGCAGTGATTTGGCCCTCACAGAAGCCATGAAGATGAAATACAAGCTAGAGAAGAAGAACAGGGGTTACACCATCTCCAACATCAAGGACAAAGGGGTATGCGTAGCAATCCAAATCCTAGTCGGAAAAGTTATGAGGAAGTGTCGCGCCGATGAGGTACCCGCGCCGGAGGTCGCATTGGATGAGAAGTGTGCGGAAGGGGTCCAGTTCAGCTAGTCTAAATTCCTCTTCAAGGAATTTTTGAAAAATTGTCGCGAAGCCCAAGACTGGGGCAAAAAATTCCATTATGCATGGTTGTTGTTATCCATAATGCTCGTAACGGGGGAACTACCGGGGGATTGTCAATTCCCCAGCATTAACAGAGAATTACCGGAGGCCATGAAGTACGCTTCGCTCTGGGCCACAAAGGACATGAAATAGATACATGACACCAAAATCTTATGGGTGCTCATGGAGAAGAGCATCCGGATGTGGATCAATCGGAGGTCGCGTCTGTCGTCCATAGTGTACAACAGTCTGTAGAGTTTTGGAGACTTTAAAGTTGATATGCACAACATTTTTATCAGGATGTGTAAGGATCTGGCGAAGCAATGGACGAAGCTACCTTTTGTAGCCACTAACGACGCAATTTTTACTGTCTTGGAGACATGGCCTCTGGAATGGTGCGCCCTAGATCTTGCAGAACTTGAGAAGGCGGCAGCGCAGAAGAAGAAGGACGATGCCAAGCTACGCGTCACACAATTGGCCGAGAAAAGGCGGAAGGAAATAGCAGTAGCAGAGGTAAGGGCAGCGCACGAATCGTCACAGAAAGTCGTCGAGCAGAAGAAGGCTACAAAAGCTACAGTAGCAGCACAGGCGGCAGAGGTAGCAACTGCGAAGGAGAATGAAGGCCAAGCAACGTCCTCACAGGGGTAGGAGGCATAGGAAACAGAAACAACAGAAGGGAGCATGGACCCAGAGACTGCATCCACATAGTTAAAGTGACCACAAACGACAGAAAGAGCAGGACTAAGGAAGAAGGTCAAGGCCTCAAATTTGGCCATTGACCCGATCACCTTAAGTGAAGGTGATCTGCATGACATCGGCGAGATGGTTCGCGATGTCACAAATGAGGCCCTTCAAGATTTTATGCAGGAGCACCAGACTGTGTTAGGGGCCCTCAGGGCACAACTACAGGAGTTACAGGTGCATCCCCCTTAGGTGGGTACCCTTTCCACCCACCTCACAGCAGCATCCTCAGCAGCAGAACAGATTTTGCGAACACGAATGGAAAACACAATAGTGTTACCGGAAGGGGCCTAGTAGCAGCGAATGAGACAGATAGATTTGTGGTTAACATGATCAAAGGCCTTGGCCTTAATTTGGCTACCCATCTGCGTGAGACACTATATCTACTATAGGATGGGATAATGGCAGAGCTACGCACTAGGGAGAGCTGCGCAATCCAAGTTCTCAGTGAGCAAAAGATAAACATGGAACAGCTCAGCTTGCAACGCGACGAATTAGTGTCACAGAATCAATAGTTGGTGCAGGTGGTAGACAACACTTGCTGACACGCCTAGAGCTGGCCATCCCAGTAGATCTACCAGTAGAGTTATGGATCCATAGGTTGGAAACCAGACTCCACAAGGCTAGAGAAGAAATGACCAAGGTTCATCTGGAGCTGAGTCTTCAGATTTCTGAGCTACAGTTAAAGGCACAGCCTTCCACTCCCCCAGAGGTCCGAGAACAGCACACTAGCACTATCACAATAGGATTGGAAGAAATTGGAGGTGCAGTGCAAGATTGTACCACTTTGATGGAGCAATCATTTGAGGTCCTCACAAATCTGCAGGAGGACCCCAACATCCAGCGCCTGGAGACAAAGATGCGAGAAATCCAACCGAAATATGACAGTGTCTGAGGAACTGTGCAGACTGTAGTCCTCACTTAGCGGCTTGCGAGGATGCAGCAAGCTAAGGCACTGAAGGAGCAGGTGGACACAGCGCGACATAAGGAGGCACTTCTCAAAGCGCGCGTCCCGCCGTGGATCGATGAATCTTTCACTATCACGACAAACATCAAAGGAAAGCTCGCGCACATACGGGGGATGCACATGTTAATGTAATGAAGCACCCTAGAAATGGAGGTCTCGGAATAGAGGATGCAACAGATTCAACAAGCAGGGGCTTAGTGCACTGCTAACATCAACATAGTTCAAGGACAGTTGGGGGAACTCCGCGACAAGATCACCACGCCAACCAAGTGACTCAAGGGTGAGTCACGATGTTTGTGTTGGGGGCCTCTTGGGCATGGAATCACCCCAAGGCATGTTTTGGGGCTCAAAGCCCATGTTTTGACCCAATCTTGTTGTAAAGACTTTGCGAATTGCGGGCACAAAGTGCGAAATGTATGATGGAGTCACAGGGTTTTCTGCCCTAGTCTTGTAATGTAATGTCGGCCTACCCATGGTCCACAGATCATGGGATTGTATAAATAGAGTGAGGCTCTAAGTGTAAAAGATAGCGAAGTAGAAGCGAAGAGCAAGAGTTTAAGTGTCTAAGTGTGTCTTGGGTCGTAGAGTAGGAGAAGGCTCTATAGTTGAGTGCGCAGAGGCCTAGTAGTCCATAGCTGAGTGCACAGACCCTGCAGCTAAGTGCGCAAGGTGGAGTCGAGTCTGTAACTGAAGAAGAGATTAATAAAGAAAGTTTTGGTTACCAATTCATGTATCTGTTCTTGGATTAATGCATGGTTGATGTAAATTGCAAATATACTATTTAATTAATGCGTGCACTTGTATGAATAATTTATATTGCTAAGTATAACCTAACACATACAAGTAGGCTAAGTTAATCAACTAACAGTGGAACACTAGTAAGGACTTGGGTAATAACAGTGTTCAACCCCCGAGTAGGGTTGCACGAAGGCAACATCTCAGGCTCTATGTTATGGAAAAGTGCGCGTAATGATGTGTGCGCAGGGTCGAACTGCGAACCACTTGAACTCATTAGACATCTCCAGGGTGCGGAAACCTAGTTCTAGCACCCTCCCATACTACTTCAGGTGAGACCTGAGTCCACGCTCCACGGACTATTGCTGAAAAGGCCAGTAGTACCGGGATTTGTTTGGCTAAATCACCTCTGAACCTGGGTCAGGCCCCAACAAGTCAATAATACCTTTGGGTCTATGTCGAGCCCTTGTTACCTGTTCCTTCAGCTAATGAGCCAACATGTCGGACCAGTTGCATGCTTTGCCTTCTCTGGCCAATTGGTCCAACGTGATCACCCAACTCTGTGGGAAGGTTTCTGTGCTTTCTTGGCCATACATTTGACATGAAAATATGACCAAGTATTGATACCCCTTTTGCAATATCTTCATCGTGTACACCTGGTTGGGTGTCATCCTGAATTTATCCGACTCCTTTACCCAGTTCTTGAAAATGTCTCTGGATTTGGCATTACTGTTGGGTATGTTGAAGGGAATCTCCATGATGATCAAGGGCTTCGACATCTAATACATCTCATCATAATCATGTGCCCTAAAGGTAGCAATATTCATCCCTCTGACACTGCTCAATGTCATCGTCTCAAGATCATAGTGCGAGACAATCCAATGTATCATGTCCGCACATGGGAGCATTGGAGATCTACATGCAATCTAGTTAAAGCCATATGTGTGGATGTTCACATAGACTTGGTGATCTTCGAGGTCTTCCCCAAATGTGCCTGTAATTGCATCATTGGCCTCTTTCCATTTGAGCTTGATGTCCTTGTCTACAATCATCTTGGTATCTTCATAGATCGGTATACTTGTGGACACTCGCTCAATTGTTGCTCAAGTTGCACTTCCATCAGTGTCCTTTGATCCTGCTCTCTTGGAGGTCATTGATCCTGAATTGAAAAGATGTGGACGAACACCTGCTAGATCTAGAGACAAAGAAACATGCATGGCAAGAAATCTATCAGCGAAAACCAAAGCAAACTTGAGGAGTGGCATGCAACATAACTGGGGATTGGCTGGCAAGGATTACACAATTTCTTCTCGGAGGCTGGGAGACTGGCTACCAGAACTATGCAAAAGGAAGTCTGGGCTATTTGCGGAGGCTGTCTAGCTGCTAGAATTTCATAATGCACAATCCAGGATGGCCTGTTGGTTGCTGGAACTACGCAATGCACAATTTTAGATGGCAGTGGTTGCAGGCCCAGTGATTGCATTGCGCAATTTTCTGGGCCAACAGTCACTGTCCCTTAGAATTGCGCAATGCAAGACTAGAGGACAATCACTGGGAAGAAATGCACATTTCTTGAGGGGAAGACAAAGCCTTCCCTCTCAGAATTGTGCAATGTTGTCTTGGTGAGGCAGAGTCCGGGCCAAGGCTGCCCAAACCCGCTGACGGGCAACTGAAAGCAAATGTGAAAGTTAATGCATAGCGATACTGAGTGTAAGCAGGATTTAATAATTGTGCATGCAAATAGTGAATGAAAGATTCATAAAATGGAACAACATGCATGTGGGTGAAGTGAGTCACCAAATCAACGATCGTTCGTGCAAAATAGTTTCATGCATGCGACAATAGTGAGATGCTAACGAAAACTGAAACGATGCTAGTACAAGCTAGTATGCATGTAAATGATAGCAGAAATTCATAGAAATAGAGAAAACAACACTCACACAAGCAAACACACAAAAAGAGATAGAAATGTTGCAAAAGACAAGTTAAGGTGACTTACTCATGAATAGCTGAGATGGATATGTCAAAGGCTCCCTGATGTTCTGTGGGATGTTAGATCTCCAAGATTGATGTGAATGAGTGAGCTCTAAAGCATTGAATAAATAATTTTGAGGCTTGTGACACGCATGCCACAAATCTAGGAAAAAACGACACTTGGAGGAAAGATTCTAAAATGATATTTGCATGTAACCTCTAGCTGCTAAAAATAGCTCCCTAAAATCTAGGGATTCTTTTTGCATGTTTCCTTTTCTTATTCAAGTCAAGTTTTCTTGGTCCCAGGTGGATCGGTGAACCCAAATGCACATGCAACAATCTGCTCAGCTGGGAGGAAAAAATGTGCATTTTTTGGAGGGAGCTGGGCTGGCTTCCCAGAGGGATTGCACAATTTCTGGGCAGAGCAGCGGACTACTACCCAGAATTGCGCAATTTCTGGGTTGAGCAGCCCTGCTGGGAGAAATTTTCTCAGTGAACAGTGACAGGGAGATTTGCACAATTCTCGAGCCCAGCATGCTGCGAGACATAACTGTACAATTTTTGGAGGGAAGACTCCTTTCCCTCCAGAATTGCACAATTTCTTGAGGGAGCTTCTTAGCCTGTAGCTGGACCAATTCTAGTGAAACAATCTATGAGGGGGATGCAACAAGTTCTGATGCACAGGCTGGCATTCTGCAAGAAAATCACTGAATCTTGTGTACTTAACAAGGCAAGACATGTTTCTGTCAAAGGTTGGTAGGGAGGCTCTATAACGAAGCTAAGGAAAAAATTTGGAGGGTGCTTGTAGCTGCTACAACACTTGGAGACACACTGGTAGCACTCTAGCTCTTTGAATGGACCTTGTTCGTGGAAAGCAAGTCTAGCACCTTCGGAAGTATTTTTCAATTCTTAGTTCGTCTTGGTTTCCGCATTAACTTGATTGTAAGATGTATCATCTACCAAGATCTTGGTATATTGACACACATTCCAAGCCAATTCAACAAAGTTGTTTTGGTTGGGGTTGAGGGGTATATTGGTGCATAAGCAGTATAGTCATCAGAGTCCTAATTTCATCTCTGGTGTTGCTCTGTTGCCAGCAGGCCTGGATAGTACCCTGTCGGAGTCACGTAGGAACACAAGCATCACTCCACTACCAGCAAGCCTGGTCAAAACCTCGGCGAAGTTACTTGCATCACCTCTCTGCTTAGGAAGCCTTTCTCTTCTTTCACCTTACTCATTTTTAATTTTGAAATTTTTCACCTTTCGTTTTTTCGTTTTTCATAATTGTGCATAGCACTTATTCATTTCAGATATGGAAGAGGGATCCCGACTTATTGAGAGCAGAAGAGGTTGTTCCTATAGATAATTATTTTATTATATACCTTTGATGTGTCTGTTAAGGTTTTCCCCCTCACCTTACTCTACTTGACAGAGCTAACAAGGGTTAACCTAAAAGCAACCAACTAGAGTATGCGACACTAGTTAGCGTGCAAGCATTGTGTTTTCACCAGGGTTCACTTGGAACAATACGTATTTTCCATTGACGTATCATGGACTAAAAGTATTAAGTTCTTCACACAGATGTAGGATGACAAATAACCAAGTAGTGATATCTAGACAAGGCCTCTTGTACTTTACCAAGCTTGTTTTGAGAGTTGCGCATGGTTTCATGCGAAACTAACCTACGAAAAAAAACAAGCAAACAAACAAAACAAAGCAAAGCAAAAGCAAACATAAACGTGAATGAAAAGTGAGTAAGAAAACAAGAAAGTAGATAAACAAGAAAATCAAATAAGCAAATAGGCATGCAAGCAAACAAACAAAAGCAAACACTACTCCTACTCCTAAGCTAACGGTGCATGGGCCTGATCATGTGAAGTGATATTTCCAATGTAGCCACTTACGCATTGGTTGACACATGTTGGTGAAGGCTTGGTCCGCGAGAAACCCGGTTATGCAAACCAGCAAACAAGAAAGATATAACAATGAAACCAAACACACTTCATGTTTAAAAGTGTCCACATGACATAAGTGAGTGCAAGTACATGACATGTGGTCCATGGACTTGTCACAGTGTTGTGCGACACTGCGTGCAACTTTGAAGCACACGCATACTCTTGATTGTGACATGCAAGAAAATGAAAGAAACAAATACAAATTGTGTCGTGCACGTGTGCTTGCAATTTAATATTCCTCCAATGCATGAGCGATGGGATCATGCAATTTGAGTAGAGGAAGCGCGATCTATGTTTTATATTGATCTTCAATGCATACAAATGAGTGATGAGGAGCCATGGGTGATTGAAAAAATTCCTGATCAAAAGTGAAACCAACATCAAGACAATGAGGGCCTGACATAACCATCAACTCGGGTTGAACTTCCTCGACAGTCTTGGGTGTTTCGAATTCATCGTCAGATAGATCATCATAGACATGTGGCTTCTAAAAATCAATTGCAATAGAATCATCATTGTGATCGAATATAGGAGTAAATGGATTACGATATCCACGATCAGAAAAAATCCATGATTTCATCAACATCCTCATGATCTGATAAATCAAACAGAGGGGTAGATGAGAAGAAAACATATTCATCCTCTGTGTTTCAGGAAAAGGAAGATGAAATATCAAGTGGATTTTCCATGAATAACTTATCCTCTCCGTTGTCAAATGATGGACTGACATACGGTGTGTCCTGCGAGTGATAAACAATGGGTGCATTCGTAGATGAAGATACACATGCGAAATCATGGATGGAATGTCCACCAAAAATGTCAAGAAAGAGCAGAGGGGGCTCGGACAGAAGGGAGTCATCCTTAACCAAGTGTTGATTCTCAAGCTCCCAGTCATACTCTTCATGAATGAAAACACATGTTGTTTGTGAAACACCCACTCTGTCAGTGGCTTGATCGTCGTTCACAACAAGTGTAGAGTCTGGAATGGAAGAACACAAGACAATATCATCCAGAGGAACAACCGAGTACAAAGATGAAGTTTGTGGTACAAAATGCATATGACAACTCGATGGAATCACAACCAAATTTGCATGAAAATTAATCGAAGTGATGTTGAAAGGATGTGACAACTGAACAGATGTGTGAGCATGATCTCCCACATCACTCTGCCATGGTGGAGTTTTTCGATGAGGGGACGATGGACAGTCACTTGTGATAGTGACTGTATCCATATGTGATTGCACAGATCCATCAATGAATAATTTTGAGTGAGGATTAAGTTCAAAATTATTCTTGGGATGGGAAAATTTCTTAAGACAAAACTTGAATTTATCCCAAATATAGAAAAATTTCATCTGGCTCTTCGGAGCTTGAAACTGCAAATCACAGAAGCGCTGCCAAAAATCCATAGGAGATTCAAGCGGAGACTTCTGTTGTTGTAACAGTTTTTGGTCAAGATATTATGGATCAAAATGATAGAAAGTGTCTTCAATGAGATCACAGAAGTGCTCAAGTGAGTGCATGCTATCAGCAGGTAGGCTACATAGCCACCAATGCAGAGATTCACGAAGTGTGTATGCAAGCAGCAAACAGGCTTGTTCGTAGAACATCCATCATCCTCGTGAATCAAGGCAAGGAATTCATGTAAGAACTCAAGCCAGGCCACTTCTCCTTCACCATCATATGTGAATGTAGACAAGAGATCAAAGAACTCCCTCGTGATGGTAACAAATTTGGCATGCGAAAAACATTGTGGAGGGAGGAGAGTGCAAGACTCCAAGATAGATATGCAAAGGTTCAAAACAAGATGAGAGGACAAAGCTCATCATCTGGCCCTCCTTCTAGCACTATAAATGTTGACGGTGCTAGACCCACCAACATGTCAGGGGATCTCGCCGGTAAGAAGTCCCAATCAGACCTCAGACCATTTGGTGTAGGAGTCCCAGCAGTGGGTTGTATGGTAATGCCTTGACCATGATTTTGCATAGAGGCAAGTAAGATGTCCATGTTGGTAGAAAGGGTGTGACAGCTATGGAAAAACAAGGAAGGTGCATGAACAGTTCTAACACATCGAGAGTGGGTTGAGTGCGTCCCTTAGAAACCTGTGATAGCATGCGGATTGGAAGGGAACACATGAGCAAATATGCATCAAAAACTGGAAAGAAAATTAGCTAACAATCCAAAGTGATGGTTAAACCAATCAACACATTTTAGTAAGATTCATACATACTTATACAAAATAGCCCATACATTCATGCGTAAAAAAACATATACAAATACCATTTAGAGTAAACAAGATAGTTGGATTACAATATGACATATGCATGAAACGTGTTGGATCTGTTATATTAAGAAGTGTAAGTTCCAGTCATACAATACATCCATGTCCAACCACTAGCTCTGACAGTGGAATGTTACAGCCACAACCGCTTGCTCCTCCAAAGAGATATACTAACTTTGCGCAATGGAGAAGCCAAGGCTTGTTACAATATTATCTAAGTTTTCTCTAAGATAATCCTATTGGAATCTTGGCTGACCAAAAGCCCATACAATGAATTATGAGGGACTATTTACGGCAAAGGGTGGGGTGGCCCTTGACATTCCCCTTTATGACAGTTCATCTACCCTCGTGACTCTTCATCTACTCTATGATTGTTACATCCAACTATTGACACTTGAACTTACACTTGACAAGACATTACATTACAATGCACATGTACCCGTGTGAGACAAAATGGCTTAAGCCATGCAAGATATTGGTATGACTCAAACAACTTTTGGAAGACCAGCTCTTCGTCATCCTCATGGTGGTTGACAATAGCAAATTGATGCCAAGATCGGTAGTTCGCGATGGTGTCCATGTACTCTAAGGTGACATCTTTCTAGAACTCGACTCTTGCCTCCATAGCATTTGGGTACACTGCTCGGGCTCCTTTGTCCAACTTGTTTGATAGCATGCACATCTTTGTCTTGAGTGTAGCCAGACCAGCAACATACTTGTGCATGGTGTCTGCACTGATGGACAAGTATGGGCTGGTGGCTATGCACATCAACTTGTCAAAGTATGAGTCAAGCTCTAGTCGGACCTGTGCCTTTCTTTGCCTGGGTGAGTGTCCCAATAGATGGGATCGCATGTGCATGCACAACAACATCCATACTCTTGAATACATGTGCATGGGAAGCCTATAGACTAGTGATGAGCTATGGGAGCTCTTCAAAGTTCCAGATCTGACTTCGGATGCATGCCTTCAGTTCGACTTCTCTGGGCTTCATCATCTTAGGCAAGTGAAGCAAGGTTCCCTTGTATCTCATCATCCATTTTTGCATGTAATCAACAACACCATGCACATTCAATAAGGTACGTGATCTTCTAGCACATGGCTGCTTCCATCCATTGAGATGGACGACCGCCTTATGCATGGTACCAAACTTGGAATACAATGCCCGCATGACTGTGTCAATTAAAAATACTTCATCCAGTATTTCCTTCTTCAATTATACTTGGGTGGATGCTGGAACCAATTCTCCTCCCTGCTTGGTCGTCTGTAGCTCCTTCGCCATTCGCTCATTCTCAGCTATCAGGAAGTGAACACTTGAGCTAGTGGCTTCAACATATTCTCTGGTAGCATCGGCCAATGCTGTTGGATTTTTTCACACATCAGACATGATCACCTGTTCCTCAAACTGCACAGGAGATGTATGATCATCCAGAGTCGACACTCTGTGAGATTGTGCAACTCTATGTTCAGACTCATTGAATGAGATGTTGTGCATCTACTCCTTTGAATTGTCTCCAAGGATTTATGTGTCTCCCTCATCACTTGGGACTTGCTCCTCTTCTGGACACAGTGAAGCTGGTGGATTGACCTCTTGGTGATGAGGCATGAGTTCGACGTCTTGCTCTAACTCCTGTTGCTCCATATATGTATCCATCTATTCAAGTTCTTTCTCTATCTCCTGAGCGAAGTCCTGCTCCTGGAATGGTTCACCATGTCTGCCTAATGGTAGCTATTCTAATGAGTCCACTACCTCTTCGGGTGCAGTTTCATTTGTCTATACAAGTTGTGTCCCCTGTTGTACCTGTTCCTGTTGTGCTTCCTTCTCCTGTCTGCGCAACTCTTGTTCCTTCCAGAGTTGCTCCTTCAACTAATACAACTCCTTCTTAGTTTCCTCCATTCTTTGTTTCTCTCTCTACCTTTGCATGTTTCTCTTGTCATGTTGTTGCCTCTATGCCTCTATGGCTAAAGAATATTTATGCACAAGTGGTTTTGCTCAGAACTTGCAGCTTTTCTCTTCCTCCATGCAGTCAACAATCTTCCTCTTTCCCTTGTCGCGCACCGGTATGTTCACCTTTGCTTCTTCTGGTGCTCTCCGAAATTTTTTTTCATGTTGCTTCGCTATCCATTCCACAGCAAAGCTGACTGGTTCATTGAGTTTGGAGGAGTTGTAACAATTTCTCCATGGGTCTTCCTCTGCCCAATGACATGCCCCGTGCATCCAGTTCAACTGTACTCTTGTGCAGTGATCTTTCACAAGACAATGTGGGTCATATGGATTGTAACTTCAGAGGTCGAATGGATACTTCTTCATCCACTTTACTTCGAAATCCACATGCTTGAAACTCTGTATCTCGTATACCCCAATCCACAATTGCAGAGTGGGCCAAGGTGCCTTCTCCTTCTGGTGTAACCTAGCTGTCAATCCTGTCGAGATGTGATATGACACTTCCTACATGACAAGCTTGTCCAGGGCAAACTTTAGTAGAACATGCGGAGGCTTCTCCACGCTATACATCTGTATGAAGGTGCCAGACAATGAGGTATACTAATTAGCTATGTCAATCAGTGCCTCCATTGCTGCAATTGACATACAGGGTGGATCTTGTTTGAATATCATCTTGTAAACCGAGATGACAAAATAACCGGACAGCTATCTGATAACTCCTCTAAAGCTACATTCGGACAACATCTTACAATAAGTGTTCACAACAATCTCCGCTTGTGTCCATGCCCACTTCAAGCCCAGGAACTCCTGATGAGCACAGATTGGATCCAAGATGTAGGCGGACATGTTGATTTCTTCTTGCATACCTTTCAACGGTTGTCGGGCCCTTGTTACCTGTTCCTTCAGCTCATGAGCCAACATGTCGAACCAGTTGCATGCTTTCCCTTCTCTCGCCAGTTGGTCCAATGCGATCACCCAACTCTGTGGGAAGGTTTCTGTGCTTTCTTGGCCATACAGTCGACATGAAAATATGACCAAGTATTGATACGCCTTCTGCAATATCTTCATCTTGCATACCTAGTTGGGTGTCATCTTGAATTTAGCCGGTTCCTTCACCCATTTCTTCAAAATGTCTATGGAGTTGGCATTAATGCTAGGTATGCTGAAGGGAGTCTCCATGATGATCACGGGCTTTGACATCTGATATATATCATCATAATATTGTGCCCTAAAGGTAGCAATCTCTATCCTGCTATCACTGCTCAATGTCATCATCTCAGGATTAGTGTGCGAGATGATCCAATGTATCATGTCCGCACAGGGGAGCACGAGATATCTTCATGCAATCCAGTATAATCAGGACTTGTGGATGTTCACATAAACTTGGTGATCTTCGAGGTCTTCCCCAAATGTTTCTACAAATGCATCATTGACCTCTTGCCATTTGAGCTTGATGTCCTTGTCTGCAATCAACTTAATATCTTCATAGATCGGTAGACTTGCGAAAACTCACTCAACTCCTGCTCCAGTTGCACTTCCATCAGTGTCCTCTGATCCTACTCTGTTGGAGGCCACTGATCCTGAACTACTAAGATGTGAACAAACACCTGCTAGATCTAGAGACAAAGTGACATGCATGGGAAGAAATCTGTCAGCAAAAACCAAATCAAACTTGAGGAGCGACATGCAACATACCTGGGGATTGACTGGCAAGGATTGCACAATTTATTCTGGGAGGTTGGGAGACTGGCTGCCAAAATTGTGCAAAAGGTAGTTTGGGTTTTCTGGGGAAATTGGATGGCTACTGGAATTACGCAATGTGTAATCCAAGCTGACCTGCTAGCTTCTAGAACTGCGCAATGCATAATTTCAACTAGCAGTGGTTGCAGGCCCAGTGACTGCATTGCGCAATTTTTTGGGCTAGCAGTCACTGTCCCTTATAATTGCGCAATGCAAGACTGGAGGACAATCACTAGGCATAAATGCACATTTCCTCAGGGGAAGACAAAGCCTTCCCTCTCAGGATTGTGTAATGTTGTCTTAGTGAGGCAAAGTCCAGGCCAAGGCTGCCCAGACCTGCCGACGAGCAACTGAAAGAAAATGTGAAAGTGAATGTATAGCGATACTGAGTGTAAGCAGGAGTGAATGATCGTGCATGCAAATAGTGAATGAAATATTCAGAAAACAAAACAACATGCATGTGGGTGAAGTGGGTCACCGAATCAGCGACCATTCATGCAAAACAGTTTCATGCTTGCGACAACAATGAGATGCTAACAAAAACTAAAATGGAGCTAGTACGATATAGTATGCATGTAAACAACAATAAGCATTCACATAAATCAAGCAAACAAAACTCAAACAAGCAAAACACAAAAAGCGACAAAAATTTTACAAAGGACAAGTTAAGGCGACTTACCCGTGAATAGCTGAGTTGGATGTGTCGAAGGCTCCTAGATGTGTTGTGGGATGTCAAAGCTCCAAGTTTTATGTGAATGAGTGAGCTCTAAAGCGTTGAATAAATAAGTTTGAGGCTCGTGACGCGCATGCCACAAATCTAGGAAAAAGCAACTCTTGGAGGAAATATTCTAAAATCATCTTTCCATGTAACCTCCAACTACTAAAAATAGCTCCCTAAAATCTACGGATGATTTTTGCATGTTTCCTTTTTCTATTCTAAGAAAAAGTAGGTCATGCATGCAAGTCAAGTTTTCTTGGTCTTGGATGGATTCGGTCAACCCAGCTGCGCATGCAACAATCTGCTCAGCTGGGAGGAAAAAAATGCAAATTTCTGGGAGGGCGCTAGGATGGCTACTGAGAGTGATTACGCAATTTCTAGGTAGAGCAGCTGACTATTGCCCAAAATTGCTGAAATTTTCTTACTGAACAGTGATAGGCAGATTTGTGCAATTCTGGAGCCCAGCAAGCTGCCAAACATAATTGCACAATTTCTGGAGGGAAGGCTGGTTGCCCTCCAGAATTACACAATTTATTGAAGGAGTTGGTCAGCTTGGAGCTGGACCAAGTCCAAAGAAACAACCTATGAGGGGGATGCAACAAGCTCTAATGCACAGGCTGGAATTTTGCAAGAAAATCACTGAAGCTTCTGTACTTGATAAGGCAAGACATGCTGTTATGAAAGGTTGGTAGGGAGGCTCCAAAACAAAGCTAAGGCAAAATTTTGGATGGTGGTTGTAGCCGCTACAACAAAACAATCCTTCTATAAACAATTCTTGTTGCTATGTATCAAGAATTTGTAATGTCAATCTATCCATCAATACCTTGAATCATTTTTCATAGTCTCAGATATATTCATTAACATTATTCTTTATCTCCTTAATCTTTGTTATGCATTGTGCTTCATATTTTGGCTTCTGGAACTCCTTCAGTAGTACCTAATTAATATATTCTAAAGTCCTCAATTATCCTAGTGCCATTGTAGCGTTATATTTCATATACCATATTAGTGAGTGGTCTTGAAAATTTTTCTCTAATTTTGCAATCTTTGTATGATCGTCTAGAATCTGTTTAACTATCAAAATTTCCTTGCATACAAACCAGTTTTGCTTAGGATCCTATGTCTTGGTTTTATGGAAAATTGGTAACCTTAATGTAGTATCAACAAAAACCATTTTCCATCATCGTGTATTTTCCTTCTCACAATTCAAATTCATTGTTAAAGGTGGGGTAACTTTTGGTGCTTCTCCTAACAATACTATATGTTCTCCTCCTATAGTGTATAGGTTTTAACCCTGTACATAAATTACCTGCATATGAATTCTAAAACAAAAGAAATAAACAATCCGAGAGCATAACACATAAAAAAATATACATAGAGATTTTCCCCGGATCCCAAAACCGAGACTACCAGCTTGATTTTCCATTATGTTCCTTTCAATGTTAGAATACATATTTATACATACTGAAGCATCCAATACCATGGACTAAAAACCATCGCATCCAAAACCATGGACCGAAACCCATCGCATCCAAAACCATGTGTGAAATCATGCACAAAACCATAGGTAGGTCCGTGCAATGTAATATAGGGTCCAAAAAAGAATTTCCCAGGGCTTGGCCCCGAACCCCGTAGATGGGGGCTACCCGACCCCTCTCTAACCCCTCGGTTCACTATGTGGGCTAGTCATTGAAAGAATAACACAACCCAACATAGTGTGTTCTTCTTCTTCACTACTTTCACTCCCACTATATAACTACCTTTTTTTAACTAACTTTGGTGGATGAGAAAATCTGATAAACAACAAATAATTTACCTCTGACCATCCAAGGTATGCCTAAGGCTTGGAAAATGAGGTTTAATGGATATTTTGTGCTAAGCTGGTACTCTTCCTACTCTATCTCATATTTGTTGATACTTTGATGTGTGTTTTCCTACTATCTCCTTCATCACAATAGCTCTCTCCTTTGTCTTGGGTGGAGGTCCCTCTCCACAGCATGATGCTTCAATCCTTGTGCAAGCACTCCTCTTCTCTCTCCTCTTCACCACTCTCTACTTTCTCTTCTTCTCAGTCTTGTGGTGATATGTCTATTCTCTATTATGCACACTTTGATCCCCATGTGACATACTTATTTATAGGTATTCTATAAAAAACATGCTTTGTTGTAGTTATTTTTCCTTTACATGAACTGCATACGCAGCTCATCCCACTACATAAGGCTCTAGGTGCACTGTTCACCTTGGTCCCTCTCAATGATGACATGTGTGTCTCCACCATTTCTACACTGCATACACCACGCACTCCTCTATGTCTCTTATGAGATCTTTGCCTCCTCTCTAGATCCTATTCTTTCACCAAATTGGTCACATCTCTCATCACCTGTCTTTTTCTTGACATATTTCCTTATCTTCTCCTTTGAAACTTTGACTCTTCCATAATGCATAACTCTCTTTTTTTGCCTCTCCTTACATCCATTTTCCTTTCTCTTACTTAGGTCATCCTCTGATCAGTTCCCTTGGTGGCACAAAAATTTAATCTCTCATCTCGTCAAACTCCAACAACATCACGCCTTTTTTGCAAAGAAACATATTGATCCACATATGTAATATTTTAAAATAATGACCATGTGGTCCCAAGAAGAAATATCTTTCAACTGTAGTAAGAGATTGAGTAGATTCCTCTTTAAACTCAACTATGTAACCTTCCAAAACACTAGCTAGCTAGAAATCAACAGCCCTAAAGATTGTATTACTCACCGTATTCACCCTTCGCTACAGATATGGTGTCCATTCTTATGGATTTGGTATAATATAGAGTCCTCGTCCCTCTGCCTATCTCTTCAACCAGAATAAAATGAAATTCAACAAAGAAAATATCATGAAAGTTAGTAAAAATATACCTCTCTGGTCATTCCTCCAGACTAATAATCAAGATGCGGGTTCCTTGACTCGTTTTCCACATACTTGTGTTTTTTATTGTCCAACCATTGTTCTATCTCTTCCTTCATTGGTCTCCACATCCCCTCATCGATACTAACCTCAAGGTATCGACAATATTTTGTTGGCGCACATTGGTGACTTAAAATTTAGAGATAAGAAAACAAAACCCCCTCGCACACATGAATTTTCAACACCTACGAACAGGTGAGGTCTAGTTTGAGGTATGTTGATGGGTTCACAAGAACCTTTGAAGGATTTTTAGGGGAAAGGGGAAGCAAATATGACTTTGGTTCCAAAAAATCCACCTCAAACTATGGTATTTTCCATATGTCACAGATATAACCATTTAAAATTAATTACGCTCAAAATACTACATAGTGCCTGTTCCAATATTCCCAACGAATTATGACACACATCAGTTAAGTGTAAAATAATTTCATAATCAACAAAGTATTTGTTCGACATGAGTTTAATATAAAAGTACAAAAATAACTCTGACATAAAATAAGGGAACATAGTTTCATTCATACACCAATACTATCATTGGCGTTATGCCTCAACTACAAAATGTCAACCTGATTCATTCACTAAAATCTATATAATGACTCTATAATTCATTCATTTATTCAATTGTTTATACAAGATAAATATATAGTATAACCATGACAAATCATCACAAAATCCTCGAATACTTCATACTGGAAAAAAATCATTGATACATATTGCAAAGGATATCATATGTCGAGATGGAAAAAATCATACCATCATAACATGTCATGATAGTTCATTCCATAATATGCATCCAAACCAAAATACAATTAGCAAAATGAGAACCAAAAAAATAAGTATTCATAAAAGCATAAGCAAGAAAACCATCAAGAAGAACAAAATATAGGAATGTTGGCAATGTAGTCTTGGCATTGATGTCAACAAGGGCTTAGTACTATTTGTTATTTCATTGATGTCAACTTGATGATGGTGGCTCTCATGATTTGTGGTCAGCTAGTGATGGGTTATCATTGATCTGATGCAGAGGTGTTGATTTGATGCAAATATGTTGATCCATGCAGAGGTGTTTGGCCAAATAGTCCTCCATGTTCCTAACTTGATGCAGATGTGTTGGAATGCTAATCCTCTTATGATTATTTTCTTATTGATGTAAAGGAGTTGGAGAAGGTATGAAAGGGTTTGTAGAAGGTGTAGGAGGTTTTACAAGCTTTGGAGACACTTGTAGATGAGTTTTTGAGCTTGAAGAGATCCTGACACAAGGTAACACAAGTAACATGAAGGAAACCTGCATTAAGAGCTAGGGTAACATAGGTTGTGTATGCATTATTAACGTTAGTAACTCAGTTCCTGAAGAGAGGACACATGTTACTATTTCTGAGTGGATTTTTCTAGATTCCTTGCGCACTCCAATGATTTAAAGTGGTAGAAACTATGGGTTTTGCTCATGATTTTGTGTTGAATGTTCGAATTGACTTAATATCGACCTGTAATAAGTGATTTAATAGTGAATACATTGATTCTTTGAGTATTCTATAGAATGATTCAAATAGTTTAAATAGATGAGCAAATGGATCAATTTTGGGTTACACAGTGCACTTAATGTTGAGAATAATCCCATGCAGATCTTAGAGCGTGAGCTACAGTAGCATGTGCACATCTATAGGTCAATGATCAGGCTAGTATTAAGAGGCTAGCATTAGTGATTGAAAAGGGAGATTGAATTTGAAGGTTATGGCAGAGTTTGCAGAGGCTATAATTTTTTTTTTATTAGTGGTAGAAAGCTTTTGATCAGAGTTTGATGTTTTAGATATAGAGCATAAAGTAGCTTCTTGGTTATATACTTGATATATTTGTATTTGCAAGGGTAGAGACTTCATTTATATGGTTGTAGCTTTGTATCTATGGTTTCTTTGTTATTATATGGTTGAGTTGTTATAATCATAATGGTTATGTTGTTGATGGTGTTTTGTTTAGTGTGTGTATGCAGGAGGATTGTTGCATGGTTTTTCATATCCATATAATGTTGTTATGTATTTTTTGTATTTTTCAATTAGGATTTGATTTTCCAATATGGTTGTGTATGTGAGAGCCATAGCTTGTATGTTACAGTAGAATAGTGTTTAGAGTTAGATTGTGGTGTGTCAATACAATTTGATGTATTGAGAGTGTGTATGCAAGATATTTGATGTGTGGATCATAATTGTTGTGGTGTTGCAAGCGTTTTATGTATGTTGTTGATTATTTGTGATTAGATTGCTTTTTCTAGAGAGATTTTGTTAGATACACATTATTCAGTTGATGTTCTTATTGTATGTTATGAGTCCAGTGTGAAAATAATAAGAAATGAGGTTCAGGGTTGTTTCTATTTGAGGATATGGGTCTGTTAATGGCCAAAAATTACCTCATCAACATCAGGGAAGGCTACCCGATCAGAGTCCCAAATTAGACTCTTATCCGTTTACATAATGGCTCTAATTGGTTCAATTGGGTTCAATTGGGTCCAATTACCCCTTATTTTTCCCTTTTAGCTTATGATTTATCTACTACTCTCCAACATAAATAGAGCAATCAGATCTGCCCTCTTTCTATGCACATGCAAACAATAAAATCATTAGGTTGAATCAAGGGCTTAGTTAGGCCACATCCAAAGTCTACCCCTACGTAAGGGCACTTATAGAATCCATAATCAGAACTAAATGCAGATTTACTCTAATATGCAAGCAAAAACTAATCTTATCTCAAATTGGAAAAGGTTAGCCTTCGCTCAATTCGAGCGAAGATGAACTAACTATCCCAGGGAAGAGGAATATTTATATGATTGAATTCATTATATAATTTTCATCAATTAAAAAAGTAGTTCATTCAATTAATGAAAGAGAAAATAAAACATGAATGTATTTAAGCAACAAATAGTTATGGCTTAGTACATTCCTATTTCAATGAATTCATATTAATTCTAATTATGTTCTGCTCATCAAATATAGCTCCTATAGAACTTCAATAGCATAAAACAATCAATACGACAATAGTGTTAAATATCATAATGTCATACACTATTTAGAACAAGAATTAAAATTAATTTGTAGAAATTCTGGTAAAAAGTGATTAGTTTATATCTGAGACAATAGTGCACATGAAATGAAAATTTATTAAGATCATACCAAAATATCTTTACAAAAATATGAATTCCTTGAACAGTTTTTGGAGAATTTGCTTACATCAGTGTAAAAAAATCTTTTTTTTCAGAACTCAAAATTCTTTGTCTCTCCATAATTCAACTCACAGTACATTACAAAAGTCCAAATGCACACCAAGTAAAATCACAGAGTTTTCCCCTAACACATCAGATTTGAAGTTTTCCCCTTACCTACAACTATAATCTCCTATACAATAGTGCTTTCAGAGCCTCTAGTTGTAGAGAAGAGGAACCCTTTTCTCATTCTCAAAAGTGATATTTAATAATTACAAAAATCTCTAAAATGTAGAATTGACGAGAGTGGTTTTCTATATCCTGAATTAGAGATGAAAATTCCCCATTTTTCTCTTTGTTGGTATCTTTCCATTGCTCCAAAATTCCTTAGATCTTAACTTCTCCAACGGATCTCCTGCTATAAACCAATCAAAACCAAAAAATAAAAATAAAAAAATTGCAAATTATAAATCATAAAAACAAATTCATGAAATTGAAAAATTAAAATAAATAAAATCCAAATAAATTTCATATTATGATCGCTTCAAATGGATATGTTTAGCCTTTAAGTATTGCTGGGGAATGAATTAGCTGTCGCAGTTTTCCCAAGCCAATGAAATTTGCCCAAATCAAATTAGGAAAAACAATTTATTGATGCAAATTCATCACTTTATCTTCTACTAAATTGTTGGGTCCTTAAATAATATTTGCTAAAATTATCATTCCCATATTATTCTTCCAAGTCTTAGCCTTGCAATGAGATATTGTAAGCTTCATTTGGCCAAGTAACTCTTGAGATTTTCCTTTTCAAAGATGAAGTTTTAAAATTACGAGAATTTTGGAAAAATTCATGCATATGCCAAAATTAAGCAATTTTAATTAAAAATTCTAATCTTAATTAACTTGTTACACAAAAATATTGTCACCATGACTATTTGCAGTCAGTATGGGTCCATCATCACTTATACTGTCCTCCTAAGCAAGTCTCAGACCTCAGCTCTTCATGTCAAGCTTTGAAAATGAGAGAAAGACATTAAAAATCAATAAAGTTCTGGTTCCGCACTTTCTCTCACTGTTGCTTGCGGTCCCGCACCCCCTGTTCACATTACCTGCGGACCTGCCCGCTCTGTCTCTAAAGGAGTCGGTGAAGACCCCTGTGAAAGTCAAAAAGGCACAAGTTTATTCTAAAAAACTCACTTTGGGTTAATTCTAGAAGGAATTTTGATGTGGATGGTTCGCTCTTAGGTGGTTCATGCATCCCAAAAGAGAAGGAGCTAATCCTTTGATGAGAGGAGCTATCCCTTTGAAGGAGGGCTTTATCCCTTTGAAGGAGGACCTAGTAACTTCCCTCCATTGCACTATAAATTAAGGCATTGGGCTGGTTGCTAGAGAGGTTAGAAGCTGAACATTTTTTAGGGTAAATGCTGGTGGAATTGAGACTTCCTAGTTGAGCTTGAGAGGAGAGATCACATACCTTTTAGCTTCATTGGGAAGAGAGTGAAACTTGTCAAAGTAGAGGAGACTTCTTGTTGGACCCTGGGAGGAGCTTGTACAGCATCAAGGCACAGGTTGTAAAGTTCTTCTTTGATTTGAATTAATACAATCAGATTCATTTTTCTCAACAAATTGTCTTATGTCATTTGCTTCATGAATTCCTTGATCATCATGATAAGTATGCTTTATGATATTGGCTTTCCAGGTGCTATTTAATTTGTTTGCTTGTTTGTGTTTGCAGATTCACTACAAGGGACCTCATTTGGATCAAAGGAGCAAGGCTTCCACAAACTTGCATTGGACCCAAGGTAGGCCTAAAACACTTGTTTGCCTTTGTTTATAAATTGCATATTTAGAGAAAGATAGTTTTTTATTGGCTTGCTTGTCACTAGATATCATTAGATACTAGGGAGGTCGATCTTGTCCACAAGAACGACTCATTCCGTGTGACATAACTCTACAATTAAAGTTAAATAACTATTAATTAATTACAATTATTAAATTAATTATATATAAATTAATTTAAAATTATAAAAATAATTATAATTAAAAAAATTGAATTAATTAAAATACAAATTAATTTAAATTAATATAAAATAATTTAATTTTTAAAAAAATATAAAATAATAAAAATGTGTGCCAAGGTGGATTGGCGGAAACTTTGCCTCATTCGAATAGTGGAGGGAGGCATAAGGTTGTAATAAAGGGAGGTATAAGGAGAAGGGAGTGCGAGATATAAGGAGATTTCAGGATTTCAGAAGGAGGAGAATTTCAAAGGTGTTTTGGAGAATTTCAGAGGTGTTTTAAAATTAAGTTACAAGAAGATAACGCGTCGAGGTGCCGAGGTAAGGGAAGAAGTGAGGGAAGAAGTGAGGGAAGAGGGTATAAAGAGGTGGAGTAATTTTGAGTGGAGAATTTCAGAGGTGGATATTTCAAGATCTTGAAGAAATAGGTCATGAGAAGTATGAGCTCTAAAATGAGGTGGGACTGAGGTAAGGAGGAGGGAGGAGAGATAAGGAGGTGAGAAAAAAATTAAATGGGAGTTATAAGGGATCTCAGAATTAGGGATATCCCTTATAGGTTTAAGGGATATCGGGAGATGAGGATTTCAGAAGGTGATTTAGAAAGGAAGTTATGGTATTTGAAACTCCGAGGTCATGAGGAGTGAGGGAGGAGAGGAGGGCCCTCTAGAGTGGGATCCATCACCACAACCACCATATAGTAAATCTCAACCACATGAAAAACAACAGCTACTATATAGTAAGTCTTAATCACATGAAAAACTACAACAACTATATAGTAAGTCCCGACCATATGAAAAACTACAACCACTTTTGTTAACGAGTTTTGGGATTTTGGAATTTTTTTAAAATTGGAATTTGAAATCAACTTTTGAGATCTGAAAAATATAATTTTAATTGTTCTACAATCTTGGCTATGGTGGTTCTATAGAACAATTAATAAAAATAAAAATTAATTAAAAAATAATAAAAATCAATATTTACATTTAAAAATAATGAATTTATAAAAATTAAAATAATATACATTTTGTACATTTTTAGCCAAGGTGGTAAAAATCACTGAAACTTCAGATAAGCACCATTTGCAAATTGTGAGTCCAAATGAGATGAAATGTGAACCGATGGGAGCCAGCAAGAAATCGAATGCAATGAAGCAATTAGAAGGGAAATCTGAAGAAAATGAAAATCTTGCAAAATTGTCACACACTTAACCAATAGAAAATATTAAAGAACGATTTAATGAAATTCATTTAAAGGGTCCCCATTGCTATTATGAAAATAATAAATGAAAAATTGGGGGTTTGTGATTTTACCATAACAATGGAGACACACGGGGAAGAACCAGTTACCTCTGGTTAAAATATTATGAACTTCACTTTACCCAAAAGTTAAAAGTGAGGAATTCTATTAAATCGTCAGACAATAGCCATTTCCCATGGGCCCCACATTAGTGAATCAATCAATATAAGTTCAAAAATACAAGTACTCAAAGAAGACTGAGTCTAAAGTCATATATCCAAATTTTGGGGAATATTTAGTATTTTAAGATTACCTTGTATGAGAAATAGAAGAAGGTACAGATTGGGAGTTTTTTTTATAAAGCATATATCCATTGATTGAATGGTCTCTAAAATCACTTCACTGCCAACGAATCTGAATAGTACCATGGAAAAGTTTTCCTTAATTCCATACAAACATGGCCCCACTGCTAGCGAGCGTCTATATCCCCAATGGGTTTTCTTGGATTTCCCATGCTTCCCATTTTGATTGCCCTTTTGATAAGCACATCTGCAAGCTATGTTTATGATGTAGCTAAGTGAAAGAGGTGGGATGGTAAAATAAAATTATACTAATGGATATAATACTTACATAATGTTGGCTCGATATCCTTCCATGTGACTGTTCATTCATAGACTTTTATAAAGTGGAGGGATGGGAGGGAATCCATTAAGTTAAACTCAAGTAAGTGGTTTCCTTGAAAATATTAACTATATCACTTAGAAAGGATACATGTTCCTCCATGAAAAATATTTAAAGCAAGAGATCATTTAGGATTCCATAAAAATATCTCGTAAAGGTAAATCAAAACCCATTGAAATAGACAGAGTAAGAATTTCCCATGTCAGCCAACCAATGTTGGGTAAGAAAAAATTCTTTCCAAATAAATCTTGGTGGTATCAACTGAAACCATAACCAATAGAAAAAAGGAAAAGGAAATCCAAACTGAAACAAAAGAAGAAAACAACATACTCCAAAAATGTCAAATGAGGAAAGGAAAAATTGAAAGAAAAGCCCAAATAAAAAGTCAACCTCAACAAGACTAACTATGAAAAATATCTCAAGAAAAGAGTAAATTAAGAAGAGCATGTGTGTTTTCATCTTATGTTGATATTTTAATAAATTTATCCTGCATAGCTATAAGTAATTATGCTGTCAAATCATAAAGTGAATAGCAGTGATGGGGTAAAATTAAGCCACATGAGAAATTTCTACTCTTTGCAAATGTTCTGGTTTCATAAGGACATCTTAAAATTTTTCTAATAAAATCAATTCTTATAAAAAAAATTGAAGGCTCAGTGACTCCCCAATTTAGTTGACTTGATAAACATCATTTCTTCTCTTCCAAAACTCAAAAGAAAACAAGAAGGAAAATGATTGTCAAATTTGAGCTGGTAGGGGTGTGGAAAAGTTCGTGAAAACCTAGAAAACAGAGTTTAAGATAAGAAAAACTAAAAACAAATTTGAAACAAAAATGTAAAGAAATAGAAAAGGATGAAAGTGGGCATATGAAACATATCATTGAAGAATATGATTAAAATTTTACCTGAGATATATTGATTTTCTCCAACAAAAGATAACCTCTTCTTTTGATTGGAATTAGAGACATGAATAAGTTGTACTCTTTGAAGTTTTCATTGGCCTAAAATTATCACTTATTAAATCTAAACTAAAGTGAGTAGTAAATCTAGAAAAATAATGTTTCATGCTCAAGGAATTTGAAATAAATAAAATTCATCAGAAATGAAAATGAAGATGTGCTTCTCTATGAATTGTAGTGGCAATTATTCTCTTTGTTTCTTCAGATTTCATATCAACTCCAAGGTTTACATAAAATTTCAAAAATCAATACCAATCCCCAACCTATGTAACACTTATGTGTATATGGAGAAGAATTAAATCTTTTATAGGATAAATATGAAGCAACATTTCAAAAATAAGAAAACCACCAAAGAATTCAAACATAAATTTACCATGATCAATTACCTTTGTGTATTCCTTATTCTGTTTACTCATTGGATGCATTACCATAGTGGCTTCTCAAGAGTGCCTTGAAAAGACAATGAGGATGTATACTAAAATATGATAAGGGTGATGATATGAACATCCAATAATGAGACGAAGACCAAAAACGTAAGCGAGCCACAGGTGATGACCTTTTCATTAGCTAGAAAGATTACCATGAAGAGTAAAAAGGGGCCCAACCATACATGTGAAGATTTATGTCCAATGAAGGCACAATGATAAGATCCATGTGCACACACCATGAAGAATGTATATCCCTGAAGTCACTTAGTCATCTCGAGAAATGAATGCTTGGAAGTTTGTTGAAATTATAATTAAAAATATACATCCAAGATCTTGAATACCGCGACAATATGGAAGTCATAGTAAAGATATAGAGATGTAATCATTGATCAAAGAGGTATCCATGTGAGCATAGTGATAGGTCAGAATATCTAGTAATGAATGATTTAACTAAAATTCTGTGAGATCGCTTTAAAACCACGTTAAAGGTGCCACGTAATATCTTGGGATAAAGATCTTAGAGAGAATTTAAATTAACTTATGAGATTGCAACAATCTGATATGTCAAGATTCCGAGATGGAAAGAGGAGGAAAAGAAATCTTGAGAACAACTAGATATCCCGAGATTCCGAGGTAAGAGGAGGCTTCAGAAAATATTTCTTGTAAATTATTTAAATAAGTTACGATAAAAATGAAGCTTGAGATTACTATTGGATAGAAACATAACATCAGAAACTTTGATACAATAATAATTTAATATAATTATACGAGATTCTGAGACAGAGGAATACAGGCGAAGAAATAAAATAGACCACGTGGATCTCAGGGAGGCAAATCTCAAAATGTGTTTTCAAAATATTTTCTGATATAATTTGTTTCTGAAGTTTCGAGGTATTGAGTTCTCGGATGATAAATTTCTGAAAATATTTAAGATACTTACAATATAATACAAACCTGAGTTCACTAAGCTTGAAGGTTCGAAGTATCAAGAAAAATATCTCAGAAAGGTTATTTTCTTAAAAATGAAATGTAAAGCTCAAGACCGAAATTCTGAGATTTACCAGTTAGAGGCTCTATATCATCTTGGGAGCAATAAATGTGACTACATTGGAAGCAAGATGAACAAGTGCAATGCAATGGTTCAACACAACTTGGAAAATGTAAGATGCATAATGGGTAGAGATCAAATCATGGGCAAGAGTAATTTTACAACTTGTTGCAAGATTTTGTGCGATTTCCTTTTCTTATGGAAAATATGAACAAGAAAGAGTCGAACATTCCATTTCAACTACAAAAGGGAGAAATAAAAATGATTATTGGCATCAATTTATAAGGAAAAATAAATATGAAGAGAAGCACCAATATAGAGTACAAAAATTCAGATGGGAAAGAAAATACTTCCCTGAACATGTTTGTGACATGTTTGTAACTTGGAAAGGATTAACAACTCGCTTTATTCTAATTATAATTTAATCAAGTGTCCAAATGGAGCCATTGAAGACCTAAAAAAAGAAACACAAATGAGAAGTAAAAGGAAAACAAAACTGAAATGAAAACTAACAACGAATGAGGATGAACATGTATATGCATACACGGAAGAATCTGATTGTAGATTTACCTTATAGACCTCTACACTCTCCAATGTATTTTATCAAAAATTGCTTATGTTCAAAATCATCTCCTTATTAAATTTAAATTAAAATGCTAAGTAATGAGCTTTCAATTTTCATCCACTTCATATTTACATTGAGGGATAAGAGTGGTGAAAGTGAACATCTCGAAATACTTGTGAATTGGAAAATTGGCATTCTAAACAAGTGCCAAGTTGTAGCCATTCTTTGAAACTTCACCATATATATTTTTTTTAATACAAAAATATTTCCAACAATGTGATGAATCTTTGCAAAGAAAGACAATCAAGCACATCACAAGGAAATTATCATACATGGTCGAAGCAACTTCATCATGATTAGCATGCACCTTCGTATCATAATTTTCAATAATGTTAATAGAAGCTGAAGAAGATTCGCCAAAGCTTGAAATTGTCTCATATGGATTAGGAATGCAAGGAAGGGAAATTAGTTTTCTAGACCATTCTATTAATTGAAACTCAGGAATCAATTATTTAGACTAAAATTGAAAACAAATTAATTTGAATATAATGAGAAATTCATCTAAATACTCACCTTCAAATCGGTGGAGTATTTCAAGTTGATTGCATACCTATTTGTAGTCGTAATCCTGAAAATCATGTAGGAAATTTTGACGAACTTGTCCCAAATTAAATTAGAGGCAAATGGTAGAGATCTACACCAATTTTTTTCCATTCCTGTCAAAGTGAGGGTAAACATCCTACACATGACACCTTCATCAATATCAAAACTATTACAATTTAAAACAAATTAAAGAACATGTTCATAAGCATGGAGATTTTTCTTACCATTGAAAATCGTCTTTGACAAAAGTTTTACTACTTGAATTGGAGATGAAGCAAACGAAAGTCCAATAAAGAAACTCCAAAGTGGTCACTTAAAAGGAGCCATTGAAATAAGATAAAACCTTATAAGAAATACTATTCAAAGAAACAAAATAATTATATCCCTCCTTATAAGGCCAAAAATGTTATTGGGTGAAGCCCAACTTAGCCTAGTTTTTGGCAAAGACTTCGCATTTTCTAGAGCGTTGCGCACAGTGAAACAGTTTTGAATATACCATGTGGTATAAGGGCTTCGGGATAGAGAGAATCCCCTTCTTTTTGTAATAATCAATGAGGTTTAGGACCATAGTTGCTTGTTTTAGGGAGTCTATGGTATTTGGACCATGGTATTGTAACAATGTAACCCTCGATGTAATAGTATATATAGGGTCAAATAATAAGAAAATAATCACTAGTTACAATCCAAATCTATGTTATGGTTGAATTTTTGTGATCTATTTTTTTGGAAAAGATGGTGAGACACTGCAGTTGAGTACGTAGAGGCTTGAGTCTGTAGCTAAGTGCTCAGACGGCCTGCAGCTTAGCGCACAGGTCAACGATTGTTTGTTGTACAAGATTCCTAATTAAAGCAATAGTTCTTGTGGACGTAGCCCCACATTGGGGTGAACCATAGTAAAATTGGTGTCTTCATGTGTACTTGTTTATTATCTGTTGTAGCATAGAAGTTTATTACAGTTTCACTTTATTTCAGAACAGTGATGATTTATGGCTTTATATGATATGTTTAAATGATTAATGTAATGTGGCGAAGTGATGTATGAATGTTAAGTGTAATAAAACATAATAATACCACATCTCCACATCCTTCAAGGCTGCAAAAATCTGTTTATGCATCCTCCCATAGTCACTTCGGGTGAGACTGCGATCTGCTTGCAGGTCATTGCTAAAAGGGAAAATGATTGATGGTTTTGTTGGTGCACAGTATAGATCAAAACTGGGTCATCCCACTCAAACCAACAAATGGTTCTATTGCTAGGACCGAGATATGTTTGAGGGATATGTGGATGTGGCACCCATCAAAGAAGGGAATTCAAGATTGGCTAGAATTGAAAGACAAAGAATTTACAAATCAAGAGAACAGGAACCCTCATCTGACTTCTGGAGCTTGGTTACATAAGTATATTTTCACAGATCAATACAAAATTTTCTTCACAACATTTTCTGTCGAACTGTACGAATGGATATCAAGGTTGACTGAAAGAAAGACCTATTTTAAAGGTGGAGAACCTTTGGTGTGGACTCCTGAACTAATATAGTGACTCAAGAGCACTGACAATAGTATTTCAAGGGTTGTCGATTTCTGGATTGATAACATCTTGGGAGGATTTATTACTGAGTTCACAATAGACTCGATTTTTAGGATATTCTGACACATGAAATAATTAAGTATAACTTTGCCTAGTGTATAGTTAGGTAAAGTGTGTTTCTTTAGTATGTACTTTTTGTAACTTACAATACGACGGTCATGATATGTTCTAGATATGAGGTTATTTGATGGTTCATTCTCTCCTCAGTATTACCGACACTTGATCTGTGCCTTAACACCCATTTGGTCCAAGACATCTATTTAAAGAGCATGGATAGTCATTTTTTAGGTGACTTTTCATGAGAGAAGCTTATGTAAATTTTATTTCTTTTACATTAATAAATTGCCTGAAGTGGCCACATTGGCTCAGGTCGTGGATTGTTTCCCTTTTTGAGGATTTTAACCACATCGAGAATACTAGTGTACTGATCTGTGATCTGTTTTTGAACTATGTCCTTTGGTGTTCTATCTAAGGAATTTATTCTGTAAATTCTTACATGGTATCAGATCTATTTGAGGGCCGCATCTGTTGGTGATCCAAATCCGAAGCCGGTACAACTACATCCAACTATCGTTTCCTAGATCTACTAGTCCCGACCACTTTTGGGCCGAGAGGGCTGCTCTATTGTGTTAGGATCACTTGTTCTAGTGAGGAACCCCTTTCATTTCATGCGAAAAGGTTTCTGGTAGCCCTGGCTATGTCATTTTTAAGATATGGAGGTATACAATCTTTATTTGTAGTTATAGTTATTTATCTCTTTGTTTATTTTGGTTTACAATCCTCTATAAAAAAAAATATTACTGGATCTATACCTTTCATTTATGCGTATGCTCTTTGCCCCGCTACTCTGTACGATCTGGGAAAACCATAAACATAAAGAAAGGATTTTTCTCATGTGTATTCTCTTTTCTATTGTGCCTTAGGGTGATCTCGGAAAATCAGAAACATTGAGGAAAATATTTAGTTTCCGGCCAAATCTAACTTTAAGGCATAAGGTTTGGATTGCTTTTGCTTGTCTATTTTTGGTTTATGTGGTTGTTTTTTATTATCTAGGCAAAAAAAGGTTTTTCAAGTAAGCACGCACACCAAAGCTTCAGTGAGGGTAAAAAAAAAAAGCCCTTTCCTCCTTTCCAAATATTACTAACATTTTAAACTAGCTCACTTGGTCCAAAGTTACTCTATGAGAATAGAGGTCTTGGGTTCAAGTCCTTCTTTTTGTTGAGTTACCTTTTTAAAAAGCTCATGTAACTTATATTTTAAAATTACTTTATTTAAAAGTGTTCTCACCCATTATAAAAAGTGAGTCACTTGTAATTCTAAAGTCACGTTATCTTTTATTTAAGTTACAATTTAGTGGATAGTTCATAAAGTACCATTGTAAAAGTGACTGTCACTTATTTACAAAAGTGAGTCACATAAAGTAATATTTTTTTAAAGTGAGCTAATTACATTAAGTTTGGAAAGGGGGGGAGGCGGGGTTTAAATATAACATTATCATTCACTTCCCAAAAATCACGTAGTTCGCGACATCTTAAACATTTTTTCTTCAAAAACTATAACTTCTTCATCCGAAGGCTATTTTCATCGTTTTTTTTAATCGGCCTAATTTTTCAAGATCTTTACATTGGAACACTTAGTTTCAGCATATACAACTTTAGTTTATTTTAAAATGTAAATTCCATGCTTAGTTATTCTTGATAGCACCAATTACTTCCAATGGCTATCCTACATTGTGGTTTTACTTAGAAGTAAAGGTCTTTAAAGAATAGCCTTAGGCCAAAAGTTTAAACCTAAGATGAAGATAAGAAAGCCAAATTGGAAAATGAGCAAGATCAAGCACGTGGGTTGATAGGGATGTCTATTTCTCTAGACTTTAGATTCCATATCGCAGAAATTGATACCCCGGTGAAGCAATGAAACAACTCAATAACGTTTTTGGAATTAAAAATGAAATTAGAGCCCATCAACTCAAAAATGAGTTGCTTACATTGGACCCCAATAATTTTTATTCATTAAAGATTTTGTTTCCAAGTTCAAGACCCTTATAATTCTCTTGAAAGGTGTTAAGGTTAAGAAAGAAGATGGTAGCCTTATCTATTCCATTCTTACTAAGTTAGGACCAGCCTACTCTATGTTTGTTTCCACCTTCCATTCTACTAGAGAAGTCTTTATTGCTCAAGGGCAAGACTATAAGTCCCCCTCTTTTGATGCCTTTTTTTATTCTTTAATAAGAGAACAAGAAAAATTATTATATCTTGGTCTTCATAATACTAGAAACTCTTCTAAGAAAACCTTAACATCCCAACAACAATCAAGTATAAAAAATCCTAAGAAGAAACATCCTAAAAAGAATGGTCCTAAACCAAACAAGGGTCCTAAGCCATTTTTTATAGCACCATTTATCACCCTTGGTATTTCTAATGCTTGGTTTATGGCCTAGGGAAACCCCTCCTTCCAGACTTGATCCAAATATATTAAAAACAATGTTTTATTCCATGTACGCGACTTTTCCCTGAGATAAAAGCATGTACATGTAGGTTAGTCAATACCCAACCCGCATATATGTGTTAAAACACTTTAAAGAATTAAATTTCCTTAATTATGGGTAGATTTCATGGGTTTTACCTGTTGATTACCTCCTATTTCCCGTGGCCCAACTGTTTCCCAACTAAAAAGATAATTGGGATAAGTATAAATAGACTTCTATGGGAAGGCCTAGAGGAGGAGAAGAGATAGAGTTATTATACTGAGATTATCCTTGACTGAGTTTGATGAATCCCTGTGCCTCATGCACTTCCCCAAGCTTTAGGAAACCCTTGTTTCCTTGATTATAGATATTCTCCCTCTTGCTTGAGATATCATGGTGTTGGTTATGGAAGAAGATTGTTGAAGGCTGGGATAGGATGAATCTGGAGGACAGTTCCGCTTGGAGCCAAAAGAAGAAGACTCAGGTGAATTCTCTCCATGTTATTTATAGCTTACTGTAATAAAATAAATGTTGTCTTGTTTCTGAAATTAACTTTGTTTATGCATCAAATTATGTTATAATTCATATATGTTGGAATTATAATGTATGTTTTGTACTTGATGGAAACCCACTTGTAGCAGAACAACTAACTTGTATATGGTAACTAGATGAATCTACAGAAGATATATTAGATGTCACAAAGTGCAGATGAAAGATCATAGTATAGCAAGTAACCAGCAAAGAAGTACAGATCAGTCTTCACATAATGAAGAAAGAGAGGTATACACTAGTTCACCATTGACCAAGCCATGTATACACACAGTTTCATTGTATACAAGTTGCGTATACATACACACGCACTTTCACAAAAGAAAAAGCGCATATACCTTGGAAAACTAAGTTTTTGGTCCGAAGTATTTAGTCCATGGTATTTTGATCCATGGTATTGGTCCAAGGTATCTGGTCCAAGGTATTGACCCTAGGTATTTGGTCCAAGGTATTGGTCCTAAGTGGTTTTGGTCCATGGTATTGAGAAAGGCCTAAAACTATAAAAGGAGGAGAAGATCAATAGGCCAAGGTGTGCAAGTATCGAACATCTGATGAAGTGTGAGATCTAGTATGAAAGTTATTGGGTTATGGTGCATTGTTGGATCTAATCCAAGGATGAACCTTAGCAGATGATGAGGAACCAGATCTAATGATGGATCAGGATCTTAAGGTGTAAAATGAACTATCATTATGCGTTTTTGCTCATGATTATTCTAGATTAGAATATTGACGCATATATTAGTCTGTAAATGATATGATCTAGGTATAACTGAAGTCTGGAATAGCTGTAGAATTATGAATTAATATTTGCAGATGTATACGCTAGTTGGCTTTGAGAAAAGCACGTATACACGTAGGTTTGACACATGAAAGTAGTGTATACCTTATAAAATATGTTTTAGTTGTTGTTGTTTTCTGTTGTAGAGTTCTGGGTTCTGGTTTGGGTTCTGGTTACTGTAGTCTGGTGATAGTATTCTGAATGATCAGATTGATGGGTTGTCAAAGTGATTGATTGATTTAGTTGTGGTTGGTTCAAAATGTGATTGGTTGATGCAGATATATTTGATGATCGAATTACACTTATGATGTTCTTGATGGATCCAGTCTGAAAATTTATGAAACGTGGTCCCTGGAAGAAAAAAGAAGGTCGTAGCATTTTGTAGGTCGGCACCTACGTACTAGTAAACATATTGGCTAGTACAAGATCTAGGGGGTTGTAGCTCCCTTCCAATAGAAGCTGGAGAATGAGAGAAGGTTGTAGCCTTCTACGGGTAGAACCCTGCGTACTGGTATAAGTATGTACTAGTACAAAAATTGTAAACATATTTTCTTATTATTGAAAGAAGACAGAGACGACAGCAGCAGGTGGTTTTCACCCACATTGGGTTTCCACCTTATATCTTATTGTTCATGTGTGTTGCTTATGTGTGATGCTTTATTATGCTTTTACTGCACTGTCTAATGAATTCTTGATATATTGGTTAAAGTTAAATGCATGATAATTTGGGTAAATCAAAAGATCTCTACCTATACATTGGTTGCCTTAAGTACAGTTGCATATACACGCTAGTTCACTTCGCTGAAGTAGCGTATACAAATCGGTTTTTGAAAATTAAATTATTGATCTGTAAATACTTATTCATCCCCCCTCTTAGTATTATTTCCAACAATTGGTATCAAAGCAGGTCCTTCAGAAGAAGCTTGATTGCTTGAAGGAAGATCCATCATCATGAGTAATCAAGAAAGCGGGGGATCCATCAGACCGCCAATTTTTGATGGGAGTAACTTTGTTTATTGGAAGATAAGAACCATTGCCTATCTTGAATCACTTGGAATAGATGTTTGGGAAATCATGGAAGGAGGATATACATTTCCATCAGCAATTCCTACAGATACGGCAGGTAAAAAGCAATATGAAACCAATGCCAAGGATATCAATACATTATTGGGAAGTCTGTCACAATCAGAGTTTGTCAAAGTAATGCAACTCAAATCAGCCAAAGAAATATGGGAAAAAATCATTCTAAGCTACGAAGGAGACTCCCAAGTAAAATGTGCTAAACTGCAAACTCTCAGAATTCAATATGAAACTCTTAATATGCACAATGATGAAAGTATAACTAGTTACTTCTTACGTATAGACGAGGTTGTTAATTGCATGAAGAATCTAGGTGAAGAGATAAAGGAAGTTACCTTAGTTGAGAAAGTTTTAAGATCCTTGTCTACTAAATTTGAATCAAAAGTATCTGCCATAGAAGAAAAATAGGATCTACAAACTATTACTATGACATAGCTTCACGGGATCTTAACTGCCTTTGAGATGAGAAAAGGAGGGCCATCAGATATGAGAGAAGTCACATTTAAAGCTTCAACAAAAGGAAAAGAAGAACTCAATGAATCAGGACATATTTCTAAAGAAGAAGATGAAGTAAACTTTGTCAAGAAGCTTCAACGGGGTTCCAGAAGATTCAGAGGTAAACTACCTTTCAAATGTTTTGCCTGTGGTAGAGTTGGTCATTATGCTGCCAAATGTCCTCATAAAGATAAATATGATAAAGGGAAAGAATCTGCAAAATGGAATAGAAAACAAAGTGTAAGTAAAAAGAGCTACTATACTCATGAAGATAGCGATGGTTTATCAAATGGTGATGAAGATGAAAATAATAATGACTATAGACTTCTGATGGCTTATGAAGATGATAATTTTTTGGATGCTTTAGATGAAGATGACCTTTATGAAGAAATATCTAAACTCAAAACTTGTTTAGAAGAAAAGAATATGATTATAGATACCTTGACATACCAACTCGCTGAAAGAGAAAACACAATGAAAAACTAGAATGTGAAATTGTGGGTCTAAGAAAGGATCTTGAGAAAACAAAAGCTCTCAATCTTAGATTTTCTAAAGGATCAGAAACCTTAAATGAAATTGTCAAAGTGCAGCGTTCTCCTCTGATAAAGATAGGTCTTGGATATACTGAAGAAACTTCTCAATTACAGAAGCCGTCAACCTCCACTAAAAGCTATATTGATGCAGCAAAGAGCAGTGAACAGTTTGACAATCGTTAGCAAAGGCATAAAGTAGATCACCAGGTAAATCATTCTCAATTTACTTCAAGGATGAATAGAAGCCACAAACAACCTCAAGTAAATCATACTCAATTTTCTTCAAAGATGAATATCAATAGAAACTACAATCACCAGGTCAGTAGATTTGATAATCGCAAGAACTTATTTAATGGTCAATGTTTTTCATGTCATAACTTTGGAGACAAAGTTGCTCAATGTGTTGCTTACAAGACCATCATGACTAGAGAAGCACGAAATCAAAGGAAAGTGACAGGGATCAAGAAAAATTCATACAATAACTTTTCTCTCCCTGAAAATGAAATAGAATGCTCAATCTGTAACAACTTCGACCATGAAGAATCTGAGTGCAGGAGTAAATTTCGGCAAATATGTCAAGAGAAAACTCCATTAAAACCCAAAATATGGAGAAAGAAATAACTGCAAACAGAAAGATGTGGTATAGCCTTATATGCAGAAGGACAAGAAAATCAATGGTACATCGATAGTGAATGCTCTGAACACATGACAGGTGACAAAGAAAAACTTCACTAATATAATGCCTTAGAAAAGGAAAAGAATGTCTCATTTGGAAATGACACTCTTGCTGTCATAAAAGGTAAATGCTCTGTTTTCTTGAAAGAAAAGGTTAAAGCTGGGAATGTTATGTATGTTTGGTCTAAAGCATAACCTGTTAAGTGTCAGTCAAATGTGTGATAAAGGAAATGAAGTGGTATTTCGATCAAACGGATGTGTTGTTCGTGAGATTGATACAGGAGAAACCGTGATGAAAGGTACAAGAACTCCAAACAACTTATACATACTCAAGGGAGGACAACAATAGTGCTATCTAAGCAAAAATGATGAACACTGGCTATGGCACAGAAGATTGGGGCACCTAAGCTTTTCTCAAATAAGAAAAGCATGCAGATTCCAGGTTGTTCATGATCTTCCTAATATTAGCATTCCTGAAAATACAATATGCAAATCATGTCAATTCGGTAAGCAAACCAGATCTCACTTCATTGAAAAGGAAGGGTTAGCTAGTAAGCCTCTTAAACTTGTTCATACTGATTTATGTGGACCATTAAGGAAAAAGTCACCCCGTGGAGAAGAATACTTTATATTGTTCATTGATGATTTTTCCAGAACGTGTTGGATAGGTCTTCTAAAGCATAAAGATGAAGCATTTGAAAAATTCAAAGCCTTCAAAGCTTTGGTTGAAAATGAATTAGATTTCAAAATAAAATGCCTCAAATCTGATCGAGGGGAATTTACCTCGGATGAGTTCTTTGACTTTTGTTGGAATAAAAAGGCAGTTCTCCACCACAAGGACTCCTCAACAAAATGGAGTGGTAGAAAGAATGAACAGAACTGTTCAAAAAATGGCTCGAGTTGTGCTAGATGAATCTGGAACTCTTGCAACCTTATGGGGTGAAACTGCATTCGCCGCCGTCATTATTCTCAACCAAGCAAATGTTTGGGTAAACAACACTCAAACTCCACATGAACTTTGGTATGGTAAGACTCCTACTGTAAAATACTTCAAAGTTTTTGGAAGCAAATGTTACATCAAAAGGACTGATGAAAGACTTGGTAAGTTTGAACCCAAAGTAGATGAAGGTATTCTTCTTGGTTACTCTTCTCGAAGTAAAGGATATAAATGTTATAATAAAATACTTGGGAAATTTTTTTAAAGTATTGATGTTGTGGTTGATGAAGCATGCAAAAATCCAAAACAGATAAAAACCGAAGATTATGACAATGAAGAAGATGAGGATTATCTTCCCACATCAAATCACACTAATTCTGAAGAAGAAACCAATGAAGCACCAGAAGAAGAGATAATGGTAGAAGAAAATACTACGTCTAGGTATGTTTAGAAAAATCATCCAGAAACTCAAATTTTAGGGGAGAAAGAGGTAGGAGTGCAGACAAGAAGAACTATTGCAGAACCTTTAGGCTATCTAGCATGACTATCTTCCACCGAACCTCAAAATGTAAATGAATCATGCAAAGATGAATGTTGGGTCAAGGCCATGAATGAAGAACTTGAGCAAATTGAAAAGAATAATACTTGGGAATTAGTTCCTAGACCTCATGATAAGAATATCATAGGAACTAAATGGATATTCAAAAACAAGCTAAATGAAAATGGAGAAGTTATTAGAAACAAGGCCAAACTTGTTTGTAAAGGATATGCTCAACACGAAGGTATAGATTTTGAAGAAACTTTTGCACCTGTTGCTAGACTTGAAGCCATAAGGATGTTTCTTGCTCTTTCTAGTTTTCAGAAGTTCAAAGTATACCAAATGGATGTAAAATATGCCTTCCTTAATGGAGACTTAGAAGAAGAAGTCTATATTGAACAACCAGAAGGATTCATTCTTGGAAATGATGCAAAACTTATATGCAGACTCAGAAAGGCTCTCTATGGTCTAAAACAGGCTCCAAGGGCCTGGTATTACTGCCTAGAAAAATATCTTCACCAACAGGGTTTTTCCAAGGGGTCAGCAGATAGCAATTTATATACAAAGATTGACACTGATAAATTGCTAATAATTGTTGTCTATGTTGATGATATCATTTTTGGTAGCAATGAAGAATCCATGAGTCAGAATTTTACTTCAATAATGCAGCAAGAACTCGAAATGTCCTTGCTTAGTGAGCTTACCTATTTTCTTGGTCTACAAGTCCAACAAAATAAAGATGGTATTTTTCTTTCACAAACCAAATATCTCAAACAGATCTTGAAAGAGTATGGCATGGAAGATTCTAAACTAATATGTACCCCAATGGTAATAGGATGTAGTCTCAGCTCAAATGATGAATCAGCAGTAGTACATCAACCAACTTACAGATCCATGATTGGCATTTTGCTTTATATAACAGGTACTCGACCTGACATCATGCATGCAGTAGGAATAGTTGTAAGATTCGAAGCAAATCCAAATGAATCATACCTTCAAGTAGTCGAAAGGATTTTCAAATATCTTCAGGGAACACAGAACTTTGGTTTATGGTATCCTAGAGATACGGATCTTACTCTTCCTGCATATACAGATGCAGATTGGGCAGGAAGTGTTGATGACAGAAAAAGAACAAGTGGTGGTGCATTCTATATGGGTTCCAGGTTAGTGTCTTGGTTCAACAAGAAACAAAGTTCAATTGCATTATCTATAGCTGAATCAGAATATGTGGCGGTTGCATCTTGCTGCACACAACTACTTTGGATGATGCAAACATTGCAAAATTTTTAGATCACATGTACTCCACCCATCTCCATTCTATGTGATAATAAAAGTTCCATCAGTGTTTCAAAGAATCCAGTCATGCACTCCAAGACCAAGCACATACCCATCAAATATCATTTTCTACGTGAACAAGTGCTTGAACAAAAGGTCAAATTGGAGTATGTTCCATCCAAAGAATAGGTTGCTGATATATTCACTAAACCACTGCCTAGAGAGATATTTGAATATCTTAGACAGAAGCTGGGAGTAGTTGTTGCATCATCCTACTATTAAAACCCATTTTTTTGAGAAAGGTTTTTATACGTGAGTTTCATGAAGTATAGTCGTGTACATACGCTAGTTTCTGTGGCCACAGTCGCATATATGTTGGTTTGAGGAAAAGCAGTGGGCCAGACTCAGGAGAAAGGGATCTGATATGGTTTAATAAATTATCTGTTCTGTTTGATGATGGTTACAATTTGCTGATGACATGTGGAAATATTTTGTTTCTCATAATTTGTTAACAACTTGATGTATATCTGATTAATGATGTTGCCTTGATAATTATTCTGACATATGCAATGATCAGATCTGACAGTGAACATCTAGAACAGGTTCAGGGGGAGCATATGCTTCTAATAATGCATTGTTGGCATTATCTTAGAAGATCTAGATACATATCCGCCTAGTTGTTTTGATTCAGGTGATTCTTTTTGATGGACATATATAGGTTGATGGTCTGGATGCTATTCACAGATACTTATGGAGCAGATCATACATGGTGTATGATAGTTGCTGATGACTATCATGGTCTTGTTTAGACTTTTGGTCTCCATTATAAATATCACTCACTGTAAAGATCATATCAAGGCCCATGATGTAATAATTTGTCTCTGTCTGTTGTAGTCTTTTGATGATTCCATTTTGGTCATATGATGTAATTTGTACCCCCACTATGCAAGGGAAGGATGATGTAATAATTGCTATATTTTAGTCATGTATAAACAATTGGTATATCCCCACTTGGTTGGGAGAATGGATGTATGTATGAGTCTTTGGTGATAGGGAGGTCAAACTCACTCAATTGAGTTATAGAAGTCATGTCTTTTTTGCTTGAAAATATTTGCAGAATATGCATGTGCCCACGGTAGCAAGGATGATATGGTACATCTCAGCATGAACAAAGGGGGAGTTCAATCAGAGATTTTAGCATGTTCCTAGGGGGAGCATGATCAATATTTAGCTATTGAAAGTCATCTTGGTTAGCCCTTTGCCCTTGATGTCAACGGGGGAGAGTGACTTGGTATTGTTGTTGCCATCAAGTCAAAAGGGGGAGATTGTTGGCATTATAATGTATGTGTTGTACTTGATGGTAACCCGCTTGTAGCATAACAACTCACTTGTATATGGTAACTAGATGAATATACAGAAGATATATCAGATGTCACAGAGTGAAGATGAAAGATCACAGTATAGCAGGTAAACAAAAAAGAAGTACAGATCAATGTTCACATAATGAAGAAAGAGAGGTATACATAGTTTTACCATTGACCAAGCTTCGTATACATGTAGGTTGACTGTATACAAGTCGCGTAAACGTACACATGCACTTTCACAAAAGGAAAAGTGCGTATACCTTGGAAAACTAAGCTTTTGGTCCAAAGTATTTGGTCCATGGTATTTTGATCCATTATTGTTACAAGGTATCTAATCCGAGGTATTGACCCTAGGTATTTGGTCCAAGGCATTGGTCCTAAGTGGTTTTGGTCCACGGTATTGAGAAAGGCCTAGAACTATGAAAGGAGGAGAAGATCAATAGGCCAAGGTGTGCAAGTATCACATATTTGATGAAGTGTGAGTTCTAGTATGCGGGCTATTGGGTTATGGTGCATTGCTGGATCAGATCCAAGGATGAACCTTAGTGGATGATGAGTAACTAGATCTAATGATGGATTGGGATCTTAAGGCGTAAAATAAACTATCATTATGTGTTTTTGATCATGATTATTCTAGGTCTGAATACTGACTTATATATTGTCTGTAAATGATATGATCTGGGTATAACTAAAGTCTGGAATAGCTGCAGAATTATGAATTAATATTTGCAGATGTATACGCTGGTTGGCTTTGAGAAAAGCACGTATACACGTAGGTTTGACACATGAAAGTAGCGTATACCTTATAAAATATGTTTTAGTTGATGTTGTTTGATGTTACAGAGTTATGGGTTCTGGTTACTGTAGTCTGGTGACAGTATTCTGAATGATTAGATTGATGGGTTGTCAAAGTGATTGATTGATTCGGTTGTGGTTGGTTCAAAAGGTGATTGGTTGATGCAGATATATTTGATGATTGAATTACACTTATGATGTTGTGATGGATCCATTCTGAAAATTTATGAAACGTGGTCCCTAGAAGAAGAAAGAAGGTCGTAGCCTTTTGTAGGTCGGCACCTACGTACTAGTAAACATATCAGCTAGTACAAGAGCTAGGGGGTTGTAGCTCCCTTCTAGTAGAAGCTGGAGAACGAGAGAAGGTTGTAGAATTCTGCAAGTAGAAGCCTGCATACTGGTATAAGTCTGCACCAGTACAAAAATTGTAAGCAGATTTTCTTAATATTAAAAGAAGATAGAGACGACAGCAGCAGATGGTTTTCACCCACATTGGGTTTCCACCTTATATCTTGGTGTTCATGTGTGTTGCTTATGTGTGATGCTTTATTCTACTTTTATTGCACTTGTGGAGTACTAAAGAAGGTATGTTTTTGATGATTATTTCAGTATCTTTTCATTGAAATTTACAAACCTTTTACATCATGAACTAGGAAAATGATAAAGAATTATAATAGACCATGTGAGATTAATATGCAAGACGAAAACGCTGACAATTGTCATTTCCTTATGCAGAAAGGAGGAAAAATGAGAAGTTTCCGTTCCAAAGGAAAGGACAAGGACGGGTTAACCGTTGTCCCTTTGACGGGAGACCGAATGCAAACAAGGCAAAGGAAATCAAAGCGAATTAGCCCGGGAAAGGAGGTGGAGATATCAACTCGGCGCAGGAGAGAAAAGAAATGATTGAGGACTAACAGTTTGGCGAATCCCTCAGGATCCTTGATCCTAAGGGATCGCTGTTTTATCTATTTTTGCACTTAGATATCTCCGACGTCACCCTTATAAGGGGCAGCACTGTTAGCTCGGGTGAGGAGAGTTAGAAACGGTTATGCTTTTATGTAATTTCCTTTAAGATCAAAACTTTGATCATCGTGTCTCGTTAAGAAGTGGTTTATTGTAATTCTACTCTATGCATTAATACAAAATTGGTTATTATTTCATCTCTGAGTCTAGAATAACTTTAAGCGGTGTACCCCTGGAGGCTAAGGGCCCGGCCCTGGAGGACACTTGCTCCTATATTATTACGTTTGGTTTATGCGTGGTTTGCCTATCGACGTCATTTGGTAATATGGTGTGTTTTATAAGTTTACATCACATGCTCTGTTATGTTTAATTCATTAAGGCTTCTACAGACAGAACAATTGTATTGACTCTGCATCATATTACTGTTCTTTTAAGAGTTGATCTAATACTGCTAGTCTTTACAGAATACTGTTACTGTTCCATTACAGAGCTTTTGTGTTGTGCACTTGTTCATTAACGTTACGGAATTCATCTTGGAAGTTATGTTCTTTGTGACTGTTGGATTTATGAACAATGCTGTTCTATTTTGAAATGCAGTCGTATTCTTTCTAACTGAGATTGATACTTGGATCAGATTACTATTTAAGTGTGTTGTGTGCATATATGGTTTTCAAGCATTGTTCCATAATTTATCAGTAATCAGTGTTGTTCCATTGGTGTGTGTTATTCAATCCGCCCTTAAGAGTGAAATATTGTTGTTTGATTCCTGTAGATTACGATTAATGCATTTGATCTGATAGACTAAGAAGTTACTGCTTGTGAGACTTAGTTGTTGTTCTATTTCTTAGCTGCTGTTCCATTTCGGATTTGCTGTTCCATTTCAGATTTGTTGTTCCATTTCAGACTTGCTGTTCGATTTCTTAATTGTTGTTCCATTTCTTATTTGTCGTTCCAATTCCTGGTATTGGCATGAAGAACGATTTCAGACTGTAGTGAGCATTGACATCTATTGTCCGGCTCCCAGATCCACGATCTGTTCTCTGATTTCCTTTTCCATCAGTTTCCAAAGGGATGGGTTATTGCTACCGAACCCTTGACTGATAAGTTGCTTAGTCTTTTGAAGGTGTGATTTAATCTTTTGAAGTGGTTAAGCTGTAGACAATCATCCATTTACTCTTGTATTTCTGAACACTGTACTACTAGCATTACTCTGGAAAATGCTAGCCTCAGACTGAGACACTCTTTGAAATAATGAAACGTTCCCAAATTGACATATTAATGTGAGGTAATTAGAGGTGAAAGAGACCCTTTTTATAGCTCTACAGCACTGTCTAATGAATTCCTGATATACTGGTTAAAGTTCAATGCATGATAATTTGGGTAAATCAAAAGATCTCTACATATACATTGGTTGCCTTAAGTACAGTTGCGTATACACACTAGTTCACTTAACTGAAGTAGCGTATACAAATTAGTTTTTGAAAATTAAATTATTGATCTGAAAATACTGATTCGCCTACCCTCTCAGTTTTATTTCCAACAATATATGAATGTTTTTTTGGTGTATGATCAATCATTCGTTTATATAATATAAAGTCAAATTTTGTGAGTATGATTTACTTCTATATTGCTATGTATGTTCAAATTGAATGATTTTCAGGTTTGAAGAACATCGAGAGTTGTAGAGGGTCTGAACCTTGCAGGACCTACTCGAATGAATGAAATCCGGGTATGGTCGCTCTTACGTAGTTTGTTTATATAAGCATTTTGCCTAAGTTGTATGAGTGTTTCTTGTTGTAGTTTGCTTCTGCTCTGTTGGGGTTCTAACCCAAAGCCCTAGGGTACTTATTCCTGTAACACCATTTCAGTCTCAAAATGCAAAATCAACTCAACAAAATGATAAGGCTACTAAAAACAAATGGAATAAGGCTGATAGACATTACAACTTTTGTAATCTTGATGGCCACTTAGAATCCAAAAGCTTTAAGAAGATGGAATCCTTGAAAGCAGCAATGAAGAAGCATAACATCCATTTGGAGCACTCTTCAACTTCAACTTCATCCTCAAGAATAACACTTTATGCATGTGGTTGTCAAGCATCTCAGTCTAGTTATGCACTAAATGTATCTTCTTCTTCTCATTCTCATGAGTGGCTCATTGATTATGGAACTTCTTATCACATGGCCAAAAAGAAATCCTATGGTATCTTGCAGAGATGGTGTTTGTTCCGGATGTGTACTCGGAAAACATCATCAGGATAGTTTTGAAAAATGTGCCTCTTGTCATGCCTCAACCCCTTTATATCTTATGCATTGTGATTTATGTGGTCCACTTCCAATTGTTTCATTCTATGGCTACAAGTATTTCTTAACTTTCATTGATGATTTCTCTAGATGCACTTAGGTATACTTCTTAAAACTCAAGAGTGAAGTCTTTAACATGTTCTTGGCCTTTAAGGCCTTTGTTGAGAAACAATATGGACATCAGATTCTTAGGCTAAGATCTGATAATGGCGGAGAATATTTTAACAACAAATTCATCAACTTTTGCACTGAGCATGGAACTCAGTTGCAACATATTGTTCCATATACTCCACAACAAATGGTGTAGATGAAAGGATGAATCGTACCTTAAAGGAAATGGCTAATTGTATGCTTCAATCTAAAGAATTAGTCTTAATTTTTGGGCAGAAGAAATTAACTGTGGAAATTACATAATAAATCGTACTCCTACTAAGGTTTTAACGAATATCACTCTAGAAGAAGCATGGAGCTCAATTAATCCAGATGTAAGTCACTTTCATGTTTTTGGAAGTGAAGCATGGACCCATATTCGAGATGAGAAACATAAAGCCTTAGAATCTAAGAGTGAAAAATGTATTTTTGTTGGATATTATGAAGATGTCAAAGGATATATACTTCTTCAACCTAAATCCAAAAATCTTATCATTATAAGAGATGTAAAGTTTGCTGAAAATATATTGGCCTATGAGCCTAGTTCGGTGGATGTGTCGTCTCTCTCTATCCCTTCTACTTCTGAAAATATTTCTTCTTCAGGTGATGATAGTGAGGATGAAAATCCTCCCCCACATTCTCTGGATCCTCCTTCATCTCCTCAGCTTCAAAAATGGGTTCGTGATACTGGGGATGCAACAGGTGCTCTTGCAGGTGATCCTATTGATCAACGTCATACACTTTCTCAGTTCGATATAGCCTCTTCTTTACTGGCTCAAGCTTCAGTGAATTATGATTCTAACACCTTTGCAAAAGCTTCAGTCCATCCAGATTAGGACACTGCTATGAATGAAGAAAATCATTCCTTATTGGCAAATGATACATGGGGCCTTGTTCCTCTTCCAAAGGGAAGAAAAATTGTTAGATGCAAATGGGTTTACATAACCAAGTTTGGACCAGATGGAAAAGTTGATAAACATAAAGCTCGTCTTGTTGCTAAGGTTTTTTCACAAGTTGAAGGCATTGACTATACTAAAACCTTCTCCCCAGTTGCAAAAATGAACTATATCCACCTTTTTCTTTCCCTTGCTACCTCCTTCAAATGGGAAGTCCATCAAATGGATGTTAAATCTGCCTTCTTGCATGGGGACTTGCATGAAGAAATCTATATGGAAAGACCTCCTGGCTTTATACAAATAGACTCCAGCCTTGTATGTTAGCTTAAGAAACCCCTTTATGGTCTCAAGCAATCCCCTCAGTCTTGGTATGCCAAAATGGATAACTTTATTTTATATACTGGATTTTCTAGGTGTCATTCTGATAATATTGTCTACACCAAGAAAGTGGGTAAGTCTCTTATCATTCTTTTTCTTTATGTTGATGATCTTATCCTTATTATTAGTGATCCCAACATTATAAACCATGTGAAGTCCATCCTTAAAAAGAAATTTGAAATGACATACTTAGGACACTTGCATTATTTTATAAGTCTCCAAGTCTAACGATCCAAAGAAGGTATTTACCTTTCCCAGTCCAAGTATGCATGTGATCTTCTACGCCACTTTCACATGGAAAATTGTAGGTGAGCCCCTTCTCCCTTTTAGGCTAAAGCCAAACTTTCAGTCACTTATACTTCCACCAAAGTTGATGCAACCTTATACAGTTAGCTTGTTGGAAAACTTTTTTATCTGACCCATACCTGTCTTGACCTTTCCTTTGTTGTTGGTCGTGTTGATCGGTTTATGCAAAACCTACATGAAAGTCCTTGGAAAGAAGCTAAAATAATACTTCATTATCTTCAAGGTATAGTTCAGTTTTGGATTCAGTACAACACAGAAGCATCTCCTCTATTGGTTGGTTTCACTGATTTTGATTGGGATGGTGACCCTGATGATCAAAAGTCTACTGCAGGTTATGTCTTTACTCTTGGTTTTGGACCTATTACATGGGCTTGCAAGAGAAAAAGTGTCATTTATGTTTCTTCAGCAAAAGAAGAATATCGTGGTGTCATTGAAGCTAGTAAGGAAGCCCCGTGGCTTCGTTAGATCCTCTCAGAATTTTCTTTTTAGCAGCAACATCCGACTACACTTTGGTGTGATAATTAAAGTGCCATTCAACTATGAAAATATCCAATCCAACATCAGCACAGAAAACACATTGAACTACACATGCACTTCATCATAAATCTCATTCATGACCATGTTCTTGAAGTACAATATTTTTCAACTGATGATCAAGTTGCATACATCTTTACAAAGGCTCTCACAGAGGCGAAGTTTACTAAACTTCAATTTATAGTTGGAGTTCAGGAAGTTGTCATTAAGGGGGGATAGGCTCTAATGCCTCCTTCATTCTCCTATTGTTTCATATTTGTACATCATTTAATCCTATCCCAAGTTTTTCTTAAGGGGGCATGGTAAGATATTCTGACACAGAGGAAATAATTAAGTATAACTTGGTCTAGTGTATAGTAAGGTAAATTGTGTTTATTTAGTATATAATTTTTTTAACTTACAATCTGATGGTCACGACATGTTCTAGACATGAAGTGATCTAACAATTCATTCTCTCCTCGATATTACCGACACTTGATCTGTGGCTTAACACCTTATTGGTCCATGATCTCTATTTAAAGAGCCTGGAGGGTCATTTGTTAGGTGACCATTGATGAGAGAAGCTTATGTAAATTTTCTTTCTTTTACATTAATAAATTGCCTTGAGTGGCCGTGTTGGCTCAAGTCATGGATTATTTACCTCTTTGATGGCTTTAACCACGTCAAGGATACTAGTGTACTGATCTATAATTTGTTTGTGAGCAGTGTCCTTTAGTGTTCTATCTAAGGAACTTACCCTGTAAATTCCTACATTGACTATGTCCTACAACGAAGAGGAAAGACGGTTCTTCAAAGGACTGCAAGGTAAGTATTTAAAGTCTTTGAAATTTTGGATTAAGATGCTTTTATGTGAAAAGGGAGTTTTACGGATGCAATCAGATTGTTAGTTTACTTATGTTTGGAAGAAAATAGAATAAATATGACCTAGAGATCACAGTAATGTGAAGTGGTAAGAGATATAGAATATATACTAGAAAGGGAGTTTGTGAGCAAGACCAGAAGACCTTTGTAGAGGTTGATTATATTCCTCTTTTGAGTGAATCTGAAAATGAAAGAGAAGATAGCCACCATGCCCCAGGTAACTTCGTAGTTCTCACCTTCCCAGCCTGAGAGCAGAAGCCAGAATCCAGTAATAGCTAGGGTGTTTTTGTCTCTCCCCCTCCCTCTCCCACTCCCCATTCTAACTCTACTACCACTACCCCCCATCCCCTTCCCCTTACTCATCCTCCTCCCCCTCCAAGAGGAAATATGGCTGATGATATTAAGCTACCTGTTTTCAAAGGAACTGGATCAGAAGATCCAAAATAGTTTTGGTTTTTATGTGAAACTGTATGGACTGCAAAGTATATCAATGATGAAAATATAAAGAAAGTGAAGCTCATTACGATATTACGAGATAGATAATTGACATGCTATATGAAGTATTCAAATAATCAGATCACGAAATTTGCAGATATTAAAGCAACGTTGATCAAAGAATTTAAGAACGTGAAATCTAAGTCGCAATGCATCACTGAGTTGAAAGAAATTAAACAGAAACCTATTGAGTTTGTTTGGGAATTTGATCAGAGATTTAAGGTATTATTGGATCAAGTGAGCTTCGACATGGCTCTGCAGTAACATCAAGAATGGTTTATAGTTGCACTGTTACAACATATCAGATTACCATTGACGCAAAAAAAGATAACAAGTCAAGCCAAAGCTCTACAAATTGCGATGAAGTTGGAAGCTTTGCCTATAAGAGATACTAATGCATGCATACAATAGATTCAGAGTCAGATGGTGAACCTAACTGTGCAGATACAAGATATCAAGAAAAGAAAAGAAGTCAGAGAAGAAGTATGGTATACGAAGTGTAGATAGGAGGGCCATTCTAAAGAATAATGTCCTATCTGTAGAGATTACATGGCTAGTGGGGAATTGAATCCCTTAAATACAGGATCCATCCTATGGTGTGAGATATGTAAGACCAAAGGCCAACATCACTCAAAATACTATTACCTATTACAGAAATTTGTGCAGACTCTAAGGAACCTATATTGCAAATTTTGTAAATTAGTAGGACATGATGAGAATAATTGTCGAGCTTATGAACTAATGATGGAGTGTGGTGATGAAACTTATAGAATGAAAGCAGAAGAACATGGACATAAAGGAAGTGGACAATGTAGTGGTCGAGGAGGCTACTAAGGAAGAGGTCAAGGTGTTGGATATGGTTGGGGACATGGATAGATCATTTGCTATAACTGCATTCAGGAAGGCCATTTTGCAAGAGTTTGTCAAAACCCTACAACGACATGTAAGTACTATAAATCCTTTGACCATGTAATTGAAGAATGCCTTGTACTTATGGAAAAAATGCAATAAAAAAGGAATCAGAAGCTGACATATAATATTCAAATGATGACTTCTAAAAGGAGGACCAACAAACCTCAAATTAGTATTGTCACTAGAAGTGGAGTTGTGACCAGAAGTGATAAAGCAGATGAGAAGAAAGAATCTGAAAGTACATGGGTTAGAAAAACTATTGATAAAGTTCCTGTTTTTTATATTCAGAAGGAAAAATAAGTATTTATGGAAGTAAAGTGATTCTTTATGGATGATGGAGCTTCGACCTCTAGTGTGCAGCCAAAGCAGAGAACTAGCTATGATGTGTCATCATCTTTGATATAGAATCAAGCTTCGACACAGAACCAAGCTTTGACACGGGATCGAGCTCCGACACAAGACCAATATTCAACAAATCATGCAGGTATTTTAATGTATTTTCTACAGACTTGTATGAAATTATTAAGAGATCAAAAGGCTGTAGAAGGGCTTCAGGAGTTGATAGATTCCTATGCATCCAATGAAACATTGCAAAGTGAGATGCGCGTAGTCAATAATTCGCATGAAAAAAGAGAATCGAAAGAGAGATGAGGCTTAGAGTGAAGATAGTCGTATATGAGATGGATCAAGTTATCCTGGATCTGGGATCCGATGCTAATGTCTTAATGAAGCAGGCATGTTAATGGGTAAGACGAAGCTACAATGGTCACATATCCAATTAAGGATGGAAAATCAACAAAATATATTCCCCTTAGGAAGACTACCAAGTGTAATAGTGGACATTGAAGGAGTTCGCACTACTGTTGATTTTGAAATAATAGAGATCATTGATAATAGTAACCCTTATCCTGCATTTCTTGGACTTGATTGGTCATTTGACAATATGGCTATAATTAATCTCAAGAAGATACAAAGGATACTTGAAGGGAATAATATGAGAGTAATTGTTCCCTTAGATCCATCAAAAGGGGTGAGATATACAAAACCAGTTAGAGAAGAATATTCCATAGCTGATATAACTAATATCTATCAAATGATAACAAAGGAACAATATTGGGTTAACCCTACTACAGAAGGAAAGTTGACTTAGGAGCATGATAGTTCTTGTACCTCAGACTCAAAAGAAGAGTTGGAAAACTGGCAGAATAGGTTGCATGAAGTATCTACAAGTCATTGTGAAAGAATTACCAAATCAATTCATTGTATGATATATGAGGTATGTAATATTCCTTCTTATGATGGCTTGGGCGATGTAAATACTTTTATTGATGATTATGAAGAACAGGTTCCATAGAATCAAAGGTTTTTAGCCTTGGATATAGCCCTAAAAGCTACCCCTACTAGATGGTGGGGTGCACACAAGAATAATATAGAAGGCTGGCAGGAATGTCGAAGATTGATGTGGATAAGGTTTGGACAAATAGATATAAAAATAAAGATAAAATATGATGATGTAACTAATCCTAGGAAGCATATCTAGCTATGCACTACAACATGGAAGTATATTACAAATCAAGAATGGGTACATGGATTCATTCATACATTAGAGACAATATCTAAGAATCGGTACTTAGAAACTGAGCTTCAACATGGTACAGTAAATTGTGCAAACATGGTTGATGGCTTCATATTAACATTTAGCTTTGAGGATGATTGTCCATACATAGATTTGGCTCTTCAAATAGTTAAGAAGAAGATCTTTGAGAATGCAACCCCATTACCATGGAAAGAACCTGATTGGGTTGTGCAGGTAGAAAATGCACTAGAATTCTATAACCTTACTGTGGAAAAAGAAGAAGATCCTCGTAACATCGACATAGCAGAATCAGAAGGATACCGCGATGTAACTGGACCTTCATTAGAGATACCAAATATAACGAAGCCACTGAAGACTAAGAAGGTGAAAATCGAATCAGATAAGGAACCAAAGTTTGTAACAATAGGAGACTATTGGGATGAAGAGACAATCAGTAAAGTTACAGAGTTACTTCATGAATACTAAGAATTGTTTCCCATGAAGTTTTCAGAGATGAAGGTTATAATAGGAGATCTAGGAGTCATGAATATTTCCCTTAAGCCTGATGCGAAGCCAGTCAAACAAATACCTTATAGGCTCAATCCGAAGTATAAGGAGAAAGTGAAAGCAGAGCTTGATAAGATGATAACAACAAGAATTATTGAACCAGTGGAAGAATTAAAATGGGTGAGTCCTATGGTAGTGCAAGAAAATAAGACTCGAGGAGAGATTAGGATTTGCATGCATCTGAGAAAGTTAAAAGATGCATGTTTACATCATCCCTTCCCTACCCCTTTCATAGATGAAATGCTAGACAATGTAGGAGGTCAGGAAGCTTACTCATTTACAAGTGGATTTTCATGTTATCATCAGATCAGGATTGCATCTAAAGATCGACATAAGACCACATTTGCTACAAAGTGGTGCTCATATCAATACACAGTAGTGCCTTTTTTATTATAGAATTTCCTTGCTATATTTTATAGAGTGGTGGTTGCATATTTTAAGGAATATATCCACAAGTTTTTAGAGGTATATTTTGATGATTGGACAATATTTGGATTGTTGAGAAAACATGTTGGAAGTTTAAGAATTATGCTTGACACATGTAGACAGTATCATATCTCTTTGAACTTAAAGAAGTGCATATTTTTTGTACCCTTCGGCATATTGTGGGGACATATTGTTTGCAAGCAAGGACTAGTGGTGGACCCTGCTAAGATTGCTATCATTGTGAAGTTTCCTCCACCTAAGACAGTAAGAAAACCTTACACTACATTGGACATACTAGGTATTACAGGAAATTCATCAAGGGGTATGCGCAAATCACTGCGCCTATGGAGAAATTGTTAAAGAAGGATGTGACCTTTCAGTGGAATGAAGAATGTCAGAAGAGCCTCGAAATATTAAAAGAAAAAATGGTAGTTACACTTATATTAGTGTTCCCTGATTGGAATAAGGAATTCCATGTCCATGTGGATGCCTATTTTATAGCTTTTAGAGTAGGATTAGCACAACCTTGCGCAGGAGAAATTGATCATCCTATAGCTTTTTCAAGTAGAAAATTATCTAAAGTATAAAATAATTAGACCACTATAGAAAGAGAAGAACTGGCCATGGTATATGCTTTGCAGAAATTTAGACACTATTTAATTGGATCACACTTTAAAATATTTACAGATCATTCTGCACTAAATTATTTGGTTAATAAGCTTGTCTCAGAAGGAAATATTTGAAAATGGTTATTTTTATTCCAGGAATATGACTTTCAAATCATTGTTAAACCAGGAAGCCTAAATGTTGTACCTGATCATCTACCAAGATTGGAAATAGGGGAAGAATCAACCAGCATAGAGGATAATATCCTTGATGTGCAGTTATTTGCAATAAAAGTTGCAGATGACCACTTTGCAGATATCATTCAGTTTTTTACCACAAGGATGGCTCCTTCATAATATACTACGCAGAAAAAGAAAGAATTGGTGGTTAAGGAAAATGAATTTTCATTAATAGCAGGATAGTCATATAAGATGGCACTAGATGAAATACTATGTAGATATGTTCCTGAACATGAAAGACAAATGATTGTAGCAGAATCTCATGGTAGAAACTAGTGGACACTATGCAGGAAAAGCTATTGTGCAGAAGATTTTGAGAGCAGGATTGTGGTGGCCTACATTACATAAAGATGTGAAGGAGTACTACAGAGCATGTGATATGTGTCAAAGAATAGGAAAACCTTCAAGAAGAGATGAGATGTCATTGTTACCATAAGATACATTGCAAGCCTTTGATAAGTGGGCTATTTATTTTGTTGGACCCATCAACTCACCTGGAAAGAGGACTGGTGTGAGGTAAATAATTATAGAAACTAATTACTTGACAAGATGGACCAAAACACAACTAGTAAGGGACTATAGCGCAAATATTGTTGTGAAGTTTATTTTTGAGTATATATTGTCTAGATTTAGACGTCCAAAAATTTTGATGAGTGACCAAGGTTCACACTTCCTAAATAATACTATTGAAGCATTGACATAGGAGTTCCGATTTTATCATCAAAATAGTACCCCATATCACCCTCAGGCAAATGGAACAGTAGAAGAATTTAATAAGATTTTGGAGAATGCACTTACTAAGGTATGCAATGTGAACAGAGATGACTAGGACTTTAGAATCCCAGTAGTTTTGATGGGCTTATAGGACCACATGTAAAAACCTAATAGGTCAGACACCCTTTAGGTTAGTTTATGGGCAAGAAGTTGTTATGCCCATGGAATACATTTTGCCTAGCTTGAGGATTGGGAATTTTACAGATATGGCAAACCTTGATATAATGGAGGAAAAAATGTCGCAGTTGATTGCTTTAGAAGAGGACAAATTTATAGCAGGATCACATTAGTAGGTACAAAAAGCAAGAGAAAAGGCTTGGCATGATAGACATATTAAGCAGAAGAAGTTCCAAGTAGGAGACCTTGTTCTCCTCTATGACAGTAAGTTTATGAAATTTTCAGGAAAATTCAAGATGCATTGTTTGGGTCCCTACATTATCAAGCATATTACTGATGGAGGCACAATTCAATTAGTGAAGTTAAATGGATAATTGATCCAAGAAAGAGTAAATGGTAGTAGGTTGAAGTTGTACAGTGAAAAATTTATCCCTACATCCTCACTCTAAATAAGAAAGGAGAAAATTCTTAGCGCCACCTGCATTTGGAAGTGGGCACTGGACTATAAACTACGCCACAGAGAGCTTCGACGTAGGAAGTTACTTCGCGATAGTCTAGATTGTGTCAAAGCTTGTAGGATCCATGATGTGTCGAGGTTCATCGAAAAAACAAAACCATGACTGTTAAAAAGGAAAATTAACGTAAAACATGTGGAAAGTTACATTTATGCGGACAGATTGACAAGATCTAAGGATAGATATGCAATTAATGAACACAATCTAAATACAATCTAGATAAAATATAAGCTAATGATGGGGTTAGATATTCATAATTACTATAAAAAGCCACATCCCACCCATATTTGGAACTTTACTAAATTGAGAGTTCGGGTGCTGCTATTACAAAGAAATTACAGAGAATTTCCACATGAACATCCTGTCAGTTAAAGAATTTGTTCATATATTCAATGAGAAGGGCTTAGCCAGATTTATGGAGGTAGCAGTTGAAGTAGTAGTTTGTACACCCGCAACATCTGTTGAGATGCCCATAGCATCATCACCCACAACAACATCATCACAAAAACAACAGAGATCTCCATGGAAGAAACTAACTAAGGAACAAAGAACAAAGAAGAAACAAGATAAGAAACATGTTGAAGAACCCAAGCAAGAGACAGTGAGGAAGAAGTAAAGCATGCAGAGCAGATGGAAATAGATGGTGCAACATTTCCATCGCCTCTACTACCATACATTCCACCAAAAAATCCAAATGCTAAACTAGTGAAAGACTCGAAGGATGCAAAGTTTGGCACCTTCACACCCTAATTTCCATAGGAAGTACAATTTAAAGGAGAATTACTTGGAAAAATTACGCAACTCAAGTTCGTAGACTACGACTTCAACAATAGAAGGAAATACCCACTGTTCTCACCAGACTGGTATTTGAAACAAGTAAGCTACCCAGAGAGTGGAGTGAGGAGGTTATAACCACATCAGTGGGAAAATGGATTAGCACAATCATGATTGATGAACATGTTTAATGTGCTGCACTTTGTCAGAAGTCCAAGGAGCACAACTTATGTGTGACCTTTGCTCATGCTGGTGCACGATGGATGCTTATGGATGGGAAATGATATCCCTATATATCTAATTTTGATATGGACAATCAGGAGACTACCATGTCAAGGGCGGAACCCCATAGAAGAATTTCTTGGAAAATATGAGGATTGTGCCATATCCGACAACATGAAGAAGGAGTTCGATCTGAAAAAAGGAAAGAAGGGATATGATATAAACTCAATCAGTGACCAGGAATTTTGCTTCAAAACACACATATTGCCTAGAAAGATCATGAGAAAGTGTCGGGATAATGAATTCCCTGAAATGATAATTTCGTTAGCTGCGCAGTGCGCCAATGGAGTTTAGTACAATTGGGCCAAATACCTTTGCAGATAATCTATGGATGACTGTCGTGAGGTATAGTAAAAAGGTACAACATTTCATTACACTTGCCTAATTTTGATCATTTCAATGTTGTCATGGAGAGAGCTAGAGGATTCGCAGTTCCCTCTGGTACCTTCAGATGTCTATGAAGCTGTGTGGTATCGCTCACTGTGGTATACCACCCAACCATCACGAGCAATGGAGAACAAGATTTTTTTCATGTTATACCACATGGATTTTAATATATTGGTGAACCATCACCCTCTCCTATCGCCGAGCCTATATGAATAGTATAGTGCTATTGCAAAGTTCAAAGCTGATTTTCGCAAAGACTATATACAGGCCCGCAGGAATACAAAGAAGAAGATGCATCCCCTGTCATATTTGGTAACAGAAGATGATATCCTTGCATTGATACAAAAGTGGCCCATAGAATGGATGACTGTGCTGGAGGCAGAGGCAAAAGATAGTGTGACAGAAGAGGACACCTCGCTGCATGATGAAGCCAGGGGAAAGGACAAATATAAGGATGAGCAGGAATCGGAGGAAGAGGAGAAACATGTCGAGGGTCACTAGGATCCTCATGAAGGAGATAAGTAGAATAAGAAGTCTGAAAATAAAGAAACAGAACAAGTTATTGCAGAGAAGAGGAAGGCACAGGGCGAAGCTGCCATGAAGATCAAGAAGAAGCAGGTGGTAGAATAGACGAAGGATATCACACCAATGGTCCTTACTGATGAAGACCTAGAGAATATTGGGGATAGAATTTAGGAGGTAGCAGCAAAGTGGTGGAATAAGTGGGAAGATCGCTACAACGCACTTCTCACAAGTGTGCAAGAGTGGATCGTGGAACTTAAAATTTTGGTATAGACAGTCATACAAACCACGCACGTAGTGGAGAGGATTGGATAATAAAGAAAAATAGCGCCTACACTTGCAGCGAGGTTAGTTCCAATACCCGTTGGAGCCTACAATTTGACTCCATCTAGGTACAAAAACAAGAAAAAGGATGGAAGCATGTCAATACGAACATCGTAGGAGTACCCCTGCAAAGAATACACAAGCTATGTTATGCAACCAACTCACAAAATAGAAGAAAGAGATAGACCAACAACTTAAAATGTAGCCTCTTCGAGGGGGGAGCCTCCTTTGCATTACAAAAATGAACAATTCATGGATGATACAATGACAAGGCCTCCTTTTATACATAAGAGTCTAATGGATCACAATATAATCAAATCCGACATAACAATAATAATGTAAGGGCACAACAATAACAATAGTGGGCTTCTATGGGGCCAAATAATAACAGTATGGGGACAACATGGGCACAACAATAATAATAAGGGGCTACAATAACAATAATAATAAGCGAATACAATAGTATTATAGGGACCTAACATGCCCCTCTCCTTCAAAAAAGTGTTGTCCTCAATGCTTGAGTAGTTATGAATGCTTCTGTATAAAATTCTCATCCCCCCATGTGGAATCTTTAGCGGGTAAGTTCTTCCACTTGATGAGATACTCTAAAATTGATTGATTTCATAGCTGTCGAGTTCTTTTTTCTGTGACTACTTTAGGTTCCAATATGATTTTTCCTTCCTCGTCAAGTTCTAGCAATATTGTTTGAATTGGGATCTTGTCACCTATAACCTTATTTAAGCATGAAACATGGAAAATTGGGTGCACTCGGGAAGATGCACGAAATTCCAATTTGTACGCCATATTACCAATCTTTTGCAACACCTTGTATGAACCATAATACTTTGGTGATAATTTATTATCCTTCTTAGCTTGCTTGAGGTACATTTGTTTGTATGATTGTAGTCATAGAAATATGCAATCACCTAAATCAAAACTTATTTTGATGCGATGTTGATTTTCCTGTTGTCTCATTCTATTCTGCACCAAAGTGAGGTTATCCTTTAAGAGTTGGAGAACTTTTTGTTGATTCTCGATGTGATCTTCCACTACTTGAACCTTAGAATTTTCTCTTAAATATGATGTGAAGGATGGTGTATGATATCCATAAAGTTCCATAAATGGGGTCATTTTTGCTGCAGTATGGAAGGAAGTGTTATACCACCATTCAACCAAAGGTAACCATTTGACCCATTGTGTCTGTTTATCAAATACGCAACAATGAAGATATCCTTCCAAACATTTGTTTCCTATCTTAGTTTGCCCATCAGATTAAGGATGATAAGATGCGCTATGAGCTAACTGAGTACCCAGACAATAAAATAATTTTGTCAAAAAAATTCTAGTGAAAATAGGATCTTTGTCGCTTACAATAATTTTTGGGTTTCCATGTAGATTTTGAATTGTTTCCATAAATGCAGTAGCAACTGTATTGGATTTAAATGGATGAGATAATGCACAAAAGTGTGCATACCTGTTAAGTCTATCAACTACCACCATGATGACACTCTTTCCTTTGCACTGGGTAAAAATGTGATAAAATCCATTGAAACCTCCTCCCAATGTTGACTTGGAATGGATAAAGGTTGTAATAGACCTTGGGTCTTAATTGTCTCAAATTTATTTTGTTGGCAAAACAAAAAATTCTGCCACTAACTTTTGAATATTAGATTTAAGGCCATCCCAAAAAAAATCCTTCTTAACCCTGTGGTAAGTTTTAAAAATCCTGAATGCCCTCCTAAGGGAGAGGTGTGAAATTCCAGAAGAATATTTTGTTTGATTTGGGAATTCTTATAGAGGTATAAGCGATCTTTGTACCATAACAAATCATTTTTCCAACTAAATGTATCAGATGTACTATGATCTTGCTACAACTTTGGAATGAGTTCCCACACTTCTTCGTCATTCTTCCATTCATCCCTTGCTTCATTTATTCAATCTGGTTGGATAATAGAAATGGAAAAAAGCAATTCTTACACATCCTCATCCTTTCTTGAGAGTGCATCTACAACAAAAATTTTCTTCCCTTTCTTGTAGATGATTTCAAAGTCATAACCCAAAATCTTTGTGACCCACTTTTGCTACTATTCTGAAGATAATCTTTGTTCTAGAAAGTATTTAAGACTATCATGATCTTTTTTTTACCTTGAAGTGTCTTCCCATTAGGTAAGGTTGCCATTTAAGTGCATGTAGTATTGCCAACATTTCCTTCTCATAAATAGCTTTGTTTAATACTTTCCTTTGATTGGATGAATTTTGAAAGTAACAGGTCTTTCTTCTTTCATTAATACAACACCAATTCCATTTCCTGAGGCATCACATTCCACAATAAAGGTTTTTGTGAAGTCTGGCATAGCTAATATCGGTGCTTAGCACATTTCCTCTTTAAGATCTTCAAAGGCCTTTGTTACTTCTGGATTCCAAGAAAATGCATCTTGATTGAGTAATGTTGTTAGAGGTGCTTCTATTCTCCCATAATTCTTAACAAACTTGTGATATTACCCCATCAACCCGAGAAATCCTCATAGATTCTTTATGGATGTGGGGATTTTCAATTCCTTAATGGCTTTAATTTTTCTAGGGTATACCTTAACACCTTCATGAGATACAATATGACCCAAATATTCCACCTCTTGTACTCCAAAGAAACATTTGGAGGTTTTTGAAAATAATTGTTTCTCCTCCAATAGTTTGAGCACTCTATCAACATGTTGAATGTGATCCTTCCAAGATTTATTGTAGATTAGTATATCATCAAAAAATACTAACAAAAATTTCTAAGGAAGGGTCTGAAAATTGAATTCATCAAACCTTGAAATGTAGAAGGTGTGTTGGTAAGGCCAAAAGCCATGAACAAAAAGTCATTATGACCCTCATGTGTTCTAAATGTTGTTTTCGAAATGTCTTCAGTCTTCATTCTGATTTGATGATATCCTGAATGAAGGTATAACTTGGTGAAGTAAATTTCTCCATGAAATTGATCGAATAATTCATCAATGATAGGAATGGGATATTTATCTTTAATAGTGAACTTGTTGAGCTCCCTATAATCTGGACACATGCACCATGATCCATCCTTCTTGTGCACCAATACTACTGGTGCTGAGAAAGAACTTTGACTAGGTTGAATTATACCAACCTCTAGCATTTCTGCAACCATACGTTAAATTTCACTCTTTTGGGCATATGGATATTTGTAAGGCCTGATGTTTGGAGGAACACTTCCTCGAATCAAATGAATAGCATACCATGATCACGAACAGGTGGACGGCCTTTGGGAGTCTCAAATATGTTGGAATGATTGTCCAAGACTTTTTGGAGATCTGGAGAAATATATGATTTAGATGTGGGAACCTCTAGCGAACGCAATTTTGAAATTACGCCTCATTGTTCTTTCTTTAGAAGCTTTATCATGTCATTAGAGCTAATTATCTTTCCCAGTTTTCCTGTGATACCCCTTAATTCAACTTCCTTTCCTTCTGAATTTTTTTTCAAGAAAAGTTCTTGAAAATTAAAAGCTATTGTACCCAAAGATTATAGCCATTGTACTCCTAGTACAACATCAACACCACCCATTGGAATGGAAAGCATTGGACTATTCAACACATATTCTCCCATGGATAGCTTGATATTATGGCACTTTCCAAAGCAATTTACGATTCCTCAATTTGCAACCATCACTTGACACTCTGGTGCTGCATATAGTATGCAATTTAATTCCTTGGCTATCTTACAACGAATAAAAGTATGGGAATTACCCGAATCAATCAACACTATTACCTTTTTCTTCTTGATGTGTCCTTCTATCTTGATAGTTTGAGGAGTGGTAATTCCATCCAATGCATTAAAAGATATGTTAGAGTTCATTTCTTCTTTCTCTAGGGTTTGTTCCTAGTGTGTATCCTCTTCGTTTGATGTTTCTTGTTCCTTTTCTTCCTCCTCTTCACAATCTGTGTAAAATAATGTCTTCTAAGCACACTTATGACCTTTAGTGTATTTTCTATCACAACTGTAACAAAGCCCTTTTGCTCATTTTTCTTCCAATTTTTGTGGTGTCAACCTTGTAGGTTATGGAAGGCTAGCGGCAACAACACTTCCATCTTTATAGTTTTGAGTGGTAAGGTTCCTTGTTTCCATAATTTTTCTTTCCAACCTGAATGCCTTCTCCAATGAACCAGGTTCCCAAAGGTGAACCTCATGTTGGATGCTATCCTTTAAAGTCTCTATGAATACATCAATCCTATGCTCCTCTAGAATATATTTTACCCTTATATTCAATTTTTGCAAGTCCTCAATGTGCTCCACCACTGGATCCTTTTGTTTGAGATTTATCAATTGGATAGAAAAAGTGTTGCTTTTTGTATCCTTAGAATGTGCTATCATTTATTCCATAAAAATTGCCCAAGTGACAATTTATTTATGAGAGAAAAGCCATTGATACCATACACATTGATTGGGTTCCAAATATAAAGTTTCAATGCGTACCTTTTGTGTTTTTTTGCATATTATAGAGATCAAAATATTGCTCCATATGTAGTATCCATGTTACGGGATCCTTTCCATCAAACTTCCTCATATCAATGTTTGGAACGTGGTGGGTCTTCAATCCAACATTAGATTCTATGAAATCGTGACTGACATTTCTTTTGTTCTCATCATGAGTTTCCTTTACTACCCTTTCACCATTGGTAAGCATTTCTTGTAGCAACTTTGTCAAATCCATCTTCAAATCTTCAATGTTTCCTTTAATATTTTCTTCTATACCATCCGTATTAGCTTCCATGCCATTCTTTAAACCATCCATCTAGCTTCAGTTACTTTTTGTGAGAGTGAAATTTGTTTCACTTGGTCTCTTAATTTTGATATATCATGTTGCATTTCTTCCTCTTCTTCATGTGTCATAGTAGAGATTTCATTGCTTACTAGGTGTTTCCATTTTCTTTCTTCGGGTCATCAGTGAATGATAATTATGCTTCACAATTCCCTTTGAATCACTTCAAACTACTTTCTCAAACAAAACTAATGCAAATTTAAAAAAACACTACGAACCTTTTTTTCTTCTTTTGTGCTTTGTATGCACTCGATATTGAATCACTTGTAACTTTGTAATTTTGGATCTCCAAGTTCTAAAATTTTGGTCTATGATAGCCCTTTGAGTCCTCTTTCCAACCTGATAAGTCAGATCATGATTAGATACTCTAAGAAACTGCTATGCCTAATCTTCCACGATCACCTAATTATAGACTAGTTCAATAGAGCTAACTTGTATGACATGCCACGTGTCACTGTTGCAACCTTCAGCCCTGTAAATGATACCCAAGGGAAGTTTTTGGAGATCCCACTCCCAACAGGCCCCCAACACAAACATCATGACTCACCCTCGAGTCACTCGGTAGGCGTGGAGATCTTTGCGCAAATCCCGTCCAGCTTGACCCCGATGACTGCAACTTCGGCTGTGCACTGAGCTGCTGCCTGCTTCGCATCTTCAACTATTTTCTCAGTTACTGCCCCTGTGCTATCAACCTGAAGCTGTTGTTGCATCACTTGTAGAGTCGCAAGCTTTCCTTCAATGTCTCCTTGGTTGGGGTTGGCTTCGATCTCGGTGTTCTCAGGGATTTAGGGACCTCTACCAATACTTCGGCCACTTCTAGGGCAGATACTTCAACCTCTCTCTCCATTTCCTGTGCCAACTCCTCTACTACTTATTGTGTATTGATAACTTCTGAGGGCACTGACATGATATTCCACAAGAATTCTTATGTGTCTACCAGCAAAGTTGAAAATACCCCATCAACTATCAAAAGCTTGTATTTCTTACGATTCATAGGCACTTGAGAGCTCAACCATTGAATACTCACAATGCCTAGTGTTTTTTGCTAGGCAACCACTTGTAATTTATAGGGCATTTTGAATTAAAATCTGACCTTCCCCCCCAAAATTGGTTCATTAACGCCAGATTGGAGGCAAATTTTCAAGGATCTAAGCCATAAATTTTGTCTTAGATGTTGGCTTCCCACTCCATTTAGCCTCACTTCTACCGTATTTTCATGAATAGTGACTTTAGCGGTCACTTTCTTGCCGACCTCCACAGTTTCTTACTAGGTAGCATAGCTCCCTCTATGCTGCTGCAGACCCAGTGACACATCTGTGCTTCGCACCATCTTTCAATCGCACAGATCCCCAACCCGGGCAGTGTATTTTATAGTCCCGCGCCTCCTTTCTGCTACCTAGAGTGCTAAGACTGTGCTACTTTCATTTAGTCACATGGTCGGACAGCCAGTGTATGGATTCAAACGACTGCCATTCACCTTTCCTCGGAAGGGTTCTCTATTTAACTTGACTAGTTATACCACTCCTCCGTCAGTAATATCTGTTAGTGTCAGTCTTTCCAACCTTCCTCCAGTGATCAAACATGCTCTTACAATGTGATTTTAAGGTGTCAAGGTCAAAGTTTTTCATTTGAGTGAGTCTTCAAGCAAAATTTGGTCACTAGGCATTAGGTCTAGGGTTTGCTTTTACTCCTGTCAAAGTTGTCCAAATGTCGGTCTATGTCACTATTCAGCTAATTCTACCATCATTCAGAGGGTTTTCATCATCATGTTAGGTTCCAATGGGTCATTTTACACCTTGTTCATGCTTCAGTTGCGCCTAGGTAAGGTCATTTCCCTCTCCTAGGGTTTTGAAGGCAATTTCTCTTGGATGGTCAAATCATCAACAAAACTTGTATCCTAATGTTCATACACCTTCCCCTATCCTTAATGTACCTTATGAAACACTTCCCATCACTGAGACCCCCCAAATTCGTCTTTTTCACACAAACCCTAGTTTCTTGCTACAACTTGGCAATTTTCTAGGCTAGGCCTGTGTTTTTCCCTTTTGGACTCCTTCCCCTCACTCAATTTCTGAGATTCCACTTTCCCCTACTTCCTAACATCCCTCCCTACTTCCCAAAATTTCCTCAAGAATTTAGAAGCTCCTTTTCCCCTTCGTTTCACTTCATTTTGACAAATCCCTTGTTCCACACATCGGGGTAGGTTTTAATAAAATGATGTTTCTGAGCAATAAAAGATGAATTTGGAAAACATGAGAGCGGTTTTTCTCTAAAACATGCCAAGCAAGAAAAACCTTCTTCACTTTTTACACAGGTGTCATGGTTTTAGAGAAATTTCAAAAATACAATTGCCTCGGGAGAATTGATGCACCTCTAAAGTGACCTTGGGAAACTCAAGTTTTCTCCTAGCTTGGTCAGCCAAATGACTTGCGTGATGAGTAAAATGATAACTAGACACAAATATATTTCCAATTAGCTATCATGAGCTCAATTTGGAGTTGAGTAAGGCATTCAAAAGTTGACTGTAACAACACTCTTCATTGAGGCAGCCTCATTTGGCACATTTTGACCAGTCTTGGGAGATCTGATTTTTGACAGGGAAAATGAACTCCCAATTAAAAAATTCTAGTTGGGTTGGAAATTAAAGTCAAATACCTTTCCAACGAGCTATCCTACACCCAATTTGGACACCGGGAAGGCCTCCAAAAGCCGTCTGGAAAAAGGCGCGGCGCACTGGGAGAAAATTTCCAGTGTAAATTTACACTGGCGCGACGCACTGGGAAGGCGTGGCGCACTGGGCTAAAAACCCTGATTTCTCTCAAAAACTCCCTCAAATTGCCAAAATCACTCAACTCTTCTAGTGTGAAAGTAATTTAAGCCCTCTTCCTTGCTAGTGAAGGAGTTTTTCATGCAATTTATGGTGGTTGATGGATGGTGAATGCCAAAACAAAATCTCAAACCCTACCATGTTAAAATCTTCATGTAAAAAGTGTTGTTTAGGGTTTCAAAAATTGTTTGCCGCCAAGCTTACTCTTTTCCATCACTTTCGTTTCTCCTTGATTCCATTTTTCCCCTTGATGTCATTGTTCCCTATCCCCTAAAATTACTAAACCTCTATCCCAAATTCCCTTTCCCAAATTTCTAAATGTAAAACTCCAAGCCCTAACCTATACAATTCCTAACCCTATTCATCAAATCCCTCAAAACCCTCCTACATTTACCTAATCCCTATAGTCCCAATATCTCCTAATCCCTTACTATTTCCCTCTTCCTAACAGTCCCTTGTTGCATTTTTCCCTTTGGTGGCAGAATTCAAACACATCACAAAGAGCAGTCCAACACAATTTTATCACCAGCATCCATTTCTCCAAGGCAGTTGTATAACAACAATTATGTCATCTGGTCATTCATATGACTATGAAGAGGAGACCCAAAGTGACTCACTCACGGAGGGACATGCACCCAGGAGGCTTTAAAGAGGTGGCAGACATATCATTAATTGTTCCGGAACTTGGTGCGCAAAACGAGAATCAAGGTGAAGAGAGCATTAAGGAGGCAAAAAGTGGATGAAGGATTTCAGATATTGGCCGAAGCCTCTTTGGATCATCATAGCTCCTGATAAAGAAGTTTCAGCCCAAATTTCAAAGAAATTTGGAGCAAATTTTGCATTTTGAGAAATTTTTGCACTAAAAAACAGGGTTTTGCCTCCCTATGCGCCGCGCCACATGGCGCTCGCTTTTTCTAGAGGGCACCAAATTTTAAAAAATTTATATTTTTGGATTTGGAATCAAAAATCATGACTTCTGGTGCATGGCCAAGAAGTTTGGGCAAGTTTTGAGTCCTTAGGAGGTCAAAAACACTCAAAAAATGACCTCTCTGCCCCTATTTTGACACACTGGAAGCAGTCTTGGAAGATTGAAGTTTTGGAGGGGAAAATGACATCCAAATTCAAAAATTCTACTTGGGTTGGAAAGTCGACAGGCAGGGATTTCCAACAAGCACACTTGGGCTCAATTTGGACTTCAGGAAGTGCCTCAAAATCAGCCTCAAAGTGGCGCGATGCACAGAAAAATTGGCGCGGCGCACAAAGGATTTTTGCTCAATTTTTCACCTTCGAGCTCAGAAATTTGACCAGTTTGACTAGTTTTTCTTTGTAATGTAATTTTCGATCTATCTTGATGTAACTGGATAAACATGATAGTAATTTTGGCACTTATTTACTTGTTCTAGAGGATTCATTCACTAAAAGGTAAAAATTTAATGAATGAATCAGTTTCCTAGCATATAGGGGTAAGTTGTTTGACTACCTAGATTTTAGTTCCTTGTTTAGAATTAGTTCAAACAACTCCTAGAATGATGAGCTCCACCCCTAGAGGCAAGGGAATGGGTTGGGATATTCTATATCATGTAATTCCTAAGTCATTTTTAGGGTTGGACACTTGGGATTGCTTTGGCATATCATTGTACATTCTATCTCTGCATTTTTGGCTAAGGAAAGACCAGGGTTTTGCAACACTGTTTGGGATCCATGTGGCTTTATGTTTTTGATGGTGTGCTTCTCTAAGTAATTGTAAGTTCATTATTGTTATGTGTATCAGTTTCCTGTCTTTTCTTCTGAATTTGAACAAATGAGTGATTAAGGTGGAATCCATTAACTGTTATGCTCTACCTTTGAATTTGTTTAAATTTCCATGCTTTCATTTGTTTAAGGAGAATTCTAAGACTCTCTTGCTCTCCTTAGCTCCTCACCAATCCGATCTATTCATTCACTCAATTTAAAGCATCAAAACGATTGCCTTCCTTGCCCCAAGCAGAACTCTGCAAAAACTGTGCCTCATCCCTGAGCCCAATTTTCCTTTCCCTGTTTCCAACACCAAACCCCCAAAAACTCAATTCAAATCCTTTGTACTTCATACCTAGCCTAAAATTAGTTTGTTACTTAGTCATCTCAAGCCCCATTGATTATATTTTGCTGAGATTGACCCGGAGAGAGCCCTCTCCTGTCCTCGTAGGGCTAGCTACGAGGCTGAGCATGGTTTGATGTGGACCTAGAACCTTGCCTTTTCAGCCTGAGGCAAATCTAGGCTCTAACAATCTCCTTAATAACATAAGGCCCTAACAAGTGCATCCTAAATTTCCCTGGAAACTTATCAAACTTACTATCATATAACAAAACCAGGTCATTTACCTTAAATGTTTGGAGCTTGATATGCCGATCATGCCCTGCCTTTTCGAGTTGCTTTTGGACCTGCTAGTGAAATCCAGCCAAAAATATTTCTTCTTCAAGCTCAACCAGCTACGCGAGCCTCTCCTCCAGGGCTCTATGATCCATCATACATGTGAGCACTGTTATGTGTAGACTACGCACAATGTATTCCATAGGCATTACTTCTTCCACACCATATACAAGCCTAAAAGGGGGTTTGTCTCATCAACTTCTTGTACGTCGTTCGATAAGCCCACAGTAATGTAGGTATGTGTAGGTCCCAGTCACTTCACTGAGCATTGCAAAACCTTGGTCAGCATGTTTTCGAGCACTTTGTTGAACACCTCCATTGTCTCGTTATCCTGTGGGTGATAAGGTGTGCTCTTCTGGTGATATACCTGAAATTCCATCGTCAGTGTTCTAATCGTCTCATTCAAGAAGTGTGTACCACAATCACTCATCAAGATCTTCGAACATCCAAATTGCGTCAGTACATGCTCAAATAGGAACTTCACGGAAATCACACCCATGCAATCCTTCACCGGCTGCGCTTCTGCCCAACGAGTCAAATACTCTGTCACAATGATAATGTACCTTTCTCCTGTATTTCCTTGTGGATGAATGGGTCCTACAAAATCTATCGCCCACTTCTTGAAGGGTTGCAATGTCATTTGTGAATTCAAAGGAATTTCATCCCTCTGCAATGGCCTTCCCATTCTTAGGCATACATCACACACCTTGTAATATGCTTTTGAATCCTAATGAAGGGTTGGCCACCACAACCTTTCACGTAGAACCTTTTGTGTGGTTGCTCTCCTTGCATAATGTCCTCCTGTGGCGCCCCCATGAGCATCCGTGTGAATACTGCTTCTTTTGAACTCAGGTACATGCCATCACAATATCTCATCAATACCCATCTTGTATAGATGCCCAACAATGACAAAGAAATCGGTCGCGCGCACCACTAATTCCTTCTTTTGTTGGACAGTGTATCCTTTCAGTGTAGTTCTTGTTGTTAGGAAGTGTATTATATCCTCAAAATGGCCATCCGTGACATGCACTGCAAATAACTTAGGAAGTGTATTATATCCTCAAAATGAACATCTGTGACACACACTGCAAATAACTGCACGTGAGGCAATCCTTCTTCCAAGTTAGTAGGTTCCTCCCTTCTTTCAATGTGTGACAGATGGTTTGGTCCCGCATTCAATCATCCAGGCTTCACAACAACTTCAAAATCGTACTCCTGGAACAATAAGAGCCATCTACAGATTCTCCCCTCCAACACAAGATTATTTTCCAGGTACTTCAGCGTGGAGTGATACGTATACATCTTAAAATGGCCTCCTAGCAAGTACTGCTTATACCTCTAGAGCGCATACACCATAGCCAGCCCCTCACACTTAGTGGTGGAATAATTCTTCTCTGCTTTCGATAATCTACAGCTTGCGAACGCGATAGGATGGTCCAAGCCTTCTCCACCTGCCTGTGTTAGTACTTCTCCCAACGCTATACATGATGCATCGACATGTACATGAAACTCTTTCTTCCATTCCAGGAAGAATAGAATCATTGCGGTAACCATCTTTTATTTCAATATATCCAAGCTCTTCTTACAGTCATTGTTCCAACAGAACGTGACATCCTTCTTCAACAATTTCTCCATAGGCGTGATGATCTGGGCATAGATTTTGATAAAATTTCTGTAATATACCGTATGTCCCAGACTAGCGCGCAATTATTTCACACTCCTCGATGCTTCTGAGTTTAGTATTACCATGATCTTCGTGGGGTCTACCATCATTCCTTGTCTGCAAACCACATTCCCCAATAGGTTCCCAAAAGGAAAGCATAACAGACACTTCTTGAGATTGAGCGCGATCTGGTATCTTCGACATGGTATCCAACATCAGGCACAAGCTTGCTACATTGTGCTTAACTAGCCCAAATATGATCCAGTCATTAAAATATACCTCCAGGAACTTATTAATAAATTCCTTGAATGCTGCAACAACCACATGCGAAAATATTGCAGGCGCATTCTTCAATCCAAATGGCATTATAGTGTACTGAAAACAACCCCACTCAGTTGCGAAGGTTGTCTTGCTCCTATCCTCTGGCACGATTTTGATTTGGTGGTACCCAGAGAACCCATCAGTGAAGGAATATGCTTCCTGGCCACCTACATTTTCCAACACTTCATCAGTGAACGGAGTCGGGAAAGGATCATGCACACAAGCATCATTTAGTTTTCTGAGATCCATGCATATCCTTATCTCATCCTTCTTCTTCTTCTCTTGCACCACCATTGGGCTTACCCAATCATATTCTTCCACAGGCGCAATGATGCCTGTTGCAAGCATCTTGTCTAGCTCTAAGTGGACCTTCTCCTTATATTTTTGATTCAAATGGTAAGGCCTTTTCTTAACTGGCTTCGCGTCGGGCTTTAACATGATCTTCATCATTCCTAGGTCCCCGATTATTCCTTTTAGATCTATGAACTTGGTAGGGAAGAAGTCCTGGTATTCGCAGAGTAGTTCAACGACCTTATCCCTTGTCGCACTGTCCCATTAGTCTCCAATCTTCACGAATTTGGGTTCTACCTTCATATCAATGTTCACTTGTTTCGTTTTAACCGACGCAATTATATTAGGGTTCTCAATATGTGGTCCTTGAACCTCGCAGTGACCTTTGGTTTCCAGAATGTTAATCTTTCACAGATCCTCATCCTCTTCTTCAGCAGTTACATTATAACATTCCAGCATGCGACTCAACTGAGTAGCCCATTCAGGCCGAGTCAGGTCTAAAGGATCCTGTGGTATCCTAAAGATTGCTTCTTTTACTTCTTGTAGCGCTTCATCAATACTGTTAAACCCATCCTCAAAACTGAATGTCATCATGAATCCTTCATGCAGGATATCCCATTCGCCTGTCCCATGGTGGAGCTCTGTTTCTATATACCAATTCATTGGGATAACATCTAGGGTATGACAGAACAGGTGCACCCACTCAGGTTGGGGCTTTTCTCCATAAGCCTAGGTCCATTTGGCCAGATGCGCACGCAGATCGTTCTACCCATCATACTTGTCTGTCAGTCACATCTTAGGCTTCCCAAATCATGTTCTCATCATCCTCCTACATTCACGCTAATCATCAAAGCTTCCCTTGTGCGTACCCCACCATCTTGCGGGCGTAGCGTGCAGTGCCCAGTCCAAGGCTTGGAAGTGCTGCTTTTCTGGTACCTCCCTTTCAAATACATCCAAAAAGATATCTACCTCATTCAGACCATCAAAAGTAGGTATATTTCTTACCTTTGTCAACACACGGCACAATGACCGAGTCATCATGTTGCAATTCAGCGTAGTTACTTCATGTAACTGATTCTGCTAGCATTATATTTCTTCAGCAGAGTTCGAAGTGTAGGAACTCTTGCGATCCCATGTAATCCATCCATCCGCGGTGGGATTCACCCAATCTTGGTCTCGCGCTATTATCTTATAGATACATTCCAGGTCGTTATCACTCTCATAATCGTGGATAGGTTCAGTATAGCACGATCTTCAACAAGATCGAGGGGTACTATTACGCGCAGCAATTTCTTCTCAAAGATCATCTTTCGCTTATTCAGATTGATTAACCCATTCATATCAGTAGCCCAGTCAATTCCCAGGAGTGCAAGATAGGGATTGCTGTCATCCACTATCTCTATTACTTCAAAATCAGCTAGCATGCTCGCTCCCTCAATATCCACGATAACCCCCTATAGCCGCCCCATGGGGATGATATTCTATTGATTCACCATCCTTAGCTAAATCAGAGACCATTGTAGCGTAGGTCTCCCCATTCGCTCCCATGTTTGCTTTGGTAGGACATTTGCATCTGAACCTAGGTCCAAAATGACCTGATCCATTTCATACTCTCCTATCTGTGTGGTTAGTCTCATCTCCTGTCCTATCCTTGTTTTATACTTGCCAATATTTCGTACTACGCATGGCTCACTTGGTGCGGTTCCAGCGCATCTATTGATGAGTTCTTGTAACCCTTTCATAGCCTTACTATCACGCAGTAACTTCATATAGGTTTCCAGGAAAGTTGTGAGCATAGAGGGGTCCATCTCCTACTCAAGCTTATCCTTGCTTCCTGAGGTGGAGGCCTCAGCGAAGCTCTTCTTAGCTTCCATGAAGGTTTCACGTGCGCGCTCCAAATCGAACTCAGCCTCCTTTGCCGGGGCTTTGCGAACCCATGTACTGTCTTCTGGTTATTTCCCCTTGTCATCTCTTGTCGCGATTCCACTTCTAAGCACTATATTTACATTTGGATCTTCCTCATGCGGCTCAGACCTCATCATCTGTAGGTTCTGAGTCGGCGGAGGTGGTAGTGCCCCTTTGTCACGTATCCTAGCTATCAGCATAGGACAGTCTTCCGTTTCATGATCAAACAATGTGCAATACTTGCATGACGGATGCGTCAGATTAGTGCAATCGTGGTCATAGTGTACTGGTCCTCCAAAATGGTAGCAAATCAATTGTCCTTGACCTCTACCAAGTCCTCCTATGCCTCAGCCTCTTCCGTGCCCCTGAAATCCTGTTCGTGCCATCCCTATGCTCTGGTCAAGGGGCCGTGTTTTGGCCTGAACCCTATAGGTGGGAGTTTTATCCATCATCAGTTTATAGCTCCTGCAAGTACAATCATCGTGCCCTACTGACCTACAAAAGTTGAAGAACAGTTTTTGTGGCTTCTTTAGCAAGTGACAGTTATCTGTGGCATGTTTTCTAGCTACCTGAAAGATAGCGCACCATAATGAAGGCCCTGTGCTTGGTCCTACTTGAGCTTCTGGCCTTAAAGGCATCGGTCCTCCTCCTGCAATATAGTTTGCAAAGACCAGGAAAGGGTCTTTGTCATGACCCTCACTCTTACATTTCAAGCACCATACCTCCTCGCGTACGTCTGGTCCAACCATCCTATCCCACTTCAGACTTTGCATCTCAAGGCACAGATTCTTCAGCTGTGCATGGATCTGCTGAACTCCTAGATTAGGATATTGCATCATAGTTTCATGTAGTCTCATGGAAATCTCCAAGGCCCCTGCCTGAGTTGTTATCCGCTACTGCGACAACGCACTCCTTAAGTGTGGTAGTAGCAAAGCCAAAAACGACTTGTGATGTTGTCCATCTGTCAAATTCATGTTGGCTTTGCGGATTGTACATTTCAACCTCTAATCTAGTTCCCAAGGTGTCTCGCCTGGTTGCATCGCGATCTCTTTGAATCCCACAATCAACTGTGCCTGAGATTTATGCCTACTAAATTCCCTATTTAGTGTTTCCTGGATGTCTGTTATTCCAGCATTCGGGTTATCATTAGAGTAGCTAATATACCAGGTTAGCGTGCGATCTTGCAGAGCACTAATCGGTGTCACCTTCTTTATATGATCATCTGTAACACCTTGAGCTTCCCATACAACCCTCACAACGAACCAGAATTGGTCTGGGTCCTCATTTCCCAAGCCTTTGAACAAAGGCAACTTCACTATATTTTCCATATTGAACCGTGGTGGAGGTGGAGGTGGTATGGGTGAAGTTGGAGGTGAGGGTGGTGAAGTTGGAGGTGGTGTGGGTGGAGGTGGTATTCGCGGGAATCCTTGTCTTATTAACTGAATAGCACTTCACAGAGAAACCTTCGCTATCCCTTCTTCGTCACCTCGCAGAGGTGAAATCAAGGGACTATACTCTAGACCCTTTTTTCCTTCGTTCCTGTAAGTTTTTCTGCTTCACATAGTCCCGAACATCAAGGTAGCTGCATAACCCATTTTTCACACAATAGCATTTTAATCCAGGTATTCAAATATTTTACGTACTTACCTCGTGGTCCTTTGAAAAAGCATCGCTCCGCCTCGTTGTAGCTGACTGAGGTGTCAACCATGAATTCAGTCACAAATCCTCCTATGATGCAATCGAGCCAATGATCGACAACACGGGTGATCTTATCCTCCGATGCTTCCAACCTTTGCACTAGCTCTGGGGTCCACACAATAGGACCGTCAAGTTTCCACCTTCCTTGGCTATCTGCTAGCTTTGCGATCCACTCATATAGCTCAATAGGGAAGGAGCAGAAAAAGATCTCGTGGATCTCTGTATACAGGTATCTGTCCAACCACTGTTCCTTTATCAGTCGCGGGTTTCTATTCTCTTGTGCCGCAAATTCATGGATCTTTCTATCCAACCAGTCTCCAATCTCCTTCTTAGTTGGATTCCAGTGATACGACATCACACATCTCTTATGCAGATTCTGGTCCCAGCAACAGAACCATTTGTTGGCTTGATGGGGCTTGATCCAGGTTTAGTGTTAATTAGCCAAACAAATCCCTACACTACTGGCCCTTTCAGCACCAGCCTGCAGAGCGCGGACCAGAGTCTCACTCGAAGCAGTATGGGGGGATGCTGGAACCAAGTTTTCGCACCCTGAGATGGTTGTGGTTTCATTTGATTTCTTCTATCCCTGTCTTCGTGTAGGTGGCCTCACTCTAGGGCTTGTAATACAACCCTCTATTCTATCCTTCAATACCTTTGCGAAAGATATGATCAACCTTCACGCAGCCCTAACCTGTGGCTCAAGTACTTTCGCATTGCTATGGTAGTGTGCCATGTAGATTCCTCAATTATCCTAAGTGATTTGCTTATCTTGTCAAATACTTGAAGTTATTACCGCGTAAGAAGATATTCATAATTGCGTTCAATTATTCAATGTAATTGCATTCATTCATGCATCATATAAGCATAATAAAGGAAATTCATACACAAATATCCAAACCCGTAAAAATACAAATACACATAAATTGAAGAATAACTCCTTTTATTAATATCTCCCAAGTGTTACAGACTCTGTCCACCCTGCGCACACAGCTGCAGGGGTCTGCGCACTTAGCTGTGAACTTCTACCCTAGGCCTATGTGCACTCAGCTGTAGAGCCTCTATCTACACAACGACCGAAGACTTAGACTTCTTTTCGAAGAATTCTTCGGCGAAAATCACATGGAGAAATTTTTGTCGACGCGTTTCGAACCAACCAGTGTGGTTCATCGTCAGGAAAAGTTGAATGAGCAGATCTAGCTATGAACTTTAAATAGATAGGGTAGAATATCCACTGACTCAGATTTCAGCTAAAAAGACAACAACTAGATTTGACCTGATAACGACTAGTTTGACCATGATAAGGGGTATTATATTAATTTATATTATTTATTTATTTTATTTATATAAAATAAATTTCAGTTATTAATATAGAATAAATTAATATAATAAATTAATTACAAATCAATTAATTTTAAATATATTAATAAACCTAAATTAATTTAAAAATTGTTAGAAATGTATACTAGAATAGGTAAAATTAGTAAATCATTAAATAATAATAATAAATAAATAAATAAATAATTTCAAATATATTAATTAACAAGAATAAGAATAAAATTAATTTCAAACTGTTAAATAAAAATATTAGTTAGTTATAACGGCTAGTTTGACCATGATAAGGGGTATATATATATATATATATATATATATATATATATAGATAGATAGATATATTCGGTTATTAATATAGAATAAATTAATATAATATAATAAGTAAAACATAAAATAAATTAATTTCAAATGTATTAATATATTAATAAAGTAAAATTAATAATAATAATAATAATAACACCCGGATGCGGGTGACTCCAACAGCAATCAATGACAGACTCCGCTATTCAGACATCTGGCCTGACGGATGGCAGGCGGATGGTATGCAGGGTACGCGTCGTAGGATGGCGTATCAAGTTCAGGGCAGAGGAAATAAATTCTGAGCAGTCTCGAATTTGGTTTGAAATTAATGCGAGTATGGCTGCATTGCTCACAAGTTGGCTTATGGGCATGGATCCGCTCAATGCCCCTGTCGCAGTTAATGACTCTTTTTATTATGAAGCAAAGCCGCTTCAGCTCCCCTGTCTGGTCTTTCGTGTCTGGATGTTAGCTTGGCTCTGGAAGCGCCCTGAATCTTTCAGCCCTCTTACTATTTCTGGTCTTCTTTGTCTCAATCGATCTCCCAGCTCATTTGCCTCTTTGATCATGCCTCGCAGCCGAGGAATCCCACATCGAGGAAGCCATTCAGGGAACAAAGGTCGCCCTTCTCGCCCTGCTCCTCAGAATGTTTCTCCCATCGCCTTAGCTCCTCCTTCATCTCTGCCTCTGGATCAAGATAGGCTTATCCCGAACAATTCATACCAGACCTCCAGGTTTACGTTTCAAAGTCGGCTCAACAGGCCTATGGTGATAGTAAATTTTACCATATTTGTCTCGGAGGAGGAGAGCAACCAGCTCAGTTCGACTCCATCCATCTCCTCACACTCTCAATATGATAGTGTTCTGCTAGGGGACTTGACAGGGATAGTGTTCCATGTGGATCACATGAAAGAGGATGCCCCTGTTTCGGAAGCGCCTCAGCAGCCAGTTGATTCGACTCAGAATGATGCTTTAGTCTACGGGCCATCTCAAAGGGCAGTTAGTATTTTACATCTGGTTACTAATCCTGATGGAGGTGCACTGGCACTGGATGAAGACGGTTTCGTGACCTGGGCAGCTTCTACTAGCTAGGTGAATGAGGATACGCCAGCTTCACCAAAACATGCAGATTAATCATGTCTCCTCTCTGTCGGGTGGCCTTCTCGCCTATATGCTATGCAATTTTGGTTTTGTGTCTTTGATTCTGAAGTTAGATGTTTGTGTCTGGTTCATTCTCATGCTACAGGCAGTGGCAACAGCTAATATAGGTTCTACTTTTTGTCTTAAATATGTCTATGCTAGTTGCTCCTTTGTTTTTTTGGTCAGTGAAGGGCATGACGATTGTAGTCCTGGTAATATTTTTCAGTATGTCAGAGTCCAAAGTCAAAATTTTGAAGTCTGTACTGTAAATCTGGTTGAAGGCCTCAACTGTAATGTCTTTGAGTTTCTGGTTGAGGAATGGCCTCAGCCTCCTCTGAGGTCTTGACCTCATTGTATATATTTTTTCACCTTTTTTAATAGAATTAGTATTTACGAAGAAAAAAATAATAATAATAATAATAACATAAATAAATACATATATAATTTCAAATATATTAATATATACTTAGACTTCTTCTTCAGATCTATCACTCTATGCCATTATATTGATTCATTGATCCATTGATTATAAACTACTTAGATCTTAGCTCTTTTTATACAATCCCATGGTCCGCGGACCATGGGTAGGTCTCTTACAGCTGACTTTACTTTACAAAACTAAGGGCGGAGTACCCTTTTTGACACATAACACCTTTGCACTTTGTGACCACAAAATTTGGAGTCTTTACAATTATATTACAAAAATTGACTTAACATGGGCTTTTAGCCCCAAAATTGCCCTTAGGGGATCCCACTCCCAACACTCACAAAATAGAAGAAAGAGATAGATGAACAAACTAAAACATAACCTCTTTAAGGGGGAAACCTCCTTTACATTACACAAATGAACAATTCTTGGATGATACGAATGACAAGACATCCTTTCTATATATAGGAGTCTAAGGGGTCACAATATAAACAGAGTCGGCATAACAATAATAATGTAAGGGCACAACAATAACAATAGTGGGCTTCTATGGGGCCCAATAATAAGAGTATGGAGAAAACATGGGCACAAAAATAATAATAAGGGGATACAATGACAATAATAATAAGGGAATGTACACTAGTATTATAGGGACCTAACAAGGTGCACATGGAGATAATAGAGGAGTTGAAGTTGCGCAAACAACACACATCACAGCTGAAAATTCAGGTAGAAAAAGAGTGGGCTTCACTATAGAAGAAGCTCAAACAAATGATCCAGGAGAGGGATGAAGCAGTTCAATAGCAGCAAAATCTCAAGGAAGTAGTGGAATCCACATGTAGAGAATTCCTGGACCTTGATGTCTGAGAAGAAAAACAATAGAGGACAAGGTCGTGAAGCTCGACCGAAAGGATATCAGGAAAATATCACTGCAGTACAATTTAAATATGAAATCCAGATCAGTAAGCTACAAATGAAACCACGCTGCAGGAAGTAAGAGAACAAAGGGAGACCAACCTAAAGGCTACAGTGGCCGGTATCTCTGTAGCAGTGGCAGATTGTGTGAAACTTTTAGACAAGAGTTTATAGATTTCGACTTCGTTGTAGGAAGATCCAAATGTGCATATATTATAGGAAGAGATTTAGCAGAAGCAACAACAATTATACAAAATTCATGCATATGTGAAGACCTTACCAATCTCATAGAATCTCACCAAGATAAATGAGGGAAATGCCCTCCAGAAAAAGATTGAGGAACTGTCGAAGGAATAACATGTTTTAATAGAGAGGACTCAGCCATGGCAGGATGAGGCTCTCCAACTATCGTAGGAAGTAGATGAGAAGCTTCAAGAGATTCAATAGAGGGAGACAATGATGGTGCAAAAAGCTATAGAACATGTGATAGAAGCACTATTGGAAGAGGTGCGCAACAAAGAAAAGAAGGTTGCATAAATTTTATAACAGTTTAACAATACTTACAATAGTATTGCAACAAAACTTAGAGGCAAAGCAGTCAAGTGACCCAGGACGAGCCACACGTGAGTGTTGGGGGCTTGTTGGGCACCACCCAGCTTGGCCTAGTTTTTGGCAAAGACTCCACGTTTTATGGAGCAGAGCGCGCAATGGAGCATGTAGCAGAGTGCGCAACAGAGTCCAGAGTGGAGTGCGCAGCGGAGGAGTTTTTAATATACCATGCAATATAAGGGCTTCGGTATAGGGCAAAGCCCATTCTTTTTGTAATAATGTAAAAGATCAATGAGTTTTGGGACAATAGTTGCTTATCTTTGGGAGTCCATGGTATTGTAACGATGTAACCCTCGATGTAATAGTATATATAGGGTCAAATAATAAGAAAAGAGTCATCAGTTGTGATCTAGATTATTGAAAATGAAATGAACTCCAACAGATTACAGAAAAACACACATAAAAACCAGACCCAAAATATTGGCAGAAAAAGGCTTTAGCCTCAGGTATTCTCTCTCACTCTCATTCATCAAATAATTGAATATAGTGTTACAAATAAATAGATGAGAGATAGTGTTCTCAAGATAGTGCGCGCTATCTTAGACACTTTTGGTTGAGATAATTTCTCCTTTGGTTGAGATAATTTCTCACCAGACACACACCAATATAGGAGTTACCTAAACTAACTCCTATCTTAGAGGAACAACCGAAGAGTTAGGCACAAATTCCTAACTTGGAATATTTAATTTATTTATTTATTTTTGGATTTATTATTGTTTTATGAGAGAGGCTAACATTCCCCCCTTCAATGATAAATCCAAAATAAGAACGAGGAACCATCTTCCAAGTTCTCATGTTGATCCTCAAAAATATTGCCTGAAAAAAACCGCCAAAACTGGATGCTGGAAAAAAGTCAAATCTGAAGAGAACATGAATCAGCTGCATGCCTGATTCATCTCTGAATGTTGCTTGACAACTCCATCACGTGCCAAGCCGCAAAAGGATCCAACTGTCCTTTGTTTGAAAACAGCATCCGGTGTCCACTGACACAATTTGATGAACGCCCACTGGCGTGTTTTGCTGATGATGATTGCCCAAAACACTGATCTTCCATATGACCGGTTCTTTGACAATGAGAACATTTTGGTTGGACATTAACTTCAGGTTGCATGCAATTTTGTTCTTCTGCAACTTTTTCAGAACTTGTTGAGGTGTGTTGTTCAAGAAATCCTGCACTCACAAACTTAATTGGCTTGGAATAATCTAAGATATGTAAGTTGGTGTCATCAGTGACATATCCTAAGCCTCGTCGATTCTTGTTATTTTGAATCTCTTCCCAGGGCTTGATGATGGGTTTGGAAGAAATTTGATCATGAACAACTTCGACACTTGAAGTTGTTTGGATGAGTGATTTGGAATCGACATCTTTATCTTCATCTATATGGTTGAACGACTTGGAAGAAGCACTCTTTTGTTGTAGCTCATCTCTTTGTAGTTGCGACTCTAGTTGAAGAAACTCAATGGTTTCATGTGTTTGTTGGAGATGCCGTGAAATATTAGCAAGAGTTTCTTTGCTGATGTGGACCATGTCTTCATCACTGGAGATGATCAAACTGTGAAGAATGTTTAACAACTGAATATGTTGCGCCATCTGAACTTGCTCACTTGAAATTAGGCTCTCTTGTCGTAGCTGTCCTGCTTTGAACTGTTTCACTTGACAGGCTTGCTTGCTATGGGACTTGAATGGCACACTCGCTTGATTTGTTGCTTATTGCACTTGCTGAGAACACTTGCTAGAGTTGTAGAAATTTCTTGCTTAAACTCTGGAATTCACGCTCGCTTGATGACGATTGTGTTTGCATGAATGCTCACTTGCCTTAGTTAATGACTTCACGCTCACTTGAAGGAATAGCTACGCTCGCTTGATGTCGATCTCAACTTGCTTGATTGGTGTTAGAGTGGAACTTTCTTTGTTGCTTTGATCGTTGTTGTAATGAACTTCACTCTAGCTCGCTTGAAGGTTTGAACTTTGTACTATTTTGATGCAAATTTCTTGAATGAATACTCACGCTCGCTTGCAGGAGATGTGAACTTTTTGTTTGTTTCATTTGGAGTTAAAACTCATGGACTCACTTGATTTTGCTTTAAAGAAAGGGTGTCGAACACTGTCGAAAATGCACCCAAAAAAGCTTACAATGATTTCAATGACTCACTACAATGAATTCAATTTGACTCAATTCAAGACTTGGGTGTCCGTTTCAACCGAGAATGCACCCTTACAATTCAATGTAACTTGAGTTTGATTACAAGTTCAATAATGTTGATGTAGACTGTGCTTTGAAACGTTGAAGTTTACAGATTCATTAACTTGAATGTAGTGATGTACTCTTTTCTTTGAAATGCTGGAGTCTGTAGATTCATGAACTTGATTGTATTGAGTGAAATTGTTTGTTGAGGTAGAACGCCGATGTTGAAAACTTTGATTATTTGTTGTAGTGACGCAAATGCATGTGTTGAGCTTAATTATCCTTCCTTGAAGCTATTCTGTTACAAATTTTGTGCTTGCTTACATTGAACTTTATGTGTGTTAAATGAGATCATTTATGTGTCAAAACTAGACACAAATCAAAAACAACAACAATGAAGTATGCACCATCATCAACACACTCTTCATGTAACTAAGATCCCCTTATTCAATTTCGGGCAGATCTAGGACACAATCACCACAAAAATGATATATTTATTAATATTTGGAGTACATCATATTTCACATTGACAACATCATCATGGAATATTCTCAAAGTTCCAGAACCTCTTAAAAGAAAAATTTCTTCAAAATTGACCCAACCTCCTAGAAGTAAAAATATTCACTTATCTCTCCAGATTTACAAAACACTTATAGCTCCAAACTTACAAAACAAATCACCTTATCACTCCATACAATCACTTTCAAAAATACTTTTCTAATGCACCTTATTAGAAGTCCACACAATCACTTTAAAAATTTAATTTCTAATCCACCTTATTCCTCCAAAAGCATTATTTTCTGATCCCCCTTTTTAAAAAAGCTTTTACATTCATACCATTAAATTATGAAAATTACCAAGACACTCCAAAGTGATGTAACATTTCCTTTAAAGTGATTTATGAAGACACTTCAAAAAAAATTTATCATTTGTGCATGTAAAAGTATATGCACCATACACCATAAACTTTATGTATGTTATTCGTTGGAGAGAAAAAGTGAGAGGGTGCGTAAATAAATTTTAAGGATACTACGCGTAATCAATGATTTTGTTGCGCTTTAAACTCCAAGCGCACCGTAAACTCCACGGAGATCAAGGGGACGACGGGCTATCTCGACCCGGAGTATTTCACGCGCGGCAAGCTGACCGAGGTCAACGGCGTCTACAGCTTCGGAATCGTTCTGCTACAGCTGATTTCTAGCCAGAAGGCAGTCGGTTGTTTACTCGACGCATATGTTCATGAGAGGCGAAGACCCAGACGTGAAGAAGATCGTGGATCCCAGGATCGTAGAGGCTGTCGATGCTCGTGATTTGGAGTCCATCAAAACGGTGCTAGATATAGCCTATCGCTGCGTTCAACCTTTCAGAGACGATAGGCCTCCCATGGCAGAAGTTCTCAATGTAGTCAAGGAGACCTGGAACAATCGCAGAGATGAGGTGTCCGATATTGTCACAGGTTAGCAAGGAGAGTAGAAGCAAAATTTTATCATTTTACACTCGTGATCATCTCAAGTTGGCTCAAGATTTGGTGGTTCACAAGAACAAAAGGCGTGGACTGATTCCTCTTTACGCAGATCTTCTACGATATTTATTTCACAGCGTGGACATTCTTCAATGATTATTAGTCTCAGTCTTCCAAAACAGGAAACGTTCCTCCCGCAATGATTTTTGCTTCAATTTCAGGATAGATCTAGCAATAAATCTAACATTTGACACGGTGATTTCACATATTAAAATGGAAATGAAACCGAAGCAGCATCACAGAGAAATAAATACGTCCACACTGGATATGATTTCAATACAGACTAATTTTGACAGAGAATAAAGAAGCAATAATTTGCTAGACGTTGCACCATAACGTATTTCACAGTGAAACACTTAACACGCTGGATTGAATGGCAATACCACGATATCGAGAATTGGCACGACATCTGCCTTCATTGTTGGACACTTTCACCACAACAGATTTCAAATATACCAAATCATTGATTAACCAGATCTACGAATTATTTGTAGGATTGCATATACCTCAGATTGGTGTAGATGCCAAAATGCTGAACAGAGAAGCCAAAAAATAGGTTGACCGAAAACGGGCATTGGCTGTAATACTCTCTCAGTCAAGTCAGCAGGAGCGCGAGGATGCCGAGGTCTTAGCTGACACATCCATCCCGTCTAAACATCGGAACAAAACCAAATCTCTTTCCCTTCCAATTCCTGCACAGAAAACCCAATTATCTAATCTCACATTCGGCACCGGTCAAGGGTTCGATTCACGGTGTCCACGTCCACGATGTGGGAAAGCGTGGATCTGTTCTCAGGATCCATGAATATTCTCCAGTTTGTTGTGGACAATCTGTCTGTAGAGAAAGTCGTGTTGATATTTCTTAAATACGATTTTATGACACAAAGCTCTGCCTCTTCTGGGTTCCTACACACAAGAATGTTAACACTGACATTGATCAGAAAATTCATAATTCATCGCCAGCAAAGAGTCCACGCTTCTGCTTCATAGCTCCAAATTTGATTTTAATGCAGGCCTCCGTAATTCAACTGACTCTTCCACGGCAAAATTATACAATCTAGTGTTATAAAAACTTCCACGACTTCACAGCCAGTGTTAAATTTATGCGCCGAGCCTGTGCTCATACTCATAACGCTCTACTCCACTTCATGCACACAAATGGTCTCCAGGTACCTGTCGATGCTTCTCAGAAATGACAAAAGGAATAGCTTGGGTTCCAAATCGATATATATTCGCTCGCCTTCCACAACTTCTGTTACTCTGGAGGTCCGATTGGATGCTTGATTACATAGCAACAGGTAATAGCAGATTTTTCAATGCACAGTCAAATGTTGTCTATGCTCCATGCAAAACAAATTTTGCAGATAAACCATCAGAATTAATTCTCCTTTGCACCCACGAGTCAATTTTCAGGTGCACGCAATGGCTTTCTCTTGGCCTCAATAGACTTCTTTCCCGGAGTGACAACGCTCCTTCTATGCGCAATAATTTCTATTGAATTATGTGCCTCCCCCACACAATTCCCATGGCATGGGATCACCGACGGGTTCAATACAACCTTACACAATGCTGAATACGAATGGGGCAGCATGAAGCCTAAACCAAGCTCTGATACCACATATTGAAAATGAAATGAACTCCAACAGATTACAGAAAAACACACATAAAAACCAGACCCAAAATATTGGCGGAAAAAGGCTTCAGCCTCAGGTATTCTCTCTCACTCTCATTCATCAAATAATTGAATATAGTGTTACAAATAAATAGATGAGAGATAGTGTTCTCAAGATAGTGCGTGCTATCTTAGACACTTTTGGTTGAGATAATTTCTCCTTTGGTTGAGATAATTTCTCACCAGACACACACCAATATAGGAGTTACCTAAACTAACTCCTATCTTAGAGGAACAACCCAAGAGTTAGGCACAAATTCCTAACTTGGAATATTTAATTAATTAATCTATTTTTTGGATTTATTATTGTTTTATGAGAGAGGCTAACATAGATTTGTGTTATGGTTGAAATTTTGTGATCTGTTGTTTGGGCAAAGAAGGCGAGGCTCTGCAGCGAAGTACACAGAGGCCTCAATCTGCAGCTAAGTGCACAGACGACCTACAGTTTAGTGCGTAGGTCAAGAACTATTTTTTGTACAAGATTTCTTATTATAAGGAATAGTTCTTGTGGATGTAGCCCCACATTGGGGTGAACCAAGGTAAAATTTGTGTCTTCATGTGTATATTTGTTTATTATCTATTGTAGCATAGCAATTTATTACAATTTCACTTTATTTCGGTACAGTGATGGTTTATGGATTTCTATGATATGTTTAAATGATTAATGTAACGTGGTGAAGTGATGTATGAATGTTAAGTGTAAGAAAACATAATAATACCACATTTCCACATCCTTCAAGGCTACAAAAACCTGGTTCTACATCCTACCATAGTCACTTCAGGTGAGATTTCCATCTACTTGTAGGTCATTGTGGAAAGGGCCAATGATTGAGGGTTTTGTTGGTGCACAGTATAGATTGAACCCGGTTCATCCCACTCAAACCAAAAAAAATTGATGGCCAAAAATAACCTCATCAACATCAGGGAAGGCCACCTAGTCAAAGTCTAAAATCAGACCCTTATCTATTTATATAATGGCTCCAACTGGTTCAATTGGGTATAGTTACCCCTTCTCTTTCCCTGTTAACCTTTGATTTATCTACTAATCACCAACATAAAAAGTGTAATCAAATCTCCCCTCTTGTTATGCACATGCAAACAAACAAATCCTTAAGTTGACTTAAGGGCTCAGCTAGGTCACATATAAAGTCTGCCCTTGCGTAAGGGGACTTCTAGGATGAAAAATCAAATATAAATGGCTATTTACTCTAATATGCAAGCAAAAACTAATCCTATCTCAAATTGGAAAAGGTTAGCCTTCTCTCAATTCAAGAGAAGATGAAATAACTATCCAGGGGAAGAGGACTATTTATATGATGGAATTCATTATATAATTTTCATCAATTAAAGTAGTTCATTCAATTAATGAAAGAGAAAACAAAACAAGAATGCATTTAAGCAATAAATAGTCACTACTTAGTACATTCCTATTTCAATGAATTCATATTAATTCTAATTATGTTATGCTATTATGAGATAGATCCTACAGAACTTCAATAGCATAAAACAATCGATACGAAAATAGTGTTCAATATCATAATGCCATACACTATTTAGAATAAAATAAAATTCAAATTGTAGAAACTATGGTAAAAAGTGATTAATTAACATCCTAGACAATAATGCACATGAAATGAAAATTTATTAAGATCATACCAAAATATCTTTACAAAAATCTATAGTCCTTGAACAGCTTCATCTCATTGGAGAAATTGCTTACAGTGGTGCAAAACAATCTTCTCTTTCAGAACTTAAAATGATTTTTCTCTTCATAATTCAACTCATAGTACATTACAGAAAGTCAAATGCACAACAAGAAAAATCACAAAGTTTTCCCCTAACACCTAAGGTCTAAAGTTTTTCCCTCACCTATAGCTATGATCTCCTATACACTAATTCTTCCAGTGCCTCTAGTTGCAGATAAGAGGAACCCTTTTTTCATTCTCATAATTGATATTTGATAATTACAAGAATCTTCAAAATGGAAAACTGTTGAGAGTAGTTTTCTAGATCCTGAATTAGAGCTACAAATTCCCCATTTTTCTCTTTTGGTCTCTTTCCATTTCTCCAAAATGTCTTAAATCTGAGCTTCTACAATTGATCTCCTGCCACAAACCAATCAAAAACAAAATAAAAATAAATTAAATTTCAAATTAGAAATGAGAAAAACAAACTCTCATGAAATTGCCAAATAAAATAAGTAAATTTCATGCTATGATCACTCAAATGGACCTGATTAGCCTTTCAGTATTGTCGGGGAATGAATTAGTTGTAGCAGTTTTCCCAACACAATGAAATTTGCCCAAATCAAATTATGAAAAATCAATTGTTGTTGAAAATTCGTCACTTTGCCTTTTGCTACATTTTTGGGTCATTAAATGATTAAATATGCTACACTTATCATCCTCATATTATTTTCCTTATTCATAGCTTTCCAACGAGCTATTGTGAGCTTCATTTGGCTAAGTAAATCTTGAGATATGCATTTCCAAAGATGAAGTGTTAAAATTACTAGAATTCTAGAAAAATACATGCCTAGGCCAAAATTAGGCAATTTTAATTAAAAAATAATTATAACAAATTAATTTAAAATTATAAAAACTAAATTTTAATTACCAAAATTGAATTAATTAATTAAAATACAAATTAATTTAAATTAATATTAAATAATTTATTTATTTAAAATATAAAATAATATAAATAATCCATGGGGTCTTGGATAGACGGTGATCAGGTGCTATGTTAAGACACTCCTTGAAGTGAAGTCACTGGTTTAATTCCCCACCTTGATCGGGGTGATATATTGGACATGATGAAGATGTAGTCCCGCCAAGCTTACAATATATATATATATATATATATAGATATATATATATGAATTTCAAAGGTGTTTTAAAATTATGTTACAAGAAGATAATGTTCTGAGGTACCGAGGTAAGGGAAGAATTGAGGGAAGAGGGAGGTATAAGGAGGTGGAGTAATTTCAGGAGGAGAATTCCAGAGGTGAATATTTCAAGAGCTTTAAGAAATGGGTTATGAGAAGCATGAGCTTAGAAATGAGGTGGGACCGAGGTAAGGAGGAGGGATGAGAGATAAGGAGGTGAGGAAAAAATGAAGTGGGAATTTTAAGGTATATTGGAAGTGGGGAATCTCAGAAGTGTAAGTGATATCAGGAGATAAGGATTTCGGAAGGTGATTTAAAAAAGAAGTTATGATATTTGAAACTTCGAGGTCGGGAGGAGTGAGGGAGGAGAGGAGGGCCACGTGGAGTGGGAGCCTCCCTCCTAATAAAAACTAAAGCCACTATATATTAATTCCCGACCATATGAAAAACTATAGCCACTTTTGTTAACGAGTTTTGGGATTTCAGAAGTTTTTTAAAATTGGAATTTGAAATAGACTTCCAAGATCCAAAAAATATAATTTTAATTGTTCTACAATCTCAATTGCAATGGTTCTGTAGAAAAATTAATAAAAATAATAATTAATTAAAACTTAATAAAAATCAATACTTACATTTAAAACTAATTAATTTACAAAAATTAAAATAATATACAATTTGTACATTTTTAGCCTAGGGGGTGAAAATCACCGAAACTTCGAATAAGCGTCATTTGCAAACCGTGAGTCCAAATTAGATGAAATGAAAACTAATGGGAAGCTAGTAATAAATCAAATGCAATGAAGCAATCAAAAGGGAAATCTAAAGAAGAAGAAAAATTACGCGAAATTGTCACACACTTAACCAAAAGAAAATATTAAAGAGAAATTTAGCAAAAATTCATTTAAAGGGTCCCCATTGTTATTATGAAAATAATAAATGAAAAATTGGGGGGTTGTGATTTTACCACAACAAGGCTTTGCTTGAAAATAGATGAAATGAGCTCCATGAGATCTACTTGAAGGATGGGGCCTTCAGTGCGGTGAGTGGTGGCTTGCATATTAACGGTGTAGCGACATTATTCAGGTAGTGACCTAAGAATTTGGAAGTGGTGGCTTCCATCCAATGGTGGATGGATAGTCTAGTGGTGGATGGGCGAGAATTATTGAGAGTGGTGACTTCTAGTAGGTGATGGATTGTAAATTCGATGGAATGGTGGCTTCCTGTAGATAGTGGCATGTGTTGAGTGTGGTTTTTTACCTATTTTATGCACATTCTTTCCCCAGTTTTGACCCTTCTGTCCTCCATGCCTATGACTTTACATGACAATTTCCCTTTTTTCTCACCTTTATAACCTATTCTACTGTTATGTTACTTTTCCATATTTACTGAGTAATATGATTCTTTATTCCTTTTTGTGGCTAACTGGGAGAGTATTGAAGAAGTATTTTGGGAAGCTCTTCTTCTTTTCAGGTGATGGCTCGCGAGAACAAATCTACGAAGTAGACAAGCAACGTTGATTAACTACAGAGAAGGGTAGAATAGTTCATTGTTACACATTGGATGTTGTTACAGTTTGTTGTTACACTACGTGTTGATACAAGAATCCATTGTTACACCAAAATTGTTGTCGCCAGTGATGCCATGACACCCCGAACCATTATTCACTCGATGTTGTTGTGCCGAAGCTAGAAAATGTGGGTACTATTCCACATAACAGATGTCAGCATTAGGGATTGTTTATTTTGGAAGCAACAGACCCAAGCGGTTGCAATCCTAACTATTGTATATTTGTATTTAGAAATAGGTTGCAACTACTTTGATTTTTTGTCAGCATGAGAATCATGAGATTCTCATGACTGATATGTTTCTAATTTCAGGATGTAATAACTATAAAGGAACTCGATTTTTCATGTACAAGGACATGGAATATAGAAAAGTATTGTTACTCTGCTTCTGTAATTGTGAGTTTATTTTTAATATTAATTAGAACAGTGATGTTGTTACTGCTCTTCACCTGATTCATTAATTACTTTTGCGTTACTCCTACGCACTGTTGAGGATGGGCCCTCCTCTTTGGCAGGGATTGCAATGATAGAGGTAGTGTACCTTCTAGTTTAGCTAATTGATTTATGGTTTCTCAATGTTACTGTACAAATCGTGGATTACATTCGTTGTTGTTTCCATTTATATTATGATGTTACAATGAGTTAATCAATAGAATGGTAGTAACCAGTTGGAGTAGATATTAGTTCCTTTGTGGTGCGCCTTTACTTTGATAGTTGAAAAGTGTGATTAATTCTATAGATTGTTTTTATGTCTATATGAATGGTTTGATTCAGCAATTTGGTTCAGCGACATCTTTTACTGTTTTCTGCATTTTTGTATTCTTGGTTGTGGTGTATCGACGCAAACAGTGAAAACTCCATTGAAACAAAAATACCTACCTTGGGTTGACAAGTAAATTTTCAGTCTTGGTCAATTAGTATTTATTAAAACAGCACTACATTTTGGCATCGTTGTCGGGGATGGCAGTTGAAGCTACAGTCAGCCAAGTTGTTTGTTTGATGTAGAGTGTTCCTAGTCCACACTTCCTGGGCGGTAAGATGAGAGGTAAGAACCTGCGCATCACTCTAACATACCTGGGTGGGCTCACCATTATGATCACTAGGGCACTTAGGGAATTTTGGCGTTTTGTTTAGCGTGCTTTCATCTCTTCAGTCGCTGGGTGGTAAAACGAGAGGTGAGAACCTACGCATCGCTCTAACATACCTAGGAGGGCTCCCAACTATCGAAGACTAAGGCACTTAGGGTATGAGCTAATACACATAGGGTCCATGTGTGCCACTGTAGAAATTATAGAGATACCAAAACTACACCCACTCTAATTAGTCACAGGAAAAACGGGTCGTAAAAAGGAAATGAAGAGTGTAGATTCGGGAAGGAAAACATTCATCCAAGAACTAATCTCTAAGGTAAAAAGAGATCATTCCAGCTCTCAAAGGGATGCAAGGAAAACAGGGCTGCAGAAAGCTATCACTCCCATAGAAAAATCAGAAACCTCTAATTCCTCTATCTCGGGACCATATCATTCTAAAGCTAGCACCCATAACCCCAAGACCAAGAATCTGATTCAAAGGCGAGGGGGGAAGCTAGAGCCCGAATTTGAGGACCGAGGGGCAAGGGGAAACTGAGGGGGAACATCGAACACCTTGGACAGAAGAACATATGTTGGTTTATCAATACGCAGATACAAGTAGTGTGGTAAAACAGCCAGCCCCAAGAACATCTAAGCCACTAATCACATCTACGAGACCATCACAAGAAAAATTTGAAGGATTTCTACTATAGCAAGGGTTAGAAGGACTGGTCATGGGGGACAACAATGACAACAATGCTAAAACAGATGCTATTATCACCACCTTTGAGTTCCCAATCGGGGATATCAGAGGTGAAGATCCTATGAAAAATATTCCTTTATCATCCTTACCATCCTTCTAGGGGATGACTTTGGAAAATCAAGACACCTTTTTATTTGAGTTCAATGTATTATGCAGAAGTTATGATTATACCTCAGATGCACAGAAATTAAAATGATTTCCTGCTACTTTAAAAGGGGAAGCCTTGAGATGGTTCATGGGATTGGGTTTCGCTTCTATTCGAACATGGAATGAGATGAAGTAGAAGTTCTTATCAAAGTACCAAGACTATTACAAAACCAAGGACTTAAGGGAGGAGATCTTTAGAATGACACAGAAGGAGGATGAAATCCTATAAGGTTATGTGGAGAGGTTCCACTATAATCTGCGATGGTCTAAACATAGTGATCTAGACCAGGAGATCTTGAAGACTATATTTATCATAGGAATGAGGGATGATTGCCTTGATACCATGAACCTATTAGGGAAGGGGGATATATCACAAGAACCATTCGCTGAAATTGTAAAGCTTTGTTTAAGATGCTCTAGAGGATCATCTAAGGGGAGGAGCACAGTTCGAGATTCCTCCGCCTAGATACAAAAATATGTAGGAGGGGGAGTAACTAGAGTAGAAATTGGGAATTTGTTCAAAAATTTCAAGACCGATATCCTTAGTACTCTCTCTGCCCAGATAACGATAGCGAAGATCAAGAAGACACAAGAAGAAGATGACACACCTCTGGCTATGTTATGTCCAAATTGCCAAAAGAAACATCCTTTAAGGGAATGCAAATTCAACAACATCAGCTTGTGCAATATTTGTGAGCTGGAACATTCGACAGGGCAATGTCCAGAGCTTCCTAGACTAAAGGCAATACTCAGAGAATCAAGCAAGGAAGTGTAGTCCTCTTATTTCATCATACCAAGGAGACTTTGGCAACCACTACCTCCAGGTATGTCTCAAGACTTTTCCTCTTTCAATTCGTGGAACAATTCATATAATACTCAGCAATATATGTGGCAATATCCCACTCCTCCTTCAGCACATTTTTCTTCACCCTGGAACCAGTGGTCTCCATCCCCCTTTGTTCAATATCCTCAACCTCAACCATATCCTTAGAACTAGAATTAGAGAGGAAATGCCCAAAATTTAGCTCTGCCTAGATTACCCATGCAACAACAGCTGTAGTTACCACCTGTGTGACCCCAATTACTTGTGCAACCTAACCCAAACCCAAACAATAAAGTGGATCAGGGCATAGAGACTCTGACTACCTTTTAGACCTACCTTATTACCCCCGTGGGACTTAATGAAATGAAATTACAATCAAGAAATGTAATTAAAACAAGTCACTCCCCTATCATTACAGAGGAGAAATGTGAACCATCCAGAAGAGATGCCAGAGGCTCTGAGGCGACTACTGCATCTACCGATATAGAGGAAACAATTACATCTGTAACAACTGACCCGTGAAGAACTGTTACTATTGTAACAACCAACTCGGGGAAGGTTGATACACCTGTAACAGCCGATTCGAATGTCGTAACACAGGAACCTCCATATCCTTAGAGATTAGCCGAACCTAGGATGACTTCATAGCCCAAATCTGATTTTCTTAGGGAGTTGCAAAATTTGCATGTACGAATTCCTCTGCCACAAGCCCTTAAAGAAGTACCTATTTATGCTAAAACAATGAGAGATTTGTACATCAAGAAACCTCAGAGGGAGCCTAAAGACCCTGCCACCATACAAGTGATGGGGAAATTATCTGAATTAATGTCTTCTCAGCCTCTCCTAACTAAGTACAATGATCCAGGGAATCCTATAGTCACTGTCTACATTAATGATCAGCCCATAGATAATATGTTTATCGATCTTAGGGATGTCATTAATGTAATGACAAAGGACATCTTTATCAAACTCAGGCTATAGGGACTTAGACATACTCCTATTGTACTTGAATTAGCAAACAGGTCCCGTGTTAAACCCGAGGGGATGTTAGAGGATATAGTGATTACAATAGCTTCCTGAAGGTATCCACCTGATTTTCTTATCTTACAACCCAAATCTAATTTGGGGGGACATCCTTTGATCCTAGGGAGACCTTAGTTGTTCACTACGAATGCATTTATAGGCTGTAGATCGGGATCTATGGTGATCTTGGATGGTCAAGCAACAAAGAACGTTAGCCTTTACCCCCAAAACCAATTATGGATATATATAACCCTTGGTGGGATGAGTTTGAGCATGATTCAAATCTTTCCCTACCACTCCTCACTCTTGGGAAAGCCCAATATTTCAAGGATGAGTCAGAAGATGATGTCATCAATGATTTTATTAGTAACTCACTTTTTGTCGCTTCTACTAAGGATGTGAATGAGGAAGAAGAGGTGGAAGATATATATTTTGAACAAATGAGAACCGCTCCAAATATTAACAACAGTCCAATTGAGATAGAATCTGAATTTTATTGAATATTAACCCCAACGTGAATGCTAAACAAAATCAACTATTGTTACAGCTGTTACAAAAAGAAAAAAGGCATTTACATGGGACTATACGGATATGAAAGGGATCCACCCTAACCTATGCAATCACTGTATTTATTTGAAGGATGGCTGCAAACTAGTCAGACACCCACAACGCCGCATGAACCCTACACTAAAGGAGGTGGTGAAGGAAGAATTACAAAAACTCCTGAGTTCTAATTTTGTTTACCCAATATCTGACAATTAGTAGGTGTTGCCGCTTGTCATCATTCCTAAAAATAATGGCAAGTGGAGAGTCTTTGTAGATTACAGAGAACTCAATAAATCCACTGAAAAGGACCATTTTCCCTTACAATTTACAGATCAGGTCCTTGATTCCCTCTCTGGAAATAAATTATTTTCATTTTTGGATGGATTTAGTGGCTATAATCAGATACAGATTACCCCAGAAGATTCAGATAAAACTACCTTTACTTGTCCTTAGGGAACCTACGCATACAGAGTACTTCCTTTTGGCCTCTGTAATGTGCTAGTAACCTTTCAAACGACAATACTGGGGATTTTTTCTAACTTGTTGAATGACTGCCTAGAAATCTTCATGGATGATTTTACATCTTATGGAGATGCTTTTGAAACAACAATAATCAATCTGGAAAAAGTGTTGGAACATTGTGTACAGAATAATGTTGCCTTGAGCACTAAAAAATGTCACATGATGATGACTAAAGGGATCGTGCTTGGACACTATATTTCTATTGAAGGAATCAAGGTAGACCCTGCAAAAATAGAGGTAATCTTGAAAATCTCAACCCCCAAAATGCAAAAGGAGGTACGAATTTTTTTGGGGCATGCAGGGTATTACAGGAGATTTATAGAAAATTTTCAAAAATTGAATCACCCTTATTTTCCTTGCTCATAAAGAATGTTGATTTTTTGTGGATAGGGAAGTGTGAGCAGGCCTTTTTAAAGCTGAAATGTTGTGTATTAGCAGCTCCGGTCTTGCGAGGACCTAATTGGGAAATGTCGTTTCACATAGCTACAGATGCGTCTGATATTGCTGTAGGTGTTGTTTTGGGCCAACTGGAGGATAAGAAACCATATGCTATATACTACATAAGAAAAATCTAACCCTAGTTGAGCTCAACTACACAATGACCGAGAAGGAGTTTTTAGCAGTCATGCATGCCATCAATAAATTCTGACATTATATCACCAAGTATCAAGTATTTGTGCACACTAACCATTCTTCCATTCTCTTTTTAATGAATAAGCCAATTACCAATGGTAGGATTATAGGTTGGTTATTGTTGTTTTAGGAATTTGATATCGCTATTGTCGATAAACCTGGAAGAGATAATGTAGTAGCTAACTTTCTTTCTAGATTAGCTATTGATGACAATTGAATTCCTACTGAGGATTCTTTCCCAGATGAATATCTTTTTTCTATTTCTATTTACTCACCTTGGTATGCAGATATAGGCAATTATCCTGTTGCAAGGAAGTTTCCACAGTATTTGTCCTCCAAGGAGAAAATAAATATCATACAACAAAGTGCTTCATATACCTGGATAAATGGGAACCTCTATCACACTGGACCAGATTTCCAGATCAGACGTTGCATTAGATAATATGAGGTATTTGATAAAGTCTTCCATGAAGAACCTTGTGGAGGTCACTTCACAGACAAACGGATAAGATACAAAGTCCTTGCAACAAGGTATTATTGGCCAACAATATTTCAGGATGCTAAGAAGTTTGTGAAGGGATGTGATAGCTATCAAAGGATGAGCCAACCACTGTAATCAGATGAGATGCCATTACAGCCCCAAATCATCTTAGAACCTTTTGAGATGTGGGCTCTAGATTTTGTGGGACCAATTAATCCCTCATCTAGACAGAAATCTTACATCTTGGTCTGCATTGACTATGTCACAAAATGGGTTGAGGCAAAGGCACTAACCAGAGCCACAGAGTAGGCTATCTCAAACTTTTTGTTTGAAAACATCTTTGTCCAGTTTGGCATACCCAGGGAGATCTTCACAAATGGAGGGCCCTAGTTCACATCTCATAAGATCTAGGAGTTGGTTGAAAAATATAAAATCCATCATAGAATCACAACACCTTATCATCCACAAGAAAATGGCCAAGTGGAGAGTAATAACAAAGTCATTTAGTGGATCCTTACTAAGACTGTGGCCAGTCACCATAGAAATTGGGTTGATAAACTTCCAGAAGTGTTGTGGGCATACATCACTACATGGAGCAATACCACTGGATTCTCACATATGAACTTGTGTATGGTAAAAACCATTTATTCCCCATTGAATTTGAAATCAAAACACTAAGAATAGCATTGCAGGTCAATTTGGATTTGGCTATAGCACAAAAGAAGAGATTGAACCAACTCAATGAATTGGAGGAGAAACAGTTAGCTGCTATCTAGCAAACAGAGATTATCTAGTAGCAGAGAGCTAAGTGGCATGACAGATTCATCAAGAAAAGAAGGTCCAAAAAGGAGATTGGGCTCTCTTATATGGCTCAAGATTTAAAGACTTCAACAGTAAGCTCTGCACCATATGGCTAGGTCCCTATGAGGTAGATGGAGCCTTTGACAATGGGACTATAAATTTGGTGACCATTGACAGTGCGAGGACACCATTGCTTGCAAATGGGCACTGTCTTCGATTATATCACAAACCTGCTTCAAGGGATTCATTTGTTAACATTGTCACAAATTTGGATCTACAGATTACAGGAATAGGGGAAAACCCCCTTGTGCTGCAAAAATTTTAATTCTTCCAATAAGTGTAACAGCTAAAAATCAACTATGGTTGGCAGTTGTTACACCTTCAAACTCTAATATATATATATCTATATATATATATATATATATATATATATATATATATATATATATATATATATATATATAATAAACAATCTTGCTGTGAAAACCTTTCCTAGGTGCAGACAGACATGTTTTGTAACAGTTGAAAACCACCTCATGGCAATTGTTACACACTTTGTAACACATCTATTATTTCAAAGCATACCTTACGATAAGTGTTGTTACATGATCATTTCTTCTTTATTTTCTGGTAGAAATCAAAATAATATATATATTAGTTGTCTTGGCTGTTACACCTATAACAACCGATGACTTTTAAAAAATGAATCAGATATTTTATTTGAAATAAATAACAGGAATCACTGTGATCCTCGTCATTAGAATTAAGTTCACACACCTCACTGTCAGAGCTTGGTTCGCACGTCGCGCCACCCATGACTTCTCCCCACGTCACCCAAGTACATCATCAAAAGGTAATATTGAATTCTCTTTATTTGGTAATTATGGCAACTTACCATGATTTTTTATGCTAGAGGGTGGTTGTCACATTTAAGCCGGGGGGTGGGGATAATCATATTGTGACATGACCATCGCATGATTTGTGATTATTCAAAAAATACTACAATTAAGGCATGATGACCTAGTAGTTATTGTTACTTAATGTTGATTATACCAAAAAGGGAAAGTGTACCTTTGACGAGACCTCACATGACTCATCATTAACAAGGAAAATTTACCATGCAGTACTAATCATGAGTGAAAAATCCCAATTCGAAATCCTCACATATGCCACCTTACCACCCTACCATTTACCCCTGCTGGAAGTGTTGAATCCCCATTCAGAATTCTCGGAGAAGTGGAAGATAACAGTGTAGGCTGGAACAGCTAGGTTGTGTGTCCACGAACCCAAAGTGTCTAGAGGAAGGGAGAAGGAGGTGAAACAACACTAAATTTTCATAAGAAATGGGTGGAGCAGCAATACGGCATGAGCCAGGGTCCACAGAAGCCTTGGAGGATTGCCTTGAAGCATGCCATATTTTCAAGGACATAGGCTGGTTTGAATTATTTCAGAGGTCAGAGGGATCAGACGACGGTGTTGCCATGGAATTTGCAAAGAATTTGGAAAGAAACCAAATAGAGGTCATAGGATTGAATTTAGCTAGAGGTCATGGAAGAGGTGATTTCTAGAGTGATAGGATTACTAGTGGAAGGAAAGAGGTGGTTCAATAGGAAGGTTGATGACCCCTCTCTAAAAGGGGATTTCCTCCAAGAAGAAGAGTTGTTGGTAAAGAAAGGAAGGGGAATTGATAGACTGTCACTCCCCCACCCATGGGTTGATGTTTCCCTGTACCTCATCAAGTACATTACTTGCAAGGGAAGGGAAACAATTATGTTTAATTACCACTTTCTAATGCTTAACCACCTTTGTCATTAGTAGCTAATCAATCTTCCTTACTTCTTGCTAGGAAACATTAGGCACACGGCTGCGGCTATGAAAACAGTTGCGCATCCAGAAATGTGCGTCACCAACCATGGCCTTATAAAACTCATTGTGTTGGATGCCTTCAGCCACCGGGGCGGGAATTGGGAAGAATTCATGAGGAAGAATCCCAGGACCACCCACAGGAGGCAAATCGAGATGTCTGAGGAAGCTCCAATGGTGACAAAGGATCAACCCCATCCCTCAACAGTAAGGGTTGGTAGGAGGCCAGTTAACAAACCAATTGGTGACAGGTGGCCAAAGCAGAGGATAAGGGTTAGCAGGCACCTAGAGTTCCCATCCATGTCAAGGAAGAACAAAGAAGCAGCAGAGCAGAAGGATGAGGAGAAGGCTCAGCCAGAGAAACCTTCTTCAACTGGTAAGAGCAAAACCCAATCCTTGCTGTTAAGAAATGAAAATTTAGAAAAAGAAAATAGAGAGTTAAGGGAACAACTAGCATAAGGGAAGGTAGAGCCAGAGCCCCAGGGCTAGACACTTTGGCTGAGGCCATGGACAGGGCCAGAAAGGGAGATGTTTTGGGCACTGTGTGCGCAGCCTGTGCTGAGAAGCTAGTGGCAACATGATTTAAAGTTTGTGTAACAGACACCACCTTGAGGGAGACCCAATTGAAATATGGGAAGATGATACAGAAGAACATGTTGAGGGCTTTGCCGTTACACAAAAACCAGCAACCGAGATGGCACAATCCATAGAAAGTGATCGAGTAATGGATACATAGGAGCCCTTGGCTGAAACTATTGTTTCATGAGAACCAGTAGTGGAGGAAGTCAGTCAAGGGAAGGAAGGAGAAGTGAACATCCATGAGCCTGTGGTCGACACTGTTGTTAAACAAGAACTAGAAGTGGAGACAAAAGCCTGCCTGGGGGAAAACGATATACAAAATTCTGTGGATAACACTGCTATTACACAAGAACCAGCAGTGAAAATGGAAGCTGACCAGGAAGATAAGGAAACTGTGACAAAATCCAATGATGAAGCTACTGCTAAATAAGAACCAGTAGCCAAAGTGGAACAGTTTCACCCTCAGGAGGTTGTTACACCTTCAATTGATAGTGCATGTGGGAGAACACTAAGTCCTGATGAAGGATGGTGTTCTGAGAAGATGTTATTGTTACCAGAATTACAAAAATGCAAGCGGCAGGAACTCTCTCTACAAGAAGGGGTGATCTCGCCCCAAGCTCACAAGAAGATGATGGATTCCCTTAGAGAGAAATCGCTAAAGGAAGAATGGGAAAGATAGTGGGAAGCATGGAGGCACAAGGAAGCTATAAAAAAGAAGGATGAACAACTATATCAACTGAATCGATAGGTCTCGGACCTGATGAATGATAAGACTAAGCTTCGTAGCCTTGCCCTAAACCTGCTAGAATGTAGGCGCCCATCCCCGTCATATCCAGTGTTCCTCTGGGAACGTTATTATTTATTTCAATTAAAAGCGACTTTTGAGAATAGGTCTTATTTGGGTTCTTCAACCTGTACTTTTCTGAAGATTTTTTGCTCCTGTGACTTTGATGACCAGAGCTTGTTGTGCGAGCTATTTTTACATAATATCATGTGTGAATATGTTAGCACAAAGATGGTAGCGAGTGTCTTCTCCTATATGGGAGATTTGAAGTTGCAGGCCTTCCTTTCATTTATGAGGAATCAAATTGAGTGGCATCTGGCCATGAAATCAGCAGAAGCTAATGAGGAGAGAACAACATTGTGGGTCAGAGCCGAACCAGGGATGGTTTACAAACTCAGGCATGAGTTTAAGTTATTCCTGAGCACTCCAAGAATTAGAGAACAGTTGGCCAACTATAGGAAAAGGATCGTGAGGATCTACCTCAACATGTTTGCAAATATGAAAAGCCAAGCACTAGCTGGATGTCTCAAGCGCACTTAGGCTTGTAGCATTGAGTTACAAAAAGGGGATCCTTTTGAGTACAGGGACTTTTTGGTTGTTGTTACATGGGTGCTTGAGTATGCTTGGATTGTGCAGACACTGGGGCTGTTTTGGATTGGCCTCAGATTCAAATTTACTTTTATTTGGTTGCCAATAGAGGAGTATCAGCCAGACTACCACCTATGAGACTACGAAGAGGAATCTTGGCCACGACAATTAATGGCCATTCAAGGGTGCAGAGCTCCAGGTAAAGACACTGCTGGTGCCTACAATTTCACAGACTTGCATCAGGGGTACAGTAGGAGGAGCTGAGATTCTGCATGGGGACATGCAGTTGCTTTAGTCAGGAGGAGATGTTGGGTGTGGTTTTTTACCTATTTTCTGCACATTCTTTTCCCATTTTTGACCCTTCTGTCCTCTAGGCCTATGACTTTACATGACTAATTTTCCTGTTTTCTCACCTTTATAACCTATTCTACTGTTATGTTACTTTGCCATATTTACTAAGTAATACGATGCTTTATTCCTTTTTGTGGCTAACTGGGAGAGTATTGAAGAAGTATTTTGGGAAGCTCTTCTTCTTTTTAGGTGATGGTTTGCAAGAAAAAAGCTATGAAGCAGACAGGCGGTGTGGGTTAACTACAAAGAAGGGTAGAACAGTTCATTGTTACACATTGGATGTTGTTACATGTTGCTATTACACTTTGGATGTTGTTACAGTCTATTGTTACGTATTGGATGCTATTACATTACGCGTTGATACAAGAATCTGTTGTTACGCCAAAAGTTTTGTCGCCAGCGATGCCATGACATCTCAAACCATTATTCACTTGATTCTGTTCTACCGAAGCTAGAAAATGTGGGTACTATTCCACATAATAGATGCCGGCAGTAGGGATTTTTTATTTTGGAAGTAACAGACCTAAGCGATTGCAATCCTAACTATTGTATATTTGTGTTTAGAAATAGGTTGTAACTACTTTTATTTTTGATGAGCATGAGAATTGTGAGATTCTCATGATTGATTTGTTTCTAATTTAGGGATGTAATAAGTATAAAGGAACTCAATTTTTCATGTACAAGGACACGACATATAGAAATTATTGTTACTATGCTTCTATAATTCTGATTTTATTTTTAATATTAATCAGCACGGTGATGTTGTTACTGCTTTTTAGTTGATTCATTAATTACTTTTGTGTTAATCTTGCGCCCTGTTGAGGAGGAAGGGCCCTCCTCTTTGGCAGGGATTGTAGTGATAGAGGTAGTGTACATTCTACTTTAGCTAATTGATTTATGGTTTCTCGTTGCTGCTATACAAATCGTGGGTTACATTTGTTGCTGTTTCCATTTATATTATGTTGGTACACTGAGTTAATCAACAGAATGGTAGTAAGAAGCTGGCGTAGATATTAGTTCCTGTGTGGCGCGCCTTTACTTTGATAGTTGCGAAGTGTGATTAATTTTGTAGAGTGTTTTTATGTCTACATGAATGGTTTTATTTAGCAATTTGGTTTAGTGACACCTTTTACTATTTTTTGCATTTTATATTTTTCTTGGTTGTGGTGTATCAGCACAGATAGTGCAAACTCCATTGAAACAATGAAGAAATATAATGAAGTAGATGAAGTTTATAGAAAGCTAATAAATCTTTCTATACCCAATGATGAAAGTTGGGATCAATTATGTGATACTATTGAGTAATTTTTTTGTATCTCCAACAACAGACAACAAGATAGCACATTTTGGGGCCAAGTCATCAACAATTTCCTCGAAGATAGTGCCAACAACCTTAGTAGTTTAAGCACTCCTACATTTATGTACTATTTTTGTAATCAATTAGATGTTTCTAGAATCCAAATATTTTTGTATAAATAAGTCGCTATTAAAATTGGCAAATAGGGCAAAAATTTATGTGGGTCATCTTATTCATGGCTGATAATATTTTTATTAGATTCCTCTAGTCGAGAGGTGTAGGATTGATATAAAGATCATCCGATTCCGATAAGTATTTATGGAGATATGAATTTATTTTGATTATGGAATTATTATCAAGCCGACCTACAACTCATGTAGGCTCAGAAGTCCAACAGTCGCATCTATTCAAACATCATTAGTTTTGTATAAATACAAGTGGAATTTTCCTCACTTGCACTCACTCAACTCATCACATCTCTCTCTCTCTCTACTGTGCAGAAAAGAGTCTCTTCTCTACTGCGCAAAAAAGGGTCTCTCCCTCACACATGTGAAGCTGGAAGCTGTTGAAACTAAAGCTGCAACTACAGAAGTGAAGTTTGACCTGCGTGGACTAGAATATCTCCTCATCTGAATTGTGTTGTAGGTTCATCTGAACCTCCTCTAGAAGCCGCAACTTTTGGTGGTGGAATCAAGCCGATCCGATGGTCGGTTTGTGGGATATCGTCTGCCTAGTTTGATGATGAAGCTGCGAATGCTGATGCTACTGATCTAGGGTTTTCTACTTCTAATATAAATCAATTTTATTGTACTATTTCTCTCTACTGAATTATTGAAGATAAAAGAAGATTTGAGCAAAGGGTTTCCCCACACATTGTGGGGTTTGTCCCTAGCTAGCCGCCACACCTTGTGTCCCTTGTCTTGGCTTGTTTTCTGTCGATCATTTAATGTTCTATCTACACTTTACTTTATGCACATGTGATTGCTAATCTATGGAATATAATTAGAAAAAGAAGTAAACTATTATAAGCATAGAACATACCATATCTTAACATGGTATCAAAGTTGAGGTGAAGACAAAGCCCGAGCAAGAGCAAGAGCAATCACCGAAGAGAAGATAGGCAAGGCTATCCTAAAAGAACTATGGGGTCCTCAACACTCTTTCCTGCCGAAGACAAGCTCCGTGAGAAATCAGACTATCACGGATGGAAGATATCTATCAATATAACCCTAGAAGATCAAGGAGTGTTGGACCATGTAAGAGGAAATATTGTTGAGCCTCCATCAAATGCATCCGTTGTTTCTTGGAACAAATGGAAAAACGGAGAAGTCAAAACAAAGAAGATCATCCGGGACTCTATCGATAAGAACTTGGTGGCCTACATCTCTGACCTGAACACCTCCAAGGAAATCAACGATAGACTGATGAGTTTATTTAAAGACTATGATGTGATATTTGCACCTGTTGCTAGATATACAACCATCCACTTGATCATAGCCCTTGTGGCTTCACAAGGATGGAACCTACATCAGATGGATGTCAAGACCGTGTTCTTGCATGGTTTGATCAAAGAAGAGGTCTATGTGGAGCAACCCAAAGGATTTGAGATTTAGGATTGAAAATCTCATGTATGTAGGTTGAAGAAGGCTCTCTATGGGCTGAAGCAAGCACCCCAAGCATGGTATGAGAGGATCGATAGCTACTTGATGAAGCTGGGATTCACTAGGAGTGAAGCCGATCCTAACCTTTACCTTAAGGTTGAAGATGACAAGCCTCTCATACTGGTGTTGTATGTGGATGACCTCTTTCTAACAGGTGCAGACCCTCTCATTCACAAATGTAAGAGGGAGTTGGCTTCTGAATTTGAAATGAAGGACCTAGGACCGATGCACTATTTCCTAGGACTTGAAGTGTGGCAGAAGCCAAGGGAAATTTTCCTATCTCAAGGAAAATATGTGGTGAAGATTCTGAAAATATTTGATATGATGGTCTTCAAGCCTATGACTACCTCAAGGATCTTAACTTTTAGAAGTTATATGGTAGTGATATCAGACCAGAATTGGGAAATGCCTATGAGTTTCAAAAACTCATTCATGTTGATGTTCTTGGTGAACCTTCATCCGAACATATGTTTTGCAATTAGCATTGTGAGCTCATATTTGGTTGAGCCTCACTAGATTGGTGCCAAGAATCTTCTGAGATTTCTTTAGGACACAATCTCTCATGGATTGAGATACATTGTGGGAAATATGAAACTACATGATTATTCGAATGTTGATTAGGCAAGTAGTGTGGAGGATCACTCGAGCATTTTTTAGTGTTGTTTCTCTTTGGATTCTGCTTCGATATAATGGATAAGAAGAAAGTAGAAGTCCATTGCCATAAGCACCACCGAGACCATATACATATCTACGAGTATGATCTCGTATGAAGCTGCCTAGTTGGGGAAGCTCTTCAGTGAGCTGTTTGAATGATTCTCTATAACAACCAAAGGTGGGATTCGATTATTGAGGAATATCGTATTCGTCGATTGCTCCAGTAGATAGACATCATCTGGGATATGGTAAGTCGATGAGCAAGGAGGCTCCATCACAATAAGATGATGTACAAGTCAATACACCTTGTCAAAGCCCTGAGGAAAGATCTAATCTGTGATTTTCCCAAACGACTTGGAGTCGTCAAGAAACCCTTGTACAAGGGTCCTGCATGTTGCATACATTGAGCTCTGGAAGCTCTGAGGGCTTGCGGTTCTTGTTGGAGCAACATACGACCATAGGGTGACTCACCCTCCCTTGGTGGTGTGCACTCGAACAAGATGATTTGCTCTCTTGTGGGACAAGATGATTCGCTCTCTTATGGAATAGGATGATTTTCTCTCCTGTGTAGCAGGATGATTAGTTCTCCTATGAGGCATAGATTGATGTGTTCTCCATGGCGATTGTAGCAAGATTGATGTGATCTCCTGTGAGGCCTTGATTGATGTGTTCTCCATGGCGATTGTAGTAGGATTGATGTGTTCTTCTATGAGGCCTGAATTGATGTGTTCTCCATGGCGATTGTAGTAGGATTGATGTGTTCTCCTGTGAGGCATGGATTGATGTGATCAACATGGCGATTGTATCAGGATTGATGTGTTCTCCTGTGAGGCTTGGATTGATGTGTTCTCCATGGTGATTGTAGCAAGATTGATGTGTTCTCCATGGAAATTGTAGCAGGATTGATGTGTTCTCCTGTGAGGACAGGATTGATTAGTTCTTCTGTCGAGGCATCCTACCCATGTAGTCTGGGACTGATGGGAAGTACCTCTCATCTGATCAATGAGTAGGGAAATGAAGTTAGGGAACATAGTAGTACCAATGGACGCATCGCTGTATCTATCGTACTCCCTACGCTAGGATGACCTCCATTGATCTAGGATCAATGATACTGGTCTGGGACTAGTGTTAGGAGTTGTACCATACTATGACACTGACTTCGAGTGGGTTGAGACTGGTCTAAGACCAGTGGTACATACTCTGAGACTAACTTCGTGTCAGTGCAGTACTAATCTAGGACCAGTGAGAGTGGTACATATTATGACATTGACTTTGAGTCGGTTGAGACTGATCTGGGACCAGTGGTACACTCTCTGAGACTGCAATACTGGTCTGGGACCAGTGGTAGGAGTGGTACTTACTATGAAGCTGACTTCGGGTCAGTTGAGACTGGTCTGGGACCAGTGGTACATACTCTGAGACTGACTTTGAGTCAGTGGAGGATGATACTAGTCTGGGACCAATGGAGTTGTACTCACTATGATGCTTACTTTGGGTCGGTTGAGACTGGTCTGGGACTAGTGGTATGCACTCTGAGACTGACTTTGAGTCAGTGGAGGATGATATTGGTCTTGGACCAGCGGAGTTGTACTCACTATGACGTTGACTTTGGGTTGGTTGAGACTGGTCTACTGTTGTGGGGAAAAATGCCTATGCAGGACGATCCTATCCACCTAAGGTGTGACAGTGCCTTAGCAACAAACAGAGACAGCTATTCTAGTATTCTTCCTTTATGAATTAAGAATGAAGAGAGATGGATAGACTAACCGGTGTCTTTAGTTTGTCCCTCGATCTAGTTTCCCTTCTCTTTGAGAGTTCCCAGCTACTTGCCTTCTCGCTCGCCCAGCTTCAACAGGTCTCTACAAGATCACAAGAAGAGAACACTACACAAAGACATAGATTCATATTCATAACTAGTTCAGGATTAGAAATAAACTAAACATACTAATGCAATCATACATCAAAGATACATCAGTATACAGGAGAAACCAAGATAGCTTTATTGATGAATAACAAGGTTCAGGAAGAGATACAACCCAGAGGGCTCCAATCCAGCATCTCCTTCCCAGCAAATGGAATTCCTATCTTCACCCCCTTCAAAGCATTAAGCACCCAATGATTCCAATCTCAAACCAACAGCAATTCTTTGCAATAACAAAATTCCAGCCTCTAGATCTCATGGAGGAGAGATCCATATATAGATGTTTGGAGAGAGGATGAGTCAGCTTGAGATCTGACTAGTGTCCTCTCCCTCTGTCAGTTCTTGATTCCACTTGGAGGTTCTTGCTTCCACTTGGAGGTTCTTGCTTCCACTTGGAGATTGGGAACCTCTTACTCATCACTAGTCGAATTCACTGAGGCAAGTGTCATTGAGGAAGATTCTGGAAGCTTCCTGGGTCTTGACACCTCTTGGAATGAACTTGCCATTTGTCAACTCTCACTCAGCGCACCCTGGTAGTGCTTCTACCTGCGTTGCAGTGCAGGTAGCCAGTGTTGACTTTGCATTTCAGCGCAGACAGCTAGTGGAGCCACTGAATTGATCCTGAATTGACTTGTTTTTGAGCAGTTTCTGGTGGAGAACTTCTGTGAATTGTTGTGGTTTGTTAGCCTTGTTCCTCTAGGGGTAGGAACAACATGTTTAGGGACTTTGGATCCCTTAGATTATGGAAATTTCATGCTTATAGCTGTAAGGCACAAAAATGTCTATAACAGTTGCCCCCTAAAGTATGGCGCTGTTTATCGGGTGAAATGCTTTATCAGGAGGATCCGAAGTTCATCCAATGCTTGGAGGAGACCTGTAATAAGATACAATACAATACATTATTTTTCATACTACTTTCATGATCTAGCTGAGGCGGGCATTCCCATGCTCAGCTTTATAAATTCATATTCTTGTACATAGAACAGACAATCGTCTGATGGTAGACTGATAATTTTGATGCAATTATCATCCTTTGGATAGGATGATTATCTGCTGCAATGATGTACATGTCAATGTCTTTATCTTTCCTGAATATATATCGCAGCCCGGATGGATGAAACTAGATCCGAGGTCTTCAAACTCGTTCGATCTTCACTCTAAGTACAAGTCGATCCATGTGAGAAATGTTCTGAAGTCGAACATGGAAAGACATCGCTTGATTACCGGTCAATGAGGTAAACCGTTAACAAGCGCGAGAGGAATCACCGATAATGATAATGACCCTCAAGGTACTGCAGTACAATTCACGTGGTGTGAATAAAGGACTTGGCATCAAACACCACGCAAAATCTTTCGGTTGAAGGTCATTGATGTATACCTGTCGCCGGAAGTGAGAAACTTGCCATTGAGGCATGCAAGCTTCAAAGTACTGAAGGGGTTGTTCCTAGATCAACTTCTTGGATAATGAGCTGATGTTGACAAGAAGCGATCCATCAAAGGAGGGCCTTAATGAATCCCACATCAATGACACGGAACGGAGCTAATGATTTTTATGGAGGTGAAAACAATCTGTGACATATGATTCAGGGTGGCGGTCATGAAAGGATGAAGGATACGGCAGTGGATGGGACACGGTTGAATTTTCTGAACGACTTCTCTTGAACATATGGCGACACTGATGCGATGGATCGGTAGCATTACCCAAAATATGGATGGTATGGCGAGACCATGGTGATGTGACCGGTGAATGAAACAACCCAACCCGATTGTGGTACAGAGGAAAAGTGTCATGTTCAAGAGCGACTTGCTACCATCAAAGTTTTCTCGAGTTTCTCCCAATTTTTCCCCAGTCATTGTTGATGAGTACCTCTTTATTTTTTTCAAGCTTGAGGAGGATAACATATGCTTGTTCTATAACCTGCCCTTCGGGCAAGCCCATCGCTATGTTTTAACGAGCCTAGCGATAGTGAAACTCGTTCTCGTCTAAAGAAAAGTTTGTCGCTATTTAATGATTTTAACGAGTCTAATGACAAAGATAACTCGGTCCTTTTCATTTTTAGAGAGTCTGAAAAGGTACATAAAGTTAACTCCAAAAGTCCTTTTTCGTCATCTAATCCCTTAGGTCCGAAAAAGTATAAAACAATACAGAAGGGATGAGTTTTCAATAGTTTTAACGAGCCAAATAAAACAAGCGCTCGATCTTTTTGTGCAATAATCTCTCAGGTCCAAAAAGATTAAAATCTAGAGGAGGGATAGCACTTCCTGTCCCTTTAACGAGATGGAAGGCCAAGGACTCGGCAATCTTTTCATATTTTACGAGTCAGATGAAAAGAGCTTAAAGAAGACTCGTCTTTTGAGGAATGAGTGATGAAACAGGTTAGCAGCTGATTCCAGGTATAGGTTGGAATTTTCCAATCACGGCAGTGTCACAAGGATGGCTAGTGAAATCACTCTTCACGGCTGTTCCTCAAAATGGGTAAACAAACATATGGAGGTGAACGATTGGCCAATGGAAAAGTGGAGGTGACGGTGCAAACACGACCAAGGCTTTAATGGCTGATAATGTTACATTCACAGTGGTTATTTACCGGAATAGTTCATTTTTTTAACGAGCTTAAATGTGGGAAAACACTTGCTCGATCTTATGTTTATTTTTTAACGAGCATGAACTATGTGCTAAAACTCCTCGGATCTCGCGTTTATTTTTTAACGAGCATGAACTGTGTGCTAAAACTGCTCGATCAATCCAGTCATATGATAAGAATGTCTCATGTAAGATTCCATTTTTTATGGAGCTTGTGCCTTACCAAAGCTATGCCCCGCATCCTTTCATTATGCAAGTTCGGAAACGACTAATCCTATGAGTTTAAAGGGTTAGACCTACAGGTTTAAAGGGAGGACCTAAAAATTTAAAAAATAAATAGCCGCCCTTTGCTTGCACTCCGAAAGGTTTGCATGCCCCCAGGTATAAAACAGAGTTTCAAGGTTACCCCTACTTTAGTCCAGCAAAACAATTGTTTTACCGAGAGAGGCCTACCTCTTTCAGGTTACCAAAGATTGCTCCATTCGCGACCACGAATGAAACACTTCTTCGGCGATGTCTATCGAAATAGACAAAGGTGAGCGACAATGCCCGCCAACTCACATAACTTTGACAAAAGAATCTTATTCTAGAACAACCCCTCTTCCAATCACAGACGGGGTATAGACTAGTCATATTCTCCCGCGGAAACCTACCTTATACCCAAAGTTTTCCTGCTGAAGCAGACCAGGACACATGCCCCCTGGGTTCCAGTCATATCCTCCCGGATTACTCGCGCTCATCAGGAGGACGGACCATGGGTTGAGACATTTCTTGCGTGAAGAGACCATTTAGGGATGGTATATGACTATTTGCGATGCGTGATCCGGGAAATGAAAGCTGGTCCACGAGCTTGACCACTCTTCCTTCGTGCGGAAAACACATTACTCTAAAGAGTGAGGAGACGATGGCTCCCATGCAATATATATAGTCTCGTCCAAGGAGTAGGTTATAATCCAAGGGTCCTTGAACGACCATCACGTTCATTTGAATGGTCTTCCCTTTCAATGTGATCGGCGCATTGGGGAAGATCCCTAAAGGTCGACTGGTTCCTTTATCGAAGCCTGATAGATTTCTCATTTCAGGCAAAAGCGCTGGCGAACCAAGCGCTTTCCAAGCAATAGAGGAAAGGATACTCACAGATGCCCCCTCATCAATGATAGTGCCAACCATTACCATTCTGTATATTTGGACAATAATTTTGAATGGTATGCTTGCTGGCAAACGGGGTCTGCCTAGTTGGTTCCAGTCGAACGAGACAACTAGGTTGCTTGGTGGTGGGACCGAATAGACGGTCGGGTATGACTCTGACGAAGTTCCTTCCTGCGATAAAGGAATGGGCAAATTGCCCCCTTGTTCGTCGGAGTCTGTGTTGATGAAGAGAATTTGGACGGTGTCGTCTTTATTCTCCTCTGTGATGGTATCATTCGAAGATAGAGCCTCTGAAGGCAAAACCGGGTCAACTGCCGCCTCAACCTTTTGACTTTCGTCAGGTATGGATTCAGACGGTTCATCCTCAATGATAGGTGCTTCGGCTAACCACCTGAGCGGGCCAGCCAGGTTCTCAACTGGTGAAGGACTTGGCAGGAGTTTTTGATATCCAGGAGGAAGTTGCGCTCGTAAAATCGGGCGATCTTCCAAAACTCTTTTAGCCTCGTCTAAGAAGGGACAACGGTGGATGGCATGGTCGCCTTCACACAGTTTGCAGGGAAATCTAGCTTTCCCTCTCCGTCCTGTGACTTCACTTTCACTAGTTGACGGTGAGCTGTCAACATGGCTATCAGAGGTTGACGCCACCGAATTGTGCAAACGGGGAGACCAGTCCCTTAGTATCTGAGGGATGCAGGGACAATATCTATGGAAGTGGTCTCCCTTGCATATGACACATGGCGATTTAGGCCTAGTCAGTGCTGTGTGTGGATTTTTGTCAGACGCCACTTGTTTGCCCCCAGTCGCTTTTGGCTCCTTCTTCTTCTTCTCTTTCTTCTTCTTTTCCTTCTTCTCCTTAGGAACTTGGTTTTTTGTTTTACCAGTTCCGTCAAGCGAAGAGGAAGGAGGAGAGGGAGAATTAGATGAGGTAGAAGGCTGGTGGGTCACTCTGGTCTGGTCTAACTGTTGACTCGACTGTTCAGGAATAGTGGTGTTCTGAACGACATTGGTTGAAAAGAGCCAGACCGGCAAGCCAATTGTCAGTCCTAGAAGCGACAATATGGGGCGCACCAACATCTCCCCAAGAGGAGAAGGGACTAGGATTTCCACCAAGGGGAATTCCTTGGTTGGTGGGCTCCATTTTTTCAACCTAAAGATCAACGCAGGAATAAAGGGTGATTGTTCCGTTTAAAATAAATTTTTAACGACGCTTAGACACAACTTGCTTTTTCAATTTTAATTAGTCGAGAAAAAGCTAAAGATGACTCTAGTCTCCTTCGATGTTTTAACGAGCCCGAAGTGAAAAATGCTCGGATGGACTTTTTCCGTTATAGAGTCTAAAAAAGGCCAAAACGAACTGCTCTGGAGTTCTAGGCAGAGGATGTGCCAAACTTTTCGCAAAACCGCAGAATACTTTTTAACGTACGGGCGGTCGATCTTCCTGAATGCTGTGTTCAGTGCATTGCGATCAGTAGGGCGGCCGACACGGCTTCCTAAGGATAAAGGTTTTATGCCTATAGGGGTCTCCCAATATATACGTGACGGTACGTGGGAGCACAATCCGTACTAGCGCTATCGTCCCTCAGGAGGAATCACCCACCATCAACGAGATCGACAGTCACCAGGCTTTACGACGCCAGAACACGTCTCTAGCCTAGACCTCTATGTTGTGCATTATGTTGCAAAGCGTTGTTAAGTTCATTCAATTTATTTTAGGTTGATATTTTTAGAAGTTTGCCTTTTGAGGTTCACCACGAGATGTATGATACAATTCCTAAATGCAGTCTAAAGATGATAAGCAAGCTTTATATCTTTTCAACTTATGAAAATCCTAGCTACAAAGGGAAAAGAAAGACACCATCTTTTCTCAACGAGCAATCAGCATACTCTAATGCACTTTTCCTAAATCAAACATGCAAACTATCAAGATGCAAATGCACAATGCAGGTGTTTGTTTTCCGCTTTCTTATTATTGATGCCTACAAAGAAAGCTTTTTGTACAACTTTGAATTTGCTTTTAAATGACAAATACAAACAAGTTTACTTTTTCGAAATCAGAGAGGGTAGAACAGATTACAACACTTTACGATTTTCGAAATGAACACTTGTTTCGACACTTAAAAGAGACAAACTCAAACCAAAAGCAAAAGTAAATGTATAATCAACTGTAAACAACCAATGAACTCTCTCCTAAGATCACAATCAACAGATCTGAATCAAGGGCTACAGGATGACTATTTCACTCTTGGAAAGGAAGACTGTAAATGACGCCACAAACACATAGAAACGCTCACAGTCTTTTTGTACAAAAGGAGGCGGAATTTAAGCAGAGAAAAGGAGTTATCAGACTGGTACCTATGCTAGTTACAGGCTGCAAAAATCAGAGATCAAAACAAGGCAAAACAGAGCAGAGAACCCCAGCTGCACAAGGCCTAACTAGATCAGCGCAACCTCAACACAGGGGTTTTGACATTCAGCGCAGGTAGCCTTCACGGGACTTGCGTTGAGATGCAGAACCTCTTCACAGGGTCTGCGCTGAAGGAGAAACGAGAGTTTCTCACTGGGTTCTGGGTCACAGTTTGCTATTTAATCCACAGTTTCATGCCAAATCAAAGCAACAAGCAAGGTACAATCAAAGGGATGCTTTGAGGGAGTACTAAGATCTATCACAAAGGATCATCAAATCATTTGTGAGTCCATTGTTCAGATCATAGACAAATCCAGTGATTGGATCAAAGCAGCAGTTGTCTACTTTGCATCTGAGAATAGCAGATGCAGTTCAATTGTTGCTGTTGAGTCTATGAAACAAACAATGATGGAAACACAAATAAAATGACTAAACAGATCTCCCCAGCGGAGTCACCAATTTTTTGTGGGGAAAAATGCCTATGCAGGACGATCCTATCCACCTAAGCTGTGACAGTGCCTTAGCAACAAACAGAGACAGCTATTCTAGTATTCTTCCTTTATGAATTAAGAATGAAGAGAGATGGATAGACTAACTGGTGTCTTCTGTTTGTCCCTCGATCTAGTTTCCCTTCTCTTTGAGAGTTCCCAGCTACTTGCCTTCTCGCTCGCCCAGCTTCAACAGGTCTCTGCAAGATCAAAAGAAGAGAACACTACACAAAGACATAGATTCATATTCATAACTAGTTCAGGATTAGAAATAAACTAAACATACTAATGCAATCATACATCAAAGATACATCAGTATATAAGAGAAACCAAGATAGCTTTATTGATGAATAACAAGGTTCAGGAAGAGATACAAACCAGAGGGCTCGAATCCAGCATCTCCTTCCCAGCAAATGGAATTCCTATCTTCACCCCCTTCAAAGCATTAAGCACCCAATGATTCCAATCTCAAACCAACAGCAATTCTTTGCAATAACAAAATTCCAGCCTCTAGATCTCATGGAGGAGAGATCCATATATAGATGTTTGGAGAGAGGATGAGTCAGCTTGAGATCTGACTAGTGTCCTCTCCCTCTGTCAGTTCTTGATTCCACTTGGAGGTTCTTGCTTCCACTTGGAGATTGGGAACCTCTTACTCATCACTAGTCGAATTCACTGAGGCAAGTGTCATTGAGGAAGATTCTGGAAGCTTCCTGGGTCTTGACACCTCTTGGAATGAACTTGCCATTTGTCAACTCTCGCTCAGCGCACCCTGGTAGTGCTTCTACCTACGTTGCAGTGCAGGTAGCTAGTGTTGACTTTGCATTTCAGCGTAGACAGCTAGTGGAGCCACTGAATTGATCCTGAATTGACTTGTTTTTGAGTAGTTTCTGGTGGAGAACTTCTGTGAATTGCTGTGGTTTGTTAGCCTTGTTCCTCTAGGGGTAGGAACAACATGTTTAGGGACTTTGGATCCCTTAGATTATGGACATTTCATGCTTATAGCTGTAAGGCAAAAAAATGTCTATAACATCTACGACTAGTGGTACATACTCTAAGACTGACTTTGAGTCAGTATGATACATCCTCGATCATTTCTTCTTGTTCATAATTTGGACAAAAGCAGAGCAGCATATAATAGAGCAGAGTCATACAGATCAGTATAAGGCAGAATAAGACAAAGCAGAATAGGTAGAATAGAGCAGAGCAGGGCAAGGTTCAGGCTGTACAGGGCAGTGCATTTGATGGATGAATAGTAATGACTAATAGACATATTGCAGATGAAGTTCTCCCTAGTTGAGAGGGAGTGTTAAAATTGGAAACTAGGGAAAAACTTCATGTGGGTCATCTTATTCATGGTTGATAATATTTTTATTAGTTTCCTCTCGTCGAGAGGTGTAGGATTGATATAAAGATCATCTGAATAAGTATTTATGGAGATATGAATTTATTTTGATTATGGAATTATTATCAAGCCGACCTACAACTCATGTAGGCTTAGAAGCCGAACAATCGCATCTATTCAAACATCATCAGTTGTGTGTAAATACAAGAGGAATTTTCCTCATTTTCACTCACTCAACTCATCACATCTCTCTCTCTCTCTACTGCACAGAAAAGAGTCTCTTCTCTACTGCGCAAAAAAGGGACTCTCCCTCACACATGTGAAGCCGAAAGCTACTGAAACTGAAGCTGCAACTGCAGAAGTGAAGTTTGACCGGCATGGACTAGATGATATCCTCATCTAAACTGCACTCTAGGTTCATCTAAACCTCCTCTGGAAGCCGCAACTTTTGGTGGTGGAATCAAGCCGATCCGATGGTCGGTTCGTGAGATATTGTCTACCCTAGTTTGATGATGAAGCCGCTAATGTTGATGTTGCTAATCTAGGGTTTGATACTACTTATATAAATCAGATTTATTGTACTATTTCTCTCTGCTGAATTATTGAAGATAAAAGAAGATTTAATCAAAGGGTTTCCCCACACATTGTGGGGTTTGTCCCTGGCTAGCCGCCACATCTTGTGTCTCTTGTCTTGGCTTCTTTTCTGTTGATCGTTTAATGTTCTATCTGCACGTTACTTTATGAACATGTGATTGCTAATCTATGGAATATAATGAGAAAAAGAAGTAAACTGTTATAAGCATAGAACATATCATATCTTAACAGTAGCACTTCGATGTATTAAGGGTTGAACCCTTTGTTATAGACATTTTTGTGCCTTGCAGCTCCAAGCATGAAATGTCCATAAACCAAGGGCTCCTAAGTCCCTAAAAGTGTTGTTCTAACCCCTAAAGGAACAAGGTCAACAAGTTACAGCTTCTCCCAGAAGTTCTCCACCAGAAACTGCTCCAAATAAGTCAAAACAAGATCATTGCAGCTGCTCCACTAGCTAGCTGCATTGCATAGCACCTAAATACACTAGCTAGGTGCGTTGCAACACACCTAAGTGCACTATGATGGTGCGCTGGGCGAGAAATGACAAATGGCAGTGTCATTCTGCGAGGTGGAAAGACAATGGAAGCTTCCAGAATCTTCTCCTATGACACTTGCCTCACTGAATTCGACCAAGGATGAGTAAGAGGCTTTCAGTCTCCAAGTGGAAGAAAGAACTGACAGAGAGAAGACACTAATCAAATCACAGGCTGACTCATCCTCCTTGCATACATCTATATATGGATCCCTCATCCCAGAGATCCAGAGGCTAGAATTTTGTACATTGCAAGGAATTGTTGTTGGTTTTGAGATAGATATCAGAGTATTGGGTGATGTATGCTTTGTTTGAGGTGAAGAGGGGTTGATGCTGGGTGAGGAATCATTGGTTGTAACTCCTCCTGGATCTTCTTGTATATCAATAAAAACTATTTGAGTTTTTCCTACATGCTTATGTATCATTGATGCTTGTTACATTTGTATGGTTAGCTTAAATCTGATCCTAAGCTGTTTATGAATATAGATCCATGTCTTTGTATAGTTTTCTTCTTCTGTGATCTTACAGGAACTTGGTGAAGTTGGGCAAGTAAGGGAGCAGGTAGCGGGAAGCTGTCAAAGAAGAGAGGGATTGGATCAAAGGATTAGTGCAAGACACAGGTCGGTTCTTTCTATCCCCCTCTATCTTTAATTCATAAAGGAAATACAAAAGTAGTTTTCTCTGTTTGTTTCTAAGGCAGCTGTCACACCTTAGTGGGATAGAGCAGTTCTAAATAGACACAGGTCGGTTCTTTCTATCCCCCTCTATCTTTAATTCATAAAGGAAATACACAAGTAGTTTTCTCTGTTTGTTTCTAAGGCAGCTGTCACACCTTAGTGGGATAGAGCAGTTCTAAATAGACACTTTTCCCGGTAACAAAATGGCAACTCCACTGGGGACGATTATCTAATTAGTTTGTTTGTGTATCTTTTTGTTTGTTTCATAAACTTATAAGTAGCATTCGAACTGCATTTGGCATAACAAATGCAAAGTAGACATCTGCTACTTCAATCCATTCACTGGATCTGTTTATGATTTGAACAGCTGATTCACAAATGATCTGATTGCCCTTTGTGATAGCTCTTAGACCCTCCTTAGATCTACCCCCTGATTGTGCATTACTGATTGCTTTTACTCGGCCAAAAACCAAAGACTAAACTGCAAACCGTGACCAAAACCCAGACAGATTCTCATTTCTGGCCCAGCGCAGGTACTGTTAAGAGTTCCTGCATTTCAGCGCACTTCTCGAAAGGGCAACCTGTGCTGCAATCCAGTTTCTCTGTGTTACAGGTGCGCTGATTAGACTAGCCCTGTGCAGGTGAGGTTCTTGTGTTTCATTCTTTCCAGTTTTATCTCTGATTTTTGCAGCCTGTAATCAGTATATGTGTCTGTTTTAAAACCCCTTTTCCTTGCTGTTATTCCGCCTCCATTGTACAAAAGAACTTGTTGTGGGGAAAAATGCCTATGCAGGATGATCCTATCCACCTAAGGTGTGACAGTGCCTTAGCAACAAATAGAAACAACTATTCTAGTATTCTTCCTTTATGAATTAAGAATGAAGAGAGATTGATGGACTTACCGGTGTCTTCCGTTTGTCCCTCGATCCTGTTTCTCTTCTCTTTGAGGGTTCCCAGCTACTTGCCTTCTCACTCGCCCAGCTTCAACAGGTTCCTGCAAGATCACAAGAAGAGAACACTACACAAAGACATAGATTCATATTCATAACTAGTTCAGGATTAGAAATAAACTAAACATACTAATGCAATCATACATCAAAGATACATCAGTATATAGGAGAAACCAAGATAGCTTTATTGATGAATAACAAGGTTCAGGAGGAGATACAACCGAGAGGGCTCCAATCCAGCATCTCCTTCCCAGCAAATGAAATTCCTATCTTCACCTTCCTTCAAAGCATTAAGCACCCAATGATTCCTATCTCAAACCAACAGCAATTCTTTGCAATAACAAAATTCCAGCCTCCTGGATCTCATGGAGGAGAGATCCATATATAGATGTTTGGAGAGAGGATGAGTCAGCTTGAGATCTGACTAGTGTCCTCTCCCTCTGTCAGTTCTTGCTTCCACTTGGAGACTAAGAGCCTCTTACTCATCACTAGTCGAATTCATTGAGGCAAGTGTCATTGGAGAAGATTCTGGAAGCTTCGAGGGTCTTTCCACCTCGTTGAATGAACTTGCCATTTGTCACTTCCCGCTCAGCGCACCCTGGTAGTGCTTCTACCGGCGTTGCAGTGCACCTAGCTAGTGTAATCTTTGCATTTTAGCGCAGACAGCTAGTGGAGCCCCTGAATTGATCCTGAATTGACTTGCTTTTGAGCAGTTTCTGGTGGAGAACTTCTGTGAATTGCTCTGGTTTGTTAGCCTTGTTCCTCTAGGGGTAGGAACAACATGTTTAGGGACTTTGGATCCCTTAGATTATGGACATTTCATGCTTATATATGTAAGGCACAAAAATGTCTATAACAGTTGCCCCCTAAAGTATGAGGTCGTTTATCGGGTGAAATGCTTTATTAGGAGGATCCGAAGTTCATTCAATGCTGGGAGGAGACCTGTAATAAGATACAATACAATACATTATTTTTCATACTGCTTTCATGATCTAGCTGAGGCGGGCATTCCCATGCTCAGCTTTATAAATTCATTTTTTTGTACATAGAACAGACAATCGTCTAATGGTAGACTGATCATTTTGATGAAATTATCATCCTTTGGGTAGGATGATTATCTGTTGCAATGGTGTACATGTCAATGTCTTTATCTTTCCTGAATATATATCGCAACCCGGATGGATGAAACTAGATCCGGGGTCTTCAAACTCATTCGATCTTCACTCTAAGTACAAGTCGATCCATGTGAGAAATGTTCTGAAGTCGAACATGGAAAGACATCGCTCGATTACCGGTCAATGAGGTAAACCGTTAACAAGCGCGAGAGGAATCACCGATAATGATGATGACCCTCAAGGTACTGCAGTACAATTCACGTGGTGTGAATAAAGGACTTGGCGTCGAACACCATGCAAAATCTTTCGGTCGAAGGTCATTGATGTATACCTGTTGCCGGAAGTGAGAAACTTGCCATTGAGGCATACAAGCTTCAAAGTACTGAAGGGGGTGTTCCTAGATCAACTTCTTGGATAATGAGCTGATGTCGACAAGAAGCGTTCCGTCAAAGGAGGGCCTTAATGTATCCCACATCAGTGACACGGAACGGAGCAAATGATTTTGATGGAGGTGAAAACGATCTGATAATATATGATTCAGGGTGGCGGTCATGAAAGGATGAAGGATAATGTATGGTAGTGGATGGGACACGGGTGACTTCTCTGAACGACTTCTCTTGAACATATGGCGACACTTATGCGATGGATCGGTAGCATTACCCCAAATATGGATGGTATGGCGAGACCATGGTGATGTGACCGGTGAATGAAACAACCCAGCCCGACTGTGGTACGGAGGAAAAGTGTCATGTTCAAGAGCGACTTGCTACCATCAAAGTTTTCTTGAGTTTCTCCCAATTTTTCCCCAGTCATTGTTGACCAGTACCTCTTTATTTTTGTCAAGCTTGAGGAGGATAACATATGCTTGTTCTATAACTTGCCCTTCGGGCAAGCCCATCGCTATGTTTTAACGAGCCTAGCGATAGTGAAACTCGTTCTTGTCTAAAGACAAGTTTGTCGCTATTTAATGCTTTTAACGAGTCTAACGACAAAGATAACTCGGTCCTTTTCATTTTTAGAGAGTCTGAAAAGGTGCGTAAAGTCAACTCCGAAAGTCCTTTTTCGTCATCTAATCCCTTAAGTCCGAAAAAGTATAAAACAATACAGAAGGGATGAGTTTTCGATAGTTTTAACGAGCCGAACAAAACAAGCGCTCGATCTGTTTGTGCAATAATCCCTCAAGTCCAAAAAGATTAAAATCTAGAGGAGGGATAGCTCTTCCGGTCACTTTAATGAGCTGGAAGGCCAAAACTCGGCAATCTTTTCATATTTTACGAGTCAGATGAAAAGAGCTTAAAGAAGACTCGTCTTTTGAGGAACGAGTGATAAAAAGGGGTAGCAGCTGATTCCAGGGAGGATTGGAATTTCCAAATCACGGCAGTGTCACAAGGATGGCTAGTGAAATCACTCTTCGCAGCTGTTCCTCAAAATGGGTAAACAATCATATGGAGGTGAACGATCGGCCAATGGAAAACTGGAGGTGACGGTGCAAACACGACCAAGGCTTTAATGGCTGATAATGTTACATTCACGGTGGTTATTTACCGGAAGATAGTTCAATTTTTAACGAGCTTAAACGCGGAAAAACATTGCTCAGTCTTATGTTTATTTTTTAACGAGCATGAACTATGTGCTAAAACTGCTTGGATCTTGCGTTTATTTTTTAACGAGCATGAACTGTGTGCTAAAACTGCTCGAATCTTGCGTTTATTTTTTAACGAGCATGAACTGTGTGCTAAAACTGCTCGATAACATGGTCTAATTTTGATTTTTTTTTAACCATAACTAGCTTTTCCCTTTTCAAAGATAGTACTGTACCTTCAATTGCTGCATCAAACTTGTTAGAAATGAATAACATTGGTTTGAAAATGAGATTAAAACCCTAATATTTTGCTTTGAACTACGTAAAAAACAATTAAAAAGTGTTTTTACCTCTCATTTTACCATTTCATTTGAACTTGGTTTGTTGGAGCTTTGGAGGTGCCTCTTCCCCCTTGATTTTCACCAGCTGATTTCGGGAGATTCTGTGGATGATTCTCGGCGCCGTCTGGACCAGGTAGGAGCTAAACCCTAGCTCTTTCTTTTCATGGTTTCCTTTTTTCATTTTGTGCCTCTTTTCTTGTTTTTCTGAGCCCCTGGGGTTTCATAAGCTCGTTTTCCTATCAATGCACCCTGTGCCTAGCGAAACCTGTGCTGAATGTCAGCCAGTATGAAAGCAGTTTGACATTCAACGCAGGTGAACCACTCCTGCAGGTGCGTTGGGTGAAAAAGATGAACTTGTTGCACCTTTTTTGATGAAAATTTTGCCTGTTTTGCATCAAAATTAGGATCTTACTCCTTCTCTTGTTTGTTTTGCAGGGATCTTTGAGCAAAATGACCCTTACATGGCGAGAACGAGAACATGAAGAAGAGGACATGATTGCCCTACATGATCCTGTCACGGTGAACGCGCTGCGGAACTGTGGCCTGCTGAAGTTCTTCCGTATCTCTAGCATGAGACAACAGATCTCTCTACTGCAGTATTTGCTCGACGCTTGGGATCCTATCAACCAAGTATTTCAGATTAGGGGCAAATCTATCCCCTTGACCGTAGTAGACATTTACTTCTTGACTGGCTTGTCGAGGCGGGGTGCCCCCATTTCTTTGTCAGGTTCGGCCCGAGGGAGTGACTCTGTGAGAGATTATGTCCGCCAGTATTGCAGGGAAGGATCTCAGCCGAGCAGAGACGGCAAGATCGTTATCCGTGAGATTGCTGACAAGTCCCTCAGGTCTATCTTGTATACTATTGGTAGGATGGCCGGTAGCGCGTCTCTTCACGTAGCCAACAGATCCTATGTGCAGCATGCCTTGGAGTGTCTCCGACCGAAAGTATTCAACTGGTGTGATGCAGTACTTCTTCAGATGAAAAGTCAGTTAACCAAGGTAAAGGACGGGAAGCTGAAGAACTTTGGGTTTGGTTCTATTTTGACCGCCTTTGCTTTGGAGAAGATACCACTGATGCAGCCACAGTACATTGCACTCGACTTGCCTTCTCCTACTGAACCACGCATGCAGAGATGGGTTGATCACATGTCTAGGCATGCCGGTCAATCTCAGATTTCTTTCACTAATACCTTCTTTAGGTGGTTGGAGCGTCAGGAGATGGTCTATTCTGAATATCCATATGTTGGCATGGACTTCCGGGGTGATCCAGATTTGGTACTGCCGGATGGCGAGCAGTGGGGCGCTATTGGTAAAATCTTCGACCATATCACTGCTTACTGTTTTTATTTATAATGTCCTTGTGCTTTATTCTATCAAGACTTTAATCAAACTCATGTGTGCATGCAGATGTTGGTCCTGTTCATCCAGCAGTTCGCCCGAGAGCGCCAGCCGTTGCCCCAGCAGGGGAGACTGCTGGGAGGGTTATTCTTCGTGACCTTGATGTGGCCGAGACCCTTACAGCTGTGCAGGAGCAGGTTGAGAGCCTTACTCTCGGCATTCCAGATGTGAGGATCGATGAGTTACCTTTACAGTTGCAGCGGCATACTACAGGTGTGCCTAGACGATGGACTCGTCTCTTACGCATGATCGCACAGGCTGTGACGTGCTATCATGAGCATCACTAGACTAGGGTGTCCCCTAGAATTTTTGAGTTTTTGGGTCATGTGACCGATTTTGTCTTGGTTACAGAACATTATATATAAACCATAAACAACTTATATATATATATATATATATATATTTTGATTTTCGGGGTTTTATTCTGGTTGAGTTATGTGATCCACATGTACAACATTGATGATGTGTTTCTTTTTATAAATGTCGCAAATGTCTATCTAACACATAGTTTGCTAATGAGTCGGTTAATGTGTTTAAGTTTCTGGAAATATGTTGGTATTGAATTAAATCAAACTGTCTTTCCAAAATCTTAACCCTTAGAAACATACGATAAATAGCTGGATTGCGGACGGAATATATACCATTGAGTTGTAGTATTACGAGTTGTGAGTCTAGCCTGACGAATAGTCGGCGTATACCATGGGTGATGGCATCAGAGAGTAGTTCTATCAACGCGCTATACTCAGCGATGTTATTCGTTGATTTCCCAATAGATACACCTCTGAAACTTACTAACTCGCCGTTTGGATCAAAAATGGCCCAGGCTGCGGAGGACAGGTTCCGCGAACTACGACTCGCTCTATCGGCATATCCAACACATATCTCCAAAAGGTTTGACATCTGCAATAAATGTAAAAAGGTGGATTACTCGACCAAAACAAACACTTTAGCGAAAACAAAATACAACAAAAGCATACAGGTTACTATTTAAGCATAGTAACGCTTGAGGTACAACCCATTACGGGGCTGCGCCAGTGGAATTCCGTCATAATCCATTAACTCTTAGGCTCCTTTTGCTAACACTCATTTAAAAATATAGGGGCCCATCCATAAAGAATTAAATTTACCCGCTCCCAATATATCGGATTCTTGGTCATAAAGCAAGACCAAGTCACCTTCTGAGAAGACACGGGGTTTGACATTTTTGTCGAACTGCGCCTTGACTCGTTTCTTATGGGCTTCGTTAGCCAAAGTGGCATCACGACGGGTTTCATCCAATTGGATTAATTCCAAGAAACGGGCCTCTTCTTCTGAAGTTCCGGGGAGGAGATCAATTGCGAGTTTAAGAGACGAGATTTCACACTGGATTGGTAGGACTGCTTCCAGGCCATACACCAGTTGGAAAGGTGTGAACCTGGTCGCATTTCTTACCGATGTTCGGTAGGCCCACAAAGCTGAGTACAGGATTAGGTGCCATCTTCTTTTGTGAACCCCAATCATCCTTTGCAGCATGCGCTTCAGGACTTTGTTGATCGCTTCAACTTGCCCGTTAGCTTGCGGATAATATGGGGTAGAGCTGTCGTGAGACAACCCTAGTTTGGCAGCTAATTTGACCATCATGTGATTGTGAAAATGCGATCCATGATCTGTAACTACGGCCTGTGGTACGCCGAATCTGGCGACTACATGATTGAAAAAGAAAAGGGCAGCTGTTTCACCAGTATTATCTAATGTAGGCATCGCCTCGGCCCATTTGGTAAAATAGTCAACGACGACTATAATATACCCATGCCCCCCGGTCGAGGTGGGGTTACATGTCATGAAATCGATGCCCCATTTGGCGAAAGGCCCAACAACAACTATTGGTTGTAAAGGTGCGGGTGGTCTTCTGGTTTTGCTATCAAAAATTTGACAAGCATGGCAACTTCTGACTGCGGTTATGCAATCTTTGAACATGGTTGGCCAGAAGTATCCTGCTCGTAAGATTTTTTGTGCTGTAGCATATCCAGATTGATGCCCGCCACACACGCCTGAATGACACTCATTCAGGGCTTTTTCGGCCTCCTCATGGGTGAGGCACCTTCTCAGAACTGTATCGATACCACGACGGTAAAGCGTATCACCGACGATCATGTAGTCTTTTGCTTGGTATCGTATACATTTTTGTTCTGAGTGAGAGGTGTTAGGCCTGAACTTTTGGGTTTGGAGATAAACGATTATATCTCCATACCACTCATTGCTTGTAGATATCAAAAACAAATTCTCGTCCACGATTGATTCTTCGGATGTTTCATCGTTGGACGACGATGGGAGATCGCACAATAATTCTGCGAAAACTAGAGCTTTCTTTGATTTGGATTTTACGAATTCCAGATCAAACTCTTGAAGGATTGCTATCCATTTTGAATATTTGCCCCCCAGCAACTGTCGCGACAATATATAAGTCATGGGGTTGCAATCATACAAAATGGTAGTTTTCTGAAAGAGGACATAGTGTCGAAACCTTTGTATCGCTTGAACTGCTGCAAGCGCTAGTTTTTCAACATACGAATATTTGCTTTCTGTATCATTTAAGTTTTTACTTAAATAATATATAGGATGTTCAATTCCATCGACTTCTTGAACTAAAACCATCGCAATGGTCGTATCCGCTGCGGCCAGATACAGGTTAAAATCTCTTTGATAGTCTGAGGCATACATTAATGATGCTTTTACTAGAGAATCTTTCAGAGCGTCAAAGGAAGCTTGCGCCACCTGATCCCAGACAAAAGGTACATCCTTTTTCAAAAGATGAGTATAACCTTTAGCAAGTTCTGCGTAATTTGGAATGAACCTCCTCAAAAAGTTTGCTTTCCCTTGGAGTTTCTGAATCTGAAGCAAATTTGAAGGTGGAGGAAAATTTATGATTGCCTGAACCTTACAGGGGTCGAGACGAATCCCGTCCTTGGAGACTACAAAGCCAAGTAAACGACCAGAGCTGACGCAAAATACACATTTGTGTGGATTGAGTCGTATCTTGTAGTGTCGGCAACGTAGAAATATTGCTCTTAAATGCTGCGGATGATCAGTCCGCTTTCGCGAATGAGCTGGAAGGTTGTCGAGGTATGGTTGAATGATGTTTTTGATGTCATGGAAGGCATAATTCATTGCCCTCTGAAACGTCGCCCCAGCGTTCTTTAAACCAAAGGGTAATTTTCGATATGCGAATGTGCCCCACGGACAAATGAAAGCAGTCTTTGACTGGTCCTGTGGGCGGATATTTATTTGATTATACCCGGAGAATCCATCCATAAAGGAAAAGATTTCACATCCGGCGCATTCATCAATTATCTGGTCGATGAAGGGTGTAGGGTAGTTGTCTTTTGGACAAGCTTGATTTACATCCCTATAATCGACGCACACTCTAATTGTTCCTTGTTTTTTCATAACAGGGACAATATTCGATACCCAATCAGTTAGAGGAACCAGGTAGATGAAACTAGCATGGAGAAGTTTTTCAACTTCTGCTTTAATTGCAGCAGCTTTCTTGGGGTGCACCTGCCGAAGTCGTTGTCTTACTGGTTTGACATCAGGATACATCTTAATTTCATGTTCAACGATACTCGAGTCAATACCTGGCATTTCATCATATGACCAAGAAAAGACATCTCTGAATTCGCGAAAAAAGAGCGTTATATATTTCCAGTTCTGAAGGAGAACAACATTTTCCAACATAAATATTCTCTACAACACCTGCTTTGGTTGAGATATTTATGGCCATAGTCTATTCAATATTGGATAGGTTCCGCTCGGAATCCACCGTGTTTACAGTATTTGATAGAAATTCAAAAACTGAAGGGTGATAAAGGTCGTTTTGAGTATCTTCTTCATAATCAAGAAGGGAACGATGGTGGCAATCATTCCATGGTGCCCCTTCAATCAACATTGATTGTAGAATTCCTTCGTCGGTTCCATGCACTCGCGACCAAGGATCTAAAGGGGTACCATATTCTCTAGACCTATCTACCCAAACGCTTGATGAGCGTTGATTTGGGTTCGCCTCCCATCCGAGAAACATTGATTGCTACAAAATTTCTATTGGGCTCGGGGGCAAAACCATTGCATGATCCATGTCGATATCGTCTTCTGAGATCTTCGTGGAAGATATCATATTGCAGGCTCCTACCAACGCTACTTCTCCTATATAGATTGGAGGTGGAAGTGCGAAAGTTCCCATTAATGTGGGGTCTTTCAGTAGGCCTACTCCAATATCTTGAAGCGAATGGTTGCTACCATGGATCATAGGAATGCTTCCTATAACTTGTGAACCATTAGGGAGGAAGTTTTGTTGGTCGACGATTGTAATCCCCCCTTGAAAGGGGAATGCAATCTTTCTAAAATAGGTCGACACAACAGCTGCCATGGCGTAGATCCACGGTCTTCCTAGTAGGATGTTGTAATCAAGATTCCCATCAATGACTTCAACATCTATTTCTACCGTTTTTCCCCCTAGTTCAACCTTCAAGTTATTTAGGATACCATATGGGGTATATGTCCTTCCGTCGAATGCTTTTAATGTTGTCAAAGATCGCGACAAGGTTGGAGATCCTAAAGTTTTCCAGCAACTCATCGACATAATACATGTAGATGCCCCCTCATCAATAATTGTTCGATGAACAGTTTTGTTGAGGGCTTTCACTTGGATAAGGAAAGCTAGTTGAGCTGGTAACTGAGGATCGTATCCTTTGTGGTCAAAGGATACAAGATTGGAATCCTTAGGATCAACCCCACCAATGGCTGATAACAAAGCCTGCCTTTGGGATGGGCAATTTTGTAGTACTTCAAGAGTCGACATAGCGGATGGCGATTGGGCCAAATCTTCCACTATGTTATAATGCTGCGCTGCTCTGGCGCGAGGATTAAATGTCGACTTGTGTACTACTCCCTTTGGCGGTTTTATTGTTAATTCAGGAATGATGGGCGGTACAACTTCTGTCGAAGTTGTTGTCGAACTGCTTGGTTGATCTTTATCCTTGTCGTTCGACAGCTGCGGATTCCCGTAATCTTTATTCCTTGTTGAAATCAAAGCATCATTTTGTTGCTTGGAAATCGACAACATAAGCACTTGCGACGGGGAAGCATTTCCACTATCAACTAGATTTTGACCTGGATTTGGAAACGGATCAGTTAATACAGCTGAGGTTTGCGAACTCTTGAAGAACCTTTTAAGCTTAGCTTTGTATGGACATTCTTTCGTCCAATGATCCTCATCACATATCTGACACCCCGAGGGGGGAGGTTTCCTATTTCCAGGAGGGTTTGAAGAAGTTTTTTCAGGGGATGATTCACCCTATTTCTTCTTCTTCCCTTTGTTTTTCTTTTTCTTGCTCCCTGGTTGTTTGGTTTCTTTACCTTTATCTTTCGTTACGGCATTTACTTCCGAAGCAAGAATTTCTTCTTTTGCATTTTGATCTGAAATCTTACGGGCCTTCTTGGAGTTGGCCTTTGTCGATTTCGCGTTTGTCGTGCCAATCACACCATCGCCGGCATGAGAGTCATTGTTTGATTTAGGAGGAGGAGGAATTGAGAATTCCAGTCTATGGGCGTCAGGTATTTTGTCATAGAGCGTGCCAGACTGAGTATAGAGTAAGTCTAGATATTGCGCACGAGCAATAACTTGCTCTTCCGTTACGACTCCCCATTTTGCCACATCTTCCGTTATAGCAGGAAGTAACGACTTGATAAACCATTCAGCTAATAGCTGATCGGGAACATACGTTTTTACCATCCTACGACGACGTCGCCACTCATGTATATGATCAGATATGTGAGTGGCTGTTGTCTGTTTGAAGTTGGTTAAGATTTCCGTTCCCATTTCATACCTTATCGGTAATTGAAAATGGGTTAAGAATTTCGTGGCTAAGGTGTTGAAATTGTCGAACGAAGCTCTAGGCAATTCAATATACCATTTTGCCGCTGGACCCGTTAATGTCCTCTGAAAAAGGCGAAGCCTTATCGAATCATCGTTCAGGGTGTTTGATGAACACCATAGATGAAATGTCATCACGTGATTCGATGGGTCCTCACCTGGATTTCCATTAAATTTAGGAATGTCTGAAGGAAGTTTGTGAGGAATTGCTGGCCACCAAGGGGCGTAAGCAATTGGATCATTTGTTAACCGGTGTAAATCGGGTAACTCTAAAGTTGCCACGAATGGTAACTGTTGATTCAGGTTAGGTGAAGCATACCCAGGATACGATGGAATTGCCTGAGCAGTTGGCCTTTGCATACCAGCATAATGTAATTGATGCTGGTATGACTGATACGGTTGGTGGACATGACCACCGTAAAATGGTTGATTTTGACCGTTTTGAATGTACGGTTGTCCACTGTTCGCAAAGATCTGCTGCTCAGAACCTTGGTATACTTGTTGGAATTGTGGTTGTTGATATTGCACCAGCCACGGTTGCAAAGCCATGTTCTGTTGCGCTATACTAGCCGTTGGACCAAGGTGTGGGGTAATTGTACCCGTTTGGAGCTGTGTCGCCCCACCAGTAGGCGATTGTGGTTGAGTCACAGGGTCAAGGGGTTGTTGCATCACAACCTGAGAAATCTGAGGTTGACATACAACAGGCAACGTTTGAACTTGCGACACTGTCACAATAGCCGGTGTGGTCGGGATGTTCGACACAGGTACACATTGTTGCATAGAATACACAACCCTTGGTTGTTGAGGTAGCATAGGTACCCAACCACTTGATGTAACTCCAGTATAACTTGAATGCTGTTGTGAACTCCCGTATGGATATGCTCCCGGAGGGGATAATGAAAGGGCATACTGCCCCCCATACGGTGGCAATCCGGAACTCAAGGGGATTGTTTGTCCTTGGGGACTGGATTGCCCAAATTGACCTCCAAATGGATCAATCTGGCGAGTTTCAACATAAGAGTTGCCGGATATTATTCCGGAGGAACAAACTGGAACGGACCACACTGTTGAAATAGTCCCTGGGTGGACTCCTTCTAGCGGTTGTGAGCTAGTTGGGACAAATGGTATGCCGACAAACATTGTCAGAGTGACGGCAGGGAGTTCTGCTGTCGCCGTGTCATTCAACACAGTCCTAGATGTTGACGGTTGTTCAGACATTTTGAGTCTATCCAAGAGATTACCTAGCGATTCTACAGGAACTTCCACTGGTGGTAGACTAACTTCTGATGTCGAAGGAAATAGAGTGACCCCGACTCCAAAATGTGTTGGAGTACTTGCTTGCGGATCTTGTACAATTTCCTCTATCGCAATCAAACCAGGTGGAAGGGGAAGACCGTTAGGTCCGTAAAATATTTCTGGTGCCGAAGAAGGGGTTGAATCAACAGTGACAGATGTTTGAAGAACAAGACTCTCTGAACCGGTTACAGATGGAACTGTTTCAGTAACACAAGTGTTTGTTCTCAGACTAGGATCAGTATCACTGTCCCTCTGTGGCTGTTGAACTTCTTCTGTAGAGGCAGGGTTTCCAGAAATGTTTGGAGTAACCGGAATCTCAGATGTTGTTGGAACACTTGTTCTAACTTTGATGGGAGATTTCGAACCGGTTAAACGAGTTCGCTTTGTCTGTACTGTTTTCAATTCCGGAGACAAAAACGGTTGACTCGTAAGCCTCCGCGAACGACGGGGTTTCAATTGACTTTCTTCCACGATTGCGGATTACTTGATCAACCAAAATACAAAAGGGGAAAGTGTGTTTCCGAATTGAATGAATTTTTTAGACGATTTAGACACAACTTGATTTTTCAATTTTAAAGAGTCGAGAAAAAGCTAAAGATGACTCTAGTCTCCTTCAATGTTTTAACGAGCCCGAAGTGACAAATGCTCGGATGGAATTTTTCCGTTATAGAGTCTGAAAAAGGCCAAAAGGAACTGCTCTGGAGTTCTAGGTAGAGGGTGTGCCAAACTTTTCGCAAAACCGCAGAATACTTTTTAAGGTACGGGCGGTCAATCTTCCTGAATGTTGTGTTCAGTGCATTGCGATCAGTAGGGCAGCCGACACGGCTTCCTAAGGATAAAGGTTTTATGCCTATAGGGGTCTCCCAATATATACTCGACGGTACGTGGGAGCACAATCCGTACTGGTGCTATCGTCCCTCAAGAGGAATCACCCACCATCAGCGAGATCGACAGTCACCAGGCTTTACGACGCCGGAACACGTCTCTCGCCTAGACCTCTATGTTGTGCGTTAAGTTACAAAGCGTTGTTAAGTTCATTCAATTTATTTTAGGTTTATCTTTCTTAGAAGTTTGCCTTTTTGGATCACCACGAGATGTATGATACAATTCCTAAATGCAGTCTAAAGATGATAAGCAAGCTTTTATATCTTTTCAACAATGAAAATCCTAGCTACAAAGGGAAAAGAAAGACACCATCTTTTCTCAGAGAGCAATCAGCACACTCCAAATGCACTTTCCCTAAATCAAACATGCAAACTATCAAGATGCAAATGCACAATGCAGGTGTTTGTTTTCCGCTCTCTTAATATTGATGCCTAAAAAGAAAGCTTTTTGTACAACTCTGAATTTGCTTTCAAATGACAAATACAAACAAGTTTGCTTTTTCGAAATCAGAAAGGGTAGAAGAGAATACAACACTTTATGACTTTCTAAATGAACACTTGTTTCGACACTTAAAAGAGACAAACTCAAACCAAAAGCAAAAGTAAATGTATAATCAACTGTAAACAGCCAATGAACTCTCTCCTAAGATCATAATCAACAGATCTAAATCAAGGGCTACAGGATGATTATTTCACTCTTACAAAGGAAAACTGTAAATGATGCCACAAACACATAAAAACACTCACAGTCTTTTTGTACAAAAGGAGGCAGAATTTAAGCAGAGAAAAGGAGTTATCAGACAGGTACCTATGCTGGTTACAGGCTGCAAAAATCAGAGATCAAAACAAGGCAAAACAGAGCAGAGAACCCCAGCTGCACAAGGCCTAACTGGATCAACGCACCCTCAACACAGAGGTTTTGACATTCAGTGCATGTAGCCTTCACGGGACCTGCGTTGAAATGCAAAACCTCTTCACAGAGTCTGCGCTGAAGGAGAAACGACAGTTCCTCACTGGGTTCTGGGTCACAGTTTGCTATTTAATCTACAGTTTCAGGCCAAATCAAAGCAACAAGCAAGGTACAACCAAAGGGATGCTTTGAGGGAGGGCTAAGATCTATCACAAAGGATCATCAAATCATTTGTGAGTCCATTGTTCAGATCATAGACAAATCCAGTGATTGGATCAAAGCAGCAGCTGTCTACTTTGCATATGAAAATAGCATATGCAGTTCGATTGCTGCTCTTGAGTCTATGAAACAAACAATGATAGAGACACAAATAAAATGACTAAACAGATCTCCCCAGCGGAGTCGCCAATTGGTTGTGGGGAAAAATGCCTATGCAGGACGATCCTATCCACCTAAGGTGTGACAGTGCCTTAGCAACAAACAGAAACAGCTATTCTAGTATTCTTCCTTTATGAATTAAGAATGAAGAGAGATTGATGGACTAACCGGTGTCTTTCATTTGTCCCTCGATCCGGTTTCTCTTCTCTTTGAGGGTTCCCAGCTACTTGCCTTCTCACTCGCCCAGCTTCAACAGGTTCCTGCAAGATCACAAGAAGAGAACACTACACAAAGACATAGATTCATATTCATAACTAGTTCAGGATTAGAAATAAACTAAACATACTAATGCAATCATACATCAAAGATACATCAGTATATAGGAGAAACCAAGATATATTTATTGATGAATAACAAGGTTCAGGAGGAGATACAACCGAGAGGGCTCCAATCCAGCATCTCCTTCCCAGCAAATGAAATTCCTATCTTCACCTTCCTTCAAAGCATTAAGCACCCAATGATTCCTATCTCAAACCAACAGCAATTCTTTGCAATAACAAAATTCCAGCCTCCTGGATCTCATGGAGGAGAGATCCATATATATATGTTTGGAGAGAGGATGAGTCAGCTTGAGATCTGACTAGTGTCCTCTCCCTCTGTCAGTTCTTGCTTCCACTTGGAGACTAAGAGCCTCTTACTCATCACTAGTCGAATTCATTGAGGCAAGTGTCATTGGAGAAGATTCTGGAAGCTTCCAGGGTCTTTCCACCTCGTTGAATGAACTTTCCATTTGTCACTTCCCGCTCAGCGCACCCTGGTAGTGCTTCTACTTGCGTTGCAGTGCACCTAGCCAGTGTAATCTCTGCATTTCAGCACAGACAGCTAGTGGAGCCCCTGAATTGATCCTAAATTGACTTGCTTTTGAGCAGTTTCTGGTGGAGAACTTCTGTGAATTGCTATGGTTTGTTAGCCTTGTTCCTCTAGGGGTAGGAACAACATGTTTAGGGACTTTGGATCCCTTAGATTATGGACATTTCATGCTTATAGCTGTAAGGCACAAAAATGTCTATAACAGAACTGTAGATGTTTTTGTGTGTTTGTTTAGTCATTTACAGTTTTCCATTACAAAAGTAGAATATTCGTACTCTCATCCTTTCATTTAGATATGTCGCAAGTGTCGATTTCGATCATAGGAGAAAGTTTGATTGTTGATGATGGTCGATTATACTTGTACTATTGCCTTTGGTCTGAATTTGTGACTTTCTAGTGTCAAAAACGAGTGTTCATTTCAAAATCATAAAGTGTCGTAATCGTCTTTATATTTTGATTTCGAAAAGAAGCTTGTTTGTGTTTGTCACTTGAAAGAAAATTCAGATTTGTACATCAACATTCTTTTTAGCATCAATACTAAGAAAGTCGAAAACAAATACATGCTTGTGCATTTTCATATTGACAGTCTGTTTGGCTTGATTTAGGAAAGTGCATTTATAGTGTGCTCTTTGCTCTTTGTGAAAAGATTGTGTCTTTCTTTTCCCCTAGTAGCTAGGATTTTCATTGCAGAAAAGAGATAAAAAGTTTGTTTATCATCTTTAGATTGCATTTTAGGAATTACATCTACATCTCATGGTGAACCCAAAAGGCAAACTTCATAAGAAAGATCAACTTAAAATAAATTCAATGAATCTAACAACGCTTTGGAACTTAACGCACAACATTTAGAGGTCTAGGCTAGAGACGTATTCCGGTGTCGTAAAGCCTGGTAACTATTTTCCTCACTGATGGTTGGGTGATTCCTCCACTGTGAGACGATAAGTGCCAGTACGGACTTGTGCTCCCACGTACCGTCGAGTATATTTTGGGAGACCCCTATAGGCTTAAATCCTTTATCCATAGGAAGCCGTGTCTGTCGCCCTATCGATCGCAATGCACTGAACACAGCATTCGGTAAGATTGACTGCCGTACCGTAAAAAGTATTCTAGGTTTTGCGATTGGTTTGGTACTCCCTCTACCTAGATCTCCAGAGCAGTCCCTTTCATTCCTTTTCAGACTCCTTAACGGAAAAGGTCCATCTGAGCACTTGTCACTTTATGCTCATTAAAAATCGAAGGAGACTAGAGTCATCTTTTGTTTTTTCTCGACTCTTAAAAACTGAAAAAACAAGTTGTGTCAAAGCGTCTAAAAATTTATTTTAAACGAAATATTCATTACCCCTTTCCTACATTGATCTTGGGTTGAGAAAATGGAGTCTACCAACCAAGGAATTCCCCTTAGAGAAAATCCTAGTCCCTTCTCCTCTTGGGGAGATGTTGGTGCACCCCATATGGCCACATTGTCACTTCCAGGACTGACAATTGGTTTGCCTGTATGGCTCTCCTCAACCTCTGTCGTTCAGAACACCACTATTCCTGAACGATTGAATCAGCAATTAGACAAGTCCAGAGTTGCCCACCAGCCTTCTACTTCCTCTAATTCTTCTTCTCCTCCTTCCTCTTCGCTTGATGGGGCTGGTAAAGCCAAAAATCAAGTTCCTAAGGAGAAGAGGGAAAAGAAGAAGAAAGAGAAGAAGAAGAAGGAGCCAAAGGCGAATGGGGGAAAACAAGTGTCGTCTAACGAAAATCCACACACTGCACCGACCAGGCCTAAATCGCCATGTGTCATTTGCAAGGGAGACCACTTTCACAGAGATTTTCCTTGCATCCCTCGGATATTAAGGGACTGGTCTCCCAGATTGCACAACCCGGTGTCGTCAACCTCTGATGATGTTGAAAGCACATCGTCGACTAGTGAAAGTGAAGTCCCAGGACAAAAAGGAAAATATAGATTTCCTTGTAAACTGTGTGAAGGCGATCATCCCGTCCACCGTTGTCCCTTCTTAGACGAAGCCAAAAGAGTTTTGGATGATCGTCCAGTTTCACCGTTACGACTTCCTCCTGGATATAAAAAACTCTTGCCGAGTCCGTCACTAGTTGAAAATCCGGCTGGCCCGCTCAGGTCATCGGCTGAAGCACCTATCATTGAAGATAAACCATCTGGATCCATACGAGATGAAAGTCAAAAGGTCGAGGCGGCAGTTGACCCGGTCTTGCCTTCAGAGGTTTCATATTCAGATGATACACTCACTGAGGAGAACAAGGATGACACCGTCCAAATTCTCTTCATAAGCATAGACTCCAATGAACATGAGGGCAATTTACCCGTTCCTTTACCGCAGGAAGGAATTTCGTCAGAGTCGTACCCGGCCATCTATTCGGTCCCACCTCCAAGCAACCTAGTTGTCTCCTTCGACTGGAATCAACTAGGCAGACCCCGTTTACCAGCTAGCATACCATTCCGAATTATCGTCCAAATATATAGAATGGTTATGGCTGGTACCATCATAGATGAGGGGGCTTCTGTGATTATCCTTTCCTCGACTGCTTGGAAAGCTCTTGGTTCGCCATTGCTTTTTCCTTAGATGAGAAATCTGACAGGCTTTGATAAAGGAACCAGTCGACCTTTAGGGATCCTTCCTGATGTGCCTATAACATTGAGAGGGAAAACCGTTCACCTGAACGTAATGGTAGTTCAAGGACCCCTAGATTACAATATACTCCTTGGACGAGACTATATTTATTGCATGGGAGCCATTGTCTCCTCACTCTTTAGAGTAATGTGTTTTCCGCACGAAGGAAGAGTGGTCAAGCTCATGGACCAGCTTTCATTCCCCGGATCATATAAAGCAAATAGTCGCATACCATCCCTGAATGGTATTTTCACGCAAGAAATGTCTCAATCTCCAGTCCGTCCTCCCATGAGTGTGAGTAATTCAGAGGGATATGACTGAAACCCAGGGGGCATGCATCCTAGTCTGCTTCGGCAGGAAAACTTCGGGTATAGAGTAGGTTTCCGCGGGAGAATATGCCTAGTCTGTACCCCCGTCCGTGATTGGAAGAGGGGGTTATTCTAGTACAGGATTCTCTTGTCAAAGTTATGTAAGTTGGCGAGCGCTGCCACTCACCTTTGTTTATCTCGGTAGACATTGCCAAAGAAGTGTTTTGTTTGCGGGGTGAATAGAACAATCTTTGGGTGACCTGTAAGAGGTAGGCCTCTCTCGTTAAAACAAATGTTTTGGCGGAGAGAAGTAGAGGTAACCTTGAAACTCTGTTTTATACCTAGGGGCATGCAAACCTTTTGGAGTGCAAGCAAAGAGCGACTATTTATTTTTTAAATTTTTAGGACCTCTAACCCTTTAAACTCGTAGGATTGGTCGTCTCCTAACTTGCATAAAGAAAGGATGTGGGGCAAAACTCTAAAAGTTGCCATTTTTATATGAGACATTCTTACCATACGACTGGATTAATCGAGCAGTGTTACCGCGAGGTTCAAGCTCGTTAAAAAATAAACCCGGACCGAGCAAATGTTTCCACCCACGTTTAAGCTCGTTAAAAAATGAACTATTCCCCAGTAAATAACCACCGTGAATGTAGTACTTCAGCCATTAAAACCTTGGTCGTGTTTGCACCGTCACCTCCACTTTTACTTTGGCCGATCATTCACCTCCATTTGATTGTTTACCCATTTTGAGGAACAACTGCGAAGATTGATTTCATTAGCCATCCTTGTGACACTGCCGTGATTGGAAAATTCCAAACCTTACCTGGAATCAGCTGCTACCCATTATATCACTCGTTCCTCAAAAGACGAGTCTCCTTTAAGCTCTTTTCAACTGACTCATAAAATATGAAAAGATTGCCGAGCCATTGGCCTCTCCAGCTCGTTAAAGGGACATGAAGTGCTATCGCTCCTCTAGATTTTCATCTTTTTGGACCTGCGGGATTATTACACAAAAAGATCGAGTGCTTGTTTTGTTCGGCTCGTTAAAACTATCGAAAATGCATCCCTTCTGTATTGTTTTATACTTTTTCGGACTTAAGGGATTAGATGACGAAAAAGGAATTTTGGAGTTACCTTTACGTACCTTTTCAGACTCTCTAAAAATGAAAAGGACCGAATTATCTTTGTCGTTAAACTTGTTAAAAAGATTAATAGCGACAAACTTGTCTTTAGACAAGAACGAGTTTCACTATCGCTAGGCTCGTTAAAACATAGTGATGGGTTTGCCCGAAGGGCAAATTATAGAACAAAAATATGTTATCCTCCTCAAGCTTGACAAAAATAAAGAGGTACTGGTCAGCAATGACTGGGGAAAAATTGGGAAGAAAACTCAAAGAATCTTTATTGGTAGCAAGTCGCTCTTGAACATGACACTTCCACTCTGTGTCCGAGTCGGGTTGGGTTGTTTCATTCACCGGTCACATCGCCATGGTCACGCCATACCATCCACATTTGGGGTTAATGCTACCAATCCATCACATAAGTGTCACCGACATGTTCAAGAGAAGTCATCCAGAGAAGTCACCTGTGTCCCACCCACTACCATACATTATACTCCATTCTTTCATGACCGCCATCCTGAACCGTATATCATCAGATTGTTTTCACCTCCATCAAAATCATTTGCTCTGTTCCGTGTCATTGATGTGGGATTCATTAAGGCCCTCCTTTGACAAATCACTTCTTGTCGACATCATCTCATTATCCAAGAAGTTGGTCTAGGAACACCCCATTCAGTACTTTGAAGCTTGCATGCCTCAATGGCAAGTTTCTCACTTCCGGCGACAGGTTTACATCAATGGCCTTCAACCGAAAGATTTTGCGTGGTGTTCGACGCCAAGTCCTTTATTCACACCACGTGAATTGTACTGTAGTACCTTGACGGTCATTATCATTATCGGTGATTCCTCTCGCGCTTGTTAACAGTTTACATCATTGACTGGTAATCAAGCGATGTCTTTCCATGTTCGACTTCAGAACATTTCTCACATGGATCGACTTGTACTTCGAGTGAAGATCGGACGAGATTGAAGACCCCGGATCTAGTTTCATCCATCCGGGCTGTGGTATATATTCAGGAAAATAAAGACATTAAAATGTACAGCATTGCAGCACAGATAATCATCCTACCAAAAGGATGATGGCTCTATCAGAATCATCAGTCTACAATCAGACGATTGTCTGTCCTATGTACATGAAAATGAATTTATAAAGTTGAGCATGGGAATGCCCGCCTCATCTAGATCATGAAAAACAGTATGAAGATAATGTATTGTATTGTATCTTATTACAGGTCTCCTCCCAGCATTGAAAGAACTTCGGATCCTCATAATAAAGCATTTCACCCGATTAACGGCCTCATACTTTAGGGGGCAACTGTTATACACATTTTTGTGCCTTGCAGCTCCAAGCATGAAATGTCCATAAACCAAGGGCTCCTAAGTCCCTAAAAGTGTTGTTCTAACCCCTAAAGGAACAAGGTCAACAAATTACAGCTTCTCCCAGAAGTTCTCCACCAAAAACTGCTCAGAATAAGTCAAAACAGGATCATTTCAGCTGCTCCACTGGCTAGCTGCGTTGCATAGCACCTAAATACACTAGCTAGGTGCGTTGCAACGCACCTAAGTGCACTATGAGGGTGCGCTGGGCGAGAAATGACAAATGGCAGTGTCATTCCGCGAGGTGGAAAGACAATGGAAGCTTCCAGAATCTTCTCCTATGACACTTGCCTCACTGAATTCGACCAAGGATGAGTAAGAGGCTTTCAGTCTCCAAGTGGAAGCAAGAACTGACAGAGAGAAGACACTAATCAAATCACAGGCTGACTCATCCTCCTTGCATACATCTATATATGGATCCCTCATCCCAGAGATCCAGAGGCTAGAATTTTGTACATTGCAAGGAATTGTTGTTGGTTTTGAGATAGATATCAGAGTATTGGGTGATTTATGCTTTGTTGGAGGTGAAGAGGGGCTTCTTTGCTGGGAGGTTGATGCTGGGTCAGGAATCATCTGTTGTAACTCCTCCTGGATCTTCTTGTATATCATTAAAAACTATTTGAGTTTTTCCTACATGCTTATGTATCATTGATGCTTGTTACATTTGTATGGTTAGCTTAAATCTGATCCTAAGCTGTTTATGAATATAGATCCATGTCTTCGTATAGTTTTCTTCTTTTGTGATCTTACAGGAACTTGGTGAAGCTGGGCAAGTAAGGGAGCAGGTAGCTGGAAGCTGTCAAAGAAGAGAGGGATTGGATCAAAGGATTAGCGCAAGACACAGGTCGGTTCTTTCTATCCCCCTCTATCTTTAATTCATAAAGGAAATACAAAAGTAGTTTTCTCTGTTTGTTTCTAAGGCAGCTGTCACACCTTAGTGGGATAGAGCAATTCTAAATAGACACTTTTCCCGGTAACACCCTTGGACGAGTTTTCTAAAGAAGAATTGTATCTAACTGAAATTACTTCACATTATTGAAAGGATTTTGGATTTGCTTCAAGCAGGTTGTCACTTTGTGAGTTTTTCTTATTGTAGAGCTATAAAAAGGGTCTCTTTCACCTCTAATTATCTCACATTAATATGTCAATCCGAGAGCGTTTTATTATTTCAAAGAGTGACTCAGTCTGAGGCTATCACTTGTCAGAGTAATGCTAGTAGTACAACGTTTAACAAAAATACAAGAGTAAATGGATGCTTGTCTATAACTAAGTTACTTCAAATGAATAAATCACACACTCTAAAACTAGGCAACTTTATCAGTCAAGGGTTCGACAGCAATAGCCCATCCCTTTTGGAAACTGATGGAAAGGAAATAAGAGCATGGACCACGGGTCTGGGAGCTAGGCAGTAAATGCCGAGGCTCGCTACAACCACAGATCGTCTCTCACACCAAAATAACAAATGCGAGTAAATGAAACGGCAGGTAGAAAAGTGGAACAAAAAATAAGAAATCGAATAGCAAATCTGAAATGGAACAGCAATGCTAAAATGGAACAACAATTCTGAAATGGAACAACAATCGAACAACTAAATCTCGCGAGCAATTATCAAGCTTTATCCTACCAACTCAAATGTGCTCGTTGTAATCAGATATCAATCTTTCATTCTCCAGACAAATCAAGCAGCACACACTAATGGAACAACATTAATTACTAATAAGTTATGGAACAGCGTTTGGAAATCATACACACACACAACACACTTGAAGAGTAATCTGATCTAGCACCAATCGTCATCAATAGGAATACAACTGCGTTTCAAAATGGAACAGCGTTACTCCTGAATCGTAAAGAACACAACTTTCAGATATATTCCCTAACACGAATATACAGCATAAGAGCTCTGTAACAAAGTAGTAGCAATGTTCAGTTAAGTCTAATAATATTCAATCAACTCTGAAAGGATTAGTGATATAATGCAGAGTCAATACAACAGTTATTGTCTATAAAAACCTTAATGAACGAATCTTAAGAGAGCATATGATGTAACTTATAAAGCATATCAGATTACCAAATAATGACGATAAGCAAACCACGCAGAAATCAAATCGTAGTGATACAAAAGCAAGTGTCCTCCAGGGCCGGGCCCTTAGCCTCAAGGGTACACCGCTTTAAGTTAATCCAGACGCAGAGATAAGATAATCACCAAGTTTATATTAATGCATAAAACAAAAAGTACAACGAGCCAAGTTCAACGAGACTCGATGATCAAAGTTCAATCTTTAACAGAAAGTTACATAAAAGCATAATCCCCCAAAGCTAACAGTGCTGTCCCTTTATATAAGGGTGACGGCGGAGATGTCTAAGCAATAATATAAATAAAGCAGTGATCCCTCAGGATCAAAGATCCTGAGGGATTCGCCAAACTGTTAATCCTTAATCACTTCTTTTCTCCTCCGCCGAGCTGGTGTCTTCTCCTCCTTTTCCGGACCGGTTTGCTTCAACCTGCTTAGCCTCGTTTGCACTCGGTCCTTCGTCAAAGGGACAGCAGTTACCCTGTTCTTGTCTTTTTCTTTGGAACAGTAGTTCCTCGTTTTTACCCCTTCCTGCATAGGAGAATGACAACTATCAGCGGTTAATTCTTGCATACTAATCCCACATGTTTTGTTATAATCTTTTATTGTTTTCCATGTTCATGATGCAAAAAGGTTCACAAGTTCCACTGAAAAGCCATTAAAATGATCATCAAAAACATACCTTTTTAGTACTCCACACACCCCCCTGCTTACCCTGTTTCATGCCCTCATGAAAACGTTGTAGTTGACATGCAAAGCAGTGAGAGAATAGGCTGGAGAAGGAATCTCATGCGGAGGCCTATAGCCATGGTGAGTGACTAGGTAGTCAAAGAACTGGCCTGTTTGACCCTCAGGAATCTCATATAGGGCTTGATATCAGGGTGCAGGGTGGCAGATAGTTGGACTGCGGAATCTATATCCTAACCAGGATGGCCCTGCCCCCAAAATGATTTCGCCATAGAGGTTCAAACGGTTGGAAACTAATTGAAAATTCTCATACTTAAATGGCTCCCTGAGCTGGATGTTTGGATTAGAGATTCGGTACCGAAATTTGGCTGCATCAATGGCGAGGTCTTTGATAGAAAGAAAATATTCTAAACTTTGTCAAATGAGTGCCTCGTGCATGGGTCCTAACGTTTCGATGACACCCAAAGTTCTCATGAAGTTTCTATGCGCTTTCCACAACTATACTGGGTCCCTAGGCTCAGCCCTTACCCACAAGTCTAGGCCATTTTCCTGCCTCTGGAAAGTATTATAGGCTTTGAGACATTTAATCTGATTAACCCCGAATGAGATGAATGCTTGCAATTGGATGTCTCCAACAAAAGGGCTAGGGTTCAGTTCAGTCTCCTGATCTAGCACGAGGTTATGCAAATAGAATTCACACAGCAATCTCTGGACCTTCACCCCATAATGTTTACAATAGTCTATAAAGTCATTAACAGTGTTAATTTGTATCGGGGCACCTGCTTTAACAGCTTTTATTTTTAATTGTAAGTATCGTTCCAGTAAAAACAGAACATAGTTTTTGGTAGGGGCCCTACATGCCAAAACGTCATTGTATAAAGAACACAAGGTATCCATCTGCTTGATAACAATATCTAGCCTACGACTTACCTTTGCAACTTTCTCTTGTTCCTTTCACCACCCTTCAAAGGCCTGGTTTTCGAATTGATTGACATTCCTTAGTTGCTGTTGTAGTTCTTCATACTTCTCGCGAGGGACCATTTTCTCTCTAAGCCTTTCTGCTTCTTGCTGAGCCTGTTTCAATCTCTTGCGCAAGGTCACTGTCTTTGGATCTCTTCTCCATGTAGCAGTGGAGGCCGGGAGTTTTACCTGAACTTTCTTATTGCGTTGTTTCGAGTTCAAAACCCTTATCACCCCTGAGGGTGGTGCCTCCGTTTGAATTTTCTTGTTGTCCATTTCTTTTTTAACACGAATATCAGCTTGTTGTTATTCCTTTTCAAATGGAACAGCAGTCTGTTCCTCAGCATCATTTGGAACAGCAGCTGGATCTTTAGCAGGGTTTTGAGCAGCAGGGCGATTTTTGGTCCTCCGCCTTTTTATCTTGCGGATTTTTACTGCAGTGGTCATCTTTTTCTTCCCTGCGGTCTTCCTTACCCTCTGCCTCGCTTTCAAGATCCTGATCTGCTGGTGGAGCTGGGCTATTATGCTCAATAATCTCCAATGTTCCTTTTGTAATTCCCTAATTTCCAGCATTTTATTAGAAGGAACGGCAAGCTTTCTGCTGCATTTTGGGCCGTGACTAGTCCCTGGATCTTTCTCCTGGGGTGCTTCTTTGTTATTTTGTGCTGGCTGTTCTGGGGTAGGAACCCTAACTGGTTCCATCACTTCTTGGGCGACTTCTTTTTCTATTCCTACTTCCTCTGGTGCCTTGGGAACAGATTGTTCCCGTTCAGTGTCTCCTATCTCCTCTTCATCATGAACAGGCAGATTTCCTTCTTCTACCTCTTTTGCATGTGGTTTTTCAAATGAATCTTCTTCCTGGGGTTTGCCATGGAGGTCTGATGGAGTGGAAGGTTGGCCATACTCACCAATATTAGCCAAGACTGCGGCCAATTCATCTTCTCCCACTGGGTCCTGTGGTGGGCTACCTACCTGTTGTCCCATTTCCTCCTCCTGCTTGGATTGTCTAGCTTCTGCCTCAGAATGCTCAGCTTTTGTTTCAAGATGCTCAGCTTCTGTTTCAGAATGCTAAGCTTCTTCCTCATTCTCCTCTTCAGATTGCTCGGCCTCCTCGGCCTCTCCTTTCTTTTCTCCTTCAGCTTGTTCTTCTTCTACTTTTGGCCGTGAGGATTGCTCGTCCTTAATTACCACTGGCTGGTTGGTGCTTTCCTGGAGCTTTTCCAACCTTCCTCTTATCTGGGCTAACCGGACCGATTTTTTGCGTTTCTCTGGCTGTTCAGGTGTACCGGTGTCATGCTTACGCTTTGCTGATTCCTGGCGTGTTTCTGGTCGTTCAGATGTGCTCGCAACATGTTTTTGTTTTGCTAATTCTCTGCGTTTTTCCAGACGTTCTGGTGTGCTTGTAGTATGTTTACGTTTTGGGATGTTGTTGTCGCCCTCCCCTCAATTATTGCAATTAGCTCTTCCCAGATGCTTTGCTGCTGGGTGAGGCTATGACTAACTATTAATCGAATTAACCATGGTGGCTGGAAACTGACTCTACATGTTGTGCCTTTTTTAGGCTTCGTGCAATGTCATGAAGTAATGAATTCAAAAGTGAAGGCAGATTTATAGAGCATTTCTGCTTTAGAATAGCTAAGAGTTTAAGATGTCGTGGTCTTACCATGTCTTTTCTCCCCTTGCAGGTGATGTAGCTTTGCACTGTTCTTGCTAATTCTGCCCAAGGTTCTCCTAGCGTTGCTGGCAGAACTCCCTTCCCCTTAATCGTCAATCTCTGGCCTTCGTCCTGGAAAATTTCCATGATCTTCTATAATCTTTCCTTCTTTAGTGTCCATACAGGTTCGGTGGCTGGTAGTCCCGAGACTTCTGCGATTATATCGTCAGTGACCGCTATCTGCTTCCCCCTTACTATGGAGTGATCCTCCTACAGGTTCTACAGGAATTCCATAGCCACTGTTTCATTAGACTCCTGCAAGCGACTGAGATAAGTCAGCCACCCTGCTCTTTCCAGGATCTCCCGGGCAGCAACGGAGACTGTCAACTCCTAAGGTTCGCTTCGAATTGCCCTGCCTCCCATGGTTTCACTGTGGATTCTTAGTGGAACAGCAACTGCTTATGCTGTTTGAAACACAGAGGGGGTAATAATCGCAAGATTTTGAAAAAACTCAGAGTATGCAACAGAAATGGCTTATGAACAGCAACTTGTGTAAAAAATAGAAATATCATGCCGTTAATTTGTGCCATTCCCTAGTACATTATCTTTCCCGAATAGTGAGCTGACACATAACCCGGGGAATAATGAGGTTAACCTCCCCCCCCACAATGTGATAGGTTGTCCCAGCCGTCAAAGAAAGGAGCAGCACCCGATCTGCAACCAAGTCATAAAGGAACAACGTATGAAAATATGCCATGTTTAGAAAAAAAATGAATTACCGAAATCGAGGCATAAATTTGGATCGCGTATTACGTAAGAGGCTACTGTGATATGATGCGAGGCTGGGGGATAGGACGTCTGTCGTACTTGCCAAATCTCAAGTGGTCATTGTCACCTCCTTTGCCATGATTGGTGGTAATAAATGTTCATGCGATATATAAGTCGGGAAATAATGTATGATTAGTGCCTAGGATATAAGAAACAAAAGAGTATTAGTATCCTACCTATTGGTGTAATCAATGTGACTTCAATACCATTAACAGTGTGCTGCTGCCAACAGGTGTCCATAACCTTGGCAGAGTTGTTTATTTCACCCCTGGAACCATGATCCTTTATGTGCATATTAAGGAATGTAATGTCAAAGTGTAGGCCATTATGCTGGCTTGGTAACTAGTTAGCCATAATGCCATTCACGAGGAGGGAGCGAAGAGTGGGCAGGTCGGCTCGTGATGAGACCTCCTGTTCCAAGGTTTGTTTATTTGATATACCTTTGGACCATATCCCTGGTGTGGTGGCCATAGTGGGAATGCCACTTCACTTCCATCCTCATGATCATGGTAGGCTGGCTCTTGATGAGACCCCCTATCCTACATTTGACAACTTATAATTCATTTTTTTACTTTCTGTTTTCATAAAGAACTTTTCCTTATTTATACACAAAGGGTGGTTCAACACTCCTTAAGAGTAGGAATGGTGGAAGAAGTCTTATCATCTCAACAGGAAGATATAAATCCTTTGCTCTTATTCCTCGCTGCTGGCAGAAGGATTCCCGAGTGAGTGGTTTACGATAGAGATGAACTCGGTGGCCATTTACTTTGAAGGCATATCCAAAACCGTCAATGGTGATTAAAGCGATGGTCCCATTGTCATGTACCTTATGGATTTCATATGGTCCCAACCAACAAGTCTGGAGTTTCCCAGGGAAGTCCTGAAACCGAGAGTCATATAACAGAGCTCAGTCTCCCTCGTGGAAGACTTTGTTTTTGATGAGCGCGTCATGCCATTTAGCTCGTTGCTGTTGAATCAGTGCTGTATTTTGTAGTGCAGAGAGCCTAATTTCGTCCAATTCATTGAACTGCTATAGTCGATTAATCTGTGCCTCAGTTAGATCTAAGCCAACTTCCTGTGTTTTTCGTAATGTTTGGATTTCAAATTCTATAAGAAAAATGGGTTGTTTTCCAAACACTAATTGATAATGTGAGTAACCAGTGGTGCTTCTCCATGTTTTTCTATAGGCCCACAGTGCTTCAGGTAGTCGGGCAGCCCAATCACGCCAATGTGACACAATGGTTTTCGTTAGGATTGATTCTATTACCTTATTGCTGCTTTCTACTTGTCCATTTGCCTGTGGGTGATATGGAGTAGTGATTTTATGTTGGACATGATAATTATTTAGTGTTGCAGCTAATCTATTGCCAGCAAATTGTGGTCCTCCGTCTATAATTATTTCCCTTGGAAGGCCATAACGTACAAATAGATGGAACAGGAACTGTATGACAGAGCCCTCTGTGGCTCTTGGCAATGCTTCTGCTTCAACCCATTTGGTGACATATTCTGTTGCTAGCAAGATATATGTTTTCTGATTTGATGAGAGGTTGATGGGTCCAACGAAATCAAGAGCCCATCGCTCAAATGGTTCGATGACTAACTGTGGTTTCAGAGGCATCTCGTCAGCTTGACTAGGGCATCCTGCTCGCTGGCAGCTGTCACAGGCTTGGAAAAATTTCTTTGCATCTCTGAAAATCGTGGGACAATAATATCCTGTTTGTAATACTTTATGTCTAGTTCTACGCTCAGCGAAGTGTCCCCCACATGTTCCGTCATGACAGACTTTTAGGATGTCAAAGATTTCATCTTCTCGAACACATCTCCTGATATTCATGTCTGCCCCTGTGTGAAACAAATAGCCCCCAATCCAAGAGAATCGTGTACTCTTCTGAACAATCTGTTTTCGTTCATTATGGGTTAGGTGTTTTGGTAGTTTACCTACTGCAAGGTAATTGGCAACATCAGCATACCAGGGTGTTTGAACAGCAACAGAAAACAGATGTTTGTCTAGAAATTGATCTTCAACTGCTGCTGCATCAATTGGCTTTGGCATTCTTGAGAGAAAATTGGCTACATGGTTTTCTTTGCCAGGCCGATCCTTGATTGTGATATCGAATTCCTACAATAATATCAACCATCTAGTTATTCTGGCATTTGTGACAGGCTTATTTGCTAAATACTTTATGGCTTAATGATCCGTATACAAGATAATAGGATAGCCTATAATATAATGTCTAAACTTATTGACAGCATGTATTACAGCTAGGAATTCTTTTTCAGTAACAGTGTAATTTAATTCAGCAGGGGATAAATTTTTGCTGATGTAATAGATAGCGTATGGTTTTTTATCCTCTTCCTGCCCAAGGACTGCGCCAATGGCTGTATCTGAGGCATCAGATGATATTTGAAATGACAAATCCCAGTTTGGTCCTGTTACACTAAAATTTGTCACCATGACTATTTGCAGTCAGTATGGCTCCATCAATAACCATACTGTCCTCCTTGGCAAGTCTTATACCTCTGCTCCTCATGTCAAACTCCAAAAAAGAGAGAAAGCCTTTAAAAATTCAATATAACTCTGGTACCGCACTTTCTCTTACTCTTACCTGTGGGCCCGCACCTTAAGTACATAATACCTGCGTACTTGTACGCTCTGTCTGTAAAGAGGTGGGTGCGTACCCCTGTAAAAGTCAAAAGGCACAAGTTTTACTTCAAAAAACTTACTTGCGGTCAATTCTAGAGCATTCTAGAAGATGGTTTGACGTGGATTGAGCGCCTCCAGATGGTTCATGCATCCCAATGAAAGAGGAACTTATCCCATGAAGAGGGGAGCTATCCCTTTGAAAGAGGGGCTTATCCCATTGATGGTGGACCTGTTTAACTTCCTCCAAAGCATTATAAATACAGGCATTGGGCCAGAGGCAAGGGGGGTTAGAAGCGGAACATTTTGAGGGTAAATGCTGGTGAAATTGAGACTCTTTGGTTGAGCTTGAGAGGAGAGATCACATACCTCTTGGTTCCATTGGAGAGTGAGTGAAACTTGTCAAAGTAGAGGAGACATCTTGTTGGACCCTGGGAGGAGCTTGTACAGCGTCAAGGCAAAGGTTGTAAGGTTCTTCTTCTTTTGAATTAATACAATCAAACTCATTTTTCTCAACAAGTATCTTATGTTATTTGTTTCATGGACTCCTTGAATTTCATGTTAAATATGTTTTATGCAATTGGTTTTTCAGATGCTATTTAATGTGTTTTCCTTGTTTGTGTTTGCAGATTCGCGAAAAGGAGCTCATTTGGATCAAAGGAGCGAGGGCATCCACAAGCTTGCGTTGGACCAAAGGTAGGCCCTAAAAACACTTGTTTGATAATTGTTTATTGAAACATATTTAGAGAAAGATAGTGTCTAGTTGGTTTGCTTGTCGTTAGGTCTTCTTTAGATTCTATGAAGGTCTATCTTGTCCGCAAGATCGACTCATTCCACGCGACAAAATGGCGACTCCGCTGGGGACTTTATTGTTTTCTTTTTTTATACTTTGACCTGAGAAACTGTATTTTATGTTTCTATTTTTGACTTGATGATTGTGGGATTGGGTGAATTTAGTTAATTTTGAGTTAGTTTTCGTTTTTCATAGTTTTGGGAGAGGTACGCACCCTCTGAGTTAAGCACAGTGTGTACTTGTACGCACTTTTGCTTCGTGCACAGAGCGTGGACGCACCTGTGTAAACAGGTTGCCTGCATACCCTGTCAAAAATTTGAAAATTTTTAATTTTTTCTCTTTTTTATCAGTTTAGAATTTGTTTATAGGTTTTAGCCACTGCCCAGACCTGCATGTGACTTGTCAGAAGCTTTCTTTGGTTAATTTCATTGGCATTCCTGCTCTAATCTTTTATCAATTGGGTGTTTTGAGTCTCTTTTTGAGAAATTCTTGATTTGTTTTCCTTTGGTCATTACTTGGAGGTTTCTCTCAGTCTTTTCACAATTTTGCATCTTTTTGCTTTTGTTTTTGCAAAAAAATTTCCCCCTCATTCGCCGGGGGGGGGGGCTAAATTGTGTATGAGTGTTAATCGCCTTTGAGTGTTTTTATTTTTTGATCTTTGGAAATCTCACCCAATCTTCTCGACTTGCACTTGATTGGTTCTTAGATTACATTAGAATCGTCTTGTGTTTGAGAATTCTCTTGCATAGATCACATTTGCATAATTAGAATTCTCATTTTCAGAATATGAATGAAAAATGTGCATAGATTACATTTGCATACTTTTCAAGTGAATTGTGCATAGATTACAATTGCATAGTTTACATTCTGAAAAATCAATCGTAGATTTAGCTCAGTTTCCTTTGATTTGAATTTACACAAAAATAAAAATAAAAAAACTATTTTAGAATTGATTTGCATTAGTTTTTCTTGATGAAATTAGTGCATTAGAGAATTTCTTATATTTTCTCTTAGTGATCAATTTTTTGCATTGTTGGAAGTGAATGGAAACTCTCTCCTTACTTTAGTTAGGATTCATCGAATTGAAAGGATTACATTATCATATTCGATTGCATTCAGTTTTGAGTCGGTTCATAACACCATTGGTTTCGTATCCATTTACCCCTTTGAGTAATAACAGCCTAAATAATAGAGCGCTTAATTAAAATTCATCTAGTAATTTTTACATTTCTAGGGCTCTGATACACCAACATAGCTTAGGCTAGTGTCTTGGAGTAGGAGAGTAATTAACTCTCCAAGGCAGTAAAAACAAACAAGTAGCAGTATCTTGTGGTAGGAAGAAATCCAATTGTTGCATTTATGCTCTGGGAAAGCTCCTCTTAAAGGAGAAGCACGAGATCGTGTCCGAACCAGTGTGGGAATCAATCCTTCCTCATTGGGAACGACGCCAGATATTCACGTATTAAAAATGGTAAACCTCGGATTAACCATTGTCGAGGAGCCTGGGGTCACTTGTTGGTAAACCTTGGATTATGTCAAGGAGCCTTCAAGGGGATTGAGCTTGCTACTCTGCCCTTGCGTGCGTATCGGATGGTAGACTGTTCCCCCAGGTGTATTTGTCTCAGTTGGTAACCTTAGTGACCATATTCTTTAGGATTCTTCCTAAGGTGACAGTGGTGGGAAGATCCCACTATACCTGGAGCAGACGTCGGCTAGACTCACTTGGATTTTCTAGGGGTTTCTCTTCACTCGAGACGGTTTAGTGGAGGAACTTGTGTCAGTCTATTCATTAACCAGGTTGTCGGGGTAACTGTTCCAACTGCTATTTCTGTATTGAATTCTGCGAGGTTGGATTTCATCACCAACTAGTGTTTTCGGTACGGAAAGTTACTGTTTGTGAGTGGTTTGACTCCTAGATTTAATAGTGCCTGTTAATTTGTTGGTTTTTACTTTTAGAGACCATAGGTGTGAATTGTGAATCTTAATTGTTAGGTGTGAAGTGTAAATTGTTAATAAAATTCACTGAAGTTGAATATAATGGCAACTGTTCCGGAATTTACCGACCAAGGAACCCCTCTTAACGAGGACCCTAGTACTTTTCCTTTCTTTGGAAATGTTGGTCCTCCTTATATGGCTACTTTGTCATTACCTGGATTTACAATAGGATTACCGATATGGTTATTTTCAACTTCGTTGGCCCCAAATACTCCAATTGTTCCACCTCAACCGAATGCTTCACCTCAACAGAGTTCACCATCTCAACATCACCAACCTTCTGTTGACCCTTTACCTTCTTCACCTAATTTTTCTTCCTCCATTTCTTCCTCTTCGCTTGGTAAAAGCCTTGATTCTAGTAACCAGGTGTCTAAAAAGAAGAAGAAATGGAAGAAGAAGAAGAAGCAAGATAAGAAAGAAGTCAACCAACCAACCGTGGCTGTAAGTGTTAGTTGTGTTGAGGAAAACTCCGACATGCATCGTAAACCCAAATACCCTTGCAGGCTTTGTAAGGGTGACCACTTCCTTATCAATTGTCTTGGTATTCCAAAGGTCTTGGAAGTATGGTCAGAAAAATCTCATCAACTTTCCATTGATCCATCAACCAGTGATAGTCAGGTTCCTGGGAAAAAGGGTAAAGTTAGGTTTCCTTGTAAGTTATGCAAAGGGAGTCATCAAACTCACATTTTCCCTCACATGGATGAAGCCTCAACATTGTTGGAAAACCTTATTGTTCCACAGCAAGAATTTCCAACTGGTTACCGTAAACTTTCTCCCAACCTACCATCAACTGACGGAGTGATTGATCTAATTTCAAGTACAGTCGATCACACTCTTCCATTGGAGAGTGAAACTCATGTCACTCAGGTTGATGATCCATTAGTTGATCAAGTGGTCGATTCAATTTCACATTCGGTCGATCCCACTTTCCCTTTAGAGAGTGAACTTCATACTACTCAGGTTCTTTTTGTTACATCAGATTCTTCTACGCCAAGGGGCATTTCACCTGTTTCTACAGAACCCCCTCCAAGCACTGAGGTCTTTTCCTTTGATTGGAATAGACAGACAGAACCTCGTCTTCCTTCCTCCATCCCTTTCCAAATCATTGTCAAGGCTGGTGGCAGGGACATGCATCGCACACAGGTAGATGAAGGTGCTTCTGTTAGTATTTTATCCTCAACTGCTTGGAAAGCTTTGGGTTCCCCTCAGCTTGCGCCTATTATGCAGAATCTAAAAGCTTTTAATAGAACCATTAGTGAACCTTTAGGGATCCTTCCTAATTTTTCCATTACCTTGGAAGGTAAAACTGTCTGTATTGATCTTATGGTAGTTCGAGGTCCCTTGGATTTCAATTTACTCCTTGGATGAGACTATGTTTATGCAATGAAAGTTGTCGTATCGACACTCTTTCGCGTGATGTCTTTCCCTCACAATGGCAGTATTGTGACTGTAGACCAGCTTTCGTTCCCTAGTCTTGTTTCAACTACCAATAATATGACAGTCCTAAATGTTCTTGATTCTCAAGTGGTATCTACCCCGCCACGGGTTAATTATGTGGCAACTGGTCCCATGTTTTCAGTTACCGATGTAAGTGAGCCTCTCACTATTTGCTCATCTTCCTTTAATTTAGATCCGGTAATTGACATGGAAAATTCTATGGGATTACTTGAACACGATGTTTTTATCCCTTTTGAGTCCCTTGACATGTGTTCCTTCCAGAGAACTATTCTTCCTTCTGATGAAGACCTCTTGGAAGCCATGATCAAGGTGTCTCCATTGACATGTCTTTCTTCCAGTTGGAAGCCATGATCAATGGGCGAGGATAGTTTTTTCCTGTATCAACCTCGTTAAAAAATGAAACAGGTTGCCATGAGCATAGTTCCTTGTCTTGTGTCAAGCTCGTTAAAAAATGAATCAAGGATTTTAGAGCATAGTTCTTTGTCTTGTGTCAAGCTCGTTAAAAAATGAATCAAGTTTTTAGAGGATAGTTCCTGTTACTGAGTCAACCTCGTTAAAAAATGAATCAGGGTGTCAGAGGAAAGTTCTTGTTACTGAGTCAACCTCACTAAAAAATGAAACAACTCCCACGAGTCTTTCCAAGATTTCGAAAGTAAACCTTCATTTCATCCACCTGGTTGAATGAAATGAAGCTTGGGGGGCATGTACCTTGATTGGCGTCATTGTGCTAGGGGCATGCGAACTTATAACAAGCATAGTTTTTCGTTTCAAGCTTGCGTAAACATGAAACCGAATCCGAGCATAGTTCTTTTCCTGTGTCAAGCTCGTTAAAAAATGAAACAAATCCTTCTCTAATTGAGTCGAGAGTTTGACTAGATCTCATAAATGTTAAGTTGTATATTTAAGTTAGTTATTTTAGTTTTTGCATAATTTTCTTACAGTTGTAGGTTGAGTCTTTCAAATGATCTCGTAACTGAACATTCATTCCATCCAGCTATTAATTATGTACTTAGTTGAATGAAATGAAGCTGGGGGGCATGCGATCTAGTAGTGATGCTTAGGGGGCATCAAGCACAGTTTTTTCTCCGTTTCAAGCTTGTGTAAAAATGAAACTACTTTGAAGCATAGCTTTTCTCTGTTTCAAGCTTTTGTAAAAATGAAACCTATCTCGAGTCAATTTTAGTTATTTTAAAGACTCGTTAAACTCATGAAAATCCCGAGATTATTTTGCTATCTTTCATTCTCGTAAAACAAATGAAAATGCCAAGTTCTTTCCGTCTTTTCCTGCTCGTAAATTAAATTGAAAGTCGGCCATATGAGTACATTTTTATCATTTTTTCGAACTCATTAAAACTTACGAAAAAGTGAAAATCATGAGTACATTTTTATCATTTTTTCGAACTCGTTAAAACTTACGAAAAAGTGAAACCTTGGAGTTCTCTTTTAAGCCCTTTTCAGACTCTCAAAATATGAAAAGATCGCCGAGTTTTTCTTTTTAAACTCGTTAAAATGGAATTAAAAAGACGGTTTACTTACAGCTCTTTTCTGACCGTATAAACATGAAAAGATTTCCGGAATTTTGTCATTTCAAGTTTGATATTGGTTATAAAACGACGTGTCATTGGTCGCTTTTTTACTTTTTCAGATCAGAGGCACTAATAACGAAAAGTACTCCTTGGTCGTAAAAGATCAAGCGGTTCTCTCAAGTATTATTTTATACTTTTTCGGGCTTGGGAGACGCAAATTTATGAAAAAGGTCAACCCTGGAGTCTTCTTAAGTTTTTCAGACTCTCTAAAATTGAAAAACGCCGAGTTTCTCCTATACTGGACTCGTTAAAATTTCACAGTAAAGGACCTGTTCAATTACAAACAGGAACGAACCACTCCTTCTTAGGGTTCGAATCTAAACTAAGTTGGACTCGTCCGAAGGATGAGCTTATAATCAAGCAAATGTTATCCTCCTCAAGCTTGTAAAAAATAAAGAGGTACTTGCCAGAAATGGTCGGGGAAAAGAGAGGAAAATGAGCCTATTTGTTATACTCTGTCTCGGAAAAACCTTATCACCATTCTTGAACACGACACTTTTCATTCACCTGGGTTGGGAAATCCTTTGCCTAACAGTTGATCAAACCACATTGAAAGTCTTTAGTTGGTTTCTGGGTATTAACTTTGGGTCAATTGTCACCAAGCCATATGTTGTGTCGTTATGTGTTCAAGAGGAGTCTTGCAAATAAACCATTCATCTGCAAAATATTTGTCATCCATCTTGACCATCCCTGAGTCAGTCCTTACAGCTACATTTCTTCAACTTGATCTATGATTTCGTGTTGTGCGCTTGCCTGCAATGGATCGCTTTCTATCAACATCAACACATTATCTAGAAAGATGATCTAGGAATCATCAGTACCTTGAAATCTGCATGCCTCAATGGCAGGTTTCTCGCCTTTGACGACAGGTTACATCAATGACCTTTGATCAAGGGATTCTGTGACATGTTCGACATCAACACATTCATTCACATCTCATAGATTGTACTGGGTACTTTGAGAGCCATTGACATCACTGGTGGTCTCTCTCACACTTGTTAACAGTTTACATCATTGACTAGTAATCAAGTGGTTTCTACCATGTTCGACATCAACTCATTTATTCGCATGGATAGAATCGTACTATTTCGGGAAGCGGAAATGAAGACCCTGGATCTATTTTCCGCCATCCAGGCTGCGAGGAGTTTTGTATTCATTATACAGTAGACTAATTATAAACAGATGGCTGCATCCATACGGTGTCTACATGTGTCTATGATTATGATGTATTGCGAAATCATTCCTATATCAGAGCAGTAGTTAGTTTGTTAGTTAAGTTTTTGATCTGAGTATGGGAATGCCTACCTCAGCGATGATATGATCTCATATATGTATTTTGTGTTGAATATTTGCAGGTTCCGACTGGGCTCTCCACAAGATAATCCTCGAAATGATAAAGTGCTTCACCCTTCCTAGATGATATAAAACCCTGATCTACTACAGACCTCGCACTTTAGGGGGCAATCTGTTACACTAAAATTTGTCACCATGACTATTTGCAATCAGTATGGCTCCATCAATAACCATACTGTCCTCCTTGGCAACTCTTATACCTCTACTCCTCATGTCAAACTCCAAAAAAGAGAGAAAGCCTTTAAAAATTCAATATAACTCTGGTTCCGCACTTTCTCTTACTCTTACCTGCGGGCCTGCACCTTAAGTACATAATACCTGCATACTTGTACGCTCTGTCTGTAAAGAGGTGGGTGCGTACCCCTGTAAAAGTCAAAAGGCGCAAGTTTTACTTCAAAAAACTTACTTGCGGTCGATTCTAGAGCATTCTAGAAGATGGTTTGACGTGGATTGAGTGCCTCCAGATGGTTCATGCATCCCAATGAAAGAGGAACTTATCCCATGAAGAGGGGAGCTATCCCTTTGAAAGAGGGGCTTATCCCATTGATGGTGGACCTGTTTAACTTCCTCCAAAGCATTATAAATACAGGCATTGGGCCAGAGGCAAGGGGGGTTAGAAGCGGAACATTTTGAGGGTAAATGCTGGTGAAATTGAGACTCTTTGGTTGAGCTTGAGAGGAGAGATCAAATACCTCTTGGTTCCATTGGAGAGTGAGTGAAACTTGTCAAAGTAGAGGAGACATCTTGTTGGACCCTGGGAGGAGATTGTACAGCGTCAAGGCAAAGGTTGTAAGGTTCTTCTTCTTTTGAATTAATACAATCAAACTCATTTTTCTCAACAAGTATCTTATGTTATTTGTTTCATGGACTCCTTGACTTTCATGTTAAATATGTTTTATGCAATTGGTTTTTCAGATGCTATTTAATGTGTTTGCCTTGTTTGTGTTTGCAGATTCGCGAAAAGGAGCTCATTTGGATCAAAGGAGTGAGGGCATCCACAAGCTTGCGTTGGACCAAAGGTAGGCCCTAAAAACACTTGTTTGCTAATTGTTTATTGAAACATATTTAGAGAAAGATAGTGTCTGGTTGGTTTGCTTGTCGTTAGGTCTTCTTTAGATTCTAGGAAGGTCTATCTTGTCCGCAAGATCGACTCATTCCGCGCGACAGGTCCTCGAAGGACTGGGGCTGTGGATACGAGCTTCTTTAAATCCTTGAAAGCACGTTCACATTTTTCTGTCCAAATAAAATCGACGTTACTAGTTAGTGCATATAAAGGTGCAGCAATGTGTGAATAATGTTCTATAAATCGTCTATAATAACCAGAAAATCCAAGAAAGCTGCGTACCTCTGTTTGAGTAGTAGGAGTGGGAATAAGCAAAAGTATTTGGATTTTGGCTGGGTCTACTTGAATGCCGGCTGCTGAAACATAGTGTCCTAGAATAAGTCCTTCAATCATCATCATGTAACATTTTTCGTGGCTTAAGCAAAGCCTGGTAGCTATGCAGTGTTGTAGGACCTTTTCTAGGGTGTTTAGTGTTGGATCAAAATCATCTCCATATGGTGTAAAGTCATCCATATATACTTCAAGTCCATCATTTATTAAATCTGCAAAAATGCTAAGGATAGCCCTTTGGAATGTGGCAGGAGCATTACATAGGCCAAAAGGTAGAACTCGGTAGGCAAATGTTCCCCAAGGACAAGTAAAAGTAGTTTTGTCCTGGTCTTCAGGGGCAATCTGAATCTGATTGTATCCACTGAAGCCATCCAAGAAAGAAAAGAATTTCTTTCCTGCCAAAGTATCTAGCACTTGGTCTATGAACGGGAGAGGAAAGTGGTCTTTTTGTGTTGCTTTATTGAGTTCCCTGTAATCCACACAAATTCTCCATTTCCCATTCTTTTTTGGTACCACCACAAGCGGAGAGACCCATTTACTGTCAGAAATAGGATAAATAAAATTGACATCTAAAAGTTTCTGAAGTTCAGCTTCTACCACATCCCTTAGATGAGGATTAAGTCTTCTTTGCGGTTGACAGACATGTCTATCATCTTTTTCTATATAAATGTGGTGTGTACACAACTGTGGATCGATTCCTTTCATATCAGGGTAATCCCATGCAAATGCTTCTTGATATTTTCGTAACAGATGGATGAGCTTCGTTTCTTGTTCAGGTGTGAGGTTGGCATTGATATTTAAAGTTTTTCCCAGTTCAATTTCCACAATTTTACTATTTGTGACAGAAATAACAGGTATTGTTTGATCATGTGTGGCTTTCAGAGGATCTTCTTCTAATTCATTATCAAAGGCTGCTTCTATCATGTGACATTATGTGCAGGATCCGGATTCAGTTTGACTAATGAAGTTGTTAATGGCATCATCTTCTGTTTGATCTTTAAAATCAAGTGCCTCTTGTATAGTCAATGGAGATCTAATGTTATCAGTAAGGTATGATACAGGATACTTGTTAGTTTTAATTATTGTGACACTTGGCTGTGCTGGAGGGTATAGAACTAAATTCTTGATATCAGGTCCTTTGGTTATAGTCATATTTCCTTGCCAACAACCAATGTAAGCATCGGCAGTGGCAAGCCAAGGTCTACCTAGGATTAGCGGGTGTCCATCAAGTCAGGTTTTTGGATTAATTATCAGGAAATCGGTTGGATATTCCCAGGAATCTACAGAGACCATGACATCATGTAGAGTACCCTCTGGTCTAACCACAGATCAGTCAGCCAATTCTAAGAAAGTAGAGGTGGGTTCTACAGATGTAATGCTGAGCTTTTGATAGGTAGTGGTTGTTATAATATTGATTGCAGCTCCTAGATCAACTAAGGCATTAGACAGGGTCTGACCATAAATTTGAACAGTTACAATTGGATTTCCTGGGTCTTCATATTTAATGGGTGTTTCTTTCCCAGATAATAAATCAGATAAAGTACCGACTACTTGGACTCTTGGATTAGTTGTTATATTCCTCCTTGGTTTCTTTATGCACAATTCTTTGATAGTTTTTGCGTATATAGGAATGTCTTGAATGGCTTGGAGGAATGGGATTTTTATGTACAAATTTTGTAATTCTCCCAGAATGTCAAAGTCAAGATACTGTAAAGGTCGAGATATGACTAATCGTTCTGGGAACGAAGGAGAGGATGTGGTTGCTTGATTATGAGTCTGCTGCTTATTTACATCCTCTTGTTGCAAATGACGTTCTCTTGATAACTGATCTTCAGTATGAACTGTTTTATATCCCTCAGTTTCAATGATACATCCAGATCGTAACTGAAGATCGTTACACTCCCGTAGGTCGGGTCCTATTTTTGGTGGTTTTATGATTTGAAGAGATTGGACCGGTCTGTTATTTGGATTGGGGTTGGGTTGGGCTGGGAGTTGCGATCTCTGATTAGACTGGGGATTTTGTTGTAAAGCTGGCAGAGTAGGTTGAGGGAGCGGAATAGTTCCTACTGGCTGGTGCATCGGTCTTTGCCAGTTTGTCTGCCAGGGTGAACTTTGTGAAGTAGGGGGAGTCCATTGTGGAGGATATGGGCTATTTTGCCAATATGGTGGAGTGTAAGGGAAATTCGGCCAACCAGATTGGCTTGCCTGATTCAGCCACGAGTTTGAAGAAGGAAACGACGGTGGTGAACAGTTTGAAAATGGGGGTTGGGACTAACTTTGCCACATACTATATTGTTGAGCATTATATTGTGGAGGCTGAAAAGAAGAAGTTGGGTCTGGAAACATACCAGATTGTCTCGGCTGCCACTGGCGGCGCTGGTTGATCAAGTACACCGATTCTGGTTCTTCCTCTGCTTCCTTATATACTGCTTTTAATCCAGGAAGTGAGGGGCAGCTTTCCGTAAGATGATCTTTTGTACAGATGGCACATGTTTGGACTGTATCCAGTGGACACTCCTTGTGACTATGCTTTTTCCTACATCGGGGGCAAAAGATTGCCAAATTCTGTTCTGCCTCCATCTGCTTCTGTTTGGCCTGCATAATATCAAGTTGTGTAGTTAGTGTCCCTAGAATATCAGTTTTAAAATTTTCTAATAAATTTCCAATCTCCACACGTGTTACTCCTGTTGATATTTTTTTGTCTCTTGCAAACCGATCATATTCTGCCGGTTTTACTCTTGTGCTGCCTCTTGAACTCCTGATACATAAATCAATAATGTCAGCAAAATTCTCTTGATAAATATCCCCTTTTCCCATGATGTTTAATGTTTCAATCCACTATTCCTTCATGCCCCTTATCAATGCAGTTTTTAACACATTATCAGGTAAAGGTAGTGATGCATAAGGAGATCTTTGTAAATTGTACTGAAAACGTTCCACATATTCTTCTAATGTTTCGTTCGGTTTGGCTGTCATTTGGAATATTTCGTCTTTCAATTCTCTAGACCTACAATAATCCTGATATTTTTTTAAGAAGGAATCTTTCATTTGATCCAATTGTTGATGACCCCACCACCTAGTCCCATAAATCATCTTAAAGCAGCCCCCTTTAATGTAGAGGGGAATAATTTCAATTTCTGGGGATCGGTGGTGTAATCATATCCCCTGCACAACACATCGAATTCGAATAAAAATGCATCCGGATCTTCTGATGTGAGACCGTGAAATGTAGGGATATGTTGAAGAGGGATAGCTTTCATGGGCGCATTTGCTGCAGAATCCACTATAGGATATTGTAATGTATAGGTTTGAGTATTTGGCTGGTTTTGAGCCATAGGATCGAATATATGCCAATAACCTTCTGGGATATCTAGGAGAGTATTCCTGGGTTGAGAGGGAACGGTTTTAGCAGGGATAGTTTTAATGGCACTTCCTTTATCTGGGATAAGGGGAATACCTGATGTCTGAGGAGATTGGACTCCTTCAACAATGATTTTCACAGCGCTCCCCTTATCTGGGTTGTTTAATGGCTAATCTGTTTCAATGGGAGATTTTGGTTCCTCGGTTTCCACTGTTTCTCCTTCTCCTTCACAAAAGTTGCTGAAATTCCCTTCCTGCAATAGTTCTGGAGTAGAATTTTCAATTTCTTGAAAGTCCTGCTCTTCAGTTTGACTATGCACCTCAACAAAGGCTACAGGTGGTGATCCTGTGGCCTGAAGCTAACTAGTAGGTTGTTTAGAAATGATTTTCCTAGGGCCTACTGATGGCTGAGATTCTGTTTTCTTATAGATTTTGTCTATGAAGGTTGCTCAGCCAAGGGTCACCAGCCCCTTAGCTTTTTCGGGTTTGGATGGAAGCTTAATATTCTTTTCTGGTTTTTTCTGCTTAGTCATGCACTCAAATGAACTACTAAATTCTATTCAAACAAAGCAACAACAAATCTGTTAGGAAAGCGGACAATGGAGCAGGGCTTTTACATGCTCCGCACGCAGGTTCTTACCTTCCATTTTTAAGATCCAACTCTTCCCTAGCAGGTTCGTACACTACTCTGAAAAAGACAAATGGCTACACTCTTTCCCCGGCAACGGCGCCAAAATGTAGAGCTATAAAAAGGGTCTCTTTCACCTCTAATTATCTCACATTAATATGTCAATCCGGGAGTGTTTTATTATTTCAAAGAGTGACTCAGTCTGAGGCTATCACTTGTCAGAGTAATTCTAGTAGTACATCATTTAACAAAAATACAAGAGTAAACGGATGCTTGTCTATAACTAAGTTACTTCAAATGAATAAATCACACACTCTAAAACTAGGCAACTTTATCAGTCAAGGGTTCGACAACAATAGCCCATCCCTTTGGAAACTGATGGAAAGGAAATTAGAGCATGGACCACGGGTCTGGGAGCTAGGCAGTAAATGCCGAGGCTCGCTACAGCCACAGATCGTCTCTCACACCAAAATAACAAATGTGAGTAAATGAAACGGCAGGTAGAAAAGTGGAACAACAAATAAGAAATCGAACAGCAAATCTGGAATGGAACAACAATGCTAAAATGGAACAGCAATTCTGAAATGGAACAGCAATCGAACAACTAAATCTCGCGAGCAATGATGAAGCTTTATCCTACCAACTCAAATGCGCTCGTTGTAATCAGATATCAATCTTTCATTCTCCAGGAAAATCAAGCAGCACGCACTAATGGAACAGCATTAATTACTAATAAGTTATGGAACATCGTTTGGAAATCATACACACACACAACACACTTGAAGAGTAATCTGATCTAGCACCAATCGTCATCAACGGGAATACAACTGCGTTTCAAAATGGAACAGCGTTACTCCTGAATCGTAAAGAACATAACTTTCAGATAAATTCCATAACATGAATATACAACATAAGAGCTCTGTAACAAAATAGTAACAATGTTCAGTTAAGTCTAATAATATTCAATCAACTCTGAAAGGATTAGTGATATAATGCAGAGTCAATACAACAATTATTGTCTATAAAAACCTTAATGAACGAATCTTAACAGAGCATATGATGTAACTTATAAAGCATATCAGATTACCAAATAATGACGATAAGCAAACCACGCAGAAATCAAATCGTAGTGATACAGAAGCAAGTGTCCTCCGGGGCCGGGCCCTTAGCCTCAAGGGTACACCGCTTTAAGTTAATCCAGACGCAGAGATAAGATAATCACCAAGTTTATATTAATGCATAAAACAAAAAGTACAATGAGCCAAGTTCAACGAGACTCGATGATCAAAGTTCAATCTTTAACAGAAAGTTACATAAAAGCATAATCCCCCAAAGCTAACAGTGTCGTCCCTTTATATAAGGGTGACGGCAGAGATGTCTAAGCAATAAGATAAATAAAGCAGCGATCCCTCAGGATCAAAGATCCTGAGGGATTCGCCAAACTGTTAATCCTTAATCACTTCTTTTCTCCTCCACCAAGCTGGTGTCTTCTCCTCCTTTTCCGAACCGGTTTGCTTCAACCTGCTTAGCCTCGTTTGCACTCTGTCCTTCGTCAAAGGGACAGCAGTTACCCTGTTCTTGTCTTTTTCTTTGGAACAGCAGCTCCTCGTTTTTACCCCTTCCTGCACAGGAGAATGACAACTATCAACGGTTAAGTCTTGCATACTAATACCACATGTTTTGTTATAATATTTTATTGTTTTCCACGTTCATGATGAAAAACGGTTCACAAGTTCCATTGAAAAGCCATTGAAATGATCATCAAAAACATACCTTTTTAGTACTCCACACTTATGTTTTCACTTCATTTTGTTATTCTGCATGTATTTAAGTTTTTATGAAGAAAATTGGGTAAGAGAAAACTGAATATCAGTCTATCTTAAACCCCCTATGAAGTTATAATCTATTTTAGAGATTAGCTTATTGGACTGTTTTTATTTATAAGCTCCTCTACATTTATAAATTTTCAACCATATTCATAAGATTAAATATATTTTTTTGGGTTGTAAACATTGTTTACTTGCATGATTTCTTATGGTTAACTAAAAATTCAGTTTGAATATTTAGGAAATCATAGCCTCTTACATTTCTTCCTTTCCACACACATTAAATCAAATTATTGTTCAGAGGTAAAGAATCAACCCCTTCTTAATCTTTGGTATTAATAAGGTTTAAGAACCTTCCTTAATCTCCTCATAACATTGATCATCCAAAAAAATTTAAAACAAAAAAACATTTTAGATGCTCTGGAATAATTAATTAACCTAGAATTATCTCAGAGGACAACACCACTAAAGCAGAGTATTTTTACAAGGTATAGAGAGATCCAGTTGAAGAATGAAGCCCTAAAATCTTCAACATATTCAGAGTTCTAGAAGGAGACTGCCACCACTCAACACATATTGTTGTCTTCCTTTGACTCAGAAAATGGGCATATGGCCTTTTTGGAACCTATAGTGTTAGCCCCCAGAAGTGCTGAAGATTATAAGACCTCCATATTTTCATTTCATACTATGAAGGTTCATGCAATTGATCAGATGAATTTGCATAGGAAAGAAGGTGAGATGATTTAATCAACACTAACCAAATCATCCATGACTACTTCTAAATTTCATACCTCTTTAAATAATATGCACTAACAATTTAAGATTGAAAGAATGTCTTCTATGGCTAAAGATACTTGGATTAAGACTTTAGAATATTTAGTTATTAAACTAGGATATGATTCTAGTCATGTCAAGGCCTATGAGGAGATAATCAAGAACAAGAATGCAAATATTCAAGCCCTGAGGAAACAACTTAAGCTCCCAACTACTGAAAACCCTCAAGCTAAGGAAGTCACTAGTCTTGAGATGGAGAAATAAAAGTTGTTCACAATAGCAGTGGAATAGAATGTTCAAATCCCGAAAATGGAACAAGACATGGAAGATGTACTAAAGGAAAATTAGCAATGGGAAACAACAAGAACATTAACGGTAGGCACATCAACAGTAGGTATTTCAACACAACAAAAAACACAAGTATCAACTTTAGATTCCTCAGAATAACTAGCTCAAGCTTTAGAGGAATTATCATTGACAAATCAGGAAATGGAGAAATTAACAGAAGAACCCACCAAAAAGGAGGAGAGAAAGATCAAAGCAGATAATGCATACTTGGCAGAAGTATAAAATAATTTCAAATTAATTTAGCAAAGCTAAAAGTATGAGGATCAATCCCTCATAATTCAGAAATGCAGCATTTGGCACAATATCAATGAAAACGTTATAGAATTGTGGCCATCCATTCAAATTATTTTTAAACAAGAAGAACTAGTACAGAGAGTTAAAGCATCAGTTGAAAAAACCAAAGTTGATATTGAACTCAAGCCAGAAGAAGAACAAAAAATATAAGAATGCTAAACTTGAAGACTAGAGATGATCTTGAAGAGCGAAATATTCAAAACAGGACAGAGAAGTAATGGAAGTCAAGAAAGTATTGACTAAGAAGACTCTTTTGGTGCATTTGGAGAATAAGTGGAAATAATTGAATCTACAGGTGATAAGATTTAATAAGAAGTTTTATTTGTTACAGGAGAAATGACTTCCAACTCTCAGAAACTCTAATGGAAAATTGATTTCATTAGAAAATTATCAGGATCAATTATGCAACATAGATGCAGATACATCTAAATTTTCAAAGGAAAAGGGAACTATCAGTGCAGAAGCTTTCATGGAAGGCCTAAAATTTTATCTCAACATTTAGCATGAGATTCATCACTTGTTTCTGAGCAAGCCAACTCTCCAAACCTACATAGAGGTAGATGAAAGATTTAGAAACATGGTAAATTTTTCTATCCCACGTGAAGAGCGATGAGACCAATTACTGGAATTGGTCGAATAAGCACAAATAGAAGACCTACAATTTTGGAAACAAGACAAACAAAAGGGGATGGAAAATAGCTACAGTCAGCAACAGATCTCCTTCAAAGATTCAACAGAACAGCCGAATTTGTCCAGAATTCCTATTTTCTAGTTTTGTTTCAGAAATATCTATATCTTTGTTAGATATTATTTTGTAATAAATTCCTTTTTGGAATCTGAAGTTAGTTCAATAGAAATTCTATAAATATTTTGTAATAAGACTTAGTAAGGGTTGGAACATGTATGAAGAAAAGAGATCTACCTTGATGTAAGTCGTGGATTGTACTCAAAGTAATCAATTTTCATAAATACAGAGGAATTTTTGTTCTAGGATTCTTGTGTCAAACAAATGGTGATGTGTTCTCTTATGTTAAATTGTTCCTTTTTCTTAGTTTCCATATGAATTTCCCTTCCTGATTGTTGCAAGAAGATTAAGATTTGAATTTACTTAAGTGTACTATGCTCTAGCTTGCTATAAACAATCTTAATGTTTTCTTCATGATATTAAATATAAAATTCATTTCAATATGCTTTATATTTAATTGATCGTCTACCTTTTCATCTCATCCACACCATAAATGTATTAAAGGATCCAAGATTTTTCCTACCCTTCCCTATTACAACTACTCTGTCAATTTGTAATTAACTACCAAACTTTTATGACTCCATGCCCAATAGAATTATCTAGCATCTTTCAACCAACCTTTTAAAAACCCCACCTCAAATTTTAATAACTAGCCTAAGATCTTAAAAACATAAATCTACATCACACAGGGAGAGCCCTCTCTAAAGCTGGAAGGGCTACATCTGAGCTTTAAAAGTGGTTTGTGGTTACCTTTGTAGTTTTTTTCCTCAACCTAGGAAAATTACATAGTGCTAACATTCTAGCGACCTTACTAGGGACAATAAAAAGAAAAACATTTCCCTCGTAAATATTGATTCAAAACTTAAAATCTATTCCTCTGGGTGACAGTGAAGTAGAAGTTATTCAAGCTGATTTCCCACCCATAATTTGTATATATACCTAGTTGTAAATAATCTATTTGAATATCTGGCTCCCAGGAAAATCTCCACCAGATCCCACACAAATCCTAGCCCACCTAAAATTGTAAATAATCTTAAGAAGTTGATTAGGAAGAATAGTTTTACAGAAAGCCAAGCAAGCTATAATCCTTTGCCAAGAGAGAATTCACTTCCATAAAGTTTTATAACAATTGAGGATATTGAATTTGATTTACCCTTTGAGCATAGTCTTTTCACAAACAAATCATAAATCTTTGTCCCTGAGACAGTATTTGATGAAACTATTTTGAAGCCTCACATTCAGCACATAGGCCTGTCATTTTAGATTATGATAAAGATGTTATACAACAGTTTGAAAAAATTATAGATTTGGTGACTAAATTGAATCAGGCTACTCATAAACCATTTATAGGTCAACAAACTACCTTTTCTTCTTCTACCTCATCATCTAACCCTCCTATGGTTTAATGTTTTCCATTGTTCCCATTTCATCTCTCATCCAAACTCCTTTTATACCAACTCAAAAAGTCATTATTCCACCTCCTTTACCACCCCTAACATCAAGCACAACTACGATTTCATCCTCCTCTCATATTCCAATCATGGTAGCTCATTATGCCCCTATTGTTTTACAAGCACCACTGAATTCCATGCCATAGAATTATGCACAATGTATACCCCAATTTGAAGGAACTAGGTCTATCATAGCACAATAACACATAAACAAGATGAATGACTTCTCAGAATTAGAAGAAGTTGATGATGATGATGTGAAAATAAGGCTCTTTTCACAAAGTTTGGTAGAGGAAGTTAGAAAATGGTTCAGGGGATTGCCAACGGGTAGTATTGCAGATCTATGACAATTTCATCGAATTTTCCTTTCAAGGTCGGAAGTAAAAAAGAATCCTCTTCAGATCCTTGCAGAATATGAAATTTTAAGGAGAGCTCCAGGTGAAACAATTCAGGATTATTGCATTAGATTTAACAATATTTACAATTATATTCCAACAGCAATAAAACCTCCACCAAGACTAGCTTTAATTCGATTTCTAGATGGATTTGATGCTGATATGGATTATCAATTGAGAGAGAGAAATATAGCTACCTTAGAAGAAATCCAAATAAATTTTGTTAGAGTAGAAGCAAATGTGTTTTCCAAAAGAGAAAAAGTAAAAGTTGAAAGGGTGACCATTAAAGAAGGACCTTCTTCTTCTTCATCAGATGCAAAACTATACACCTTAGTTAAAACTTTGGATTGGATGATGGAAAGAATGAGTTTGACTGATAGAGCTCCACCAAGAGAATCACAAGGGGGTCCTTAGATCAAAAATTCTAATTTGAGAAGGAACCAGCCCCAAATTAAACAAAGAGAGCAAAGAGCCCCAATAGATCAACAACAAATTATATTTCCTTTTCAGGAGAGCTATGAAAATGAGGAAAATGAGATAGTTGATCAGCCAAAAGAGAATCAGATTAATATTTTTGGGAAAGGAGAAATAGACATTATTTTCTTAACCAAGGAATAAAAATATTTCTTCTTGTTATCACAACCATAAGTCATCCCTGCAGAATCAGATGATTATAAAAAAGGATATCAAAATGCTATTATGGAAGTACACAAATAGTATAATCTAAGAAGTAAAAAGGCTGTAGAAAACCCTCCCAAGAAGATTCAAGTTGATACACCTTCTACAAGCCAAACAAAGGATGACACCCTAAAATAAGTTCCTCAAAAACAAGTTGTAAGCATTAAAGAAGTAGAAAAGCCTCAACATTCTTTCAACATTTAAAATGAATTATCCAAGGTTAAATTTTTTGTTCCTTTGAGTGAATTGATGAAAAAGGATGTGTATAAAACTGAAGTCATAAAAGCATTAAAGATAGAGCAGGGAACATATACGATTAACTTAAGTTATGACCAACCTAAATTATTATTTGGACCTAAAGTTGAAGGGAAGTCACAAGATGGTAATGTGCCACCATTCTATGTTAGTCTTGCACAATGCCATGTTGGATTCTGGTGCTTCACATAATCTCATGCCTAGAGTCATTATGGAAAAGTTGGGATTAGATATAACCAGACCATATAAAGACCTTTATTATTTTGATTCTAGAAAAGTAAGATTCTTAGGTCGAATCAAGGATTTATGTGTAACTCTGGCCCAAATCCTAGCAAAGAGTGTGGTCATGGATATTGTTGTGGTTGATATACCTCCTAAATAGGGAATTCTCTTGTCAAGATCTTGTGGGGAAAAGTTACATGGTACCTAGAAGATGGACATGGAATATGCAACTATTCTTGACTTTGGTAAACAAAGGAGGTTGTACAGGGAAACATTAACAAAATATATGGTAAGTAGCCAGGACAAACCTAATAATTACCCACTTTATTTTGTGCATTCAAACATTGATTATTTCATTCTATATAATGATATATGCTTAGAAAAAAAGTGCCAGATATAGAAAGTCAATCAAGAAAAACAAAGGATGTAAAATTAAAGACTAAGACAAAAGATGTAAAGGATGAAGGATTTTGGAATGTGGATTTTGATGGGGTAGTCAGAAAGGAAGGAGCAGGGTCTGGTGTATGGATCTTAAAATCAAAAGCAGACATATTCATACAAGCTTATTCCAATGTACCAACAATATAGCTGAGTATGAGGCATTTATTTTAGGATTATAGGTATTGAACGGGTCACGAGATAAAAGGATTTCAATACATGGTGATTCATAACTCATCATAAATCAAATTAAAGGTGAATATTTAGTGAAACATCCTAGGTTAAGTGCCTACAGAAACATTGTCTTAGATTTTTTGCACTGTTTTCCAGAGTATCAGTTGTCTTTGATTCCTAGAAGTCAAAATGTCTTAGTTGATGCATTGGCTACCTCAGCAAGTACATGTAAGATTCCTTTCCACCCAAATAAAAAATATGAAATTGAAGTGAAACATAAACCTGTTGTCCCTGATAACATAAGGTATTGGCAAGTGTTTAGCAATGACAAACAATTAGAAAATTGTTTGCAGTTAAAGGGAGAATTTTGAGAATTTACATATTGATATAGAAAATAGTGGAGATAAGGATAAAAATGAAACTATGTTGAATCAAATCAGTGAGGACCCAGATGAACTTGAAATATTACAGTTAAAATATAATGTGATACCAAGGGGTTTGCTACCACTTGAAGAACTATTTTATTTTAATGATGTGGCTCAAAAGCCCAAGATGCAACTTGTAGGAGCTAAAGTTGAGGATTGTAACATAGGGGATTGAAGATAATCCAAAGATTGTAAAGCTTTCCAAGTCTATACATCCTAAAGAAAACAAGAAATATGTTAATCTAATGAAATCATACACTGATGTTTTTTCATGGAGATATGGAGATTTAAAGGCCTATGATACCAACATTATTCAACATATTATTCCCATCAAAGGGGACCAGAAACCTTTCAAATAGAAACTGAGAAGGGTGAATCCTATTCTCTTACATTTAATTGAAAAAGAGGTAAGAAAACTTTTCGATGCCAAAATTATTGTACCTTTGAGGTTTTCTAAATGGTTATCAAATCTTGTACCAATGAGGAAAAATACTAGAGAAATAAGATTATGTGTAGATTTTTGAAACCTAAATAAAGTTTCTCTAAAAGATAATTATCATTTACCAGAGATGGATCATGTTCTACAGAGGGTAGTGAGTTCTTGCAGAATTTCATTTCTTGATGTTTTATTAGGTTATAACCAAATTTTAGTGCATGCATATGATCAAGACAAAACAGTCTTCACAACACCATGGGGAACTTTCATGTATGTGAAAATGCCCTTTGGGCTTATGAATGCAAGAGAAACTTTCCAAAGAGAAATGGATATTGCTTTTACATATGAGAAGGATGGATTTATTGTGATATATCTAGATGACATCACTGTGTTTTCCAAAACTAATGAAGATCATTTGTTTCATTTAAAAATGGTTTTTGAGAAATGTAGGAAATTTGGTATTTCCTTGAACCCTAAGAAGTCTTTGTTTGGTTTATAATAAGGTAAACTACTAGGTCATTAATTTCAAAATATGGTATCCGAATTGACCCAAATAGAATTGAAGCTATTATGAAAATTGATCCACCAAGAAACAAAAAAGAAGTGCAGTCTTTCATTGGCAGAATAAATTTTCAAAGGAGGTTTATTCCAAATTTAGCTGAAATCTTAAGAGCTATCACTAACATGTTGAAAAAGGACAAAGAAATGAAATGGAATTTTGAAGCCAAAATATCATTCAATGAGGTAAGGCAACATTAACCTGTGCTCCTATTCTGATTAGCCCTGATTACACTAAATATTTCATTATTTTTTCCTTTGCTTCAGAGCATACTATTGCAGCAGTATTACTACAGAAAGACAAGGGACATGAACAACCTATAGCAGTTTTTAGTAGAGAATTAAGAGATGCTTCTTTGAAATATAAAATCATGGAAAAGAAATATTTTTCTATAGTAAAGGCTTTGAAATATTTCAGAGTGTATATATTACATTCTCACATAATTTCTTTTATTCCAAGTCACAGTAGTAAAGGACATCCTTACTCAAACTGATCTAGATGGAAAAAGAGGTAAATGAATAGCAATAATTTTGGAGTATGACATCGAAATAAAGCCCACAAATTTGATCAAAGGTCAAATATTAGCCAAATTAATGGCTGAATCAAATTTTCATGCATTAGACATCAATTTTGTAGCTACTCTTGATGGACAAGAGGAGCTGGTGACTCCACAGGTGTCAAAAAAAACTTGTTACTTCTCCCTAGTATACAAATATTATTTATGTTCTGCAAAATTTACAAGGTTCCCCTGGTTTGGCAAGAACCAAGGCACGATCTCTTAACCTAAAAGTTGTAAAGTTTTTCATTTTAGATCAAGCTCTATATTGGAAGGATTTTGGAGGAATTTTACTAAATTGATTGTTGAAAGATGAAGCGTATAAGATAATGGAAGAGTTTCATAAAGGTGACTATGGAGGACATCTTTACAGGAAAACCAAAAAAAACAAAATCCTGAGAGCTGGTTTTACTGGCCTACTTTGTTTGTTGATATTCATAAAAATGTCTCAACTTGTCATAAGTGTCAAATTTTTTAGGGCAAGAGAAAACTCTTACCTTTGCCTTTGCAGCCTATTTCAGTGGAATTTCCTTTCCAAAAGTGGGGTTTATATTTTATAGGAGAAATTCATCCAAGTTCTTTAGCTCAACACAAATTGATTCTGACAGCTACAGATTAGTTCACCAAATGGATAGAAGCAGTTCCAACTAGGCAGGTTATAGGTTTTTTAATCATCTAGTTCATGGAAGGTAATATTCTTTCCAGGTTTGGTTGTCCTCACAAAATCATCATAGATAATGTTGTTTCTTTTAAATCTAAAAATATGATTGATTTCTGCAACAAATATCATATAGTATTATGACATTCTACTGCCTATTATCCTCAAGGAAATGGGTTAGCAGAATCTTCTAATAAGAGCTTGGTCAACATGATAAAGAAGTTGCTGCAAGAAAACAAGAAATAATGGCACAAGAAATTGATAAATTCTCTATGGGTTGATAGGATAAGCATAAAGAAGTCAATTGGAATGCCACCTTTCCAATTGGTTTATTGAATAGATGCAATTTTCCCTACTTCCCTAGGAATCCCAGTACTAAGATTGTTGCAGGAAATAGAAGCAGAACCCAATTATGCACAAAGAATGATCAACCAAATGATACATTTGCAGAAAACTAGAGAATAAGTCTACAACAATACACAGGTAACTCAAGATAAGATCAAACGAATTCCTAATAGGAGAATCAAAGCATATGATTTCCAGCTCAATGACCTTGTTTTAAAATGGGATGCCAGAAATGAGAAGGGAAAACATGGACGGTTTGATAGTTTATGGAAAGGCCCTTACAATATTGGAGCCTTTTGTGGACCCAATGCATTTCTATTATAATATCTGACTGGAGAAACAATGTTAGGAGGACCTATTAATGGCAGGTTGCTCAAACACTACTTCACGTAAGTTCAGTTGATCTCAAAAACACATCATTATATATATCATTTTATTTATTCATAGTATTGTAGGTGTGGGTGCCTATCATCAGAAATTGAATCCCGGAGTGAAGGCCCTAAGCTTCAGAGGAATTGCTACTATATCTATGATTTTTTCAGTTTAAACAGGTTGGTCTCAGTTTTTATGATAAAATAATTGCCCAATGAAGAAGGCTACAAATCTACGGTGTTCTTGACACCTCACAGGGAGGATGTCATCCCCATTGGAGATACTGTTAGGGTCCTATAAATATATTAGTCCATTTTGGTTATTTAGTCATTCATCCCACAGGGATATTATAAAAACATTATTTTTCATTTTAAATTTTTTAGCTCATAAAAGAAAAGAAAGAAAAATAGAAAAAGAAAAGAAAAGAAAAAATAAATAAAATGGGATTTTAAAAAACATATATATATATGAGAAAAATAAAAACAAATCCCAAAGTATAGACGTGCTTGCTTAAATGTCGTCGTAATTATTTTTGTGTTATTATTAATCCTCTTATGTTAATTAATCATGGATTAATGGATATATTGTAAATAAAGTGGTTTTATTTTACATGTTTGTTGACTTGTGATAAATCCCAAGTGAGAACCAAAGGCGGAGATCATCCCCGCCCGGATCAACGACGGGAGATGAACTTCAGACACCCCCCACCGGTGCTATCGATGTTTAACCAAGGGGGGTGGGGGGATGAGGGGGTCTGAAAAGAAGTTTTTAAAAAAACCACCCATGGAGACCTGGCGTCCTTTTAGCCATTTTGGACTCCCTTCCCAAAAAATTTAAACTACCTAACACCCCCCCCCCTGGAAAATTGTCATCGCACTCCTCCCTTCATCGTCTCGTCCCCACACCATTCCCTCATGCCAACTTGTCCTCCATTCTACCATTCACGTACGCCCACCTGTCATCCATCCATGTCACCTCCCCTCCACGTCACTCGACCATTACCTTTCAAATCACCCGCCAAATTGCAAATGAACGTTAGACATTAAATCCCTCCCGCCAACCGATCTGTTCCTAATTAATATCCCGCTCTCAAAATGGTAATAATTATGTTACAATGCCTATGAATCCTATTATAAAATCCCTTAGACACCTGTAAAATTTCCCCTTTCAACACTTATTTGAATTTTGCAAGTCAAGCTCGAAGCATTTTGAAGTTACCAATGCCATTTGCAAGCCATCTCTTTCAATTTTAGTTAAACAAATAATCTGATAGTGTTGTTACTCCATTTTTCCTGGTAGCATTCTTCCTCCATTTTTCCTGGTAGTGTTGTTCCTCCATTTTTCCCGGTATATTTGTTCCTCATTTTTCCTGTGTAGTTCTTTTTTCCTCCATTTCTCCTCTGTAATTCAAAATGTTGTCACATAAGGGAAAAGGAAAGATGCCCGAGGAGGATCCCATGGTACCCTCTGTCCCTGATCTAGATAGAACTCCCTTGATTGATACCCAATATAAAATAGCTGAAACCCAGTGCAAATTTGACCTATATGAGCTTCATAATTGGGTAAAACAAATAATACTTAGATTAGAGTGATGATTTAAGTATATGGGAGTCTTTCCTTCCTCAGTTTACCTTTCCTAAAACTCATTTTTCCCCTGAATTCTCTACCTGGTGTCATTTTAGGACCTCCCCAACCAGAAAGAAGTAATTTCCCAGAACAATGAGATCCTATTTTCCATTTCTCTAGAGAGCATTTTTCAAGCCTTATAGATAAATCTGTGGGCCTCTCTACATCCATTTTCCACCGATGCACTAATGGAAATATATAAGAAACTTACTTTCCCCAGCGAGCCCACATTTCCGAATGTTGTTTACCTGATAATGTTGATTCTCCTAGAACAAATCCCCCATAGTCTGTTTCTATTTTCCCAGAAATGTTAAGACAAGTGGTTTCTATGGTTACTCAATTATTAGGATATCATACAGACCAGTGGGTTTATGATGTAGTTTTAAAAATTTTATTAGTGTTTGCAGTTGGTCAAAATCCTTCTATTCTATTTAATTACAGTCAATTTATATCAGATATCATACATGAACAATTTTTTAAGTTTAAAGTTGAAGGCATGTTCAAACATCAATCAGTTTTAGTTTATCTAATGCTATTGTACTAGGGAGATAGGTTTAACTTTCAATTGCAGAAGATGGATGAGCAGGGTATCCCATTATCAGTTATTCATTAGACTTCTCTAGTTAGAAGAAACTTAGAAGAGTATACAGATATTGATTTTGTAGATAATTTTCTTCATACATCCTTATGTCTACTATGCAGTGATGTTATACCAAGAATTTCACCAGAAATCAAGAAGGTTTTGCACCTTTCAGAGAAGTCAATGGTTGATATTTATACCAGAAATATACAGAAATCAGAATCTATGGGTGGGAACTTCCTCCCTACAGATTACCAATGTTTGTGCCAATGATAATTATTTCCTCATAATATGCAAGAGAAACACTAAACATGGATGAATTACACTTTGTATCAAATAATTATAAGGCACAATTAAAACTAAAGGCATATGTATCTCCCTATATTGTGAATACGAGAGAAACAATACAGGAAGTGGAGGAAACTTTAAAACATATGAAATTCAAACGAAGCTTCATGGTCTTATGATCCTTTAGGGATAAGTTTGAAGCTGAGGGTTGAACAAAAGAGCACTCCATATGCACATACACCTAGGCCAGAGATAGAGCAATATGTTAACCAAGAGAAGTGGATAGAAAACACATTACAGGAGGCTGAAGAGAAGTTAGTCAGTCAATCTTCTTTGCAAACTCTTATTCCTAAAGACAAATAAATCAAGAGGCCAAGGGAAAGCATGTCCCCTACAGATTTAGAAGCCAAGGCTGCATATTTCCTTATGTTCAAGAGAAGAAAGAAGGATCCAGAGACCGCCACCAAGTTTGATAGTAAGCTTGATCCTCAAGTGATCACTATTCAAGAAGAATCTTCAGAAGAAAAGGATGCACATGAGAAAACCACTATGGTTTTCACAGGCACTCCTACCACTTCTTCCCCATATGTAGAAGAGACAACTAAGTCTCCTATTCCTTCTACCTCTCAAGTTCTACCAATGCAGAGTATTTTTACAAGGTATAGAGAGATCAAGTTGAAGAATGAATCTCTAAAAGCTTCAACATATTCAGAGTTATAGAAGTAGACTGCCACCACTCAACAAAGATTATTGTCTACCTTTGACTCAAAAAATGGGTAGTTTCATATGAACGTTTTGGAACCTATAGTACTAGCCCCCAGAAGTGTTGAAGATTAAAAGGCCTCCATATTTTTAGTTGATACTAAGAATGTCCATGCAATCGATCAGATCAATTTTCATAAGAAAGCAGGTGAGATGATTTACTTGACACTAACCAACTCAGCCATGGCTGCTTCTAAATTTCATACCTCTTTAAATAATATGCACTCATAGTTGAAGATTGAAAGAATGTCTTCTCTAGCCAAAGACACGAGGATTAAGACTTTAGAAGATTTACTTATTAAACTAGGATATGATCCTAGTGATGTCAAGGTAACTGAGGATATAATCAAGAACAAGAATGCAAATATTCAAGCCCTCAGGAAACAACTTAAGCTCCCAACAACAGAACACCCTCAGGCTAAGGAAGTCACAAGTATGGAGATGGATAAAGAAAAGCTTTTCACAATAGTAGTGGAACAAAATGTTCAAATCTAGAAAATGGAACAATATATGGAAGCACTATTGAAGGAAAAAGAGCCATGGGAAACAACATGAACATCAACAACAATCACATTAGCAGTAGGTATTTCAACACAACAAACAACACAAGCATCAATTTCAGATTCCCCAGAAAAGCTAGCTCAAGATTTAGGGGAATTATCATTTACAAATAAGGAAATGGAGAAATTAATAGAAGCACTCACCAAAATGGAGGAGAGTAAGATCAACGAAGACAATGCACACTTGGTAGAATTACAAAAGGATTTCATGAGGGTCAATCCCTCATAATTCAGATGTTAGCAGAAGACAAACGCAGCAGTTGGCACAATATCAATGCAAATGTTAAAGAATTGTGGCCATCCATTCAAATTATTTTTGAATAAGAACAACTGGTACAAAGAGTTAAAGTAGTAGTTGAAAAAACCAAAGTTGATATTAAACACCAGCCAAAAGAAGCATAGAAAATTATAAGAATGTTAAACTCCAAGACTATAGATGAGCTTGAAGAGATAAATATTCAAGACAGGACAGAGATAGTAATGGAAGTCGATAATGTATTGACTAAGAAGAATTTGATGGTGTGGTTGTAGAATAAGTGCAAAGAATTGGAGCTACAAGTTAGAAGATTATACAAGTAGTTTTGTTTGTTATAGGAGAAAGGAATTCCAACTCTCAGAAATTCTAATTGAAAATGGATTCCATTAGAAAATTACCAAGATCAATTATGCAATGTAGCTGCAGATACATCTAAATTTGAAAAGGAAAAGTGAACTATCAGTGGAGAAGAATTATTGGAAGGCCTACAATTTTATATCAACATTCCACATGAGATTCATCACTTGTTTATGAACAAGCCAACTTTCCAAACCTACACAGAGGTAGATGAAAGATTCAGAAACATAGTAAATTTTTATATCCCGGGTGAAGAGCAATGGGACCAATTACTAGAATTGGTAGAATAAGGACAAATAGAAGACCTACAATTTTGGCAACAAGACAAATAGAAAGGGCCAGAAAAAAGCTACAGTCAGGAATAGTTCTCCTTAAAATTTTCAAAAGAACAACCGAATTTTTCCAGAATTCCTATTTTCTGGGTTTTTTTTAGAAATATCTATATCTCTGTTAGATATTATTTTATAATAAATTCCTTTAGGTCAATAGAAATTCTATAAATATTTTATAATAAGACGTAGTAGGGGTTGGAACATATATGAAGAAAAAATCTCTACCTTGACATCAGTCATGGATTGTAATCAAAATAATCAATTTTCAAAAATGCAGAGGCAATTTTGTTCCAGGATTCTTGTACCAAACAAATTGTGATGTGTTCTCTTATGTTAAATTATTCCTTTTTCTCAGTTTCCATCTGCATTTCCCTTCTTGATAGTTGCAAGAAGATTAAGAGTTGAATTTACTTAAGTGTACTCTACTATGGCTTGTTATAAACCATATTAATGTTTTCCTCATGAGATTAAATAGAAAATTCGTTTCAATATGCTTCGTATTTAATTGATCTTATACTTTTTCATCTCATCCACACCACAAATGTCTTAAAGGATCCAAGAGCTTTCCTACCCTACCATGTGACGACTACTTTGTCAATTTGTAATTGATTACCAAAAGTTTATGACTCCATGGCCGATGGACTTTTCCAACATCTTTCAACCAAAATTTTGAAAAACCCACCTAAAATTTTAATAACTAGCCTAATATCTTAAAAACATAAATCTAAATCATATAGAGAGAGCCCTCTCTAAAGCTGGAAGGGCTAGATCCCAGCTTTAAAGGTGGTTTGTGGTTACCTTTGTAGTTTTCTTCCTCAGCGTAGGAAAATTACAGAGTGCTAACAATTTCTCTTCTAATTATTTTATTTACACTTTTTATCTATTATCTATTGTTGGGTTCCCCTCAATCCCTAACATGTTATAAGAGAAAATGGTTTAGATCCATCCCTATGATCTGTTAATTGTGTTGCTTCATATCTTACATTGATTGACTATGCATTGATTGATTTTTCAAGGGGAACAAATTTTGGGATAGATCATATCTATTATGAATTCAAAGATGGATTCCACGATTGATCTATTATTTTTAATGGACAAAATTATATTGTTTTAGCTCTAGATATGAGAAACCTTCTGAAAATAAAAAGGCTATGATAGCATATAAAGACTATTATTTCATATCCAAACGATTACCAGATCAAATTTAGCATCAATAGAAAAAAATGTGAGGTTTTTTAGGTCATTATAACCTATATTTGTTAGGAAATTAATTTTCATACGAGTGGGATCAATTGTCCTCATGAAGTACATAATAAGTTCACATGAGTGTTTAGCAAAATTGATGAAAGTTAGGTCATGAAACTAGAGAAAGATTTTGTGTCTCTTGATGCCCATTCATTTGAAAGGATTAAGGACTATCTAAATCATTTTAAAGAGATACAATTGAAGCTAGAAAATAATAAGAAGCATTATCCTAATAAATATGGACAACTCATTAATCTATTCCAAATTAATGCCTTATGATGTGTTTTGTTGGTTGTTTCACACTAACTAGAGATTATGAAAGGAATATGGAAAGGATTACACTTTTGATACCTTATGTAATTTATTTATAAGGAGCAATAGAGGTTGCTTGATGAAATAAATCTTGGTAGTAAACATCAAGCTAACTTGCTCAAAGGAAAGGGAAAGATAATGTAGAAGGAGAGTGTAATTGGGCAAGAATGTCTTGACCTGAAAGTTGAAGGAAAGCATGATTGATTTGAATCAACCAAGAAGAATCAAAATAAGAAGACATGTCTCTATCATGGTGTTGTTTCACAGATTGAACCCATTAAGGATTGATGCTATGGCATCCAATGGAGTTCAATAAGACCTCCCTTATTTAGGCCCTAGGTTGGTGCTTTAGACTAGAGGTGATAACCTTTGACATGTTACAAATGATCATTTCCCCAAATTACTTCAGAAAAAATTTAAAGTGTTAGATTTCCAGGTATATGATGGTATGTAAGATAATAAAAAAAAAAAAAATAGGATTTAATAATAGAATGGATACAATAATCACTCGAATTAAAACATTCTAATCTAAAACTATCCAATACGCACCATCAATCCCATAACATAGATTTCTCAAAGTTAAAAGGAAATAGGATAAGAAGAAGGATGTGCTCAATGGAATAGCATTGGTATCCACTAGTATAGAAGAAGACATATATATTAAATATAAATAATCATAACATTAGTATTATCACATACATTTAATAGTAGATAGTATACTAAATTTATATGAAGAAATTCACCGTATGTGTGAAAACAATTAATCCTTCATGTAAATTTAATAACTTACAAAACAATTATAAACTCTTCAAGATTCAATTTTTGACAAATATATCTACCATTACTAAATAGTGATATTGTATATCAAACTAATCTGGAAGTTCCAAGAAGACACATAAATCAAACCCCAACTCAAACGCCTACCATTACTAATTAGTAGTATTGTATATCAAACTAATCAGGAAGTTCCAGGAAGACACATAAATCAAACCCCAACTCAAATGCTAAAACATATCCAGGAAGTATTGTATATTTTTCCATAATAATTTAATAATTTGTTAAAGTTTTCAAGGAAACATTAATACAAGATCATAGTGTATGAATAATTGTTTCATTGACAAAACTATGATCTTACGAAGTTGTATAATTTCATAGAAATAAATGTTGGAAATAATACTGAGAGGGGGGGTGAATCAGTATTATCAGATCAATCAAACTTTTTCAATGCTCAGAAACATATACGCTACTTCAGTTAAGTGAACCAGCGTGTACACGCTACTGTGACTAAATAAAACAGCGTATAAGAAGAAAACTCATAATTTAGTTAGCTTATTCTTCAGTTAAGTTCATCAGGACATTATTCACCACATTAACAGTAAACAGGTGCAGTATAACAGAACAGATCAAAAGCCACACACATGAACACCAAGATATAAGGTGGAAACCCAATGTGGGTGAAAACCACCTACTGCAAGTTGTCTCTATCTTTCTTTAATATGAAACTTCAGTTTACAATCTTTTGTACTGGTGCAGCCTTATACCAGTACGCAGGTTACAACCTGCAGAAGGCTACAACCTTCTCTCGTTCTCCAAACTTCCTTGGAAGGGAGCTCCAACCCCCTTTGCTCTTGTACTAGCCAAGATACTAGTACGTAGGTGCTGACCTACAATCTTCTTTCCTTCAGGTACCACCTTTCATACATTTTCAGACTGGATATTCCTGAAGCACAACATTACAATCTGAAGGCCACAATTCATTCACCTTTCACAACAGATCATTGAAGCATAAAACAACCAAACTTTGAATCACTGAACCACTGAACCCTGTCAATCACCAGTTACCAGAACACAGAGCAGACTACAGAACTCTGCAATAACAGTCAGACCCCACTGTAAACCCAAAATCAAGCTTCAAAAGATATACGCTACTTCAATGAGCAAAACCCGCGTATACACGCGCTTTTACCGAAGCCAACCTGCGTACAGATCTAAAAATAAACTTTCTCAATTTGCAGCTGTACCAGACATCAGTTAGACCCAGAACATAACATTGCGACAATATGCAGATCTAGAAATACGCATAATCAACCATATCATGATAGTGCATTTCAAACCATTAGATCCCGATCTATCCTTAGATCTAGTCTTCCATCAACCGATGTGATCTCTCCTTGGCTTAGATCAAGCAACCCAGAACCTGCATATCAGATCTCTTTCTTTTTCAGATATTCAAGCCTTTTCGAAAGATGATTTTGCCTAATGATATTCTTCTCCTTATATAGCCTTAGGCCTTGCTCAATACCAAGAGCCAAAACCATAGAAATCCAAAACCATCAACTGCGAAACTAGAGATCTACACGACTGTCGAGGTACTTTGGTCCAAAGACATGGGCACAAGTACCGAGGACTAACTACCATGGACCAAAAGGAAACTTCCCGACATATACGCACTTTTCTGTTCATGCATCTGTGTGTATACGCGCCTTATTATATAGCTCTCCTGCGTATACGCGACTTAGTATGCATATAACCAGCGTGTATACGCAACTTGGACTTAATTAACCTGCGTATATGAGATTTCTCTTCATTCTGTAGACTGAACAGAGATCTGTCATCAAAGAGAGTTGCCATCAAGGACAACACCTGTATCATAGCGCCATACCTGAGCCAAAATGCCAACAATCTCCCCCTTTGGACTTGATGGCAACCTTCAGATCCTTAGAATCATTCTCCCCCTTTGTCATCAAGGGCAAAGGGCTGTGCTCCCCCTGAGAACATGCTGATACCTCTGCTTGGCTGTGCTGAAACATGCTCCCCCTGACTGTAGGCAAGGTCTGCAAAAAATGTTCTTCAACAAGAACCAAGACTTATACACCATAAGGGACCTTCCTATCACCAAAAGACTCAATACATACATCCATACTCCCTACAAGAGGGGACACATCAGAGACAATCAATTATATTACATCATTCATCCCAGGCATAGTGGGGAAACCAACATAGGCCGTTACATGACCTTGACATCATAAAAGAGATATGACATAGAGACAACAAATCTAGACCAAGACTTATGAAAGTCACCAGCAGCATCTGAGAAACATCTTTTTAGATCAGCAACCAGGATTTCTTTCTGAGCTCCTTCTCCTGAACCCAACAACCAAAACATCTGAAAGCCAACAATGCTTTATGAGACTTTTAAGCTGCTCCCCCTGAACCTGTGCCTGCTGCACCCCCTGAAACTGTTCCTGAAGAATTCTGACATACCCATTGCTGTTCAGAACTCCAGAGATTGCCCTTGCTGTTCAGAACTTCATATACGCGTTTTCTCCTGCATGAAACTGCGTATGTACGCGGATATACTTTCTGCAACAAGCGTCCAATATACACGCGACTTCCTTTTCCGTAACCTGCGTATATACGCGGATAGCCCTTCCGTAACCTGCGTATACCAACTTTTCTGTAGAATAAACAAACTTCAACAGCAAGATGAAGCATCAACTACTCCCAGCTTTTGTCTGAGATATTCAAAAGTTTCCCTGGGCAGTGGTTTTGTGAGAATATCAGCAACTTGTTCCTTAGAAGGAACATACTCCAACTTGACCTTCTGCTCAAGCACTTGTTCCCGAAGAAAATGGTACTTGATTGGTATGTGCTTGGTCTTTGAGTGCATGACTGGATTCTTTGAAATGTTGATTGCACTTGTATTATCACATAAGATAGAGACGGGTGGAGTGCAAGTGATTTGAAAGTCCTGCAAGGTCTGCATCATCCAAAGAAGTTGTGTGCAACAAGATGCTGCAGCCACATATTCTGCTTCAGCTGTAGATAAGGCAATCGAACTCTGTTTCTTGCTGAACCAAGATACTAATCTGGAACCCATGAAGAAAGCACCACCACTTGTGCTTTTCCTATCATCCACACTTCCAGCCCAATCTGCATCTGTGTAAGCATGAAGAGTGAGATCTGTATTTCTAGGATACCATAAGCCATAGTTTTGGGTCCCTTGAAGATATTTGAAGATTCTTTTGACTGCCTGAAGATGAGTTTCCTTTGGGTTGGCTTGAAATCTTCCAACCATTCCTACTGCATGTGTAATATCTGGTCGAGTACCTGTCAAATAAAGCAAACTCCCAATCATGGATCTATAAGTGGGTTGGTGAACTGCTGCTGATTCATCATTTGCACTGAGGCTGCATCCTGTAACCATGGGTGTACATACTGGCTTTGACTCTTCCATGCCATACTTCTTCAAGATCTGCTTGAGGTATTTGGTTTGAGACAAGAAGATACCTCCTTCATTTTGTTGGATTTGCAATCCAAGAAAATATGTCAATTCTCCAAGAAGTGACATTTCGAATTCTTTCTGCATAACCAAGGCAAAGTTTTGACTCATAGTCTCTTCATTGCTGCCAAAAATAATATCATCTACATAAACAACAAGAATTAGCAATTTGTTATTTTCAACTTTTATATAGAGATTGCTATCTGCTGATCCTTTTGAAAAGCCTTGTTGGTGAAGATATTTGTCCAACCGATAGTACCAAGCCCTTGGAGCTTGTTTGAGTCCATAGAGTGCCTTTTTCAATCTGCATACAAGGTTTGGATCATTCCCAAGAATGAAGCCATCTGGCTGCTCAATATATACTTCTTCTTCTAAGTCTCCATTCAGGAAGGCTGATTTCACGTCCATTTGAAATACCTTGAAGTTTTGAAAGCTTGAGAGAGCAAGGAACATTCGGATGGCCTCAAGTCTTGCCACAGGAGCAAAGGTCTCTTCAAAATCTATTCCTTCTTGCTGTGCATACCCTTTACAAACAAGTCTGGCCTTGTTTCTAATTACTTCTCCATTTTCATTTAATTTATTCTTGAAGACCCATTTTGTTCCTATTACATTCTTATCTTTTGGTCTAGGAACTAATTCCCAAGTGTTGTTCTTTTCGATTTGCTCAAGTTCTTCATCCATTGCTTTGACCCAACATTCATCTTTGCATGCCTCTTTCACATTTTGTGGTTCAGTGGAGGAGAGTAATGCCAAGTAGCTTGAAGCTTCTGCAAGTGTCCTTCTTGTTTGTACTCCTGCTTCTTTCTGCCCCACAATCTGAGTTTCTGGATGATTCTTTTGAACATATCTGGATGGAGTCTTCTCTTCTATTCTTGTCTGCTCCTCTGGTTCTTCTTGAGATTCTTCTTCTTCTTGAGGTTCTTCTTCTTCATCATTTCGCCTTTGAGAGTAACCTTCATCTTCTTCAATGTCTTCATGATGAACTTGCCTAGGAATATATCCCTTCTCATCAACCACTATATCAATACTGTCAACAATTCTGCCAAGTCTTTTATTGTAGCACTTGTATGCTTTGCTATGTGGAGAATAACCAAGAAGAATGCCCTCATCTGCTCTTGGTTCAAGTTTGCCAAGTTGCTCATCAGTATTCTTAATATAACATTTGCTCCCAAAGATTTTGAAGTGCTTCACGGAAGGAGTTTTACCACTCCAAAGCTCATGAGGTGTTTGAGTGCTGTTTACTCGGACATTTGTTTTGTTAAGAATAATAACAGCAGCATGTGCAGCTTCACCCCAGAAGGTTGCAGGAGTACCTGATTCATCGAGCATAGCACGAGCCATTTGTTGGATAGTTCTGTTCATTCTTTCCACAACCCCATTTTGCTGAGGAGTTCTAGCTGTAGAGAATTCTCTTCTTATCCCATGTTCGTCACAGAAATCGAAAAATTCATTTGAGGTGAACTCCCCACCTCTGTCAGATCTGAGGCACTTAATTTTGTGTCCTGATTCATTTTCAACCAATGCTTTGAAGGATTTGAATTTTTCGAATGCTTCATCTTTGTGCTTCATAAGCCCTAACCAAACAAACCTTGAGAAATCATCAATGAATAATATCAGATATTCTTCTCCTCGAGGTGTCCTTTTCCTAAATGGACCACATACATCTGTATGGACTAGCTCAAGAGGCAAGCTAGCTGATCCTTCCTTCTCTGGAAAGTTAGTTCTGGTTTGCTTTCCAAACTGACAAGATTTGCATATGGTGTTGTCTGGAATTTTGATATCTGGAAGATCGCGAACTGCCTGATATTTGCATGCTTTCCTTATTTGTGAGAAGCTTAGATGTCCCAACCTTCGATGCCATAACCAGTGCTCTTCATCCTTGCTAAGATAGCATTGTTGTTGTCCTTCTTCAAATATGTACAGATTATTTGGAGTTCTTTTGCCTTTGAGAACTGTTTTACCTGTATCAAGATCACGAACAAGACATCCATTCGATCTAAAAATAACCTCGGTTTTTTGATCACACATCTGGCTGACACTTAGTAGATTATGCTTCAATCCATCAACATACAAAACATTTCCAGCCTTGACCTTTTCTTTCAAAGGAGCAATACCTTTTCCTTTTATAGTTGCAGGAGTATCATTTCCAAAAGAAACTTTCTTTCCCTTTTCTAAAGTAGAATAAGATTCAATTTTTTCTTTATCACCTGTCATATGTTTCGAACATCCACTGTCAATGTACCATAGATTTTCCTGTCCTTCTGCATAAAATGCTATCCCACATCTTTCTGTTTGAGGTTCCTTTATTCTCCATGTTTTGGTGCTCGTGGCTTGTTCCTTTTTCTCCTGAAACCTGCTCCTGCATTCAGAGTCTTTATGACCAAAATTATTGCAAATAGAACATTCAACTTCATTTTCAAGAACCGAAAAGTTGTTATAGGTCCTTTTTGTAATCCCTGTCATACTTCTTTGTTTTTGAGCTTCCCTAGTCATGATTGTTTTATATGCAACACATTGAGCTGCTTTGTGACCAAAGTTATGGCAAGAAAAGCATTGTCCATTGAAGAAGCTTCTGCGGTTATTGAATCTACCAGCCAACTGATTGTAATTTCTATTTTCATCTATTCTTGAGCCAAACTGAGAAGATTTTACCTGTGGTTGGTTGTAGCTTTTGTTCACCCTTAAGAAGGATTGTCCCTGATAGTTTCTGTTTGTAATTCGTCCCTGCTTTACCTGATTATCTTCATTGTTCTTCTGCTCATTTCTTCTTGCTGCATCAAGATAACTTTTTGAGGTGGATGCTTGAGAGGTTTCTCCATTATAGCCCAAACCTGTCTTGTTTAGAGGAGACCGCTGCACATTGATAATCTCATCCAAAGTTTCAGATCCTTTGACAAACTTAAGATTAATAGCTTTTGTTTTCTCAATTTCTTTTCTGAGACCAACAATTTCACCTTCTAGTTTTTCAAGATGTTTTTCCTTTTCATCAATTTGAAATTGCAAAGTATCAATGATCACATTCTTTTCTTCTATGCATCTCTTGAGTCTAGTAATTTCATTATAGAGATTATCCACATCTACAGCATCCTCATAATCATCATCTTCAAATGCCATTAACAGCTTATATTTATTACCTTGTTCATCTTCATCACTGTTTGATAAGCCATCACTATCTTCATGGGTGTAGTAGCTTTTCTTATTTGCACTTTGTTTCTTGTTCCATCTAGCAGGTTCTTTTCCTTTATCCTTATAAGGACATTTTGCAGCATAATGACCTACTCTTCCACAAGCAAAGCATTTGAAAGGTAGCTTACCTCTGAACCTTCCAGAACCCCTTTGAAGATTTCTGACAAAATTTGATTCTTCTTCCTCTTCTTCTGGAACATGGCTTGCTTCATAGTAATCTTCTTTTCCTGATGCCTTAAAAGCAGCTTCCCTTCTGTCTGATGGACCTCCCTTTCTCATTTCATAAGCAGTTAGAATTCCATGTAGCTGAGACATAGTGAGAACACGGAGATTTTCTTTTTCTTCTATTGCAGATACTTTAGATTCAAACTTGGGGGATAATGATCTTAGAATCTTTTGAACTACTATAGTCTCTTTTATTTCTTCACCCAAATTTTTCATACAATTAACAATCTCATCTACCCGAAGAAAATAATTAGCCACACTTTCATCATTATACATCTTGAGAGTCTCATATTGAATCCTGAGAGTTTGAAGTTTAGCTTGCTTTACCTGTTCATCTCCTTCATAGCTAGTGATCATTTTGTCCCATATCTCTTTTGCTGATTTGAAGTGCATGACCTTCATGAATTCTGTTTGGGATATACTTCCTAATAGAGTACTGACTGCTTTTGCATTTGTTTCATACTGCTTTTTCTCAGCTGGATCTGTAGGAGTAGCTGAGGGAAAAGCATAGCCTGTTTCTACAATGTTCCAAACTTCTGTACCAAGAGATTGAAGATATGCAGTAACTCTTACCTTCCAATAATTGAAATTTGTCCCATCAAAAATCGGTGGCCTGATTGATGCTTCTTTCTCGTAGTTGCTCATGATGAATGATCTACCTTCAAGCGATCAAGCTTCTCTGAAGGACCTGCTCTGATACCAATTGTTGGAAATAATACTGAGAGGGGGGGTGAATCAGTATTATCAGATCAATCAAACTTTTTCAATGCTCAGAAACATATACGCTACTTCAGTTAAGTGAACCAGCGTGTACACGCTACTGTGACTAAATAAAACAGCGTATAAGAAGAAAACTCATAATTTAGTTAGCTTATTCTTCAGTTAAGTTCATCAGGACATTATTCACGACATTAACAGTAAACAGGTGCAGTATAACAGAACAGATCAAAAGCCACACACATGAACACCAAGATATAAGGTGGAAACCCAATGTGGGTGAAAACCACCTGCTGCAAGTTGTCTCTATCTTTCTTTAATATGAAACTTCAGTTTACAATCTTTTGTACTGGTGCAGCCTTATACCAGTACGCAGGCTACAACCTGCAGAAGGCTACAACCTTCTCTCGTTCTCCAAACTTCCTTGGAAGGGAGCTCCAACCCCCTTTGCTCTTGTACTAGCCAAGATACTAGTACGTAGGTGCTGACCTACAATCTTCTTTCCTTCAGGTACCACCTTTCATACATTTTCAGACTGGATATTCCTGAAGCACAACATTACAATCTGAAGGCCACAATTCATTCACCTTTCACAACAGATCATTGAAGCATAAAACAACCAAACTTTGAATCACTGAACCACTGAACCCTGTCAATCACCAGTTACCAGAACACAGAGCAGACTACAGAACTCTGCAATAACAGTCAGACCCCACTGTAAACCCAAAATCAAGCTTCAAAAGATATACGCTACTTCAATGAGCAAAACCCGCGTATACACGCGCTTTTACCGAAGCCAACCTGCGTACAGATCTAAAAATAAACTTTCTCAATTTGCAGCTGTACCAGACATCAGTTAGACCTAGAACATAACATTGCGACAATATGCAGATCTAGAAATACGCATAATCAACCATATCATGATAGTGCATTTCAAACCATTAGATCCCGATCTATCCTTAGATCTAGTCTTCCATCAACCGATGTGATCTCTCCTTGGCTTAGATCAAGCAACCCAGAACCTGCATATCAGATCTCTTTCTTTTTCAGATATTCAAGCCTTTTCGAAAGATGATTTTGCCTAATGATCTTCTTCTCCTTATATAGCCTTAGGCCTTGCTCAATACCAAGAGCCAAAACCATAGAAATCCAAAACCATCAACTGCGAAACTAGAGATCTACACGACTGTCGAGGTACTTTGGTCCAAAGACATGGGCACAAGTACCGAGGACTAACTACCATGGACCAAAAGGAAACTTCCCGACATATACGCACTTTTCTGTTCATGCATCTGCGTGTATACGCGCCTTATTATATAGCTCTCCTGCATATACGCGACTTAGTATGCATATAACCAGCGTGTATACGCAACTTGGACTTAATTAACCTGCGTATATGAGATTTCTCTTCATTCTGTAGACTGAACAGAGATCTGTCATCAAAGAGAGTTGCCATCAAGGACAACACCTGTATCATAGCGCCATACCTGAGCCAAAATGCCAACAATAAAGAAAATATTTTGAAATCACAAAAGAAATTTTTTACATTCACAATAATAAGAGATGGACTAAATCTGAAATATGGGAGACAGATCTATTCGATGATATTCGATCTATTTCATAAACAAATTGGCCCATTTGGCTCTCCTGAGTGTAATATCTTGCCCCTGCATAAAAAAACTATTTTGCTTTGATGATTTTGAGCCATTTTTGTTCATTGAAAGTTGGATTACCACTTTGATTTTAATAACTTCTCCCTTAATAACAAACTTAGGGTTAATGCTAATTTAGATTAATTGTCCTCATATTGAATTTGTGGTCATTTAGTCAAATAAATTATTTCTTTGTTGTAATTTATTCTAAACAAGTTAAAATATTTTTGCTCATAATATTTAAGCCATCTCCCATTAACCTTCCCGCATCACATAAAAATTATAATTAGTTCCTTAGAAGTTACATAATGATTTAGAAATGAAATGAAGTAAATTTGTTTTCTTACCTCGTTTCATCAATATTGTTTAAAAACAATCTTGAAGTAAAAGAATTCCACATACAAAGACCCTAAGGAGCAGCTCAACTGAAATGGCCATGTAAATGAAGTATTATGTGAAATGGCCATGTAAATGAAGTATTATGTGGAAGGAGGTCCATTGTTCAAATCCCCTTGATTCACCTATGTGTACAGAAGGGAAATATGTACGTGCCTAGAGATTATAGTGGTAGTGGTTGGAATCGACCCTATGTCATGCAAGTATGATATTGACTTAGTTGTTGATTCCTCTATATACAAAAAAGAAAACTATTCAAAGTACGATATATACTTTGTGTGTCTCTCATAATATGCAAGATAATTGGGTTACTTTTTTTTTTATTCAAGAATAAATATTTGTAAACCCTAAAATATTGCAACATGTTTCATTTTAACTTTGATACAATTTCTTTTCCAAATTTCAATCAAAACAAATAACAAAATGAGAACCTATATTTAGGAGGAGATAAATGGATGGTTAAATTTTGATATTGGTAGATAGTTATGTGAAATTTAAATGTGATGTGTAAGCCCAATGTATCAAAGGGTTGAGAACTAACAAGATTAAAAATGGTAAAACATATCAGATAGAAAAATGTTTCAAACATAACCTTTCGAGTTTCATTCCATCAGAGTTCACACATGTGCATGTAAAGTGGGTTTTTTTTTAATAATGATTCTATATTCATTATTTCCACTTTTTATGGGAATTATTACTTATTGATACTTTCACACATATTATTTTTATATGATTATTTATGATCTTTGATGGTGGTAATCATTTGGAATAACACAACTGTTGCTTAAATTAATGTAAAGCATATATATGTATTTACTAATACTTGATTGATAATAATATTATATAATAAAATAATTACATAATAATATTGTATATTATATACATATCTATTAATATATACCATTAATTAATATGGTTTATAAGGTCTTTTATAATATCAATATTGCCCATTATGGTTGAAATTTGCTCATAATATTTAAGCCATCTCCCATTAACCTTCCCGCATCACATAAAAATTATAATTAGTTCCTTAGAAGTTACATAATGATTTAGAAATGAAATGAAGTAAATTTGTTTTCTTACCTCGTTTCATCAATATTGTTTAAAAACAATCTTGAAGTAAAAGAATTCCACATACAAAGACCCTAAGGAGCAGCTCAACTGAAATGGCCATGTAAATGAAGTATTATGTGAAATGGCCATGTAAATGAAGTATTATGTGGAAGGAGGTCCATTGTTCAAATCCCCCTGATTCACCTATGTGTACAAAAGGGGAATATGTACGTGCCTAGAGATTATAGTGGTAGTGGTTGGAATCGACCCTATGTCATGCAAGTATGATATTGACTTAGTTGTTGATTCCTCTAGATACAAAAAAGAAAACTATTCAAAGTACAATATATACTTTGTGTGTCTCTCATAATATGCAAGATAATTGGGTTACTTTTTTTTTATTCAAGAATAGATATTTGTAAACCCTAAAATATTGCAACATGTTTCATTTTAACTTTGATACAATTTCTTTTCCAAATTTCAATCAAAACAAATAACAAAAGGAGAACCTATATTTAGGAGGAGATAAATGGATGGTTAAATTTTGATATTGGTAGATAGTTATGTGAAATTTAAATGTGATGTGTAAGCCCAATGATCAAAGGGTTGAGAACTAACGAGATTAATGTTTCAAACATAACCTTTCGAGTTTCATTCGATCAGATTTCACACATGTGCATGTAAAGTGGGTTTTTTTTAATAATGATTCTATATTCATTATTTCCACTTTTTATGGGAATTATTATTTATTGATACTTTCACACATATTATTTTTATATGATTATTTATGATTTTTGATGGTGGTAATCATTTGGAATAACATAACTATTGCTTAAATTAATGTGAGGCATATATATGTATTTACTAATACTTGATTGATTATAATATTATATAATAAAATAATTACATAATAATATTGTATATTATATACATATCTATTAATATATACCATTAATTAATATGGTTTATAAGGTCTTTTATAATATCAATATTGCCCATTATTGTTGAAATTTCTTAACTTTACTCAATGATTAACCCTTAAATTAGTTCTTGTTATTTGAATGTGGTCAATCTTTACATCAATATTTTGTTCAAATGTTTCAAAGGGGGTGTGATTATGATTAGTGACTTTAAATACTCAAGGTAGAGGTTAAATTTAAAGGGAACATTAGTATAGTGAAGATGGATTTTAAGGGACAGAATAAGGCCAGTGATTATACGATAAGGGTCTAAGTGAAAAAGAATTTATAGAGCTAACCCAATTTAGAGAGGGTAAAATTGGGTAAAACATCTGGGAAGATGGTAAAGTTGGAGAAAACTAATCGAAAGAAGAGGAATGATTTGGAGTAGAAGGTTAATATGTTTGAAGGAATTGTGTCTGCTAAGAAATCGACCAGCAAAGCTACTTACAACTTTACTTTCTTAGTCATAATTCAATAATTTCATGCTCATACTACACAGAATGAATGGGTTGTCAATTTTAGTTGCATTCATCACATGATGAAGAATTTTTCTTCTTTTTCCTTCCTTTGAAAGGCTATTTAGAAAAATATTTATTTAGTAAATGATTTTGCTCTCAACATTACTAGTCATGGTGATGTACCTTGTAGACATGGAAAAATTTGGAATGTTTATCATGTGCTTAGTATGAGCATAAATATGTTAATAGTTTCTTAATTGATGCAGATTGGTAAAATTGTTGAAATTGGCTACTCTGGGTCATTGTTAATAAAGATATAAAGAGATACAAGTCAATTGTCACAACAAGAATTATCAACTTGACTAATGGATTGTATAAGTTTTGTGAATTTTCCCAACTAGTGTCGAACTAACTACTCGTGTGGAAAAAACCAATGATCATAGTCAAATTTGGCATGAACGAGTCATACATCTAAATTTTCAAAATCTTCCCAACTAGTGTCGAACTAACTACTCATGTGGAAAAAACAAATGATCATAGTCAAATTTGGCATGAACGAGTCATACATCTAAATTTTCAAAGTCTAAAGATGATGGCAACATAGAACATGGTTTCTATTCTTCCAAAGGTTCTTCCACTTGATGGTGACTATAGGGGATGCATGCTAGGAAAGCATCATCATGAACATTTTGACTCAAAGCATTTCATGGGCATAACTAACTAGATCTTGTTCATAATTATGTTTGTTGTAGGAGTAAGCCTTCATTGGTAGGTGCAAAGTACATTTTAACCCTTATTGATAACTAACTAGATCTTGTTCATAATTATGTTTGTTGTAGGAGTAAGCCTTCATTGGTAGGTGCAAAGTACATTTTAACCCTTATTGATGAAGTTTCAAGATCTACTTGGGTCTATCTCATTAAGAATAAGATTCATGTCTTTGAAAGATTAAGGACTTTAGGGCATTGGCTAAAAAGAAATATGATCAACATGTTAGTGTCTATGATCTAATAATGGAGGAGGATATGTGAATTGACATTTTAAGGAATGCCTCATTTACTTAGCTATCTCATGGCAAAGGTTGGTTCCCCATACTCCTCAACAATGTTTGGAAGAATGAAATAATCGAACCTTGGACGAGATGGATAAGTGTCTTTTACAGGCCAAATATTTATAAATAAATATTTTGGTTCAAGTTATCTACTATGCCAATTATATTTTGAATGTTGCACTCAATAGAGCTATTAGTTCTACGATTCCAATCAAATGTTGTTGTGGTAAGAAGCCCTCAGTCAGTCACCATAGAGTTTTCATGTCTATTTCTTAGGTGCATATTTCCAATAGTTGTAGAGAGAAATTAAATGCAAAGAGACCTGCCTACATCATGATGGGCTACTCTAAAGAGTTCAAATCCTATCAACTATTTGACCCTATAAAATAACAAATCATTATCGAGAGAAATGTAATCTTCAAGGAGATGTTTGTTGGACTTAAGTTGTTGAATTCTTTTGGAATTTTGAATAGTTTTCCTTTCAATAGTTGAAGATAATGGATCTTCTATCCCCTTTTTCAATATTTTTACTGCTCCATCGACTATTGTTTCGAAGTTGACCAAGTTGACTAACCAATGATCGCCTCTGAATAAAATTGTGGCCTCCCTTGATCGTATTATGAAGAAGATATATGTTTCGTGACATTGTTTTTATCTTAGTGGACTATTAAAACTATTTAAGTTGTTGAATCTTATGTTGGTGATGTTTCTTCACACCAAAAAACTTGGAGTTAGAAGCAGCATGCTCATATTTAATTAATGGTTCATGTTTATGAACTTGTGATCCATAATCCTATGCTCATGCAAAAGGAAAACTTGAATGGAAATCTGCTATGTATGCTGAGATATATTCTCTTTTTGAAGAATCACACTTGGGACATAGTTTCCTGACCATAAGGGGAAAATGTAGTGAAGTTTTGATGGATATATAAGAACAAATTCATTTTTGAATGTTTTGTTTAGCATCATAAGGCTCAACTGGTTGTGAAAGGCTTCTAATTTAGGTGGAAAGTAGTTAGGCTTCTAATTCAGGTGGAAAGTAGTTGCCACAGTCAATAATTATTTTTCTATAAATGGTTGTTAAAACCATGGATAATGCATGATAATAAACAAAATAAATCATAATATTACAGTGAGAATCTAATCGCACAATGATTTCAGTTTTACCATTGTAATTATGATATTCACCCACAGTATTCACCCATGGATTTTGTAAACCATGGCATTTACCCATGGTATCATAATTTATTATATTTACCCATGGTGTCGTAGTTTATTATATTTTCCCATGATATTCACACATGGATTTTGTAAACCATGGTATTTGCCCGTGGTATTTGAAATCTAAGAGGAGGCATGATTCTCAGTCAAATATACCCATAAATTGTATAAATACAGAACTTCACCGGGGAGTAAAGAACCATTTTTATCATAATTTAGTCTCATGTTATATTATCCATTTCAATAAATATTTGAGTTCCTCTTGTGTTAGTTTTTTGCAGTATTTATTTTATGAATTGAGTTATTATTATAATGTTTTTATACAATATCTCTTTTATGCATCATGACATATTTTGAGTTCTTATTATACTATTGCTCTACAATATTTCTCTTAAACATTGTAACATATTCCTTTGCCATTCGTGAAGTTTCCTTTGTTAAACAGCTTGGATCACAATGACATGAACACAATAGATCTCATGGAAAATTTGCAACTAAGCATGCCTCGACCAAAGTAGTATTAGGATGAGTACTTATTGGGAATTTTTATATTTTTATTCTTGTGTTAATATCTAAGTCCCATTCCTCCAATGATATGGTTCAATGCTATCAGAGTGGGGTTTCTCTTGTCTATTTTTTTGTGCATGTCCCCAATGAGGTCAAGGTACAAGGAGCTCAAAATTGAACTATTGCAACCTTTAGAAGGTCATCCTCACTGACACAGAAAACCTCACATGGTAGACGAAAAGAAAAATGGCAGAGGAGGAGATCTTGTCAAACTATTGCTCGAGGAAGAACTTACATGATAGAGGAATGAGATGATGGAAGCCTTTACAACATCTCATTGGAAGGTGAGAATTTATAAAGACAAGCCACCATATCTCTACCAGGTAGATCAAGAAGCAAATTATCTTAGCACAATTATGGGTCAACCAAAAAAAACCCTTGCCACTGAAGTCCATTTTATAGGTTGCACATTGTCAGCATCACGGTTGGCCCACAAGCATTACTAGGTATCTCTATCCTCGGATCTTCATTCATCACAGTTATGGGTCAACCACATAAAATCCTTGCCACTGAAGTCCATTTTCTATGCCACACACTGCCAACATCATTGTTGTCCCACAAGCATTACATAGTATCTCTATCCTCAAATCTTCATTCATCAGGGTTAAGGGTCATCCACAAACCCACAGTTATGTTCCTATTCAACAAAGGCTTCCCCAGAGGGAAATTTACACAATGGGGAACCATTGCTTCTTAAGGGGGGAGGATTGATCGAGGGGGAAAATAGTTACCATAGTTAATAGTTATTTTTCTATAGATAGTTGTTAAAACCATGGATAATGCATGATAAAAATAAATTATAATATTAAAGCGAGATTCTAATCACACGATGATTTCAATTTTACCATCGCAATTATGATACTTACCCATGGTATTCACCCATGGATTTTGTAAACTATGGTATTTACCCATGGTATCATAACTTATTATATTTACCCATAGTTTCGTAAATTATTATATTTTCCCATGGTGCTCACCCATGTATTTTGTAAACCATGGTTCAGTGAAAGATACACGTAAAAATTATAATACATAACTTCACAGGCGAGCAAGCCATCCTTTTTCTCATAATGCAGTCTCATGGTATATTACCCATTTCAATAAATATTTTATTTCCTCTTTTGTTAATTTTTTGCAATATTTCTCTTACGCATTGAGTTATTATTATAATGTTTTTATAAAATATCTCTTTTATGCATCATGCCATATTCTGGGTTCTTATTAGACTATTGTTCTTATCTTAAGCATGTAACATATTCCTTTTCCATTCGTGAAGTTTATTTTGTAAGCATTGTGACATATTACTTTGCCATTCGTGAAGTTTATTTTGTTAAACACCTTGGATCACAATGACATTAATGCATTACATCTCATGGGAACTCTAGAGCTAAGTGTGCCTAGGCCAGAGTAGTATTGGGATGGGTGACTAGTTGGGAAGTTTTAAATTATTATTGTGTCAATATTTAAGTTTCATTCCTCCAACAATCCAGATCAACTTCTCATAGCAAGAAGGAATTGACTATGCCAAAACCTTTTCTCTTGTTGCAATAATTAATTTTGTTCGACTAATCCTTTCCCTTGCTTCTCATTTAGGATGGAAAAATCATCAAATGGATGTTAAGAGTGTCTTCCTTCAAGGTGACATATTTGAAGAAATTTATATGGAGAAACCCCTTGGTTTTGTGATAGACTTCAGTCTTGTTTATGGATTGTAGAATTCATTGTGTGGTTTCAAGCAGGCCCCCTAAGCTTGGTATGATAAGTTTTATTAATTCTTTCTCAATCTTGTGTTGAAATGTTGTGCATCTAATCATAGTATTTGTGTATTACACATTAACGGTAATGCTTTGATTTTTTCTGTATATGTGGACGATTTAATCATAAATAAAACCAATACACGTGTAATTATTAGATTGAAGACTCGACTTAGTAACACCTTTGAGATGACTAATCTTGGTTTTTTATATTTCTTTCTTATTCTTCAATTCTTACTTTTAATGATGATATTTTTATCTCTGAATATAAATAATTATTGGACTTTTTGAAAGTATTTAAGATGGATTATGCCAACCATGTGCTACAAGCTTTTATTCAATATCAAGTTGAATAAAGAGTGTCCCTCTCTAAAATTTCATGCTACTCATTATAGATAACTGGTTAATAGCCTTAGTTTTTTAACTCATAGTTGACCTGCTATTTCCTTTGTTTTTAGTGTGGTTTCCTAGTTTATGCAAGATCCATAAGAAATCCACTACAAAGATGGAAATAAAATTGGTTGTTACATTAGAATTACCTCTAATTTTGGTATCAAATTGTATTGAAGTTCAAAGTTTTTATTCAACTTTACCGACTTCAACTGGGTAGGTGACGGTGATGAAAATAAATCCACTTTTGGCTTTGTTTAACTTTAGTTCTAGACCCATGATTTGGCCATGCAAGAAACAACATGTAGTCTCTTTATCAACTTAAAAAGAAGAATATTGTGGAGGTGTTAATGCAAGGATGAAGGCAGTCTAGATTTCTCATCTCTTGGGAGAGATTGGTTTTCATATTTATTCCTTAACTACTACTTATTGTGACAATCAGAGTCTGATTTAAGTTTTTGATGGTCCTATTGCACATAGGAATTTTTTTAATACCCCTTTATTGTATTTGACTTTCCAACGTATTATTTTTTTTCCCTTATAATTATTTGGAGCATCTCAACACTATTTGGTTTGTGTTAGATCTTGTCCTCTATCCATGTCCTAATTATGAACCACAATTGGGGGTTTGAAACGTTGATGCCAAAAAGAATATGTGATTAATCTGAAAAATATTTCCTCTGAAGATGAAGCATGCCAAACTTCATGCTTACTACTTACAACAACTGGTTCAAGAGAAAATTGTCGCTTTTGTCTATTGCATAATCAATGATTATCTTGCTAATATCTTTATGAAAGAATTTGTTGAATCCAATTTTTTTAATATCCACACTATGCTTCAGCTTTAAGAAGTTACCATTATGGTGCAAGGGTTGTCCTACAGATGTAACTTCACCTCTTGAACCTTGTGAATTTCGTGTTAATAGGGGGTGTTGGAACCTAAGATTATGTTGGCTTATCACACCTTTAAGTATTCTAGAGATAAGAAATTGAATAATAAACAAACAACACATAGTCAGTTTAAGGAACAACTAACCATTGATAATTAGTCGAGCAGATGACTAGTGGAGCAGTCACTTAAGTAGTCGATGGGTTGGTCAAGTAATCAACTAGCAAATAGTAGGTTGAGTGGTGAACTAGCGATACAACCCACTTAGTGGTTAGAGGAATTGATTGGATGATTAGATTGACTTAGGAAGTTGACTAAATGACAAGAAATGAATTGAATAGAATAGTCAACTAGCCAATGAAATAGTGCAAATTTCATGAAAATGGTTGGAATTGTCAATGTTAGCTTATGGACCGAATCTTCCACAATTCAAGGAATCTAGTTAGATTTGGACATTGTAAATAAAGAACCATATGATTTGAATATAAAAAATGAAAAGTAACATTGTGAATATCATGAATTATTGTTGCATTATCATGCATTGTGATGTTGTCAACATAATTTGTTGTGCTTAGGTGTTATAATGGTATCTTTAAACACCACAATCATATTGTAGTATTATTTCTCTTTTATTTATTTTATTTTATATTTTGTTATATGTTTTATATTATTGGGTTCCCCTCACTCTTGAACAAGTGGAAGCATCCCTTTATTTTCCTTATTGAGAGCATTTATGATGAATCACCCTTGTGTCCCATGGATCTTTTCAGTTCCTCATAACTATTCTCATAGTTCATATTTATCTCCATTAATTTTTAACATATTAATTTATCATGTTTTGGCCTCTATTTGTCACCCTTTGTATTGATTTATAGTTGAACAACCTCGTCCCTAATAATTGGTCATTCCCCATGGAATACTTTTATAACTTTCTAGGTTAACCTTACATTTATTCTTTAAACAACAAAAGTCATATGTTTTCTCTTTCCCTTCTCTTGATGGCCAAAAATTAATGAAATCAACAATAGGGAGATCACCCACTCAGAGCCATAAACTAAGACCATATCCATTTGGAATGAAAATTATGATTGGTTCTAATGGGCCTAGTCACCCCCTCACTCTCTTTGTTGACTTGTTATGTCTCTAATTATTATCAACAAGAATAGCCAATAGACTTACCCTCTTGTAGCTAGCTTGCAATAAATCAATCCTTAATTTGACATAAGGGCTCAACATCGCCACCGATTAGGTTGCTCCTGCATAAGGATACTTATAAAAATGAAATTAATCTCTAAATATAAATCTAAATGCAAGCCTACTTACTAATGAAAAAAAAAAAAAAAACAAAGAAAACTACTCTGGCTTGATTCCAAGGAATTAGCTCTTGGATATCAAGTGCAAAGGTTAAATACAATGAGTATTTATGTTGGGTCCATATAATACTATTGATTACCCCATTACTATTGTAGTTATACCCCTTATTTATATTGTTGTGCCCCTATTACCCCCATATTGTTATTTCTGTGCCCCATAGAATCCCTCTATTGTTATTTTTGTGGCTTTATATTATTATTGTTAGGTCGGCTGGATTATATTGTGACTCCTTAGACTCCTATATATAGAAAGGAGGTTTTGTCATTCGTTCATTTATGTAATGTAAAGGAGGTTGCCCCCTCGAAGAGGCTGAATTCTAAGGCGTTGATCTATCTTTTCTATCTTTTCTTGAGCTGGTTTCATAACATTTGGTATCAGAGCTTTGGATTCTAGGGTTTCGCTGCTCCAAACAGGTCATCGTGGCATTTTCGCTATAATTTTTTTTTCTGTGACGTTTCAGAAGTCGCAAAAAAAACCCATTTGAGAAGAAATCGCGCTGAACCTTGGGTCCAAATTTCAGAGCTTTTCGCGCGATATTTGCGGAGATATGATCTGAGGAAGTTGGTCTTTTTGCAGACTCCTGAATTACATTCAAAACAGGTGACCTGGGGAAAATCGTCATAACTTTCTCTCTGGGGATCGGATTGAAATTTCGTAAGAAGGTACAGAAAGAGGACGGACTGTAGTTTCTTGTGTGTGTGTTTTCAGATTCAAAGGTTGAAACAGTGACTCGTGGCACGTCGTACAAGTTCGCTCTACTGAACCAGTCTAAAAGCAAGTCACTGTGGGAGATTTCACATAACTCTTCCTTGGAGAATCCAATTTGGCTCAGACTTGTGGCATTGGAAAGAGGACGCAAAAGGCTACTACAGGTAGCAATTTCAGAATTGGATGATCCGAAATTACAGAGATACATCAGATTCAATATCAGGCTTCTATAAAGTGAAAAAAGGTGTGTAGTTTTTTTTTTTAATTTTTGTGTAAGCTTGGTTTAACGGAATTCAAAGGGCATAGTAAAGCATTATTATCGGTAACTGATGCCCCGAGGAAAGAAAATGCAAACACCTAGTAAGGAACCTGAAAGCTCTAGCATGACTCATGAAGAAGAGGAAGAAATGCTACATGATATATCAAAATTACAAGAACAAGTGCAACAAATGTCACGCTCACAAAAGCTAACAGAAGCTAAGATAAGTGGCGTGGAATCTAAGATAAAGGGCATGGAAGCTAAGATGGATGATTCGAAGACAGATTTGAAGAGATACATGGCAGATTTGAAGATAGATTTGAAGACATACATGGAAGAATTGAAGAAGTTGCTACAAGAAAGGGTCACTAATGGTGAAAAGGTAGTAAAGGAAACTCATGATGAGAACAAAAGAAATGTTAATCATGATTCCATAGACGCTAATGTTGGATCGAAGAATCACCATATTCCAAAAATCGATATGAGGAAGTTTGATGGCAAGGATCCCGCCACATGGATATTACAGATGGAGCAATTCTTCGATCTCAATAATGTGCAAAACACACAAAAGGTACGTATGGCAACTGTATATTTGGAACCAAATCAGTTTGTATGGTATCAATGGCTTTGCTCTCGTAAACAATTTATCACTTGGGCAATTTTTACGGAAGAATTGATAGCACATTATGAGGATACAAAAAGCAACACTTTTTTTAGCCAATTGATAAGTCTCAAACAAAAGGGTTCAGTAATGGAGCACATTGAGGAGTTCCAAAAATTGAACATAAGGGTAAAAGATATTCCAGAGGAGCATAGGATTGATGTGTTCATAGGGTCTTTAAAGGATAATATCCAACATGATGTTCGCCTTTGGGAACCTGATTCATTAGAGAAGGCATTCAGGTTAGCAAGAAAAATGGAAAGCAAAATTATGGCAACCAGGAAGCATACCACTCACAACTATAAAGACGGAAGTGTTGTTGCCCCTAGTCTTCCACAACCTATAAGGTTGACACCACAACAATTGGAAGAAAAAAGAGCAAAAGGGCTTTGTTACAGTTGTGATAGCAAATACACTAAAGGTCATAAGTGTGCTGAGAAGAAATTATTCTACATAGATTGTGAAGAGGAAGAAGAAAAGGAGCAAGAAAGGTCAAAAGAAGAGGATATACTCCAGGAACAAAGCCTAGATGAAGAAAAAATAAATCCGACCATATCTTGTAATGCATTGGCGGGAATTACCACTCCTCAAACCATCAAGATAGAAGGACAAATCAAGAAGAAAAAGGTAATAGTGTTGATTGATTCAGGAAGCACCCACAATTTTATTCATTGTAGGGTAGCAAAAGAATTGAATTGCTTCCTATATCCAGCACCAGAGTGTCAAGTGATGATTGCAAATGGAGGAACAATAAATTGCTCTGGAAAGTGCCATAATATCAAGCTATCCATGGGAGAATATGTATTGACTAGCCCAATGCTTTCCATTCCAATGGGAGGTGCTGATGTTGTACTAGGAGTCCAATGGCTACAATCCTTGGGTACAATAGCTTTTAATTTTCAAGAACTTTTCATCAAATTTTCTACGGAAGGAAAGGAAGTTGAATTAAGGGGTATTGCAGGGAAACCAGGAAAGATAATCAGCTCTAATGGCATGACAAAGCTTCTAAAAAAGGAGCAAAGAGGTGTAATTGCACAATTATGTTCGCTAGATGTTTCCACATTGGAATCATCTATTTCTCCAGATCTCCAAAAAGTCCTGGACAATCATTCCAAGGTATTTGAGACTCCAAAAGGTCTCCCACCTATGCGTGATCATGATCATGCTATTCATCTGATTCCAGGAAGTGTTCCTCCAAACATCAGGCCGTACAGATATCCCTATGTCCAAAAAAGTGAAATTGAACGTATGGTTGCAGAAATGCTAGAGGCTGGTATAATTCAACCGAGTCAAAGTTCTTTCTCAGCTCCAGTAGTATTGGTGCACAAGAAGGATGGATCATGGCGCATGTGTCCAGATTATAGGGAGCTCAACAAGCTCACTATTAAAGATAAGTTCCCCATTCCTGTTATTGATGAATTACTGGATGAATTGCATGGATCAATTTACTTCACCAAGTTGGATCTTCGTTCGGGATATCATCAAATCAGAATGAAGATTGAAGACATTCCGAAAACGGCATTTAGAACTCATGAGGGTCATTATGAATTTTTGGTCATGCCTTTTGGCCTTACCAATGCACCTTCAACATTTCAAGGTTTGATGAATTCAATTTTCAAACCATTCCTTAGAAAATTTGTGTTAGTATTTTTTGATGATATACTAATCTACAGCAAGTCTTGGAAGGATCATGTTGAACATGTTGACAGGGTGCTACAACTATTGGAGGAGAAACAATTATATGCAAAAAGATCCAAATGTTTCTTTGGAGTCCAGGAGGTGGAATATTTGGGTCATATTGTATCTCATGAAGGAGTTAAGGTAGACCCTAGCAAAATTAAAGCCATTAAGGAATGGAAAATCCCCACATCCATAAAGCATCTGCGAGGATTTCTTGGGTTGACAGGGTATTATCGCAAGTTTGTTAAGAATTATGGGAGAATAGCAGCACCTCTAACAACATTATTGAAGAAAGATTCATTTTCATGGACTCCGGAAGCAACAAAGGCCTTTGAACATCTTAAAGAGGCAATGTGCCAAGCACCGGTCTTAGCTACACCGGACTTCACAAAAACCTTTATTGTGGAATGTGATGCTTCAGGAAATGGAATTGGTGTTGTTCTAATGCAAGATGAAAGACCCATTGCTTTTGAAAGTCGTCCAATCAAGGGAAAGTTTTTAAGCAAAGCTATTTATGAGAAGGAAATGTTGGCAATACTCCATGCACTTAAGAAATGGCGACCCTACCTAATGGGAAGACACTTCAAGGTAAAAACGGATCATGATAGCCTTAAATACTTTTTAGAACAAAGATTATCCTCTGAAGAGCAACAAAAGTGGGTCACAAAGATGTTGGGTTATGACTTTGAAATCATCTACAAAAAAGGGAAGCAAAATGTGGTGGCAGATGCACTCTCAAGAAAGGATGAGGATGTGGAAGCATTGTTGTGTGCCATTTCTATTATCCAACCAGATTGGATAAACGAAGCAAGGGAGGAATGGAAGAATGACGAAGAAGTGTGGGCACTTATTCGAAAGCTACAACAAGATTCCAGTACTTCTGATACATTTAGCTGGCAAAATGATTCGTTATGGTACAAAGATCGCTTATACCTCTGTAAGAATTCCCAGCTAAAACAAAAGATTCTTATGGAATTGCACACTTCTCCCTTAGGAGGGCACTCAGGATTTTTAAAAACTTACCACAGGGTTAAGAAGGAATTTTTTTGGGATGGCCTTAAATCAGATATTCAAAAGTTTGTGGCGGAATGTTTGGTTTGCCAGCAAAATAAAGTTGAAACAATTAAGACACCGGGTCTATTACAACCTTTATCCATTCCAAGCCAACGTTGGGAGGAGGTTTCAATGGATTTTATCACAGGTTTACCCAAGTCTGAGGGAAAGAGTGTCATCATGGTGGTAGTTGACAGACTTACCAAGTATGCACACTTTTGTGCATTATCACATCCATTTAAAGCCAGTACAGTTTCTACTGCATTTATGGAAACAGTTCAAAAGCTACATGGAAACCCAAAGATTATTGTAAGTGACAGAGATCCCATTTTCACTGGAAATTTTTGGACAGAATTATTTTCTTGTCTTGGTACTCAGTTAGCTCATAGCTCATCTTATCATCCTCAATCTGATGGGCAAACTGAGATAGTAAACAAATGTTTGGAAGGATATCTTCGTTGCTTTGTATCTGATAAACAGACACAATGGGTCAAATGGTTGCCTCTGGCTGAATGGTGGTATAACACTTCCTTCCATACAGCAACAAAAATGACCCCATTTATGGCACTTTATGGGTATCAACCACCATCCATCACATCATATTTAAGAGAAAATTCTAAGGTTCAGGCAGTGGAACATCACATCGAACATCAACAACAAGTCCTCCAACTCTTAAAGGATAACCTCGTGTTGGCACAAAATAGAATGAAACAACAGGCAGATCAACATCGCAGTGAAAGAAGTTTTGATGTAGGTGATTGGGTATTCCTACGGCTACAACCATATAAGCAAATGTCCCTAAAGCAAGCTAAGAAGGATAATAAATTATCACCAAAGTATTATGGTCCGTACAAGGTGTTGCAAAAGATTGGTACTATGGCATACAAATTGGAGCTTCCTGCAGCTTCTCGATTGCACCCAGTTTTCCATGTTTCATGTTTAAAGAAGGTTATAGGTGACAAGCTCCCAATTCAAACAATATTGCCAGAACTTGACGAGGAAGGAAAAATTATATTGGAACCGGAAGCAGTCACAGAAACAAGAACTCGACAGCTACGAAATCGATCAATTTCAGAGTATCTTATCAAGTGGAAGAACTTATCCGCTGAAGATTCCACATGGGAGGATGAGAATTTTATGCAGAAGTATCCAGAACTACTCAAGCGTTGAGGACAACACTTTTTTGAAGGAGAGGGGCATGTTGGGTCCCTATAATACTAGTGATTACCCCATTACTATTGTAGTTATACCCCTTATTTATATTGTTGTGCCCCTATTACCCCCATATTGTTATTTCTGTGCCCCATAGAATCCCTCTATTGTTATTTTTGTGGCTTTATATTATTATTGTTAGGTCGGCTGGATTATATTGTGACTCCTTAGACTCCTATATATAGAAAGGAGGTTTTGTCATTTGTATCATCCAAGAATTGTTCATTTATGTAATGTAAAGGAGGTTGCCCCCTCGAAGAGGCTGAATTCTAAGGCGTTGATCTATCTTTTCTATCTTTTCTTGATCTGGTTTCATAACAATTTAACATGATTTTAATGATGAATTAAAGTTTCCAAATTATTTCTAATAGTTAGTATTATTGCAATAAATGCCATGTTTAGAGATTTAAAATGATTAAAGATGTGTCACTAAAATATGGAAATAGTTCACTTAATTACAAGGACAATTAAATTGATTTAAGATGGAAATTTTTTGAGTAAATAGTTAATCAGAAATTTGTTCAAATGCAAGAGAAAATAAAAAATAAATAGCATATCTATAACTATGAGATCAAATAGTTGATTTAGTAAACAAGAGTTCACATATTAAACAAAAATCAAAAACATGGAATTATTGATACATATTTGCCATTAAAAGAATATGACTTTATTAACAAATAAAAGTATTTACAAATAAAATCATTAAACCTGGATCTCTTTCTTTGTTTTACAATGGATCTCTTCAACAATTCCAACAAGACTTTTAGCTCTGCCACTTGAGAAAAGAGTTGTAATAGTGCGAGATCTCTCTTTGCAACATAAATTAAATCTTAAAAGGAAAACCCCCAAGAAGTCAGATCTAAGTATTCCTCTCAACCTATATCAAAAATCCTCCTCACAAAAGTGCTAAGTGTTTCCTATTTGTGAAAAAGATGAACTTCATCTCATTCTCCCAAAATCTTATTTATAGTTTACAAATGAATCTCCAATAAGGAGATTTGTTGAAAGGAATTTTTAGATCTCTAATATTCAACTGATAAAAATGTTTTTGTAATGCCTCCTCCCACATTTACCCACTTTGACAAGCTATTCAATTTAAACATGAGTTGATTTCACTATGATGTGACATGACCTCCAAGTTTTAGCTATGAAAGTGTAGCTGACTATCCAAAAACTTACATCCAACCCTCATGGACTACAAAACACTAAGGAGCTAATTTCCACCACAAGTGATTAATCCCTAAGCTGGAACTTTTATTCACAAGAGAAAATCCCCAACCGCATGTTGTGGTACAAAGACACAACGCCCCCATTATTCACTTAATTATAATTATGGGGACCCTTTGATTGAATGATTGTTTATATTACTAATTGATTTTGAGCATTTGGATGGCTTCAATGACTTGATCTGTTCATATCTACCTATCATAACTCATTTGATCTCATTTGGAAATTTGGTTTGCAAATAGCGCCTAATTGAAGATTGGATGTGTTTTTTACTTCTTTGGCCTTATATAATGTATTTTACATTTTATTTTATAAATTTGTTTCTTTGTAAATAATTAGATTTTTGGAAATGTTTATATTTGCAAATATTATTTTTTTATTTTATATCATGCATTTCATAGCCCCCGAGACCAAGACCAAGTCTTATATAAAAAAATGGCTTTTATATTATGAATAGGCTTATTGATAAAATCAAATAAAGACCTATTGAAAAGAACACATATATCAAATCAAATATCGGAGTTTTGATATCGAAGGAATTCATTTGAAATCCCCGATATTCAAAGTCCAATCCATAAAGTGGCTCTTTTCAATAATCAAATTAACTATATTAAGTGTCTCTTTTCAATAATCAAATGAACTATATTAAATGGTCATATAACTTTTGGAACTATATAATAAAGTGGTTTTCGGAGGACCCACATTCCACACCATTGTTTCCGCTCCCGCATAACGGAGGTAGTACATATTGGAGATTTCATTTCAAGACACATTTAAAAAACTCCAATCGTTGATATTCTGATATGCCAATCCTGCCGATATGCTGATACAACATATCTCTCTGATCTTCGATCTACGTTACAACACTCCCTCTGATCTCCAATAGAGATATAACCTCCCACTCTGATCTCCGATAATCTCTCCATGTTAGGTCCCTATACTACTAGTGTAACCCCCCATTGTTATTAAAGCAACTCCCTTATTGTATTATTGTGCCCATATAGTCCCCATGTTGTTATTATTATGCCCCATAGAAGCCCACTATTTTTATTGTTGTGCCCCTACAATATCCAAGAATTATTCATTTGTATAATGTAAAGGAGTTTTCCCCCTCGAAGAGGCTGATTTTTAAGTCGTTGATCTATCTTTTCTATCTTTTTGTGAGCTAGTTTCATAACATTTGGTATGAGAGATTTGGATTCTAGGGTTTCACAGCTCCAAACAGATTATCGTGGTATTTTCGATGTAAATCTTTCTCTGCAAAGTTTCAAAAGCTAAAAAACCCATTTGAGCCAAAATCATTCTGAACCTTGGGTCCAAATTTCAAATCTTGGCTCGCTATATGTGCAAAGATAAGATCTGCGGTAGTTAGGGTTTTTGCAAGCTCCAAAATTCCATCAAAAATAGGTCATCATGGAATTTTCACTATACTTGTTGTTCTACATAGGTTCATATTTTGAAATTAAAACCCATTTGAGCCAAAATATTGATGAATCTCGGGCCCAAATTTTAGATCTTGTTTCACTATATTTTCATAGATATGGTCCAAGAAGTTTAGGGATTTTGTAGGCTCCCAAATTACATCCCAAACAAGTGACCTAGGGAAAATCATCATAACTTTCTCTCTGAGCATCAGATTAAAATTTAATAAACAATTAGAGAAAGAGGACGACCTATATTTTACTATTTATAAGATGCAGTTCCTAAGGTCGAAAGAGTGACACATGGCACTTCTGACAAGTTCTCTCTACTAAACGAGTCTATAATCTAGTCATCGTGAGATATTTAGCATAACTCTTCCTTGGAGAATCCAACCTTAATCAGATTTGCGGGGTTGGAAAGAGGACTCCGAGGGCTACGGTAGGACACAACTTCAGACCTTGGATATCTGAAATTTTAAATATACAATAGATTCAATATCGAGCTCCTACAAAGTGAAAAAAGGTGTGTAGTTTTTTTAAATTTTTGTATAATTTTGGTTGAAAAATTAGTTTGAAGGAATTCAAAAGGAATGGAAGCTAATATGGATTGTATAGAAGAAAAAATTAAAGGCAACATGGAAGATTTGAAGACAAATTTGACAAATTTACTACAATAAATGCTTACTAATGGCGAAAGGGTAGTAAAGGAAACTCATGATGAGAAAAAAAGAAATGTTAATCGTGGCTTCATAGACTTGAACGTGGGATTGAGGACCCATCATGTTCCAAAGATTGATATGAGGAATTTTGATGTCAAGGATCCTGTAACACGGATACTACAAATGGAGCAATATTTTGATCTCCATAATGTGCAAAACACACAAAAGGTACGTTGATGTGATCTCGTTGGTACCTGATTCAGGTCTTGGTGAGGTAACTTTCCTACATCGTGGAGGGATGGGGAAATCAAAAGGGGTTACTCCAAGCCTTTCACTTTGCAATCTAGTTAATACACCAGTTTGTTGTAATAAGGAAGTAACACTTTCATCAGAAACTTCGGGCCTCTATGGCTTCTCAGTAGAAATGGATATTTGCTCCAATTTTTGTATCAAAGAATGAACTTCGGGAGACTCGGGAGTGTAATCTAGGGAAGGTGATTGTCTTACTACTTCAGGAGACAAAGGGAGATGTTTCTATAACTTCAAAGTTCTGATCAGGAGATTTTGAATGAGATCTAGAAGGTGTAGAAGTTGTGGAGGGGTTTTGACTCTTATGAATGTTTTTTTATTGATATTTAGGTTTATATTACATTCATAGTCGGATGGCCCTCCTTCTAATGCCAAAATGTTGAAGGGCCTCAGATTTCTGCTACCCCAACATGGGGGATAACCACCCGGACCGGACCTTAAGACAGTTCTTTTTCCATTTAAAGTGGTGGCTCCGATTGGGGATAATGGGACCTATTTCCCAGTGTGGGTTTTAAGATGAGAGTAGGTGGTTCATGAGTGTTTGCAATAGAATAATGATAATCTAAATGACGTATTCTATCATGCAAATCTTCTAACTAACTTATTCTAATAAACCTGGGTATTTCTATGTTGTATGCGATCTACATAGATATCTACTTAACATGTGATAACAAAGATTAATCATGTATACACAGAGATGATAACGTATAAGATAATTTCTTTGACTAAATAGTTAGTCAAAGAAATTTATAAAATATATCGCATATATAATGAATTATATATATGAAAATTAACAATTTCAGCTAGGCATCATACAATAGTGCAATTAACGCTTAACAGAAAGAATAAATCTCACATACAATTCATGAAAGTAAAGTGTTGTCACTGATTAAAAGAAAACAGAATCAATCATACAAGATAATAGTACCATATGTGTGAAGTTCTGCTCATTTAACTAATGACATGGATCAACTCCTTTCTTCAAATCAAATTATCTCCCAAGAACACAATAGTGCATCAACAAAGGAAAGTAGTATGATATCTAAAAGAAATGATCATGTTCCATAATTTCACCAAAGCATTCACAAACTTACAAAAGTGCATTCTTTGCAAATGTTTTTGATAAAATTCTAGACCCTTCTCTAAATGCATGAGAAGGGTATAAATACTATTCTAACTAATGTGCAAAAATAGATTATACAAAAATTTGAGGAGGTTTCAAACAACCTTCCTCTTAACTAGTTAACTAACTCTAAAATTAAACAGTGGCCTGATGAGCAGAACTAAGATGATGATTTTTTGTCTGCCTTTAAATCGCATATATCAGTCTTTGGTTTGAGTTGAGGAGGTGCCCCAAAATGTGTCCTGAGTTGTCCTGCGAAAATCACATCGGTGAGAGGTGGAAACATTCGCTGAGTCAAATGAAGTGAGCAGTTAAGGGTCATGATCTGGCTGTGCGATTTTACGAGGTATTGCCAATACGACTCCCAGTTGGTCTTGGTCAATTTTGTGATTTCCTCCCTTTGAGTCTTTGCCTTTTCCTACCAGCTTTTATGCAAAGCACCCAAATCGGGAATTTCTTTTAGGCTACCTTCCTTTAGCAAGTTGGTGACAAACAAAGTTTGGTTCATCTCCTTGATTATATTCTTCGATACCCCAACTACCCTTGACACTACTAGCTCGGCTTGCTTGATTCTCGTGCCCTAACCTGTGAAAAGAATGTCTTTGTGTGTCTCCTTGATTTCAAGCAGAATGGCCTTCCTTTGGTCTTTTGTTTCCTGCCATTCGATGAACTCTGAGATTATGGTGTTGAGATCAATAAACTCGGTTCTCTGGTCGATCTTCTTATCTGTTAGTTGGTCGCTAGTGATCAGATAAGGAGTAATGTGTGACATCTTTTGGCAGAAATGATATTGTTGTTTCATTAGGAGGGAATTCAATTCCAGAACCTCTTTAACGAACTCCTCAATAGTATGAACATCCTTATATCTTTCCATGGCTTGTTGAAATTCTTGGAGTTGCATGTTTTTAGCCGATATATCGGCTAGCCGATATATCGGCTTCATGGCTTATTTTTCAGGACCTCCATGCTCTGTTGCAATTGGGCAAGCTGCTCAACTGCTTGCTTGTTCACATTTTCTTTCTCTGTTTCGAGCTGTTGCTCGAGCTGTGCAATCCTATCCTCCTTTTCTCTCAACAAAGTAGAGACTTCAGTAGCTTTTTCCATGGTGGTCATTCCATACGCTCTCGTGAACTGTGATAATCTAGTCAATTTCTCATCTGGGTAGAAAGGAATGTCCCTCCAAATTATGTCTATTGGCTTGTTTCTAGGTGGGAGCTTGGGTGTTTCTACCCTTTTCCTTTTTCTCTGTCTTCTTACTACCACCTTGTGGAGCGGGCTGTAGAACACATCAAGTGGAGAGATTTCGGTCACTTTCAAGATGATCCCTTATGTAGGCAGAGCGGGGATAATCTCAGTCTGCTGGGATGTTGTTGCCTACTCATCCATAGGCTTGGACTGCTCATCCATGCGTTTAGACTGCTCATCCATAGACTTGGACTCTATATTCTCCTGAATATGTATAGGAGTTTGACACTCCATTGTCTCTTTGGTATCTGTCATTTTGGGAGTGTCTTGCAGTTTTTGATTAAACTGATCCCACTCCTGCTCCAAACTGCTACCTTTGACCTCTAAACTAATTTCTTTAGGTGGGGTGCTCAGAACTTATTTCTCAGCTGACTTCCTGCTGGACTTTGTTGTATTATCTGTCTCTTGGGCCTTCCCCATATCTGGTGTTTTCTTAGTATTCACCTGAGACGTTGTGCGAGAACTAGGTCCTTCAATGTTAATAGTCACACTTGGTGTAGGCTTATCTTCGATCTTCAACAAGTGCAGTGGAATTACTTTGATCCTTTCATTTTTGAATTCTCGAAATATTTCAAAATTTTCAGGACTGAGGTTCACTTTAGCCCATTCGAACGCTTGTTCGAAGAACTTGGCTGACTGTAACAGGTCTTTAAAATCATTATCCTCATGGTTGTATGGCTTGAGCTTTACCGTATTAGTGATGTTATGTGCTACCTTGTCTGGATCGAATTGCCTTTCTGGCAATGTATGAAGCCTGAGGTCTTCCATGTTTGTTGACTCCTTAATGGCATGATTAAGATATGCTAAAGCAAAAGAACCATACTTGACAGGAAAAGAGGGCCATAATAACTTCTTGTTTTCTTTGAGGACTTTAGTTAGGCCTTTTCCTATGGTCTGGTGGGCGATTTCCCTTGCTAACAATTTATCAGAAACATATAAAGGAAGGACATGTGGGTCGGCTATGCTACCAAAAACCCTAATGTACGTGAACCATTCTTCAGTAAAATATTTTCCGATAGCTAGAAGGTATGTTGTGCTTCTTGGGAAAACCTACATGCTTTCTTATTGAAAATTATTTGATGCAAGGGAAAAACAACAGAATGACATATCTTATAGAAATGGGGTATATAATGGGATTCCCATATTTTCTTATGACTGAGGTGGATAGGGCAAGGGTCCTGTAAGGTCCATTTCCAACCCATGGTTGGAAATGCAGTGCAGAAACAAATGGCATCCATAATGTAGGCACTAAAATAGAAGGGGGGAAGGTTCCCTGGAGAGGAGGCTCTCTTCTGTCGATATTCGAGAATGATGGTGGCTAGGTTATCAAATAGGCCGGTGGCCCAATTCATGATGTGGGAATTAATGCAAGAATCAATCAGAGGAATCCATTCTATGGAAAACTTAGAATTATTGGGCAACCCATATAGTCTACATAACATAACAGCTGCATAGTTATAGGGGTTTGTCAAAGACGCTATACCATACATACCCAATTTGTCAAATTTGAATTTGTTGTCCAATACTATCCAGCCCTGAATTAGCTTGAAGGGGTCTAGGTTCTTCTTTATGAAGTTGGGCATGTATGTCTTATCATATATATCCTGAGGATCAGGTATATGATACATTTTCTTCATGTCCTCTGCTCTGAATGATCCCATGAGTTCGTTTCTTGAATTCCTAAATTGCCTATCTTCAATGGTTAGGTTTTAGACCACCCACCTGATCATATCCGTGTATGGGAGGATTTTACCCCTGGCTCCTATCCTATGTAGGAAAGAACCTACAACATCCTTGAATTGAAGCCCGAAGGTCTTGTTGAGTCAGTTGTTGCTCTTGTAATAGTAATCTTTGCACACTCGTCCTCAAGCCTATTGTAAATGACCTCCCAAGTTGTTGCTCCTCCGTCAGAGCTGCAGACTATATTAGAGAATATGGGAGCCATCTCTGTAAACTCGGATTCATCAATGCTCTGCTTATTCTGTTTCTACATCACCTTCCTCAATGACATGTCTTTTGTATCTTGCCTGAAATGGACAAGATATATGAGCACAAACAATATCGAGCAATTAAGATTGAAAGCATTTCTGAAATGACCTTGGATCGTGAGAAAGTTTTAATGAGATACTCAACGTTAACTACCCATAACTTGAAAAATGATTAGCTCTCCTCAGGCCGCTAAATATTTATTAACCTGTCAATTTGTTCGTTTTTGTATATAAAACGTAATTATTTCACACGTTTACCACTCTTATTCGCACATCGCAATTTTCAAATGGATACAATATAGCGTTGTGCTTTCTATAAGGCAAAATGTGATTACAATTGTTGCAGCATCGCATTTTGAAAATCATTAATGGGTGTTGTAGTGGCATAGCTTAATTACTTGTGAAGTTTGCAAAGTGTGATTTGAGAAATGACAAGGTGTTTATAGTTGGGATATCGCAGCGGGAGGTTTGATCACGCATCGCCAATTTTTAAAGGTGTTTTATGATAGTCACATAGAAAAGTGTGATTTGTGATAAGGATCTCATTTTTTGGATTGTTTTGAAATATGTTTCAAGGCAATTTTTTAGAGTTAGGTTTTATTATCCTAAGACTAAAAATTTAGAAAGGGTCCCCATTTATACCTCTAACCTAACTATTGTTATTCATAAATGGGGGTTTGTTACATAGTACAACAGGAACATTGCTCTAAATTGATACCAATTATTAACAGAGGAAAATGGCAATGATTGACACCAATCTTTGGCTTGGTCTAATAGAGTAAGAGTAAAGATCTTACAAAACATAATTTCATCAATAACATAATCATTACAATTTAAAATAAATTGAATAATATGATCAAAAGAAGAAACCTTTCCCTTACCATTAAACTTTGCTTTCAACAAGTGTTTTACTACCTTTATTAGAGTTTTGGCAGGTGCGTGTCTAGAGACATAACTCCAAATAGGAAGCTTAGAAGGAGCCATTGCAAATAAACAAGAACTTGAAATACAAAACTAGAAAGGACAACTTGTCATTGGCCCTCCTTCTAGCACCAAAATAGTTGATGAAGAAAAAATGATGGAAATAAACAATGGGAATATCACCTAGTCAAGGCCCCAAACTAAGCCCTTATCCATTTGGAATGACGATTTTGACTGGTTCTAATGGGTCCATTCACCCCCTCACTCTCACTATTGACTTGTGATGTCTCTAATCACTGTCAATAAGAAGAGTTAATCATATTTACCCTCTTACAGTTAGCTTGCAAGAAAGAAATTCTTAAGTTGATACAAGGGCTCAACTAACCCACTAATGAGTTTGTTCCTATGTAAGGAGACTTCTAAATTGCAATTAATCTCTAAAAAAACAAACTATTTTAACTTGATACCAAGGAGATAGCTCCTGAATACCAAGTGCAAAGATTAAATATAATGGGGATTTAATATGCTTTTAACGATGAATATCAAGTTGTCGGATTAGTTCAAACAACTGGTATTATAATTGCAATACATGTTCTGTTTAGATATTTAAAATGATTAAATATGTGTCATTGAAATTTGGAAAACGTTCGCTCAATTCTAATGAAAATTAAATTGATTTAAGATGAAAATTTTCTAAATAAATAGTTGGAAATTTATTAAATACAAGAGAAAATTGAAAACAAATACCAGATCTATAAAACTGTTAGATTAGATAGTTAATATAGTAAACAAGAATTCACATATTAAACAAAAATTCAAAACATGAAATTATTGATACATATCTTCTATTAAAAGAATATGGTTTTATTAACAAATAAAAATATTTCCAAGTACAATTATTAAACCTGGATCTCTCATTTTGTTTTACAATGGATCCCTTCAAAATTCCTAACAATATTTTCAGCTCTGCCACTTGAGAAAAGAGTTGCAATAGTGCAAGATCTCTCTCTACAACAAAAATTATATCTTAAAAGGAAAACCCCCAAGAACTCAAATATGAGTATTCCTCTCAATCTATAGAAAAAATCCTCCTCACATAAGTGCTAAGAGTTTCCTACTTGTAGAAAAGAGGAACCTCTTCTCATTCTCCCAAAATCTTATTTATAATTTACAAATGAGTCTCCAGTAAGGGGAGTTGTTGAAAGACAATTTTAGATCTCTCGTTTTCAACTAATCAAAATTATTATTTCCTCTTTACTGGTGAATTTCTATTGCTCCAAGACTCCTCGCCTCATGCTCTCCAACAAGCTGCCTGCAAAACCAATTAAATAAAAAATAAAAGTAATTAAAATGGAGAAAACTCAGATTTCTAAAATTGTGAAAAAACGATTAACGAATTCAAATCCCATTTGATAAATTAATAAAATCAAATTCAAGATTCTCATTGCTTCCCTATCGATTTATTCTCTAGAAATTTTGATATTTAAAATGAATTTGCAACAACAAGTCTACTTTGAGAAAAACGAAATCTCTCCAAACAAACTTAGAAATTGATTTTTTGATGGAAAATCCGTAGCTTTAGCTCTTGATGAATTTTTGGCATGTTAAATGACCAAATATGGTTAAGAAATCATTCGCATACTCTTATCACCTAAAGTAGCTTTCCAGCAAGCTCTTATTTGCTCAATTTAGTAAAATTCAAGATATCAACCTCCAAAATTTGGGTTCCAAAATTAAATTAACTTTATTTTGCTCATAAAATATTGGGCAATTTTATATTTGAATACATTTAAAAATTAAAATAAAAATTACAAATAAAATAAAAAGAAAATAATATAATTAAAAAAATTTGAAGGGGTGGTGTGGTTTAATTCCTTAATGGTGTCATGGTGTTAAGGCATGTGAAGTGTACATGAGGGTACATGATGTGGGAGAGGAGGGAGCCCACGTGGGTCCCTTTCTCCACCATGGTGTTTAAAATAGTGTATATCATATCCTTCCAACCCTGCCACTAGGAAATACATATGACCCTTCAACACATCCCATACTCTATTTAATGCAATTCCATGTCACCCTGCGAGTTCATCCCTAAGTGATTTTGTTTGTGATTGAAATGAAATCTTTGGGGATGCACCTCCGAGGTGACATAAGCTTCTCGATTGCGTGGTTCCAGAATTTTATGTTTACTTTTAATTTTTGTTTTTATTTATATTATTTATATATTTTGTATATTATTTTTAAATATAAATTGTTTTATTTTAATAATTAATATATTTACAATAGTTATAATAGTTATATATTTTAAAATGTTGTTGTTGTTGTTATTATTATAAGGTATTTGAATCCAGTGGTTTTATAATGGATATTAAATTTATAAATATTAAGATAATAATTAATTAAATAATTAAAAACAATATTTACAAATTAAATAAATTTAAAATTAGTCTAATTAGCTAAATAAAATAAATTAATGAACTTTATTAATTTATTGAAATAAAATTAACTTAACTAACTAAGCTACAATTAAATTAATTAACTAAAATAAAATTAAACAAATTAACTAAATAAGCTATATTTACATAGTTTTAATTATACAAATTTATAAAACATGATAAAATATGAATTTACATGTTATAATGCCTAGGCGGTGAAATTTGACCAAATTTTGGCCGAGGATACTTTTCAAACTATAAGACAGAATGAGATGAGACTTGAACCGTTGGAAAGTTTGCGTCAAAACGAAAGCAATGAAATCAACAAAATCAAAATCCAAGGAATGTGAAATCTTCCAAAAATAAAGCAAGCAAATAAATTCAAGATATGATATCAACAAAATTCACATGGAGGGACCCATAAACTTTTTAAAATTATGGTGGGTGTTGTGGCCATAACATCTTCCTATCATACCTTAGTGTCAATATTTGTTAGTTATCAAGAGATTTATACCTCTTGTTAGTTTTTAGGGATCACTTTATTTCTTGTCTCCAACAATTCTCCTCTATCAACTTCTACACTTATATTCTAGGGATTTGGCTTAGAGAATAGTGTACCTTGGGCCCATCTTCCTCACTGTTGGGTTACCTCAAAACAAGAAGGGATGAACCTCATTGCTCCTTGAATTAGTTTTTTCTCATATGCTTGAATTTATAGCATTATCATATTGTCGAGATTCATACACTTGATGGTTTAGTGGTTCAACTAATTGTACCATCTTCCTAAACATGTGTGGGTTGTATCAACCCTCAAGAGGGAGTTTCCCTTTAGGTTTGTCCCCATATTTTCTAGCCACAACATTCATATCCAAAGATATAGCTCTAGTTTTCACACCTTGGATGTTGATCCCTTTGCATAGCTCACTACATGTTTTGGCGACAACATTCATTTCCAAGGATATAGCTCCAGTTATCATACTTTGGATGCTAATCCTTGGGAGTTCCTATTATTCCTCAGTGCTCGCATACTTTCCCCTATTGGAAATAACGTAGTTATTATAAGGGTTAATCTTACTACATTATGTACCTTGGTCCCATGTTCCTCATTGATAGGTTATCTTGGACTAGGGTGAGAGAGTCCTTATTTATCTTATGCTTGGTAGGATATCATGTGCTTGATTCTAGTTCATTCTCGCACTATTTAGATTCATACATATGTTTTAGTGATTCAACCTCCATTACATTTCCTTATATTTGATATGCTCTATTAAGTAGTTTCTAGAGCCATCAATACCATACCTCGCGCATTCATATTGGGGGATATATACTGAGAAAAAAATAAAATAATATATTGAACATATAATAGGCGGAAAAGGGTTTTTATATGTTGTGTGCCTTAGACCATTAAATGCCACAAATCATAGAGAAATGTGCTTGAGGGTGGATTGAGTAATTGAGTTGTGGGAGAACTAGTAAGCATCTACAGTGTATATCAAAAGAAGAAAGGTGCATTATAGAATGCATGTGGGATCATATGAGAGGAATCATGTCAATGTACTAGGATATAAATATAAAGGGGTATAAACATTAATGAAAAATGGATACCTATAATATCTAGTGAAAGTAGGGTTTTTTTTAATTGGGAAAGTGTATTGGGTTTGCATTGGTATGGGGTTAAATAAAGTGATTTTTAGAGGTATTTTCCAATATGTTGTCAAACTAAGGGTATTCTTTAATAAGACACAAATGCACATGCTATGTCAGAGGTTCATTGAGTGAATCCCCCATGTTAAAATATTAGGGAGGTCTTTATATTTATCTAGGATCCTATAGTTTTTCCTTTACCCCACAAAGAGGAATTAGTTCCTTTATATTCAAATTAGTTGTAGTGTTCACTATACTTCTATATTTGTCCAAGCCTCTTGGTTATAGAACTATATATAACATGTTGATATCATTGTGTTATGATATAGTGCTCTTTCACCCTGATCAAATCTTGTATTATGTTGTGAGATCATTTTATCTCAATTTACATATCTCACAACTCATGAATGTTATTGAATAGTCAGTGATGTGATCATTATTATACTTTATTGAATGATCACAACCCTTCTATTTGATTTAATAATGATAGGCCATCCTTCATATGTAGAGCTATCAAACAAATACTAGGCCTCCAATTTGGAGGCTCACTTTATATATTGGATTCTACAAGAAGGATGTAGGTTGACTTTATGTATTGACTGTCTGGATCATGGTAGTCTGCATATCACTTTGGTTGTGTGATCATGTTGTTTTTTCATCAATCACCACAAAAAGATGATAAAAGACGACTGATTGCAGCCCCTACGAAACACATGTATAGATATGCTTTGCATGACCTGGCATCACTACTTTAGATTAATTGCTCCTAACGTATACATGTTATTCCTCTTACGGATCCTTTCATTCTACATAAACATATCCTAAGTTAATATATATTTGGTCGAATCTACTACCATATCTCTTCAAATAGTCATGTCGGCTCCAGTATAGGGCCATCGCTCAACCATTATATATTGTCTAGTCATGGGCAAATCTATGGAATTAGTGTGAAATCCTAAAGAGAAAAATGAAGCAAGAAGAAATAACATCTCAAGTTTAAGGAAGAGCAAAGAACCCTAGGATGAAGAAGAAGATATTTTGGTTGTTGGCTATAGTTTGGTTTATGGTTTTTTTTGGTAACTCTGTGATTAGTTTTGGTGAAACATTAACAGAAAACCCAACATAGCTCAATTATCACAAAACAAACTCTTTTTGTCCCTCTTAAAGACATTAAAACCTATTGAAGCACCAAGCCTATCTGCGATTTGTCTTTTTGGCATAGGACTAAAGATCTGAAACAAATTTCTGTGTAAAGTGGTTGTGTAAATATGTTGAAGTTTCTTTGTGGATGTGAACATTCTAAGGTCATATTCTCTGTGAATATGAACCTTCTCAAGTTATATTTTCTATGGATACAAAGCTAGTCTAAGGTTATATTCTTTATGGAAGGTGATTTGTCTAAGGCTCATATTCTTTATGGATCCTATGATAATCATCACTTGGAGCAAACCTACTTGGCATACTTTGAACTCCTCTTGGAATAACGTTTCAAACATAAGTAGTAGATTTTTTAGCAGTAAAGGATCATGCCTTTTGGGCTTATTGGATTAGTCCCCTCGAGCAGACCTACTTGATATGGGAGCAAACCTACTCATCATCTATCTGAACATACCTATTCATCCTAGGATAAATCTACTATTTTTCCTCTTGTTGAGTAGATTATTGGCATTTTTGGAGAAATGTTTGAGGGTGTATGTGAAGAAATTTATAGTCTTGTTGAATACTTGAAGCCCTATTGAAGTAGCTATGAGTAGACTTGAAATACTTCAAAGAAACCACTTGGTATCCGAGCTTGATAACCATTTTGGAGCATAAAAATGTATATGTGATAAACCCCTTGACGATGAATAAACATATGGTGATTTCAAGAAGAACTTGTAAAATGTTTTGTAGTAGACCATGTAGACTTTGGATACCTCCTAAACCCTTGATGTAGACTTGAAAACTAGTTTGTTTATTTGTTTTGGAATCATTCTTGAAACATTTTTGGAACAAACTTGAGCAAATTTGAAGTGAACTTGGAGTCATCATTCAATCAATCTTGAGGGGAATCTTGAGATAAATAGTGGTGTAGTCTTTGAACCCTTGTTGAAGTAGTCCTTAAAGCATTATTGGAGCTTTGTTGAAGGCATCCTTTAATACTTGTTGAAGAAGATTTTGGAATTATTGAAGCAATAATGAAGCCACCTTGAAGAATTGAAGTGAATTGAGAGGGTTAGATCCCTAGAGGATTGGAGTCCTCATACAAGGTTTGAGCCTCATAAGAAACTAGGTTGGAGCCTGTATAGATTTTTAATGATTGGAGGCCTCAAAGGAGGTTGGAGCCTCATTGAGACCAGGTTGGAGCTTGGATTAATATTTGAGGATTGGAGTAATTATTAAAGGTTTAGCTCTAAAAGAGCTAAAGTTTTATTTTATAGGTTGGAGCCTGATTGTTTGTAAGAGGATTGGAGTCCTCTTCATTTCCATTAATAAAATTATTTTTCTTGTTGTATATTTTGTGTTATAGTTTATCTAATAATCTTAACTGGCATAATATAACAATTGTAAAGAAATATTGGTTCACCCCCACTCTCAGTATTTCCAACAACATCATTGGTTTATTGTTGGTGAGTGGTTCTCCTTTTCCATTATGTGGGTCATTCTCATTTCTTGGAAACTCCACTCACTCCTTCATCATTCCTATGTTTGAATAAAGAAGTTTTGTTTTATTCCAGCTATCTAATTTTCTCCCAACCTCACACATCACGGGAAATATGTTATCAACTTAAAATTGCTCACTTACGACATTTTCAGTAGTTACGTATAAATGAATAATTTTATTGGCATGCATATCCCTCATCTGTAGCTCCATTAAATGAAGATATTACCTCAAACTTATTGGAGTAATCCGATTTAACATCTAAGTTTGACTAAATTTGATCAATGCAAATACTAATCCATTATGTGCATGTGGGAAATGCAAAGTAATTCCTGAAAAACACTTCCACCCCTTTAAATAATTGGTTTTTTATTATTTCAATCCCAAATCAATATACCCAAATTATTATGATGTGATTTTAGTTACATGTGGACCATATCAAACCTTAATCTATATTTTAAATTTTGATTCACTCATCTTCAACCACAATAAAGAAGACCTTGCAAAGTGGGTTATCCACTACACAAGTATAAATGAAGCACTTAAGGTCATTCTCCATATCCATGTATAAAACTAAGGTTATGTTATTACAATGCCATCAAGATATTAAGGAACTCTTCCTCTTGGTTTCATATTCTAGCCTCTTAACCTTATTCATCAACCAAGGTTGGAGTTGTGAGTACATCAATAAAATAAATGCTCATTCCATGGAGGGGATTTGGATCCCATTTGACTTTAGGAAGCTCATCCACTAGTTGATGTTTCTCTGTTTTTTCATTGCAACAACGATAATCTCACATTATTTCAATTCCTTTGTTAATATTAAGCATTTTTTTCTTCATGCTTTGCATTTTATCAAATATTTTATGGTCTAGGATTTGATGGATGTGAGTAGAGTTAGGGATTTATTTCTATGCACTACAACCATTTATGTATGGCCCAATTCACGATCGAGTTTAAAGTATGTTTTCTCACCCTTGTGACAAATACCCACCAATAGATTGAGTTTAATGTCTCGTGTGTAAATAATGTATACTCATTGTAAATATTACTAGTATATAGCTCAAGGTCAAGGCCCAATAAATAAATGCATATATTTCGCCATGGTGGGATAGGATTGTGGTGTAGTTGTTATGTTTTCCATGACATATTTTTATTGTGAAAAGTATGCATAAATGTAATATCCATTGAAAAGTTTTCTTAAAAAGAAACAAGATGAATACGCTACAACAAAAGGGGAAGAGGGAAGGCAGTGCATAGGTGATTTGACTTGACATTAGTTCCTTAAAGTACATCATTCCTTTCCCATGCTTTCTTACAAATCTTTTCCATCAATATTTGACTTGGGTGGTTGTTTAATTGCTTCCCCATTCCTCTTCGGAAGGCCATACTTTTCTTATCCGAATTCCTAAAGGAAAACCAATGTTCACCTAATTCAATGATCATTCTTACTCTCCTCCATTCCCTATTAAGCCATAAGGGCTTCACCTTGTTGACCAATATCTTATTACGATAATCCATAAAGGTTTTTTTTTAAATATGAAAAATAAATTCATTATATTGTAGGTATTTGGGGTGGATTAGGGGTACATAGAGATTTATAGGTATTCAAGGGTATAAAAAATGGTATCTAGTAAAAATAAGGGCCTTTTTTATTGGAAACATGTACTTGGAGGGGGGGTTCAAAAAATTTGTTTTTGGGAGATATTTAATAATATCTAATAAAATTAGGGGTATTTTTTAATATCTCATGAATGAATGTGCTATGTTGTAGGCTCACAAATTGAAAACCTTGTGCATTGATCATCCCTCTCCCTTTTGAATTTTCTTTTGGTATGAAAAAAACTTGGATGTATCCATGGTTGTTCATGCATGGAAATGGCAAAGGTATTCCCACAAAATTATGGCCAGTAATAATACGTAAGGGTTAGATACATGCTATAAGAGTTGAAAACGGAATGAGATGGTAAACTATGGTAGGTATGTCCATAATAGTTAAAGCAAAGAAACCTAAAACCTTGTTAGTGTTTCTTATCGACTTTTTTGTCCAAGTGTTTCTCCTCTAGGCCATTTGAAGTAGGAAATCCATGGTATTGGATTCTTTCTTCTTGCATTACAAGGGAGGGAGATCCTTAAGGTGTTGAAGAATGAAGAAATTGTTTGATTTTAAGCAAAATCATAGAATATAAGTGTGAAAAAATACTAGACTAGCTACTTGCAAAACAAGAAAGAAGACAAAATAAAACTACTAAGAAATTGACTAATGAACCAAGGAAAAAATTTGAATTACACATAAAATATGATATATATTATTGTTGAACATGAATACAGTACATATACTCTCCTGGAGGAAGAACCAACTTGAATTAGGTTGGAATTACATGTGCATGTACTCAATATAACTCAAAAGTACTTTCCCTAGTTGGTAAGTGAGTCAAAATTAGACAGGGAGACCCAAAATTACCAAAATATCCTAAACTAGAGTGAACTAGAAGTAGGCAGAGTTAGAAATCAATTAAAACTAATTAATAACTCTCACAAGCTAAAAATTAACTAGCCAAACTTAGTTAGACTCCAAAATATGACTAAACGTCAACTAAGGAGGGGAGAGAAAAATTGTAGCTCAATACTACAAAATGGGGAGGAAGTGCATACTTGGTATAGGATGACCTAGGAAAGTGATAATTTAAATTATTGGAGTGAATTTAGCCATGCTATCCTTTAATATGTGTCTAACCAGCACCACATGCCATCGTAGGTGGCACCTCAACTAAACATAGATGTATTGAAAATAGAAAACCCTAAAAATTGAAAATGTGCCAAATGACAGGGAATGTCTAGTAGTAATGAAATGTGGTCATATGTGCCCCTGATAATGTATGGAAGAGGCTCTATGATGGCCAAAGTGTAGGTTTAGACTAATGAGGTCCTGTTGAACTACTAAATGCAATGTACCCCAACACCTCGTTGAAGCCCAATTACGAAGTATGCTAGTGAATGAGTCTTAGAAATTCTCAACCTTGTTAGGTACTCATATACAACAACTATGAAAAAAAAATCACTCCTAGTACTTTGGAACCATGTTAGGTACTCATGAAACAACTTATGCAAGGCACAATATGAGAAGTTTGAGGTAAAGAGGGGAAACCGAGTGATAAGAAAAACCCCTCTCAAAATACAATGCATACCATGTCATATATGTAATTGCTATAAAGAGGGATGGTGTTGTTGATCAACATCGTCATGAATTTGTCCTTGGATCTATCATATACCATCATACTAGAATTATTTTGTTGTTGGTTTAGCGTTGTACTTTCTAACAACAACAACGAGAGCTCGTGGAGTACCAAAAATTTGAAAACTAGTTCCCTATGACTTGGTAAGTTTCACCCACTAGCTAACTAGTTGATTGTAGAGTATGACATGACCTTATAGCATGCAATCAAGATATATAATGGGTTGTTTATGGCTTCTTAATCATATCCTAAAATATGATTAGAAACCTCATCTGAAGAGTTCATGCAAAATTATCTTGAAGTTCTCCCTCAAAAAGAGATGTTGGAGAATCTATTGTAGTAGGACTAGTGTAAGGTATCAAAGAAGAATACTTTGATGCAACCATATGATTAGAGGAACTAAGCCTAAAATCCATTTAATATATGATAAAGAAATAGTATTAAAATCATAATCCATACGTTGATCTTATTGTAAAAATTGCCACAATTTTATAGCAACTATATAAAATCATTAGAAAATTGAATTCTTTTACAATATTATTACCAAACATTTTATAGTTTGCATGTTAGGGACTAGTAAGATTCCCCAAGATTTCTAAACTTTAAGATAAATTTCCATCCTTAAAAGTTTCCCTGATGGAACCCTTGTGTTGTAATAGCTACACTTTTTTCTCTCCTTAGATTTTTCTTCCTTTAGAATCTTAGTCTCCTTACTAAATTGATAACTTTCTCCATCTATATGATCAAGATCCCTAGTTTTTTGTGTATATTACTTGTTATCGTCCTTCACTATAACTACATAGGGAGTGGAAGGATTAAGAGCTCCAATATGTATAAGTTTATCCAACTTGTATCATTGACTTAAGGAAATCATCCAAATATGGCACCTTTCTATTCTTACCCATGGAGAGTTTCACAATATGGAAAGATGAGAGAATGACATAATATTCAAGACCAAGCTTAAAAAGTATAGAAAGGATAAGTTTTTCATCCTTCCTATCTATCTCACAAGCTTTTACTTATGTCATTAAAGCCTTGAACCCTGTTCAAGTCCTATAGGGTCTTAAAATGGTTGGGATCTAGATTAATTGGGTCATTCTATAGATGAAGTCACTTTCAACTCATTTTACTTAAACAACCGCTCTCATTTTGTCCAAACTTCCTTAGGCGTTGAGCATGACTCAACATGAAAAAGTAGACCAAGGGAGATAGAAAACAAAGTACTCCATATGCTTCATCCACCATGTTGAAGTATTTCTATTTCTCTATGGATGATAGGGGCTCAATTTTAGTATACATTGTAATACTATATAGTCCTTTACTAGACAACAATAGAAAGATCTTTTGCTTCTAGTCAAAGTAACTGAAACGAGTGAGGATCATTGTGAGTTGGTTCATTCTTTGCGAGCTATTATAATCTTGTCAAATTTGCAATAAAAGGTCAGTACTCTTTACAAACTCACTTATGTTCTAATATCGTGTTGGATTTTAAGCACAATCACGAGATCTAAGTGTGAAAAAATACTAGATTAACTACTTGCAAAACAAGAAAGAAGAGAAAATAAGATTCTTGAGTATAATAATGAACTGATTAGACAATTCAAATTATACATCAAATTTGATGATATAATGTTTTTGAACATCATTACGATATATATACTCTCTATGAGGGAGAACCAATTCAAATTAGGTTGGAATTCCATGTGCATGCACTTAATATAACTTAAAAGCACTTTTCCTCATTGACAAGTAAGTCAAAATTAGACTATGTGACCCCAAATTAGTAAAAATATCCTAAAATAGAGTGAACTGCAAGTAAGTGGAGTTAGAAATTAGTTAGAGTTGATTACTAACTCTCACATGCAAAAAACTAACTAGTTAAACTCAGTTAGAGTCCAAAATAGGACTAAAAGTAAACTAACGAAGGGTTGAGAGAGAAAAATGCCGTGCGACAAATATAATAATTCAAATTAATGGACTGGAATTAGCCATGTTATCCTCTAACCAATGTCCACACAACACCACATGTCATCCTAGCTAGAACCTCTAGCTAAAAACAAACTTGTTAAAAATAGAAAACCCTAAAAATTATGAAATGTACCAAATGATAGGGAATGTCTAGTAGGCAATGAAAAGTAGTCTTATGTTGATCTAATAATGTATGGAAGAGGGTCTAATGATGGTAAAATTCTAGGTCCTGATGAACTACTAAGTATAATGTACCCTAACAAAAAAGGATGATCTTCCTTGTGCTATGAAAAAACAGAGTGTCATAAACTCATGGTTGGATGAGTAAGAAAGTTTTCAAGAGTGAGGAAAATTAATTTGGTATTAGAGTGATAGGTTGGGCTAACTAAGAATGGTATCATGGTTTGAGGTGAAATCCATGGGAGATTTTATCACCTAAAGGTGAATCATACTTTAGCAATTGATCAATGGATTCTCATTTGATTACAAAAAATGAAATATCTATCTTTTTGTGAGATGCTTATGTTTGTAATATATAGTATGATCACATAATTTAATTGGCTAATGAATGACTTTGATATTTGCATGTTATTTCCATAGCTATTTTTAAATGCATGAGTTTTGTTAATATCATTGGTAGAATCTGAATTTAATTTCATTATGGATTAATAAAATTTGTTTTTTGGCTTTTGGAGAGCCTCTCTGGCAAAGGGAGGCATCATGGTAAGTCACAACAAAATACAATATTGTACTGGCTAGCTTACTAACTCTTACATGCAAAAAACTAACTAGTTAAACTTAGTTAGAGTCCAAAATAGGACTAAAAGTCAACTAACAAAGGGTTGAGAGAGAAAAATGGCATGCGACGAATAGAATAATTCAAATTAATGGACTGGAATTAGCCATGTTATACTCCAACCAATGTCCATACAACGTCACATGTCATCCTAGCTAGAACCTCCTGCTAAAAATAAACTTGTTAAAAATAGAAAACCCTAAAAATTAAAAAATGTACCAAATGATAGGGAATGTCTAGTAGGCAATGAAAAGTAGTCTTATGTTGATCTAATAATGTATGGAAGAGGGTCTAATGATGGTCAAAGTCTAGGTCCTGATGAACTACTAAGTATAATGTACCCTAACAAAAAAGGATCATCTTCCTTGTGCTATGAAAACAGAGAGTGCCATAAACTCATGGTTGGATGAGTAAAGAAAGTGTTCAAGAGTGAGGAAAATTAATTTGGTATTAGAGTGATGGGTTGGGCTAACTAAGAATGGTATCATGGTTTGAAGGTGAAATCCATAGGAGATTTTATTACTTTAGCAATTGATTAATGGATTCTCATTTGATTACAAAAAATATCATATCTATCTTTTTGTGAGATGCTTATGTTTGTAACATATAGTATGATCACATAATTTAGTTGGCTAATGAATGACTTTGATATTTGCATGTTATTTCCATAGCTATTTTTAAATGCATGAGTTTTGTTAATATCATTGGTAGAATATGAATTTAATTTCACTGTGGATTAATAAAATTTGTGTTTTGGCTTTTGGAGAGCCTCTCTGGCAAAGGGAGGCATCATGGTAAGTCACAACAAAATAAAATATTGTACTTGCTAGCTTACTAACTCTCACATGCAAAAAACTAACTAGTTAAACTCGGTTAGAGTCCAAAATAGGACTAAAAGTCAACTAAGGAAGGGTTGATAGAGAAAAATGCCATGCGACAAATAGAACAATTCAAATTAATGGACTAGAATTAGCCATGTTATCCCCCAATGAATGTCCATACAACACAGCATGTCATCCTAGCTAGAACCTCCTCCTAAAAATAAACTTGTTAAAAATAGAAAACCCTAAAAATTAAAAAATGTACCAAATGATAGGGAATGTCTAGTAGGCAATGAAAAGTAGTCTTATGTTGATCTAGTAATGTATGGAAGAGGGTCTAATGATGGTCAAAGTCTAGGTTTTGATGAACTACTAAGTATAATGTACCCTAACAAAAAAGGATGATCTTCCTTGTGCTATGAAAAAAGAGAGTGTCATAAACTCATGGTTGGATGAGTAAAGAAAGTGTTTAAGAGGAAAATTAATTTGGTATTAGAGCGATGGGTTGGGCTAACTAAGAATGGTATCATGGTTTGAAGGTGAAATCCATAGGAGATTTTATCACCTAAAGGTGAATCATACTTTAGCAATTGATAAATGGATTCTCATTTGATTACAAAAAATGTCATATCTATCTTTTTGTAAGATGCTTATGTTTGTAATATATAGTATGATCACATAATTTAATTGGCTAATGAATGACTTCGATATTTGCATGTTATTTCCATAGTTATTTTTAAATGCATGAGTGTTGTTAATATCATTGGTAGAATCTGAATTTAATTTCATTGTGGATTAATAAAATTTGTTTTTTGGCTTTTGGAGAGCCTCTCTGCCAAAGGAAGGCATCATGGTAAATCACAACAAAATACAATATTATACGGGCTAGCTTAGCCTCCATCTTGGAGCTTATTCAGTCCAATGGCTGGCTTAACCATTACCTTGCAGCTTCCTCAATCTAAAACCAGAGATAAAGGGCATTAGAGTTTGTGGTTCTGATCAAGAAAATGTACCAATATTATTTCATAATCACTTGGATCTTGTATTTAGTAGCGACATTTCGCAGAAACAGCATAGAGAAAGCAGAGACTGGAAATTTATTCAAACAGCCATTCGCCATAGGCCACTGATAACAAGATTTCCTGGTCTTCCCAAGACCTCTTAGTCTTACCAGCGAGTTTATATCCCATTTCTATTCTTTTCTAGTGTTTACAATTTGTTGAATGGTACCAGACCAGCCCTTCAAATTAGTCTTCATTATGACCCCAAGTTCAGGCCACTTATAATGACCTCCTGTGTCTACTTCACTGTGCCATCACATGATACGTTAACGTCAAAGGTGCAGTGACATGACATAAAGCCGAGAAGTCTTGTGTCTGCTTCTCTGAGTCATCACATGTTACATTCATGTCAAAAGTGCAGTGACAGGACATAAAGCTGAGAACACAGCTGTTGGATGTGGCCACCAGTTTACTTTAATAATTTAAATGACACCAGCCATCAGATCCAAAGTAGATGGGCAAGCAATGAGACACCATCAGAACAGACAGCTGTAAAGCCAGCTTTGAATGTAATAGTACTGTCAATTTGAAATCTGCAATAGTTTGTTTAGATGATTTATTTGAGATAAATAGTGAAAAGTTTACTTTCTTTTCTTTACAAGGCTTGTATTTGCGATCCTAGAAAGATTAGATTAAAAGACACCGTTCAAAGTTCTGAGAAAACATTAACTTTCTCTGCAAACTAATCCCAAATTCATACTTGTCCTCACTGTTTTTGCTTCGCCACAGTTTCAGTCTTCTTGTCAAAGCATACGGAATCCAGCAGCAGTTTGCAATGCCCAGTTTGCAGTTTCCTTACAAAACTGTAGCTGGTGCTAAAGCCTGACCGATCTTTTATGTATCCAAAGAAATCTGGGGAAAATCTGGTGGTTGTAGTTGAAGTTGAAATGACCAATTTTGTACTTATTATTTTTATTCAAAATTAACTTTAGCGTAAATATTTTAAATTTTATATGATAACAAGGAGCCACTGTTGTGGCGCTAGTCCCTGCTGGTTGAGATTTAACTTGTGTTTAATTTGCATTATCATCAGAGCGGGTTTGCATTACTAGTGTGTTTTAGGCATGTTTACTTGTATTAAGATTTAGTGAATTGAATAGCGAATTGTTGTATGGACTTTTTGACTTTATGCAAAGAGTGAAATATAATGAACTTTGCGTTTGTTAAATAAGAATTGTGATAAATGTAAGATTAGTTTTAGATGTAATATTCCAATGTGTCATGATTTAGAAAATGTGTAGATTAATAATTAAAATGTAATAAAATTTAAGATTGAATCATGGAAACTTTGACGGGAAAAAACTATAAAAGGTAATAATAATGCATTATAATGTATGAAGAATTTGCACATGACGTGCATGTTAAGACGGCTGGGGCGGTTGGCTTTCGCACCCCCCAGTCGCGATCGAGTCCTGCGGCGGCCCCTCGTTGGGCGATTTCGAACGGCTACGCCGTATTCTGCTGGCTACGGCCATTAAAATCTGTTGGCTTCGGCCATATTCTGCTGGCTTCGGCCGTATTGTAAAAAAATATATCTGTAGGCTTCGGCCATATGTGGATTTTCTCTCTGAAAAAAAAAAAAGAAGAATTAAAGAGTGTTAAAGTAAGTTATGTATTTTAATAAGCATGGGGTATAAAATATATTTAAATGCATAATAATGAATTCATGGTGCATAAAAGATAGAATCTTGTTATTTTTTTACATTTGAATATTATGGAAATATTCATAAAATGATAATGAGAAAATAAACATTATTATGAATATAAATTTGATAATTAAATCTGTGGTGGAGAGTGTTCAATATTTAGATAAACGATTGTCGGAAGTCAAAGAAGAACTTAAGGATTTAAAAATTATGGAGTCTTGGACCCATGATTGAAAAATTAGATATCTAGTAACATGTTTGGACATAAGTGATACCATTCAGGTTAATGTCAATGATTGGGGAATTATTTCATGGTCAAAAGAACAAAAGATATATTTATTTTAAAAAATTGTTTATCATAACAAAGAAAATAAACCTTGTATCTAATTTCTAATTAGTAATTTGTTGCATTTAATTAATAATTTGTTGTGATGCAAAAGGACATGACTTTTGGTCTTTTTTATAGCTTTGGGTTAGTAAATATTGGATCTAAGTACAATAGCAAAGCAATTTTGATAAGTTTTTTCAGAAGAAAAATCTATATATGTTATATTGAGATCATATAAACTGTTTTGATAAATACATGGCAAATATGGATCGGAAAGATCCATCGATCACATATCGCATCCGATCAGTGTCATTCTGTGTCAAAAAACAAAAAAGGAGAAGTATGTTCAAAAATCATAGATACAAGTATTCACTGATATATTGTATGTATTGAGACATATTGCCAATGAGAATAGATGCTAGCAGATGAGGAACCGCCTGTGGAATGGCCGCCTGTAGAAAGGAGCCGACATCGGATGAGAACTAGTCTGGTGGCAAGGAGCCGGTAATCAAGGAGATGATGTTCTCGGGAGGTGGATGGGAGTCCCGAAAAACACAGCAGCACCGCCACTTCCAGACATGCCAGAGCGTGAGGAGGAAGATGGCGTGCCAGTAGGGACGCTAAGAGGGCCACCAGGAGAAAGCAACCTTAACCGAGGGGAAAATGAGGACAGGAAAACCATAGCATGTTGACAGCTCGATCCAAATGGCAGAGGTGACAGTGCATTGGAAGAACATGTGGATGTTCGTTTCCAAATGAGAACGACAAAAGCAGCACTGACTTGGACCCTGCCACCCCTTTGATTGAAGAACATCCCATACAAGATTCCTGTCATGAAAAAGAAGCCAGCCAAACAGAGTGGATTTGAGTGGGCAGTTGGCTTTCCAAAGTTTGTGTGGGAAGGGGGAGGGAAGAGGCGGGGTGAGCGTGGTGAGGGCGGAGTAAAGACGTTTAACAGTGATGGGGTGGGTGGTGGAGTCGGTGGAGCAGATGAGGGAGTCTTGTGAGCCCATTTGAAGGATGTTCAGGCGAGAGAAATGAAGGGTGGCGGAGGACCAAAGGGGGCGAAGGGGGGGGGGAATATGAAGCTGATAGTCCGATTTCCAGATGGGCGACAGTGAAGACCATGAGTCGATGAGCATGGACCAGGTGAAGATGCCCCTGTTGTGAAAAAAGGTGAGTAGCGCCGGGGGAATTTGAGATTCCAGGTTGTGTAGGGTGGGATCAAGTGCAATGAAGACGGAAGAACCAGAAGAGAAAGTCCATTTGAGAATACTGAAGAGAAAACGTTGATTCTTGCGAAAGCAGCACCAGATGGGAGATCCATGGCAGATCCCAAGAGTGGATCTTCTGAGCCAGAAATCTAAGTTGCGACCCTTTAAATATTTCTGTTTGATTAGAGCAGACCATGGGCTGTTCCCATGGTCTTATTTTATAAATTAAAAACTAAAATAATCAGATTAAAATTAAAAAAACATTCAAACTCTACAAGTTGAAGTGTAAATTGATCATGATCTGCAAGAAAATATTCATTATCTTTTGGTGTTGTGAAAGGGCTTACATCACAGATAAACAGATGCCATTAAACATAGTTGTTTTTCTATTTTGTGATTATCTTAATAAGGGGGTATAGTTTAATATAATTCATTTATTTGGCATAGCATAAGCATAGGAGGTATGATGACATATAGAATGACGAAAATTGAGATAATTGAAAATAATAAAAAAATGGAGATTGACTATAGCACTTCAAATTACTCTATTTTTTAGTTAGAAATAATGTTTTGGCAGCTTGATTTTTTAAAAGTTATTATGTTATTAAACTTTATATGTGGTGACAAGAAAGGCTTACCTTGGGATAAGCTAATTATTGCAGGTTAACACAACTAGGAGAAATGATATTACATGTTATAAATTATGAAAGTCATATTCAATTAATAGTGTTTTAAAAAATAGATAAGAGTTCATTTCAATGTGGGAATCTTTTTATTCAAGGAATTTTATTTCTTTGTGATTGGAAGTGTAATCTTTGCATTATGAATACTGAATAATAAAAATATTATGGGAATTTATAGTTAGTTAAAACTATAAATAGTTTAATAGTTATAATTAAATATGAATGGATAAGCAGTATTTAATATTATATGGCTAATTTAAATTATAAAATGCATTATTTGTTTAAACATTAAAGATAGAGTGTGATATTATAATTAAATAAAAATAAATAATAACAATATTTTTATATTGGATCAGAGATATTGAAATTTAATTATAATTGGCATGTCTATCATGATTAATAATAGTAAAAAGTGTTTATCATAATTAACATTGTTGTGATGCTAAGGCATGGCCCAATGTAGTTAACAAATATAAAAAATAAACAAACCCAACTATTAAACAAATGAGTTCAAGTAACTAAATATAGTAGATAGAAAATGGTAAATGATGGTAAAGCATGAGCAACATGGCTATCAAATATTAGAAACAAACAAACCCAAATATTAGATAAATGATTTCAAATAACTAAATATAGCAGATAGTAATTTATATTTATGGAACTTGTTCAAATTGAATTATAACATTGGTTTTCTACATAAAATCAAATATATAACAGATAAAGATGCCAATTTATTAAACATTAGCATACTGAATCAAGAGCCATAGAGACAAAATAAAAATTGCCAATGCCAATTTTTATCAACTAATAATTAATGCATTAAACATTAGCATAATGAGTCAAGAGCCATAGAGACAAAATAAAAATTGCCAATGCCAATTTTTATCAACTAATAATTAATACAACATTTGACTAGATGAATGTTCAGATACAAGATGAATCATTTAAGAACATAGGATTTGTGCTGTAACATTTTGTCATTCTGTCAATACAATCTCATTTTGTCAGCAATGACAACACTTCATTCCAAGTTTGCATGTTTCAAAAATCTCAGTTGAAGGGGATGCCAAGGAATTTGCAGAAATTTATGCTTCTTTATACTAGCTTAACTGCTGAATTTTAACAAGATCATTTCCAGACTTTCCTAGAATGGCTGCAACTGTGCATTCAGATGTTACAACTACAACTGTAGTTGTTGTGATAAGCTGACCAGTTGTTGTTACACTGCCAAAGGTGATATAGAATGCCAAGGACATTAGTACAGAAATAGTGATCAGCAAAACCACCTTTCACGAGTGACATCATCATCATGCTCTGTCACGAGTTGCACTTTATATCATCAACTGCACTTGCCGATGCATATAAACTAGTTGAGTCAAAACAGTAGTCAAATTATGCAAGACTGAAATAACATGGAAGTGTAACCTAAAACATCTCAACTCAATTTTGCATCTAATAATATCTTGATCGATAAATGAAACAAAGATGTCTGGATATGGTATTTGCAAAAAACCTGAAATAGTTGCAAACAGAAAGAACCATCAAATAGTTGCAGATTGTACTTGCCTTATGTGAGGAGGGAACAACAGAATTTCAAGGCCAGCATGTTTCTGCATTTTGTAATCTGTAGAAGAAACAGTTGGTTAGAATAAAATGGTAACATTGTAAATTGAACATAGGAGAGATCAAAAGCATGAACCTACAAAGCCATAAACTTCTGAAATAAGGTTTTGACTTCAAACGATGTAAAAAATGAAATGGGTTCAGATAAACTTACTCATTTGAATTTCAGCATTGAGTCCGAGCAAGAATACCAATGGAATGAGTGGAAGCTACCAGAAATGTACATTAGCCATTGTATCCTTTGTGCGTTGTAGATTGGAAACCATGTGAGCATTGTTCAGATTGTAAACTGCAAATCATGTCAGCAGTCTCCAGATATATGGCATATTCAGATGGTCTGTGGGATAAATTGTTTCCTCGTAATGTTACCAGATTTTATGCAAAGCAGTTACCCTGTAGAATTTGTTTCGAAAATATAACTATACATTTGACTTTGAATCAGATGTGTTTAGGAACATGGAAATAATTTAAGCAAATTGTAGAGCTAACAGTAAACAGAAACATAGGTAATATAAAACAAAACCTTTCGAGCCCAAAACTTTCATTTGGCTTAAGGTTATAATGCTATTATAATGAAAAATCATGCATATCAAGCAACGGTTAGCAATTGATCGATTGCATATAGTCCCAGGGAAGGAGTAATAATACCAAATGCATTATGTCATAATTGCATTTTCAAACAACATATATTCATTTTAAAGTGCATATAGTTTGATGCTATTTATAAAGTCTAGCTTCAAGTATGTTGTAGAATGCGTTCGATCTCAAATACAAGACAGAAACAGAAACAATACAAATAGACATGTATAAAGACTTTCTAGGCCTGTTTGCTGAACCGTTAGCTACACTATGCAAGAAACAAAAACTAACATAGCATTCAGCCATAACATACGAGCAGACAAAAATGACTAGCCGATTCAATATACAATTTGTCATTTAATCAATCTATGGAATCTTTGGTGTTTGCAGTCAGCAGCTGTAGATACAAAATTATTGCTCATCTGATGTTGCATTTGTTGTATTCAATGATATAGTTTAAACCAAACATGGTAGTTTTTAAGATGTGACAAAAATATACATACAAAAGCTGACAAGACAATCTCTCGTTGTCAAGCTTGAAGCATGATGCAGAATGCGTTCCATTTGAGATAGAGAACAGAAACAGAAACATTACAAACACATATGGATAAAGACTTTGTAGCCTTTTTTGAGATAGAGAACAGAAACAGAAACATTACAAACACATATGGATAAAGACTTTGTAGCCTTTTTTCATCAACTGTTGCATTACATAATCTTTGTAAATGACTCAAAATTTCAAGTCAAATACTTGTATTATCGTGAGAGCATAATATGAAGAAACATGTCCATATTACTTTTGCATTTGTTATGGATCTGAAGGCTGCCATGCTCCTGGATTTTGTAATCTGTATATCAAACGGTTAGTTAGAACAAAAAGATAACACTGTAAATTGAAGAGAGGACATATTTGAGAGAAAACATGTTAAGGCATATGTTGATATACCTTCCATTTGTTAGTTGACATGTAATAGTTCACTATCTTCATTGAGTGTGAACTTGATCTGAATTTTGAAGTCACGTAAAATGTAAACAGTGGTAGCTTTCTGTTGCAAATATGTCTCATATGACATTGATTTTAAATCAGGAAGTAAGTCATGTAATAAGGGCTCCCTGATAATGCACTGGACAAAGTTATTTGTAATGGATTCTATTACAGCATTTATACAATGCTTGTAGACGAAAGGGCAATTATCATTGCATTGTGAACAGAAAATTGTTGCATTGGATATTGCTATGGATGAATTCACTGGGCAGTTACAAATTCCACAAACAGGTTCAAAAGGAGTTGAATATGGATTTGTTGTGGTCAGAATACCTTCGACCTGTTTATAAAACATTCAAACGTTAATTTACATTATTACATGCCAAATGCAAATGCAGCAAAAACATAATTATTGCTATACTTACAGCGTAGGTAGATGTAGTTAGTTTTGTGAGATTGTTGAGTGCATCTGTGTTCAGTTCAGTCATGAACGTTGACTTCGATGCTCTGAATATTGTTTCTGTTGTGTTTACCTTTTTTGTTAAATTTTTGAAAAGAATGAGCGGAAAGTGTCGTTTTTACAATTGTTTTTCGATTGAAACAAAAAATTGTTCATATGTGTCAAAGAGTTGCAACTGCAGAACAGAAATTGCTATGTATTGAAAAATACAAAAAGTAATATGCAACTACATTGTTCGTATGCATTGAAAGATTGCAATTGCAGAAGACAAATTACAAAAACTATGGACAAATTAGAACAACTATCTATTGAAGTGATGCATGTTATTTACTGACAATTAGGAATAAGTAACATCTCAATACATACAGTTGCATTGTCGTCTTCAGAATCTTCGTCTTTGATATGGAGTATGTAATGCAATCCAACTCGTTTGGCAAGTGTAACGGCAGCAGCGATTGTGCCAATTGGGTACATTTCTTTTTTGTTTGCAAATTGCCTAATGGTCGTATTGGGAATGAAATGATATTCTTTGCAAACTTCAGGTACAGTTTCTATGATACTTGATTCAGTAAGCAATATTATTTTGTCACAGTCACCGCGATCATAAACACTTTTAGGCAATATCCTGAAGTTTGTAATTGAGATGCTGTTGCCTTGCAAAATTTTGTGTTCATGTCGCTCGACCAAATGTGCAGGTACACTCAACGTCATAGTCATCATTTTCTTGATCATCTGTCAAATCAGCTCGCAATACTTGACGTGATTTGTTTGCTTTATCAAGGAATGCACTATAGACAACCATTATGTCTCCAACAAATAGTTGCCCAGTTTTACGACTATTGAGATCTTCAATTGATACTTTAATTGGCAGTATCTGTTTTTGCCTATTAAAATTGCCTAGTTAGAAATTGCTATAAACATTTGTAGAATACTATGTTTCTCCTAAAGACTGAATAACTAGAAATAGATTAGAGTGTTGTGTTTCATATGCATACCTTTTTGATGTATCATTTTGCACGTTCGTTGAATGAAGTTTGGCTCCGATTGTTTGAGTTGGACTAACACAAGCAAATGCATGGTTCAATATGGTGTGGATATTATCACATGTATTTTGTGATAAGCAATCAATAAAGAAATTGTGATATGTAACCTGTACATGTCTTCTTGCTGCATTGTTTGGGGGAACTTACTACTAGTGCTTTCTTCCCTCGTCCAAGATTTTCTAATTTATATACATTTAAATATAGATATGTAAAAAGAGAAGATATATATAGTAAACACTAATCTGACATATATAGATTTAAATATAGATATGTAAAAAGAGGAGATATATATAGTAAACATTAATATTTTAAATAGAAAATAACATATTTGTATAGTTGTCATGCATACCTTTTCAAAGCAAGTGGTTGGTTTGCCTTTCCTAATTGACTTATGTGGTCTATTTCTTCAGTTGTTGGTTTTCCTTTTTGAGCATTTATGCTATGTTATAGAATAGGAACATATATTTAGTTCAATTTCAAAGAGCATATAGAAGTAAACAGTTAACAAGGAACATTAAAAGCATAGAACCATACATATGTAAAGATAGAATGGATATATACTAAACATTAACATTGTAAATACAAATTGGCATACTTGTATAGTTGTCATAAACATGCCTTGCTGAACATTATTATTCTAAATACAAATCAGCATATTTGTATAGTTGTCATAGACATACCTTTGCAAAACAAGTGGTTGGCTTGCCCTTTCTAATTGCGTTATGCATTCTATTTCTTCAATTGTTGATCCAGATTTAAACAGGAACGCAATAGATTACAGAGATAACCATAAATACAGTGTTGCGATAACCATATACGCAAAGATGCAGCGGAAATAATACTTCATTTCATTACTGTAAAATACTGAAATATGCTTACAAACAGAAATGGAAAGAAACCAGCTAGGGCGATGGTAGCTTATCTCTGAGAAGAGATGTGGCGGCTACATGCCTCTGAACTGTTCCGAACTGTATTACAATGAGGCTCGAAGGCCTATTTATTGTTGAGAAACAATGGAAAACCCTTCACATCCCGAAACCTAACCCTAGAAGATGAAACGCCAAATTGTGGGCCCCGTTTGGGTAAATTGGTACATCAATTTCCCGGGGTCGTAACTTTGGCATACGATCTCCGTTTGACGCGTACGATAGCTCGTTAGAAAGATCTATCCGAGTACTACCACTTTGGGAGGCCTCAACACGGCTCCGGAAGTTCAGGACCCGAAAAACTGCTAAAAATAGTAAACTGTGCTACAATTTAGGAAACTGAAAAGACTGAAAGAGACAGTTGTGGGGGTCCAAATGGGTTGGTGGGTGGCCACCAACATCCACCTGGATCATTCCTCCCCCCTTAGGAAGCAATGGTCCCCATTGCGTTGAGTTCCTCCCTGAGATGAGGAAGCTTCTGCCGAGTTGGTTCTCTGGTGAGCTGTTCTGCAATCTCTGATGTGTCCAGAAATGGTGGAAAGCATGGTCGGCGATGGTCCACATTGAACAATCGGTGCAAGCGAAGGAATGGAGGAATGCTGTGCTTCAAAGCATTGTTCCCCATAGCCTTGGTACTGCTGTCGGAGTGGTCTGAGCTTCTAATGGGTTCTGGTAAGGCGTTCTCTCTGTCGATGCAACCAAACTTTGTTGCCCACCTGAAACTTGTGTGGTACCCCTGTGGGTGAGGAGAAGTTGTTCCTGTGTTTTGTCATGACCGTATCCCTTTGTTGTTGCTGCTGCGTAGAGGAACCCTTTGTAGGGGTCATGGATGTAGCAACGATCTTCCCCTTACTTTGGGAGTGAACCAGACAGATGAATTTCCTGGTCTGGGAGATGAGCTTGCTACCTTTCTTAGCAGTGATCAAAGATGTGGCCGTAGGTGGGGCTACCTCCGGTATCCTGTATAATGAATTATTTAAAGAAATAATGACAGTACGAGGCCTTGACTCATACACAGCATGTCGCCTCCACAAGTATGGTTGGCCTAATAATACATCACAAACATCCAGAGGTGTAACATCACACAATACCTCGTCTGTGAAGGGCTTGATGCTGTACGGAAGGCGGCACTGCTGGCGAACTTTTAGATCTCGTCCTTCGTGAAGCCACCCGATGCTGTATGGTTGTGGGTGTGGTGTAGTCGGTAGGCCCAACCGCTTCACGACCTCTGCTGAAATGAGGTTCTTTTGGCTGCCACTGTTGACAATGAATTGTAGCGGCGAACCCTTCACCCACATCTGTGAGTGGAAAAGACGCTCCCCTTCCTCTGGATTTTTGGGCTCATCTTTCTGGATCTTGGCGGTGGCAACAATGGCGCTGGGATCCGCATCAATGATCTGCTTCCCTTTGCCATTCCCCTTGTCGGGTTATGGCTCAGGATCGGAACATGCATCTGACTCGGAAGCCTTCAACTCAGCCACCAGCGACTGCTTGGTCCGACACTCACTTGTGTTATGAGTGGGACTTTTGTGGAACTCACACCACTTTCCTGTGTCCTTCTTCGGCTTCGTGGTGTTGTTCTTTTCTTGCGGCTTCGACAGGTTGTCTTGGGTCACCCCGCCTTGGATTTGTCCTTTGGGCTTCAGATTTGCAGATCCAAAGTCTCGCTTCTTATGTTTGAACTTTTGCTCGATTTTGACAGCGTATCGGTATGATGTGCTGAGTGAGGGGATGTTCAAAAACACCATCTCTTCCTGGATGTATCTGTGCAGGCAGCCACGGTATTTGAGTACCAGATGCAACTCAGAATCTTTGATACCCAACTGTGTGCGAAGGGTATGAAAAATGTTTGTGAACTCCGGCACATCTTGGTCTCGTCCCTACCGCAGTGTGGTCCATTTGATGTATTTGTCCTCATAGCTTCCGACAGGGTAGTACTGCTCCTTGATGGCATCCCGGAATTCATTCCAAGTGGGTGCGGCTGAAAATAGTGAGCCTGTACTTTCATCCTTCTGCTCGCAGTAGGTTTCCCACCAGTCCTTGACGTGGGGGGCTGCTTTGAGAAGAGCAAAAACAATCTTTTCCCGACTTGAAAATTTGTGAACAGAAAAATACCCATCTAGCAGATTTAACCATTTATCTACAGCATCTGCGTCTATTTGACCCTCGAAGATGGGGATTTCAAAATTAACTTGTACCTTAAATGGTGTGGCGTTTCCAGAGTCGCTGTTGGAAGCCGATGCGTCGCCTCTGGGTAGCCGCTGAAGGATCTGCGCAAAGCTATCCATCATCGCGTTCCTTTGCCGCTCGAGTGCTTCTTCGAGTAAGATTTTGATAGGATCTCCTGCCCCCTCGTCTTTCTTCTCATCCGCCATGGGAGGCCGTCGAGATTTGCGAGGCTGGTCTTGCAAAGGTTTGACCAGTTCAAGCCCTAACTCCTTATATCCCGACCTCGTTGGGGACATGCAAAGAAAAACAGAGAAAAAGCAGACCGCTGTGATACCACTGATCCGGATTTAAACAGGAACGCAATAGATTACAGAGATAACCATAAATACAGAGATGCGATAACCATATACGCAAAGATGCAGCGGAAATAATACTTCATTTCATTACTGTAAAATACTGAAATATGCTTACAAACAGAAATGGAAAGAAACCAGCTAGGGCGATGGTAGCTTATCTCTGAGAAGAGATGTGGCGGCTACATGCCTCTGAACTGTTCCGAACTGTATTACAGTGAGGCTCGAAGGCCTATTTATTGTTGAGAAACAATGGAAAACCCTTCACATCCCGAAACCTAACCCTAGAAGATGAAACGCCAAATTGTGGGCCCGGTTTGGGTAAATTGGTACATCAATTTCCCGGGGTCGTAACTTTGGCATACGATCTCCGTTTGACGCGTACGATAGCTCGTTAGAAAGATCTATCCGAGTACTACCACTTTGGGAGGCCTCAACACGGATACAAGCGTTGTCCTTGATGGCAACTCACTCAGAGGCTGGTACAGGTGCTCAGAGGTTGGTACAGGTGATGGCAACTTAATCAGAGGACAGATCTTAGTACAACATGCCAAGAAAGTTCATACACGCAGGTTCGTTAAGCCCAAGTCGCGTATACAAGCAGTTTCACTATATACCAAGTCGCGTATACGCAGGTTCTCTATATATCAAGTCGCGTGTACACGCTGGTTGGCTTCAGTAAAAGCGCGTGTATGTGGAAAACTTATCTTTGGTCCACGACAGTTATTCCTTGGAAGTTGTGCCTATGGTTTTGGACCTTGAAGTCTCGACGAACGTGTTGATCCCTAGTTTTGAAGCTGATGGTGTTGTGTTACTATGGTTTTGGACCGTGGTATTGTGAAGGGCCTAAGGCTATATAAGGAGAAGATCATTAGGCAAAGGAATGTAAGCGAGGAGTGAGAGTGTGTGTGTGATGAAGATCTGAGGAAGAGTGAGATCCAAATGCAGGTTATGGGCTGGTGATCTGAACCAAGGTTTCACTCATGTGGAGGATGATGAATGATGGAACGAGATCTCAAGGCTTGGAAGGATTATCTTCCTATGGTATGACTGTGGATAGACTAGATCTGTTGACGCATGTTTATTGTTATGATCTGGGTATGTTTTGATGTCTGATATAGCATCGGAGTTATAAGTTAGAATTTGCAGATCTGTACGCGGGTTGGTTTTGGTAAAAGAGCGTATACAATGTGAAGTATGATATTTGAAGATGGAGTTGGATCTGGTTGTTGTTATGTTGTCTGGTTGTTGTTAACAGGGTTTCAGTGATTCAGTATTGGGTGATTCAGAGATTGATGATGCAGGTTGTACTACAATGGTGATAGTTTCATGGATCAAGTATGAAAATGTATGAAACGTGGTCCCGGGAAGATTGTAGGCCGGCACCTACGTACTGGTAAATATATCAGCCAGTACAAGAGCCAAGGGGGTTGTAGCTCCCTTCCAGGAGCAGCTGGAAAACGAGTGAAGGTTGTAGCCTTCTGTAGGGTTGGCACCTACGTACTAGTAAATGGATCGGCTAGTACAAGAACTATGAGGGTTGTAGCCCTCTGCAGGTTGTAGCCTGCGTGCTGGTAAAGGACTGCACCAGTACATTGTAAAAGAAGTTTCTTATTAAAGGAAGATAGAAACAAATTGCAGCAGGTGGTTTTCACCCACATTGGGTTTCCACCTTATATCATGGTGTTCATGTGTGTGCCTTATGTGTGATGATCTGTTCTGTTATACTGCACCTGTTTACTGTTAATATGGTTAATAATGTTCTGATGCATTTACTGAAGATAAGCTAACTGAATCATAAGATCTCTGAATATACGCTAGTTTCTTTAGACACAGTCGCGTGTACACGCGGGTTCACTTAACTGAAGTCGCGTATATGTTTCTGAGCATGAAATTGGAAAATTTTTATTGATCTGATAATACTGATTCACCCCCCCCCCCCCTCTCAGTATTATTTCCAACAATTGGTATCAGAGCAGGTCCTTCAGAGAAGCTTGATCGCTTGAAGGAGATTCGTAGAACAATGGGGAAGAAAGCACGTCAGAAGAAGAAGACAGCTCAAAGGAACAATGACAACCTGCCGTTGAGTGGAAGCAAGAATTCAGATCCTGAATCACCTCAGAATGAAGATGGAGCATCAGATCAAACCATAGATCAGCAAGATCTACCTAGCAAAAAGGAGAATGCCCTCAAAGAAGAAATCATCAGATTAGAAGATCTGTTGGAATGTGCCTCCAGAATTCGACAAATGCTGCTAGCACTGAATAAAGAGCAAGAAAACGAGATCCTCAAACTAAGGCATTAGCTGGATGAAGGAAGGAAAGTTGAAGAGACCTTGAAGAAGCAATGTCTGGAAAAAGAAGAACAACATCAAGTTGAGGTAAATATCTTGAAAAGAAAATTAGAAGAAAAGGATAAACTATTACGATTTCAAGATAGTACTAAGATCTTGGATGATATTCTTAGTAGTCAAAGGTCCCCTGCTATCAAAACTGGTCTTGGTTTTCATGAGTCTATTGGAGGTGAATCTGGTTCACAAAGTAAGACAAGAAACTCTAATGCAAAATCTGAAAGGCTCTACAAGGAGATGAAAGGACAACCCCATCAACAACCAAGGAAAGAGACTCCTCAAAGAAAATCTTTTACTCCTCCCATGAATAATGTTGAATGCCATGTATGTCATAATCTTGGACATGTTGCAGCCATATGTAGAAGAAGAAGGTTTCAAGACCATCATGCAGAAAGATCATCACATTCAAGGCGCTTTAATGGATATTGCTTTTCTTGCAATATGTTTGGCCACAAAGCTGCTGATTGCTATAAGAGGAATATGAAACATGTAAGATGCTATGCATGTAACAAGTTTGGACATAAAGCAAGAGATTGCAGGAACAAAGCTCATGATAAAAAGAAATCATCAACATGCTTGAAGATATGGAAGAAGAAGGAAGTTCAGTCAGAAAAATATGGCACAGCACAGGGTACTCAGCACAGCACAGACATAACAGACTCAGGGGGAGCTGAAGGCGTAAAACTTCAGTGTTCTAATTCTCATACGCAAGTTTCATGAAGGAAAGAGGTGTATATACGCGAGTTTCACACTGCAAAGTCGCGTATATGTCAGTTTGTGAAAAAGCAGTGAGGACAGACTCAGAAAAGGAGTCTGATATGATCCAGTTCTGTATATGCTCTATTGGTTAACAGTTACAGTCTGCTGAGGATGTCTTGATACTTATGGCACAGGCTCAGGGGGAGCATATACTTCAAATATTGCATTGTTGGCATTATGGTTAAAAGTTGTTGATAAAGTCTATGAAGCTAAATGATACATCTTGCTGTTTGATCAAAGGAATGGTATTGCAGGCTGATGCTTATGGTACAGATCATGATGCTGCTGGTGACTTTCATAAGTCTTGGTCTAGTTCTTTCGTCTCTATGTCATGTATCTCTTATGTGATATCTCTTCTATGGTGTCAAGGTCATGTAACGGCCTATGTTGGTTTCCCCACTATGCCTGGGATGAATGATGTAATGTTCATGAGCAAACTCTTAATGTATCTCCACATGGTTAGGTGGATGAGTCAATATTGGTATATCCCCACTAGGTTGGGTGATGAATGTATGTATTGAGTCTTTTGATGATAGGAAGGTTTTTCTTTGATGTATAAGTCTTTGTTCTTCTGAAGAACATCTTTTGCAGATCTTGCCTACAGTCAAGGGGAGCATGAACAGCACAATTCAGCAAGAGCAGGATGGATAGATTGGTACACTTTGGCATACACAAAGGGGGAGCACATTTGGAGATTTCAGCAGGTACTCAGGGGGAGTATGGACAGCAGAACGTATATCAAAGAAGAGAATATCTTGGTCCGCCCTTTGCCCTTGATGTCAAAGGGGGAGAGTGACTTGGTGTGGTGGTTGCCATCAAGTCCAAAGGGGGAGATTGTTGGCATTATGATACAAGCGTTGTCCTTGATGGCAACTCACTCAGAGGCTGGTACAGGTGCTCAGAGGTTGGTACAGGTGATGGCAACTTAATCAGAGGATAGATCTTAGTATAACATGCCAAGAAAGTTCATACACGCAGGTTCGTTAAGCCCAAGTCGCGTATACAAGCAGTTTCACTATATACCAAGTCGCGTATACGCAGGTTCTCTATATATCAAGTCGCGTGTACACGCTGGTTGGCTTCAGTAAAAGCGCGTGTATGTGGAAAACTTATCTTTGGTCCACGGCGGTTATTCCTTGGAAGTTGTGCCTATGGTTTTGGACCTTGAAGTCTCGACGAACGTGTTGATCCCTAGTTTGAAGCTGATGGTGTTGTGTTACTATGGTTTTGGACCGTGGTATTGTGAAGGGCCTAAGGCTATATAAGGAGAAGATCATTAGGAAAAGGAATGTAAGCGAGGAGTGAGAGTATGTGTGTGATGAAGATCTGAGGAAGAGTGAGATCCAAATGCAGGTTATGGGCTGGTGATCTGAACCAAGGTTTCACTCATGTGGAGGATGATGAATGATGGAACGAGATCTCAAGGCTTGGAAGGATTATCTTCCTATGGTATGACTGTGGATAGACTAGATCTGTTGACGCATGTTTATTGTTATGATCTGGGTATGTTTTGATGTCTGATATAGCTGCGGAGTTATAAGTTAGAATTTGCAGATCTGTACGCGGGTTGGTTTTGGTAAAAGAGCGTATACAATGTGAAGTATGATATTTGAAGATGGAGTTGGATCTGGTTGTTGTTATGTTGTCTGGTTGTTGTTAACAGGGTTTCAGTGATTCAGTATTGGGTGATTCAGAGATTGATGATGCAGGTTGTACTACAATGGTGATAGTTTCATGGATCCAGTATGAAAATGTATGAAACGTGGTCCCGGGAAGATTGTAGGCCGGCACCTACGTACTGGTAAATATATCAGCCAGTACAAGAGCCAAGGGGGTTGTAGCTCCCTTCCAGGAGCAGCTGGAAAACGAGTGAAGGTTGTAGCCTTCTGTAGGGTTGGCACCTACGTACTAGTAAATGGATCGGCTAGTACAAGAACTATGAGGGTTGTAGCCCTCTGCAGGTTGTAGCCTGCGTGCTGGTAAAGGACTGCACCAGTACATTGTAAAAGAAGTTTCTTATTAAAGGAAGATAGAAACAAATTGCAGCAGGTGGTTTTCACCCACATTGGGTTTCCACCTTATATCATGGTGTTCATGTGTGTGCCTTATGTGTGATGATCTGTTCTGTTATACTGCACCTGTTTACTGTTAATATGGTTAATAATGTTCTGATGCATTTACTGAAGATAAGCTAACTGAATCATAAGATCTCTGAATATACGCTAGTTTCTTTAGACACAGTCGCGTGTACACGCGGGTTCACTTAACTGAAGTCGCGTATATGTTTCTGAGCATGAAATTGGAAAAGTTTTATTGATCTGATAATACTGATTCACAAACTGTCCTCACTGCTTTTTCACAAACTGACATATACGCGACTTCAATTGCTTCACATATTCACTACCATGGAAGCAAGAATATGTTCACAAACATCAATTGCTTCCATGGACAACTGTTGAGAATTGTGAACATATTCTTGTATCATTCCATGATAGTGAATATGTGATGTATTTGTCATGAATGACAAGATGTTAACAATATCATTGCATCTTGAATAAGCGCAACTGTAGTTGACAAAGCTATTAGTAACAGAGGACCATACTTGGATATTGACTTTGAATATGACAGATATCCATTGCAGGCAAAATGGTCCGCCTTCCACTTGTCCTTTTTCATATGGCATTGCCATATTTATCAGATATTGTTGCCAATTGCTATTCATTGTATGGTGTATCGCATCAACTACCAGGTATTGCTGTAAACAATGCAATGCCTCTTGATTCTTATGCATAACTGCATTGCAAAAAGATTGCACAATGTAAAGTCGCAAAGACTCTGCATTGAATTCTGTTGCTACTAAATAGCAAATTGCATTAAAGAGACTGTCACCACAATTATATGTCACTTTCTTTGCAATTGTCAGTCCATTTAAAATCATATTATTTGCAATGTGCATCCAATTGCTTTCAACATCTTTGCAAATAGGTGATAGGTAGATATTAGACTGATTGCAAATGCAAATTGGAAACTTTTGGTAAACCAATGGTTCATAATGACCACTAACAGGATTTGCATCATGAAAGAGAATGCAATATGGAATTGCATTTTCATGTTGATTGAAGAGCAAATATCTCGTTTTTCTTGTCAATGACCAAACTGCAATTGATATATCTAGCCATTTAGCTAACCAACGTATGCAAAAGGTATCACCCCATAAACCTCGTTCAGATTCCTTTATATTTGTAGATGCAGAATAACGCATTTTATGAAGATGTGTACCAATATCATTAACACCATGTAACTCGTATAGGAACTCAGGTGCTAGTTCATATTGATATGACTGTATTGCTTCAACGTCATTGTTCTTTAAGCAAAAAAGAAAGTGGTCTATTAACCCATTTCGCAATTCATTTGAAGTATAACGAAAATGTAGAAGCATTTCGAACGAGTCAAATAGACAATCTCCTACAGTATATGAAAATGCATTTAGTCTAAAAAGACCATTTCTTTTTAATACAATATCTATGTTCTCAGGCAAAATGCATTGCAATCTGAATTTGTAATTGTCAACATCTATTATTTCTTCCATCATTTGCAATTGCTTACCAGAGTTGGCTTTTGCAATTGTCTTGTACAGCTTTGCAAAAAAAATTAATGAAGTTAGCAAAAACTGAATGTGACTGTTTTGAACAAAATGTATGTATATCAAAAAAATACGTTATTGCATTATCTTGGTAAACAAATATCAAATTTCTAGCAGCAAGCCATATTTGTAAATAACAAAGAAATTGGAAATGCAAACAATGCAAAGACATAATGAAAAAAATGGAGCATAATTCTAAGAATATTTGTGCAAGTAAACAAAAGGGAACAATCGAAACACAAAATGAAGTTAACAAAAGGAAGCAATGGAAAGACAAAATGAACAAATGCAACAGAACTTTAAGAATATTTCTGAAAGCTAACATCATTGTCAATTGCATTTGTCAAATAAATTGACCATGAGCCTATTTATGAGTTTTACATAAGTGGTGCACCAATTCAATTGTCAAAATATAAAAAGTATTGTCTCTGATTTATGCTAGGTTGCAACTCTAACATATTCCAAGGTAAAAAGTTTCCTGCTATTCGTTATCAGCCTATCAGAATGACCATGACAGGGCTGTCATATTGACATTTTTGAAAATTGGTTATGAAGCAACATATCTTCTCAGCCATACTTTTATCACTTCCTATGCTTAATCATATCTCTATATCTATATTTTTTTATGGGACTGTTTATGGACATATCTAGCAGCTAATTTCTTATTAGATAAAACTCGCTTCAAAGCTTTGATATATGCTAGAATGACTATGATAGGGCTGTCATATTGACATTTTTGGAAACTGAACCAGATACGAGTAGTGCATAAGCATACTTCCATAACGCTTCTCAAGAAGATCCATCATTATCGGACACTGCAGGTATGATCCATATAAATGATGAACATGTAATATGTTCAAAGGACAACTTTGGCAAACACAGCAACAATCTGCCTAAGCAAATTGTCGCAAGACTGTTGGCAATTGTGGCATGTGAAAGAAGATGCCCAAAAATTACAGATCTTTGATGATTCACAAACTGTGGTGAATCGGATGAATGGAACAAATCGATTGGATAATTATAAACTTCAACCTATATTTCAGGAGATTCGACTTGCTTAAACAGAGTATTTAACACATCATGTTTGAACATGTTTACAAAGACAGGAAGATGGAAACTGATGGACTGTCAAAAGCAAGATTACACTTGGTACCATGAGCTTGGCCCATTCAACAGAGAGTGGAAGGAGAGCTGATGGAATGTCTTTTAAATGTCAATATCTATATCTATAATTTTTTATGGCACTGTTTATGAACATATCTAGGACCTAATTCTTTATGAGACAAAACTGGTTTCAAACCTGTGATGTATGTCAGAATGACCATGACAGGGCTGTCATATTGACATTTTTGAAAACTGGTTATGAAGCAACATATCTTCTCAGCCATACTTTTATCACTTCCTATGCTTAAGCATATCTCTATATCTATATTTTTTTATGGGACTGTTTATGGACATATCTAGCAGCTAATTTCTTATGAGATAAAACTCGCTTCAAAGCTCCGATATATGTTAGAATGACTATGATAGGACTGCCATATTGACATTTTTCGAAACTGTTTATGAAACAAGATATGTTGCTAGCAATATTTTTATCACTTCCTATGCTTAAGGATATCTGTGAAATGCAGAAACATATATAATAAATGTAATTTTGTTTTCATAATAAAACATTTTTTTCTCTCTGAGGAGAACAAGGTAGTTGAACATCATATCAGAACCAATCTGGTTATAACTAGCTAACATGACATTTTAATCTAAGGTTTAACTTATTGACAAAAAGCAATTAGGAGAATAACACCGTACCTGCAACGAAGCCGAGCGTTCGAATTCCTTCTCGTCCAGACCATATGCATGCACAAGCCAGCCTATGCCAGTACCATGAGAAAATGTGCAAATGACGAAATTGGTTAACGAAGTCTACACACAAAATCCTCAGTATTCAACCAGAATGCCATTAACTCATAATGCTCAAATAACCATGGACTGTTGCATGCAGCTAACAAAAACCCTCAGTATTTAACCAGAATGCCATTAACTTATAATGCAGTAGCCAAACTTAACCTCTAAACAATACGACCAAGAATCACAGTTTCACGCAGACATTTACCCAAATTTCCATAAAACCCATGCAACTAAGACAAACCCTCAGTATTCAACCAGAATGCCATTAACTTATAATGCTCAAATAACCATGGAATCTTGCATGCAAGTAACAGAAACACTCAGTATTTAACCAGAATGCCATTAACTTATAATGCAGTGGCCGAACTTATCAAAGCGACATCACAAAGTTGCGCGATAGAAGCCGCACCTCGAACAATAGAACCGCAACCAAACGTTTGCGACAGAGTTAACCAAGCACGCAGCAACCGCATTGTGTTTTCACGGCAAACAATACAACAAATACAAAGGAAAAATCGCAGAGACCGTAGAGCTAAACAACCAAGTAACAATAATAATCCAAATGCCATTAACTTATAATGCAGTAGCCGAACTTAATCTCTAAACAATACAACTAAGAATCACAGCTTCACGCAGACATTTACCGAAATTTCCATAAAACCCATGCACCTAAGACAAGTCCTCAGTATTCAACCAGAATGCCATTAACTTATAATGCTCAAATAACCATGGACTCTTGCATGCAGGTAACATCAACCCTCAGAACAGGCAGGAACCGCATTCTGTTTTCACCGCAGACAATACAACAAATAGAAAGGAAGAATCGCACAGACCACAGAGCCAAAGAACCAAGTAACAATAACAACCCAAAGGCCGCGAACAGCGTAAAACCCAAATAACCATGAACTCTTGCATGCACGTAACAGAAATTCTCAGTATTTAACCAGAATGCCATATAGGCGAACTTACCAAAGCCACACCCAGCAGGCAGGAACCCCACCGCAGACCAAAAATCGCACAGACTGCACAGCTAAACAAGCAAGGAACAATACCCGAGCATCCAGGAACCCCACCGCAGATTGCATCTCGAGGAGCAACAGCTGGCTGTCGATGAGACCACCACAGCGCATGCCGACCACAGCTAAGACAAACCCTTAGTATTCAACCAGAATGCCATTAACTTATAATGCTCAAATAACCATGGACAGTATTCAACCAGAAGACAAACCCTCAGTATTCACAATAATAATCCAAATGCCATTAATTTATAATGCAGTAGCTGAACTTAACCTCTAAACAATACAACTAAGAATCATAGCTTCCCGCAGACATTTACCCAAATTTGCATAAAACCCATGCAGCTAAGACAAACCCCCAGTATTCAACCAGAATGCCATTAACTTATAATGCTCAAATAACCATGGACTCTTGCATGCAGGTAACACAGCAGGCAGCAACCGCATTGTGTTTTCACCGCAGACAATAGAACAAATAGAAAGGAAAAATCGCACAGACCGCACAGCTAAACAACCAAGCAATCATAATAACCCAAAGGCCGCGAATAGGGTAAAACCCAAATAGCAATGGACTCTTGCATGCAGGTAACAGAAACCCTCAGTATTTAACCAGAATGCCATACAGTAGCCGAACTTACCAAAGTCACACCGAGCAGACAGGAACCCCACCGCAGCCGAAAAATCGCACAGACTGCAGAGCTAAACAAGCAAGTAACAATACCCGAGCAGGCAGGAACTCCACCGCAGACGAAAAATTGCACAGACTGCAGAGCTAAACAAGCAAGTAACAATACCAACCCAAAGGCCGCGAAGACAGTAAAACCCAAAGGCCGCGAAGACAGTAAAACCCAAGCCGAACTTTCCAGCATCTCGAGGAGGAACAGCTGGCCGCCGATGAGATCACCACAGCGCATGCCGACCACAGCTAAGACAAACCCTCAGTATTCAACCAGAATGCCATTAACTTATAATGCTCAAATAACCATGGACTCTTGCATGCAGGTAAGAGAAACCCTCAGTATTTAACGAGAACACAGACCCTCAGTATTCAACCAGAATGCCATTAACTTAGCCGAACTTACCAAAGGCACACCCAGCAGGCAGGAACTCCACTGCAGACGAAAAATCGCACAGACTGCAAGTAACAATACCCGAGCAGGCAGGAACTCTACCGCAGACCAAACATCGCACAGACTGCACAGCCAAACAAGCAAGTAACAATACCAACCCAAATGCCGCGAAGACAGTAAAACACAGGCCGAACATTCCCCAATCTCGAGGACGGACACCTGGCCGCCGATTAGACCACCAGAGCGCATGCAACCACGTGCCCCTCACGCGCGCCACGTGCCACTCGCCTCGATCCATGCGAAGCGCGTAATAAGACCCCCATTCCCTTCCGCCCCGTAAACCTTAGTTCAACTTAGGAAAAATGTGAAATATTTGCAAAATTCGCCGTGGTCAACCCAAAGTCAGCTATCTATCGATCGCTTATACTCCCCGGCAGGGACTAATAAGGTTGGAATTTAAAAACAAACTCCAGTCAAATTCACTGGTCTTCACACCTGCCTTGTCCTTCCACAAATTATAACATGCACTCTCCTCAATGGGAGACGCTAGATAAACCCCCCCTCCCAAGTGCAATGGAGGTGGACTTCCTAGGCCATCGACCTCGCTGATCATCGATTGACCCCGCCCAGGTAAGTATTCACTTGCCTTGTCCTTGTCTTCTTAATGAAATTCAATTAAAAAAAAAAAATTATATTAAATAAAAAATAAAAATAAAAATATTAAAACTTAATTAAATAAATAATAATATATTAAATAATTAAATGTTTATCAATTTGTTTAAAACTATAGATATATAATTTTTTATTAAGGAAGAGAAGTAAAGTTTATGCGCTTGAGATGTGATAATTGAGTTGGAAATAGAAAAACACATAAGTAAAAAAGAAAATAAATGAAAATTGTTTCACCATAAAAGGCCCCCATTTAAGTAACCATCCAGCAACTAAATAAATGAATTTCAAAATAATAAAAAATAAACCAAATTAATTTGTCTATATAGCCGCAAAATATTTTGGTAAGACAAACCATTGTGAAGTAAAAGGTAAATGATTACTTCTACCGTATATAATAAAGTAAGTATGTTAGCTTTGAGAAACTCAAGTGAATAAATATTTTGGTAAGACAAACCATTGTGAACTAAAAGGCAAATGATTACTTCTACCATATATAATCAAGAAAGTATATGAGAAACTCAAGTGAATATTTTAAATGCTAATTAGTTTTCTTGTTATAATTATTAATACAAAAATAAAAGACTAAATTAGTGTTAGCATTTAAAAATAAGTTGAGCAATTTTTTAAGCTTATTATATATATGATTTTATTGGTATTAAGTTTTGGAAAAACTAATTAATTAATTAATGTGGTTGGACATTTAACTAATTTTTTTAAGAGAGGAGAGGTTTTGGTATAATAGAAATGTATTTTTTTAAGAATAAAATACATTCTAGAGATAAAATTAAAGTTAAAATTTTTATTTTTATCATTAAAATTTCAGTTCCTAGCTTAGATCAACGAAGGAGGACTAAGAAAATTTTAAACTCTTTATGTGAATACTTAAAATCTCTATATAAACAAAAGGAACTTTACGTGAATACTTGGAATTTCTAGATAAACAAACCGAATACAAAGAATCTAAAATCAAGTCAAACATAAAAAAGACATGTTTAATACTAACTTTTAGCATTTGAAGATATAATTTAAAAACAAATAGATAATAGAATAACAACATTAGGAAGTTAATTGTGGTTACTAGAGAATCAACTACAAGAAATGGAAAACTAGTAGCCCAAAGATTTGACTCAATCGATTGAACCATCTACCTAAGGCATGTGTTGATAACAAGTCATAGTTCATAGGTTTAAATCTATTCACGTCTCACAAGGTTACTAGTTGGTAGTTGAGTAGCCCTCCATTTAGATATTTTGAGGAAGAGAGAGCATCCCATGAAGCTTTCCTTGAAAAGAAAAGAAAAGAAAATGAAAAACAAATATGAGAAGCTAAAACAAATCTAAGAAGAGGAGATTAAGGACTTGGAAATTTCAAAATGATAAAAAATATGAGAGCTAGTAGAGAAGCTAAATAATAATTTGGATTTGAACAACCTCAAGGTGAATTAGATATCAAACCCATCAAAAAGGAAATGAATGAATTAGTAGAAATGGTCCATGAATGCAATAAAATAGCCTAAAACCTCATTGATTTTGACATAAATGAAAAAGAAGAAGACATTAAGGCTACTCATTGATTTATTAGAAATGTAATTTTCTTTAGAATAAAATACATTTAGAGATAAAATTAAAGTTAAAATTTTTATTTTTATCATTAAAAATTTAAGTTCCTAGCCTAGATCAACTAAGGAGGACTAAGAAAACTTTAAACTCTCTATGTGAACACTTGAAATCTCTATATAAACAAAAGGAACTCTATCTGAATACTTGGAATTTCTAGATAAACAAATAGAACACAAAGAATCTAAAATCAAGACAAACATAAAAAGACGTGTTTAATACTAACTTTTAGCATTTGAAGATATAATTTAAAAACAAATAGATAATAGAATAACATCATTAGGAATTTAATTGTGGTTACTAGAGAATCAACTACAAGAAATGGAAAACTAGTAGCTCAAAGATTTGACTCAATCGATTGAACCATCTACCTAAGGCATGTGTTGATAACAAGTCATAGTTCATAGGTTTAAATCCATTCAAGTCTCACGAGGTTACTAGTTGGTAGTTGAGTAGCCCTCCATTTAGATATTTTGAGGAAGAGAGATCGAATCCCATGAAGCTTTCCTTGAAAAGAAAAGAAAAGAAAATGAAAAACAAATATGAGAAGCTAAAACAAATCTAAGAAGAGGAGATTAAGGACTTGGAAATTTCAAAATAATAAAAAATATTAGAGCTAGTAGAGAAGCTAAATAATAATTTGGATTTGAACAACTACAAGGTGAATTAAATATCAAACCCATCAAAAAGGAAATGAATGAATTAGTAGAAATGGTCCATGAATGCAATAAAATAGCCTAAAACCTCATTGATTTTGACATAAATGAAAAAGAAGAAGACATTAAGGTTATTCATTGATTTATTAGAAATGTAATTTTCTTTAGAATAAAATACATTCTAGAGATAAAATTAAAGTTAAAATTAAAATTTTTATCATTAAAATTTAAGTTCCTAGCCTAGATCAACTAAGGAGGACTAAGAAAACTTTAAACTCTCTATGTGAACACTTGAAATCTCTATATAAACAAAAGGAACTCTACCTAAATACTTGGAATTTCTAGATAAACAAACGAAACACAAAGAATCTAAAATCAAGTCAAACATAAAAAGACGTGTTTAATACTAACTTTTAGCATTTGAAGATATAATTTAAAAACAAATAGATAATAGAATAACAACATTAGGAAGTTAATTGTGGTTACTAGAGAATCAACTATAAGAAATGGAAAACTAGTAGCTCAAAGATTTGACTCAATCGATTGAACCATTTACCTAAGGCATGTGTTGATAACAAGTCATAGTTCATAGGTTTAAATCTATTCAAGTCTCACAAGGTTACTAGTTGGTAGTTGAGTAGCCCTCCATTTAGATATTTTGAGGAAGAGAGAGCATCCCATGAAGCTTTCCTTGAAAAGAAAAGAAAAGAAAATGAAAAACAAATATGAGAAGCTAAAACAAATCTAAGAAGAGGAGATTAAGGACTCGGAAATTTCAAAATGATAAAAAATATTAGAGCTAGTAGAGAAGCTAAATAATAATTTGGATTTGAACAACCTCAAGGTGAATTAGATACCAAACCCATCAAAAAGGAAATGAATGAATTAGTAGAAATGGTCCATGAATGTAATAAAATAGCCTAAAACCTCATTGATTTTGACATAAATGAAAAAGAAGAAGACATTAAGGTTACTCATTGATTTATTAGAAATGTAATTTTCTTTAGAATAAAATACATTCTAGAGATAAAATTAAAGTTAAATTTTTTATTTTTATCATTAAAATTTAAGTTCCTAGCCTAGATCAACTAAGGAGGACTAAGAAAACTTTAAACTCTCTATGTGAACACTTGAAATCTCTATATAAACAAAAGGAACTCTACCTGAATACTTGGAATTTCTAGATAAACAAACAGAACACAAAGAATCTAAAATCAAGTCAAACATAAAAAGACGTGTTTAATACTAACTTTTAGCATTTGAAGATATAATTTAAAAACAAATAGATAATAGAATAACAACATTAGGAAGTTAATTGTGGTTACTAGAGAATCAACTACAAGAAATGGAAAGCTAGTAGCTCAAAGATTTGACTCAATCGATTGAACCATCTACCTAAGGCATGTGTTGATAACAAGTCATAGTTCATAGGTTTAAATCCATTCAAGTCTCACGAGGTTACTAGTTGGTAATTGAGTAGCCCTCCATTTAGATATTTTGAGGAAGAGAGCACATCCCATGAAGCTTTTCTTGAAAATAAAAGAAAAGAAAATGAAAAACAAATATAAGAAACTAAAACAAATCTAAGAAGAGGAGATTAAGGACTTGGAAATTTCAAAATGATAAAAAATATCAGAGCTAGTAGAGAAGCTAAATAATAATTTGGCTTTGAACAACATAAAGGTGAATTAGATATCAAACCCTTCAAAAATGAAATGAATGAATTAATAGAAATGGTCCATGAATGCAATAAAGTAGCCTAAAACCTCATTGATTTTGACATAAATGAAAAAGAAGAAGACATTAAGGTTACTCAATCATAAACTACAAGAGAGAAAACAAATAGAAACAACCTACCTTATAAAAGATAAAAGTTCGGAAAGAATCATTGAATAAAAAAGTAAATTGTTCAAATTAAGATAATCTCTATTGAAAACAAATATATCATATTGAAATAGTATCTATCCTTAATGCTTTAAAATAATTATCGAAAATTAGTCTAGTAGCAAGTATATGAAACAAAAAATTGACATACAACTTGCAAGTAACTACCACTAACCACACCATGGGTAATGCAATGGAATTAAGAAAACAAAGTCATACAAATAGTTTTGTAATTAGATTTGATGATCCATATTTATGTAGGTACAAAATGAAATACAAATATAAACAGAAACATAGAGCTATAGTGAAAATTGAACTTTAATTCATTGGTAACAAAATACTGAAAATTGGACAGAAGGCCGGCTGAGCTGCGCGCGCATCGATTAGGGCAAGAAACGCAGCGGGTTGAACCGCCGCCATGGACGCTCCAGGGGGCGGAGAGGCCTCTCCCCCCCCCTCCATTATCTGCTGAAATCGCATTCAAAAAGCTTCTGACCCAGAAAGGGAAAAAACGGCCAAACCCTGAAGTTCCAACGTTTATCAAAAAGCTTGAAGAAATACCAGAGATCGCGCTGCCTGAAGAACAACCAATCAAAATAGCTCTTGCACTGGCGGACAGAGGATTGGTCGGGCAATTTATGGGTCGCTGGCCATCAACAAAATCGACAGATGAATGGGTTCAACGAAATTGGAGGCCTCTGCTGAAGAACAGCGTGATCTGCTATGCTGTCGGCCGAGGATTTTTCATCTTCGAATTCACTACCAAGGAAGACCGTGACCTGGTGTTCAGAAATGGTCCGTATTTCATGGGAAACCAAGGCCTTTTCCTGAACAAATGGACCCCTGATTTCGACCCTTCAGTCGATGTTCCAAAGAAGGTCCCTGTTTGGGTCCGGGTCCCTGTTTGGGTCCGGCTCCCCAACCTGCCGATCCACTGCTGGAGCTACCAATCTCTTCAAAAGATTGGAAACGGGCTGGGTCGATTCATTGACAAAGCTGATAATAAAGGCCAATACACCTGCGCAAGAATCTGCGTGGAAGTTGACTTGGAAGCTGGTCTACCGGAAGCCATTAAACTCACAGTGGGAGATTGGCAGCACTACCAGAAACTGGACTACGAGCAACTGCCCTTCAAGTGCAGAATCTGTCATGAGCATGGTCACTTCCAACGAAACTGCCCTAAAGCCCCACCAAGGGACAAGGCGGAAGAAGAAGGATGGAAAGAGATAAAAAAGGGCAAAGTAATCTCAAAAGCCACTGAACAGAAAAAATCTGGGACAATGGGGAACCCCCAGGCCAATTCTCAGAATAAACCAATCACAAAAGAAGGCCTCCCTTCAGCTGAAAAGGTGAATGTAACAGAGAATCAGGAAGAAACTGAAGACCAATCGAATAAAATGAAAGAAACCGAAGAAAACTCTCCGGATCCCCTAGTAGATGCTGAACAAAGGGGAACCGAAGGGAATGAGGAGCACATCAGCCCAGCCTTTGATTCAGGGGAAGAGTCAGAAGAGAGAGACACCGAATCAGATGGATCACAAATCACTCCTATCAAATCAACTAGGGGACGGAAATCCAAGAAGAAACAGAGAGAGGAGAAAACGTATCTGGATGTCCTTCAAGGCTCCCAGAAAACTCTAAAAGGAATGATGAACACCAGATCCGGGCGCAAGCAGAGCAGGGCTCCAAAAGGAGCCACCACCTCCCAAGGCAGTAAATAATGAAATACGTCTCCTGGAACTGCAGAGGGTTAGGCAGCAGACTGAAAGAAGAAGCCCTGAAAGACATTGTTAGGATTCATTCGCCTGAAATCCTTCTCATCCAGGAGACAAAGATGGAGGATATTACGCTCCTCCAAACTAGTAAGACATACTGGCACAAAGGTCCCGGAAGAGCTGTCAGCGCAAGGGGAGCCTCTGGTGGGCTTGCCTCCTTCTGGGACAGCTCAAAATATGAACTGATTCAAGAAGAAATCTGCTCTCACTGGATTTTCATCCAGCTCCTTCACAAAGAGTCCGGGCAACAAGTAAGTATGTTTAATATTTATGCTCCGGTCCTTCCAGTTGAGAAAAAATTTTGTTGGGACTCGCTTCAGTCCTTTCTTTTACTGCACAAGCCAGGAAATATCATTATTGCAGGTGATCTGAATGTCACTCTTACCATTGATGAGAAAAAGGGGGGCTCCCCAGTAAGGGATCCAGCTAGAGAATGGGTGGAAGACGTAATGTTAGACTGGGACCTTGAGGATATCAAGCCTTCTGGCGGAAAATTTACCTGGACCAATAAAAGATTAGGGCCCAACCACATAGCTGCTCGTCTGGACAGATTCCTTGTCCAATCCTCTTTCCTCTCATGTGGCCTAACTGCCTCGTCTAAGATTCTCCCAAATTGCACATCTGACCATAAACCCATCAGTCTCGAGCTATCCCTTGATGGAAACCTTGGCCCAATACCTTTTAGATTCAGTCCCTTGTGGACTCAGCAAGATGGTTTCCAGGACGTGGTTTCTGAAGCTTGGAATCGACAGATCCTGGGATCTCCTTTCTATGTGTGGGAAGAAAAATTGAGGGGCCTTAAAAGAAAACTCAAGGAGTGGGCTAAAAACCTGAAAACACCCACTGCCAAGAGAAAAGAATCCTTAGAAAACCTTGCTGCCCATCAATCTGCAATGGAGAAATCTGTTATATCTCAAAATCTGATTCAAAGAGAAGTTGAGCTGCAAAAAACTCTCCATAGAGACAGTAGGGAAGAAGAGGAGTACTGGAGACAAAAATCCAGAAACTTATGGCTGCAGGCTGGCGACAAGAATACCAGTTTCTTCCACAAGCAAGCCGAAGCTCGCAAGCAATTTAAATCTATATCAGAAATTCGATCCCAAGACACAGTGGTCAAAGATTTTGAAGGCATCAAAAGTGCTGCTTACACATTCTTCAAAGAGCTTTATACGGCTCCTGAAAATCCTCCTTTAGACCTCCAAGCCTACCCCTTTGACCGAATCCCTCATTGTGTTCATGAATCTGCCAACGCTATGCTGACGGCTCCGATCAGCATGGATGAGCTCAAGAAGGCTTTGGACGGCATGGAGCCAGATAAAGCTCCCGGGCCTGATGGGTTCAATGCCAGATTTTTTCAATCTTGCTGGTCTACTATCAATAAAGATCTTTTGAGAATGATCAGGAAATCTCAAGCCTGTTCCAAGATCGGAGGCAGCACCAACTCGGCCTTTTTGGCCCTGATCCCGAAAGAGAAAGGAGCTACGGATTTTGGCAGATTTCGACCCATTTCACTATGTAACACCAGCTACAAACTGATCACCAAAACAATAGCCAACCGTCTCAAGAATGTTTTGCCAGATATCATTCCGGAAAATCAAGGAGGTTTCATCAAGGGGAGAAAGATTTTGGACAATATTGTGCTGGTGCAAGAAGCAGTTCATTCAAGTTGCCAGCGAAAAGAAAAAGGCATGGTGATAAAGCTTGATCTAGCAAATGCTTTTGACAGGGTGAAACATGATTTCCTCTATGCTGTTATGAGGAAATTGGGCTTCTCTTCCTCCTTCATAAACTGGGTGAAAGCCTGCATCGGCTCTCCATGGATTGCGCCGCTGGTCAATGGCCGCTCAACAAAGTTCTTCAACGCATCAAGGGGATTAAGACAAGGTTGCCCGCTGTCCCCGCTCCTCTACGCTATTCAAGCCTCAGTGCTTAGTTTCCAACTTGATAGCTGTCAACAAATCCAGACTCTGCCAGGACTCAGAATGGCTCCCAATGTTAAAGACATTAACCATGCCCAATTTGCCGATGATACTCTGTTGCTTGGAGGAGCGAGCATAAACTCTGCCAGATCCTTTAAGAAGGAGTTGGACACTTACAAGGAGGTCTCGGGCAGCAAGATAAACTACCGCAAAAGCACTATCTATGGATGGAACTGTTCGGTCAAGGAACTGGCTGATATTGCCAGGCTCTTAGAGATGAAAGGAATTCAGACCTGGGAGTTTCTAAAATACCTGGGGATACCAATCTTCAAATCCATTCCTAAAGTTGCTCATTGGATGCCCATGCTTGACAAACTAAAATTAAGAATTCAAGCTTGGGGAGCCACTTGGCTGAACAATGCGGGGAAGGTTGTCCTGATGAAATCCGTTCTCACAAGCATGCCCCTTTATCAACACTCCATTATGCTGGCTCCCAAAACCTTCATCAGTAAAATGGACTGTCTGCTGAGAAGATTTCTATGGGAAGGGGGGAAAAATAATGAAAAAAGACTCCATTTAGTTAAATGGGACACTATTAAAAAACCAATGCTGGAAGGAGGTCTTCAATTAAGAGATCTGGGTGCCCAGAATCTCTCTCTGGGCACCAAAATTCTTTGGAATATTGTTGCTGGAAAGGTGAGCTGGAGTAAGAGAGTGCTGTGGAAGAAATACTTCAAAGGACAGCGGCTGAGGTGTTTGGACCAGCCTCCAAAAATCAGCAAAGGTTCTCCGATTTTCAAACTCTGTCTTACTGCTATGGAACATTTCAGTCACAAACTTTACTGGATACCAGGTAATGGGAAAAAAATCAGAATCTGGGAAGATCCAATCCTAGGTGAACAGCCTCTGAATCAGGTTGAAGGACTGACAAACATTAAAAACTGGCTACAATCCAATAACCTGAACACCCTGTGGGACATTTCAAATTGGACAAATGACAATGGACGACGGTGGGATAGCTGGTACTTGGGAGAGATCCCCCAAAGGCTGCAGACTGAAGCTTCACTTCTTATAGACAATCTTCAAGGAAAATCTCCAATCAAAGCAACAGTTAAAGACAAAAGAGGGTGGGGCTCCACCTCAGGCAGCTACACAGTTTCAGAAGGATACAAAAGCATAACAGCTACTACTAATGTTCCCCCTGATCCTACTCAATGGAGATTTATTTGGGCCTTTCCTTCGCTCCCCAAAATCGACTTTTTCTGTTGGACGTTAGCCCATAACAGCATTCTCACCAGAGATAATCTGAGAAAACGCGGAATGGAAGGGCCATCCAGATGCCCTTTGTGTTTGTCAGAGGAAGAGTCGGTTAACCACCTGATGTTACTATGCCCCTTTGCCCGAGAGGTCTGGAGGGGGGTCCTGAGATCAGGAGATGTGGAGCTTCCTGGTAACATTCCTGCCCTGCTTCACAATTGGATCAAATTGTCCCCGTTCAATCTTACAAAAAAATGCCTCCTCAAAACAGCCTGGATTTGGATTCCAAAATTTACCTGCTGGAAACTGTGGTTGGAGAGGAACAATAGGCTGTTTAGGGATGAAAAATGCAACTCTAGCAAAATCATCATAAAAATCCAAGCTTTACTGGGAGAGACATTGGACACCAAACATGGTTTAAAGAACGAAGCAGCTCTGGACAATACGGAAGAGATTTGGTTCAAAGAACTTGTTCCAAACTACGATCCCAAAATCATACCTCCAGCTATCCATCAAGCTAACTGGGAAATTCGCCTGGAAGAACAGGAGTTTATCAAATGGCGGTCTGCTTTGGGGGAACACTGTCTTTTCTTCGACGGGGCCTCTAAAGGCAACCCCGGAGCTGCAGGTGGGGGTGGGGTTATTCTGAACCCGGATGGTTCAACTGAAATTCGGTTCCACTGGGGGCTGGGCATCGAATCCAATAACAGAGCAGAAGCTCTGGCTCTGTGGCAAGGGCTCAAGCTGGCTATCAAAAGGAATCTGCTGACTTTGTCGGTCTTTGGAGACTCCAGGTTGATTATACAAGCTTTGAACCTCAACTCAACTCCTTCGCAGATTCAATTAGCCTCCATATTCAAGAAAATCAAGTTAAAGCTGCTCCAATTCCGGAAAATATCCTTCTTTCACATTCTGAGACATCTGAACAGTCAAGCCGACCTGGAAGCCAACCTGGGCTCTACCCGTTGCAGAAGATCACTACTAGTTAACTCAGAAGAATCGACTTGCATTATCCCTTAACTGCCGAATGGAAAGGATTCTGCCTCCAAAAAAGCGTGCTTAAGGAACCAATTAAATCTGCAGGGGCGGGATACGAACGAGGAGAGCTTTTTGTCCCTGAGAAAGGCATTATAATCAGATTCATAAACATTGCTACCCATCTGGACGCTTGGGCTCAAAGACTGGTATCCAGAAGTGGAAAATTGACCGCAAACAGCAGGAACCGAGCTGATGATTGGGTTCCAAGTCTCACCGGACTGTTGGACTCCGGGCAGAGGAACAGAAGCGTCATCGGTTGGGCAATGGAAATTCTAGGACTGAGTCACCCTCTTATCCCACTCCAGCATAGTAAAAACACACAGGCTTTCAGATCTGATGAAGCACTAAATATGTGGATCGAATTACCTATGTGATGTAAATTCAGTACGCGGCAGCTGTTTTGCCGCTTAATAAAATCCATACCCGTTAAAGTCTAAAAAAAAAAAAAAAAATACTGAAAATTGTTTACATGCAGAATGGAAATAAATTAGCTCGAGTGATGGTAGCTTAGCTCTGAGAAGAGACGTGGTGGCTACATGCCTCTGAACTATGTTAAAATGACGCTCAAATGCCTATTTATTATTGAGAAACAATGGAAAACCTTAAACATCAAAAATCCTAACCCTAGGATATGAAGGGCCAAAAGTTTGTGGGCCCCATGGGGTAATTGGTACATCAACTTTGCAAGATCATAGCTTTGGCATACGATCTATGTTTTACATGTACGATACCTCATTAGAAAGATTTATCTAAGAACTACAAATTTCGATTGCAAACCCTTTCCCCAAGTTATTGGTTTTCCCTTTTTCCAAAAAAAACTTCGTTTAGGGTCTCAAAACAACTTCAGAAGTTTGGGACCAGAAAAAACTACCAAATATAATGAACTGTGCTACAATTAAGAAAAAAGAAAGAAATAATGGTGGGGGTCCAAGTGGAATATGTGGGTGGCCACCAAAATCATCATTCCCCCTTAGGAAGCAATGGTCCCCATTGCATTAAGTGCCTCCATGAGATGGGGAAACTTTTGCTGAACTTGTTCCTTGCCGAGCCATTTGCCTTGGTGCAGGAGTTGGCCAACTTTGACAACCCGATACAGTTGGAGATTTTGGTGGTGAGTGTTCCTGATCTACATGTCCATGATCCGATAAGTTATGGATTGTTTCATGCAGTCTGGATTTAGGTCTATTGGCGTGATATGTTCTGCAATGCCTGATGTGTCCATTAATTGTGGAAAGTATGGCCAAAGGTGGTCCACATTGAACACTGGGTGCAGGCCAAGTAATGGGGGAATGTTGAGCTCAAAATCATTGTCTCCCATAGCCTTGGTGATGGTGTAAGGCCCATATTAGAGTGGTTTGAGCTTCCGATGGGCTCCAGTAAGGTGTTCTTTCTGCAAATGCAACCAAACTTTGTAGCCCACCTGAAACTTGTGTGGAATCCGATGTTAATCATGTCGTTGCTTGTACTTGGCATTGGACTTCTCCAATATATTATGAACCTACTGGTAGATGTGTTGGATGCATTTAATAAACTTAGCTTCTTTATCAACCTCAGACTATAAATGTGTGGATTTTGTCTATGTAGTCTCTTAAGACATGTCAACATCAATCAGACACAATGGTTGAAATCCCAAACTCACTTGAAAGGGAATGTGACTAGTCGAGCTATGGAGAACTCTATTATAGTTGTGCTACCCATAGGGAAGATTCTCATCCTAGGTTTGTGGATGCTTGGAGTCGTACATGCACAATATATGCACTATCATCATGTTGATGACTTTGATTGGCCATCAGCTTGGGGATGGAATGCAGTCAACTTGGTGAGCTTGGTGTCCAATAGTGTCGAGAGGCTCAAACAAAATGTGATTAGGAGACTTCTATACCGATATGATATAATGGTCTGCAAGATCCAAAAATGTACCCACAGTTGTTCAAATAAGAGTTTGGTAGTGTCCTCTACTATGATACTCTTCTTACAGGCCGCTAATATAGTCATCTTAGAAAAAATTTCCACGACCACAAATATATAGTCATTACCATGCTTGGTAGAAGGGAGGCTAAACATATAGTCCATGGAGATGGATTCCCAAGGCTGGTTGGGAGTAGGTAGAGGAGTGTATAGGCCTTGCTTCTTTATGGTTGGCTTGGAGATGGCACAAGCAGTGCATGATCTGATATATTTTCCAACATCTTGTTGGGGTTTTGGCCAATAAAAGTACTTTTGAAGTACAATGACATTTTTGTCCACACCAAAGTGTCATGTGAATTGATTTTAGTATGCGTCCCAAATTATCTTCACACACTCACTTTAAGGAACACAAATGTGGCCCAGGTAGCACAATAATGCGTCCCGGAGGTGGAAATTGGGAACTTGCTTGCCATACACTAGCATATCATATGTGGTGGTGAACTCTAGATTATTTTTGTATAGTTATGGCCATCCATAGGTATCATGGCCACAAGAGTTTAGAACAGTAGTCAGTGTTGTAACTAGGGGTCGACTAAGGCAATCTACAACATGATTGGTGCTACTCTTTTTGTATTTAATGTTCAAGTGCAATTATTGTAGATATGTAGACCACTTTTGATGACGATGTTTTGCAACTTCCCTTGTGTTTGTATAAATTGAAGAGGTTGGTGATAAGTGTGGATGACCGTCTCCTTCCCTAGAATGTAATGTTTCCATTGCTGGTAAGCCTACATGATAGAATACATCTCTTTACCATAAGTGGGGTACTTCTGAATTGTATCGAAGAGTGTCTCACTATGATAGGCCATTGGATGCCTGTGTTGGGTGAGGATTGCACCAATAGCATAGTCAGAGGCATCTGTCTCAATTTCAAATGGCTGTTGCAGGTCTATAAATGTGAGTACAGGTGTAGAGTAGAGGCAGTGCTTTAGTTCAACGAATGCCTTCTGTTGGGACTTGGACTAAGAAAACTTTTCTTTCGCTCCACCCTTTGGTAATCTGACTCAAAGGCTAAGTGATATGGGAGAATCCCAACACGAACCTCTGATAAAAAATTGCAAGACCCAAAAATTTGTGAAGCTCTATTAGAGTGGACGGGGTTAGCGAATCCTAAATGACTTGGATCTTAGCTAGATCCACATGCACACCTTTCTCATCTATGATGTAACCCAGGTACCGGACCTGACTCATGTCAAAGGTGCATTTCTCTAATTTGGCACACAGTTTGTGCTGCCGCAGGGTTTGAAGGACCTTCTGAATGTCTTGCAAGTGCTCCTCCCAACTCTTGCTGAAGATGAGGATGTTATCTAGATAAAAAACCATGAATGAGTTGGTGAAGGGCCACAAGATGTCATCCATCAACCTCATAAAAATAGCAAGGGCATTTGTCAACCCAAAGGGCATGACCAACCATTCAAAAAGGCCTTCCTTGGATTTGAAGGTAGTCTTCCATACATTTGTGGGCTCTATTGGAACCTGTTGATAGGTAGAATTCAGATTGATCTTGCTGAAATACTTGGCCCCCTTGAGCTGGTCCAGAAGGTCATCAATCTGTGGGATTCAATACCTGTTCCTGACAATGATTTTGTTTAGTACCCGATAATCAATGCAAAGCCTCCAGGTCCCATCCTTCTTTTGTACAAGTACAATCGGGCTCCCATAGGGTGAGGAACTTGGTCGAATGTGCCCTTTTTGCAACAACTCTTGGATTTACTACTTGATCTCTTTATTTTCCAGAATGGAGCAATGATATATCAACCTATTGGGTAGAGATGCTCTGGGAGTCAAATCGATCAAATCCTTAACTTGACGATGAAGGGTACCCATATGGGTGAGGAGAATATGTCCATGTATTCTTCCATGACCTTATCCACCTATTTTTATTGCATGGAGGATCCCTTCCTGGGGACCATGGATGTGGCCATGATCTTCCCCTTTAAGAGTGAATAAAAAAGAAAAAAAATTTCCCAATCTAGGAGATGGTCTTACTACATTTCTTAACAGAGATCAAAGAGATGACGGTAGGCGGGGCCACCTCCAATATCCTGTATAACTTATTGCCCAAAGTAATAATAATAACATGTGACCTAGACTCATACACAACATTATGCTTCACAAGTATGGTTGGCCTAATAATACATCACAAAATTCATGAGGGGCAACATTACACAGTACATTGTCTGTGAAGGGCTTGATTTTGTAGGGAATGAAACACTATTGGCTGACGTGAAGTTCTCATCCTTGGCGATTTCACCCAATGGTGTATGGCTCTAGGTGTGGTGTGGTCGATAGGCCCAACTGCTTCATGAATTCTACTGAAATGAGGTTATTTTGGCTCCTACTGTCGAAAATGAACTGCAACGGAGAACCCTTCACCCACATATGTGAGTGGAAGACACGCTCCCCCTCCTATAGATCTTCGGGCTCAATATTTTGGACCTTAGTAGTGGTAATTTTGGTGTTGGGTTCATAATCAATAATCTACTACCCTTTGTCATTACCCTTGTCGAGTTCTGACTCAGAGTCGGAACGTGCATCTGACTCTAAAGCCTTTAGCTCAACCACCAGTGACTGCTTGGCTCGACACTCACTTGTGTTGTGAGTGGGGTTCTTATGGAACTTACACCACTTTCCTATGTCCTTCTTAGTCTTCATGGTGTTGTTCTTTGCTTGTAGCTTCAGCGGGTTGTCCAGGGTCTCTCCACCTTAGCTTTGCCCTTTGTTCTGTGGTTTAGGGGTTCCTTTCCCTTACTTTGGATTTTCAAATACAAAGTCTCACTTCTTCTATTTAAATTTATTCTCAATCTTGACAGTGTATCAATAGGTGGTGCCAAGTGAGGAGATCTACAAGAACTCCATCTCGTCTTGGATGTATTTATGTAGACAACTGCGATACTTGAGTACCAGATGCCTCTTAGAATCCTTGATATCTGAATTCATGCAAAGGGTATGAAAAATATTTGTGAACTCTGGCAAACATTAGTCCCTCCCCTACCATAGTGTGGTCACTTTATGTACTTATCTTCATAGATCCCAGAGGGTAATATTGTTCCTTGATGGTGTCTTAGAAAGAATTCCAACTAGGTGCAATTGAAAACAGTGAGGGTTCTCTCTCATCCCTCTGCTCACAGTAGGTTCCCACCAGTCCTTGACGTGGGGGGCGGCTTTAAGGAGTGAAAAAAGTAATGTTTTCCCTATTGGAAAAATCATGAACTGAAAAATATCCTTCCAATAGATTTAACCATATATACGACATTTGCATCTATCTGGCCTTCAAATATGGGAATGTTAAATTTTACTTGTACCTTGAAGGGAGTGGCACCTGTTATCACTCAAGTTGTCCCTTGGCTCCTTAAGGGATACGGCTGAGGTAACCACAAACCAATCTTTGGATTGCAGGTCCTAGCCTACCTGCAATCAGAGAGGGCTCTCTCTTTTATAATTTAGCTTTGTTTTGATATGATTTTAGGCTAGTTATGGTGTACATGGGTTTTGTTTAAGTTTTGGTGGGAAGGATGATGCTCTTCAAACGGATTTGGACTGTAAAGTGTGAGAAGTTCAAACCATTGGGCATGGAGTCAAGGATAAGGGTTGCTGGTGCGTTTTCTTGGTCACAAGAGGAATACAGAGCAGGATAGCTACACATAGAACAATATCAAGCTGGAATAAAGATAGAATGAAGGTCAAAGATGAAAGGCAACTAAGAATCTTTCATCAACTAACAGAAGGAGGGTGAATGAACTTTATTTAGGAGCACTCAAGGATTCCTAAACAATCATTCATAAATGAGAGAAATAGTGTAAACATGATCATTCAAGTATGCATATTCATAACTATTTCTGAGGAAAACATGGAGAAATAACAGAAATTGAGCATAGAGTGCTGCTAAACAAAGTCTAAGCTATTCTTCTTTCCTGCTATTTAGATGGTGACACAATGGTGGCATAAACATATATAAACTGTAAACAGAGGTAAGAAACACTTATTGGGCTATGTAGAAGCATAAGAATTCCATAGTTCACTCTTCAGCCTTTAAAACACAACAGACAGTTCATCATCCAAGCATTCCAGCGATCTTTGATTATAGAGGCTCTCAAAGAATACAGAGCAAGTCTCGAGAGGAGTTATCAACCAACCAACCCCTAATACAATGCTCGGGGTGGTATTTATAAGCAAAATATCTACAAAACAGATCTGAGGGAAGATTTGGGGAAATAATTGTGATTAACCTAACCTATCCTGAAATAAATGTAACAAATATCTATTTATGCTGCGTTGGAGGCAGCCGCATTCAAAATGAGTAAATATGGTGTCCTTTGAGCTCTGTGTTTTTCATTTGGCCATAACTGTGCTTTGGTTTCTGCAGTGCTGCCCTTAGGTGGCCTTATGTGCATTAACTCTGATCTGGTGAGCCTTAATGGCTTTAAATTCCGTCACTGATACTCTTTGACTTTGCTGGGGCTCTTTAATGTTTCTTTGATGTGGCTTTATGATTTCCACTAATATTTTCCACTGATACACTTTGCTGCTACTCTGATACTCTTTAATACTGAATCGGGGCCTTTTCTCTCCATTGATACACTTTTCTGCTACTAAATCACCCTTGCCTGCCACTTTATGGCAAGATTTGACTGCTGTTGTGCCTTCTGTGGCCTTTAGAACTGTTTCGGCTCTTGGCCGACCAAACATTATCAAAACTGAAGAAATATTGCAAAAAAAAGAGGAGGAATGGACGTCGATAGCCTGCTGAGGCAAAGACCCTGCTGTTTAGAGCCAATTTGTGGTGGAGCAATCGAAAATTGATGCAAATTGATTAAGCTTCCCTTGGAGCTAAAGCGCGCACGTGCGCCGAACAAAATCATGAAGAAATGCCCTTTTCCCTATATAAAGTGAAAAATCACTTTACACAGAAAAATCGATGAAAAATGGAGCAGGAGCGACACTATAGCGGAAACTAATTTGGGTCGTGGGATCGCGCGAAGGCAGATCCAACGGTTGGTGCACAATCGGCAATCGGCGATCGGCGGATTTATAATGAAATGGGTTCGCGGACCTGAAATCCCTTTCAAACTGTTTGTTTATAACTTTTCGGCTCTGGTTATGGAGCATACAGTGCCAATCCCTTGCGGACCCGAAACACTATTAAGCTCCATTCTATAGTATTTCGGCTCCGGAATATTGGAGCACTCCCACTTTGCTGTACAAAGGCTCCTTTCGGACCCAAAAATTTTATATGCCGCACTTTATAATACTTCAGCTCCGGAATATAGGAGCTCTATATGGGGTCGCGACTTGATGAGGACCATTGATCTGAGGGCTCGAATGGGCGGTTGTGATTAAATCGGCATTTCGCTATCGGTGGGGACATGGGGGCGGGGCTTTATATATATGTGATCGCCAAAATGGGAGCGATGCGATAAGATCTGGGCCGTTGGATGGCGGGGTGATCGGATGGCTAGCATGCAGTCGGTATATCGCATCGGGGAAAATGGATCGGAGGAACATATAAAGGGGCCAATACTTGTGACTGCCACCTCCGACAGCGATATCGCGTCGGAGGGGGGGAATGCAATCGGAGGCATGCCTTATGAGTCCGCAATGGGCCACTTGCAATTGGAGGAAGGCCTCTCTGATGAGAGGAAGGAAATAATGGCATCGGAGGGGTTTTTGCATGATCGGAAGGGTTCCGAATACATAGGGAAATGGTTAAAGAGGAAAAATAAGGGTTCTTACTAAGTTTCAAGCAAACTTAGTAATTCCCAAGCATACTTATGGTTATTTTTCAACCAGAGGGAAGGGATATGTATATAAGGGGATATTTAACATATTTTTAATAGGGGAAGGGAAAATAAGAACGGATTTATATAATAGAGTTAGGAATCAATATGGATTTTGTGAAGAAAGCACTAAGTATAAAAATCTTAGGCTACAAAGGGGAATTAGGACTTATAGAATAAATATGAGCATCCTAAGTAAAGCAGATCTTTACTTAAGCAAATGATATGAAAAATGATGAATTTAAGAAATGTCAAGCAGATCTTGACCTCTTTAGGGGAAGTTAGTGAATGATTTGGGGTAAAGGATGAAGCGGAAGTTAGACAAGCCTCGCTTGAATTGTTCCAAAGGAAAATTGCCTTGCACTTGTGATCTGGAGTAAAATAATATCTTGAAATACAAAATTGATCACACTTATTCATTCTGCAACTTCAAAACTACCTACCCAGCCTACTTAGCCTAACATTTTTTCTTCTTTTTGTTTGGGTGAACTTGAACTAGCAAACCCAGCTTTTCAACTTTTCTTTTTGCTACCCTCCTATCTAAATCAATCCTTATGCCTTCCAGGGCTCAGATTAAGCTATTGAGCACCATTCTTTCTCTACCTATCTAATGATCTACCAAGATTAAACAGTTTGGACAGATATTTATTCTCTATCTCTACAACAAGCAATTTAAATCTAGGGAAGCCAAGATTAAGCTGTTCGGCCTTCCCTTAACTGTGAAACTCTTCAAAAATGGAATAGTTCTTCAAAAATGGAATATAGTAGTGGCATCTGAGCTAGCACACTTTCCTGGCCTTTTGTTTGGGGTTCATTTCATTTATTTTTCTCTTTGGCCAATTGATTCTTTTTTCCCTTTGATTATTCTTTTAGGGCATACCCCCTTTACATTTTTTTATTTTTCTGAGTTTTGTTGGAAATATGGAACCTTTGCAGCATGGAAAGAATGACATATTTGGCATGTAAACAGTCAATCATGAAATATAAAAACCTATTGCAATAGGAGGCTAATAGTGGCTCCACTTGGGGATGTCTTTTCCAGATGAAAAAGCCAAGAACAACAGGTCAAAATGCCTTGGTCTTCAATTGTTGCTGTAATCTAAAACTTCCTTCTTCTTTGATGCTTTTGACCGAATTCTTGTAAGCTGATATACAGTATCCTTTTTGAGCTGATTTGCAGAAAAATTACAGCTCTGCTTCTTGCCTTTTGGGTGCTTGTAAACATATTCAAATATGCTTGAGCAATTCTTTTTGAAATTAATTCAAAACAAAGATCAAATGGTGCATTTGCTTTGATCCTTCCTTCAAAATTTGCTGCATTATTCCCTTGTCGGACTGTTGTAGATGAAAATGCTGAAAATACAAATACTAATGTACAAATATAATATACAGATGCATTATGTGCATCAAAAGGGGTCATGATAGTGCTTTAGCATTCGGCCATTTACAGGGCCTTCTTCATCTTCTGTGCCATCCAAACTCTTGAGAAAATATGTGTTATTGCCTTGCACAACTTGAATAACATATGGCCCTTTCCACAGGAAATCGAATTTTCCATGCTTTCCTTTGTCCTCTCTCCTTGAATCCCACCTTAGCACTTTTTTGCCTATGTAGAAATCTTCATCCTTTGCTCTTTTATCAAACATCTTCTTCAGCTTCTCTTGTAAAATCTGAGCTCTGTCATACACTTGCTCTCTTGTCTGATGTAGATGGATGGTTTGATTGATTCTTATTTGGATATCATTGGGCTCAGCCTGAATCTCTTGCAATAATTTGATAATGGGGATTCCCAAAGATGAAGGGAATCTTGCCTCCATTCCATAAACTAACTCATATGGGCTTGCTCCAATGGATCTCTTAGTTGTCAATCTATCAACCCATAGTGCATTTGTGAGCTTCTTGTGCCAATTATTTTTATTCTCCTCCAAGACTTTCTTGATGATATTGATGAGGCTTTTATTGGATGAGTCGGCTATGCCATTACCTTGAGGGTAATAGGTTGTGGAGTGACCTAAGGAAATGTGGTATTTGTGGCAAAAATTGATCATTTTCTTGGATTTAAAGGCAGCAGCGTTGTCTGTAATGATCTTCTCTGGACAGCCAAATCTGGACAGAATATTGGTTTCAAGGAATTGGATGATGGTGGAGTCATTGGCTTGCCTACATGGGAAGGATATTGGAAATCCATTTGCCTCTTTTTCCCTCAATCCCTTCTTGAGTTAATATGTCTTTTACAACAACATTTGGCACATAAGAAATCACATGTGAATATAAAATGTAAACTCTGAAATCTTTGATGGCTTTTACAAGGAAATATGCTTGTTTCTCCATGATTTGATATTTCAAGGGGGCATCTCTAAGGGCTCGGCTAAAGAAAGCAATGGGCTTTTCATTTCCTTGGTCATCTTTTTGTAATAGGACAGCAGCAATGGTGTGCTCAGAAGCAAAGGAAAAAATGATGAAATCTCTATCAAATTTGGGGCTAGTGAGGACTGGTGTTTCTGTTAAGGCTATCTTGATGCCCTCAAAGGCTTGTTTGGCTTCTAAAGACCATTTTACTTTGGAATCTTTCTTGAGCATGTTGTTTAACAATCTTATCAGCTCAGCCAAGTTTGGGATAAATCTCCTTAGGAAATTGATTTTTCCTAGGAAGGCTTGTAATTCTTTGATGTTTCTTGGATAAGGGACTTGGAGAATGGCTTGAATCCTTTCCGGATCGATTCTAATTCCATCTTTTGAGATAATATGGCCCAACAATTTGCCTTCTTCTAGGCCGAAGAGAGACTTCTTGGGGTTTAAAGATATGCCATACTTCCTACAAGTAAGGAATACTTGTCTCAGATGTTTCAAATGTTCTTGATCAGATTTGGAGAATGGGGTAAGATCATCAAGGTAGACCACTAAGAAATCATGGATCTCTTTGGCAAAGGCAATGTCCATTGCCCTTTGAAAAGTAGCACCTGCATTCTTAAGTCCGAAAGGCATTTTCACATATTTAAAAGTTCCCCATGGTGTTGTAAAGGCTGTCTTGTCCTGATCATCCGGGTGAACTAATATTTGATTGAATCCTGAAAATCCATCAAGCAAAGAAATTCTTGAAGACCCCACAACCCTTTGTAGAATATGGTCCATCTTTGGCAATGGGTAGTGGTCTTTGAGAGAGGCTTGGTTCAAATTTCTTAAGTCAACACACAATCTAATCTCACCTGTTTTCTTCCTTGTGGGCACTAAGTTGGATACCCATTCTGAAAATCTGATTGGTGCAATGATACCTGCTTCAAACATTCTCTTCACTTCTTTCTCAATCAAGGGAAGAAGCACAGGATTGATTCTCCTTAATTTCTGTTTGAAAGGCTTTTGATTTGGTTTCAAAAGGATGGTATGTTGAATGACAGAGGTGTCATAGGACTTGAGGTCCTCATAACTCCATGCAAATACATCTTGGAACTCTTTAAATAGGTCAATATACTTTGGCTTTTGATTAGGGGGCAAAAACTTGGACAGTTTTATCATTTTGGGCTTTTCTGCTATTCCAATATTACAGTCTTCAATTGCAGTGTTTAAGGGTTGCATTTTTGGCTTTTTGGGAATGTCATTTGAATCGAATATGTCTTCTAAGGGAGTCAAGCCTGTGGGTAGGAAATTGTCTTTCAATTGAATAATTTCAGTCTCTGCCTCAGCTATTTCATCCAAATTCATTTGTTTCAGCTCTTCTATGTTCTTGTCATCAAAAATGGTTGGGCACAGCATTTGATTTGCTGCTTCAGCTGTTATAGTCTGCTCATTTTGGCTCATTTTCTGTTGTGGGTCATCCATGGCATCTGTATCAATCTTTAGGCTTGAAAATTCTTGCTGTAAAGTGAGGAAATTATTGATCTGTGCATCATTTTCAAAGACTTGCCAGTCTTTGACATTGTTAGGGACAGCAGGCCTGTGCTTTATCTCAGCTGTAAAGTGGTGATTGGGCTCAAAAGGCAACTTACAAGTGCTAGCAAAAGTAGCTAGGCTATGCACATGGAGATTATGGCTTCTATAAATTTTTGTAAGCTTGGATCCGGTGAAGGTATTAAGTATTTCTGTGGCAGCAGACCTATAAGCCCTTAGCCTGTTGTTATTAGTAACAAATTTACCTTTAATCTGTTGAATGATCAATTCGGAGTCACCTAGAATGGAAACTTTTGCAGCTCCTAAAGATTTGATGAGTTTAAGGCCTAAAAGGAGGGCTTCATACTCTGCCATGTTGTTGGTACATTTGAAATTTAGTCTATAGGCATGACCTTCTGCATGGTTGTTTTGTGTATTATGGATCCACACTCTTGCCCCTACTCCTAGCTTATTAACTGAACCATCAAACTCCAAATACCATAGGATTTCTAGGTCTTGACTAGTATTGAGAGTTGAAATCATTTTAGGAGTAGGCAGATTTGAATTTTCTGTTTCAGTGAGTTCTTCTTGTGTGCTGGTTGCATTGAATGTTTTGACAGTTTCTTGGGTATGGGCAACCGATTTCTCACTTATGCATGTTTCTTGTTCTAAATCCAAAGGCTTATCATCAGTGGGAGGAGACACATCATCATTAAACAAAATAAAAGAGTCCATATCAGAATGGATTGAATAAATTGGAAAGTTTTGGGGCTTTTCCTCACTACTTACAACATATTTCATAAGTTTTTCCATATACAGTCTCTTTGGTTGCCCAAAGACCGATATAGTGGCATAAGAGAGGTCTAATTGAAGAGATCCTTGGAGTTTTGCTCCCCAAGATCTTGATAAGAGCATGCCATACTTTGGTGGAATGTCAGCAACCACCACGTTCATTAGGATTGTTTTGTTGGGATATTGGACTAAAGACACACATAAATCTGTGATTAAGCCCAAACACTTGACTTGGCTAGAATCAAATGAGAACATGTCTTTGTATGGTCTAGTAACATCAAGGTTTAGCTTCTCCATTACAGCTTTGGGCATTAGGTTGTGTGAAGCTCCTGAATCAAACATTGCATTGTGCAAGACTTTATCATGTATGTGCATACTGACATAAAAGGGTAAAACAGCTCCATTTGCTGATTTGCCATCGACTTTTGGACCGAAAAGTAGCTCAGGTTGATCATCTAGGACATTAACATCATCCCTATTCTCTGGAATTTGCAGTGATCTCTTGATTTGCTGTCTATATACATCATGTTTAGCAAGCTCAGATAGAGGGATAGATATCTTTAGTTTACCAATTTCTGCCTCTAAATCAAATGGTTTTTCTAATTGAGTCTTTGTGTTGTGACTGGCAGATTTTCCCTTTTCAATTGGAGTTTCAGTGATTTTCTCTTGATCTTGAGTATTATCTTGAAGTATTTCTGTTTTGGAAAGGCTTTGAGGAGTGTTGTTTGCATTTTCTTTGTGGATGAGGATACAAAAGGCTGGCTTTTAAAGACTTGTACATCTGTTACATCCTCTACAGTTACTTCTTTTGGATTAGAGACTGTTTTATCAGCAGTTTTTGTGATAGCGGGCTTGTCTGTTACTTTCTTAGGCTGCTTGGGATCCTTTGGCTTGATGGGATCAAACACATCAATGGTTCTTGTTCTCAATTTGTATTGTTTATGGACTTCGTAGATAGCTAACTCATAGCCTTCTCTGAAGTCAAATGACTCTCCAGAGTTGGCCTGAAATTGATTTATATCATGGTCAACTTGGTCTTCTTGGGTTAGGAAAACATGTTTTTAATTTTTTAAACCCATCAAGTTTATATGAGAATCCTCGGATGGTTCACTAGATGTGGATGCCTCAACATAGTTATCTTGAAAAGGAGGTCTTATATCATGGTCGGGGCTAGTCCTTCCAACGTTTGGATTTTGGTTTTTTCTAAAATTTGGGTTTCTGATAGCATTAGCTTGTTGTCCATCCCATGATGTCTTTCTTTCAGTAGTTGCCATTCTATCTCCAATACTATGCATGGTATTGCTGATTGCATCTAAATTTTGCTCAAATGCTGAAGGTTCTTCTTTAAAAGTAGTTCTTCTCTCAGCTCTTGCTCTGTTTCTCTTGGTAATTAGGTTAGCCTCCACACTAACAGCTACATTATACATGTCTACTAAGCTTTGAGGGGCTCTTTCCCTCAATTGATATGCCATGTCAGAATCAAATCCGTCAAGGAATTTGTATAAAGCTAGATCAGGTGGAGGTCTAAGGTTTTGTGGAATAACATTGTAAACATTGTTGAACCTAGCACAATAGTCTAAGACAGCTTCTTGAGGGCCTCTTTTGATAGTGTCATATTCAGATAATATGTGCAGAGGGTCCCTCTTCTTCTCCCATCTGTTGAGAAATGTTTGGTAAAGGGCCTCTGGATCAGCTATGGAATTTGCAGGGAGAGCTCTAAACCAGGGCCTTACATCACCTGTTAAACTTTGGACAAAAATCTTCATTCTTACATGATCATCATCTATTTCATAACTCTCAAAATAGTCCTGCATTTTCTTGGTATGTTGCAGGGCAGTGTTAGAACCAGTACCATCAAAATATGTGATTTTGGTTTGATAATCCTGAGGCATAGCCCCAGGATTTGCAGGTAGCTGTAAAGGAGCATATCTATTCGCCATATTTACTGGTATAAGTGGAGCAATAGGAAGAAATGGGACGAGTGGAACAGTAGTAACAACAGTGGTAATAGGAGTAATGTTTGTAATGAATGGAGGAGTGGAAAAGGTGCTTTGGGAGGTGTATGATGAACTAGGAGAGGTGGGGGCTGAACGAAATAAAACTTTGATAGGGGTTGGAATATAGCCTTGGGGAATTGCTTCAAGACTCGAATCAGAAATATCCTCTTTTCCCTCTTGTTTCCTTAGAAGCTTTGGGATTTTCAAAAACGGCTGGGGGATTTGGGTCTGGATTTGACCTTGTATAGCATGATTTCTTCTTGGGAGCCAGCTTCTAACTTGTTTTTTGGAATTTTCTGAAGGAGTCCCCAGTGGAGTCGCCAATGATGTTATCACTCAGGTTGTCCCTTGGCTCCTTAAAGGATATGGCCGAGGTAACCACAAACCAATATTTGGATTGCAGGTCCTAGCCTACCTGCAATCAGAGAGGGCTCTATCTTTTATAATTTAGCTTTGTTTTGATATGATTTTAGGCTAGTTATGGTGTACATGGGTTTTGTTTAAGTTTTGGTGGGAAGGATGATACTCTTCAAACGGAGTTGGACTGTAAAGTGTGAGAAGTTCAAACCATTAGGCATGGAGTCAAGGATAAGGGTTGCTGGTGCGTTTTCTTGGTCACAAGAGGAATACAGAGCAGGATAGCTACACATAGAAAAATATCAAGCTGGAATAAAGATAGAATGAAGGTCAGAGATGAAAGGAAACTAAGAATATTTCAACAGCTAACAGAAGGAGGGTGAATGAACTTTATCTAGGAGCAGTCAAGGATTCCTAAACAATCATTCATAAATGAGAGAAACAATGTAAACATGATCATTCAAGTATGCGTATTCATAACTATTTCTGAGGAAAACATGGAGAAATAACAGAAATTGAGCATAGAGTGCTGCTAAACAAAGTCTAAGCTATTCTTCTTTCCTGCTATTTAGATGGTGACACAATGGTGGCATAAACATATATAAACTGTAAACAGAGATAAGAAACACTTATTGGGCCATGTAGAAGCACAAGAATTCAATAGTTCATTCTTCAGCCTTTAAAACACAACAGACAGTTCATCATCCAAGCATTCCAGCGATCTTTGATTATAGAGGCTCTCAAAGAATACAGAGCAAGTCTCGAGAGGAGTTATCAACCAACCAACCCCTAATACAATGCTCGGGGTGGTATTTATAAGCAAAATATCTACAAAACAGATCTGAGGGAAGATCTGGGGAAATAACTGTGATTAACTTAACCTATCCTGAAATAAATGTACAACAAATATCTATTTATGCTGCGTTGGAGGCAGCCGCATTCAAAATGAGTAAATATGGTGTCCTTTGAGCTCTGTGTTGTTCATTTGGCCATAACTGTGCTTTGGTTTCTGCAGCGCTGCCCTTAGGTGGCCTTATGTGCATTAACTCTGATCTGGTGAGCCTTAATGGCTTTAAATTTTGTCGCTGACGCTCTTTGACTTTGTTGGGGCTCTTTAATGTTCCTTTGATGTGGCTTTATGATTTCCACTGATATTTTCCACCGATACACTTTGCCGCTACTCTGATACTCTTTAATACTGAATCGGGGCCTTTTCTCTCCACTGATACACTTTGCCGCTACTAAATCGCCTTTGCCTACCACGTTATGGTGAGATTTGACTGCTGTTGTGCCTTCCGTGGCCTTTAGAACTGTTTCGGTGCTTGGCCAATCAAAACATTATCAAAACTGAAGAAATATTGCAAAAAAAAGAGGAGGAATGGATGCTGATAGCTTGTTGAGGCAAAGACCCTGCTGTTTAGAGCCAATTTGTGGTGGAGCGATCCAAAATTGATGCAAAATGATTAAGCTTCCCTTGGAGATGAAGCACGCGCGGGTGCCAAACAAAACCATGAAGAAATGCCCTTTTCCTTATATAAAGTGAAAAATCACTTTACATAGAAAAATCGATGAAAAAAGGAGCGGGAGCGACACTGTAGCTGAAATTAATCTAGGCCGTTGGATCGCGCGAAGGCAGATCCAACGGTTGGCGTGCAATTGGCGATCGGCGATCGGCGGATTTACAATGAAATGGGTTCGCGGACCCGAAATCCCTTTCAAACTGTTGTTTATAACTTTTTGGCTCCGGTTATGGAGCGTACAGTGCCAATCCCTTGCGGACCCAACACACTATTAAGCTCCATTCTATAGTATTTTGGCTCCGGAATATCGCAGCACTCCCACTTTGTTGTACAAAGGCTCCTTTTGGACCCGAAAATTTTATATGCCACACTTTATAACACTTCGGCTCCGGAATATAGGAGCTCTATATGGGGCCACGACTTGATGAGGACCGTTGATATGAGGGCCCGAATGGGCGGCTGTGATTAAATCGGTGTTTCGCTATCGGCGGGGACATGGGGGCGGGGCTTTATATATATGTGATCGCCGAAATGGGAGCGATGCAATAAGATCTCGGCCGTTGGATGTGGGGGTGATCAGATGGCTGGCGTGCAGTTGGCATATTGCATCGGGGAAAATGGATCAGAGGAATATACAAAGGGGCCAATACTTGTGACTTCCACCTCCGACAGCGATATCGCATCGGGGGGGGGGGAATGCAATTGGAGGCATGCCTTATGAGTCAGCAATGGGCCACTTGCGAACGAAGGAAGACCTCTCCGATCAGAGGAAGGAAATAATGGCATCAGAGGGGTTTTTGCATGATCGAAAGGGTTCCGAATACATAGGGAAATGGTTAAAGAGGCAAAATAAGGATTCTTACTAAGTTTCAGGCAAACTTAGTAATTCCCAAGCATACTTATGGTTATTTTCCAACCAGAGGGAAGGGATATGTATATAAGGGGATATTTAACATATTTTTAGTAGGGGAAGGGAAAATAAGAAGGGATTTATATAATAGAGTTAGGAATTAATATGGATTTTGTGAATAAAGAGCTAAGTATAAAAATCTTAGGCTACAAAGGGGAATTAGGACTTATAGAAGAAATATGAGCATCCTAAGTAAAGCAGATCTTTACTTAAGCAAATGATATGAAAAATGATGAATTTAAGAAATGTCAAGTAGATCTTGACCTCTTTAGGGGAAATTAGTGAATGATTTGGGATAAAGGATGAAGGGGAAGTTAGACATGCCTCGCTTGAACTGCTCCAAAGGAAAATTGCCTTGCACTTGTGATCTAGAGTAAAATATCTTGAAATACAAAATTGATCACACTTATTCATTCTGCAACTTCAAAACTACCTACCCAGCCTACTTAGCCTAACATTTTTTCTTCTTTTTGTTTGGGTGAACTTGAACTAGCAAACCCAGCTTTTCAACTTTTCTTTTTGCTACCCTTCTATCTAAATCAATCCTTATGCCTTCCGGGGCTCAGATTAAGCTGTTGAGCACCATTCTTTCTCTACCTATCTAATGATCTGCCAATATTAAACAGTTTGGATAGATATTTATTCTCTATCTCTACAACAAGCAATTTAAATCTAGGGAAGCCAAGATTAAGCTGTTCGACCTTCCCTTAACTATGAAACTCTTCAAAAATGGAATAGTTCTTCAAAAATGGAATATAGTAGTGGGATTTGAGCTAGCACACTTTCCTGGCCTTTTATTTGGGGTTCATTTCATTTATTTTTCTCTTTGGCCAATTGATTCTTTTTTACCTTTGATTATTCTTTTAGGGCATACCCTCTTTACATTTTTTAATTTTTCTGAGTTTTGTTGGAAATATGGAACCTTTGCAGCATGGAAAGAATGACATATTTGGCATGTAAACAATTAATCATGAAATATGAAAACCTATTGCAATAGGAGGCTAACAGCACCTCCAAAGTGGTTGTCGGATGAAGATGCATCACTTGTGGGCATCCGTCGAAGGATTTGGGAAAATTTTTACATCATCACGTTCCTTTGTCGCCTGAGGGCTTCTTCAAGCAATATTTTGAAAGGATCTCTTGCTCCCTCATCTTTATTTTCTTCTGCCATGGGATACCATCAGGGTCAGTGAGGACGGTCTTGCAAAGGTTCAACCAATTCGAGCCCTAACTCCTTATACCGCTACCTCACTGGGGACATGCACAAAAAACAGAGAAAGAGAAGACCGCTCTGATACCACTAATCCAAATTTTGTGCATGAACAAAGTGAAATATAGATTTAAATAGAAACGCAGAGCTACAACGAAAATTAAACTTCAATTCATTGATAACAAAACATTAAAAGTTGTTTACATGCAAAATGGAAATAAATTAGCTCGGGTGATGGTAGCTTATCTTTGAGAAGAGATGTGGTAGCTACATACCTCTCAACTATTTTACAATGAGGCTTGAAGACTTACTTATTATTGAGAAACAATGTAAAACCCTAAACATCCAAAAACCTAACCCTAGGAGATGAAGCGCCAAAATTTTATGGGCCCTATTGGGGTAAATTGGTACATACACTTCGTGAGGTTGTAACTTTGGCATACGATCTCCATTTGACACATACGATACCTTGTTATAAATATTTATCTAAGGACTACATTTTGTGGCTGTAAATCCCTACCAAAATATTTTTATTTTCTCATCTTCCAAAAAATGTCGTTTAGGGCCTCAAAATGGCTCCGGAAGTTCAGGACCTAAAAAATTGCCAAAAATAGTAATTTGTGCTAGGATTAAGGAAATTGAAAGAAAAATGGTGGGGGTCCAAGTGGAATAGGTGGGTGGCCACCAATATTCACTTGGATCATTTGAGCACCATGAAAAAACACCATTATTATGTATTTCTTATTTAATATATTAGGAAATTGAAAATGTAATTTTATTTCAATATTATAGACTTAGAACTTGTCCTTTGTCACACCTACAATACAAGCTCAATGGCCTCTATTCCTTTGAATATAAGTGATCTATATTGGACCATCATATAGTTTGCTATCGATCTTGGTACTTTCAGGGTGGAAAAATTAGAGAAGTTGGCTTTCAAGATCCATTTTGATGGTAAGTACTAGTTTGGAAAATTGGGGTCCAAAACCTTTTGTATCCATTTTGAGGCATCAAACGACATTTTTGGGGGTGTTGTTGCTGCTACAACACCCTCCAATATTTTGGAGCCTACTTTGAACTTGCATGCTGTCATTTCTAGTAATAAGAGTAATTCCATGTATATTCTCTATGTTTTCAAGTCCCTTCTGGAAGAAAACCAAAGTGTCGTCTTTTTGCATTGAAAGCATCACACATCACAAAAGAAATGATTTTGTCTATTTCAAGAGGTAATTTTCATGTTGGTGGGTCCTATTTATCATATAGAAATGTATTAGACCCATTCCCAAAGTTTCATGCACTGCCACACAAGTGTCCTTACCATCGTTGCAAAGTGTATCTTAAGTGTCACACTTGGAGGAGATTGTTGTATCATCATCACATTGTGGGGATCATGTTGTTCTTATGTAATGTGTGATTAATGTTGTGTCATCGATTGTTCTAAGTATGTGATCATGTTAATGTTTTATCATTGCTCACTTTTACCTCATTGATCCCACACTTATTCAAATTCTGGAAAGTTCCTTCCAATCAAATTGACCTCACTCACCCTCCCTGGAACTTCTCACTGTGCAGTGTCAACCCTCAAGTTTATCCCTTGCCTCCTGGAACTATGCAATGCACAGTTTCTACCTCCAAGGACTCCACATTGTGCAGTCTAAGTGCTAAACCCTAGCCCCTTGACCTCCATAACTACGCAATTCCTCTTCATAGTCAGCTTCCTTCTACGCACTGTGTAGTGTCAAGCCTCAAGCTGCCATCCTACCTCCCTGAAGTACACAATTGCACAATCCCTAGGTGATGTAGGAAAATTCGAATTTTCCTATAAATTCACCTTCTCTAGATCACACAACAAATCACTTCACCATCAAGCCCTTAATTTTTTTATGCAAAATTATTTCATATAAAAATCCTACTTCACTTATAGTGAATTCTAGAGCATGCACAAACTAAAATTCTTCCATTCATACAAAGACAATTCCTAAGCATCACAAATATATGAAACTCTATTTCATCAAGTAAAAAATGTACATGCACATACACTAAAAAAACTCTCTTTTCTCTCCTTTCATTCTCTATGGCCTAATTCTACATATGTTTCGCCATTAACTTTGCCCTTAGAATTACATTGACTAAATACAACTTTTGAAGAAAAATAGATTTTCCTAGATCCCTAAATCACTCCCTAATTTATTCCCTAAATCTCTCATGATTTATTCCATAAATCTCTCATGCTTTTCAAGGAAACTTTTCTTTTTCCTTATGGAAAAATATATCTCCTATCCATAGCTTTTATAAAACTATTCTATAATAATTAAATGAAACTAAGAATATTTACAATTAAGGAATTATAATTCCTTTACAATATTGAAACCCCTTTTGGAGCTTTTCTTCAAAAATCTTGATGGCTTGGAAGCTCTAATGCTCTTGCATCAAACTCCCAAGGTAGAAAAAATTCATGACCTCCTAGTCATGTGTCATTAATGCCTGAATCCTCCTGGATCCCAAAATTTGTACTGTAACTGATCACTTGCTTCTTCATGTTGTTGCTCTATTTTTGTTATCATTGTCTTCTTTAACCTTCCAGGTTTCCAAACTTTATGTTGTAGTTTTCCACTCTCTTTGTTGATGCACTCTTGTATAGTCATTTTCCTCCTACAGTTGACTGCTCTTCTTACATCAATGTGCAATTTCTCATGCACTTTCATCATTAGTATTCTCATCTTGTCAATTTCCATGTCCAAATTTTCCTCTTACTGGTACATGTTACTATCACCACTCACTTGTAACTGAATCTTTGAATTTAAAAATTTTATGACCTCAATGGTCATTTCATTGTTTTCATAACTTCTCTACTCACACTCTTCATCTTCATGCATCTTTTCCAAGATGTTTAAGACACTTGAATGCCTTATCCCTTGTTGCTACACAACTATGTATGCATCTCATCATGTTTTTATTTGTAAATGAATAAAGAATGTATCTATGGCCTAATAGATGATAATGTAGCTAATTTGATAAGGAAATAATGCCTCATAGTGAATCTCAACTACGTATGAGACCCCTATGCTCAACTCTGCTGTTAAGACCTATAGATTTCACATTTGTGATATGTTTGACGAAATGCCTGTCATGGCTAGTAGGGTCCAGTCTAGTCCTTGTTGATGTTTTTGCAAATGTTTCTTTGTTCCGATGTGAAATTTCATTTCTGAAGTTTTCATTGAGTTTTAGGTAGTGACCTAGGATCTAGGCCTAAAAAAGTGGAACAAATCCCAGAGTCATAGGCACAACACTGGGAAAACAATTCCCCATATGCTCACTTTCCCTTGTCAGGAAGCATTTGGAGTGTCTTGGATGCACCTTGGTCCATATCATGGGAGTGTCCAAGGGTTTGATCTATTAAAACTTTATTTGGTCTCAGGGGTTGGTTACCCGAGTGGTGGGGATGGCTCTTGGGGGTTTTGTTGCTGATGTGGAAGGTCTTTGTGATGTGTTCCACCGATTCCACTTCCTTGATTGACACATAGGGAGTCAAATCATATCATAGTAACTTGTTGTCACATGTTTACCCCGGTTGGCTGGTTACTTGGGTAGATGTGGGAGGATGGTGTTACAGAGTGGTAATAGAGCATGGTTCATTCCTTAGACTAGATGGGTTGTGTGTTGGTCATGCATTCATGTCAGTTGCATATGTGTTTCTTGTATTGTAAGACCATGTGCTTGTTGCATTTGTATGGTATGGGTTATGGTTGTAGTGAGGTTGCCATGGGAAGTTGGTGGTGTTGTTGTGGAGTGTGTCATCATGAGTGTATGGTTGATTATGTATTGTTTATGCACATTAGTATTCACATGTGGTCAAGTGTATAATGATGTGGTGGTTGTTGTCATGCATGAGGTCATGGTTTGTGTAGTTGATATGGTCATGTATGTATGGCTGGATTCTAGCTAGAATGATGGTTATATGCTTATATGCTTATGTGTTACATTTCTATATGTTTTCATGATTATGTTATACATGTATTACATTGATTTTTTGGTCCTGAAGATGAGGCATCCTCCACGTATTATGCTAAGGTATGTTGGTTTATTGTGATTTGGTTTAGCTAACATGATATACCTTGTAAGAAGAATACCATAGATGACTAGCAAAATGGTAGATTACATGTCTCTAGACTTTCCCGATGGATCAGATGAGCAACATGGTGTTGTGAATTCTACTACTTTGGAAGACACATTGATAATATTGAAGGCATAAATAAGGAGTTGTAAGGTGACAGAATCATACAAGCATAGGAGCAACAAGCAGGTAAATGCAGTGATACTTCAGAGTTTGTGCGAATTGCAACGAAAGGGACCACTTCGGATCAACCATAAGAAGGCGTACATAACTAATGGGGCATATGGAAATAGGCATCCTGATGGGTACAGGTCTGATAGAGAGGAAATGATCAAAGATGGTAGGTTCTTGGAAACTTCGAAGAGGAGAGGTGATAGACACGGGTACTATTCTAGTTCTAGTTCTGATAGGCATTATGATCGTCATTGTTATCATCCATACAGCAGGAGTGATAGGGGATATTTTCCATACGAGTTTAAGAAAGTAAATCCACCTACATTTGATGGAGATATGAAGATATCACAAGATGTAGAGTCATGGTTTCTTGGTATGATGAAGTTCTTCAGGTTGTATGATTATTCAGAGAACATGAAAGCCATAATAGCTACATTCAATCTTAAAGGTAAAGTAGATATCTGATTGAAAGATGTAAAGAATGTCAAAGATATTTATGAGGAGCACTTGACTTCGAGTGAGTGAGTTAAGGGGCTATTCCGAAATAAGTACCTATCAGAGAGATATTTTGGTGACAGGGAAGAAGAATTCTATGTTCTAAAGATGGGATCCATGATTGATGAGGAGTGAACTAGCATATTTGTGGAGTTGTTGAGGTATGTTATTTACCTCAAGGAGGAGAAGGCCAAGATTTAGAGATTCCTTAGTGGTTTACTGATTGCATTCAAAGACAGGATTGAGTTCGATGAGCCTCAATTAATTGGAGGAGGCCATCTGGAAGCTAAATAATTGTTATGAGTAATGAAAGCACATATATGAGACTAAGCCAGACTGGAAAGGTAATGCAAAGATCAAAGGAAAATGGGAAAATAAGCGAGAAAGACCTCAAGATATGGGTAATAAAGATAATGCAACATCATCTAAGAATTTCAATGCATCTGATAGAGGACATGGACTTCGATCTGAGGAGAAGAATAAAGATGAAGGTTGGAACCATTTTCAGTGTTGGACTTGTGGAGGAGAGCATCGTAGGAGAGAATTTCCATAGCATTAGGGTGATAGACCGCAAATTTGTAGTGCTCAAAAAGCACAAACAATTGAAGATGTTGGGAAGAGTATTCCTAGGATCTATGCCGTGCTGGATAATAGATAAACAGATCATTAGGCATATATCATTGAGATGGATGGTAAGATTTGTGATCAAATTGTTTCTATTTTGATTGATCCTGGATCTAAGTATAGTTATGTTAATCATGACTTGGTGGATAAGTGTGGTTTGAATAAATAAGTGCATGCAAATTCTTGGTTAGTGCAGTTGGCTATAGGTCTAAGAAGAGGGTTCATCATTCGGTAAGAACTTGTAAATTTGATTTGAATGGTATGTGTTAGCGGGAGAGACCTTCCTTAGGTAAGGGTTGAAACCCTTAATAGATCGAAGGTAGACTATCAACAAGAAACACTCATTCAAGAAACAAAACTATGAAAACTAATAAAGTTGGGTTTAAAAAGAATACCCAAAGGTCCTATGTTTGATGTTGATCCTGTAGGGTCCAAACCCTATGCTTCCTCCAACGTGTTCAATCCTGCAACACAAACTAGAGAAGCATATACATAGCAAGTATTTCAAATAATGTGCATATTAAACATGTTATATCATCAAGTATATATATCTATATATATAAAGCATGATATATTTGACATGAATTATGAAAAACATGAGAACACAACATTTCACGAACAAGATATAGCTTCTTTATTGATATTAGCAAATAGGAGTGGAAGAATACAACCTGATCTGACCACAGCACCAACAAACCTTCCTCTGGATCCGTCTAGCCCAAGCCTCAAAGATAACCTCTCAACATGTGCAAAAGGATTTCATATAATGGAAGATGAATATCTCTGTAAGGAAACAAGGGTTTCCTATGACTGGGAATGTGAGAGGCAGAGGGAAAATCAGACTTGATCTAGGGACAAAAGGACTATACTGTCGATATCCTATCTCCTTCTATATTTTAGGCCTTCCCATGAGGTGTATAAATACCACTAGAAATTAGTTGATTCAGTTAGGCCGCAAGCTCTTGTAGGTGGGCTTTCGGTGAAACCCATAAACCCTGCCCGAGAAATAAGAAATATTTTATTTTTTTCATATTTTAAATTACGTGTGCTGGTTTGGTATAATGGTACTCACATGTACACGCACTTTATAAGGGTAGAGTAGTGTATGGAATTAAAAAAATGTTTTTTAATAAATGACCAAGTCTAAATGGGAAAGGACCACCCAAGGCCATATAAGAGCATCATAACTACAGGAGTGTTGAATAATTCTATAATAGATGCCCTCTAATATATGAGGTCAGAAGGGGTACATGATGGCTGAAATGTATTAAGTACAAAGAGAGATCATTTGAGAACCTGAAAGGAGATCACTAGATTTAGTAACCCATTGTAGTGTGTAATCTTTGCCCTATTCCCCACGGATATCAGTGGGAAGTGGAGTATTCCTTGGGTTCAATCTCTTAAATTGTCGCCTTGGTTCTAACACTTCTTCTTTCTTTTTATCATATAAATCAATCCATTTATTCATAAATTCCATGTGGTACAAAATGAACTGTTGAGTATAGCACTTTCTTCTACACCTATTACATGTCAACATGTTTATTTCAAACTCCAAATGTCATGTTGTTAATTTGAAAAATAAATTAGAGAGTAAATTAATTATTGTATGGAAAAAAACCACAATTATCATGCATTTACTTACTAATTTCTACTTGAACACCATTATCTTGTGGTTGTTCTCCATAAGTAATATTTTATGCTCATTCTTCATCCCATAAGTGTGGCCCATCTTCAAAATACTTACCAAGGAATCCACATAGGAAGAAAAATGCTTCATTCAATACATGCCCTTCAACCATGCAACTCTTTGGATGAGCCTTTTGTCAGACATATATTTTTAGAGTTTTCATATACCTCTCAAAGAAAATCATCCAACTCGTTGATATGACATCAGCCAATTCAATGTCATCGACTAGGTGTATAAGTAAATGGACCAGTAGGTCCATGAAACTTGTAGGTAACTCCTCAAATACACATACAATTTATGCAATTTCCTTCTTCCATTTTGGCACTTCACATTTTTGGATCTGCTTGGACGTGACCCCCCTAATATAAAAATAGAAAATTAGTATGACCTTTTAGTCAAAAATTAAAAATAAATATAATATCTCTATGTCTCTCACACATGAACATTTCATATCACATACCTTGCAAATGCTGACAATCAACTTATGGCATTCCTTAAGTCAACAATAAGACATGAATCCCCTAATTGTCAATGGAATGATATGTTATCAAACAAATTTCTCAAAGGTCATTAGTAATTTTTCTCACACAACAAAATATCAAAATATATTTTGTACTTAATCAATGTTACTAGTAAAAGTTAAATGATGATAATACCTTCATGAAATTATGAAAATCATGTGTTTTAAATCTTGTCACCTGTTCATCAACTACAAAATAATTTTCCAATAATGACCCATATCCAATGGGTGTCCTCATTGAATGGATGATTTTTTTTAGTTGGTATAACTCTTTTTTTTTTCCAAAATCCATGGAGCTTATGCATATGCTTCATTTTCCTTGTTTGGCCACAAATGTCTACCATCAAATTTGGTACATGAAAGAGAAATATCTCTCCTTGAAGACAAGTTCTCCTTCTCTTTACCTGACATATGTCAAAATTTAAATCTAGGACTTTTTTGAAGATGTGCATAGGATCTAATAGGTGAGCTATTAATACATCCTTCCTGTAAGGGAGCTCATAAAATATGGATTTCCTTTTCATTCCTTCTAGCATATTAACTACAACTTGGTTTAGTTCTTCAATTGAATCACCCTGATAAAAAAAACCCTCCCAAGCTTTCGATTCAACATCTTCACACTTCTTAAGCCAGTCACCTAGATCCATAATCATGGGAGGACCTCTATTTTCAACTTTTCCATCAAATTGATTCTTCTGGCAATTTCTAAACTTATGATCTGGTGGTAGAAAAACCTTATTGTTTACATAAATAAATTTTTGTAAATATTTAGAATAATGCCAATGAAATTTTTATGCACATCTTGGACATACAAATATCACCTTTCTTTGTATCCCTACAATTCAGTAAGTAATTTTAATAACATCAAAACAATAGTATAAACATAAGTATGAAAGTTGGGTTGAAAATAAATTATGTGTAAATAAGTAAATATTTTATCTTACCAGAACAAACACCAAGCCTTCGGAAATCATGAATAGTTCAACATAGCACACCATAAAACATGAAGGACCTATTTGTGGAGGACGTGATATGTCATACATTCTTATGCCTTTCTATAGCAATGGCATCTCATCAATAAAAGGCACAATATAAACATCCATTTTTTTTACTTCTTGGAACAACGAGAGTCAACATAAGGTTCTCCTTTCTAACACTCATCCATGGGGGGATATTTTATACTATCAATTTGACTAGCCAAACACTATAATTTGAGCTCAGGAGAGAGAATGGGAACACTCCATCAATTGCAAGACCAAACCTAATACTATGGGGTTCATCTTTGAATTTTCTTGGCCATTTTTCCTCTATGTGTTTCATTGATTTGGAGTTGGCTGAAATTAGCATGAATCCATATTTACTCTTATTCTTTGCAAGCCAGTCCATCAATTATGCAAGTGAACTGTAATGAAACATTCATTGAAGTCTAGGTATAGTTGGCCTGTGACATAAAATCTTCTCTGGAACTGTTAAGACCTTGTACATTTGTAGGATATATCTTCTCTTTGCATATAGGGAATTATACCTTGTCTTGATATTCATATTTGTATAAAATGCAATCATTTTTACAAGGACAAGTTTTCTGATATTCAATCCCCAACTCAACCAACAATTGACACACTTCTCTGCAAGTTGATGGCAACACATTCCCTTCAGGGAATATTTTAGTTTTTAGTGCCCTTAAAGATTTCCTAAGATTAAATCAATTGACTGTTTGAATTATGATGAAAATGTTTGATATGTCAATATATAATAGGACTGTTTATATACAATATATGGTTTAAAATCCCTTTAAATATATATAAACGAAGTTGATGAATGTTTATGAATTACATACACCAATAGACAATGCAAAGTAAGAAATGGATTTCAACTCACAGTAAGGCAATGAATCCTTTGTCTGACAAACCAAATAGTTACTTGATTTCTAATAATATCAATGTGCATGCAAGTTTTGAGGTTCTACTTGCACCTAATTTGAACATGAGTTTCTTAACTTATTTCTTGATTGCGTCTTTCAAGTTGTTATCATTAATATTACGTTTGTGGTAATTACCCCCACTATCATCATTGTTTTCAACCATATGATCATTATCTTCATCGTTGTTTCCATCCCCAAAAAACTCATATGCATTTCATTCAATCCTTCTTCATGCATTGCATTTTCACTATCATCATCACCATTGAGGCTAGGTGGCATGTCATTAAAGTATGTTAATCTCATAAGCTCTTTAAATTTCTTAGCTAATAGTGTTCTCTTCAATCTTGCTCTTTTCACCCTCGCATGGTTTAAAGGATGGTTTGGATCATCCTGTCCAAATCTTAATAGCCTAGTTTGATCTTGGGTATTAGTAAGTGTATCATCAATATCTTCTAGCTATCAACAAACGCAAGCATTTTTTAATGTTAGGTAACAATTGGATAAATCATAAATGTATCAATTTAAAAGAAAAATAATAAAATATGTCTTAACAAATAAAAATATAAAATATGTGAACATATATACATATATATATATATATATATATATATATATATAGAATAATGGAACATTATTTTATAGACTACCTTTTTTATACAATAATTTAAAATAAAACACAATTTTGAAAACATATTTGATTGTGCACAAACTACACACGTACAACTCTAAGAATTCGCGGACATGGGATGAGAGTATTCCCTATGCACAACACAACTACAACAGGTCTCTCCATAGCTCGATTGGACACAAACCCTTTAAAGTGGGTATGGGATTTCAGCCATTATGTACGCTTGATGTTACATTGCCTTTTGCAACTACGTGGAAGAATTTGCCCACGTTCAGTCTGAATTTGATAAAACCACTAGGTTTATTAAGCATATTCAACACATTCACGAGTATGTTCATGACATCTTAGAGAAATCCAATGGAAAATATAAACAATGACATGATTAGCATTGGCTGCCCCATAAGTTTCAGGTGGGCAACAAAGTTTGGTTACATCTGTAGAAAGAGAACCTTACTGAAGCCCATCATAAGCTTCAACCAATCTAAAATTGGCCTTACACCATCATCAAGGTTGTGAGAGACAAAAATTTTAAGCTCAATATCCCCCAATTCCTTGGATTGCACCCTGTATTCAGTGTGGACCGCCTTCGGCCATACTTTCCACCATTGTTGGACACATCAGACATTGTTGAGCAGTTGAACCCAACAAATTTAAGCCTGGACTAAATTGAACATGCCACAATTGATTGGATCATGGGCACATGGATGAAGAACACTCGTAAATATAGGATCAAACTATATTTTGTTGTCAAAGTTGGCCAACTCCTGCACCAAGGCAAGTGGCTCACCAAGGACCAAGTTCAGCAGAAGTTTCCCCATCTCATGGAGGCACTCAACATAAGGGGGACCATTGATTCCTAATGGGGAAGACTGATCTAGGTGGATATTGGTGGCCATAAACCTATTCCACTTGGAACCCCACCATTTTTTCCTTCAATTTCCTTATTTCAGCATAATTTACTATTTTTGGCAGTTTTTCGGGTCATGGACTTCTAGAGTCTTTTTGAGGCCCTAAACGACATTTTTTTGGAAAACAGGCTAAACCAAAAATTGTGACACAATTTTTTAGTTGAAATTTGTAGTCCTTAGATATTTCTAACGAGGTATTGTACGTGTCAAACGAAGATCGTATGCCAAAGTTACAACCCCGAAAATTTGATGTACCAATTTACCACAATGGGGCCCACAGACGTTTGGCGCTTCATCTCCTAGGGTTAGGTTTTTGGATGTTTAGGTTTTTTCATTGTTTCTCAATAATAAATAGACCTTAAACCCTCATTGTAACATAGTTCATAGGCATGTGGCCACCACATCTCTTCTCAGAGATAAGCTACCATCACACGAGCTAGTTTATTTCTATTCTACATTTTAGGTTTTAACCCCATACAGAAATTACCCGCATATGAATTCTAAAACACTGAAATAAATAATGCGAGAGCACAACACATAAAACACGTATACATAGATATTTTCCCCTGGATCCAAAAACCAGGACTACCAACTTGATTTTTCATTATGTTCCTTTCAATGTTATAATACATATTTATACATGCCGAAGCATCCAATACCATGGACCGCAAAACCATCGCGTCCAATACCATGGACCGAAAACCATCGTGTCCAAAAAACATGTGCAAAAATCATGCACAAAACCATAGGTGGGTCCGCCCAACCTAACATAGGGTCCAGAACCAAAATTTTCCGGGGCGCTGCCCCGAATCCCATAAAGTGGGGTTACGGGTGCCCCTCAAACCCCTTGTTAGCTACGTGGAAAGAATATAACACAACCCAACATTCTCCCACTTGTTGTTTTCTTTCCACAGGGGGCCACAAGAGAGCTTAGTTAATTTTCCAGCCCTAAGATGCCCATTGTCTCTCTACACCAAGAGAACTTCTCAGAGCTCACAGATTTTGTTAATGCATCTACAATATTCTTCAAAGTGTCCACCTTTACCAGCAACACCTTTTTGTCTTCTATCATATCCCTCACAAATTGATACTGAACATCAATGTGCTTTGTCTTTGAATGATATGCGGGGTTCTTTGCCAAGAAAATTGCACTTTGGCTGTCACAGTCTATCCGTATAGCTTCCTGTACTAAACCCATACTTGAACACAATCTCTGCAACCAAACTACTTCCTTACTTGCATGAGTGACTGCCATGTATTCTGCCTCTGTAGTTGATAGTGCCACTACAGATTGTTTCTTACTCATCCAACTGACTGCACCTCCAAATAGGTTAAACACATACCCACTTGTAGATCTTCTCTGATCCAGATCTCCAACCCAGTCTACATCAACAAAGCCATGAATATCCAACACTCTATCCAATCCTGGTCTTCCTTGGTAGCACAAACCATAATCACTAGTGCCACGCAAATACCTAAAAACCCGCTTCACTGTTGTCTAGTGCTCCTTCCATGGTTTTGACATAAACATGCTCAAGACTCCCACTGCATGTGAAATGTCTGGTCTAGTACAGACCATTGCATACATCAAGCTACCGATTTCACTTGCATATGGAACACGGGACATGTCCACTTCCTCTTCTTGTGTCTTGGGACACTGTTCAGCAGATAACCTCACACCTACAGGAATAGGAACCTTCACCGGTTTCTTGTCCTGCATATTAAACCTTTGCAATATTGTCTCGACATACTTCCTCTGGTTTAACCAGAGCTTCCTCTTTGCCCGATCTCTTTTAATTTCCATGCCCAAAATATAGTTTGCAGCACCAAGATCTTTCATGTCGAATTTGGAGGACAATTGGGTCTTCAAACCCTGGATAACTTCTTTGTCATTTCTAACCAACAACATATCATCCACATGCAAGACCAGATAAATAACACGGTCACCAATGAATTTAAAATACACATAGTGATCCACTTTGCTTCTGGTGAAGCCAAGTCCCCGTATAAATGTATCAAATTTCTGATACCACATCCTTGGTGACTGTTTTAACCCATACTAGTTCTTTCTTACCCTTCACCGCAAAGCCTTCATGGTGCTTCATGTAGATCTCCTCTTCCAGATCCCCATGAAGAAATGTTGTCTTCACATCCATCTGTTCTACCTCAAAATCAAAAGCAACAGCAACAGATAAAAGTAATCTAATAGAAGTTACCTTGGCAACAGGAGAAAAAATATCACCAAAATCAATTCCTGGCACCTGGGAATAACCTTTTGCTACCAACCGAGCTTTGTATTTCTCCACTTTTCCTTCTGTATTTGTCTTCTTTTTGAACACCCATTTGCTGCCAATGGGTTTCCTTCCAGCCGGCAACTCCACCAGATCCCAAGCCTCATTTTTGTGCAAAGATGCCATTTCATCAACCATGGCCTCTTTCCAGAGTTTTCCATCCTCTGAATCCATTGCTTCCTTCACAGTTCTGGGATAATGATCAGTAACAGACAAAGAAAAATTTGAACAGAAAGCAAATGGACTATACCTTTCTGGCTGCCTTCTTTCTCGAACTGATCTTCTCACAGCCGGAGTTTGTGGCTCTTCATCTTCTGATTCTTCCTCTGTTGTAGAGTCTGATTCTTCCTCCTTTAGCTCAAACTCTATCTTCTCAGGTTCCTTTGGTTGGACTTCATGTTTAACAACATCTTTCACTTCTCTGAACACCACATCTCGGTTGTACATAACCTTCCTTGTTACTGGGTTCCAAAGCTTATAACTCTTTAAACCATACTTATACCCAATAAAGATGCACTTTTCAGATTTACTATCCAACTTTGTTCTTTTCGCCTTTGGAACATGTACATATGCATCACATCCAAATACCCTCATATGTGAAAGAGATGGTTTCTTACCAGTCCATATCTCTCGTGGAGTCTTATCCTCCAACGTTGATGAAGGTGAACTGTTGACCAGGTAACATGCAGTATCCACCGCCTCTGCCTAGAATTCTTGTCCTAACCCGACACCATTGAGCATGCTTCTTTCCCTTTCCATCAGCGTCCTGTTCATTCTTTTTGCAACTCCATTTTGTTGAGGTGTATATGGAGTAGTCTTCTGCCGTGATATACCACACTTCTTGCAGAATTCTTCAAATTTCTTACTGCAAAACTCTCCACCATCATCTGTCCTCAGCACCTTTATCTTCTTCTCTATCTGGTTTTCCACTAGAGCCTTAAATTCTTTAAACCTATCAAAGACTTCAAATTTCTTCTTAAGGAAATATATCCATGTATTCCTTGAGAATTCATCTATAAATGATACATAGTACATAGACTTACCCAGTGATGGAACCTTTACAGGTCCAAACACATCACTGTGCACAAGCTCTAATATATGTTTCGCCCTCTTACCACCAGAGGGGAAACTCACCCGATTTTGCTTCCCGTATACACAATTTTCATAGAAATTAAAATCCAGAAAGCTATTACTCATACCTTCTACCATACCTTTACCATGAAGTATTCGAAGGCCCTTCTCTCCAATATGTCTAAGCCTCTGATGCCACAGCATGGTCTTTTCTCCAGAGACCACTATATTTTCTGCTCCACTTTCAGGAACCATGGAACTGTTGCACCCATCAACAACAGTGCTACCTTGCAGCTTGTACGGAGTTCCAATCCGAACTCCTTGCATCAATACCAGTGCTCCCCAAACCATCTTGTAGGTATCCTTCTCGAACACTTTTTTTACATCTACATCATCTAGCTTACTAACAAAAATTAGATTTCTAGCTAATGCAGGAATATGCAAAACACCGAGAAGTGTTCTAACCCTTCCACCTTGCAGCTTCAACTTTACTTTTCCACAACCAATGATTCTAGCCTTCCTGTCGTCCCCTAAGAAGACATCACCACCATCATATTTCTCATACTCACAAAACCACTCTCTATGGGAAGTGAAGTGAAAGGATGCACCTGAGTCAATCAACCATGCCTCATGATCTACATGTGTACTTGAAGAAGCCATGTACACATCCCCACCTTCATTTGAGGTGGTTTTCGCCTCTACAGAAGGAGCCTCATCAGATCCCTTTCCTTTGTTAGGAGCTTTAGATTTACAGTCCCTTTTGAAGTGGCCTTCCTTTCCGCATTTCCAGCACACCACCTTTATAGGTTTTCCAGGAGATTTAGATCTCCCTCTAGATTTAGATCTCCCACTCGATGACTTATTTTTGTTTCTGTTCTGGGACCGTCATCGTACAGACAAGGCATCACCATTTTGGCTTTCCATATTTTTCTGTCTCATCTCCTTGATCAGCAAGGCTGAGACTATTTCATCAAACTGCAAGGCAGTTGCATTGCTACCTATTGCAATAACCAGACTATCCCATGAATCTGGTAGAGAACACAACAAACTGATGCACTTATCTTCATCTAAAATTTTAATATCAATAGATGCTAACTAACTTACCATAGTATTAAATGCGTTCAGATGCTCTGTCACCGAGTCTCCATCTTTCATCCTCAAGTTATACAGTTTTTTTCGCAAGAACAGTTTATTCACCAGAGACTTAGATTGGTACAAAGTCCCTAACTTGTCCCACAAAGCCTTTGTTGTAGCTTCCCCTGATACATTCAGCAATACTGAATCTGAGACACACAATCGTATTGTGCTCTTTGCCTTCCGATCCACCTTCTTCTATTCTTCATTGGACACTCTCGTTGGTTTAGTACCTGGATCTACCACGATCCATTGATCTTTATCCACCAACAGATCCTCCATCTTGAGTTTCCACAACTCAAAACTCTGACCATTAAATTTCTCAATCTCTATCTTTCCACTGCTCGCCGTCTTCTTTCACCACCAGAAGCGATCTCGCAGATCTCCCACTGAGCAGGGTCTACCACAGGCCTGAGCGAAACCCCTCAGCAAAAAAGGCGTCCCCTTGAAGCCAAATTTGCTCTGATACCAAATGTAGGTTTTAACCCCATACAAAAATTACCTACATATGAATTCTTAAACACAGAAAATAAATAATGCGAGAGAAGAACACATAAAACACATATACATAGATATTTTCCCCTGGATCCCAAAATCGGGACTACCAGCTTGATTTTTCATTATGTTCCTTTCAATGTTATAATACATATTTATACATGTCGAAGCATCCAATACCATGGACCGAAAACCATCGCGTCCAAAAAACATGTGTGAAAATCATGCACAAAATGGGTCCGCCCAACCTAACATAGGGTCTAAAACCAAAATTTTTCGGGGCGCTACCCCAGACCCCATAAAGTGGGGTTATGAGTGCCCCTCAAACCCCCTGTTAACTACATGGAAAGAATATAACAAAACCCAACATACATGTGAATAGTTTTCAGTATTTTGTTATCAATGAATTGAAATTCGATGTTCATTGTAGCCCTATGTTTCTCTTTAAATCTATATTTTATTTCGTTCCAGCATAAATTTGGATAAATAATGGAACACTATTTTATAGACTACCTTTTTTATTCAATAATTTAAAATAAAACACATTTTTGACATCATAGTTTATAAAATGGCAGAGCCATACTCATTGATTATTCTTTGGTTTTCTACCCTTAAGAACATCCTTAGGGAGACATTGTTCTTCCCTTTTCTTTCACGTAGGAGTGCATTTTAAGAAGGGGTAATTAATCAATAACACATCCCAAATGGTAAGGTCCATAATAGCCTCAACCATTATCAATATATCAACCTCTCTTTCCATATCTCCATCTTTATCATTTATAACCTCAACAAATTGACAATTTGGTCTTACAATAGGGTCCCTTCCCTTACTACTATTTATAAATCTTGTAATATTTTTGTGTGTGTGTGCACGTCCATCTATATACATAAGATGACCTCTATTCAATTCTTTTCCACTTTCCAATTGGAGATGATGTGTATACATATTTGAATTTAGACCATATAATAACATGCTATGCTTATATTCTGCTAGCCTTCTCCATTCACCACTGTAATATGACGAACCGTAATATGGCATTAATCTCCTATTGGTATGTTGTGAATTATTTCTATGTTTAGGTACCACATGGAAATTTTGGACAATAAAGATGCTTAGATTCGCTCCAAGAATATTGGAGGGTCGTATCAAGTAACTATATCTCCAAAATTGAAATACCTCATACACTCTAGGTAGTTCTTGATCACTGGGCCAAGTGTAGTATTGTCAACGATCAAATGTATCTTTGTAAATTGGTCTCAAACTCGAGGGAAAGTCATCATTTCCATCACATTATTTCTCATAGGGTATGTAGTCCATCTTTCCCTTGTCTTTAAGCAAATTATGCATCTTTAAACTGGTTCTTGTTATGTTACCTATTTTCATCAATTCATCATCTTCTGAGCTAGTATATGTGCACATATTTTTTTTAGATGTGTCATCAAATAAATGATCATCACACTCTAGGATGGAAGTCAGTGCTCTAGGAAACTCTAAACTAGGAACATTATCATGCAAGTAATCATTAAGAAAAAAAATAATTATTTAAATAATATAAAACAATGTTTAAAAGAAGAACACATATTATTTATATCAAATTGTAAAATTCCTTACCATAATTCTTATTGGATTCAAATTGATTGTAGGAGGCATACTACCCACTAGAAGCTCATCGTCTATGTAATGCCTTTGTATAATCAATCATTTGAATTGTTTGCATCCACGACATAAATAACATCCACAAACAACAAATTTCTCAAAGTATTCATCCCATGTACCATGGCCCTAACCAAGATCTTATTCAGTGCAATCATTTGTTGTGTTTGTAGACTACATTATCATATCCTCTTCTAGCCATTGTCCCCTATGTGATTTAACAGTTTTATGTCCACATCCATGTACATATATTTTTCTTTTGCTAGTTGAAGGCTTAGGCTCTGCATTTTCTCCAATCTCCATCTAAAATAATCAACAACATGCATTAATTTATATTAATATTGGATAATACACTATAAATTTTAATAATATCGTGAAAAAATATGGATGTATCACAAAATGCCATTATATCAATTTTTCCTAAGTTAAGTCAAAATTTGAGTACCTAATCTCCTGCATCATCCATTGTGTCATTTGATATGACATGATCTATTTCCATGGCCTCATCTAGCTCGTGTAATACACAACATAGTCAATAATGTTTAGTACACCAATTATATAATTTCAATGAATATTTTATCCAACGCAAAACTTCACTTTAGTCATATATTTGACATATTGATATCATGTTAATTTGGAGTTGAAAAAAATAATTTTATGACCCTGGATATATACATCAAGCTAAAATTTCGGAAATAATAGTATCCAGCATCCCTATCCCATATGGCCATCCTAATTTTTGCACATTTCCCTTGATCATAGGTTTGGTTGTCTGAGGAAACTTACCAGTGACTAGGGAATGCATTTTATTAATGAAACTGTTGCTAGACTGTTGCGTGAATTTATGGTCCAGCATCACAAGAGTAGCCCATATCATCCGCAAGCGAATGAAACTTTCAAATATTTTAACAAAATTATGGAGAAGGGACTGACCAAAATTTGTTTCACAAATATGGATGATTGGGATGAATGAGTTCCATCCACTTTATGGGCCTATTACACCACTATAAAATAGATACATAAGTATACTCATTCCAACTTATGTATGAATGAGAATTCTTAGTTCAATTTGAGTTTGTTGTTCCGAATGTTTTTATTGCTTAGACCACTAGAATGTCAAATGATGAATCTATTGCAGAGAGGCTTCAAGAGTTGTAGGTGTTGGATGAGGAGTGGTTCCTTGTAGATTTCCATCAAACTATCGAGAAGGAATGAAATAAGGCTTGGAACAATAGACACATTAAAAGGAATTCATTTTTAGTTGGAGAACAGGTATTTCTCTATGATAGTAAATATCTCAAACGTCTAGGTAAACTACAGATGCATTGGCTTGGTCCATACTTTGTTGCAAAAATTTGATATTTGGGAGCTATTAAGCTTACTCATCTCAATGGAGTTCTCTTCCCTGATTGGATCAATGGCGCATGCTTGAATCCCTACCATGGCTCGTAATAGTCATTTTGAGATCTTTTAGCTCTTCGAAAGGATGTATTAGTTAAGTTTATGATTGAGTAAGTTATGTTAGTCAGTTCAAAAGTCAATTGTGTTAGTTAGGTCAAATTTCAATTGTGTCAGTCTAGCTGAAGTTTAGTTGCATTAGTTATTAGGCTGGTTTCTAGTTGCGACCCATCACAACTCATTGTGGTAAGGGAGAGCATAAGATGCCATTCCTGTCATTTCCATTGTCATAAATAGAGGTATTTTCCATCATTAAATTAATTTTCTCCGTAACAATTGTTTTTCAATTCTATTACCATTTTGATGACTCCACGTACTCTTTTTAGTTATTATGGTTGTTGTGTCATCTCCTTTTTGGATTATTTCGGTCATGTCATAGGGATTTGTGTCTTATCTCTTATTGATAACTAAATCTAACTTGATTTGTTAAGTTCCATATTTATTGGTTAATGGGTCAGTCATGTCGCATTTCCACTGCTAATTTTTCTATAAGTGTCATCACCTTTAATTTATTTCTACAATTTGTATGTATTGTTTCTAGTGTCTTTCACCCTAGTTCCTGAATCTGGTGCTTCTGCATCTCAAACTTGTTTTCTTCCCCATTTTAATTTTTTTACAACCATCAATTGTTTTCGATGGGTCGTCTTGTTAAACCTATATTCCTTCTAGGCCTCTCAGGTCCTCGTATCAAACCTACAGATGAAGTCCTAGGAAAATATGAGAAAGCTATTTTAGTTAACAACCGCTTGTCCAACTATGTTCTTTTTATAGCTCTGAAATCAAATGTTTTCATGCATCCCATTACTAATCCAATTGTCAACGCTATTTGAAAGATCAAACCAGAGTTTTTTCCTTTGCAGTGATCTACCTTGATGAAACTGGGAGATTTTCCTGTCTTCAACACCACCAGAGAAGTTATGTGGTGCACGAAATTCCTCATTAGTAGAATACATGGGGACTCACTATGGATCAATAAAGAATAAACTATCCATGTTGATGATATTAACAAACTTACATGGATATGGTTATATGGATCAGATGTTTCCAACATGTTCTGGAGTATCTCTAAGCGAGGTAAAAAGAATGATGATGATAATTTGTCCCAGAAATATGGCACTCAATGCAAGGGCCGAGGAGTTATCATTAACTTGATCAATGATGACCAAATTAAGTTTGCATACCATATCATTTCTAGGAATATTATGTGGGTCTACACCAAAGGCGAATTCACTTTAGATTCCATCTCTATCGCAAAATACTACAATCATGGTGAGAAACTGAATTGGTATAGCTTTCTTTTGAATGAGATTTTAGAGGCTTGTGAAGATGTTTTCAAGAGATCCACATATTTTATCTATGGGTACCTTGTTATTCCTCTTGCTATGATGAAATGGTGCCCTCCAGAAAGGAGAGATCTAGTTGAAGTTGCAGATGATAAACCCTTTAGCCTTGTATATTCTCTATGAACAATCACAATAGATGTTGCTAATAGAGAATTTAATGAATAGGCATTTGAAAAGTGGCATACTAATATGCTCAATATTACACATAACCTACGTAAGGTGCCAAAATCAATCTTAGACAAATATTCCTACCAAATGTGGTTTGGTATAAGTCATAATCATACATTTTTCGGTCGCAGATTGTCAGCCTAGATTCTTTCACCATGAAGAAGATGCCCTATTACATGTCTAAGGAATTTCATAGTGAAGTGTTATCGTGGTCGGGAATTCAATGCATAAAGAAATATGGTGAGAAATTTTAATCCCTTGACACAATGCAACCTCGAGATTCCTCAAGTGATGAGCCTTCGTCCTCCAAGAAATGACAGATTGATCTTGTGCAAAACATTCAGCCAATGATGAAGAAATTACATGAGTGTGTATCTTCGGTTCACAACACTATGGCTAGAATTGGGTCTATGGTAATTTTTGCTGCTATTACTTTTGAGATTCTTAGTGTTGTTCCCCTCATTGGAAAATATTTTAAGCTTCCTACAGTACCATTTGTTTACATGGCTCCCATTTTTGTTTCCCCACCTTCCATTTCTGATACACCTCCATAAACCTTTGATGCTTTCACATTTTCTCAATTGTATTTCCATAACCGTATTGATTCCCATCTCTCTCAATTATTTAACCTTGTTGAAGATGATACCATCGACCCTATTATAGTCACTCAAATCACCAAAGAAAAAACAACCTCCTTTTCCTATCATTCTAATTAGTCCCTTCCATCGTCAGCTCACACTGCTTCACCATCTAAAACTATTTCTGATAATCCCGACCATGAAATAACCATAAGAGATTCTATTGAAATGGTGATTGAATCAACCCATTTAGATATTGTAGTCATGCTAGAGATCATGGCTGAAATACAATCACATGTAGAATAAATTATGGTTCCACTTGTTCAATATTCAGTTGTGCCTCAGGCCGAGTCATTCCCAACGCTCTCAATGACCCAAGTTGATTTGTTTGCTCAAAGTTTGGATCATTATTGAGAATTTTTATATTTGGTTTCAAAATCGCATGATATAGTTCCTCTATTACCTATTGTTGTTCTTTCTCAAATTCATAGTGCATTTCAGAAGGAACAAAGCCAAGAATGAGAGACTTCACCCTAGGGAAATTCAAAAAATCTGTTGCTAGTGGTTAGCCTTTGCAGGATTGATTTCCTCTAGTCTAAACTCTATATGCAAATGATCTTCAAAGATGGTATTCTTTGCACTTGTTTAAGTTCATCAGAGCCTATGCCACTTAATTGGAAGATTTATTGGCTCTTGTTGACTCCAGGTATATTGATCTCACCATTACCTATGAACAACAACAAAAAGTTATCATGGTCACTGGAGAATGAGATCAGTTGTGAGGGGCGAAAGAGAACCTAGAGAAAAAGAATGAAGATATGAGCTCCGAGTTTCAGAAGATGTGGCCTATTGTTACTGAATTCGTTCCCAATTCACCTGAATGTTTCTCAATGTGTAAACCTACTGAATATTGTGAGTACATTGAAGTTGCATACATATAACTTCTTGCTTCCATCCAAGAGTTGTGTGGTATTATTATGGAGTTGCGGAAGGAACTCCCAGATCCTAAGACTCAATACAAAGCACAAATTGATCAAAATATGGCTGATGATTCTTCTTTACGGGACACTCTCAAAAAAATCATTGATGATTCACATCAGATATTTCGGCAAGTCAAGGATTGGGTCAATTTACTTGCAAAGAAGAACCAACCTTTATAAGAGTTACGGAAGAAGACACAACAACTTTTTGAACAAGCGCTAACTATTATTGATCTAACCCAATATCAAGACTTATTTGTTGAAGATAACATGCTAGAAAAGCAAATTCACTAGTTAGAGGAAGACTCCCATGCAGCTAAAATTGTGTTGCAGGATATTCGACCACCTTCTCAGAAACATTTTGTATAACTGTGTCAGCTTGACTCTGAATTAAATGCTCAGTAACAGGTTGTGGTAAGTGCTTGCCTTGAATAACCCAATGTTGGAAATATTGCTTAGTTTATCAACTAGGTTGTTTTCATTTTCAATACTTAGAAAATTGTTATGGATGATTATATTGCTTTTAAATTTGGTGTACTGCAAATAATACCGGAATTTGGTCCTTCCTTTGAAGGTGAACCAACAACACAGGAAAGAGAAGTATCAATAGAAGTAGCGCAACCAAAAGCAGAGTCAAATGCACCAGTAGAATATTGACTCAAGGGTGAATCAATGGATTGTGGTCGGGGCCTATTGGGTCCTTTGGTTTTCAGTAATGGTTATGGAAAATTTTGACTAAGCATTGGTTGGAAAGAAGTTGCAGAGAAGATTAGCTAAAGCAGAAAGACATATGATCAAACTAGTCAGACGCTAAGAACAAGAAAATGAAGTGGAAGAAAGAAGTTAAAGGCAATTTACCTTGGGATTTGTAGAAGTTGCAAAAGGAGGACATGTGCACTGATCTTGAAAATATCAAAGATGATAAGGATCAAAGCACTTAGATTTTGTCAAAGTAGACCGGATCAAGTGGACAAGATCAAAATAGAAAAAGTGGACCATATTAAGTGAGTAGGATCAAGAAGGAAAATCTATAAAAGGCTAAATAAAAGAAGTCTGAAGAGAGAATTCTAAGCTTATGCCAAGATGTTGCCAGATTGAAGTTTAAATCTATTAGTTTCCTTTACATTGTAATTTTGTTTTATGATTCAACCTTAATAAGTCATGAAGGATATCACGTTATTGCACATATATATAATGTAATGATTCTATTTGATAATAAAATGAAGTGTTGTGGGGAATCATATTTTGTGTATATGTGTTGCAATGAATGTTATTTAAGTGGCCTCTTAAAATATTTAAGATTATATTCTCGCACATCTTTTCGCATTTGTTGTTGTAGAATGTTTCTATTCTAATCATTGAATGAACTTTGAATGTCATTGTAATGATAAATATAGTATCCATACAATGAATAATTTGATTGTTACATCACTCCTCGACACTAAGTTCTATCCCTTTTATCTTTGATTGTCTTGGCATACCTTGGGTGAGACGCTTCTCCCTTTCAGAGGAGTGAAAATGCCAGTGTTCCGGTAGACTATAACGAAGCTCTTTGTTGGCAACTAGAGGTCGAACCCTAGGTCTCCAAGTCTAAATTTAGTGCCAACATATAACCCATTTTCCATGAGTTATGGAGGTTATTGTGGCATCCTTTCAAATTATGGTGGTGAAAAAATAAAGGTCAACTTTCGAGTCGCATAACTTTTGCATACAAACTTCAATTGAAGCGATCTTGCACTATTGGATTTTTCTCTAAGTGTATAATATGAAGAAAAGGTGCAAATCTAAAAAATAATAAAATTACCACACAAAAAAAGGCCATTTGATGCCTCAAGATGCTCCCACAAGGTTTCAGACCCAAGTTTGCCAAACTGGGTCCCACCAATAAAAGTGCTACTGTCAGTTGATTCCTCCACTTTTTCCACTCTAAAAGCATCGAGATGGATGAAAAGAATATAATGATCCAATTTGGATCACACTTCCCCATTTTGGGAGGATTTTTCTCTCAAAAAGCTTCTTCTAAATGAGGTGAGGAATTTTTTCCTCAACCTTCTCTTGGATTTACCATTTTGCCTTTCCTAGAATTTTTCCTTTCAATCCAATCTACCAAACTCCATGTTTCCCCTGTCTTATAGTTCTAGACCTCTTCGACAAAGTTGTATCTTCAGTCAACTCTCTCTGGGAATCTAGTGTCAAATCCTCCACAGAAGGTAGGACCTATTCATGATCCTGACATAGCATGGAAAGTTGATAGAGTTTTAGATTCTCTAAATTCAAACTGAGTAAATGCACATGTATGGGGGTAGACTAAGTCTATAGGAATTTCCTCCCACCTTTTTCAATATATCAAAGGGACCATATCCCATGGCCTTGATTTTCTTACCAGGACCTTGTAACCTCTCCTTGTTCAACTGTAACCATACTCAACCTCCCACTTTGAATGAATTCTCTATTTTCTATTGATCATGCATGATCTTATAGAGGCAAACACCAAAGCTGATAACACTACATGCAAAAAATCAAGAAACGTGAGCTTGTAAGAAGATAGATGCACCAACTTGTTGATCTCTGGGTTGATCATCCATAACCCGCTTCTAGTGGTGATCCCATAGTATTAATCAATCACACAAGATTCTCCTTATTAGTTGAACATAATGTATTCACACAGAAACTAAAGATGAGTATTGGAGTCACCTTTGAATACACACTTCTTAATGCAATATTCAATAGATGATGTTCATGAAAACAACAAATTGTACTGATATGGAGCAAACGAAAGAAGAAAGCAACACCGCTGGAATGAAGGGATCAGGAAAAAGCACTAATCGAATCCCCCTTTCTATTCTCTTCAATGAAATGTTGATGTTCCTAGTTAAATTATGGCTTTTGTGCATGACATCCAACCCAACATATATTTGTAATCCACTCAAATGAATCCCTAGAACAACCTTGTAAGATCTCAAACGAAACTCCCCTTGCCACACTTGATTACCTTATTGGTGGAATAAACTTATTCACAAATTAAGTCGCACAAACTAGGACAAGTTTAAGGGATACCTTTTAAAAAAAGCTTAATTTATTGAACGAGGGTGTTCCCCCAGCGAAAGTGATTATAAATAGAGAACGAAGTAAGAAAACATAACCAAAATGGAGAAGGGAACATGCAAATCGAATACCTTATCCCTCATCATTGAATAATGGAGTTTTAGTGTAAGACAACTACATGAATCATTCACGGGTGTAGCTACCATCGTAACTAGAAACTTCATAGCAATTGTTGAGTGGGTCATGGCACTGAGGGATAGTCTGCGACTACAGATATATGAATGATTAAAAATTAAACACTTCACCAGTGTGGCTATGACTTCATGACCAACAACTAGGTGGGCCCGGGCCCATGTTGCCGTGGGAGATACTAGAGTGAGAAGGGAAAGGAAGGGATTGTTTGGCAGATAGATGGTCATCGAGAAAAATCAATCCCAAATCTTCTGATAAAGTATATGGTGATGGTCATTGAGAGTTCCTAAATTGATTAGGAAATGTATATTTTATTTTTCATAATAAATATTTTTCGTAAATCAACTAGGAAAATGTCTATTCTATTGTTCATAAATTAATTGGGAAAATGTATATTGCATTTTTCATAAATTGATTGGGAAAATGTATATTCTATTTTTCTTAAACATATATTATATTCCATTTTGGTTCATTGTCGGTTGTGTAGAATTCTATTGCACATGTAGAAGGTGTGAAAGTGTGGATGTCTCTTCTACATTTTTCTTTCTTCTGCATGCATCGCCACTTATGCACCTACACGCACAATCCCCACTTTGCACCCTTCTTCTGCACACATCCCCACTTACGCACCTCCGCACACAATCTCAACTTTGCACCCTACTTCTACACACCTCTAACCTACACAACACTTCTTCCACATGAAAAGTTTAAATTACTTCTTCCACATGAAAAGTTTAAATTAAGTGTGAAGTAAATGCACTAAGTCATATAGCAATCCTAAATTAACATGAACCATCGATATAATAACTCGCACAAAATCTTTATAATGACAATAAATAACTTTAAAACCATTAATAACATTAAACACAAAAATAATATTTAAATATATTTTTAAATATATAAATAAAATTAACAACCTAAAAAAAATCTTAACAAAAACACACCAAACTTGAAAAAAAAAAAAAAAAAAAATTAAATTACACATTTTAAGTCTTGCATCCAATTAAACAAACACTATTGAATGTACTTACTGACACACATATTGATATATATATTTTTAAATAATTTTAAATACATTTATTTTTTTATGATTTTTTTAAAATTACTTCTCACCATTAATATTACATGCAATTTTTCATTCCTAAGAAACATACATACGCACATTAAAATATATTTAACAAGTGACGAAGTATGCAAAGTGAAAAAGTCAGTGGAGTAGCGTAACAATTAAGCGATCCTTCTTTGACTGTATCGCCTTCGTTTTATTTATATGCGGAAAAACTAAACTCCACTTGTCATGACCGAATTATTTATTTTGACAGATTGAATGTAAATGAAGTGTCGTTAAGAAAAGTGGGTATAAGGTGATCTGATTGTCGTTAAGGATAATGGGTGGATTAAGACAATGGTTGGAATAGATAGAGACGAAAACATGTTTTAATTATTTCTGGATGGTTTTGTTTTTTAATTTTTATTAGTAATTATTTTTCTTTAAATATTTTTTTTATAAACTAGGTATATTTTCTGATTCAACGAAGAAAAAATTTCTTAATTATCAAATTATTAATATATATGTTTTTTAATTATCAAATTATTAATATATATATGTCAAGAGATTTGATCTATTTTGGTATTTTGGTGTTTGGTAGATAAGCATTAAAATGGATTTCGGCTGGTTTAATTTCTTTTTTTAAATATGTTATATTCCATAGGAAATACCATAGATTCTCATAAATATAAAGCTCAAAAACCACCACTTACTTAACTAAATCAAATTTACTTTAACTAATCAAAAAAATAATAACATAATTTTTTTATTTTAACATATAATTAATTTTTATTTTAAATTTACTTTAACTAAAATAAAAAATTAATAATATATATATATTTTATTTTATTTTCACACCAATAACCGCAAAGCACCCCTCAACCCAACAACCCAATAATAATCTAATAGAGTAATTACCTATTATCAAAGCCACGTAAATCTGGTTGGTGGGACCCTCCCTACGGACCTACCTCCCCAAGAGATTCTTCCGTTGAAATGCTTTTTCATTTTGGGTTGTATGTATGGTATATATACTTTGTCTTAAGGTGCATGAATGTGCCTTACTCGAACTCTATTCATGGAACCAACGTCACGGCAGTGAAAGAAATATTCCTTTCAAATCAGCGTATATTCTTATTAATTTTTGGAAAAGTGACTCCCGTATTTCTAAAGAATATAGTAATTGTTAATGGTTATACCATCACTTTATGCACCGTTAGAATCCTCACCCACTTCTATAAAAATATATTTGAAGTAGGTGCATAAAATTCAATAGGATAGATGGATGGTCTATGCATTTGAGACCCTTGGGGCCCACATTAAAATCCCAAGTTTATGACCCACCTTACAAATCGAACTCAAATGGAACCTTTTTTTTCTCCCTAATTTTATATAAATCTCAACTGTGGTAAGCCTAAGATCTAACATAAATCTTAATTATTATTACCTAAAATAAAAATTTCGAACTTAAACTGCACATTTTACATAGACTTCATATCAATGTAATAACAAATCAAATTACCATAAAAATAATTATAGTAAAATTTATTGTAATTAAAAAAATTATTATATGTAAAAATAATTATGTATTTATAGCCGTTTTTTAACATAGTTTTTAGGTAAATTATTATGTTGAGTAGATTATTATGGCAAAAATCATTTTCTTCATAGCTCCAATTTGATTTGTCTATTTGCCTTTCACTTGTGCTAATTTTACTAGGTGAGAGATTTTTTTTTAGGGCCACATGTCTATGAATTTTTCAATTAAAGCATGATCTCTCATGTATTGAATGTAATCCCCAATTATATTGGAATACACCTCAAACTTTAGGTTTGTGGTGACTTTTGGAAGGCAACTTCTTATTTGTGGCAACTTTTGGAAGGCAACTTCCTAGAGATCTCCAAACGTTCAAAGCTTGCCTTGAGGTTGAAAAAAATCTAGGCTTATATTAGATTTTTTTCAACCTCATATCAAAACATGATGCTTACAATAAACTCTATAGAACCATGAAATTTCGTAACTTAATGTTTAGAATTAGTGAATAAAAAATGTAAAAACTTAAAAGTTCCAATAAACTCTCTTTTTTTAATCTCTCACATACATATAGATAAATGAAAAATTAAATTTAAAAAAATATAAAATATGTAAAAAAAAACATCTTATATATGTATATTTTATAAGGATTTTAATATATCATATATTAAATATTAGAATTTTGAGAAATTTAATCTTTAATGAATTTGTAATTAAATAAATTTATATTAATTATATATTAAGCATTCTACACCGATGTTGGAAATTAACAGTAATGTGCCTATTTCCATCCACGTTCTATTTGTAGCTTGAGTAATTGTGATAACACATGAACTAGGATGAGAACACATTTGTGAGAACACATGAACTAGGATGAGAACACTTTATCTAGCCATGCACCTTGTTGAGCCAAGAGGCTCATTCTAAACCCAAGTATGATGTGTAACTTTGTCCTTCTTTCATCAAAGTTGAAATTTTGCTCATGTCGACCCAAATAAAAAAATAAAAAAAAATAAAAAAAATAAATAAATAACTATACAAAATATTTAACTAATGTGGGTTCATAAAAAAATTTGCATGTGAAGAAATTGGATCTCTCTCGGCTCATGTTAGATTTGAATTTAAGATGGATCTATGCTAGCCCTAGTCAAACTTTGTTGCAGGGCCTTAATACTTAATCATTTCTCTAATATGAAGGTTATTCTTGGCAAGAAATACTATGAATGTGTTGTGCTTCACCAAGCTATCTTTTGGCTTATGCCTTCTATTATGAGAGGATGGTTGGAAAAACATTGTTTAGTGAGGATTGAGATTGTACTACTCTAATACCAAATGATAATGAACATTGCTCATGCCATGAAAGAAAGCATTCATATCATAAATAATGACCCATAAAGCCTTCATATTTGATATTAATAATAAGAAATAAGCTATAGAATAAATTGTTTGCTTATTCATTTTGTCAAATACATTCTTATAGTTTTAAGATTGGTCAACTTTAATTAACTACTTAACTGAAAAAATAATAAACTAAATATATGTAACTCAAAGGCTATAACACATGCTAAACAATACAAATGTAAATATACTGAAAGCTTAAAAGAAGTACATCAAACTAACTAATTAATTATAAACATATTAATAATAGTAAAAAACAATAACCCCAGATGCGGGTGTTAGTACGTCTGGCAGTGAGGAGCCACATGCCAAACATGTGCCGCCTCGAGATCAACCGGGGAATTCAATGCCTCGCGCCGTCGAGGAATTAAGAGCTGAGACGCAAGCACAGGGCATTCAATGCAGCATAAGGTGAATTGGGGAGGTTGCAGAGCGCAGTTATGGAGGACAGATCTCGAGAGAATGTTGAGAGGTTTAAGATGGGTGAAGGAATGTTGCAGGTCTATGCTCAGAGCGAGGATCACGCAGTTCAGGTTTTTGGTGGCAATCTCTTCTTTCAGGCTACAGCGCTTGCTGTTACAGCCAGCATTCAAGAAGCTAAGGGAAGTCTCGAGCTCGAATACTCTGTTGGTTGTTGTTTCTGTGATACTGAGCTTCGTCCCAGATCTGTTGGGAGAGGACTTAATTCTGTGGGGAGGCGACTCAAGCCGGGAAAGCCTTCAATTGCCGCTCTGCTTCACGCCACCGGCATCACTGCAAAGATGGTTAGACCCAGGCAAAGGTTACTCAGTCGACGGGGCTCCGCTCGAGGAGGTTCTTCACGCCATCCCGCTGCGGAATCCCACCACCACTGCTGTTGTTGTTACTGCCACAGAAGGGCAGGGGCTACTCCCATCCAGGCAAGTCAATTCATGGACACGGGCAATCCCAATGCTGGACCGCACCCTCTTCCGGCGTTTGGATCTGCCATCTTCACCCTCGGCAGCTCGAGGGACAATTCCCGCATCAATGCACACATCTCGGTCTTATTCATTGAGGACTCTCCGGAAGATGAAGGCGGTTCGGGCAGCAAGGGGGCGCTCCCAGATGAACAACCAGAAATTGTCGAGGAAGAGCCAGCGGGGGTACCTGAGCAGACTCCCATCCGACCTCAGGAGCAGGAGGCGTCGACCTCCAAGAAGGACGCAGTGGAAGAGTGGGACGGCTTCCCAGAACATCACGGGTGGTGTAGAATTATCGAGGAGAAGCCAGAGGAATAGATTCCAGCGGCACACTCCGTCGTCCTCCACTTTTGTTCAGGTCTGGTATAAGTCATACGTCTCTGTCTGCATCTGGTATAGGTTATATGTCTCTGTCTGTGTCTCTCTAGTTCATATATATGTCTATGTTTGCTATGGTTCTGCTAGTAGGACTCGTAGGGGAGCTGTCATAGGTCTTCTGTCGCCCCTGCGAGGGAAGAATTTTTGCTCCGAAGCCCCTGCGCGGGATGTTTTTGTATGGTCTGAAAACAATGTTGTGTTATGGCGCGATGTGGAAGCGGTTCTGTATGGAAATGCTGCCCCTGCGAGGGCTAATACTGAGTTGCGAGCTGCTAACCCAAAGAGCCACAGTCGGCCTTGGGCAACCTGACTCTTTGATTGTAATGTTTTCCTGTACATAATATAATAGAATAGCATAGATTTACCGAGAAAAAAAAAATAGTAAAAAACAATAAATACGATTACTTGTTTCTTATGGGATTCCTTATCCAACCACTAGATGATTAAAATAAGGTCATTTTCCAAAATATCCATAACACCAGAAAAAAAAACATTTTCACAACTAAAATTAAAAAACAATCCTAATACCACACAGAAATAAATAATTAAAAAATAATAATTTATTATAACAAAATCATTAATCCAAATTAAAAATTTAAAATTAACATATAACATTATTAACATAAAAACACTAATAACATCTCTTTTTATTGCATGAACAAAAGCAATCTCAGGCCCATCTAAAGGAACAAATTTTCTCCCTTGGTTAAGTTGCTTTATGACTTCCTTATAACGTCTCTTTGCCAAAAAGACGTATGTACCCTTAATGAAGGAACAACGAGCAATTTACTAAAATGTGAAAATGGAAAATATTTACTAATTTATATGTTTGTATGGATGTTAGATGTCTAAATTTCAAAATCTAAAGTATATATTTCACACATTCACATGAAAGTGTGGAGAAACACGTATCTTTGCGTCTCTGATATACGAACACGATGTCCATTTTTAAGAGTCGAGAAAAAACAAAAGATGACTCTAGTCGCCTTCGATTTTTAATGAGTCTGAAGTGACAAGTGTTCAGATGGACCTTTTCCTTTAAGGAGTCTAAAAAGGAACAAAAGAGACTACTCTGGAAATCTAGACAGAGGGATTACCAAATCAACTGCAAAACTGCAAAATACTTTTTATGGTACGGTGGTCAATCTTCCCGAATGCTGTGTTCAGTGCATTGCGATTGATAGGGCGGTAGACACGGCTTCCTATGGATAAATGATAAAGGCTATTGTGGTCTCCCAATATATACTTGACAGTACGTGGGAGCACAAGTCCGTATTGGCACTTATCGTCTCAAAGTGGAGGAATCACCCAACCAGCAATGAAAACAATAGTTACCAAGCTTTACGACGCCAGAATACGTCTCGAGCCTAGACTTCTAAATGTTGTGCGTTAGGTTCCAAAGCGTTTTTAGATTCATTAAATTTATTTTACAGTTGATCTTGCTTAAGAAATTTGCCTTTCAGGTTCACCACGTGATGTAGATATACAATTCCTAAAATGCAATCTAAGATGATAAACAATCGTTTAATCTTCTTTTTGCAATGAAAATCCTAGCTACTAAGGAAAGAGAGATGATATTCTTTCAGCATAGAGCAGAGAGCACACACTATATTCACTATCCTAAATCAAACCAACAAATAGTCTAAATGCAAATGCACATGCATGTATTTGTTTTCAACCTTCTTAATGTGCGAATGATAAAAAGAAAGCTAAGCGCAAATCTGAATTATTTTTCAAAGCGACATTACTAACAAGTTTCTTTTCAAGACAAAATGAAGACAATAACGACACTTTGCGATTTGGAATTGAAAACTTGCTTTCGACACTTGAAAAACTATTAATTCAAATCAAATACAAGAGTAACAGTGTAACCGACTATCAAGAACAATCAAATTCTCTTCTATGACTGAAAACGACACTTGCGACACATCCAAATCAAGAAACGACAGTTGAATTACGCTACTTCTTTGTAAAAGAGAATTGAAAATGGCTCACAATACATAAAAACATTTACAGTTCTTTGCACAATGGAGGCGAAATAATGGCAAGAAAGGGGGTTTCCAACAGAGGTATACTGATTACAGATAGCAAAACTCCTGAATAGAGCTAAAAAGAGTGAAAAAACCAAAGTCTGAAGGCAAAATTAGCCCTTTCTTATCAGCGCACCTGTTACACAGGGATTCCAGTATGCATCCCACCTACAGCACACAGGAAGTGCGATGCATACTGATATCCTTGAAGAGAGGGTGCGATGGTACAGTGCGAGACTTTTGATCCAGTTCTTGATCATAGTTTGCAGCACAGTTCAGGGATTTAGGCTGAGAAAGTGGTAATCAGTAAATAAATCACAGGAGTAGATCTAAGGAGGTTACTAGAGCCACCACAAGGGCAATTAGAGAGCTTGTAAATCAATTGTTCAGTTTATAAAAAAAACCCGGAGATAGACTGAAGCAGCATTGATCTTCTTTGCACTTGCATAGCAAATGCAGTTGAAGGCTAGCTGGCTTGACTTCAAGCTCCGTCTGTAAGTTTATAAAGCAAACAAATATAGACAAACAAACAATCTATTCGCTCCCCAGTGGAGTTACCATTTTTTTATCGGGAAATCTAGTGTCTATGCAGAGCTGCTAGTCCCACTAAGGCTAGCAGCTACCTTAGAAACAAACAAACTAAAACCACTTTCGTTTTCCTTTATGAGAAGTAGATAAGAGGGGAATAAAGGAGACCAACCTCCGTCTTGCGCTTGGTTCCTTGCTTGATTCCTCTCCTTTCTGATATATCTTTGCCACTCGCTTCCTCGTCTACCCAGCTTCAAAGAGCACCTGTAGAATCAAAGCAACATAACACTATCCAAGAACATAGATCTACTATCATAAACAATATAGGACCAGATATATATTGACCACACAAATCCATATATCATCAATCGTACAAAAATGTGGAGGAAAACTTGAATAGCTTTATCAATAATCAAGAATAGCAAAGAGGATTACAACCAATTGTTTTGACCCAGCATCATCCTCTCAGCAAGAAAGCCCTTCTTCACCTCATGAAAAGCTTAGATCACCCAACACTATGATGTTACACCAAGAAACCAGCAGCACTTCCTTACAAGATACAAAATTCCAGCCTCTGGATCTTTGGGATGGGGGATCCATATATAGATGTTTGCAAGGGGGTGAGTCAGCTTTTGATATTTGATTAGTGTCCTCTCTCTGATAGTTCTTGATTCCACTTGGAGATTGATGATCTCTTACTCATCCCTGGGCGAATGCAGAGAGGCAAGTGTCACAGGAGAAGTTTCTGGAAGATTCCATGATCCTCCACCTTGCAGATTGACCCTACCATTTGTCCACTCTCACCCATCGTACCCCATAGAAGGGCTTTTCAGTATGCATCACACCTCCCGTGTGTATTTAGGTGGGATGCAACGCACTTTGACCATGGAGCAGGTGAGATGGTCCAGTTTTGACCAGTTCTGAGTAGTTTTTCATGGAGAACTTCTGGGAGAAGATGTAATCAGTTGACCTTGTTCTTTTAGGGGTTGGAACAACACTTTTAGGGACTTAAGAGCCCTTGTTTTATGGACATTTATGATTGGGGTTGCAGTGCCCAAAAATGTCTATAACTACATGCCATTTGCGATATGCGATGGCGACTTACAAGCGGACCTGATAGGAGAATAGAGTGAATCTGGGGACTTTTGAAGTCTGATAAACAATGGTTTTGGCGGAATTTCATAGTTTTGAATGAATTTCTTTGTGTTAATAGTAAGCAGCCATTTCAAGGATTTCAAATGGTCGATGCACTCATCCATTGCAGATTAGGTGGTCACCTCCCCTGAATGTGTTATGCAATGATTGTTTAACGATAGAAGAGGGATTCGAGCAAAAAGAGGTCAGGAGATAGAAAGATGAGAAGTAGAAATGAACAAGCAGAGGAGATCGGCTTTAAAGCCACAGATAGAGAGCAAACAGATGCAAGCAGTATTGAAGGTAGTGTCGAGACAAAGCAAAGACATACACAGAGAGTGATTGAGAGAGTCTGTGTACTCAGAGAGGCTTGAGAGGTTCAAGAAAAACTCTTGATGTTGTATCTATTGTGTGTTGAGTCTCAAATTGAGCTCATACTGTTGTAAAAATATGTTTTGAAGACTTATGTTAGGGTCCCACCCTAACCCCCTTATTTATGTCTTGGGATCACGTCATAGTCAAGAGTCAATAAAGCCCATATTAATATTTGTAAGTGGTTAACCCGCAATTAATGACGGGACCACAGTTAGTTGCAAATGGGCGGAAGTATTAGATAGATGGTAAATAGGCGGTAGTATTAGATAGATGGTATTAATAAAACCCACGATATTGGCTCGTGGTATTGCATGTATGAGTCATATATAAAGGATAGAGACTCCCTGCGAGGAGCATTGTGTCTTGTTTTGTAATTGAGCTCTGCTCTATTTGGAGGTTGCCCCCTCGAAGAGGCCTGTGAACATTTCTCTCTGAATAATAAAATCATTGCTCTTCTGTGTTCTGGGTATATTTTCTTCGCATATTTTGTGTTCTCGGTATCTTTTCTTCGCTTGGGTATTGCTTTGCAGGTTAAGAGCATAACAAGTGGTATCAGAGCACTTTCCAGGGCTCGGTGGGATCTCCAAATTTTAGCAAAATTTTTTTTGGCTAGAGACGTGTTTCGGCGTCTTTAAACCACGGGATCTGTCGTTAAGCGCATAAACCTGCGGATTTGGGGAGGCATGCACGCAGGAAATACAAGAGGTGGTCACGTCTGTTGGACTCCCTTGTAACCCCTGTGGGTACCCCTTCGAGTAGTAGCGCATTAGACAGAACCGCGCACGGACTGTCTTCCACGTACCCTCTGGGTATATAGGAAGCCCCCTAGCTCCCTTGAAACCTCGCCATAGATAAAACTTCGGCCGTCTTGTTGCTACATTACACCGAGAACAACACTCGGAGAGATTACTTGCCCGTACGATAGGGTAGTCGGGTTGTACGGCTAAGGGTACGGTCGATCCTCCTTAGTTAGAGCCCTGAAACATTGGGCCGAGTACTACTGTCAGACCCTTATGTATATTGCGATCTGTAGCACCTGACACTCCCCAAGACCATAGTTCCCTTTCTATCGGGGGATCACACATCATCTATTCCAGATCAGCAGCAGCAGTTGTTCCACCATTCAGATCTCTCAGATCCACCAGATTGGATATTCCAGATCAGCAGCAGCAGTTGTACCACCATTCAGATCTCTCAGATCCACCAGATCGGATATTCCAGATCAGCAGCAGCAGTTGTTCCACCATTCAGATATCTCAGATCCACCAGATCGGAGTAGTTGTGAAGGGTTCCTGTACCTGGATATAATTTTCGCAGGACTTTTGGCGGCATTGACAGTTTGAGGATTTGGCGACTGCAGTATTGATCAGGAAGGAGTAAAACTCCGTTAGGAGTTTTCCAAAAAAAAAAAAAAAAAAAAAGTCTGAGATCTTCCGAAGTGCTTATTTGTGACCTAGCCCATCAGCATCAGGACAACGAGCTGAGCACGGTGGTACCATTCAATTTCTTAGAAAAAAAAATTTTGGCGGTCCCAATTTTTCATCAAGTTGGTGTATGGTAGAAACTAGAGCTCAAGCAATGGCCAATGAAAGACTAGACAAACTTGAAACAGATATGAACGAGCTCAAAAGTTCGATTGACGACCTATCAAGCATGGTAAGGCAAGCACTCGCTAAGGGCAAGGAGCCAGCTCTTGAGGTACCCTATAATGACCATATACACCATGAGGGTGAGTCTAGCCACTCTCCTCACGTCTGGCACACCCATCCACCACCTCCTAAGTTGGATAGTCAACGACCTCCCAAGTTGGATATGCAAAAATTTGATGGTTCTAACCCGTCCGCATGGCTAGCACAAATGGAACAATATTTCAAATTGAATCATCTCCAAGATGATTGGACAAAGATTGGAGTGGGGACCATGTACTTGGACAATGAACGATGGCAATGGGCAGAATGGCATCAACGTCGCAATGCACCTTTTTCGAGTTGGGCCCAATTTGCCAAAGCTCTTCGAGATCGCTTTGAACAGGGAGACTTCTTTTTGGGCCGTCTCACTAAGCTCCGACAGATGGGTACAGTGGATGAATATATCACTGCTTTTGAAGCCTTGGCCTTCCGCACTGACCATCTCTCATATGAGTTCTACACGGAATGTTTTATCAGTGGTCTTAAAGAAGCCATCAAAGCTCAAGTTCTACTCCACCACCCTCCCACATGGACGGAGGCTTGCCAGGTAGCCCGTAAGGTGGAGCGTGCCATAACAGCCCAATACAGCCGCCCCAATTTCCCCACTAAAGGGCGTCCCCCACAAGCTCATACCACGACTCAGACACTTAAGGTCCAAAAGGTGTCACCTCAGGAAATGGCCGAGAGAAGGAAGCAAGGACTATGTTACTACTATGATGAAAAATATTCCCCAGGGCATAAATGCAAGGAGCCCAAGTTTTTTCAAATAGATGCCACTGACTACAGCTCCACCGAGGAAGATCCACCTCTTGAGGAACCGGAGGCGATCGAAGAAGACAACCAAAAGGAGATTGTACCTGATGACCCAGTTATTTCGCTCAATGCGTTGGCAGGAATCTCTTCCCCTCAAACTCTCAAAATCAGGGGTTTTCTTAAACATCGCCTAGTAATAGTCTTGATTGATAGTGGAAGTACCCATAATTTCATCCATCAAAAAATCGTCGAAGCAGCGCATTGTTATGTAAGGGCAGTCTCTAACTTCTAGGTCCAAATTGCAGATGGGGGCACAATGAAATGTGAAGGCCGCTGTGAAAATGTCAAACTTCAAATGGGGGATTATCAGTTGAAAACCCACATGTTTGCCATACACATGGGGGGATGCGACATTGTCCTAGGTGCTGAATGGCTCCGCACCCTTGGGCCAATCACAATGTATTTCCAGGAGTTATATATGAGTTTTAAGCAGAACAACTCCACACATACCCTCCGTGGACTTCAGGCAGGAGCCCCCTCTATCATCAGCTTGCATAGGATGGAAAAATTGTTAAAAAAGGGCCATCATGGAGTGGTAGCTCAATTTAATGCCATCCAGGTAGTAGACACCATGTCTCTACCAGTTCATCCTGAGATGCAACAGATTTTAAATAAACATTGGACGGTCTTTGACAAGCCTCATGAGCTTCCACCCTCGCGAGGGGAACATGATCATAGCATCACATTGGTTCCAGGGGCCCAACCCCCAAATGTGCAGCCATACAGATATCCGTTCACCCAAAAGAATGAAATAGAAAAAATCATCAAGGAATTGTTGGAAGCAGGTGTCATTCGTCCCAGCATTAGTCCTTATTCATCCCCAGTGGTCATGGTCCTCAAGAAAGATGGGGAGTGGCAGATGTGTCCCGACTTCAGGGCCCTCAATAAGTTAACAGTCAAAGATAAATTTCCCATCCCAGTGGTTGACGACTTGCTGGATGAATTCAATGGGGCTCAATTCTTCACTAAGTTGGATCTTCGCTCAGGCTATCACCAAATTCGCATGAAGGAAGTCGACATTCCCAAGACAGCTTTCAGAACTCATGAAGGCCATTATGAGTTCCTCGTCATGCCATTTGGTCTCTGTAATGCCCCCTCTACTTTTCAGAGCCTTATGAATCACCTCCTCAAACCATATCTCAGAAAATTTGTCCTTGTCTTCTTCGATGACATCCTCATCTATAGTGGCACTTGGGCAGCACATCTTCAGCATGTAGATCTACTCTTGCAACTGCTCCGAACACATAAATTATTTGTTAAGATGTCTAAGTGTTCATTTGGCATGGAAGAAGTTAAGTATTTGGGCCACATTGTGGGGCGCGAAGGTGTCAAGGTGGACCCCAAAAAGATCCAGGCAATGCAAGAATGGCCTCAACCTAAGACCTTGAAAAGCTTGCGAGGATTTTTGGGTCTCACAGGCTATTATCGTAAATTTGCCCGCAACTATGGCCGCATAGCGAAGCCCCTAACGCAACTCCTAAAGAAAAATTCCTTCTTCTGGAATGAGGAAGCACAACAGGCATTTACCGCTCTAAAAATCGCCATGTGTTCCACTCCTGTCTTAGCACTACCGGACTTCACCAAATCATTTGTCATTGAATGTGATGCTTCGGGAACAGGTATTGGAGCGGTCTTAATGCAGGAAGGGCGACCATTGGCCTTCACCAGCCAACAACTAAGTGGGAAGAATCTGGGCCAATCTACCTACGAGAAGGAAATGATGGCCATCTTACATGCAGTCGAGACCTGGAGACCTTACTTGTTGGGGCGACGTTTCCAAATCCGCACAGATCATCACAGTCTTAAATATTTTTTGGAGCAACGCCTATCTTCCCCTCAAAAAAATAAATGGTTAGCCAAAATGCTGGGATATGATTATGAGATCATTTACAAGAAAGGGAAAGACAACAGGGTAGCAGATGCATTGTCGCGCCAATTTGAGGAGGAAAGTACTCTGCTCGCAATTTCCCTCCCCATTCCAGACTGGATTGAAGAGGCTCGCAGGGAATGGTTTTCACATCCAGGGCTCTCCCAACTCATTTCTCAATTGTAGGTAGAACCAAATTCCGGCAAGGGCTACTCGTGGCAGAATGATATTCTTCGCTACAAGGACAGAGTCGTAATATCGCCAACATCCACCCTCAAAAGTCGAATTTTGGCAGAATTGCACTCATCTCCCATGGCAGGACATTCGGGCTTTCAGAAGACGTATGCTCGCACCAGAAGATCATTTTTTTGGACCGGCATGAAACAGGACATCCTTAATTTCGTAGCAGAATGTGACATTTGTCAACGCCACAAAGGGGAAACCGTCAACACACCAGGCACATTACAACCATTGCCCATTCCGGCGTCAATTTGGACAGAGGTTTCCATGGATTTCATTACAGGTCTTCCAAAGTCTGGGAACAAGTCAGTCATCATGGTGGTTGTGGACCGACTGTCGAAGTATGCTCATTTCTGTGCCCTACCCCACCCATTTACACCAACCTTGGTTGCTCAAACTTTCATGGATCAGATCTTCAAATTGCATGGCATGCCCACTTCTATTGTATCCGACCGTGACCCAATCTTCACCAGTAATTTTTGGCAGGAGCTCTTCAGAATACAAGGCACTCAACTCAAACTTAGTACTTCATATCATCCGCAAACAGATGGTCAAACCGAAGCAGTCAACAAATGTCTAGAAACCTACCTTAGGTGTTTCACTTCAGAAAAGCAACACCTTTGGGTACAGTGGTTACCTCTGGCGGAGTGGTGGTATAACACCAACTATCATGCCACCACCAAAATGACTCCCTATGAAGCAGTCTATGGACAACTTCCGCCTTCCCCTACTTCTTATCTCACGGGGTGCTCCAAAGTGCAAGCCGTGGATCAACTCCTACAACACCGCGCAACCATGCTTGCCCATCTGCGCGAGAATCTTCATCAAGCTCAGAACCGTATGAAGCAACAGGCTGACCAACATCGCTCAGAGCGCCAATTTCAAGAAGGGGATCAGGTCTTTTTGAGGCTGCAACCATATAAGCAAACATCACTCAAAGACAAGGGTTGTCAAAAGCTCTCCCCAAAATTCTATGGACCATACCAAGTACTTCAGCACATTGGAGAAGTGGCTTACAAGTTGGCTTTGCCACCTACAGCAAAAATCCACCCAGTTTTCCATGTATCGTGCCTCAAGAAAGTGATTGGGAACAATTGCCGAGTTCAAACCAGTCTACCTGAATTGGACGAAGAAGGGTCAATCTGGCTTCAACCTGAACAGGTTCTAGACACACGAGACAAGCACCTGCGCGGCCGCATGATTAAGGAGGTCCTCGTCAAATGGAAAGACACCTCTCCGGAAGATGCAACTTGGGAACCAGCCACTATTCTTCAACAGTTTCTGCAGCTTCAGCCTTGAGGACAAGGCTAGTCTTAAGGGGGAGGGCATGTTAGGGTCCCACCCTAACCCCCTTATTTATGTCTTGGGATCACGTCATAGTCAAGAGTCAATAAAGCCCATATTAATATTTGTAAGTGGTTAACCCGCAATTAATGACGGGACCACAGTTAGTTGCAAATGGGCGGAAGTATTAGATAGATGGTAAATAGGCGGTAGTATTAGATAGATGGTATTAATAAAACCCACGATATTGGCTCATGGTATTGCATGTATGAGTCATATATAAAGGATAGAGACTCCCTGCGAGGAGCATTGTGTCTTGTTTTGTAATCGAGCTCTGCTCTATTTGGAGGTTGCCCCCTCGAAGAGGCCTGTGAACATTTCTCTCTGAATAATAAAATCATTGCTCTTCTGTGTTCTGGGTATATTTTCTTCGCATATTTTGTGTTCTCGGTATCTTTTCTTCGCTTGGGTATTGCTTTGCAGGTTAAGAGCATAACAACTTAATAGAGAGGTCACCTCTGAAGGTTGGACGAGGAGATGTAGCCCAGGAGTATTGGGTGAACTCCTTATTAAACTTGCTATGTTTATATGTGTTTGTCTATTATAGTCTTTTACTGCTTCATAGCCTACGTATTTCACAATCTGATTTATCCATTGCATAAATTAACATAGGCATATCCATGCACATGAGTCTGTAATACCTTAATAATTTTCTTAGATCTCATTTTCAGATCAAGTTATCCCCCTTCAATGGGGTCCGGGGCAGCACCCCGGGGAAATTTTTTTTCGACCCTATATTACGTTGGGCAGACCTACCTATGGTTTTGTGCATGGTTTTCGCACATGGTTTTGGACACGATGGTTTTCGGTCCATGGTTTTGGACGCGATGGTTTTCGGTCCATGGTATTGGATGCTTGCATGTATAAATATGTATTGTAGCTTTGAAAGGAACATAATGAAAAATCAAGATGGTAGTCCTAATTTTGGGATCTAGGGGAAAATCTCTGTGTATATTTGTTTTATCTGTTATGCTCTCGCTTTTGTTTATTTTATGTTTTATAGAATTTGTATGAAGGTAATTTCTATATGGGGTTAAAACCTACAGAAAAAAGAATACCAAACTCAGGCGATTGGTAAGAATAACTTTGAAGATTTACAGGTAGAAGAAGAAGAAGAAAGCGAGATCCAACTCATGGATTATCAAGATAAAGGAAAGGAGAGTAGTTTGAGTCAAGGAAAACCAACACCCAAGAGGAAAGCTCAAAGATATTTGGCAGATAAAGAGGATAAGGAAGAAAGGGAGGGGATGGAAACCACTACAATGGAAATCGACCCAAGCAAGGGAGAGGAACTTAGCATGGAAGAAGAAGTTTTGAAGAAATTGTTGAAAGAATTGTGACATTTAGATGAAAGATTTATTCCAGAAGACCAAAAAAGATTGTACAGAGAGACTTTCCAACAGTATCAAGCCAAGAAGGGACATGGGCAAGTTGAGATTGCAGAGCAACTGGGGATGCATTATGAAAACCCCCATGAGTATTCAAACAAAACAAAATGAGGGAAGAAAAGGGGCCATAGAAACTTATAGGGATCTATACAAATCATGGGAGAAATGCTAGTGAACATAGGTAGGGTGGTACCACTATCAGCGGTATACCAACAAATAAACAAATTGTCCCAATGATAGTAACATTCTATAACATAAGAGACCTAAACAGCCGAGGAAAACAGAGATACTTAGCAGAGAGACTGAGAAAAGAGAAACCCCAATTAATGTTGCTACAAGAAACTAAGATTAGAGGAGGGAAACTAGATGAAATCCTAAGCAAGATGAAACCGAGGTATGAAGGTATGTCTATAGATGCATGAGGAAGCGCAAGCAGGATCACAATTCTGTGGAACCCAGCAGAGGTGACAGTTGATTATTGGATAGGCATGAAGCGCATCCTCACTGGGCGGTTCTGCCTGATAGGAAATAAAGATTGTTTCTTAATCTCTGCAGTCTATGGCCCTCACATCCCAGTCGAAAAGGAAAACTTCCTCTAGAGGATAAAGATGTTAAACCAAATGAATGAGGAAAAGCTTTGGTTACTAGCAGGTGACTTCAACTTGATAACAATGCTGGAGGAGAAAAAATGGGGAATCTGACGGGAAGAGACAAAAATGGAGAAATTCAAGGATATACAAGAAGAACTTCACCTAGTGGATATCCAAACAATTAATGGAAAATATACATGGAATAATAGAAGGGGAGGGAACAGGCAAATAACTTCTCGTCTAGATAGATTCTTGGCAATAGAAAATCTCATTAGTAAAGATGTTTACTACAAGGCTTCTATTCTATCGTGCCTAGGGTCAGATCACTGGCCTATTAAATTAGAAGTGGAAATGAAACAAGGAAATCTAAATAGACCCTTTAGGTTTGAAGCCTTTTGGCTAAGAGAACCGACCTTCATTGAAAAACTGAAGGAGTGGTGGAACGGGAGTGAGAAAGAAGGGAGAAATCTGATGCATACCTTCCAACTCAGACTCAAAGAATTAAAAGGAAAAATAAAAAAATGGAACAAGGATGAGTTCAGCAACATACAACAGGAACAAGAATTGATCCAAGCCAAGATGAGGAAAGTACAACAAAAAATCATCAATGAGGGCAGAAATGAGTTGCTAGTGGAGGAGGAAGGGAAGCTGATAAATAAATTGGAGGAAAGGAGACAACAAGAAGAAATATTATGGAAATAGAAATCAAGAATCCAATGGTTAAAGGAAGGGGAAAGAAATACGAGGTTTTTTCATAAAGTTATGATCCAACATAGGCAACAAAATAGGATATTCTCCCTAGTCGATCATCAAGGCAACCAAATTACCCAAAAGGAAGATATGGAGAACCTGTTAGTTCAACACTTTCAAAGGCTACTAATGGAACCCAATCTTAACAGGGAGGAGAATACAAACAAAATCACTCAGCACATTCCCAATCTGGTGAGTAGGGATCAAAACATGGCCCTACTAAGGGAAATGTCTAAAGCAAAGGTAGAAGAAGTCATCAAAATCCTGGCAAATAACAAAGCACCAGGCCCAAATAGGTACACAACAGAATTATATCTGGCAACGTGTCCATTCATGGGGGAAGATATTGTGAAAATCGTCGAGGAAGTCCGATGCACCAAAAGAATGCATCTGGCACTGAACTCCACTTTTTTGGCCCTTATTCCTAAAATGGATCATTCAGAAGAACTGTAAGGTTTTAGACCAATAACGCTTTGTAATGTAATTTAAAAAATCATGGCTACAATTATGGTAAACCGCCTAAAACCTATCTTACCTAGTCTAATCTCTCAAGAACAGATAAGGTTCATTAAAGGAAGACAAATAATCGATGGCATTATGATGGCACAAGATGCAATACATTCACTAAAGACAAAAAAAACCAAAGGCATGCTGGTAAAACTAGACTTATCAAAATCCTATGATCGTCTGAACTAGAAGTACCTACAGGGAATTTTGAAGGCATTCGACTTTGATGGAAGATGGATAAGTTGGATAATGTTGATGATATCAACTTCAGTCCTGTCAATTTTACTTAATGGATTGCCCACAGAGGCATTCAATACAACCCGAGGGCTCAGTTAAGGCGACCCAATATCCTCGTTCTTGTTCATACTGGCTGCGGAAGGACTCAGAAGGTATATAAAAGAGAAAGTACAAAGAGAACAATACACAAGTCTTAGATTGTGGGGGAATGATTTATCGTTAACTCACCAACAATTCGTAGATGAAATAATGATGTATGGGAAAGCATCTCTCAAGGAAGCCAAAGGGTTAATGGAGATTCTAACTGATTTCACAAGTGCTTCAAGGACGGAGATAAATAAGGAAAAGTCTGATATCTTTTTCTTCAATACAACAACCCCATCACAAGCTTTCTTAGCAAGAATAATGGGATTTTGAATTGGTAATCTCCCCTCGAAATACCTAGGAATTCAGCTAAGTGACCAACAAACTCAAGTGGCAAACTGGAAACCCCTATTGGCAAAAATCCAAGGGAGAATGCAGAATTGGACATTCAGATCACTGAATATGCTGACTCGAGTAATACTACTGAGATCAGTGCTACAATCGATCTCGATTTACCAATTAACCAGTCAAGCGACACCAAAAACAGTTTTCTAAAAGATGATAGACATCTTCAAAAAGTTCTTGTGGCAAGGGCCCATAACAGAAAAAATTGGGCTCTGCTATCGTGGAACTGGCTTAAAAAACCCCCTAATGGAAGGTATATGAGAAAGATATGGAACCCGGAAAATTCCAAAAACGGAGGGGTTGGACATTCTAAGATGGGGGTATAGGATTAAAGGGGTGTTCACAATTAAAGAGGGCTATCAACTGCAAGTAGCACACCACTTGCAGTAGGGGACACAGATATGGGACAGACTATGGCAAGAAAAGTCATGGTTGAAAACTGCCTTTTTCATGTGGATCTTCCGACATGGACGAGCACTTACTTGGGACCAACTGCAGAGAAAAGGCTTGCAGGGACCCTCGATTTACAACATATGTAATGAACAAGCAGAAACACTGGAACATATGAATAATGCCTATAGATATAGTGAAAACTTGTGGAGAAACCATGATCAACTCTTCAGAGTAAATGATAGTAATCAAACTAGTATGAAAGCAACAATGGATAATTGGCGGAAAAGGCCTTACCAAAAACCCATCCTGAATCGAGCTTGGAGACTATATTTACATTTCTTTCTATGGGAAATATGGAAAGAAAGAAATAAATGGATATTCAAAGATGAAAAAATAACAGAAGAAGAAAGATGGAAAATGATACTCCAGAACATACGAGAAACGATCCTGGATGAGAAATGGTATGTGGAGGATTGGAAAACAAACTCTCAAGAAGAAAGAATAATGATGGGGCTAAAATTGAAGCCAAGTATGCTAAACTCCACCTCATGGAAACACCCCCCCCCCACCCAATGGTGAGACTGCAAACTGCTTCACACAGCCTCAGAAAGAATTTATCAAACTTAACTTCAATGGAGCTGCAAAAGGGAACCCTGGGGTGGCAGGGATGGATGGAGTATTCAGATATGACAAAGGTAATACGATTCAAATATTTGCCATGGAATGTGGCACTACGAGAAACAATGAATTAGAGCTCCATGCATTGAAGCAGGGACTAGAAATTGTAGTAAGGGAAAGGTTTTAGAGACTGAAGGTGGAAGGGGACTCAAAAATGGCAATAGACATGATGAAAAAACTCCAGCAAGGGACTCCTTGGGAGAAAATCATCCAAATCTGGAGGACGACAAGGCTTGTCCAAGAGATTAGCAAGCTAATTCGACAGATCGGGTACATTATCCCAACACATGTCCGCAGGATGGGCAACGTGGCAGCAGAAAACTCTTGCTAACTGGGGATGTGGACAGGTAGGTAGAAACTTGGATATAAGAGGAGAAGAGTTAATACAAATGGAGGGGATGAGGAAACTAGAGGAGATCCTAGAAAAATACAAGGAGAAAGAAGAAAATCCCCAATCGGGGTGTGATAGGGAAGTCGAGGTGGGCCAGAGGGGATGGGAGGTGGAGGCGCCAGAAACCAACCACTTGGGCCCAAGGACAGAGGGGACATCGGGATGTGGGAGGACGAGACAATAGGAAGGGAAGCAAGTAGGACAGGGTAGGGAAGAGGAAGGCACAGAGCGAGGACAGGTGTGGCTGAGAATGGAAGGGAGCGAGGAAGGCTTGGGGACAAGCGAGAGGGCAGGAAAAACAAAGTCGGCAAGTGGCATGAGAGCAGAGAGGAACCCACAGCAGGAGCAGCCAGAGGCATGAGGGAATTAATGAGAGACAGGGATGGAAGCGTCAGAGGTTCATCATTTCGAGGAAAAGGAATGAAAGAATGGGCAGTGGGAGGAAGAAGAGGGCACGTGGGAGGCTGGATGGAAGAAAGCTAGGACAGAAGGACAAAACAAAAAGAGGTGAAGGTAGTTGAGAGAGGAGATAGCTGCATGCAAAGGAAGAAGGCGAAGGAACAAGAAGATAAAGGTGGTGGACGCAGGTGGTGGATGCAGGCTGGTCGACGAAAATCAATGGTATGTCACCTTGAATGCCTTACCTGATAGAATTGAAGTAATGATTAATTCAGAGGAATTTGGGGAGGGGGCTTGGGAAAGCCATGACTCAGAACGAGTTGCGACCTGGGGTTCCTGGGACTCTAACCTAGTCTGGAATGTTAATGAAGTGAAGAGATATGGTAAAGTTAAAGGGTCTCCTTGGGAAGATGAGCAGAGAGGGAATGAGGTAGGATGGGGAGACAATGGGGATTCCATTAAGGGAGAGCGCAGGAAGATTAAAGTCCTGGCCAGGTGGTACCTGAGGCACGGAAAGGAAAAAACATGTAGCAGAGACAGAGCGGTGGGTATTACGGTGGCCAATGAAGCAAGGCTATGGCTAGCCTAGCTTGAGATGAACCCAAACTGGAATTTCCAGAGCGGGACCCAGGGGATAACTAGGGGAAAAATTTGAGCAGGGATACCTGAGAGGAGAGAGGCTGGGATGGGAAACCCAATTGAACTCCAGAACAGGGATAAGGGAACCCAAATCAGGGACTCCTGTAGGACCATAAAGGATGACCTGCATGTTATGGGTTTCTGGGGAGGGATGAAATAGAGAGGTGAAGAACTGAGAGGCTGAAGCTTGTTAAGTCAAGTGCAGTCAGAGGGGAATCTGAGGGAGAAGGAGGGAAAACCCAAGTTTCCAGGACTAGGGCGAGAGGCCAAGTCTGGAGCAACTAAAAGTATGACAGTTTTGTGTGTATGCATTCAGACTGATGACATTTCTTGTGTTACTGTTTTAGGTATTATAATAACTAGGGTGTAGCATAACTTGGAGGTCTGGATCACACATTGTGCTGTAGAGAGAAAACCTATAGGGGAGAATGATTTAGGTGAAGAAAAACGCAGTCGGGACAAAGACAACATGGTTAGAGAAGGAAAAGAGGTGGTTAAACAAGGCAACAGAGGAACTGGGAAGGCAGGGAAAAGGACCTCTGGGGGGGATGCAACCTCCAACAAAGGCCAAAGCAAATGAGGTAGGAAGTCTGGAAAGGAGCATATGCAGACTCTCATCAACGCTTACATGGCTGGCAACCCGCCAGAGGTAAGAGCACAAATGGTCAGGTGGGAGAGGGAACTCAATGGCAGCATCACCAACCAAGACATAGAGACAGAAGAGTGGGAAGCCATGGTGCAAGACCCGAGGAACACTCGAGGTCGACATACTCTCTTCCGGAAAACAATCTAGCAATATTGGGTTATGAAGAACATAGTAGCCTGAGCTATGGCACTAAACAAGGAACATGAATTAAACAAGGAACAAGAGGTACAGGAGGAAGCCAAAACAAAGGAGCCCAGCAGGAAGGATCTCCACAGGGAGATAGCAGCAGTTCAGATTCAAGCTTACTGAAACAATTTAGGTCTGAGCAGGACAGCACAAAGTCTACAGGACATGAGGAGAAGCGTGATGTTAGGATCCAATGCAAAAACCTTAGCCCCGGTGGAGTCCTCGGACGAGTGAAATAGGTTTCTAGGCATAATTTTGTTATATGTCGATTAGCCTTTACTTTCCTAAGTTGATGTTTACTATAGATAGAACAAAAAATGTTGCATGGATGGTGGAAAAATACTTATTTAAATTTTGGACATCTTTTAACGCTGATAGGTGGCCAACCTGGTTTCCTACGGGCAAGTTGAGGCCACTTGTTACTACTGTGAAAAACATGTTAGTGGTTGGATAATATTAATAGAGAAAGTACTACAAAACTCACAAAATAAAAAAAAATGGGCGAGCCCAATTATAGGGACTCTATCATAGGGGTCAATCCCACCCCAAGGCTATGAATCCACAATTGTAAATTAATTGCATGTCTCTAATGTCTCACACTCAACCAAATTCCTAAATTTCATAGATAAGTAGGCAACAATATAGACTTGTCCAACCACAATAGTCCTACTCAACTAACATCTCTTCCCCCTTAGCCTGCATAACAACATGAATGGAATACTCTTATCTACCAAATAGTCTGTCATGTTATCCCTCTTCCCTCTAGTGATTTAGTGTAGATTATCCAGGATATATCCAACGTTAGAAACTAAAGACTTCCAACTACCACTAGGGTTTCTTTTACCATCAAAAAATATAATAAACCCAACCATGATTTCTATATACTTTCTTAGAAACAAATATATAAGTATTGATTTAGCAACAAAGCATGACAACTCATACGAAATAACATAATGAATTTAGTAGAATTATGATTAGGAAAATGCCCCATATATTACAAATGTGAACAACCAACTATCAAGTAACAACACTACTACATCGACTTACACAAATCCTTAAGTTATACAATGCATGACAAAATGAGACCTAGTACCTTACAATAAATCCGTTTATTCATTAATAAAAACATCTAACCCTAAAATAAATTAATAATAACAAACAGAAATACATGATTTAAATGATAATCCTCTTAGTCTCTTAAATCCCCTTTCTTGTAAATTCATAATCTTCTTTTCTCCTAATCTTCTTCATTTGCAAATTATTAATAATATTTATATTATTTTTATAATTAAATCTCATCATTCCAAACTTACAATCAATCAACTTTAGAGGCATTTACAATCCAAATTTATACTTAAAATGTTACATCTTTGAACTGCATACTCTGTTTGTCCATCTCAGATTAGAATAAAATTAGTTCATATAACTAAAACCTTCTTACTTACCACTGAACTATACTTTAAAAGCCAATACAACAATTCTGTAATTCAAAGTAATATTTTTCGATATGAAACAATCCTATAATTCAAATCGAACAAGAATTTAATACTCAATAAAACAATTCTGTAATTCAAAGTAATATTATTCGATGCTAAAACCTAACATAAATCATTTGAATTCTAAAGGTCCACTTTTTACCCAAAAAAAAATAAAAATAAAAATAATAATGGGATGAATTTAGTTTTGTTTTATATATATCTCAACCATGTCATAAATGTTTCCATCATGATAAGATTTATATTCCATTTTGAGCTACATATAATTTAATTTTATTATATTATTAATTTTGGTTTGATAATTAAAATCTATTTAAAATTTTACTTTATGAAATTAAATTTGTTATTTTTAAATAAAATTTATTTCTTTTTATCTCAAATATGATTGGTTGAAATGTCTCCCATTTTATTGTGTAATGATTTAAGAATTGACTTTCGTGTACTCTATTATTAATTACTGTGTACTATATCACTAATTATTATGTACAATAAATATAAATAATTTATAAAATAACATTTTATATTAATTCCTATGTACTATAAACACAAAAGGTTTGTAATTAAATTCAAAAAATTCCATTTTTTCATTAGTCGAAAAGTATTGAACAAATCATTTTTATCGATTTTATTTTTTAATTTAGTCAAAAATAATTTGAAAAATATAAATTTGAAACAATATGTAAAAATAACATGTGTACAATTTGTACAACTCTCATTATATCAATCTATACTCTAATGAAATGACATATGTACTATAATATGAGCATTATATAAAAAAATGTCATTATTTAATACTAAATAAATAATTATTAACTTATTATCATTCTCTTCAATATCAATTATATATAATCTTTATTTATTAAAAAAATGTTTAATTATATTAACAAAATTAATAAAAATAATAAACAAATATTCATATAACTCATTTTACAATTTTATTATTATTTAAAATATTTATTAAACCAAATGACAAAAAAACACTAATTATTTATAACAAAATCCTTTTAACAAATGTGAAATTCATTGAAACCTAAAATATGTTGGTAATGTGCTCATTATTGAAACCTAAAATATGTTGGTGTTTAAAACGCATAATGTGCTGGTGTTTGCCATGTGAAAACGCTTTTTAAAACATATTCTACACCATCATAAACATTGATCAATAATTATGATAACATTAACATTTATATGTCATGTCTTTTGAAGTAGAAATTGATACGTGGTTACTTTTTTTTTTTGGGGAGAACTATATAAATTAATGGGCAGTAACTTTGTCTGTTTACAATTAAATTAATTTATTTGGTGATAATTGTTTCCTCTGTTTTTAAATTTAAATTAATTGGCAGTAACATTGTCTATTTACAATTAAATTAATTTATTTGGTGATAATTGTTTCCCCTGGTTTTAAATTTATATGAGAAAAATGTGTGATAATTTTTAAAAATAAAACATAAGAATTTATTTATTTTGTAACTTTCATATATGAGCTATAATGAAAAATTTTAACCAAAGAAAGTTAAAAATGGAAATAAATTTTTTTTCAATTAAATTTAAATGAAATTTTGTTTTTATTAAATTAAATAAATAATTATATATAAATATAATGACGATTAAGTTAGACATTAAATTCGTGTTTGAGAGTCTCTTGTTTATAAAACAAGAGACTCACTTCCGCACAACAATCTAATATTAAATCTATAAAAACATATATACTCTACTCTTTTGATTTTAAAACATCTTAAAAATAAATACATACTCTTAACCATTAACTTACTCCAATCATATAATCATTTAACCAAAATCATCTCATTAATGATATTGATGGTCTATCGTCTTCCTCTTTGAATTGCAATGTGAAGAAGACATTTTACACAAAATCCACAAGATTTGTGTTCAATATCTTTCAGATTGATAATCCCACTGGGGAATTAGTATTGTGGTAACTATTGGAAAGCGTTGCCATAAAATGTTATGGATATCATGTGGGTGAAGTTTACGGGTAAAGCTGAAAGACAACATTGAGAACGACAAGGAAATCACGATGTCACGGCTAAAAACAGCAGTGGACCCTTTGTCTTTCAAGATGATGAATTATTTTTAATGGACACTTTGTCTTTAGTTAATATGACCATGACCTTTTGTAAAGCATAAGAGGCATGACTTTTAGTACAACATGAGTTCTCTTTATAGACATGACTTGGTCGTGTGGGTTTGATCAAATAAAGGGTGTTTTTTCGTTTGTATTAAAATTTTGTTGAGTGATAAATGTTGCGTCGAGGTTATAAAAAGAAGTGTTTTTTTATTATATCTATATATAATTTAAAATAGATATCGATTGATTTAATGTCTTAAAAGTTGAAAGTAATGGTAAAGTATTGTGATTGTGTGTGTGTTTTTTTTTAATGGCGTTGGTCTAAATTCAATTTAAATAAAAGAAGATTGGAGGTAGAATTGATTGAGAAGATCAACCAAACCTAGTTGATTAATAAAAGAAAATTATTTCATAGAAGATTGAAAATAAATCATATTAAGTATTTGTATCAATTAGACTACAATCAATTAATACTCATTTGAATGGAATGGAGGATGTTAATTGAAGGATTGGTGGGAAGCCTTGTTAGTGGTTTTGTGTTAGTTTGGATAAGTGTGAGCATGGAGGAATCTCTATGTGGTATTCATGCATAAAGAACTTGTTAACTAGACAACTAGGTTCAACGACTAAAAAGGAAGTCAAGCCACCATGTAACTCAGAGGATGAAAAGAAGTGAATGATTTTAAATAAATCTTTAGAGATGACCATTGAATCAAAAGGTGGATTTTAGGATAGAGTGGGGGTTAACAAGGTTGGATATTGAATAATTGACTGGGAAAATTTATTTAGGGAGTGCCATTCACAAGTGTGGAAAAACATCCTATGAGGTTTTTCTTCCATCTAGACATAGATATAAATATGTATTGGTTATGATTATGATGATGATGGTGTTGATGAAGTTAATTTATTTATTTAACATTTTGTTTCTATGATGAAAAAGATTGGATAAATCCTTTCCTACTTTTCTTTGGCTTTCAAGAGGTAACTATTGAAGAATCTTAGGGCATGCATGTTAAGGTGATTCTTCTTTGACATGATAACAATTTGTGAAACATTTATACATTTTTATCTTAGCTTGATATTACTTCATTATTAACATATGTGAGTTAGCTTCATCAAACTGCTATCAAAACAAAAGAGACAAGAACACAAGTGTTTGGCTCTCTTCCAAGGCCAAAACCTCTCCCTCTTGGAGAGGAAAACCCATGCGTAAATTCTTCTTATAGAGATTCCATTGATGAATACCAAGACCAGGACCCTTGACACACTTTGCCTCTCCAAGACCAAGATATCAATCCTCCTTTACGCTGTTGCTGAGATCCTCCTCATTGTTGCACCATTGAAGCCATCAATACTGAGATCTTCATTGTTGCTTCATATCAACGTGATCCATTCACTGTGATCTCTATGCTTTCCTTGATGCACTGAGACAGTCATTACATTATGTCAATGAGCTCTTCATTGAAGTCATCATCATGATGACTGTTGCAATATATCTTTTTCATCACTATATATTTGCTGAGATAGTGATTCTCATTACTACTTCATGATGCCCAGACTATATTATTTCTTTATTATCAGTTTGTTGAAGCATTAGAACTACTTCTCCTTATAGAATGTAACTAAGCTCTGTATGTCAAGGCATATAGATCCAAGTCATAATACTCACTGTGAAGTATTCTTGTTCCCTCTACACCACATTGATCATCACCGAGACTATGGGCTATCTACTACAGGAGTATCAACATGATCTCTGCTTCCTCATCCGAAGTATGTCATCTATCCGAGATAGATATACTAAGATGCTCATGCTTCATAATTTCTTTGCTGCTCTCTCCGTACAAGGATACCTTCAATATACAGGTATGCCGAGAGGGTGAGAAGCCTTGGTCCTACTACTCCTTAACCCATCCGAGGAGGTAGCTTGAACCCTTAGACATACCTCACCTCAATGTGGATCTGATTGTGGCTTCCTTCTTAATGACTGTGGCTTCCTGTGTTGAATATGCCTACACATCCTCAAGACTGTGGCTCCTCTTCTTCATGACTGCAACTCCATGCTTTGACTGCAGCTTCACCTACTCGTGACTGTGACTCCTTATTGTGGCTTCATTACCCGAAATTTGAGAGAGGTATAAGCGCTAAGTTCTATGTTTTTGAGTTGACCCTTCGTGGGTATTTATAGTGGTGAGCACTCCATATATGAGCCGACTTGATCCCATGAACGGACATGACTCTTTTTTCAAGTCGACATTAAATATATTTATATATTTAATTTACTTTTGAGCCGACATGAAGATCCTTAGATGTTTTTCTTGTAGACTTCAGTAGGCTTGCTTTTGAGGCATTAATCTTGGTCTTAGAGGGCTATTAGAGAACTTGGAAGACTTGTACATATTTACATAAACTCATAAAGAGTTTTTATACACATGACATGACTCTTTGATATTTAAATAAATCCTATAGACATCAAGAAGAAATATTTCACTTAATGACACCTTTTTTCTCATGAAACCCATGCAGCAAGATTATAAAGATAATTTATTCTCTTTTATTACATCAAATACAAATATCATGTCATTATGAAGATTGAACCTAGTTACACTTTCTTCAACACTTCCTCTTAACTAGGGAGGTATTCATAATGGTACTTGGTCATTCTCAATCTGACAAATTTATCATAAGAAGAACCTTGTTTTCAATCCATTTGTTATAGCATCATTTCAACCAACATTGTTTCCATTTAGCAAGGCCTTCACTAATAGCTCTATCTCTCACTTATATCAGAGCACACAATGTTGGAGAGATCAATGACTGATAAACACGCATCATCATTGTCTCTCTTAGGTTCATACCCACCCGGGTGTTCTCTGAGTATGCCCTACTAGGACTATTCTCATCTTGGGTTCCTAGCCCTCAAGAATATCGATCCTCTTTCCCACTCTTGTCTTGGATTTCCTACCACATCCTCAAAGAGTGTCGGATGCCAGATGATTACACAATCCTCCATTCTTTCTTCCAAAGTAAAGACAAGAATGTCATGTCTAACTCTCCCTCTTAATAAGGGACGAGTTCCAAGTTTCTCTTTTCTCAAAAAATGATCGAGTTCCTTTGCTCATAGGAGCTTCCCAGAGCTCCCTCTTACCTAGGGACTCTATCATCAGTGCTTTATAGTTTCTTCTAGTTGACTGATGATCCAAGACTTCGATGTCATCAATTTCTTCACATGTAGGGTTCAACCATCCATCACTTTCCTTCGCCATGTCATTCCTTCATTCTCAAAAAGTATCCTCATTGGCTTTACATCTGGGGCTTCCTTCATAAGCTCATATGTATTCACGTTTCTTCAATAGTGATTGCTCTAGATCACAAGGTGCATAGTTGTGACATCTTTCACAACTCTCATTTTCTTGATCCTGCACACATACCAAGACATTTCCAAGAGGCTAGACACCAAAAACAAATTACATATTACCTTTTGGTGATGGCATTCTTCTAGTGACATCTTCTTGTAGGCATCAATCATCCTGCATACATGTTGACACATCTCCCAATGATATCTATTGTCAAGGGTCTTCATTGTTTTAGACTTCCATCAGAGTCTTCACATCATTCGGGGAGGTTTCCTGGTCAAGTCTTCCTCATCCTCTATATGTTGACTGCCTTCGTCATGGTTGCATGTTTCACGATCTCTCCCATCCTCATGTCTTCCATTCCAAGGAATTCTCATAGTTCTTCAATGGTCATCAACTACCTCATACCATATTATGATGACATATTATGTTGATTTCATCTAGTCTGACTTATGTATTTCTGCACCCTTCATAGGAGGAGATCATTTTCTTCTTGATCACACTTGATCCATTTTATCTGCAACCACGGAACATGACATCACAATATCAATTAAAAATATAATTATAATCATACATACCTAATTTTCCTTTAGGTATATTCCAGCAACTTCCTTGACTGAACGATTCTTCAATCCCTCGATCTGCTTCATTCTTCATGTCATTGAACCACCATCTCATGAGATCCAAGAGTTGGAATTTCTACTAAAACATTTGCTTCCTTCCCAGATTCGGAGATCCTCCGCGAAAATCTCTATCAGAGATCCTTCAGGATCTAGAATGTCCCCATCTGGTAAATGTTTCCTTTGACCTGGATGAACTCTTTCTTTCCTTCAATGTACAACGAGATTCCCAAGAGCTATGTTCTTCATGATTTCATATGAGCTCTTGCTTCCATGATGCCATAATGCATTTTACTATGATCATATCTGCAATGACTTCTAACAGGATCCTTTTGAGAGGGACACCATCTCATTCATAATGGAGATCTGTTACTCCCTCTTTCCCTGATCCTTTCTTTAGTTTCCACCATCTTTCCGGTGATACGAGTTCCTCTTCTATAGTATTGTTTTGTCTTATCAACTTTCCCTTTACTTATCTGCACTTATATGCGACTCATCACTTTTTCCTTTCTCTATCTGACATAAAGACCATAGAATGCTGATCAAGGTAACCTTCTTTTTCATGGACATCTGTTACCCTACTTATCAATATCAATATCAATGATGATTATTTTCTCATCATTTTTCCCAGATCTCGTACCTGAGATCTTATGAAGATATTTCTTCATTCTTTGGCACCTTCTGTATTTCAGATAGTATGTCCTCTAGTATTTTGTGCATTCTTCCTATGTCTCCTTTCTTTATTTCTATAACCCTACGAGTTCTTATGGCTTCAAAGGAGACATTGATGTACTGACTTCTCTAAGGATAATAACAATCCTTCTCATTCCATGCAAGACCCTTGATGACCCATTCAGTATGTAGGTCTTCTTGCAGTTATGAAGTCATAAAAACAAACTTGATTATAAAAAATAAAAAGGGTACTTACTTGATTGTGAAGATGAAGTCTTCACCTTGATCAAGTTGGCAGGAGTAGGCACATAGGTGCTTCCTTCGACTGAGATATTTTCCTTCGAGCTATCTTGATTTATGTATGAGGAGTCTATGCAACACTGTTATGATATAGAGACCCATCAAATAGTGTTATCAACGAACACCTTCATTTTATATCGAGTGTTGTCCATACGAATTTGAACACTATGTTGTAGATAATCTGATTCTGTTCCTTGGTGAGAGGTATAACCTAGATCAAAACTGTGAAGGTGTTACCATGAATCTTAAGATCTGGCAGCTTCATCTTTTGACTGTTATCCTTATGAATCCTTGTTGTAGTAGACTATTGTTGGAGACTATCTCTTAGATCTAGGCTTTGCATATCTTGGTCTCTTCAATTAATTTGATGTCTTGTCCTCTGAATGTCTCTTTTCTGCCCCTTTCCTTGACTGTTGAACCACTTGCTCTTCTACCATGTTGAAGAATCTCAGGGCATGCATGTTAAGGTGATTCTTATTTGACGTGATAACAATTTGTGAAACATTTATACATTTTTATCTTAGCTTGATATTACTTTATTATTAACATATGTGAGTTAGCTTCATCAAACTGCTATCAAAACAAAAGAGACAAGAACACAAATAGTTGGCTATCTACCAAGGCCAAAACCTCTCCCTCTTGGAGAGGAAAAGCCATGCGTAAATTCTTCTTATAGAGATTCCATTGATGAATACCAAGACCAAGACCCTTGACATACTTTGCCTCTCAAATACCAAGATATCAATCCTCCTTTCCATTTCTACTCAGATCCTCCTCATTGTTGCACCATTGAAGCCATCAATAATGAGATCTTCACTGTTGCTTCATATCAACGTGATCCATTCACTATGATCTCTATGCTTTCCTTGATGCACTGAGATAGTCATTACATTATGTCAATGAGATCTTCTTTGAAGTCATCATCATGATGACTATTGCAATATATCTTTGTCATCATTGTATATTTGCTAAGACAATGATTCTCATTACTGCTTCATGATGCCCATGCTATATTATTTCTTTATTATCAGTTTGTTGAGGAATTAGAATTGCTTCTCCTTATAGACTGTAACTCTGCTCTGTATGTCGAGACATATAGATCCAAGTCATACTGCTCACTGTGAAGTATTCTTGTTACCTCTATAGCATAGTGATCATCACTGAGACTATGGGCTATCTTCTATAGGAGTATCAATGTGATCTCTACTTCCTCATTCGAAGTATGTCATCTATCCGAGATAGATATATCGATATGCTTAGACTTCATACTTTCTTTTCTACTCTCTCCATACGAGGATACCTTCAATCTATAGGTATGCCGAGAGGGTGACAAGCCTTGGTCATACTGCTCCTTAACCCATCTGAAGAGGCAGCGTGAACTCTTAGACATACCTCACCTCAATGCGGATTTGATTGTGGCTTCCTTCTTCATGACTGTGGCTTCTTGCATTGAATGCGGCTCCTCTTCTTCGTGACTACAGCTCCATGCTTTGACTGCAGCTTCACCTCCTCATGACCGCGACTCCTTACTGTGGCTTCATTACCAAAAATTTCATAGAGGTAGAAATTCAAAGTTCTATGTTCCTGAGTTGACCTTTCGTGGGTATTTATAGTGGTGAGCACTCCATATATGAGATGACATGATCCCATGAACCGACATTACTCTTGTTTCAAGCCGACATTAAATATATTTATATATTTAATTTACTTTTGAGCCGACATGAAGATCCTTAGATGTTTTTCTTGTAGACTTCAATAGGCTTGATTTTGAGGCATTGATCTTGATCTTGGAGGGCTATTACACAACTTGGAAGACTTGTACATATTTACATGAACTCATAAAGAGTTTTTATACACATGACATGACTCTTTGATATTTAAATAAATCCTAAAGACATCAAGAAGAAGTATTTCACCTAATGACACCTCTTGCTCATGAAACCGATGCAGCAAGATTACAAAGATAATTTATTCTCTTTTATGACATTGAATACAAAGATTATGTCATTATGAAGACCGAACCTAGTTACATTTTCTTCAACAATAGCAAGTTACAAATATCAATAATTTTGCAGATATTGTAAAATTGAGATTTAATGTGGGTATATGGAGTGCATTTTATTCTCCATGCATATTTATGTGTGTGTGGTTTTATATAATTTGAGTTATGTAATGAATTTTATAATGTAAACCACCTAATGAATGGAAAAATTAGGAATAAACCCATGTTACTTTAGCTATTTCAGCCCAAAAACTCATTCCAACATCCCTAAAGGCTGGGCATAAAGTCAATCTTCAATGAGACTTGAATACTGATGGAGGCTATATTAACACCTCACTCTTACTAATTGAGAAGGCCACCATTAACATGTTTTATATGTTGGGTAGTTGGCATTGCCTAAATGGTTGGTGACATCTTGTGTGTTGGCATTGATGTTAACCACACTAGCATTAGTCTTAGGGGGAGACCCATGGTTATTGTTGTCTCTTGTAAAGAATCATAATAGTAGCAGACTTATTGGAGAAGCCATAGTATGATGACTATGATGGATGGGAGTCTCAATATTTGGAGGAGATTCTACCTCAAGAGATAAGCTCAAATACTCATGGAAGTGGCATAGATGGTTAGCGCTTGGAAAGGGATTTCCAATAGTATGTGGAAGTCTACAAATGGCCTCCTAGATCAAAGATAGAGCCAATCAGAGTTATGGACCTCAAAAGTCAAAATGTGCAGAGATAAAAGGCTTGGAGACCATTTTGGAGTAAAGACAAGTTTGGCACAATCGCCCAACTCGGTGGAAAATTTAGCAGAGTAGCCAAAGGAGGATCGAGATAAAGTGGTTGACAAAGCAGTAGTGAGAGCATTTTTTATTGGCTTAGGTGGAGCCCACTCGACAGAGTTACCCCGACAGTTGTACCTTGGTAGTTTGTAAATGGTGCACAAGTTAAAGTGCCAAGACGAAATCAAGCGGCCTGACTTGGAGTGCCAATAGTGCAGTAGAGAGCCTTCTTATTAGTGCAAGTGGAGCCCACCTATCAGAAGCAAGCCCATTGGTATCACCCCAACGTAACTTTTTGGTGCACAAAAGGAATGAACTGGGAGATAGTCGTCGGGACGTGGCAGCAAATCATAGACCAATGAAAGTGAGCAGGAGGTCCCCACTCCAATAGCTCAACCCACTGAGGGCTAGCTTGAAGAGGCAATTCTGTAGGAATAAGAAAGCAAGCTCATAGGAGAGCACCAGCCCAGAGGAATATTTGAAGCAATACAAAGAAAATAGTGAGGACCATTAAAATATCTATAAAGGAAATCTGATGCAAAACAAGCCTCCAAGACACCCTTCTCTTTCCTATGACAGAGGATAGGTGGCAACTTATTAATGATTGAATGTGACATCAGCATGGCATCGAATCGACGGGATGACCCTGCAAGTTTTAAAAGGTGCACACTAAGGAAAGCATCATGAGAATATTGTCGGGCCACATTGGAGCTGACATTGCAATATGGTAGTTGTGATGTCATAGCTAAAATAGAAAATATTAGAAACATTAATAATAAGTTAGTCAATAGTAGGACTTTATGTTCGAATAATAATATTTGTTCTAATTCTCTTTCCCCTTTAGTAATAGTGTTGTCAATCTCTCTAGATTTTATTTTGACCCTCCGGTCTTTATTGGAGAAAGGTTTAAATTTTTCCCTTGCTCCTAGAAAGATCCCGGTCGATGATATCATTTATGACATTGAATATGGTATTAAATACTTACTGGACGTCACTAAATATCTCATCATACATGATTTTGTTTTTGTCTTTAGAAAGGAAAATCAGCCTAAGAACAACATTAGCAAACTTGAGTTTGACACTCTCAAGGCATTAAACAATAACAAGGATGTTGTTGTTCTCAAATCCGACAAGGGTGGTGCTATGGTTATTCTTGATAAAGAGGATTACCAAAGAAAGATGTTGGACTATATTTTCAATAGCAAGAGCTACAGGAAAATTAATAAGGATCCTTTGAAGAAGATTTCCAAAAGTGTGGCTCTTGCTATAAAATCCAGTAGCTCGGTCAACTCGTTCAGTCATAAGCTTATTGAAAGTAGCCCTCTTAACCCCAGAATATATGACCTTCCAAAGATTCATAAGGAAGGGGCTCCTCTGAGACCCATTGTCAACACGATAGGAGGGTCGACCTATCTTCTTGCTAAATATTTAGCCTTGAAGCTTAAGCCCCTTGTTGGCCATACAGAATCCTTTGTTAAGGACTTTGCATCTTTTTTCAATGAGTTAAAGAGTATTAAACTTGATCTCATGACAAGCTTGTGAGTTTTGATGTGGTCTCCCTCTACACTAATATCCCTATCAATGAGGCCATTGAAGTCATCAAGTGTATTATGGATCTTGATATGGCTAGATTAGTTGATATATGTCTCACCTCTACTTTCTTCTCTTTTGATGGGGAATTCTATGAGCAAACTTGTGGTGTCACCATGAGTTCCCCCCTCTCCCCTGTGGTGGCTAATCTATTCATGGAGGATTTTGAATCCAAGGCCTTAGCCTATTCTCGTCTTCTACCTAAGATGTGGAAGAGGTTTGTGGATGACATTTGTGTCATCTGGTCCCATGGTAAGGAAGAGTTGAACCTTTTTTTCCTTCATCTTAAAAATTAGTCTAGTTCCATAAAGTTCACCATGGAATATGAAAGCAATGGTAGTCTTCCCTTCCTTGATGTCCTCCTTTCATGGAATGATGATGGCTCTTGTTCTCATAAAATCTTTCGGAATTAAACTCACTTAGAGCATTATCTTCATGCTAAATCTCATCACTTCCTAGCTCAAAAGCTTGGTGTTCTCAACACTTTAGCAACTAGAGCTTTAAGAGTTTCTAATGAGAACCATATTAATGATGAGAAAGTGCATCTCTTAAGTGATTCATTAATAATGGGTACAATAGACACCAGTGTACTAAGGCTTTCCTCAAATCCAAAAAAGGTCCCAAGGCTAAGAAAGAACCCAAGGATCAATTTTATGGTGTACATCTCCCTTTTATTCAAGGGACCACTGACAAGATTGCGAAGATCTTAAGGAAGCATAAGGTTCCTTCAACCTTTAGGCCTATAAATACCATACAAAGTTCCCTAAGATCTGTAAAATACCCGGTGGACCCTCAAAATATGAAAGGTTTTTACGTTATCCCTTTCTCTTGTGGGGCTCCTTACATTGGTGAGACTAGCCACTCAATTAATCAAAGGATTCGTGAGCACACTGCTAACATAAAAAATGGCAGGACCCACTCCTCTGCTTCGCCAGAACATGTAGAAAATATAAGCATCAAATACGCATTGAGGAGGCCCAAGTCATTTCCAGGATTAGTCATTTCCATCATCGAAAATTAAGGCCCTAGAAATTGAAGAAAGACCCAATAATTTGAATAGAAACGACGGTTGGAATATTAGTAAAAGTTGGGTCCCTCTCCTGTCTTCCTAATTTTTAAGTTTCTTTTTGGGATTTGTATTTAATTTTATTTATCTGTGTAGGTATCTACATCTTCTTTATATCGTTCTTTTTTACTTGTTTTTCAAAGGTTTTGGGTTAATAATTTTTTGATTGGTTTTTTCATCATTATGTTTTTATCATCTTGATCATTCTTAGCTCCTTTAAGTATTTATTTTATGAATAATAGAAACATTTTTAGAAAAAATCACATCAGAAGAATTAGGTCGATCATAATATGGATCACAAAAGCTTAAATTCAAATATCTATTTTATGTTAGAATTTTTTTATTTTATTGATTTTTCGTGGCTCCTTGAATTATTTGTAGGGCCTTATCCCCTTATTTTATGGTTGACCTTGATTCATTAGTCTTTCTTATTTTGATTATTTTTAGTTTGGATTTTATTTATTTACATTATGTGAATATTTTTTATTATGTCATTGTTTTTCAATAAATTATTTTTATTTATTAATAGGGTCTTGAATCATTTTGTTATTTTTTGACTTCACTCCTTGTTTGAGGTTTGAATTTGAATGTTTGATTCTTTATATTCTATATATATCAAACCATAACCTATTACTAGATTTTATTTAATATAATTTCATCCTAAAATTACTGTTATAAATTAAAAAATATTATTCATAAACTAGTCGTTTATTATAGCTGTTAATTGCTCTAACGGTCTCTACATTTCTCTCTATTTAAGCTAGTGCCATGATCTGACCCTTCATATTGTCCCGATGATGAACCACACTAGATGGTTTGAAACGCGTCGGAAAAAATTCTCCTATGTGATTTCTACTGAAAGTTTTTTCTTAATTTGAACCAAATTTTTGTTGCCCTAAAAATGGAGAACCTCACTAAAAATTTGGAGGAATATCCATGACTCTAATAGACTCAAGATGATGAATTCCTTTTAAAAGAACAAGTTAGAGCATAAATTTGTGAATAATGGAAACTTTGTCTTTAGTGAATAAGACCATGACCTTTTGTAAAGCATGAGAGATTGTTATCATGAGTTCTATTTATATGCATGACTTGGTCATGTGTTGAGTTAGTTTGATATCGTGTGAGTTAGCTTGATCTTGTGTGGGTTTGATCAAATAAAGGGTGTTTTTTTGTTTGCATTAATTTTTTTTTGAAGTGATAAATGTTGCGTTGAGGTTATAAAAATGTTGTGTAAGTGTGTTTTGATTATATGTGTGTGTGTGTGTGTGTATGTGGATTGATTTAAAGTCTTAGAAGTTGAAAGTAATGATGAGGCATTGTGGTTGTGGTTATTTTTTCTCTTGTAAGTGTTGGTTCAAATTTAATTTAAATAAAATAAGATTAGATGTAGAATTGATTGAGAAGAAGAAATAAACTGAGTTGATTAATAAAATAAAAACTTTCTAGAGAAGATTGGCGATAAATGATATCAAGTATTTGTGTCAACTAGACAACAATCAATCAGTACACATTCATTGATGACTTGAATGGAATGGAGGATGTTAATTGAAGGATTGGTGGGAAGCCTTGTTAGTGGTTTTGTGTTAGTTTGGTTAGGTGTTAGCATGGAGGAAAGTCTATGTGGTATTCATTGTTAGAGAACTTGTTGACTAGATAACTGGGTTCAACTACTAAAAAGGAAGTCAAGACATCATGTAACTGAAAGGATGAAAGGAAGTGAATGATTTTAACTAAATCTTTAGACATGATCAATAATCAAAAGGTGGATTTTAGGATAAAGTGGGGGTTAAAAATGATGGATATTAAACAATTTTCTAAGAAAATTGATTGAGAGAGTGCCATTTACAAATGTTGAAAAACATCCGATAGGTTTCCCGTGAGGTTTTCCTTCCATGTAGACATAGATATGTATTGATTACTATTATGATGATGATGGTGTTGATGAATTTAATTGCTTTATTTAACTTTTTTGTTGTTGTTGTCACTCACTACATTGTGGGTTTTAATTGGTCAAAGTTCTCCAAGAGAAGTGAAGTTTGGAGCCACTTTCCTAGGCCACAGAAGATCTCAGAGCTGAATTAGACCCTCCCCATTGCATAGTTCTCTGAAAGGGCTTTCAAACGATATATGGAAGTCCAAAAATGGACACCTAAAGAAGAAGATAAAGAATTTGGAAGGTCTACCTTGGAAAAGCCTAGCAAACCAAGGAAATGGCTAAGGATGGAGACAAATTGCAATCAGAGGTCTGAGGCAAATAACAATCGAAGGTCTGAGACAAATGGAAATCACAAATTCGTAGAGCCTAGCAGGCAAGGAACATTAGTAGAATGGAAAAGAAGTGATCCATCGATTGCCGATATTGCATATCAGCATTCGGCGGGTCCCAGGGCACATATATTTATCGACAGGTTTCAAGGCTGAGCGTCGATATTGCATATTAGCGATCACAGACGCCAATCAGTGCACACTGGTGTAGGGCCAAAACTATCACCGAATGTCGATATCACGGGAATCGCTGAAGAATTGGGCTATAGTGTTAAAGTGCCGAGAGAGCTGAAAAACCAAATACGAAGAAAATGCTCGACAAAAAAAAGGTCGGGCCGCCCCCTTCTCTCTCCTCTAGGTGGTAGTATAGAGGTATGATGATCGATGATTGGTGGCTTTGGGTTATCGGTTATCGGCAATCGACAGGGGTCACAGCTCCAAAACAATTTAAAACCATTGATTTGTGATGCCTATGTTAAAGTCCTATGGAGAGTCGATTTCTCAAATACAAAGGAATTCCCGGTAAAACCAAGGCCTGACCAACCTTTTTCTCTCTCCTCCAAGAGGCCTCTGATTGGTCCACTGAGTTGACATGGCAACTGACATCAACAATGATGTGGCATGTACGAATGCTGACATGGCAAGTGGACACGTGTCACTTGTTTTTGGCATTTTCAGGGGTCTGTTGATGCCTCGAAAATCGCTGCAACAACATTGGGGGATAACCACCCGGTCCAGACCTTAAAAGCAGCTCCTTTTCCGTTTGGTGTGGTGGCTCCGACTGGTTCAACTAGGTCCAGTTACCTTTTCCCTATTGCTATTGGTTTATGATGTATCTTTACATACCAATAGACAGGGATATCAGATCACTTTTTCTTGCTGATCAGGCAAGAGAATGACCCTTAAGCTGATTTGGGTTCAGCCAAGCCACAACTAAAGTTTTGCCTCTTTGAGAAGAGGACTTAAAAGAATGTAGAATTTACTCTAAATGCAAGCTTATTCTATGATGCAAGCAAAAGAAATTAATCTAAATCCTATCTTAATTAGGCAGATATAGATCTAACGCAACTAAGAGCAAGATAATTAAAGTATTGGGATTTAAATATGTCTTGTTTATAATGAATATCAAGTTAATGAAGTAGTTCAATTAGCTGATATTATGGATATCAAAACACATCCTATTGAGACCTTTTAACTGAAATAATAAACCAACAACACTCAGGAAGTAGTTCACATAAATGATATTGATTATCAAATCAGCAAATCCAATAACTAAACAATAATATGTGGAAATAGTTCACAACATATTACCACTCAATAAATCAGTTTTAATAAGGCAGATTTCTGAGTAAATAGTTACTCAGAAATCAGAAATTAATCCATAAGAACAGAGATACATGATAACAACATTGAGACAAACTGCCCATATTGAAAATAATGCACAAACATGAATAAAATGACACATTCCTGTTACCATAAAAAAAAAAACTGATATTTAAAACAGTAGTATTAAAAATACCAATTTATTACATCCATTTCTCTGATCTTGGTCTCCAACAGTCTTTTACATTGCTTGAACTTCTGCCTTCAAAGCTAAAGCCACAATAGTAAAAACTCTGCCCCTCATACATAATTCAAGATACAAAGGAAAAATCCTCAATAATCCCCAAATCTGAGATTTTCTCTCCTCTCTCCTACAACTATAAATTCCTATTACAGTAGTGCTTTTAGAAGTCTAGCATTGCAGAGGAGAGCAGCCCTTTATTCCATTCTGCAATCTATTACTTATACTATTTGTGAAGAAATTCTTGAGAGGAAAGTTTGGTGAAGAGAAATCTGCCAAATCCAATTGCTGGAGCATTCTCATTGATTGAGATCCTTTTCTTCATATTTCTTCCACTGTTTTCCTGCAAAAAGAAATCAAAATAAATTAAAATGCAACAATAAAATCAACATGGCATTGCTGGCATTTAAATCAAATCCAATCAAATTCTATAAAATATAAATTCTCTTTTGATGCCTGGGATGATTTAATTGGCCAAGAATATTATTGACGAGTGAATCTGCAATTAGAAGAGGCATGGACCAATGAAAATAAAACTAAAAAAGAATGATTTTGTTTTCAAAATTCGGAGCTTGATCTTCTGCCTGATTTTTGACCCAATAAATGACGAAATCTGTCAATGAAATCTCTTCAGAAATATTCTCCTTGATTTTCTCTTTCCAATGAGCCGTCCTGGGCCTTATTTGGCCAAGTATAACTCATTCTATGAGCTTCTAAAGTTGATGAGTCAAATCTGGAATGAATCTGGAAATTCTGTTGCTGGGCTAAAAAATTGTAATTAAAAACTAATCCTAAATTAGTCTCTAATTAATTCTAATTTAATCGCTAATTATAAACTAAACTAATTATTAGTAAACTATTTATAAACGAATTTAATCTAATTTAAAAAACTAATTAATATTAATCTAAATGATGTTTAAATTTTAATTTAATCAAATTAATTAAATGTTATAAATTAATTAATCTGATTAATTTAAAATTCATTAATTAAATATTATATATTAATTAATTTATAATATTAAATAATTACTTTAATATATTACATTATAACTAAACTAAAATATAACAACCTACTTTACTTTACTTATTCCTTACCTTTCAACGTATGAGTGTTGCATCAATAAAAAACAAAACTTATATGGTTAGTGCCTTTTAATATATGTTTTATGATTTTTATTCATGAGCGAATCGAAACCCAAAACGAATATTAAGTTAATGCTTATTTCACCTTACCTTATCGGCAAATCGCATCGGGGGATGGCTTATGGGTTTTTTAAAATGTGTCGAGTCAAATTCCCCGATGCGGTATTGCATCGGGAGGAAGAGGGATATCGGAGTTTTATTATAATGCAAAACAAAATCCCTGATGCGATGTTTTTTGACGTAAGTTTTTCGGCAATCGGGGCCATGAGTGTATCAGCGATTGGGGACATGAGGGAATCGGCCATCGGCATCGGGGGTATGGCAGGTATCGGGGTTTGTTAAACTTGCCATATAGGAAACTCCCGCTGCGATATATATATATATATATATATATATATATATACTAAATTATAGTTTAATTAAATTAATTATATTTTAAATAATAATTAATTTAATTAATCTGAGATTTAATATTAAAAATCAATTTTGATTTTGATTTTATTTTAAGAGGGTTATTTTATAAATTACAACCACTCTTAAAAAATAAAAATAACTACAGCGACATCGAAAATTTTGGGTTTTTGGGATTAATAATTGATTTAGAAATTGGAGTAAATTTCTTAAATCTCGATACTTAATGATTTGACCGCATAACTAAAAATGAAAAATGTTAGTAAAAACTATCTACGGATTAATATTTAAAATGAATGTCTTATTGAACTAATTTATTTACAAAATGCAATATTGTACATTTTATGCATTTTTAACCCAGGCTAGATAAATGATGAGACTTCAAAGGAGTGCCATTTTCAAACCAGTTGACCAAATGAGGCGAAACAAGTGTCAATGGGAAGCTTGTAAAAAATCAATTCTAACAAAGCAATCAAAACAAGAATCCAAAGAAAATGTAAAATTAACAAAAGCGTAGGGCAATCAACTAAATAAAAATCCAAAAAGGTGTTTAGCCAAAATTTTTATAGAAAGGGTCCCCATTATTTGAGTTGAGCAAGTCAATAATGGGGAGGTTGTGTTTTTACCACAACAATGGCGACACACGGGAGAAGAACCAGTTATCTCTGTTTGATATGAATGAGATTTTCCTAAAATTAAAGCAAAAATAATTAAAGAAGAGACAATTATGCTTGAAATGCTTGACTAAGTTCATTAGTCTGAATAAAAGCAAGAATCATCTAATTGTAATTTTTCTTAAAATTCCTCATAAATTAAAATATTTCAAAACTCTATATCAGTTCTTAATTAGTTGTAAAGATAAAGCAGGGGTCACTTTACAGCTCAGCTTTCAAAATATACTCGTTTGTCACAGGTAGAGCCACTGCTGCCAGCAAACATCTATAGTCTCGACAGGGTTACCTTTTAATCATCAATGATTCAGAATCCCATCTCTTTAAGAATTATTGACCTAGAGATAAATCCATTTATATATGTATTACTTTTTATTTTTTAAATAAATCTTAAAAGCCATTGTCCTGGTATGGTAGCTAGATAGTTGACAATGCCATTCACTGGTTAAAATTGGGCTGAACAAGCTGGCTCGTGATGAGACCCCTTGTCTTATAATTGTTTGCAATCATAAGCCATTACCCTGGTTTGTTTAGCAGTGTTGGTAATGTCAGCCTATTTTTCCCCTATGATCATGGTAAGCAAGCTCATGATGAGACCTCTTATCTTTTAAGTTTAAATATATTTCTGGATTATACTCTAGAAAATAAGACTCTTTGGGACAGGGAGAATCATTAACTCCTTAAGAGTTAAGAATGACTATTTCAGAGTTAAAGGTGCTTTGCTGTAAAGTGTCTTTACTTGGTTAAAAATAACTTTTCTTGACTGATAATAGAACTTTGAAAGATCGTAATGAAATTTTGAAATCTCAAAATGATTACAATTTGATGAAAAAGAAATTTTCAGATTTTATGATACTTTGCCAACTTCTCTTGATTGGTAATCTCTTCCTTAAATATGTCTACCTCTCTAATAAGAAAATCAAACTTCACTAAGAGATTTAAGAAAAAGCTAATAGGTGACTATTAACAATTTTTCTCCACGTATCCTGACCATTGTTAGGTAACAAATAGGCCTTCCATATAAATAATGGCAAAGTCACCAAAATCAAAGCTGAAATCCGAAGGAAAAGAATTTTTATACTAAAATGAGAAAATAAATCAGCGAACAAAAATAAAAAGAAGAAATCTCTAAAAATGGAAAGGAAAATCCAAGTTTCGCATGATAAACTCAAACAAGAATGTTTATACCAATGTCTCCAACAATATGAAGAAAAAGAAAATAAGCATGTAATCATTCCTTCTTATGTTGAGATCTAGAAAAACATACCTTGCAGAGTTGTGAATGCTTTAGGCTTTTAGATAACAATGATTGTAAAATTCAGCCACAATGAATACCCTCTGTCTGATATGAATCTTCTTGTTTCCAAGCATCATCTTAATGATTTTTTAATAACAGGAATTCTCAAAGAAACAAACTAAAGGTTCAGAAATTCCCTGGTGTAGCTATTTCGATGAAGATTATCGCTGTTTCTTGAAATTAAGCCAGGAGAAGAGTATGGACTTCAAAAATATGATCTGGCAGAGGATTGGAAACTTCAAATGGAGAATTGCAAAACAGATTTATATATCAGAAAAACAAAACTGAGAGTAAATTGCTGAAATGGAAATTAATGAAAGTGGGTAAATGAATCTTACCATTGGATAATTGCTTTTGATCTTACCTGAAAGGTATCAATTCCTCCAAACTAGCTGACTTCTTATGTTAATTATCATTAAAAACATGAAGAAGTCAAACTAACCAAAATCCTGTAACCCAAAATCATTATTTATTTTATTTAAACTAAAGCAAGCAGTAAAATGTCAAAATAGAATGCTTAGTGCTCAGGAGAATTGAAATTAAAACAAATGCATCAGAAATGAGAATGAGAATTTGCAGTAATGACTATTCCTCAGAATATTATACGTTTCATATAAACTCCATGATTTGATAAATTGTTTAGAATCAAGACCAAATCCAAGATAATAAAATTTAAATATGAAGATAGAGGTCTTAAATTCCATTTTTAATTATGGAATTATATATTTAAAACTAAAATGTATGAGAAATTGAAATGATTTTTTGTATGCTGCAAATTTGTCATCAATTGCCTTTTTCCCATAGTGGTTTCCCAAGCTTGCTTTTAAAATAACATATCGCCGTATCGGATGATTCACATAACATGTTTCTTCACCATGCTTCAATTTTAATTTGCAAGACTTCACTTTTGTTGCTATGCCATATATATATTAAATGTTAATGGCTTAGAGGCATGCATTTGAAGTTCTCGCATCAAAGGTTGCAACGGCGAATCGCCGATATGAAAATATGCGATGAGAAGTTGTGCTATGAGATAGAGCGATCGCATCATTAAGGAAATATTATATCGGGGGTCGGGGCATATTTACACTGTGCTTCCCACATCGCACATCGCAAATTCAGAGATATGATATGAGCATAAATAAAAATGCGATGAGACGATTGCGATATCGGCGATTGGCAAACTTTTGGTACCCGATGTAACACGATATGATTCTTGCGATGCCGATATGCGATGAATGACGTGGCTAGTCGGCGATCGGCAATTTTTAGCACATGGTGTAACAATATTTGATATGCCGATATGCGATGAAGAGCGGACCCGATAATTTTTTATGATGGGATTTTAATAACATATCGGATCCGAGACATCGGCCCCTTTTTAAAGTTATGCTCCTACCATTATTGCGATTGAGCGGACGCGATATTTTATGAATTTGATTTGAATTTCATATCGGGTCCGGAATTATGTGGTCATCGCCATGTCTGTAAAGTTGTTTATCGGAGATCAGCGATTCATGATCATGGAAGTATACTTCATTTGCAAACCTCCGATTTGTGAAGTGCGATGTGGCATATGAGTAAGATAATACGTCGGAGGTCTTTGATGAACAATTTGTTATCAAAAGAAATACTAAGAACCACTTCCGATGAAATCTTATGATGCGAATGGTCTTATGATATTCCTTGAAATTTCAATTGGGTTTTCTAATGAATGAAAGCAAATCTACAAAGATGCTTAAATTCTAATGAATCAGAAATGAAATTTCCCTGAACTTGTTGCAAATTTGAAATGGGTTTGCTGCTTACTACAAATTTTGAAAACAAAATGAAAACCTGCAAATAAAACAGAATACGAATAAAAAATAAACTAAGGAAAAGAGAAACTAATAAGAGATGAGAACGAGCTTGCAAATGCATACCTGGAAGGAAATTGTCTGCAAATTTTACCTTATGAATCTTCAAATTCTTCCTTTGATTTATCAAATTTTCCCTTCGTTTAAAATCATCTCATTATTTATTCTAAATCTAAGTGTGCAATCAGCCTGAATAAAATCTGTTTATTCATGTTCAGGAAATATAGAATTTACCAGAAATAAATTTGAAAATAGTCTTCCCTTTTAAATTGAAACAACAATTTATTACCTCTGCTCATTCCGAATTAGCTTGAAAAAATCTGTATTGCTATAGTGACTGTTTAATAATGCCTTTAGTAAATAAAGATGATGCATTTTACAGCATCAGATAATAAACTAAAGATTAGAATGAGATTAAGCCACTAATTGTGGAAAAATATCAAAACAGATTTGAATGTGTGCACTTGGCAAAATGGACATCCTTAAGGTTAGCTTTTAGCAAATTCCGAGGAAGATAATATGAACTTCATATGATTACCGTGAAAGGTTGGACTGACTAATAATGATGGAATTAGAATTAAGCTTATCATAGATAGTCATACATTTCATGGGATAATGGGGTCATGAAGCTTTTTATCCTCAACCTTTATCATATAAATTCCAAAAGAAAATCTTAGAAGGAAATCTCGAAATGAAGAAAAGTGGCTTTGAGGCAATTGATACCAAGTGCAACTATAATTGAATTTAATCAAGAGATTATTTGAAATAGGCAGAGTAGAGGTATTGTTGTAAGAAATTTAAAAGAAAGTCAGAATTAAAATTTTCTGATAGGGAAAAATGTTTTTACTGAACATGTATGAGAATGGCTGATTGCTTTGTTTTATTTTTAATCTACAGAACTGTTAAAAATAAATTATCTATACAAAACAAACTAACTAAATTAATTCTACTCCTATTCTAACCATATACATGAAAATGACTAGGTATAGTCATATTTCCAGTGTAGCCATTTTCTCATTTTTATTCCAGCGTTTATGTATAGTTCAAATGTTAGTAATAAAAATACAGATTTGAATAAACTAAGGAAAATAAATATGAAACCAGAATGTACAGTTATCGTTAGGAACTTAATTAAAATCTCTCTCTCCTGAAATTTCCTTTCCAATTGACTACCAATTGGATCATAAAAATCTGGATGGATTTCTATTAAGGATTGAGAAATGTTCAAAGGAAGAGATAACAGGCCAGATTGTGAAGATGAGCTTTTAGATTCTTTGACCTGAAAAAATTTGTTAGTGTTATGTACAAATGTTAAATCATTGACAATTTTACTTGAAGGAAAAATTTCCAAACAATTTTCAAATGAGTCAATGAAAAATGGATGGAAGCCTTTCAAATAAAATGGCAATTTATTAATTGAATTGAATTGCTGGCCAAATTGCAAAAATACATTCTCTTGTTGACATTGCCTTTGAAAAGATAGAAGCTTTTGATGAAACATTAGTATTGATATAAATTGGAATATTAATATCTTTCGATGCTGATGATTATAATATGAAACTTGAATTTCCCAATTGGGCAATGCATCAATTGAGTGTTTGATAATAAGGTATTCAATATGCCAGCTAAAAGTGTGAAAAATTTGAAAAATTAAATCTGATTTTATACAAAATAAGTGGGGAAATAAAAATAAAATGAAATTACTATTTTTACAACTAATGTTACAGCACATTTGGGATCGTTTTGAAATGATTTCATTTTCACAAGGAATGGCCAGAATTATGGAATTTGGGTAATTTCGAATTCCAACTTGTGAAATAGAAAACGAATTATGATTATGAATAGGAATGAGAGTTTGATCCTCATATGAATCATAAATTGGAATGATTTCTTGAATGGTGAAATCATGAAGATAATTTGCTGTTCTAAAATGAGGATTAGTTGGGATAATTCCTAAATTGAAGCGTTCCTCATCCTCAGATGTTCTTTGAATTTTATCATGAGGATTCTCTTGAGAAGAATAAAAATCAACATCCTCAATGTTAGAGTAATCATCATAAATGATCTCACAAGATTGCCTGGAATTCCCTTTGATTTCATCCAATATACCAAAACAAGGAGGAACAAAAAACTCATGTTCATTAGTGGCAAAAGAATGATCAATTATTGTTTCTTTATCTTGATAAAAATTTAATGGTAATTCATTTAAATCATTCTCTTTAATTTCTGAAATATCATTAATACCAAGAGGAAAAATATTACCATCATTGAAAATATCAGGATAAAGGGAAAAATGTGAACCTGAAACAATGCATTTAAAACTGTCTCTGTTTGAGAGCTCTTGTGCATTATGCTCATTGTAAATTTCAGATTGCAGATCATTCCTTTGCATGCATATGCTTTCTTGAAGAACGCTGCTTTGCTTCTCTGATTTTGGCATTTGCTCATCATGGAAAAATTCAGAAATTTGTACAGCAGTTTGCATTTTATTTACTTTGATTGCTTCTTGTACTTGTTGATTTACGATTTGATTTTCCGAATTTACTTCGAAGTAGCTTTCAGATTTCAAGGCGACTTTTTCTCCAAAATTGCTGCTGTTGTCTTCTTGCATTTGATTAGAAATATCTTCTAAGCTTTGTGAAACCACTTCATCACAATTTATTTGCACATCCAAATTGGGATTCTCATTTATATTGGAAGGGGATGGAACAAAGCTTGAATCAATCTCATATGGATTGGGAATGGTTGGAAGAGAACAAATATATTTAAACCAATCTAATGATTCTTCTTCTGTAGGTTTATCTTCGTCCTTAAATCTTAAACAATTCAAGTGAAATCGAATATGAAAATCATTAACAGACTCATTTTTAAACCTTCGTAGATATTCAATTTCTTCACATACCTGTTCATAATCGTAGCCGTCAAATTTACAAATGAAAATTGTAACAAATTGATCCCAGCTATGGATTGAGGCAACTGGAAGAGTTTTGCACCAGTTTCTGGCTTTTGCCGCAAATGTGAGAGTAAAAATTCTGCATAAAATGCCTTCATCAATTCCTTGAAAATCGTAATTTGAAACATTTTGAATAAATTGAAAGACATGGTTAAAAGCAGAAGAATTTCTCTTACCATTGAATTTTACCTGAGACAGGAGTCTTACCACTTCGGGTGGGGTATTGGAAGATGCACGTCCATGGATACAACTCCAAATTGGAAGTTTAAGAGGAGCCATCACAATAAATAAAACATTAAAATTGAAACGACTCCAACAGACAAAAAGTCTCAGGCCCTCCTTCTAGCGCCAAAAATGTTGATGCCTCGAAAATCGCTGCAACAACATTGGGGGATAACCACCCGGTCCAGACCTTAAAAACAGCTCCTTTTCCGTTTGGTGTGGTGGCTCCAACTGGTTCAACTAGGTCCAGTTACCTTTTCCCTATTGCTATTGGTTTATGATATATCTTTACATACCAATAGACATGGATATCAGATCACTTCTTCTTGCTGATCAGGCAAGAGAATGACCCTTAAGCTGATTTGGGTTCAGCCAAGCCACAACTAAAGTTTTGCCTCTTTGAGAAGAGGACTTAAAAGAATGTAGAATTTACTCTAAATGCAAGCTTATTCTATGATGCAAGCAAAAGAAATTAATCTAAATCCTATCTTAATTAGGCAGATATAGATCTAACCCAACTAATAGCAAGATAATTAAAGTATTGGGATTTAGATATGTCTTGTTTATAATGAATATCAAGTTAATGAAGTAGTTCAATTAGCTGATATTATGGATATCAAAACACATCCTATTGAGACATTTTAACTGAAATAATAAACTAACAACACTCAGGAAGTAGTTCACATAAATGATATTGATTATCAAATCAACAAATCCAATAACTAAACAATAATATGTGGAAATAGTTCACAACATATTACCACTCAATAAATCAGTTTTAATAAGACAGATTTCTGAGTAAATAGTTACTCAGAAATCAGAAATTAATCCATAAGAACAGAGATACATGATAACAACATTGAGACAAACTGCCCATATTGACAATAATGCACAAACATGAATAAAATGACACATTCCTGTTACAATAAAAATGAAACTGATATTTAAAACAGTAGTATTAAAAATACCAATTTATTGCATCCATTTCTCTGATCTTGGTCTCCAACAGTCCTTTACATTGCTTGAACTTCTGCCTTCAAAGCTAAAGCCACAATAGTAAAAACTCTGCCCCTCATACATAATTCAAGATACAAAGGAAAAATCCTCAATAATCCCCAGATCTGAGATTTTCTCTCCTCTCTCCTACAACTATAAATTCCTATTACAGTAGTGCTTTTAGAAGTCTAGCATTGTAGAGGAGAGCAGCCCTTTATTCCATTCTGCAATCTATTACTTATACTATTTGTGAAGAAATTCTTGAGAGGAAAGTTTAGTGAAGAGAAATCTGCCAAATCCAATTGCTGGAGCATTCTCATTGATTGATATCCTTTTCTTCATATTTCTTCCACTGTTTTCCTGCAAAAAGAAATCAAAATAAATTAAAATGCAACAATAAAATCAACATGGCATTGCTGGCATTTAAATCAAATCCAATCAAATTTTATAAAATATAAATTCTCTTTTGATGCCTGTGATGATTTAATTGGCCAAGAATATTATTGACGAGTGAATCTGCAATTAGAAGAGGCCTGGACCAATGAAAATAAAACTAAAAAAAAATGATTTTGTTTTCAAAATTCGGAGCTTGATCTTCTGCCTGATTTTTGACCCAATAAATGACGAAATCTGTCAATGAAATCTCTTCAGAAATATTCTCCTTGATTTTCTCTTTCCAATGAGCCGTCCTGGGCCTTATTTGGCCAAGTATAACTCATTCTATGAGCTTCTAAAGTTGATGAGTCCAATCTGGCATGAATCTGGAAATTCTGTTGCTGGGCTAAAAAATTGTAATTAAAAACTAATCCTAAATTAGTCTCTAATTAATTCTAATTTAATCGCTAATTATAAACTAAACTAATTATTAGTAAACTATTTATAAATGAATTTAATCTAATTTAAAAAACTAATTAATATTAATCTAAATGATGTTTAAATTTTAATTTAATCAAATTAATTAAATGTTATAAATTAATTAATCAGATTAATTTAAAATTCATTAATTAAATATTATATATTAATTAATTTATAATATTAAATAATTACTTTAATATATTACATTATAACTAAACTAAAATATAACAACCTACTTTACTTTACTTGTTCCTTACCTTTCAACGTATGAGTGTTGCATTAATCAAAAACAAAACTTATATGGTTAGTGCCTTTTAATATATGTTTTATGATTTTTATTCATGAGCGAATCGAAACCCAAAACAAATATTAAGTTAATGCTTTTTCACCTTACCTTATCAGCAAATCGCAGCGGGGGATGGCTTATGGGTTTTTTAAAATGTGTCGAGTCAAATTCCCCGATGCGATATCGCATCGGGAGGAAGAGGGATATCGGAGTTTTATTATAATGCAAAACAAAATCCCCGATGCGATGCCTTTTGACGTAAGTTTTTCGGCGATCGGGGCCATGAGTGTATCGGCGATCGGGGACATGAGGGAATCGGCCATCGGCATCGGGGGTATGGCAGGTATCGGGGTTTGTTAAACTTGCCATATAGGAAACTCCCGATGCGATATATATATATATATATATATATATATATATATATATATTTATATACTAAATTTTAGTTTAATTAAATTAATTATATTTTAAATAATAATTAATTTAATTAATCTGAGATTTAATATTAAAAATCAATTTTGATTTTGATTTTATTTTAAGAGGGTTATTTTATAAACTACAACCACTCTTAAAAAAGTAAAAATAAAAATAACTACAGCCACTTCGAAAATTTTGGGTTTTCGGGATTAATAATTGATTTAGAAATTGGAGTAAATTTCTTAAATCTCGATACTTAATGATTTGGCCGCATAACTAAAAATGAAAAATGTTAGTAAAAACTATCTACGGGTTAATATTTAAAATAAATGCCTTATTGAACTAATTTATTTACAAAATGCAATATTGTACATTTTATGCATTTTTAACCCAGGCTAGATAAATGATGAGACTTCAAAGGAGTGCCATTTTCAAACCAGATGACCAAATGAGGCGAAACAAGTGTCAATGGGAAGCTTGTAAAAAATCAATTCTAACAAAGCAATCAAAAAAAGAATCCAAAGAAAATGTAAAATTAACAAAAGCGTAGGGCAATCAACTAAATAAAAATCCAAAAAGGTGTTTAGCCAAAATTTTTATAGAAAGGGTCCCCATTATTTTAGTTGAGCAAGTCAATAATGGGGGGGTTGTGTTTTTACCACAACAGGGTCCTATGGGGCTGTTTCTGGGTGCCATGTGTCACCACTCACAGGGTGACATGTGGAAGTGATGATGTCAATGGTGATGTGGTAGTGATGATGTCAGCGGGCTTATCGATCATCGACTATCGGCGGTTCTTGGTTTTAGGCTTATCGACGATTGCGGTTGCGATAATGAAAGGCCCCGGATGTGATATATAATGAGCTGTGATTTATAAAGATTTCAAGTCTAGGAAATCGATTGATGAGGGACTTCTACGATATAAAGAAAAAGGCCCCTCACGCAGTTATTGAGAGCTTTAGCACCAAACACATGGGCCTTTGGTTCTAGCCCTCAGTCGTATAAGGAAATTCATAAAACGGGTTGTAATAAGTGGGATAAGGGTGGAAATAAAAAGTGCTGCTTGTTCACCTGTTTTAGAGGTACAAAATATCGTGGCTAAGAGATTTGGTTGTTACACTGCATCGATGCACCGATAGAGTAGGACAGAGAGAAAAAGGGCGTGATGGGTCAGCAGTTAAGGCAGAAAGTGACCAAGAACCAACCGAGAAATGATTAACCATGACTTGACAGAAACATGCTCAGACCAGAGGCCAGCAAAGAAGAGTGGCATGAAGATATTTCTAGAGCCCATCATTTCAATTTCAATGGATTAATTTTATTTTGTTGTTTTTATCATGGTATTGTTATTTTGTTTTTCTTTCAAGAAAGGAATCTCCCAGTTGTAATAGTTAGATGATTCACATTGAGACAACCATTCATACATACAGTTGTAAACTTCAGCCTGAAGATATTTCTGTAACTGATTTTCTTGCCCTCCCTCTCCTTATAAAAGGGAGGAAGAAACATTGAACAAAGGTTATGAATTCTAGGAAAAAACTGCATGTGCCTTTGAATTTGTATGGATTCCAGATCTACATCTTTCTGAATATGAATGAAACACTGGTGATTCCCATGTTCGTGTATTACAATATGTTGCTTCTTTGTTAAACTCCCATTATGCTTTCACTTCCTCTCTGATTTTAAGCAATTTTAGTTGCCATAAATATTTCTTATATTCTTACAGATTCATTGGTGTTAACTAGTTAGTACATATGCCTGTATGCAAGTATGAGATTATATATTTAAATGTGCGCTTCCTGAAATCATAGCATTCACTCTTCTTACATCCACCTGTCTATATTTAGCTCAGATAAGTATATAACTCACGATGTTTCAAGCTCTATGTGATGAGCTAGTATTCTCCTTCTCTTCTTTTATTATTCTGCAGAATCTGATTAAATTGTAAGTCCTTGATTACTCAACCTCCATTAGTTTTTACCTTATTCTTGTGACTTGTATATGTGAAAGGATACCAGAAATACATGCCTTATGTCCTTGGATAAAGGAACCAACCCCTGATGTTATATGTATAGTTTTATATTTGTAATTACCATGTGCAGAAGATGCTTATGATGCCTCTGGTTTCTTGAGGATCATATAAGACACACTGAATTTAGATGTGCCTAGGCACTAGTCTTGTAAGAAATCCAAGGTTGTCTTTGGGAGAGACAAGATCTTTTGGCACTGTTGCCGAGGAGCTTATTTAAGGATTTTTCCCCCTGGATACCACAAATTGAACACCCTTCATGTAGGTGAGAAAAGCCTATTATGATTGCATTCACATCACCTTGGTGACTCCACACCCCCCTCATTATCATTCATAACCTTGGCTTTTAAAAGGCCTCATACTTGCTCAGATACATCCCAAAAAAAATCTCCGTTTGTATCTGAACTAGAAAAGTTAATTTCCAAGAAAGTCAAGAAATAGAAAACTCCCCTTGCTTGTGCTACCATCTCATCAGCCTTTGCCACCTCTGCCTCCAATTCTCAGCCCACTATTTCTCACTATTCATGACTTACTCCTAAGGCCCTGACATACCTTGCTTCTCCAACCACTATGGTCTTGAGCGCAGTTCCTCAAGAATATTTTAATCCCCCTCCACTAATCTAGATGGCTCTTTTGGGATTTTTTCTAAATAAGTATGCACCTCTTAATTTACCTCAGCCTCTGAGTGAAATGCCCCAAAAATCCATAAAGCAGCTGCCTAGGTTTAATGGAGAAGATGAGAACATAACATAGAGTCACATTGAAGCCTTTATCTCTTTTGCTAACATCCTAAATGTGGATCATCTGGATGTGGTCACAAGACGTTTTGTACAAAGTCTTGAGGGAGAAGCAAGAAGGTGGTTCAAAGACCTACCCAATGCCTCCATCACTACCTGGGAGGAGTTGGAAAATGATTTCACCCAGAAATGGGGGGAAAGGAGGAATCATGAGTACCTCCTCACTAATTTTAATTCCCTAATAAAAAAGACAAAGGAGGATACTTTAGAATTTATCAAAAGATTCAATAAGCAGTACAATAGCCTGCCTACTGACATAAAGCCTCCTCCAACCACAGGTCATGTGGCTTTCCTCAGGGCTTTTGAGTTCGACATTGGTTTTTCCTAGAGAGAAAGGAGGTCTCTCACTTTAGACCAACTTTAGATCAATTCTCTTGAAGTGGAAGCAAATATGGCCTCAGTAGGAAAGTCAATAGTAAAGTAAGAACCTACTAAACCCAAAAGAGAGAAAGAGGAGGCATCCTCTTCTCGCCAATATAGAGAATCATCAGACTCGAAGTGGGATGAGATGAACAAACTCATCAGGAGTTTAACACAAAAGGTTGGAATGCTTGAAATTAAGAACAAGAACCCTCCCATACAGAATGCTCAAGTCAACAATTGGGTCTATAACCCTCAGTATAGAAGGTCTCCACTGTGAATACTTCTAAGGGAAAGAAAGGAACACCTTGATTAGATCCCTCATCCTTTATACTTGGAATATGGTCCCGATGAAAAATCATTGGATACACAGGAGATGCAGGGAAATATGTATTCTACTTTCGCCAAAGAAGAACATGAGAATATGGCTCACTAGGAGGCCAACCATGAGAGATAAGAAACAACAAATTAGGAAGATATGGCTTATTATAGAAACCAGTTTGTAGAGTTCATGCAATCACAACTACAACATAAGTATGATATAAGATCTTCAAAGAAGAGGATGAGAGAACCGAAAAACAAGGGAAAGTTGCTCCCCAAGTTGTTCCCCTAGTACAGAATAAAGGGAAGGGTAAGTTGAATCCCAACCCTTCCAAGATAAAAGTCTCCTCTAATGATGAAAAAACTAGTTCAGAGGGACACATAGAAAAAGAGGCACATATTTCGCTGAAAATTGTCAGTGGCGAGGAAGAAGGAACAGAGCCAGGAGATATAGAAAAGGTCCAACCCACATTGAATCTCCAGAAGGAGTTTGAAAAGGTAAAAATTCTTGTTCCCTTGACCGAGCTTCTAAAGAAGCCTACTTATAAAGCTTAGATCTCTCAATTTATGTATCCCTCTATCTCAACAACAACCCATGATAGTTTAAACCTCTAGGAGGAGAGGCCAATGGTCATTTTTGGGTCGCATGTGGAAGAGTTGGATCCTTCTACCACACCTTTTATGTGACTTTAGTGATCCATGAAATTTTGTTACATAATTGCACGCTGGATTTAGGAGCGTCACACAACCTCATGCCATTATCAGTAATGGAATAGTTGGGCCTGGAAATCACCAGACCATAAAAATACATGTACTCCTTTAACACCAAGAGATTCAAGTGATTAGGCATGTTAAAAGATCTGGTGGTGAACCTGGATCAGATCTTGGTGAAGAGTGTGGTAATGGACATATTGATGCATGATATACCTCCTCATTTTGGCATGCTCTTATCCTGATATTGGGGTTCCAAGATGGGTGGATCTATCAAGCTGGATTTGACTTATGCCATCATTGCCACCTTTGGAGGTGAGCAAATGAGGTTGTACAGAGAATCCAGGTTTGTGAGAATTGTGATCCTAGCTTAAGGCTCAAAAAACTCCCTAGTGCATGGGAAGGAAAGTGACCTCTCCTTCCTATTTCTAGAAGAAGATGAGGACATATTAGAGGAAGCATAAGTACACCTAACAAGGCAGTTAGACCACCAGAATACAAATGAAAATCAAGTGGATAAATTATACTTTGACGGATCATCCAAGCTAGACCTCAAAGAAACCAACAACATGGCAGGACATGACGCAGTGTTCCTTGGGTTACAGACAAAAAGGAATGAGAATGCTCGGGTGTGCTTACAGGCACGAATATTTTTATTAAGAAGAACGGACAATGTATAGAAGAAGGTAAGGAGCTTAGTAACTCAATTATAAGGTTCATGGAGGATATCAAAAGAGTTGAGTATCGATTACCAAGTGGGGAACACATATTAAAGTTTTTGTCCGAAGATTTTACGAGGTACATGCTATTTTTAATTGCTAAATTTCTAGAGAAGAATGGAATGATTTCTAGTCCCCTGATATGGAGATGGTATCATTGGAAGTTTGGTTTTCAAAATCAGTTGAATCTTGAGTTTCCACTCCCCTTTTTTTGTTTCCTAATCATAAGAGGTATGAGCAGAACTCAGTCAAGTAGCCAGTTGCTTAACTGGATACATTAGAGAGAAGAGATCACCTGGTAATTATGTTTTCAGTAGGTATGGACAACTGTCATTCAAGTTTGAAGCCTGAGGAGAAGGCCCTAAGACTTTGGTGATATGTTTTCTAAAAATTTTATTTTTTCTTAAAAGTTTTCGGCTATGTAAGTCAATCAGTTAGTAAATATTACAATCATGCAGTTAGTTTGCAGTCATTCGGTTAATTTTTTAGTTTTTAGAAATGAATTCATGCCCAATGGAAGGAAAGGCTACTGTTCTTCAGGTCCTCAACACCTTTCCAACAAGGCACTGTCCCCAATTGGAGCCAATGTTGTCACTCATTGCAATGTGGGTTTCAATTGGTCAAAGTTTCCCAAGGGCAGTGAAGTTTGGAGCCACTTTCCCAGGCCATAGAAGATGTTAGAGCTGAATTAGATCCTCCCAATTGCATAGTGCTCGAAAATAGCTTTCCAACGGTATATGGAAGTCCAACGATGGACCCCTGGAGCAGAAGATAAAGAATTTTGAAGGTTTACCTTGGAAAAGCCCAACAAACCAAGAAAATGGCTAAGGATGAAGAAAAATCGTAATTGGAGGTCTGCGACAAATCACAATCATAAATCAACAGAGCCCAGTAGGAAAGGAACACTGGTGGAATGGAAAAGCAGAGATCTGTCGATTACCAATATCGCATATCAGTAGTCGGTGGGTCCCGGGGCACATACTTATGTTTATCGGCGGGTTTCAAGGTTGAGCGTCGATATCGCATATCATCGATCATAGAAACCAAGGGGTGCACACCTGCATAGGGCCAGAACTATCGTCGAATTCCGATATCAAGGGAATCGCTGAAGAAATGGAATTTAGTGTTAAAGCACCAAGAGGGCTGAAAAACCAAATACAAAGAAAATTCTTGACAAAACAAAGGTCAGGCCACCCCCTTCTCTCTCCTCCAGGTGGCAGTACGACAGTATGGCATTCGACGATCGGTGGCTTTGGGTTATCAGCTATCGGTGATCGGCAGAGGTCGCAACTTTGAAACAATGAAAAATTATCGATTTGTGATGCCTATGTTAAAGTCCTGGGGAGAGCCAATTTCTCAAATACAAAGAAATTCCTTGTAAAACCAAGGCCCGACCGACCTTTTTCTCTCTCCTCTAGGAGGCCACATGGTGGCCTCTTGGTCCACCGAGCTGACATGGAAGTTGACGTTAGCAATGACATCGCACGTATGGATGCTGATGTGGTAGGTGGACACATGTCACTCGTTTTTGGAGTTTTTAGGGGTCCTATGGGGTTGTTTCTGGGTGCCACATGTCACCACTCATAGGGTGACATGTGGCAGTGATGATGTGAGTGGTGACGTGGAAATGATGACATCAGCAGGTTTATCGGTGATGGCTATCGACGGTTCCTGGTTTTAGGATTATCAACGATTGCGATTGTGATAAGGAAAGGCCCGGATATGATGTATAATGAGCTATTATTTATAAATATTTCGGGTCCTGGAAATCTGCTGATGAGGGACTTCTGCGATATAAAGAAAAAGGACCACCATGCAGGTATTGAGAACTTTAACACCAAACACATGGGCCTTTGGTTCCAGCTCCCGGTCGCATAAGGAAATTCATAAAAGGGGTTGTAATAAGGGGGCTAAGGGTGGAAATCAGAGGTGCTGCTTGTTCTCCTGTTTTAGAGGTACAAAGGCCTGCGGCTAAGAGATTTGGTTGTTACACTGCTGTGAGGCACCGATAGTGTAGGACAGAGAGAAAAAGGGCATGATGGGTCTACAGTTAAGGCAGAAAGTGACCAGGAACCAGCCTAGAGAGGATTAACCATGACTTGACAAAAACACACCCTGACCAGAGGCCAGCAAAGAAGAGTGGCATGAAGATATTTCTAGAGCCCATCATTTCAGTTTCAATGGATTAATTCTATTTTTTTGTTTTGATCACGATATTGTTATTCTATTTTTATTTCGAGAAAGGAATATCCCAGATGTAATAGTTAGAGGATTAACGCTTAGACAACCATTCATATAGACAGATGTGAACTTTAGCCTGAAGATATTTCTGTAACTGATTTTCTTGCCCTCCCTCTCCTTATAAAAGGGAGGAAGAAACATTGAAAAAAGGTTCTGAATTCTAGGAAAAAATTGCATCTTCTTTTGAAGTTGTATGGATTCTAGATCTACACCTTTCTTAATATGAATGAAACGGTGGTGATTCCCATGTTCGAGTATTACAATATGCTTTTTATTTGTTAAAATTCCATTATGTTTGCACTTCCTCTATGATTTCAAGCAATTGTAGCTGCCATAAATATCTCTTATATTCTTACAGATTCATTGGTGTTAGCTAGTTAATACATATGCCTGTATCCAAGTCTAAGATTATACCTTTAAATGTGTGCTTCATGAAATCATAGCATTCACTCTTCTTACATCCACCTGTCTATCTTTAGCTCAGATAAGTATAGAACTCTTGATGTTTCAAGCTCTATGTGATGAGATAGTATTCTCCTTCTCTTCTTTCATTATTCTGCAAAATCTGATTAAACTATAAGTCCTTGATTACTCGGCCTCCACTAGTTTTTACCTTATTCTTGTGAGTTGTATATGTGAAAGGATACCAGAAATACATGGCTTATGTCCTTGGATGAAGGAACCAACCCATGTTGTTATATGTATAGTTGTATATTTGTAATTACTATGTGTAGAAGATGCATATGATGCCTCCGGTTTCTTGAGGATCATATAAGACACACTGAATTTAGATGTGCCCAGGCACTGGTCTTGTAAGAAATCCAAGGCTGTCTCTAGGAGAGACAACATTTATGATGATAAAGATTGGATAAAGCCTTTCCTACTTTTCTTTGGCTTTTAAGAGGTAATAAGTTACAAATATCAATAATGTTGCAGATTTGTAAAATTGAGATTTAATGTGGCCATACAGAGTGCATTCTATTCTCAATGCATATCTATGTGTGTGTTTTTTTTATATAATTTGTGTTAGGTAATTACTTTTATAATGGAAACCACCCAATAAATGGAAAAACTAGGAATAAGCTCATGTTATTTCAGTTACTTCAGCCAATGGCTCATTCCATCATGCCTAAAGGCTACATAATTTGTCTCAAGGCATAAATTCCATCATCAATGAGACTTGAACACTAGTGGAGGCTATATTAGCACCTCAGTTTTACTAATTGAGAAAGCCACCATTAACAGGTTATACCAATTTATATATATACAGGCTGTGTATGTATATATACCATTTTACTACTAGAATTAGTTTCTTTTTATTAAATGGTATCACCTAAAAATCACTCAAGTGTTATAAAGGTGATCACTAGATGCATCTTCAACACAACACACAATTACTACTTCATGGAATTAATTCAATGCCTCAAAACTATTTAAAGTGGGCTTTTATTCACTTGTGTAGTATTCCCATTTAAATATTGTGCAATTTACATGGATTTTTTGTCTATATTTGTGAGTCTACAACAGATAACATCTCAACCAACTTTGGCACATTAAAAGAAAACAAGCCATATGAAGTACTCCTAGATCGATATACAACCAAACTATTATAAAATTTTATATTATAGAGCAATGGAACATATGAAATATATTGCAGAAATATAAACACACAAAAACACATCAAACAAGAGAGACATAGATATATGTGGTTCACCCAATTCAGGCTACGTCCATGGAGAAACATCCAGTCCTTCCTTTTATATTATCCAACAAACTGAAGAGAGACAACCTACAACAGATCCACTGTAATTCCCTCTTCGCTCTCACACAATCTCCTCTCTCTTCTCACTCAGAATACAGATCTGCATAGATGCAATACAATTCCTTCATATATAGCGAGGGGTTTCCTTCTAGGGAAAAAATCCATAAATTAAACATAACGTCTACTGTCAGATCTTCGCCTAATGAATGACCCAGATTGGCTACGAAATTACAACATTTTACAAGGAAATTTTACATCTATTTTTAGCTTTGGGGGCACTACCCCCGATCCCCCACCAAAGGGGGGGGGGGTTGGTGGCTCCAAATAATCACCGTTCCCCCCCTTATACCCCCCTAGTGGCACACATTTTACGGGTGGTGTTTCCGCCACATTATGAAATTGGGGTCCAAAGCGGCAATACTTCTGAATAAAGAAGATAATCAGGCTCCACACCCAACACAAACCTCAAGATCCATTACCATTTATGATCAATACCTGGGTTGTTTCTAGTCTCCACGTGCTTGGGGAATTACATTTCAAACAAATTTCTTTTGCACTTGGAACTAGTTTTAATGAACCTAGAAGAGATCCTATAAATGGATGCCATGGAGCAACAATTCAAGCAAGAATATTTTAGCACAACTATTTTCTTGGGATGAACACCAAGATCTCTTGGCTTGTGCATTCATCTAGAAAATCTATATGTGCATGCTTAATTTTGAGCTCTTCCTTTCAAGAGACTACAAAATTTATTCACTTGAGAGAGAGAGAGAGAGAGAGAGAGAGAGAGAGAGAAATCACCAACTCAATCATTCTCTCTAAGTGTATGTCTTGATGCCCAAGCCTTTTCATTAGTAATATAAAGAATACCATTGCTGCTCTTTCTTTTGTTTGTTAAGTTTGTAGTTATAGCATGTTTCTTTCTTTGTTTTTTACATGAAATCATTCTCTTTTAATGGGCTCATTCTACTAACAATTTTCTATATGTAGTGCAACAACGTACCTATACCAAAATGGAAAATTTTCTCAATATTGAGATAAATATCCCCAAATAGATTGGAAATCCCCACTTGGGTTCCAACCCAAAATTCATTCTCTTTAGGCTCTTAAGAAGTTTTCTCTAACACTAGTTATGTTGTAGGTGTTAGTCCTTACAATCTCCTATGCTGAAAAGGAAATCGAGAAGGGTAACCTCAAACCACTTCAGCTCAGTAGCTAGCCGTACTGATCATGAGAGGGATCTCTTTAAGCCTCTTATCAATGATATGACTTTAAAGAAAATGAATTTTAGGCTAGACATGTGTATTTGTTTGTTTGTTTGTGAAAATTTGAGTTTTATGGTTTGCTGAACTTAGGGTTTGGAGCCACAAATAGTTCTAGGTTGTAGGAGTGTAGGAGAAAATATGAGAAGGAGCTAGATATCAGAAGCCATGGTGTATTTTGAATAATTGTCAGTGTATTATAGAGGAGAAAATGAAGAAGAAAATAATGAGCATAAGTAGACATGATTTCATTAGCTTAGGAATACATAAATATAACTATGAAAACCAGATAAAAGAGCTTGAAAAACAAGAATTCTTGATACTTCACTGTAAGGCATCCATACAAAGAAGAGATATAATTTAGATAAATGAGTTTATACCATTAGAAAACAAATAGAATGAAGTACAAGCACCATGTACTCACTGGGCTAGAGTTCCTTGAAAATAGTTGCAACCTTTCTCTGTATTAGCTGAAAAGATGATTACATGCAAGCTTCCTTCACAAAAATTTAAAACTTCTTCTCCTGAAGAGAAATGATACATATATACTCTCCTAGACCACTTTTCCACCTTTAGGAGTCGAACTCCTTGGTGGAGGAACTGACTCCAAGATTCTCTCAACCAATAGGTGAGAGTGAGAAGGTGAAACTCAAACACTTCATGGAGATTTTGTTTAGGAGTTTGCTTCTTTTATGAGGCCTAATAAACATCAAAAACAACATATGATGTACATTTATTCATGAATACATCACCTAGCCTCGAAAATAGTGCCATTACACGGATAGTCTTGAAATTGACTAGGTTAAACTAGAAACTAGAAATTTTACACAGTGAAATTTACAAATTAAAACACAGAAAAGTGTAGAAGCGCAGCGTAAACTTTGAGATGATTTTCAGGTGCCTTCTAGGGGTCAAAATGAACACCTGAGAGAACGGTCAACCAGACCTTCAATTCTAGTTTCCATAACAGTTTTAATATCTGAAGACCTTCAAAACTCCATTCTCCTAAGGTCACTCCAAAAGCGCAGTGCCTGTCAAAAAATGGTCTAGAATGCTAGTTTTTTGCCACTTGTTTGCCTTTTTCTCCAAAACTAAGCCACCTCTACAAAATATGTTTTTATAGGATGGAAATATATTTCCAAAAATGTATACCTCTCCTCAAATGGGGGCCTGAGGAAAAAGCGTAGCTCCTACAGCTGATTTTCTGAATTTTGGCCCAGAAATTCTCAAAAAACTTAAAGTGCTCAGAATTTTCTCAAAATTGGATGGAAGGTGTAAAAATATGCTTTTCAAAGCTTCATAGATTCTTCAGAAAGAATCTCCTAAGAATCTCCATGTTTCCCTCATCCTTTTGGTATTTTTTGGCTTCCTTGAGCTTGTTTTCAAGTTGCTTTACTTTGACATTGGCGAACATGTTTTGAGCTTGGTAGTGGTGCGCCATATGCCTGAGCAACTGATTATCTATGTTTTCATTCTCAAGGAGCTTCTCCAAGTGTTCATTCACCTTTTTGAGCCAATATTCCTTGTCTTGATTGACCTCAAGGGCAATCCGATCCTCTAGGTCTAGGTCTTCATTCAATAGAATGTGCTCTTTCTCTTCTTGCAATGCCTTATTTAGGCCCTTTGTTCTTGGCCTTTTCCTCTTTCCTTTCCTTTTTGATCCTTCAGGCTCACTTGATTCCATGATCTCTTTGTCTCTGATTGTCTTTCGCATGCTTTAAGTCTGATCCTTAGCCTTTGAATCAACTAGCTCAAACTCATGCTCAACCGTGTCTTTATCTTTCGTTGTCGGTCCTTTCTTTGTTGATGAAGAAGGCTTGGTCCCTTTCTCTCCATGAGAAGAAAACACAAGCCTCTATCCTCTCTTGTACACTTTAGTCACCTTAGGCTTAGGTACTTGAGTTTTCTCCACTGATTTGCAAGAGGACCCCACCACCATTTGAATGAAAAATAAAGTGTGAGGTATGAATGGAAATGAAGTGATGTGAAGGTGGATTTTGACAAAATGATAGAGGAGGTTTGAAAAAGGTGGATATGAACTTTGGAGGCTGATGAAAATGAGTGAAGAAACAGTGGAAGAGTGATCTTCTTGCAAGGAGGAAAAATAGGGTTTGTAATGAAAAATGCCCAAAAACCTCTAGGAATGAGCTAGGGTTTTACTTTTTGAGGGGTAAAACTTTGTTTTGAGGTGGATTGAATGGTTAAAATGGTTTATTAAACATGTATGCAGGTGTAGGAAAACATTTTACATGTTTTATAAACCAAAAATAAAAATGGCCATTATCACCCTATCGTTTCCCATGAAACATTTCACTACAAACCCTAATTTGAAGTATCATTGGCATGAGATGATTTTGAAAATCAAATGAGGGATAATAATGGTGTACTTACTTGTCTCTTGGCTTAGAAGTCAATGAAATTAAGCTTTCAAGCCAAAAAATGAAATTTGGGAGAGTTTTGGGTGAATTCTGGGCACTCTATCCTGAGCGTAGCGCTTTGTTCCTGAGCGCAACACAGTTCTTATGAGCGCAACACCTCTGCTCTGAGTGCAACGCTTTGTTCCTCAGCGTAGCACTGGTCTTCCAAACCACTATTGGAGGCCTTAAACTGCTCCAAATTGAGAGCTTGATAGCTCGTTGGAAAGATCTTGAAGTCTGTTATAAGATGGACTCCTCAAGCATGTAATTTGGACACTCCATCAGGGAGAAAAAATTATTTTCCCAAGGTTGCTCCACAAACTCAAGGTTTCTCTGACAAAAGTGCAATGCCAACTTACAGAGAAATTTTGGACTCCTTCCACTAATCCAAATCATAAGCTAAAGGTACCATGGGAAATCTTAGTATGTCTAGTACATAATAGAGTCCTTAAGAACTACCAAAACCTACTCCAAACCCCTGAAAAACTGTATTGAAGTCAAGTTTTCTAGAAGTGCAACAACTCTCCCATAGCAAGGGTTTTGTTCTGTGGACTATAATGGAAAAAAACCTCTTTCACTTTTGTAAAATTCTTCTCCATTTTGGCATAAACATATTTTGAAGAAAACATGTCCCTATGAGGAATGATGAGGCGAGGTAGTGTACTACAACATTGTCTTATTTAAAATTAAACATTACCTTTACCTTTATTTTGATTTCCTTAAGCTGCTAACTCCCTTTACCCACTGAATTAACTGATGGACATGCTTTTGGCAACATATGGTATCATGATGACACATGGACTGAAACCCTAGACCATGACCTAAAATGAGGAATTTAACCATTTCATGACCCAAGACACTTAAATGAAGATATGATACCTCAAAGAAGACAATTAACATGATGAGTGATGAATACCATGAGTAAGTGAAGGCAGCAGCAGTGACCTAGACACAATAACCAGTGACCAAATTTTTATTTGAAGATTCACTGAAATGACAAAAATTTGACTTCACATCCTAACAACACCTTGTAAGAGCATATTTGATCACCGGTGACAGGCTAACAATACTGACACTAGTAGTAGGGAATCAAACCAACCTACTCATATGTTATAATCTCATTCCTAGTAATTATTTACCATGGAATTGTTCTTTCCACATTAAAAATACTTGATCATCTATTTCGTAGAAATTGACATAAGTCCCATAGACAATTCATCCTTCTATCATGTAGCCTATGCATATATCCTCCTACAAAACCATGCAGGTGTTAGCGTTCGAATTTGCCTCAGGCTGAGGAAGGCAAAACTCGAGGCCACATCAAACCACGCTCAGCCTCGTAGCTAGCCCTACGAGGACAGGAGAGGGCTCTCTCCGGTCAATCTCGGAAAAAGGTAATCAAAGAGGCTCGAGATGACTGAATTGATGACTAATTTTAGGCTAGGTATGAAATACAAGGATTATGGAATTTATTTTTTGAATTTTTGTTGAATTCAAGGGAAAGGCAATTTTAGGTGCGGGGATGAGGCACAGCTTTTGCAGAGGTCCACTTGGGGCAAGATAGGCAATTGTTTTGATGCCTTTAAAGTGATTGAATGAATAGATCTGACAGGTGAGGAGCTAAGGAGAGCAAGGAAGTCTCAAGGATTCTCCTTAAACTGAAGAAAACATGGAAAATTAAACAAACGTAAAGGCAGAGCATAGCAAAATTATGGATTCTACCTTAACACTTCATTTGTTTAATTGCAGAAGATTAAATAAGGAAAGTGGTACACATACACAACTTACAAGTACTTAGAGAAACACAACATCAACACATATGGCCACATGAATCCCAAATAGTGCTACAAAACCCTGGTCTATCCTTTGCCAAAAATGCAGATAAAATATGTACAATAGTGTATCAAGCTATTCCCAAGAGTCCAACCTCTCCAACCCCTGAAAATGATTAAGAAAATACATAATATAGGCAAGCTAACAGATTCCCTTGCCTCTAGGGGTCTAGCTCATCATCCTAGGAGCTGTTTCAACCAATTCTAAACAAAGCACTACAATCTAGGCAGTCAAAACAACTTGCCTCTATAAGCTAGGAAACCAATTCATTCATTAAATTTTTGCTATTTTATGAATGAATAATCTAGAATAGGTAAATAAGTATCAAGTCAACATAAAGTTCCATTAATTACATCAAGGAGTGTGAAAAATCCCATCACAAGTAAAAAATGGTCAAGACTGGCCGAATTCCTGAGGTGCAAGGTGAAAACTGTACAAAAATCCTGATGCGTAGCGCGCCTTTCCACCTGCTTTTGGGGCACTTCCTGGCATCCAAATTGAGCTCAAGTTGGCTTGGTGGGAAGCCCTGGATTTCTACTTTCCAATACAAGTGGAATTTTCCAATTTGATGTCCATTTGCCTCTCCAAAAGTGCATTCTCCCAAGGACGCTACCTGTGTGTCCAAAAAGGGGCAGTGAGGTCATTTTTTGCATGTTTTTTGACCTTTTGGGGACCCAAACCTTGATGAAATGCCTTGGCAGTGGCTGAGCAGATGTATTTCATCATGAAAAATCCAAAAATGCAAACCTTTCGTGATTTGGACCTCCCAATTTTAAGGGTAGCGCGTGGTGCGCTACGCGTTGAGCCCAAAAAACAAATTGTGCCAAAAAACCCTGATGCGTAGCGTGCCTTTTCGCCTGCTTTTGGGGCACTTCCTGGTGTCCAAATCAGGTGCAGGATATCTCGTTGGAAAGGTCTCTGAGTCTACGTTCGAACCCAAGTAGAATTTTTTAATTTGGAGTTAATTTACCCTATCAAAAATCAAATCTCCAAGACTGGTCAAAATGTGCCAAATGAGGCTGCCTCAAGGCAGAGTGCTGTTGCAGTCAACTTTTGAATGCCTTCCGCAACTCCAAATTGAGCTCATGATAGCTCATTGGAAAGAGCTTTGTGTTTAGTTATCATTTGAATCATCAAAAAAGTCATTTGGCCAACCAATCTATGAGAAAACGTGATTTTCCCAAGCTCACTTCGGAGGTTCATTTGATTCTCCTGAGGCAACGGTATTTTTGAAATTTCTCTAAAACCATGACACCAGTGTAAAAATTGAAGGAGGTTTTTCTTCCTTGGCCTGTTGTGAACAAAAACCTCTCTCAGTTTTCCAAAATTCATATTTTATTGCTCTGAAACATCTTTTGATGGAAACTTATCCCGATGTGTGAAACAAGGAATTTTGTGGAAATGAAGCGAAATGAAGGGGATGAGGGGCTTCTAAATTCTTGGGGAAATTTTTGGAAGTAGGGAGGGATGTTAGGAAGCAAGGGAAAGTGGAATATTAGAGATCGAGTGAGGGGAAGGGGTCTAAAAGGGCAAAACACAGGCCCAACCTAGAAAATTGCCAGGTTGTAGCAAGAAACTAGGGTTTGTGCGAAAATGAGGAATTTGGCGGATCTAAGGGATGGGAAGTGTTTAATAAGGTACATGAAGGATAGGGGAAGGTGTATGAACATCTGGATACAAGTTTTTCTAATGATTTGACCATCCAAGAGAAATTACCTCCAAAACCCTAAGAGAGGGAAATGGACCTTACCAAGGCACAACTGAAGCATGAATAAGCTGTAAAATGACCCAATGGAACTTGTCATGATGAGGAAAACCCTTTGAATGATGATAGAATCAGCTGAATAGTGACATAGACTGACATTTGGACAACTTTAGAAGGAGTGAAAGCAAACCCTAGATCTAATACCTAGTGACCAAATTTTGCTTGAAGACTCTTTGAAATGACAAAATTTGACCTTGACACTCTGAGACCACTTCGTAAGAGCATATTTGATCATTGGAGGAAGGCTGGAAAGACTAACACTAACATTGGCTCCAATGGGGATGGTAGCTCCTTGGAGGTGCCAAGAATGGCAGATCTTTGGGAGAGCAGACCAGTGCCTTATCCATTGGGCGATGGAATCATTATTTGAAACGGATAACACAAAACCTTTGACACATTTATTGAATGAAAACTTGACTGAAAACTGATTGAAACTTGACTGAAACTTGACTCAAACCGACTTGATGGAAAACTGAAATAACTTGAAAAAACTGACTCAACAGACTCATGACTGACTTAAAACAAGACTTTACAAAGCTTATTGAAGGGCAGTAGTCCATCAAGATTTGAAATCATGATGACAACCACCTGTGTTTCTTACAAGACAATATACCATCAAACTGTATCAAAATGCCAATGCAACCAATCAAGAAGATGGCTTCTTGACTGATTCTTCTTATCAGATCTTCTGGTCAACAGTACAAACCATAGTTGGCATCCAAAAACATAGTTGACCATGGCTGCAACAAAACACTGTAATAAACATTTTCACTGCTGGTTGCAACAAACTTGCTAGAGGATCGTGAAAAACATGAAGATTTGCCACTGCCACCTCCTGCTGAAAGAACAAGGTGTCCTTTGTTTCAAATTCTGATCTGCCTTCATCATGTGCTTCAGTAAAAGTATGCTCATAGGCTTCAAAAAACTCTGAACAAATGGATGAGCAGATCTCTTCTTGGAAAAACATTTCAGCACATGAAACATATGAAGAGGAATCTGAATGGAAATCCTGAATGTTTTGTTCTTCTGTGGTGTGAATGTGTTGTAGGTCATTTGTATATGATATGACGGCCAGGTTTTCATGTTCCTTATTACATTCTTCAATCATAAGGAAAGAAACTTCAGATGATCCTTGAAGCACAATATTATCATTTATGTTGTCTACCACAAATTCATTCAGAGAAACTTTTTCACTTGCTTGAGCAAAGATCTCACCTTGCTGTTCATGAGCTGACTGAATGACCTCCTCATGAAGACTCGGTTCTAATGACAGACTGGCAGCACGACTGAGAACATTTGAATCCATACCGCTGTCTATGATCTCAACAACAAAATTCTCCTTTTCAGGATTCAGCACAAGGTATTCTTGGTCATCATGATCTGAATGTTGATCTAAAATAGCTGACTTGACTGCATCACATTCTGAAATTGAATCTTGAATACCCTGCACGCTGTCTTCTTCTATGGGAAGATCTGAAACGACACTTTCTCTTTCATTATTTTCAGCCATATGACCATCTTTAGCCTGCTGATCTTGATTCTGCTGCAAAATGTCCTGATCATCTGGACAAGTATCCTCTAAGTTTTCTTTATGCTGCTGAAATGGATTCTCATACAGAGCCTCCATGATCTCATCATCCATAAAATTATCATCTTCATAATATTTCTCAAGGCTTTCAATAAAAGTAGAAGCATGTTTGCAACAGTCATGAACTAAATTTAATGATGGATAAGATGCTTGATATCTTTCAATGAACAAGGCATGAAAATCCTTTAAACAGTAAATACAGGCCAGCGGCAAATTTTCATACCAGGATTGGGCTTCACCTTCCAGAGTGGCCAGGAATATCTTCATCAAGCAATCTTCAGGAAAATCCACCTTCAACTTGCGAATATGCATATGAAATCTAACTAGATGTAAAGCAGCATCCTTCTTACCATCATCATTAAATGTAGGCAGATTCCTTGACCAATCTACCTTGGGCATCTTATTCGGAAAACCTGGAATGTGATCTCGGCTCATGGGAGCATATCTTCTTGTGATTCGGTCCATCTTGAAAATCTCACAGCTACTGATCTCTCTGCAATGAAGTCACCATGAAGCACATGTTGCTGGATTCTTCATGAAAGGAGTCACCAGGTGAATGATTTCAGCCTTGCCAGTGTCTGATCGTTGTCCACCATCAACAATCAGATCTAAACTTGATACATGTACTGGGGTAATTAACAAGTTAAATGTCACGTTTACAAGCTAGACCGGAGATTGACTGAAGCAGCGTTTATCTACTTCCGCTAATGCAAAGCAAAAGCGTTTCGAAGGCTACCTGGCATAACTTCAGGCTCTGTCTAAGACTCGTGAAACAAACTCATCAGCAAGCAAACCATTGAGATTTCTTCCCTAGTATGGTCGCCACTATGTTAGCGTTCGAATTTGCCTCAGGCTGAGGAAGGCAAAACTCGAGGCCACATCAAACCACGCTCAGCCTCGTAGCTAGCCCTACGAGGACAGGAGAGGGCTCTCTCTGGTCAATCTCGGCAAAAGGTAATCAAAGAGGCTCGAGATGACTGAATTGATGACTAATTTTAGGCTAGGTATGAAATACAAGGATTATGGAATTTATTTTTTGAATTTTTGTTGAATTCAAGGGAAAGGCAATTTTAGGTGCAGGGATGAGGCACAGCTTTTGCAGAGGTCCACTTGGGGCAAGATAGGCAATTGTTTTGATGCCTTTAAAGTGATTGAATGAATAGATCTGACAGGTGAGGAGCTAAGGAGAGCAAGGAAGTCTCAAGGATTCTCCTTAAACTGAAGAAAACATGGAAAATTAAACAAACTTATGGATTCTACCTTAACACTTCATTTGTTTAATTGCAGAAGATTAAATAAGGAAAGTGGTACACATACACAACTTAAAAGTACTGAGAGAAACACACCATCAACACATATGGCCACATGAATCCAAAATAGTGCTACAAAACCCTGGTCTATCCTTTGCCAAAAATGCAGATAAAATATGTACAATAGTGTATCAAGCTATTCCCAAGAGTCCAACCTCTCCAACCCCTGAAAATGATTAAGAAAATACATAATATAGGCAAGCTAACACATTCCCTTGCCTCTAGGGGTCGAGCTCATCATCCTAGGAGCTGTTTCAACCAATTCTAAACAAAGCACTACAATCTAGGCAGTCAAAACAACTTGCCTCTATAAGCTAGGAAACCAATTCATTCATTAAATTTTTGCTATTTTATGAATGAATAATCTATAATAGGCAAATAAGTGTCAAGTCAACATAAAATTACATCAATTACATCAAGGAGGGTGAAAAATCCAACCACAAGTCAAGACTGGTCAAACTGGCTGCGTTTTCCTGAGCTGGAAGGTGCAAAATGTGCAAAAAATCCTGATGCGTAGCGCGCCTGAGCCCTACGCGTAGTGCGCCTTTCCACCCACTTTTGGGGCACTTCCCGGCATCCAAATTGGGCTTAGGTGGGCTTGTTGGAAAGTTCTGGATGTCTGCTTTCCAACCCAAGTGGAATTTTTCAATTTGGTGCCCATTTGCCCCTCCAAAAATGCATTCTCCAAAGACTGCTTCCTGTGTGTCCAAAAAGGGGCAGTGAGGTCATTTTTTGCATGTGTTTTGACCTTTTGGGGACCCAAAACTTGATGAAATGCCTTGGCAGTGGCTGAGCAGATGTATTTCATCATGAAAAATCCAAAAATGCAAACCTTTCTTGAATTGGACCTCCCCATCTTCAGGGTAGCGCGCGGTGCGCTACGCGTTGAGGGCAAAAACCTGTTTTTAATACAAAAATTTCAAAATTGACAAAAACTTCTCCAAATTTTTTGAAATTTGAGCTGGGGGTGTCTCATCAAGTACCATGCTCCTTCAAAGAGGCTTCGGCCAAAATTTGGAGTGGATCGGGCCTTTTTCTCCGTTTTAGTGCCTTGCTCAATTGCCCTTTAAGGATCTCCAGTTTCGCCTTGCAAACATGCATGCGGGCCCAGTAATGATTCTTCATATGGCGGAGCATATCTTTGTCTCTGTTTGCCTTGGCTAACAATTTCTCTAAATGAGTGTTCACCCGGATGAGCATAGACTCTCGCTCAATAGGTGTCAAATCACCAGGTCTCTTGCGGGCCAAGTTTCGGTCTTCTCGGATTCGCCGCAACTCATAAAGAGTGTGTTCATCTTCTAGCTGTTTGTTGCGCTGCTCCAAGTAGTTGATTGTCCAATTGGCCATTTCCAATTTCTGTTGCAACAAGTGATTCTCAGCCTTTTGTTGTTGAATGACCTCCTTTAGCTCTAAGCTAGGAGAGCTGATATCAAGGTCAATAATATCTGTGTCCGGATCTCCTGAAGGTCCCTCATCAAACATGGGTTGCTTGCCTCTGTCCTGTACCTGTGCCTGTACCTGTGCTGCAGAAGGCGAGACCCTTTCCACCTGATGTGGAGATAATACTCGTCGTGCAGATGCAAATAAGGCCCTGTGGCCTCTCTGATATGTAACATATGAAGGAGCGCTAACATGCTCGGGCTCAGGAATGTCAAACTGATGTGAAGGCCCTCCCTCATCATGGACAATCTCGGGAGGTGGCTGTGGCACCGTGAAAAAGTCGCGAGAAATGAACTCCTCCCAAGCAATACCCTACTGTGCCAACTGATGCATCACTATGATCTTAATCAGTGCATAATGATAGATGCTCTTATGCTGCTGTGCTGGGGTCTTCCTTTGTACTAAGGGCACCATCCTCTTTATGTTGCGACACATGAAAAATGGAAGGTTCATCATATGTACCCTTGTAAAATGCATCAATAAACGGACATGGTACGCGTAGAGACGTGAGAATCTACCCTCGCAACTGAAATATCGAATGATGAGTTTCATCAATGGTGCATACTCATCCCTTAGGAATCTGAAAGGAAAAACTGCAGTCAAGTGTCTCATACACCCGGGCTTGATATATGGCTCATAGTGAAATCTGTCTAACTGCTGGTGCTTATTCCATTCCTCCCCTACATTTGGTATCCCAGTGGCCTGAGCAATAATCTCGGGTGACAAGGTGAAATCCACTCCAACAAGGTTTACATGACCATTCTGCAAATGTAGAACAAATAAACGAACTAGTTCTTGGTGATGCTGGATTTGTGAGATCCGCTCACAATATTCAAAACATGATTGATACCGAAAATAGTTCATTGCAAGTGGACAAGCTTGCAAATGAGACAAAGAAGTGGGCTCCTCCCTGACATGCCGACCACCTTTGCCACCTTTGTGATACCTCCTTGGCACCTCTATTTCTGGTGTAGAATCACTGTCATAACTCTGCTCATAAGATGACTCGGTTTCTGACATATTGTTGAAGACAAGATGACTGGAATATATATGTTGACTGTGCACACAATTGATTGTAGACTTTTTCCTGTTTTTCAAAATGCTGTGACCAAGGGGACACAAATACAATGGAATTGTTAGGGAAGGGGAAACATTAGGGACATAGGGGCAATGGAAATAAACAAGGAATTTAGGGAAGGGAAAGGATATAGAAATTCTGATAATTTTTAGGGTTTGGGGTGAATTAGGGAATATTATGGTTGTAATAGAAAGGAGGGGTTAGAATTTTGTAGGAGGATAGTGTAGGGTTTTATGAAGAATTTTTGAGGAAAATGTTGGTGAATATGGGAGGGGTAGGAAACACAAAAGTGGGAAAACCTTGGCAGCATGTAATTTTGAAACCCTAGCAAACTAGGCCTTTGAATCCACACAACAACTTTAGGGTTTTTAACATTTAATTTTCATGGCACATCTATCATAATTTTTTCTCATTAATCTTGCAAAACCAAGAACCAGCCATGGAAATGAAGCCTACCTGTGGTTTGCTTGAATTAGGAGAGGAGTTGAATACTTGCTGGCGAATTTCTGGGCAGAATTCCCAACGCGTAGCGCGCCTCACCCAACGCGTAGCGCGCCTCACCCAACGCGTAGCGCGCCCCTGGTGCGTAGCGCACGAGTAAATTTACACTGAGAAAAGGATGCTGATGCGTAGCGCGCCCTGGGTGCGTAGCGCGCCAATGCTGATGCGTAGCGCGCCCCTGGAACTAGCCCGATTTGCTCACCAGCTTGTAAAATCGCCCTAGAATGGATGCACTTTGCTCTTGAGATGTGAATGGGTTGGTTATGAGGAGAAATGCCTTTATATAGACTCCCTTTTAATTTTTACTTGACCAAAACCCATTTTGTAATGTTTGGTTGTTGACACTTTTTCAGATTAAATAGGCTCTGACTTTTTGGTTTCCCTTTAAAAACAATTGGTTGAAATAATGATTTCTTCTGATAATTTTTTGCAGGGATAGCTCTGATATGCTCTGGCAAAGGAGACCAAGGCTGCACTTGAACATTTGAAGAACTTGAAATTTTGACAATTCTTTACAAAAATGAGATGGTGACTTGTTTAAAAAAAAAAAAAAAAAAACAGAGTTTTGAAAACAAAGTCTTGATTCAGCTGTACAATGATGAAAATTATTGAAGTGATGATCTATCAAGGACATCCCACTGGCTTGTTGGTCTTTTAAGACTTCTCAAGACAAAATTGACTCAACCCTAGAACTAATACCTCGAAATTTTAAAACATGATGGTGAATGAACTTTGAAGATTTTATTTAAATAAACAGGCCTGAACCAGCAGTGCCAAACACGAGGGGAATAAATGACACAAAACCGCTCCATCAGAGTTATGGCATGCCTAACGAAATGCAGCTGATAAAAACTGATGGGACACCTAATCATGAAATGCAAAAGAGCTTTGATCTCTGATGGAGGGATAACTAGACCGACTCTAACAGCAGGATCGTTATTTCTCCTTTATAGTAGGAATTTTAGATAAAAGTTAGGACTATGTGTTAGGCTTCAATTTTTTGTAAAGTGTAAGCTCAAAATTTTTGGACTTAAGTCCATTATTCAATAATAATTAACTAACTTAGTTGGTATGGGGAAAGAAAACTCAAGTTTTCTTGTTTCCTTGTCATGTGGATGGAAAATTGCAATTATGTTGCACATGGACATATAGATTAAAATTGTAACCATTATTTCCTTGCTCTTTTTTGGGACTAGAAACAATCTCTTTGTCATAGCATGTTCTTTGCACTCTTAAGTGACCTTGGTGGATTAGAAAAGGATTATTGATTAATTCACCTCCCTTGGAAATTTACAAGTCGCCGAAAGATCAATTATGAGGGATAAGCACCTCATATATGCATATCTATATATATTTAAAGTCTTTACAATACATCAAATAGGATGGTTGAAAGGTAAGGACCACAATCTACACATATTTTTATACAATCCAATGATAGTTTCATTTTCTTCAACAATTCATTTTTTCAAGGTTGCAACATTACACTTGGAACTTAATTAGAAAAAAAATAAGGACCCCATGAAATCCACATGCTATGTTGGTAATATTTTATTCAGATGTTTAAAAACTTGCCACTCTCACACATTTCCCCTCCCTTGAGTATGCTCTTCTCCCTACACCTAAATGTGATCTAAGAGAAAAAAAAAATTGAGTTCTAAAAATATCCTTCATCACACCTAAAACTAAACATAAATTAAACCATGACCCAAGTTTGATCCTTTAAATTCAATTCTAATTGACACATAAAAAATTAAAATCCTCCTTCAAGAGGTCGCAAAATAATATTTATGTGTTGGCTAGATTTTGAGGGTAGGAATCCAAAAAAATCCCTATTATCACTAATTACATGTAGTATTTGCCAAAGGTTTCTTAAAAATACTACATCTCTAATGTGCACAAAGCTAAGGTAGGGGGATACTTGTGAAGGGGAAAAGGATTAGGTATGTGTTGGATTGAGGGGGCCTGACCCAAGTTCAACGTTAGTTAGTCAAACAAATCCCTACACTACTGGCCCTTTCAGCATCAGCCCGCGGAGCGTGGACTGAAGTCTCGCCCGAAGTGGTATGGGGGGATGCTGGAACCAAGTTTCCGCACCCTTGAGATGGTTGTGATGTCGGTTTATTCCAGTTATACCTACCTTCGCACAAGTTTCTTAGCCCTCTGTTCCACCCTTCAGTACCTTCGTGAAAGAATACAATTGGATTTTGCGCACCCCTCACCTACAACTCAGAGACTTTTGCGCTGCTAGGGTAGCAAAATGTGATATCTCCCAAACTAGGCTAAGTGTTTTACTTATCTTATTAACTGATCTTAGTTAGCTTCATGTAAGTAGATGTTCTTAATTGTGTTCACTTAACCAACACATTTACATACGTTCGCGCATCGCATAAGCATTATAGGTGAAATTCATACCCAACATAACAAGATGCATAAACAAGAGGGAAAGACCTAGAAATTGTAGAATACTTCTCTTTATTCATAATTCTAGACAATTACATACTCGACTCGCCCTGCACACTAAGCTGTAGGGGTCCATGCACTTAGTTGTGGACTTCTAGGCCTCTGCGCACTCAGCTGCAGAGCCTCTACCTACGTTACAACCCGAACTTAGATTTCTACCTCAGAGCTATCTCTCATACATCATATCTTCATTGCTTGATTCCTTATTCTGACTACTTAGAGCTTAGCTTTGTTTATACAATCCAATGGTACATGGACCATGGGTAGATCGTTTACAACTGACATTACATTTCCACAATAAGGGTGGACAACCCTATGAATCTTTAACATCTGCGTGCTCTGCAACCACAAAATGCAGATTCTTTACACTTGGATTACAAAATTTGACCAAAATATGGGCTTTTAGCCCCAAAACTGTCCTTAGGGGATCCTGCGCCCAATAGGACCCCAACACAAACATCGTGACTCACCCTTGAGTCACTCTGTAGGTATGGAGATCTTAGAACGAAAACCTCCCAGCTCCGTTTGGATAACTGCAACCTCGGTAGCGCACTGAGCGGCTGCCTGTTGGACTTCTTCCACTCTCTACTCGGTGACTACCGTTGAACTGCTACCCTGAATCTTCTGCTGAGTTTCCTATAGTGTTGCAAGCTTTCCTTCAATGGAAGTTGTGATCGTATATGCCTCGTCTATCCATGGTTGTAGGCATGCTTTTAAGACCAATTCTTTGTGATGAGCGACACCCACCTGCTCCTTAGGCACCTTTGCTTCCTACATCTGTGCGAGCCTCTATGTAAGGGTGACCGTCTGCACGGTCCCTTTGACCTCATCATATATTTTTTGTAGCTCACGTGCCTCTGCCTCTAGGCACTCTACATTTAGGTCCTCCTACAGTGTGGTCAGGACCTTGAATGATTGTTCAAAAGGTCACATGCAGTGTGCTCCTGCACTGTCAACCGCCGCTATTCTTGTTGTAACAACGGTGGTACGTTGTTCCCTGACTTCTGGTGGAGTTGAAGGCTAAGCCCTCAACTGCAATTTTGCGATCTACAGGTTTAGCTCCAGCTGAATCCTGGCCATCTCTGTCCGAGCATCGCGCACCCCTGTATCCAACTTGCGGACACACACCTCAACTAGTTCTTCTACCTGAATGTCCAACTCCAAGACCATCCGACAGGCTTCCTCCAGAACCTGCATGATTTTCTTGTTCTTTTCTACTACCTCATTCCACTGCAGACCCAACTACTCAATATTGATGCACTGCTTGCTCATCACCTGCAGAGCGTGACTCTTTGGAGCCCTAAGTCCCGTGGTGACTCCATCCTGCAACAGGTAGAGCGTCTCTCGAGGGAGCGCGACCATGTTCAATCCCACCCCTTTCAAAATACTGACCATGGGCCTGTCAGCATCATTCTCTGTAGTGAGTGTGCCATCTAATAGCAATATTGCGTTGGTCACCCTTGTGCACAACATCTCCTCGGCAGCTGAAGTGCAGATCGCGAGGCTGGTGGACACTGTGCCAACCTATGGAGTGCAAGCCTGCAACTCCTGTAGCTCTGTCCGGAGAGCCCCCAATACCAACTATTGCTATTCTTTGAACTGTTGGAGGGCCTCTGAGTGACATCCCTCACCATTTCTCTGATATCATGCAAATCCCCCTCAGTGAGGGTGATTGGGTCCAAGGATGCCTTTGAAGCCTTGGTTTTCTTCTGCGACACTGCCTTCTATTAAGGGCACTAATGCTTGAGTTTGGTGGACGTCGTCTGTAGGTTTGCGCCACCTTTTTTGTCGACTCCTCTACTTTTTCTCCAGTACCGAGTGAAGGTGACTTCTGTCCTTCATGCAATTCTCCTCCTGTCTTCTGTTGTTCCGCCAAGTTCACGGCATCACGCACTATGTGGGCCTTAGCCTCTGCTTCCTCCTTTCTGCACTTCTCAGCCAGTTGCACCATTCAGAGCTTTTTTTCTTTCTTCTTATGCTGCACGACAGACTTGTCTTTTTCCACCATGGAGCATTCCACTTAGGTGACCAAGACTCGAGGACTGCGAAGGTAACATCATCTGTTGCCAGATAAGGTGAGTTATGCCATGTCTTTGTGGGGTACTTCCGCGCCCTCATAAAAACATGGTGGAAATTCACCTTGAACTCCACAAATCTCTGTAAACTAGCATATACTATGGGCGACAACCACAGCTTGCGATTGATCCCCATCCAGATACTCATCTCCATCAAGATCCAAAAGATCTTGCTTTATTTTATGCGTTGCGCATCCTTGGTCACCAATGAAGCATACTTTGTTGCCTCTGGAAGGTCCAACGCGACCGAAGGGAATTGGCTGTCTTCTGGCAGCTCCCATGCCACTAGTATGATGCAGGAGCCACACATAGTGAAACATCTTGTCGTGCTGCTGTGCCTTGTGACAGTTCGCAAGGAACTCGCCTCATACATAATTCACCCAGTTGAACTAGACTCGTTTAACACATTGGGCTGCAAGTGAAATCACAGGCGTAGGCACCTCATCCGTGCGACACTTCCGCATCACCTTCCCTGCTAAAATTTGTGTTGCTATCTTGACTGCAAGGTTTTTAATGCTGGAGATGGCATATCCCCACTTCTTCTTCTCCAACTTGAATTTCTTCTTCATAGCTTCCGCGAGGGCCAACTCACCACCTTTTCCTTTTGATATATTGGCTGGATCCTCCCCTCAGTAAGGAAGCCATGTGATCTGATGGATCAAGTGGTCTATGATGGGAATGGGCTCCTCCAGCCACAAACATCCATCACACACCAAGCAAAGCAGCTGCCTGATAATGAAGATGATCACTGGGGCGTGGTGGTAATGCGATACCTAGAGCAAGTTGAGCAACCCAAATTTCTCTACACCCTTGAGCCATGTCCGCAGCTCCAATTCAATCATTCCAGTAGTTGCGTCAATCCGTCGGTGCATTAGGTTCTCAGTCGCTAAATGTGGGAATTTCTCGTGATCTGCAAGGCCCCAATATTTGAACTTTAGTACAAGAGCCCACCCTAAGTGTGGCCCCTCAAAAACAATGTCATCTAAGAGAAACAGAGTTTGTAGGGAGCTCTTTCTCTCGTCTATGTCCTTTGGCACCTTGGATTTACCCTATTGTACCTCTGAGATAGTAGTAGGTCAGGATACCAATGCCAGAGCATCTAAAATAATTGTTTTGGGGATTTTTGGTTTAAGTTTATGGAAGACCAATGAATGAAGACAAATGTAGAATTGAAGTAATTAATCCTTTGGGGTATATTAACACTTTAGCAAAGGGCTACTATAAAGCATTACACAGTGATATAGATCAAAATAGTGGTGAGTAGAAACAACAAAAATATGATTATCACAGTTTCCAGACTGTAAAACAGAACAATCACAAGTTGGAAAACCTTCTAAACTATGTTCCAAAGGTTCAAGGCAGTATACTTAATGCTTACACAAGATGCTGATGATTTATTGATTAGAGGGGATTAGCTACACAAATAGTTGCATTAATCAAATCTCTTAATAGATGATCACTTCATGAGCTTATAGGAATCAATTGAAACTCTAATTGTTCCTACCTAGATATCTCTGCAAGTCACAAGCATATGAAGAAATACAAAATGATTGAAAATTTGGAAAAACTTACAAGATAACACAAACTATGCAAGACCATATTCAGAATCCTTTGCTTTGTATTAAGGTTCTAGAAAGGCCAATTACATCAAGAGTCTACAAAAGCTTCTTTCAAAGGTGGCTTTCAGGTTCAAAGTAGTACAAACAATTACAACTTTACAGGAAATAAGCTATGAATCTTCAACTCCAAACCATTTACAACTCAGAAAAGGAGTTATTTATACAACAATAAAACTACAAATATCTTAAAACTGTTTAAGATTTATTCAAGGAAAGGAAAATATCTTCATGGCAAGAAGATAGGGGCAACTATTGAACTGCTTCTTGTTGTCCCCTTTATTCAGGCTGTGCTGGCTTCAGTTGTCTGATATTTTGCCCCTTTAGCTGAGCAATTGTTTGAATCCTTCATGCTGGCCGATTGCTTCTTTTAACCTTTAATCTGATATATTTTCAACTCTGTTTAAAATGCTTTTACTCTGGCTGAATGACCTTTACTGTGATCGCTTTTACCCTTACTGTGCAATTTAGATTTTAACTGTGTTTTTCAACAGTAAATCGCCTTGGATTTTATGCTACAGGGTGAAGCGATTTGTCATGGTCATGATATTTGTCTTCAAACTATTATTCGGCTTTTTATTTGTAAGCCTAAAATAGTAATCTTCCAACCTGCAAAAACATAAACTTGTTAATAAAAATATGGCGATAGAGGAGGTCATAATGGCTCTGTTGAGGCTTGAAAGGTTATCAGAAGAAGTCTGGGGCATATCAGAGGCTAAATGATGGCTTAAATGGGCTGCAGAGGCATTATTGGGCTGCGCTGTGTTAAAACAGGAAAACAGAGCAAATGGTGTAAAAATGCATTTAATGGAGAAAAAGTCTTGCTTTTAACTATCGGGCGAAAAAAATGAATAGTGGCAGAAAGAGTACGGAGGATTAATTAAGGCAGGAATGGCTTAATATTGTTTAAAATGCTGATTAGTGGTGAAATGGAGCTTTTAGGTCATTTCCATGTTTAAATCAAAAAATCGATTTTACACAGAAAACGTTACAAAATCGCATATGGCAGACTTGAAAAATTATGGACCCGAGCAGATAATGATATCGGGTCCAGGTGATATTGGCTATCGCAATCGGAGTTGGCGAGTGGGAGGCCTATTACAAAGGATCGCGATAAGGGCTGAACGCGATATAGTATTGAACTGCAATATATGCATCAGGTTCGGGCTTCTTATCACATATCGGCGATCGCAAGAGGCGGAGGGTTGGTGCTTTAATGGGGAAATGCGATGAGGCAGATGCGATATGGTATAAACTGGAATGTATGCAGCATCAAGTCTGTGGCTTATTGCTCATCGCTATCAGAGTTGGTGGGAGTCATGTCTTTGGTCAGGACTCGCGACGAGAGGCAAACGTGATATGGGAATATAATGTGATATCTATATCTATCTATATATCTATATATATATATATATATATATATATATATATATATATATATTATATATATATATATATATATATATATATATATAATATATATATATATATATATATATATATATATATATATATATATATATATATATATATGCATCGGGTCCGGGCCTCTTATCGCATATCGACAATCGCAAGAGGTGGAGGGTTGGTGCTTTAATGGGGAAATGCAATAAGGCGGATGCGATATGGTATAAACTGGAATGTATGCAGTGTCGGGTCCATGGCTTATCGCACATATCACACTGCGAGGGGTGTATGCATGTTAAAAGGGTTTTGGATCCCGCCAATGTGATATATGTTATATCATAGTTTTATTACAAAACTATAATATATATGCATATTTTTAAAGGCCCGCAACTCCGCCGATTTGCGATATTTTATATAAATACATAGTTTTTTAAACAAAAACTAAGGTATTTCGGATTATTATATTTAAGGAGCTATTATATAAGGGAAAGGGGAATTATTAAGGATTTAATACATAAGTCAATGTTAATATGAGATATAGCGGAAAAGAGGTATAACACTTAAATATAATGCCTTTTATGAATGTTTTGACTTTTCATATAACATTTATACTTAGGGTAAGGAATGTTTTGTAGAAAGGGGAATTATATGGTAAGAAGGGATTTTACATGGGGTTTTCACTTTTCCTGGGTAAAAAGGATTTTTTTACCATAGGAAAAGGAGATTTTATGAAAATGAATGATTATGAATGTAATAAGGGGAAATTAGTCGATAGATGAATGAATGGAGATGAAGGACATTAAATAATTGATCTTTGTAGACCTCCATCTGCTTTGTGAAATTGCCTCATGGACTTAGAAACATGATAAATGTACATTTTGTCCAATCAACCATTAAACTTTTGAAACCTTTCTCTACTTATCCTTTGCCTACACTATCATTTTTTCTTCACTTAACGGGTGCATTTAAGCTAGCAAACCCTTGTCCTTTCTCATTATTTAACAAAAAAAAACTATCTAAATCTACCCTTATAACTTCCAAGGGCTCAGAGTAAACTAATGAGCACCTTATTATTCTCTACCTAACTACTGATCTGCCAAGGTTAAACAGTTTGGACAGATATTTATTCTCTAACTATAACATCAAATTCAAAGCATGAAATAGTCAAGATTAAACAGTTTGACTCTCATGGGTTTGTGGCATTTTAAACAAGCTGCACACAACCATTATTTGCAGAAATAGAGTAGTGGCATTTAGAGTTGCTCACTTTCAGAGTTTATTTATTTTCTTTCTACCTAACATTTTCTTTTTGCCTTTATTTTTTAGAGCAGCTACCCTAACATTTTCTTTGATATGGACATCATCATCAAAAATATTTTTTAACTAACATTTTATTCACTATTGTTATGTCCATATCCTAACTTAACATTTTTTGAAAATTCTATCTAATCAAAACCAAAAAATGCTACAACATACCCTTGCGCAGAGGAACATATTTTGGTAACCTGGTAATATGGTCTGCATCCTGGGTTTCAACTTCCATTTCCACATCCTCCTCATCCACCAGGATTTCTTCAGATTCTTCCTCATTGGCCTCTAGGTTAATGGCCTTCCCCTTTTCCTGTAAAGTGAGCTTGGTCCTATATGGGTTTCTTGGTGAGACATGCACTGGGATCATAGTCTGCTTATCCTTCTTTGGTCTTGGTGTTCTGGGTGATTTAGGGACTTCAACTATCACTCTGGTACTCTCTGGGGCTTCTACTACCTCAATTTCCTGCACGACTTCCTCGGGTGTTGACATCATTCTATTCAGGAGGTCCTGCATTTCTTTCGGCAATCTCTCAAATGTTGAACTTGCTCTAAAAGCCTCAAAATTCGTAAGGTCCATACACACCTGATAGTGCAAAAAATGAATTTTCAACATGGCAAGTGTTTTTCACTGGATAGCCACCTGTGATTTATAGGGCCTTGTGAATTCAAATCCGATTGCTCCCCCCACATTCGGCCCATTAATGCTAGATTGGTGGTAGATTTTTAAGAATCTAATCCATAAAGTTCACCTTAAATTCCTGTCGCCCTCTCCATTTGGCCATAATCTAACCATCAAATCATGAACAGTGACTTTAACGATCACTTTTTGGTAGACCTGCATGCTATTTCCATGAGTAGTGCAATTGCCTTTGCATTGTTGCGGACCCAGTGACACTTCATTGCTTCACGCAGTCCTGAAATCGCATAGCTCCCCAACTCGGGTAGCATAGTTTATAGTCTCGTGCCTCCTTTCAGCTGCCTGGAGTGCTAAGACTATGCTACTTTCATTTAGTCACATGGCTGGACCGCCGGTGTATGGCTTCAAGCGACTGCCATTCACCTTTACTAGGAAGGGGTCTCCATTTAACTTAACCAACTAGACTGCGCCACCGTTTGTAATCTCCTTAATAACATAGGGCCCCAGCCAATCCATTTTGAATTTCCTAGGAAATTTATGAAACTTACTTCCATACAACAACACCAAGTCATTCACTTTAAAGGTGCACAACTTAATATGTCGGTCATGCCACGCTTTTTCACGCTGCTTTTGGACCTGTTGGTGATTTCCAGCCAAAAATCTCTCTTCTTCAAGCTCATCCAACTGCGCGAGCCCCTCTTCTAGGGCTCCACGATCCATCATACCTATGAGCATTTCTATGTGCAAACTAGGCATGATGTATTCCATAGGCATTGCGGCTTCCACACCATAGACAAGCCTAAAATGTGTTTGTCCCGTTAGCTTTTTGCATGTTTTCTGATAAGCCCAGAATACTGCAGGTATGCATAGGTCCCAATCACTTCGTTGGACATTGAAAACCTTGGTCAGTGCATTTTCAAGCACTTTTTTGAATTCCTCTACTATCTCGTTAGCCTGTGGGTGATAAGGTGTGCTCTTCTAGTGATATACCTGAAATTCCTCCGTCAGTGCGCTGATCATCTGATTCAGGAAGTGCGTACCACAATCACTCATTAAGATTCTTGGACATCCAAAGCACATCAATACATGTTCAAATAGGAACTTCGTAGTAGTCATGCCCGTGCAATCCTTCTCCGGCTGTGCTTCTGCCCAACAAGTCAATTACTCTGTCACAATGATAATGTACCTCGCTCCTGTCTTCCCTTGTGGCTGAATGGGTCCTACAAAATCTATTTCCCACTTTTCGAAGGGTTGCAACGTCATTTGTGGATTCAAAGGCATTTCATGCCTCCGTGATGGCCTACTTGTTCTTTGACATACATCACACGCCTTGCAATATACTTTTGAATCCTGATGAAGGGTTGGCCACCACAACCCGACGCGTAGAATCTTCTGCGCAATTGCTCTCCTTGCATAATGTCCTCCCGCGGCACCCCCATGAGCATCTGCGAGGATGATGCTTCATTCGAACTCAGGTACATACCTTCGCAGTATCTCATCAGTCCCCATCTTTTATAGATGCCCAACAATGACAGAGAAATCTACTGTGCGCACCACTAATTCCTTCTTTTGCTAGACAGAGTATCCTTCCGATGCAGTTCCTGTTGTTAGGAAGTGTATGATATCTTTGAAATGACCATCTGTGACATGCACTACAAATAGACACGCATCAAGCAATCCTTCTTCCAAGTTAGTAGATTCCTCCCCTGTTTCGAGGCATGACAGATGATCTGGTCCAGCGTTCAATTGTCCAGGCTTCACAACAACTTCAAAATTGTACTCTTGGAAAAATAAGAGCCATCTACAGATTTGTCCCCCCAACACAGGCTTATTAACTAGGTACTTCAGCGTGGAGTGATCCGTGTACATCTTAAAGTGGCCTCCTAGCAAGTAGTGTCTATACTACTGGAGCACATACACCTTAGCTAGCCCCTCGCGCTCAGTGGTAGAATGGTTCTTCTATGCTTTGTCCAACTACACGCGTGGATCATTTTTCCCATCATACTTGTCTGTCAGTCACATCTTAGGCTTCCCAAATCATGCTCTCATCATCCTTCTACATTCGTGCCAATCATCAAAGATTCCCTTATGCATACCCCGCCATCTTGCCGGCGTAGCACGCAATGCCCAATGCAAGGCCTGGAAGCGTTGATTTTCTGGCACCTCCCTTTCAAATGTATCCAAAAAGGTATCTACCTCATTTAGACCATCATAAGTAGGCAGATTTCTTTACTCTAAAGACACATAGCACAGCGACCGGGTCACCTTGTTGTAATTTAGCATAGTTACTTCATGTAACCAATTCTTATAGCGTTCTATTTCTTTGTCGGAGTCTGAAGTGTAAGAACTCTCGCGATCCCATGTAATCCGTCAATCCGTGGTTGGATTCATCCAGTATTGGTCTCACGCTGTTATCTTATAGATGCAGTCCAGATCATCATCACTCTCGTAATCGCAAGCTGGTTTCGTATAGCCCGATCCCTCAGCAGGATTGAGGGGTATTATTACGCATAGTGAATTCTTCTCAAAGATCATCTTTCTTTTCTTCAAATTGATTACCCCATCCATATCAATAGCCTAGTCAATTCCCAGGAGCACAGGGTATGGATTTTTGTCATCTACTATCTCTATTACTTCAAAATCTGCCAGTGTGCTCACTCCCTCAATATCCATGGTCACCCTCTGCAGCCACCCCATGGGGATGATTTTCTACTGCTTCTCCATCCTTAGTTGAATCGGAGAGCATTGTAGCACAAGTCTCCCCATTCACTCCCAAGTCTACTTTGGTAGGACATTCACATTTGACCCCAGGTCCAAAATGACGTTGATCTGAAAATGAGATCTTAGACATTTATTAAGGTATTACAGACTCATGTGCATGGATTTGCCTATGTTACTTTGTGCAATGGATCGATAAGATTGTGAATACATAGACAATGAAGTAGATAAAGAAACATAATACACAACACACATAAACACAACAAGTTTAATATGGAGTTCACCCAACACTCCTGGGCTACGTCTCCTGGTCCAGCCTTCAGTGGTGACCTCTCTATTATGTCTTTGAAAAAAAGGTTTTACAGAAGTGAGCTCAATTTTAGTCTCACACAACAGATACAAAAAACAAGTCTTTACTTGGATTCCCCAAGTCTTTTTGAGTACACAGACTCTCCTCACTGACTCTTTGTCTCTGTTTGCTCTCTATCTCTGCATTGCTTTCTATCTTCTGTCGCTATAAATCCAATCTGCACTGTCTGTTCATTTCCTCTTCTTCGGGCCTTCTAGCTCCTAGCCTTTGTCCGCTCGAATCCCCCTTCCGGGCGTTAAATAATCATTGCTAACACTTTTAGGGGAGGTGGCCACCTGTTCTGCAATGGAAGAGTGCATCGGGCCTTTGAAATCCCTGAAATAGCCATTCTTTGTTTACACAGAGAAATGCATTCAAACATGGGAAAATCTGCCACAACACAGTTTTTTGGACTTCACATATTCATAAATGTGCCCTATTCTCCTATCGGGCCTGCCTGTAAGTCGCTATCATATGTCGCAAATGTCGTTCCATGATTTCCCCTTTGCATTTAAAAATACATTACAACATTGGAAAATCCCACAAAAAATGGCTTTATGCAGACGTGAAATATTATATATTTTCATTCGCAAACCCTTTCGGGTTTGCGATTCATTGCATCGACGCTTCCCTTCGTATTTCTTTTATTAAACGAAATATGTGACAATGCACACAAACTGTTGGTGGGCAAATCTCAAAACATATGGAATATCGTTTATAATGTTATCGGGTCTGGCTATTGCGTCGCGTATATATACATACATACATACATATATATATATATATATATACATACATACATACATACATACATACATACATACATACATATATATATATATATATATATATATACATATATACATATATATCTATATATATATATATATATATATATATATATATATATATATATAGATATATATATATATATATATATATATATATATATATATATATATATATATATATATATGTCCGCTCCTCTGTGTATCTCCGATGTGACTTGTCGTAATCACATGTCGCAGGAGTGCCGGGTCGTCAGTAAGTGCTCCCATGGTTTTCTTCGATGCGATATCGCGAGTCAACCCGAGCTATCGATCTGCACGCTTGATTGACGATCCCTGTTGACTGTGCTAATCGATGTCGCATTGTTTTAAGTGGTGGTCTCTGATAGCCTCCCAATGGCCTCTGCCGATTTGCAATATGCTGATCAGATCTGGACCGTTGATTGAAAAAATCCAATGACTCCTGTGCATCACTCCTTTGACCATCGATAGGCCTGTTTTTGATCCTTTCTTCATGTTTTTGGCTTCCGATAGTGTTTTTCTACCTATTCTAAGGGTTTTTCGTCATGCGATAGTTTTTCTCTTTTAAACGATTTTGAAGACTTAGAGAGTTCTTGGATCCATTTTGGATCATGCCTTCCCACTGAAAAAGCTTTTGGACCACCAAAAGTTGGTTTTCAAGCATCGATCAAGTGAGGGTACAACTTCCTCACTTGTCCAATCTCTATCCATGTTGCACTACTTGGTTTTGAACCTTTGAGTCTGATTTTGAGGTATTCAACATCCCCTCCAAAATTTGGTTTTCAAGCATCGATCAAGTGAGGGTACAACTTCCTCACTTGTCCAATCTCTATCCATGTTGCACTACTTGGTTTTGAACCTTTGAGTCTGATTTTGAGGTATTCAACATCCCCTCTGCTCATAGTTCTCACCTTCCTGTCCAGAACTGTATCTTCCTGCAACTCATTGAGATATTCGGGCAACAGATCATTAATAGAAGGCAACTGACTTTGATCTTCGGGTTCTTCAATCAACGAAGGTTCAAATAATCTCAAGTTATCTACATTAACTACTGAATAAATGTGCATGTAAGTTTGAAAATCAAGGTGAAAAGCATTCTCACCAATTTTATCAAGTATCTTGAAAGGCCCATACCTTATTGGTTTCAGCTTCTTCCCTTCACCTTGCATTCTGTCTTTGCTGATGTATAGCCATACTTGATCACCAACTTGGAAGCTATGCTCAATTCGATGCTTATCATGCCTTTCCATGTACTTGGCCTAGCTCTGTTCCAGTTGTTCCTACACTGCCTGGTGAATTCCTTAGATCTGTTCAATGAACTTGGTTGCTTTGTCCACATCACTGTGTCCATCAACCGCTATGTCTTTCCCAAAGAAAAAATCCAAGGGAGACTTTGGTGTAAAACCAAGACAAGTCTCAAAAGGAGATCTTTGTGTAGAAGAATGTTTAGCACGGTTGTAAGCATGTTGCACATAACACAAATGTTCATCCCAAAGCTTGGGATGTTTGTTTCAATAACTCCTGAGCAACTGGATCACTGTCCCGTTGACTACTTCTGTTTGGAAATCTGTTTATGGATGAAAGGTTGTGCTCTTCTTCAGTCTCATGTCCATTAATTCGCACAAACTTGACCAAAACTTCCAAACAAATCGGGAATCTCGATCAGATACAATGGAAGTGGGTAACCCAAAATGAAACCAGACATGCTGAAAGAACAACTTTGTTGTTTTTTCAGCTGTAATCTGCTTGTTACAAGGTATTAAAATACACATTTTGTTGAACTTGTACACAATAACATATAAATAGTCATGACCTTTCCTAGATTTTGGCATTCCCCCAACAAATTCAATGGAAACACTTTCCCAAGGATGAGAAGGGATTGGAAGTGGAGTGTACAAGCCTAATTTTCTATTGTTGGGCTTGCTTTTAGCACAAATGGTACACCCTTTAATATATCTAGAAATTGTTTCATGCATTCTTGTCCAATAATAGAATCTTTGCAGTTGTGCAACTGTTTTACTTACAACAAAATGACCTGATATTAGAGAAGTATGTGCTTCTCGGATTATGTTAACTCTTTCAGTTTGAGGAATGCATAACTTTCCCAAATGATACAAGAGTTGGTCCTTGACATGATAATCCAATTCTTCTACTTGTTTTCCATGACTTAAAGTTTCATATACATCTTTAAAATCTACATCTTGAGCATATTGTTCAATGTAGCTTTCATGCAATACTAAATTATGCTTAAGTATAGTAGATGCATTTATGATTGGTCTGGGCAACATATCTACAACTTTATTGTGTATGCCTTTCTTATATCTGATGACAAGATGAAACTGCCGTAGTAAACCCATCCACCTATAGTGTCTTGATTGTTGCAATTTAGTTTGTGAGTGCAAATATTGAAGTGGTTGGTGATCAGTATGTATAACTGTTTCTTTGCCCATTAAGTAATGTTTCGACTTTTTCACACTCTATATTAATGCATATAGTTCTTTATCATATGTGGGATAATTAACTACTGCAGAATTAAATGTCTAATAATGATAACATATGGGTTTACCATGTTGCATCAACACTGCTCCCATGGCATAGTCACTAGCATCTGTTTCAATCTCAAATGGTCTTTGAAGATCTGGCAATGCTAGTACTAGTGTTGTACTAATTTTTTCTTTCAAGGTGTTGAAGGCTTTCTGCTATTTTCCTCCCCACTGAAACACCTTTTTCAATCCTGCTAAAGCATTTAAGGGAGCTGCAATCAAGGAAAAGTTAGCAATAAACTTTCTCCAATATTGTGCTGCTCCTAGGAAGCTCCTAACTTCTGTAGCAGATTTGGGTTTAGGCCAGTTCACAATGGCTTCAACCTTAGAGGAATCTATCTTCAATTCACCACCCCCTACAATATGACCCAAATAATTTAAAGATCTTTTTCCGAATTCACATGTTGACTATTTCACATAGAGATTTTCTCTTTTCAAAACATCTAGAGTCTGCTTTACATGCTTCAAATGTTCTTCCCATGTTTTACTGAAAACAAGAATTTCATCTAAATATACAATTACAAAATCATCAATAAAAGGCCTGAGTACATCATTCATAACTCTCATGAAAATGGCAGGAGCATTAATTAAGCCAAAAGGCATAACCAACCATTCATACAACCCTTGATTTGTTTTGAAAGCAATCTTCCATGCATCTTGTTCTGCTACTCTGACCTGATGGTAACCACTACGCAAGTCCAACTTGGAAAAGTAAACAACTTCTTTCAGCTGATCCAATAGATCATCAATGCGAGGAAGGGGATAACGATTCTTGATCGTTATTTTATTCAGCGCTCTGTAATCAATGCACATCCTCCACGAACCATCTTTCTTTCTCACCAACACGATCGAAGATCTGCATGGTGATGTGCTTGGTCTTATGAACCCTTTCTTGAGTAGCTCCTTTACTTGCTTCTTGATCTATACATTCTCTAAAGTGGATAACCTATACATTCCGATGTTAGGCAATGGAGCATCTCGCTGCAAATGAATATCATGTACAATTTCCCTTTTGGGTGGTAGACCTTTAGGTTCTTAAAATAGGATATCAAATTCTGAAACAACTTTTTCTAAATCAACTTTCTGTTTGGCATCACAGCCTTCAAATATATTGGTTTTATCAGGGTTCTTTTCCTTTACAACCATCAGCAAAAATTGCTTGCATGAATTTACAATTCTTTTCATCTTCCTTGAGTTTATGAGAGTGTAATTATTTTTGAGTTTATGAGCTCTTACAATATATTCTATTCCATCTTTGGTGAGTTGATACTTATTTTCAGCTCTATCGAAAATGGCTTTTCTATCATACAAGTAAGGAATTCCTAAAACAATTCCACATATATCCAAGGGAACGATATCTAACTCAACCTCATCTACAGTTGCTGACCCAAAAGGAAACCTAACTTTACATTGTCTAGTCACTTGTAGCTTTGCTTTATCACATACCCAACCTAATGGATATGGCTTCTTATGAGGTGTGGTTAGTAATCCCAATTTCTTTACAATTGCATCAGAAATCAAGTTTACTTGTGAGCCACTATCAAATAAAGTATCAATCTTTTGATGCTTGGAAATAACTCTAATGTGAAAAAGCTCATGTCTTTTCCTCTCATTTTCTTATTATCAATAGTTTGTGCAGAATTACTAGTAGATGCTTCATAATTTTTACCTTTTATACCTGTGGCTGTGACTATTGTTTCATCACCTGAGTCTGACCCCAAATCCTTCTGAATAGCAGCAACACTCTTCTTCTTCTTTCCATTGAACTTCTTGGGTTTCAGCTCCAGATGCAAAGACCAACAATGTTCATCATTGTGTCCATCCTTCTTGCAATGAGTGCATGAAGATTTTCTTTTCTGTACAATGTTTGCCTTGCTCTCTTTCCATTTCTTCTTCTTCTTTTCCTTGTTCTTGCTTGTAGTGGATTTTGAGGATCCCCCAATCTCTGGGTTCACATTCTTGCCTCTAGCCTCTAAATGTGTAGCCTGAACGGATACCTCATCTATGCTAGTGGGGTTAAACATGAGAACGGTGTGGCTCAAATAGCTATGCAGACCACCTATATACTTCAACAAAGTTTCAGGTGAGTCTAGAGAAATGCCTAGAATTAAAGCTCTTTTCCTAAATTCTTGGGTATAGCTTTTTACACTTTGCCCCTTTAATTGGCGAAGATTTTGTCAACTCATCATGGCTTGCTGCATATAAGCTAGTGGATAGAATTGTTTTTTAATGGAAGAAACAAATTCACTCCAAGTAGAAATAATTTTACCATGCTTCTTCAGATCAACTTGTGTCCTGCCTTCCCACCACACTAGGGCAGTTCCTCCAAGGTGAAGGCTAGCCAGCTGAATCTTTCTCCTTTCTGAATTGATGTTCTGCACCCTGCAATATGCATCAATCTATCTAATCCAGTTATCTAGTTTTTCTGCATTTAATTCTCCATCATATATTGGCAAATCAAATTTTACATCTAATTTAATCACAGAAGTCTTCTTCTTTTTATTTTCAGGGCTAGAAGGAGGTGTTGATGGAGGAGGTTCTTCCCCTTTCCCTTTCACCTCTGAATGGGAAACTAGAAGAGGTTCCTCTACTCCTTTGCCTGTTTGAGATGCTGAAGGTCTTTCCCCTTGTCCTTTCTTAAATTCTCGATACATCTCTTCTACCATGGTTCTCAAGGTCTTGAAACTGTCCATGAACTGAGAGTTTGATTCCAAGGGAATTTCTTCTGTCATTTTCCTCCTAGGATAGACTCTTCCAATTTCTAGGTTAGCCTCAACTAGTTCTCCTTCTCCTAATTTGAGCTTTGACCTAGTTAGCATTCAACAATCCATCACAAGCTTGTCTAACCTTAGCAAACCTAAAGCTCTGATGCCACTTGATCTGAAAATGAGATCTTAGACATTTATTAAGGTATTATAGACTCATGTGCATGGATTTGCCTATGTTACTTTATGCAATGGATTGATAATATTGTGAAATACATAGACAATGAAGTAGGTAAAGAAACATAATAGACTACAAACTTAAACACAACAAGTTTAATATGGAGTTCATCCAACACTCCTGGGCTATGTCTCCTGGTCCAGCCTTTAGTGGTGACCTCTCTATTATTTCTTTGAAAACAGAGTTTTACAGAAGTGAGCTCAATTTGAGTATCACACAACAAATATGAAAAACAAGGCTTTACTTGGATTCCCCAAGTCTTTCTGAGTACATAGACTCTCCTTACTGACTCTCTGTCTTTGTTTGCTCTCTGTCTCTACACTCCTTTCTGTCTTCTCTGGCTTTAAAGCCAATCTGCATTGTCTGTTCATTTCCTCTTCTTCGGGCTTTCTGGCTCCCAGCCTCTGACCACTCAAATCCCCCTTTTGGGCATTAAATAATCATTACTAATGCTTTTAGAGGAGGTGGCCACCTGTTCTACAATGGAAGAGTGCATCAGGGCTTTGAAATCCCTGAAATAGCCATTCTTTGTTTACCCAGAGAAATGCATTCAAACACAGGAAAATCCACCACAACACAATTTTTTGGACTTCACATATTCATAAATGTGCCCTATTCTCCTATTGGGTCCGCCTGTAAGTCACTATCGCATGTCACAAATTCCATTCCATGGTTTCCCCGTTGCATTAAAAATACATTAAAACATTGGAAACCGCAAAAAATGGCTTTATGTGGACGTGAAATATTATACATTTTCATTCGCAAACCCTTTTGGGTTCGGGATTCATCGCATCAACACTTCCCTTTGTATTTCATTTATTAAACAAAATACGCGACAATACACGCAAAATATTGGTGGGAGGATCTCAAAACATATGGAATATCGTTTATAATATTATCAGGTCCGGCTATCGCGTCGTGTATCTATCTATCTATCTATCTATATATATATATATATATATATATATATATATATATATATATATATATATATATATATATATGTCAGCTCCTCTGTGTAGCTCCGATGCGACTTGTCACAATCACATGTCGTAGAAGCCCCAAGTCATCGGTAAGTGCTCCCATGGGTTTCTCCGACGTGATATCACGAGTCAACCCGGGCCGTTGATCTGCACGCTTGATCGATGATCCCTGTTGACCGTGCTAATCGTTGTCGCGTTGTTTTAAGTGGCAGTCTCCAATAGCCTCCCAATGGCCTCCGCCGATTTGCGATATGTCGATCGGATTTGGACCATTGATCGGCCATATCTGACGAATCCTGTGCATCATTCTTTTGACCGCCAATAGGCCTGTTTTTTATCCTTTCTTTGTGTTTTTGGCTACTGATAGTGTTTTTCCACCTGTTCTAAGGGTTTTTCCTCATGTGATAGTTTTTCTCTTTTAAATGATTTTGAACACTTAGAGAGTTCTTGGATCCATTTTAGATCAGATGCGATCCATTTCATATTCTCCGATTTGCGCGGTGAGTCTCATTTTATGCCCCGTCCTTGTCTTATGCTTGCCAATCTTTCATACTATGCATGGTTCACATGGCGCGATCCCAACACATCTATTGATGAGTTCTTGTAACCCTTTCATAGCCTTACTATTGCGCGATAACTTCATACAGGTTTCCAAGAAATTTGTGATCATAGAGGGGTCCATCTCTGGCTTAAGCTTATCCTTGCTTCCGAAGGTAGAGGCCTAAGCAAAGCTCTTCTTAGCTTCCATGAATGCTTCACGAGCGTGCTCCAATTCGAACTCAACCTCTTTGTTGGGGCTTTACGAACCCAGGTATTGCATCTGGTTGTTTTCCCTTATCATCTCCCATTGAGATTCCACTTCGGAGCACTATATTTACATTCGGATCTTCCTTGCACGGCTCAAACCTCATCATCTACAGGTTCTGATTCGGGGGAGGTGGTAGCGCTCCTTTGTCACGTATCCTAGCTATCAGCGTAGGACAATCTTCTGTTTCATGACCAAATAGCATGCAATACTTGCACGACGGATGCATTGGATTAGTGCAATCACGGGCATAGTGTCCTAGCCCTCCATAATTGTAGCAAATCTACTGTCCTTGACCTCTTCCAGGTCCTCCTCCACCTTGGCCTCGTCCGCGCCCCTGAAACCTTGTCTGCGCCATCCCTGCATTCTGGTCAAGGGGCCACGTTTCAGCCTGAACCATGTAGGTGGGAGTTCTATCCATCATCAATTCGTAGCTCCTGTAAGTATGATCATCATGTCCTACTGACCTAGAAAAGTTGCAAAACAACTGTTGCGGTGTTTGTACATACTTCTGTAACAAGTGGTAGTTATCCGTGGCATGTTTTCTGGCTACCTGATAGATAGCACACCATAAGGCAGGCACTGCGCTAGGTCCTGCTTGAGCTTCTGGCTTTGAAGGCATTGGTCCTCCTCCTACAGGGTAATTTTCAAAGACCGGGTAATGGTCTTTGTCATGACCCTGATTCTTACATTTCAAGCCCCATACCTCCTTGTGTGCCTCTGGTTAAACTGTCTTGTCCTACTTTAGGCTTTGCATCTTGAGGCATAGATTCTTCAGCTGCACATGGATCTGCTGGACTCCTATATTAGGATCTTGCATCGGAGTCTCATGTAGTCTCATGGAAATCTCCAAGGCCTCTTCCTGAGTTGTTATCTTTTGCTATGACAACGCACGTGTGGTAGTAGTGAAGCCACAAAGCACTCGCGATGTTGTCCATCTGTCAAATTCATGTTGGCTTCATGTATTGTACATTTTAGCCTCTGATCCAGTTCCCAAGGCATCTCACCTGGTTGCATCACTATCTCTTTGAATCCCACAATCGACTTCACTTTAGATTTAGGCCTGCTAAATTCCCTATTTAGTGCTGCTTGGATGTCCGCTACTCTAGAATTCATGTTATCGTTGGAGTACTTAATGTACCAGGTTAACATGTGATCTTGTAGAGCACTAACCAATGTCACCTTCTTTATGTTATTATCTTTAACACCTTGAGCTTCCCATACAACCCTCACAACGAACCAGAATTGGTTCGGGTCCTCATTTCCCAAGCCTTTGAACAAAGGCAACTTCACTGTATTCACCATACTGAATTGCAGTGGAGGTGGAGGTGGTGTGGGTGAGGTTGGAGATGATGGCGGTGAAGTCAAAGGTGGTGTGGGTGGAGGTGGTATTCGCGGGAATCCCTATCTTATTAACTGAACAACGTTTCCCGGAGAAAACTTTGCTATTCCTTCTTCATTCCTTCGTGGAGGTGAAATCAAGGGGCTATGCTCTAGACCCTTATTTCCTTCATTTCTGTAAAATTTTCTACTTCACATAGTCCTGAACATCAAGGTCGCTGCATAACCTGTTTTTCGCACAACAACATTTTAATCCAAGTATTCAGAGATTTTACGTACTTACCTTGCAGTTCTTTGAAAAAGCGTCGCTCTGCCTCGCTACGGCTGATTGAGGTGTCGACTGCAAACTCAGTAAAAAATCCTCCTACGATGTGATCAAGCCAATGATTGATAGCACGGGTGATCTTATCCTTTGATTCTTCCAACCTTCGCACTAGCTTTGGGGTCCACACAATAGGACCGTCAAGTTTCCACCTTCCTTGGCTATCTACTAGCTTCGCGGTCCACTTGTATAGCTTAGTAGGAAAGAAGCCAAAAAAGATTTCGTGGATCTCCATATAAATTTATTGGTCCAACTAGTGTTCTTTTGATAGTCGCGGGTTTTTGTTCTCTTGTGCCGCGAACTCATGGATCCTTCTGTCCAACCAACCTTCGATTTATTTCTTAGTTGGATTCCAGTGATACGACATCACACATCTCTTATGCAGATTTTGGTCCCGGCAACGTAACCATTTGTTGGTTTGAAGGGGCTTGACCCAGGTTTAGCGTTAGTTAGACAAAAAAATCCCTACACTACTGGCCATTTCGGTATCAGCCCGCAGAGAGCGGACTGAAGTCTCACTCGAAGTCATATGGGGGGATGCTGGAACCAAGTTTCCACACCCTTGAGATGGTTGTGGTGTCGATTTATTCCAGCTATACCTACCTTATAGGTTGCTTAGCCCTCTGTTCCACCCTTCGGTACCTTGGCGAAAGGGTACAATTGGCTTTCGTATAGCCCTAACCTACGACTTAGGGACATACGCACTGCTAGGGCAGCAAACTGCGATATCTCCCAAACTAGGCTAAGTGTTTTACTTATCTTATTAACCGATCTTAGTTAGCTTTTCATAAGCAGATTTTATTACTTGCGTTCACTTAACCAACACATTTACATACATTCGCACATCATATAAGCATGTTGGCTTGTTGGGGCCTGACCCAGGTTCAGAAGTGATTTAGAAAAACAAATCCCAAAACTACTGGCCCTTTTGGCAATAGTGTGCGAAGCGCGGATTGAGGTCTCACCCGAGGTACTGGAACCAGGTTTCCGCACCCTAGGGATGTCTTAACGAAGTCTGGGAAGTTCATGAACTAATCCTGCATGTTTTCTCTGCTTCGTGCAGTTGTTTGACCTTCACGTAGCTCTGTAACGAGTGCGAAGAGGTGCTGTCTAGATCCTTTATCCTTACTGTGTTATTATTATAGATCTTAACTTAATTTTGTGGGCCCAATATTCTTCATCAATTATTCAACATTCATAACAAGTGAACGTAATCATAAACTATAAAAAGATGCATAAGAATATAACATAAGCATAAACACACAGATCTATGAGTAGATGCACAATATTTCAGAATCAGCTTATCTGTTATTAAACTTCTTTCCTGTTACAATCCCAACTCCACCCTGTGCACTCAGCTGTAGGGGTCCATGCACATAGCTGCAGACTCTACCAGGCCTCTGCGCACTCAGCTATAGAGCCTCTTCCTACTACTATGACCCAAGGCTCAGACTTACTGACTCAGAGCGGATTTCTCATTAAAAAACCCATATCACGTAAGATCAGGACTAAAAGCTCACTTCTACACATAGAGCCTCGCTCTATTTATACAATCCCATGGTTCACGGACCATGGGTAGGCTGACACTTTCTATACTAAATTACATTATTTTAGAGTGGACAACCCTAGACTCTCATGCTCTGCGCCCACATTTCACGGGGTCTTTCATTACTTTTGACCAAAATTCGGGCTACAAGCCCCAAAAATTTGTTATGGGGAGATCCACTACCCAACAAGCCCCCAACACAATCATCATGACTCGTCCCGAGTCACTTGGTTGGTGCGGTGATCTTCGTGCGAAGTTCATCCAGCAACCTCTGCACTTCACTAACATCCACAACACATTCTTCCGCTGTCCGCTGTACCTGTTGTGCATGTATCTCCAATGCTTTGTTGTCAGGTGCAATTCCTTGCCTGAGTGCATATATGCCCTGCATCTGTGCCAACTTTCCCTCGATCTTGGCGGTGACCATGAATGCTTCCTCGAGCCAAGGTTGGATGCGTTCTTTAAGCACTGCTTCTTTTTTATGTGCGGCATCCACCTGTTCCTTTAGAGCCTGGGCCTCCCTCATCTTGGCTAGTTGCTGAGTAAGGGCGACCATCTATGTGGTCCCCCGGACATTATCATAGGCCTGCTACAACTCCTGCACTTCTGTCTCTAACCGTTGTAGCGTTGGGTCTTCCTGCAGTGAAGTGAGGGTGAAGAGTGACTGATCTAACAAGCCTGTGCAATCATGTATGACGTGCTCTATTGCTTCCAACCCTGATTGAATGTCGCGGTGCCGATGCTCTCTAACTTCCCGCGGTGTAGAGGATTGCGCCTTTAGCCTCAACTCCGCGATCTGCAGGTTGAGGTCCAGCTGGGTCCTTGTTGCTTCCTCCTTTGCCTCGTGGAATCCACTTGAAAGTTTGTGGATCCGTATACCTACTGGTAAGTCTACTGCAATCTTGAGCTCAGGGACGACGACATGCTCCCTCGACGATTTGCTCTAATTGCTAAGTTTGTGCTACCGCTTCATCGCATTGGAGGCTCAACTACTCAATGTTGATTCATTGTTCACTGACCATCTATACTGTATGTCCTTCCCTAGCGTGGAGCTCTATCATCGCTCCATCCTATACCTGGTATAATCTCTCTCGCGGAAGGGTAACCAAGTTTAGGCAAAGTCCCTTGAGTTGGCCTACCACAACTCTGTCCTCCATATTGTCCGCTATTATAGCTCCTTCCAGCAACACAACGGTATTTGCCATTTTGTCCTGCAGCAATTGCTTGATTGTTGATGTACCCATAGCCTTGTGGATGGCTACCATTCCCTGCTGTGGGGCCCGCACCTAAAGTTCCTAGAGTTTCACCCTGAGTGCCCCCAACACATTCTCCTACTCCATCATTGCCTCCTGGAGTGCCTCCCTGGCGACTTCGTGAACTGTGTTGCCGATGTCGTATAGGTCACCCTCAGTCAGTGTAATAGGCTCCCCATCCAACTTGGAAGCCTTGGTCTTCTTTCGTGGCCCTGTTCGTTCTGTCTTGCGCGGCCATTTCAATTGTGTAGAGGTGGTTCTTGGGTCTGCACCTTTCGTCGTATCATCTGTCCCATGCCCTGTGGTCAATTTCGGGCCTCTTTCTTCCTGTGTCAAGGCGGTCCCTATTGCTATTGCCTTTTCCATAGGGACCTTTGCTACTTTTCGGGACGCCCATAATTCTTTAGCTAGCTTTTCGTTCCGCTTTTGTTGTGCTAGCAGCTTGGCGGCAACCTTTTGTCTTTGAATCTCCATCTCATCGCGCACCACCAAATCTGGTGCGTGCCATTTCGGTGGCCATGTGTCAAACACCACGAAAACAGTGTCATCTATTTCGATGAAGGGGAGTGTGGTCCACTTCTGCTCCAGATCCTTTTGCACTGTGATATACACATTGTGAATATCTTCTTTTTAATGTCTGCAAAGCTCCTCAGACTGTCGTATACCGAGGTAGATAGGCATGACAATTTGTTGATCCATAGTCGTACGCTTGCCTCCATCAGTACCTAGAAGATATTGGTTTCTCGGATTCGCATGGTATCCTTCATCGTCCATAATGACATGTATTTTGCTACCTCTGGCCAATCCTGGTCAAGGGGAGGAAACTAACTATCCTCAGGAAATTCTCCTGTAACCAACAGGATAAATAAGAGCAACCACGCATAGTGGAAGGTCTTACCGTACTCTTAGGCCTCCTTGCAGTTCGTTAGGAACTCCTCGCAGAGGAACTTCACCCAGTTGAACCATACCCCTTCTGCGCATTGCTTGGCTAGCGCGATGACCGTTGCTGGTACCTCATTGCCATGACATTTTCTCATCACCTTTCCTGCCAACAAATGGGTAGTGATGCAGACCCCTTTGTCCTGAATACTAGTAATATCGTAACCCCTCTGCTTTTTCTCCAACTTATATTTCCTTTTCATGGCCTCCACAATCGCCAAGTCTCCACTTGTGCCAGTTATTTCCGTGGGGTCCCTTCCTATACAGGGAAGCCAAGAAATCCTATGAATGAGCTCCGCCATGATGTGAATGCAATCCTCCAGCCACAATTACCCATTGTGCACCAAGCAAAGTAGTTAATTGATTAAAAATATCATGATTGGGGCCCAATGAAAGTGTGGAATCGATAGGAGGTGGAGTACCCCGGCCTCCTCCACCCCACGCAGCCATTTCCATGGCTGCAGTGTTGTAACTGCCCCCTCCATGCTTTGTTCCATCAGCGAGCTAGTTTCCAAATGAGGGAACTTCTTGTTACACTAAAAAATGTCACCATGACCACTTACAGTTAGTATGGCTCAAATCAATAGTAATGCTACCCTCTTAGGCAAGTCTTATGCCTCTGCTATCCATCTCAAACTCAAAGAAGAGAGAAAGTCTTGTAAAAAATATGTTTATCTCTGGGTTCGCAGGTTCTCTCTAGCCTTACCTGCGGGGACGCTGACCATGTTCACAAAAGGTGCGTCCTTGGACGCTCTGTATGTTAAGGGACAGGTGCGTCCTTCTGTAAAAGGCAAAATGCGCGAGTTTCATCTTAAAAAAGTTACTTGTGGTTACTTCTAGAACTTTCTAGAGGTCGGTTTGATGATTTGGATGCGCCTCCAGTTGGTTCATGTATCTCTATTAAGGGGGAACTTATCCCATCAATAAGGGAGCTATCCCACCCAAAGAGGGGGATTATCCCATTGATGGTGGACCTGAATAACCTCTTTACAGCACTATAAATAAAGACATTGAGCCAGAGGGAGGAGAGGTTGGAGCTATACATTTTCTTTGGGTAAATGCTGCAGGAATTAGGACTCCCATTTAGAACCTTGTGAGGAGAGATTGTCTTTGCTTGATTCTACTTGGAAGTGGGTGAGCTTTGTCAAAGTAGAGGAAAACCCTTGATGGACCCTGGGAGGAACTTGCACAACACCAAGGCCAGGTTGTAAGAGTTTCTTTGTTTCGTTATTAATACAAACTGGTTTATTTTTCTCAATAGCTTGTGTTAATGAGTTATTTCATGTGTTCCTTGGTCTGCATGTTGAATGTATGTTTTATTATATGAAATGCAAGTGCTTGGTAATTGTTTGATTGTTTGTGGTTGCAGGAATTGACTTGAAGGAGGAGCTCATCCGGACCGGCAAGGACGGACTACAACAACCGCGTTTCGGAATACGGTAAGCCTAAACACTTGTAGTTTTCATGTTTTAAAAGGTATATTTAGAGAAAGATCACTCCATTTTGTCTTGTTTGTCGCTAGAGAGTTTAGACTCCTAGGGAGGTCAGTTGTGTCTGCACAAACGACTTTTTCCGCCACGACAAGCTAAGCCACCCAAATACTAATTCTCACAGTCAAAAACCAGAAAATAAAAATGATTTTCTCAGAGCAAAGTTCACACAAAGGAAAAGACTTTCACATTAATGGATTCCCCAGCGGAGTCGCCAATTTGTCGTGGCGGAAAAAGTCGTTTGTGCGGACACAACTGACCTCCCTAGGAGTCTAAACTCTCTAGCGACAAACAAGACAAAATGGAGTGATCTTTCTCTAAATATGCCTTTTAAAACATGAAAACTACAAGTGTTTAGGCTTACCTTATTCCGAAACGCGGTTGTTGTAGTCCGTCCTTGCCGGTCCGGATGAGCTCCTCCTTCAAGTCAATTCCTGCAACCACAAACAATCAAACAATTACCAAGCACTTGCATTTCATATAATAAAACATATATTCAACATGCAGACCAAGGAACACATGAAATAACTCATTAACACAAGCTATTGAGAAAAATAAACCAGTTTGTATTAATAACGAAACAAAGAAACTCTTACAACCTGGCCTTGGTGTTGTGCAAGTTCCTCCCAGGGTCCATCAAGGGTTTTCCTCTACTTTGACAAAGCTCACCCACTTCCAAGTAGAATCAAGCAAAGACAATCTCTCCTCACAAGGTTCTAAATGGGAGTCCTAATTCCTGCAGCATTTACCCAAAGAAAATGTATAGCTCCAACCTCTCCTCCCTCTGGCTCAATGTCTTTATTTATAGTGCTGTAAAGAGGTTATTCAGGTCCACCATCAATGGGATAATCCCCCTCTTTGGGTGGGATAGCTCCCTTATTGATGGGATAAGTTCCCCCTTAATAGAGATACATGAACCAACTGGAGGCGCATCCAAATCATCAAACCGACCTCTAGAAAGTTCTAGAAGTAACCACAAGTAACTTTTTTAAGATGAAACTCGCGCATTTTTCCTTTTACAGAAGGACGCACCTGTCCCTTAACATACAGAGCGTCCAAGGACGCACCTTTTGTGAACATGGTCAGCGTCCCCGCAGGTAAGGCTAGAGAGAACCTGCGACCCCAGAGATAAACATATTTTTTACAAGACTTTCTCTCTTCTTTGAGTTTGAGATGGATAGCAGAGGCATAAGACTTGCCTAAGAGGGTAGCATTACTGTTGATTTGAGCCATACTAACTGTAAGTGGTCATGGTGACATTTTTTAGTGTAACAGATTGCCCCCTAAAGTGCGAAGCCTGGAATAGATTTAGGGTTTTGTAATTCTAGGAAGGGTGAAGCGCTTTATCATTTCAAGGATTGTCTTGTGGATGGCCTGGTTGGAACCTGCAATTCACAAGACAATCCTTGAAATGATAAAGCGCTTCACCCTTCCTAGAATTACAAAACCCTAAATCTATTCCAGGCTTCGCACTTTAGGGGGCAATCTGTTACACTAAAAAATGTCACCATGACCACTTACAGTTAGTATGGCTCAAATCAACAGTAATGCTACCCTCTTAGGCAAGTCTTATGCCTCTGCTATCCATCTCAAACTCAAAGAAGAGAGAAAGTCTTGTAAAAAATATGTTTATCTCTGGGGTCGCAGGTTCTCTCTAGCCTTACCTGCGGGGACGCTGACCATGTTCACAAAAGGTGCGTCCTTGGACGCTCTGTATGTTAAGGGACAGGTGCGTCCTTCTGTAAAAGGCAAAATGCGCGAGTTTCATCTTAAAAAAGTTACTTGTGGTTACTTCTAGAACTTTCTAGAGGTCGGTTTGATGATTTGGATGCGCCTCCAGTTGGTTCATGTATCTCTATTAAGGGGGAACTTATCCCATCAATAAGGGAGCTATCCCACCCAAAGAGGGGGATTATCCCATTGATGGTGGACCTGAATAACCTCTTTACAGCACTATAAATAAAGACATTGAGCCAGAGGGAGGAGAGGTTGGAGCTATACATTTTCTTTGGGTAAATGCTACAGGAATTAGGACTCCCATTTAGAACCTTGTGAGGAGAGATTGTCTTTGCTTGATTCTACTTGGAAGTGGGTGAGCTTTGTCAAAGTAGAGGAAAACCCTTGATGGACCCTGGGAGGAACTTGCACAACACCAAGGCCAGGTTGTAAGAGTTTCTTTGTTTCGTTATTAATACAAACTGGTTTATTTTTCTCAATAGCTTGTGTTAATGAGTTATTTCATGTGTTCCTTGGTCTGCATGTTGAATATATGTTTTATTATATGAAATGCAAGTGCTTGGTAATTGTTTGATTGTTTGTGGTTGCAGGAATTGACTTGAAGGAGGAGCTCATCCGGACCGGCAAGGACGGACTACAACAACCGCGTTTCGGAATAAGGTAAGCCTAAACACTTGTAGTTTTCATGTTTTAAAAGGTATATTTAGAGAAAGATCACTCCATTTTGTCTTGTTTGTCGCTAGAGAGTTTAGACTCCTAGGGAGGTCAGTTGTGTCCGCACAAACGACTTTTTCCGCCACGACACTTCTTGCTATCTGTGAGGTCACAGTCTTCAAACTTCATAGTGGGTACATAGCCCACAACCGAACCTTCAAATAGAACTCCCAAGGGGAGGAACGGGGTGTTAAGTGTGCTTTTAACGACATCCAAATCTTTAGGTACCTTTACCTTCCCTTTCTACGGAGGGACATACTTGGGAAGCTTTGCTGTGGCATGTACTGGCTAGATGTCTTCTTCCATCTCTTCATCTAGTTCCATCTCTTCTACAAAGGTCTGAGGATCCTCCTCCTCGTCATCACTCTCAATATTAACTATTTTTCCCTTTTCTTCCATCAACAGTTTGCTGAACTGCGGATTTCACAGAGACATATGGACTGGTCCTACTGCCTGTGGATCCTTTTTGGGCCTCAGCATCTGGGGAGATTTTGTAATTTTCGAGGCATACCCCACAGGTGACATAGGGTTCAGTGTGGCTTCCTTAGCAGTCGACATTGCTCTACTCAGAAGGTCCTCTGTATCTTTTGGTAATGCTTCAAATACTGAACTTGATTTCAAAGCCTCTAATGCTGTAAAGTCCATTTTACGAGGTGCATGCACAGGTCATCGCATCCATCATATTTATCTGCTAACCATAATTATGGTTTCCCAAATCGTAGCCGTATCATACTCCTACAGCCGCACCAGTTTTCAAAATTTCCTTGATCTGTTCCCCACCAAAGCGCAGGTGTTGCATGTAGCACCCACTTAAGTGTGTCGAACCGCTGTTGTTCCAGTACTGCGCTCTCAAACTTGCGCAAGAATTCATCCACCGCTGTCAATCCATCATATGTTGGTAGATCTCGGGCTTGGGTTGTTACACAATGCAATGATCTAGTCATCATTGTTATAGACATTTTTGGGCACTACAACCCCAAGCATGAAATGTCCATAAACCAAGGGCTCCTAAGTCCCTAAAAGTGTTGTTCTAACCCCTAAAAGAACAAGGTCAACTGATTACAACTTCTCCCAGAAGTTCTCCATGAAAAACTGCTTAGAACTGGTCAAAACAGGATCATTTCAGCTGCTCCATAGGCAAAGTGCGTTGCATCTCACCTAAATACACTGTGTGGGTGCATTGAATTTCAAAAAGACCTTCTATGGGGTGCGATGGACGAGAAGAGACAAATGGCAGTGTCATTCCCCGAGGTGGAGAGGCATGGAATCTTCCAGAAACTTCTCCTATGAAACTTGCCTCTCTGAATTCGACCAAGGATGAGTAAGAGATCATAAATCTCCAAGTGGAAGCAAGAACTATTAGAGGGAAGACACTAATCAAATCACAAGCTGACTCACCTCCCTTACAGATATCTATATATGGATCCCTCATCCCAGAGATCCAGAGGCTGGAATTTTGCATATTGTAAGGAATTGCTGTTGGTTTCTTGAGACAACATTAGATTGTTGGGTGATTTAAGCTTTGTATGAGGTGAAGAGGGGCTTCCTTGCTGAGAGGATGATGCTGGGTCAGAACAACTGGTTGTAACTCCCTTGGCTCTTTCTTGTTTATCAATAAAAGCTATTCAAGTTTTCCTCCATACTCTTGTGTCATTTATGTTTTATGCATTTGTATGGTCAATTTACATCTGATCCTAGATTGTTTATGATTACAAATCCATGTTCTTGTATAGTGCTATGCTATTGTGATCTTACAGGTACTCTATGAAGCTGGGTGTACAAGGGAGTAAGTGGCGAAAGACTATCAAGAGAGAGAGGAATCGAACTAGGAGATTAGCACAAGACAAAGGTTGGTCTTCTTTGTTCTTCTCTCATCTATATTTCATAAAGGAAAAATGAAAGTAGCTTTACTTTGTTTGTTTCTAAGGTAGCTACCACACCTTAGTGGGATAAGCAGTTCTGTGTAGACACTTTTCCCTGTAACAAAATGGCGACTCCACTGGGGACGAGTTAGTTTGTTTGTTTATCTTCCTTGTTGTCTATTTTATAAACTTACAGACGGAGCCTGAAGTCGAGCCAAGTAGCTTTCGAATTGAAAATGCCGCTTCAGTCAATCTCCGGGATTTGTTTATAAATTAAGCAACTGATTTACAAACTCTCTGATTGCCCCTTGTGGTAGCTCTTAGAACCTCCTTAGATCTACCCCTGATTGTTGCATTACTGATTACCATTTGCTCGGCCAAAACTCATAAACTGAACTGCAAACTGTGACCTGGAACCCAAGCAAAGTCTCGTCTCTGGTCCAGCGCAGGTACTATTATGTGAATCTGAAATTCAGCGCACTTCCCGAGTGTAGTAGGTGCGCTGTATTTCAAATTCCCCGTGTTACAGGTGCGCTGATCAGACTAGGCATTGTTCAGTTTTGGTTTATGTGATTCATTCTTTTCAGTTCTATTCATGAATTTTGCTGCCTGTAATCAGTATATCTCTGTTTGAAACCCCTTTTCCTTGCTGTTATTCCGCCTCCTTTGTGCAAAAGAACTGTAAATGTTTTTGTGTATTTGTTGAGTCATTTTCAGTTCTTCTTTGCAAAAAGTAACGTAATCGTACTGTCGTCCTTTGATTTGAAAGTGTTGCAAGTGTCGTTTTTAGTCATAGGAAAGAGTTTGGTTGCTATTGATAGTCGATTATCCTGTTACTATTGTATTTGGTCTGAATTTGTAGTTTTTCTAGTGTCAAAAATAAGTATTCATTTCCAAATCATAAAGTGTTGTGATTGTCTCCATTTTTTATTTCGAAAAGAAACTTGTTAATAATTGTCGCTTGAAAAGTAATTCATATTTGTGCATTAGCTTTCTTTTTACCATTCACATACTAAGAAAGCCGAAAACAAATACATGCATGTGCATATGCATTTAGACTGTTTGATTGGTTTGATTTAGGACAGTGCATTTAGAGTGTGCTCTTTGCTCTTTGTGAAAGAATACTGTCTCTCTTTCCTTAGGAGCTAGGATTTTCATTGCACAAAGAAGATAAAAGACTGTTTATCATCTTAGATTGCATTTTAGGAATTATACATCTACATCTCGCAGTGAACCTGAAAGGCAAATTTCTTAAACAAGATCAACTATAAAATAAATTCAATGAATCTAACAACGCTTTGGAACCTAACGCACAACATTTAGAAGTCTAGGCTAGAGACATATTCTGGCGTCGTAAAGCCTGGTAACTGTTGTTCTCACTGATGGTTGGGTGATTCCTCCACTTTGAGACGATAAGTGCCAGTACAGACTTGTGCTCCCACGTACCGTCGAGTATATTTCGGGAGACCACAATAGGCTTAATCCTTTATCCATAGGAAGCTGTGTCTACCGCCCTATCGATCGTAATGCACTAAACACAGCATTCGGGAAGATTGACTGCTGTAGTGTAAAAAGTATTCTGCAGTTTTGCGATTGGTTTGGTAATCCCTCTACCTAGATTTCCAGAGCAATCCCTTTCATTCCTTTTCAGACTCCTTAACGGAAAAGGTCCATCTGAGCAATTGTCACTTCAGGCTCATTAAAAATTGAAGGCGACTAGAGTCATCTTTTGTTTTTTCTCGACTCTTAAAAATTGAAAAAACAAGTTGTGTCAAAGCGTCTAAAATTCATCTAATTCGGAAACATACTTCCCATTTATTTTTAGTTGATCGAGTAATCCGCAATCGTGGAAGAAAGTCAATTGAAACCCCGTCGTTCGTGGAGGCTTATGAGTCAACTGTCTTTGTCTCTGAAATTGAAGCTAGTACGGACAAAGTGAACTCGTTTAACCGGTTCCAAATCTCCCGGTAAAGTTAGAACGAGTGTTCCAACAACATCAGAGACTCCGGTTACTCCAAACATTTCTGGTATCCCTGCCTTTACAGAAGAAGTTCAGCAGCCACAGAAGGATAGTAGTACTGATCCTAGTCTGAGGGTAAACACTTGTATCACTGAACCAGTTCCATCTACAACCAGTTCGGAGAGTGTTATTCCCCAAACATCTGTAGCTGCAGATTACATACCTTCTTCGGCACTAGAAATATTCTACGGACCTGACGATCTACCCCTTCCACCTGGTCTGATTGCTCTAGAAGAGATTGTGGAAGATCCTCCATCTAGTACTCCATCGCAATTTGGAGCCAGGATCACTCTGTATCCTTCTTCATCAGAAATTAGTCTACCGCCAGTGGAAGCTCCTGTAGAATCGCTAGGTAATCTTTTGGATAGACTAGAAATTTCTGAACAACCGTCAACATCTAGGACCGTGTCGTTTGACATAGCGACGGCAAAACTTCCTGCTGTCACTCCAAAAATGTTCGCCGGTATACCATTTGTCCCAACTAGCTCTCAATCGCTAGAAGGAGCCCACTCAGGGGCCATTTTGACGGTATGGTCTGTTCTTGTTTGTTCATCCGGAATAATATATGGAAACTCTTATGTTGAGTCTCAAAAAATTGATCCATTTGGAGGTCAATTTGGGCAGTCCGGCCCTCAAGGGAAAATCATTCCCTTAAGTACTGGATTACCACCGTATGGGGGGTAGTATACCCTTTCATTATCCCCTTCGGGAGGACAGCCATACGGGAGTTCACAACAAAATTCGGGTTATGCTGGAATTACGTCAAGCAGTTGGGTACCGATACTACCTCAACAACTAAGAGTTGTATATTCGATGCAACAATGCTTACCTATGTCAAGTATACCAACTACGCCAGCTATTGTGATGGTGTCGCAAGTTCAAGCGCTGCCTGTTGTATGCCAACCTCAGGTTTCTCAGGTTGTAATGCAATAGCCCCTTGACCCTGAAACTCAACCAAAATCGCTGACTGGTGGAATGACGCAGGTTCAAACGGGTACAATTACCCCTCATCTTGGTCAAACAGTTAGTATCAGGCAAAAGCACATGGCTTCACAACCATGGCTAGTGCAATACCAACAACCGCAGTTCCAACAAGTATACCAAGGTTCTGAGCAACAAATCTTTGCGAATAGTGGGCAACCGTATATTCAAAACAGTCAAAATCAGCCATTCTACAATGGTCATGCCCACCAGAGTTACCAGCATCAAATGCATTATGCTGGTATGTAAAGACCAACTACTCAGACAATCCCATCTTATCCTGGGTATGCTTCACCTAACCTGAATCAACAGTTACCCTTCGTGGCAACTTTAGAGTTACCTAATTTAAATAGGTTAACAAACGATCCAATCGCTTACGCCCCTTGGTGACCAGAAATTCCACATAAACTTCCATTAGATATTCCTAAATTTAATGGAAATCTGGGTGAAGATCAGTCGAATCATGTGATGACCTTTCATCTGTGGTGTTCATCAAACACCCTAAACGATGATTTGATTAGGCTTCGCCTTTGTCAGAGGACGTTAATTGGTCCAACAGCAAAATTGTATATCGAGTTACCCAGAGCTTCATTTGACAACTTTAGTACCCTAGCCACAACCTTTTTAACCCATTTTCAGTTACCGATAAGGTACGAAACGGGAACAGAACTTCTTACCAATTTCAAACAAACAACGACCACTCACATATCTGATCATATACATGAGTGGCAACGTCGTCGTAGAATGGTAAAAACGTATGTTCCTAATCAGCTTTTAGCTGAATGGTTTATTAAGTCTTTGTTACCTTCCATTACAGAATATGTGGCAAAAGGGGGAGTCGTCACCGAAGAGCAAGTTATTGCTCATGTGCAATATTTGGACTTGATTTACACTCAGTCTGGCACACTCTACGATAAAATACCTGACGTGCCCAGACCGAAATTTTCGGTCCCCCCTCCTCCTAAATCGAGCAATGACACTCATGCCGGCGACGGCGTGATTGGTGCGACAAACACAAAATCAACAAAGGCTACATCTAAAAAGGCCCGTAATATTTCTATTCAAAATGCAAATGATGAACTTCTCGCCTCGGAGGTAAATGCCATGTCAACTGACAAGGGCAAACAACTGAAGCAACCAGGGGAAAGAAGAAAAAGAAAGGGAGAAAAAAGAAGCAGGATGAGTCATCTCCTGAAAAACCTTCTACAAACCCTTCTGGGCAAAGGAAACCCCCTGCGGGGTGTCAGATATGTTGTAGGGAAAAGTATCCGATTCGGATGAACCTATCCCACTCTAAGGGTGATAGTACCTCAGCAACAACTGTAAAGAAAACTACTTAAGGTTTACTTCTTTATGAAAGCAAGAGAGAATGAAGAAATGCACTAACCGTTGCCTTGCGCTTAATGTCGAATCCAAACTCTTCTCTTCGCTGCTTGCTCCCAGCTCCTTGCTCTTTTTCTGGCCCAGCTACAATGAGATCCTGCAAAATAACAAAGAAGGAAACTACAAGAAGCATGCAATCATAACTGATTCAAGGATTAGCATAAATCAAATATACAATTATCACAATACATCATTGAAACAAGTGCATATAGAAGAACCTCAATAGCTTTTATTAATGGAAGAAGTAAAGTTCTGAGAGTGTTACAACCATTGAAGGCCCCAATCCAGCAACACCTCCCAGCAGAAAGAATTTCTCCTCTTCACCTCCTTCAAGCAATCACCCAATAGTTCTATAGTGAAACCAACAGCATATCATTACTTTGCACAAAATTCCAGCCTCCTGAGCTCATAGGAGAGAGCTCAATATATAGATGAATTGAGAAAGGATGAGTCAGCTTGCAACTGATGTGTAGCTGCCGTATGTCCTCTCTCTCTTCAGTTGATCTTCAGTTCTTGAGTCTACTTGGAGAACCTTGCTTCCACTTGGAGAAACAGAGCCTCTGACTCATCACAAGGCGAAATCCCTGATCCAAGTGTCATTTTTGGAAGATTCCAGAGCAATGACTCAGTGTGCCACTTGTCCCATCTCGCTCAGCGCAGGTGGCCTTTGTTCTACCTGCTTTGCAACGCAGGTACACCATGGAGGAGTTGAGTTTCAGCGCAGAAGCCTAGTGGAGCACCTGCTTTGATTTCAGGATTGCTTGTTTTTGAGTGTTTTCAGGTGGAGAACTGATCTGAGAGCTGTTGGTTTGCTGACCTTGTTCCTCTAGGGGTAGGAACATCATGTTTAGGGACTTTGGATCCCTTGGATTATTGACAATTCATGCCTGATGCTGCAAGGCACAAAATTGTCTATAACAGATGCCCCCTAAAGTATGAGGTCGTTTATCGGGTGAAATGCTTTATTAGGAGGATCCGAAGTTCATTCAATCTGCTGAGAAGTGTCCTGTAATAAGATACAATACAATACATTATTTTTCATTCTTTTTCATGATCTAGCTGAGGCGGGCGTTCCCATGCTCAGCTTTATAAATTCATTTTGGTACATAGCACAGACGATCGTCTGATGATAGACTGATAATTCTCTGCTGAAATTATCATCCTTTGAGAAGGATGATCATCTGCTGCAATGATGTACATATCAAATGTCTTTATATCCTGAATATATATCGCAGCCCGGATGGATGAAACTAGATCCGGGGTCTTCAATCTCTTCCGATCTTCACTCGATGTACAAGTCGATCCATGTGAGAATTTCTTGAAGTCGAACATGGAAAGACATCGCTTGATTACCGGTCAATGATGTAAACCGTTAACAAGCGCGAGAGGAATCACCGATAAGGATGATGACCCTCAAGGTACAGCAGTACAATTCACATGGTGGGAATAAAGGACTTGGCGTCGACCACCATGCAAAATCTTCTGGTCGAAGGTCATTGATGTATACCTGTCGCCGGAAGTGAGAAACTTGCCATTGAGGCATGCAAGCTTCAAAGTACTGAAGGGGTTGTTCCTAGATCAACTCCTTGGATAATGAGCTGATGTCGACAAGGAGCGATCCGTCAAAGGAGGGCCTTAATGAATCCCACATCAGTGACACGGAACGGAGCTAGTGATTGTAATGAGGTGAAAAACAAACTGTGATGTATGATTCAGGGTGGCGGTCATGAAATGGATGAAGGACAATGTATGGCAGTGGATGGGACACGGTTGACTCTTTGCAGAACAACATCTCTTGAACATATAACGACACTGATGTGATGGATTGGTAGCATTACCCCAAATGTGGATGGTGTGGCGAGGACCATGGTGATGAGACCGGTGAATGAAACAACCTAACCCGATGTGATACAGAGGACAAAGTGTCATGTTCAAGAGCGACTTGCTACCATTAAAGCTGTGAGGTTCTCCCAATTTTTCCCCAGTCATTGCTGACCAGTACCTCTTTATTTTTATCAAGCTTGAGGAGGATAACATATGCTTGTTCTATAACCTGCCCTTCGGGCAAGCCCATCGCTATGTTTTAACGAGCCTAGCGATAGGGAAACTCGTTCTCGTCTAAAGACAAGTTTGTCGCTATTTAATGAATTTAACGAGTCTAACGACAAGGATAACTCGGTCCTTTTCATTTTTAGAGAGTCTGAAAAGGTACATAAAGTCAACTCCAGAATTCCTTTTTCGTCATCTAATCCCTTAAGTCTGAAAAAGTATAAAACAATACAGAAGGGATGAATTTTCAATTGCTTTAACGAGCCGAACAAAACAAGCGCTCGATCTTTTTGTGCAATAATCCCTCAGGTCCAAAAAGATTAAAATCTAGAGGAGGGATAGCTCTTCCGGTCGTTTAACGAGCTAGAAGGTCAAAACTCGGCAAACTTTTCATATTTTACGAGTCAGGAGAAGAGAGCTCAAAGAAGACTCGTCTTTTGAGGAACGAGTGATAAACATGGATAGCAGCAGATTCCAGGTACAGGTTGGAATTTTCCAATCACGGCAGTGTCACAAGGATGGCTAAGTGAAATCACTCTTCGCAGTTGTTCCTCAAAATGGGTAAACAAACATATGGAGATGAACGATTGGCCTATTACACTAAAAAATGTCACCATGACCACTTACAGTTAGTATGGCTCAAATCAACAGTCATGCTACCCTCTTAGGCAAGTCTTATGCCTCTGTTATCCATCTCAAACTCAAAGAAGAGAGAAAGTCTTGTAAAAAATATGTTTATCTCTGGGGTCGCAGGTTCTCTCTAGCCTTACCTGCGGGGACGCTGACCATGTTCAAAAAAGGTGCATCCTTGGACGCTCTGTATGTTAAGGGACAGGTGCGTCCCTCTGTAAAAGGCAAAATGCGCGAGTTTCATCTTAAAAAAGTTACTTGTGGTTACTTCTAGAACTTTCTAGAGGTCGGTTTGATGAAATGGATGCGCCTCCAGTTGGTTCATGTATCTCTATTAAGGGGGAACTTATCCCATCAATAAGGGAGCTATCCCACCCAAAGAGGGGGATTATCCCATTGATGGTGGACCTGAATAACCTCTTTACAACACTATAAATAAAGACATTGAGCCAGAAGGAGAAGAGGTTGGAGCTATACATTTTCTTTGGGTAAATGCTGCAAGATTTAGGTCTTCCATTAGAGCCTTTGTGAGGAGAGATTGTCTTCACTTGATTCTACTTGGGAGAGGGTGAGCTTTGTCAAAGTAGAGGAAAAACCCTTGATGGACCCTGGGAGGAACTTGCACAACACCAAGGCCAGGTTGTAAGAGTTTCTTTGTTTCGTTATTAATACAAACTGGTTTATTTTTCTCAATAGCTTGTGTTAATGAGTTATTTCATGTGTTCCTTGGTCTGCATGTTGAATATATGTTTTATTATATGAAATGCAAGTGCTTGGTAATTGTTTGATTGTTTGTGGTTGCAGGAATTGACTTGAAGGAGGAGCTCATCCGGATCGTCAAGAACGGACTTCAACAACAGCGTTTTGGAATAAGGTAAGCCTAAACACTTGTAGTTTTCATGTTGTAAAAGGTGTATTTAGAGAAAGATCACTCCATTTTGTCTTGTTTGTCATTAGAACGTCTTAGACTTCTAGGAAGGTCAGCCGTGTCCGCACCCTTGACCAATTCCGTGTGACAAATTGGCGACTCGTTAAAAAATGAAACTGGATGGTACGAGGAAAGTTCCTTTTACTGTGTCAACCTCGTTAAAAAATGAATCAGTTAGTTCGAGGATAGTTCCTTGTCTTGTGTCAACCTCGCTAAAAAATGAAACAAGGATAGGTTATATAGATAGTTAGAAAGTAGAAGTTATGAGCATAGTTCCTTATCTTGTGTCAAGCTCGTTTAAAAAATGAAACAAGGGTCAGAGGATAGTTCTTTTTACTGAGTCAACCTCATTAAAAAATGAATCAGGGGCGAGGAAAGTTCCTTTTACTGTGTCAACCTCGTTAAAAAATGAATCAGTGTATGAGGATAGTTCTTTTACTGAGTCAACCTCATTAAAACATGAATCAGGTAGATTTTAGGATATGTAGGTAGATTGTAGAAAGTAGGATTGTGAGGAAAGTTCCTTTTACTGAATCAACCTCATTAAAAAATGAATCAGGTATGAGGACAGTTCCTGTTACTGAGTCAACCTCGTTAAAAAAGTGAATCAGGTATGAGGATAGTTCTTTTCTTGTGTCAACCTCCTTAAAAATGAAACAACTCCCTTTTCAAGTTAAATATTGAAAGTAAACCTTCATTTCATCCAGCCGATTGAATGCAATGAAGCCTAGGGGGCATGTACCTCATTTCGCATCATTATGCTGGGGGCATGCGAACTTTTTGAGCATAGTTCCTTGTCTTGTGTCAAGCTCGTTAAAAAATGAATCAAGGTTTTTAGAGTTAAGTTTTTGTTAGGTAGATTGTAGAGAGTAGTTATGAGCATAGTTCCTTGTCTTGTGTCAAGCTCACTAAAAAATGAAACAACTCCCACAATTCTTTCCAAGATCTTGAAAGTAAAGCTTCATTCCATCCACCTCATTGAATGCAATGAAGCTTGGGGGGCATGTACCTTGGTTTGCATCTTTATGCTGGGGGCATGTGAACTTATAACAAGCATAGTTTTTCGTTTCAAGCTTGCATAAACATGAAACTGAATCCGAGCATAGTTCTTTTCCTGTGTCAAGCTCGTTAAAAAATGAAACAAATCCTCCTCTAATTGAGTCGAGAGTTTGACTAGACCTCATAGATGTTAGGTTGTACGTTTAGGTTAGTTATTTCAGTTTTTGCATAATTTTCTTACAGTTTTAGGTCGAGTCTTTCAAATGATCTTGTTCTTGAACCTTCATTTCATCCACCTTAGTTGAATGAAATGAAGCTAGGGGGGCATGCACTCTAGCAGTTATGCTTAGGGGGCATCAAGCACAGTTTTATCTCTGTTTCAAGCTTGTGTAAAAATGAAACTACTCTGAAGCATAGTTTTTCTCTATTTCAAGCTTTTGTAAAAATGAAACCTATCTCGAGTCAATTTCAGTTATTTTCAAGACTTGTTAAACTCATGAAAATACCGAGGTTATTTTGCTATCTTTCATTCTCGTAAAACAAATGAAAATGCCGAGTTCTTTCCATCTTTTCCTGCTCGTAAATTAAATTGAAAGTCGGCTATATGAGTACATTTTTATCATTTTTTCGAACTCGTTAAAACTTACGAAAAAATGAAACCTTGGAGTTCTCTTTTAAACCCTTTTCAGACTCTTAAAACATGAAAAGATTGTCGAGCGTTTCTTTTACACTCGTTAAAACGGAATTAAAAGACGGTCCCCTTTTAGCTCTTTTCTGACCGCAAAATCAGGAAAAGATTGCCGGGTTTTTGTCGTTTCAAACTCGATAAGGAAATAAAACGACGTGTCCTTGATCGCTTTTTACTTTTCAGGTCAACGAAACTATTATGAAAGTACTCCTTGGTCGCAAGATCAAGCGGTTCCCCCAGGTATTATTTTATACTTTTTCGGGCTTGAGGGACACAAATATACGAAAAAGTTCAACATGGAGTCTCCTTTTGTTTTTTCAGACTCTCTAAAATTGAAAAACGCCGAGTTTCTCCTATACTGGGCTCGTTAAACTTTTACAGTAAAGGACCTGTTCAATTACAAACAGGAACGAACCACTCCTTCCTAGGGTTCGAATTTAAACTAGGTTGGACTCGTCCGAAGGATGAGCTTATAATCAAGCATATGTTATCCTCCTCAAGCTTGTTAAAAATAAAGAGGTACTTGCCAGAAATGGTGGGGGAAAAGAGAGAAGAATGAACCTGTTTGTTACCTTTTGTCTCAAATGAAACTTTATTACCGCTCTTGAACACGACACTTTTCATTCACCTGGGTTGGGAAATCTTTTACCTCACAGTTGATCAAATCACTTTGAAAGTCTTTAACTGGGTTTCGGGGATTAACTTTGAGTTATTCGTCACCAAGCCATCTGTCGTGTCGTTATGTGTTCAAGAGGTCTGCAAGCAAAACTTTCATCTGCAAAATACTTGTCATCCATTTGACCATCCCTGAGTCAGTCCTTACAGCAACATTTCTTCAACTTGAACAATGATTTCGCGTTGCGGGCTTGCCTGCAACGGGTCGCTTTCTATCGACATCGACACATTATCTAGAAAGATGACTTAGGAATCGACAGTACCTTGAAGTCTGCATGCATCAATGGCAGGTTTCTCGCCTTTGACGACAGTTTACATCATTGACTTTCGATCAAAGGATTCCGTGAAGTGTTCGACATCAAAACATCTATTCACATTTCACGGGTTGTGCTTGGTACTTTGAGAACCATTGACATTACTGGTGGTCTCTCTCACGCTTGTTAACAATTTACATCATCGACTGGTAATCAAGTGGTTTCTAACATGTTCGACATCGAATCATTTAATCACATGGCTAGAATCGTACCAATTCGGGAAGTAGAAGTGAAGACCCTGGATCTAGTTTCTACCATCCAGGCTGCGAGGAGTTTTGTATTCATTATCTATGTAGACTAATCATAAACAGATGGCTGCGTCCATACTGTGTCTACAAAAGTCTATAAAAATGATGTACTGCAAGATCATTCCTGTATCAGAATAGTTAGTCCATTACTTAAAGTTTTGAATCTGAGTATGGGAATGCCTACCTCAGTGATGATATAATCTTATCCATGTATTTTGTGTTGAAAATTGCAGGTTCCAACCAGGCCATCCACAAGACAATCCTTGAAATGATAAAGCGCTTCACCCTTCCTAGAATTACAAAACCCTACTCTATTCCAGGCTTCGCACTTTAGGGGGCAATCTGTTACACTAAAAAATGTCACCATGACCACTTACAGTTAGTATGGCTCAAATCAACAGTCATGCTACCCTCTTAGGCAAGTCTTATGCCTCTGTTATCCATCTCAAACTCAAAGAAGAGAGAAAGTCTTGTAAAAAATATGTTTATCTCTGGGGTCGCAGGTTCTCTCTAGCCTTACCTGCGGGGACGCTGACCATGTTCACAAAAGGTGCGTCCTTGGACGCTCTGTATGTTAAGGGACATGTGCGTCCCTCTGTAAAAGGCAAAATGCGCGAGTTTCATCTTAAAAAAGTTACTTGTGGTTACTTCTAGAACTTTCTAGAGGTCGGTTTGATGAAATGGATGCGCCTCCAGTTGGTTCATGTATCTCTATTAAGGGGGAACTTATCCCATCAATAAGGGAGCTATCCCACCCAAAGAGGGGGATTATCCCATTGATGGTGGACCTGAATAACCTCTTTACAGCACTATAAATAAAGACATTGAGCCAGAAGGAGAAGAGGTTGGAGCTATACATTTTCTTTGGGTAAATGCTGCAGGATTTAGGTCTTCCATTAGAGCCTTTGTGAGGAGAGATTGTCTTCACTTGATTCTACTTGGGAGAGGGTGAGCTTTGTCAAAGTAGAGGAAAAACCCTTGATGGACCCTGGGAGGAACTTGCACAACACCAAGGCCAGGTTGTAAGAGTTTCTTTGTTTCGTTATTAATACAAACTGGTTTATTTTTCTCAATAGCTTGTGTTAATGAGTTATTTCATGTGTTCCTTGGTCTGCATGTTGAATATATGTTTTATTATATGAAATGCAAGTGCTTGGTAATTGTTTGATTGTTTGTGGTTGCAGGAATTGACTTGAAGGAGGAGCTCATCCGGATCGTCAAGAACGGACTTCAACAACAGCGTTTTGGAATAAGGTAAGCCTAAACACTTGTAGCTTTCATGTTGTAAAAGGTGTATTTAGAGAAAGATCACTCCATTTTGTCTTGTTTGTCATTAGAACGTCTTAGACTTCTAGGAAGGTCAGCCGTGTCCGCACCCTTGACCAATTCCGTGTGACATGGCCAAATGAACGGATGGAGGTGAGACTGCAAGAACACGACCAAGGGCTTTAATATGGCTGTCAAAGGTTACATTTACCAAGGTTATTTACCGGTTCATTTTTTCTGGGTGAGCTTGAACTCTAGGGGAAGATTGCTCACAACTTATGTTTATTTTTTAACGAGCATGAACTATGTGCTAAAACTGCTCGGATCTTGCGTTTATTTTTTAACGAGCATGAACTGTGTGCTAAAACTGCTCGAATATACCAGTCATAATACAAGAAACGCCTCAGGTGAGATAGCTATTTTTTAAGGAGCTTTATCTCACGAAGCTATGCTCCTATTTGGCAAGTTTTAACTTTTGCCCCACATCCTTTCTTTGTGCAAGCTGGAAACGGCTAATCCTACGAGTTTAAAGGGTTAGACCTACAGGTTTAAAGGGAGGACCTAAAAATTTAAAAAATAAATAGTCGTCCCGTGCTTGCACTCCAAAAGGTTCGCATGCCCCCAGGTATAAAGTATAATTTCAAGGCGCTGCCTCTTTCTTACTATCCGAAAAATGGTTCTGTTCGCTGCCGCAAACTAAACTCTTTTTCCTGGCGATGTCTATCATTAGGTTGCTAAGGATGGTGACTACTTGTTGCAGCAATTTCATCTCTTTCTTTGGAGGCTGCCCCTACTTATCCTTCAAAACATATGTTTTAATGGGTGAGGCTTGCCTTCAAAGATGGTGGCTACTTGCCGCCACAAATGGATCTCCTTCCTCAGGAGAGCCTACTTTTTAGATAAAGGGAGCGAGAAGCTGATTATCTCACTCACATAACTTTGACAAAAGAACTTTATCCTAGAACAACCCTCTCTTCCTTCTTTCGGACGGGGTATGGACTAGTCCAATTCTTCTGCGGAAATTAACTTTATACCCAAGGTTTCCTCTGCCCAAGGCAGGCCAGGGTGCATGCCCCCTGGGTCCCAGTTACATCTTTCCGAATCACTCGCATTCATCGGGAAGTAGAACCGGGGGTGGAGGCATTCCTTGAGTGAATAAACCGTTAAGGGATGGTATTTGACTATTTGCGATGCGTGATCCTGGAAATGAAAGTTGGTCTACGAGCTTGACCATTCTTTCTTCGTGCGGAAAGCACATAACTCTGAAGAGTGAGGACACTATCGCCTCCATGCAATATATATAGTCTCGTCCAAGGAGTAAGTTATACACCAAGGGTCCCTGGACGACCATGACGTTCATATGAACTGTCTTCCCCTTCAATGTAACGGGAACATTGGGGAGAATCCCTAACGGGCGACTGGTTCCTTTATCAAAACCTGATAGATTTCTTATCTCAGGTAAAAGCGCCGGGGAACCCAGTGCTTTCCAAGCAATAGAGGAAAGGATACTCACAGATGCCCCTTCATCAATGATAGTTCCAGCCATCACCATTCTGTAGATTTGGACGATGATTCTGAATGGGATACTGGCTGGTAACCGGGGTCTGCCTAGTTGATTCCAATCAAAGGACACAACCAGGTTGCTTGGTGGTGGGACCGAATACACGGCCGGATACGACCCTGACGAGGTTCCTTCCTGCGATAAAGGAATGGGCGCGTTGCCCTGATGCTCATCAGAGTCTGTGTTGATGAAAAGAATCTGGATGGTGTCATCCTTGTTCTCTTCAGTGAGGGTGTCATTTGAAGATGAATCTTCAACGACGGTGTCATTTGAGGATGAAACCTCTGAAGGAAGAACCGGGTCAACTGCCGTTTCGACCTTTAGACTTTCGTCTGGTCTGGATTCAGTAGGTTCATTCTCAATGACCGACACTTCAGCTGACCACTTGATCGGGCCAGCTGGATTTTCAACTATCGAGGGACTTGGCACGAGTTTTTGGTATCCAGGAGGAAGTCGTAATGGTGAAACCGGACGATCTTCCAAAACTCTCTTTGCCTCATCTAAGAATGGACAACGGTGGATGGTGTGATCGCCTTCACACAGTCTGCAGGGTGATCTTGGTCTCCCTTTTTGTCCTTCACTCTCGCTAGTTGACGGAATGCAATCAACATGTCTGTCAGAGGTTGATGCTACCGGATTGTGCAACCTGGGGGACCAGTCCCTTAGTATCCGGGGAATACAAGGACAGTCACGGTGGAAGTGGGTCCCTTCGCAAATGACACATGGTGATTTAGGCCCGGTCGGTGCAGTGTGTGGATTTTTGTCAGATGTCTTTTGCTTGCCCCCAGTCGCCTTCGCCTTAGGCTCCTTCTGCTTCTTTTCTTTCTTCTTCTTCTCCTTCTTCTCCATGGGAGGCTGACTTTTTCCGGCTCTACGTTGCGAAGATGAAGGATCAGAGGAAGAATTGTAAGAAGTGGAAGGCTGGTGGGTAGCTCTAGACTGGTCTGACTGTTGATTCGACTGCTCAGGATTAGTGGTGATCTGAACTACATTAGTTGAAAAGAGCCATATAGGTAGGCCAATTGTCAATCCTGGAAGTGAAAATGTGGCCATATGAGGCGCACCAACATCTCCCCAAGAGGAGAAGGGATTGGGACTTCCACCAAGGTGACTTCCTTGGTTGGTGGGCTCCATACTTTTCAACTGAAAGATCAACGTGGGAATAACAGGTGATTATGTTCCGATTAAAATAAATTTTATTAACGACGCTTTAGACACAACTTTGCTTTTTTCATGTTTTAAGAGTCGAGAAAAAGCTAAAGATGACTCTAGTCTCCTTCGATGTTTTAACGAGCCCGAAGTGACAAATGCTCGGATGGACTTTTTCAGTTATAGAGTTTGAAAAAGGCCAAAAGAAACTACTCTGGAGTTCTAGGCAGAGGGTGTGCCAAACTTTTCGCGAAACCACAGAATACGTTTTACGGTACGGGTGGTCGATCTTCGTGAATGCTGTGTTCACTGCATCGCGATCAGTAGGGCGGCCGACACGGCTTCCTATGGATAAAGGCTTTGTTCCTATAGGGCTCTCCCAATATATACGCGACGGTACGTGGGAGCACAAGTCCGTATTAGTGCCACCGACTCTCAGGAGGAATCACCCACCTTCGTAGAGATCGACAGTCACTATGTTTAACGACGCCAGAACACGTCTCTACCTAGACCTCTATGTGTTTGCGTTATGTTACAAAGCGTTGTTATGTAAATTGAATTTATTTTAATGTTGATCTTGTTTAGAAGTTTGCCTTTAAGGATCACCACGAGATGTATGTAACAAATTCCTGAATGCAGTCTAAGATGAGAAGCAAACTTTTCAATCTTTCAACTTTGAAAATCTTAACTACTGAGGAGAAGAAAGGCAAATCTTTTCACACAGATCATAGAGCACACACTAATGCAAAATTTCCTAAATCAGCATGCAAACAGTCAAATGCAAAATGCACAATGCATGTATTTTCTTTTCCCTTTCTTAATGTTGATGTATTACAAAAAGAAAGTTGTTATATAACTTTGATTTCGATTTAAAGCGAAAACAAACAAGCTTGTCCAAAATCAAAAGACACCTTAAGATTTACTTGTTTAATCACTGGAAATACATGAAATCAAACCATAATGACGAAAGTAAAAAGACTAATCAGCTATGGACAACAAACAAGCTAACTCTTTAGACCAGCAAAATGCCTAACACAGGTTCAGATCTAAGAGGCCAAAGCAAGACTAGTTCACTTTCGTTATGGGAAATTGTAAATGATGTAAGAAATACAAAAGAACAAGTAAAATTTCGTTATATAACAGAGGTGGAATGATGGCAAGTAAGGTTGGTTTCAGAACAGGTACAAGACTGGTAACTGGCTGCAAAATCTATAGTGAAAACATGCAAGAAAAAGGGAGGAAACCCCAAATGCACAAGGCAAAATTGGGCCAACGCAGGTGCTGCACAGCCAATCTGGCTCTCAGCGCAAGTAGCCCCTTCGGGACCTGCGTTGCAAAGCAGGTAGCCTGTGTACTACCTGCTTTGGAAAACGAAAGTTGCGTTTTCTCAGTTTCCGGGTCACAATTTTCTCAAAAATTCACAGTTTTTGCTCAAATCAGAAGCTATCAGTCAAGCACACACTAAGGGATGACAAGGAAGATGAAAATATATCACTAAGAGCTTACAAGGATCCTTGTAGATCAGCTCTTCAAATCATGAACATGCTCAGAAATGAGCTAGAGTAGCTGCCCTCTACTTCACTTTTGATATAGTCAAAAGCTTTTCGATTTGGTACTCTTTTGTTCAGGAAATGAATAGCAAAATACTACAAACAATCAAACAGATACGATCCCCAGCGGAGTCACCAGTTTGTTGTAGGGAAAAGTATCCAATTCGGATGACCCTATCCCACTCTAAGGGTGATAGTACCTCAGCAACAACTGTAAAGAAAACTACTTAAGGTTTACTTCTTTATGAAAGCAAGAGAGAATGAAGAAATGCACTAACCGTTGCCTTGCGCTTAATGTCGAATCCAAACTCTTCTCTTCGCTGCTTGCTCCTAGCTCCTTGCTCTTTTGCTGGCCCAGCTACAATGAGATCCTGCAAAATAACAAAGAAGGAAACTACAAGAAGCATGCAATCATAACTGATTCAAGGATTAGCATAAATCAAATATACAATTATCACAATACATCATTGAAACAAGTGCATATAGAAGAACCTCAATAGCTTTTATTAATGGAAGAAGTAAAGTTCTGAGAGTGTTACAACCATTGAAGGCCCCAATCCAGCAACACCTCCCAGCAGAAAGAATTTCTCCTCTTCACCTCCTTCAAGCAATCACCCAATAGTTCTATAGTGAAACCAACAGCATATCATTACTTTGCACAAAATTCCAGCCTCCTGAGCTCATAGGAGAGAGCTCAATATATAGATGAATTGAGAAAGGATGAGTCAGCTTGCAACTGATGTGTAGCTGCCTTTTGTCCTCTCTCTCTTCAGTTGATCTTCAGTTCTTGAGTCCACTTGGAGAACCTTGCTTCCACTTGGAGAAACAGAGCCTCTGACTCATCACAAGGCGAAATCCCTGATCCAAGTGTCATTTTTGGAAGATTCCAGAGCAATGACTCAGTGTGCCACTTGTCCCATCTCGCTCAGCGCAGGTGGCCTTTGTTCTACCTGCTTTGCAACGCAGGTACACCATGGAGGAGTTGAGTTTCAGCACAGAAGCCTAGTGGAGCACCTGCTTTGATTTCAGGATTGCTTGTTTTTGAGTGTTTTCAGGTGGAGAACCGATCTGAGAGCTGTTGGTTTGCTAACCTTGTTCCTCTAGGGGTAGGAACATCATGTTTAGGGACTTTGGATCCCTTGGATTATTGACAATTCATGCCTGATGCTGCAAGGCACAAAATTGTCTATAACAAGATATGCGATGAGGATCATAGGACGAGAGATTGTCCACATAAAGCTGAAGTTAAGAAACTCTTTAAGAGTTCAAGAACCTCAGCGGTATTGACTGATCCGTTTCCAAACCTGGGAACCAAACTGGTTGCTAATCAAAATGCTTCCCGATCCCTAGTGCTTATGTTTTCGGTTTCGAAACAGCAAAATGATGCTTTGATAACGACAAGGAATAAAGATTACGGGAATCCACAGCTGTCGAACAACAAGGATAAAGATCAACCTAGTAGTTCGACAACAACTTCAACTGAAGTTGTGCCACCCATCACTCCTGGACCAATGATAAAGTCGCCAAAGGGAGTAGTACACAAATCGACATTTAATCCTCGTGCAAAAGTAGCATAAAATTATAATATAGTAGAGGACCTGGCTCAATCACCATCCGCTATGTCGACACTTGAGGTACCGCAAAATTTCCCCTCCCAAAAGCAAGCTTTATTATCAGCAATAGGTGGGATTGACAAAATGGATTCCAATCTTGTGGCCTTTGATCATAAAGGATATGACCCTCAGTTACCAGCTCAACTAGCTTTCCTTATTCAAGTGAAAGCCCTCAACAAAACTATTCATCAAACAATTATTGATGAGGGGGAATCTACATGTATTATGTCGATAAGTTGCTGGAAAATTTTAGGCTCACCACCCTTGTCGAGATCGTCAACAACGTTAAAAGCATTTGATAGACGATCATACACTCCATACGGGATTTTAAGTAACTTGCAAGTTGAACTGGGGGGCAAAATAGTAGAAATTGATGTCGAAGTAATCGACGGAAACCTCGATTACAACATCCTACTGGCAAGGCCCTGAATATATGCCATGGCCGTAGTTGTGTCGACCTACTTTAGGAAGATTACATTTCCCTTCCAAGGAAGAATTACAATCGTCGACCAACAAACATTTCTCCCCAAAAGTTCACAAGTTACAGGAAGCATTCCAATGATCCATGGAAGCAATCATTCACTTCAAAATATTAGAGGAGGCCTCCGAAAAGACCCTGCCTTAATGGGTACTTTTTCCCTACCACCTCAAAGTAATCTGACGGAAGTGGCCACAGTGGAAACCTGCAATATGAAATCTTCTATATCTAATGGATTCAGAAGATTCCTAAACATTTTGTCAGCATGGATCATCGCCATTTTAGAAATATTGTAGCAATCAATTTTCTTGGCTTGGACGGCAAACCCAAATCAACGCTCATCGAGTGTTTGGATAGATAGGTCTAAGGAATATGGCACCTCTTCAGATCCTTGGTCGCATGTACATTCTACAGACGAAGGAATCATTCAATCAATGATGATAGGAGAGGCACCATGGGAAGATTACCACCATCGCTCTCATCTTCCGGATTAACACGAAGATTATTCTAGCAACCTTAATCATCCATCAGTTTTTGATTTTCTATCAAATACTGTAAATACGGTGGATTTCGAGGATGGTTCTTATCTCGTGTCGACCTCGTTAAAAAATGAAACAAGGAGTCATGACGATAGTTCTTTTAAAGTGTCAACCTCATTAAAAAATGAAACAAATCCCCTTTCCAAATATGAAAGGTAAACCTTCATTCCAACCACCGTGTTGAATGCAATGAAGCTTGGGGGCCATGCACCTCGATTTGCGTTATTATGATGGGGGCATGCAAACTTATCACAAGCAGTGTTACTGCAGGGTTCAAGCTCGTTAAAAAATAAACCCGCCATGAGCAGTGTTACAAGCTCGTTAAAAAATAAACCCGCATCAAGCAGTTTTAGCGCATAGTTCAAGCTTGTTAAAAAATAAACATAAGCCATGAGAAAATGTTTCCCCCGACGTTTAAGCTCATTAAAAATGAACTATTTTCCGGTAAATAACCATCGTGAATGTAGTACTTCAGCCTTTAAAGCCTTGGTCGTGTTCTCATCATGACCTCTACTCTGTATTGGCCGATCATTCACCACCATTTGATTGTTTACCCCTTTTGACGAACAGCTGCGAAGAGTGATCTCACTAGCCATCCTTGTAACACTGCCGTGATTGGAAAATTCCAAACCTTACCTAGAATCAGCTGCTACCCAATTTTATCACTCGTTCCTCAAGAGATGAGTCTCCTTTAAGCTCTTTTCAACTGACTCGTAAAATATGAAAAGATTGCCAAGCCATTGGCCTCTCTAGCTTGTTAAAGGGACCGGAAGTGCTATCCCTCCTCTAAATTTTAATATTTTTGGACCTGAGGGATTATTACACAAAAAGATCGAGCGCTTGTTTTGTTCGGCTCGTTAAAAGTATCGAAAATTCATCCCTTCTGTATTATTTTATACTTTTTTGGACTTAAGGGATTAGATGACGAAAAAGGAATTTTGGAGTTTCCTTTACGTTCCTTTTCAGACTCTCTAAAATTGAAAAGGACCGAGTTATCTTTGTCGTTAAACTCGTTAAAACTTAATAGCGACAAACTTGTCCATAGTAGACAAGAACAAGTTTCACTATCGCTAGGCTCGTTAAAACATAGCGATGGGTTTTCCCGAAGGGAAAATTATAGAACAAGCATATGTTATCCTCCTCAAGCTTGACAAAAATAAAGAGGTACTGGTCAGCAATGACTGGGGAAAAATTGGGAAGAAAACTTGAAGAAACTTTGTTGGTAGCAAGTCGCTCTTGAACATGACATTTTCACTCCACATTCAAGTCGGGTTGGGTTGTTTCATTCACCGGTCACATCGCCATGGTCCCATCACACCATCCACATTTGGGGTTAATGCTACCAATACATCACGTCAGTGTCGCCGATATGTTCAAGAGAAGTCATTCAGAGAATTCACCTGTGTCTCACCCGCTACAATACATTTACACTCCATTCTTTCATGACCGCCACCCTGAACCTTATGTCATCAGATCGTTTTCACCTCCATTAAAATCATTTGCTCCGTTCTGTGTCATTGATGTGGGATTCATTAAGGCCCTCCTGTGACGGATCGCTTCTTGTCGACATCAGCTCATTATCCAAGAAGTCGATCTAGGAACACACCGTTTAGTACTTTGAAGCTTGCATGCCTCAATGGCAAGTTTCTCACTTCCGGCGATAGGTTTACATCAATGACCTTCGACCGAAAGATTTTGCGTGGTGTTCGTGTAGGTTTTAACCCTGTACATAAATTACCTGCATACGAATTCTTAAACAAAGAAAATAAACAATGCAAGAGCATAACCCATAAAACACATATGCACAGAGATTTTTCCCTGGATACCAAAACTGGGACTACCAGCTTGATTTTTCATTATGTTCCTTTCAATGTTACAATACATATTTATACATGCCGAAGCATCCAATACCATGGACCGAAAACCATCGCGTCCAATACCATGGACCGAAAACCATCGCGTCCAAAAAACATGTGCGAAAATCATGCACAAAACCATAGGTGGGTCCGCCCAACCTAACATATGGTCCAAAACCAAAATTTTTCGGGGCGCTGCCCTGGACCCCATAAAGTGGGGTTACGGGTGCCCTTCAAACCCCCTATTAACTACGTGGAAAGAATATAACACAACCCAACAATCTCCCACTTGTTGTTTTCTTTCCACAGGGGGCCACAGGAGAGCTTAGTCATTTTTTCAACCCTGAGATTCCCATTGCTTCTCTACACCAAGAGAACTTCTCAGAGCTCACAGATTTTGTCAATGCATCTGCAGTATTCTTCAAAGTGTCCACCTTTACCAGCAACATCTTTCTGTCTTCTATCATATCCCTCACAAAGTGATACTGAACATCAATGTGCTTTGTCTTTGAATGATAAGCAGGGTTCTTTGCAAAGAAAATTGCACTTTGGCTGTCACAGTCTATTCTTATAGCTCCCTGTACTAACCCCATACTTGAACACAATCTCTGCAACCAAACTGCTTCCTTGCTTGCATGAGTGGCTGCCATGTATTCTGCCTCTATAGTTGATAGTGCCACTACAGATTGTTTCTTACTCATCCAACTGACTGCACCTCCAAATAGGTTAAACACATACCCACTTGTAGATCTTCTCTGATCCAGATCTCTAGCCCAGTCTGCATCAACAAAGCTATGAATATCCAACACTCTGTCCAATCCTGGTCTTCCTTGGTAGCACAAACCATAATCACTAGTGCCACGCAAATACCTGAAAACCCGCTTCACTGCTGTCCAGTGCTCCTTCCCAGGTTTTGACATAAACCTGCTCAATACTCCCACTGCATGTGCAATTTCTGGTCTAGTACAGACCATTGCATACATCAGGCTACCCAGTACACTTGCATATGGAACACGGGACATGTCCTCTTCCTCTTCTTGTGTCTTGGGACACTATTCAGCAGATAACCTCACACCTACAGGAATAGGAACCTTCACCAGTTTACTATCCTGCATATTAAACCTCTGGAGTATTGTCTCGACATACTTCCTCTGGGTTAACCAGAGCTTCCTCTTTGACCGATCTCTTTTAATTTCCATGCCCAAAATATAGTTTGCAGCACCAAGATCTTTCATGTCGAATTTGGAGGACAATTGGGTCTTCAAATCCTGGATAATTTCTTTGTCATTTCCAAACAACAACATATCATCCACATACAAGACCAGATAAATAATATGGTCACCAATTAATTTAAAATACACACAATGATTTGCTTTGCTTCTGGTGAAGCCAAGTCCCCGTATAAATGTATCAAATTTCTGATACCACATCCTTGGTGACTGTTTTAACCCATACAGAGACTTCTTTAACTTGCATACCAGTTCTTTCTTACCCTTCACCGCAAAGCCTTCAGGTTGCTTCATGTAGATTTCCTCTTCCAAATCCCCGTGAAGAAATGTTGTCTTCACATCGATCTGTTCTACCTCAAAATCAAAAGCAACAACAACAAATAAAAGTAATCTAATAGAAGTTACCTTGGCAACAGGAGAAAAAATATCACCAAAATCAATTCCCGGCACCTGGGAATAACCTTTTGCTACCAACCGAGCTTTGTATTTCTCCACCTTTCCTTCTGCATTTGTCTTCTTCTTGAACACCCATTTGCTGCCAATGGGTTTCCTTCCAGCCGACAACTCCACCAGATCCCAAGCCTCATTTTTGTGCAAAGATGCCATTTCATCGACCATGGCCTCTTTCCAGAGTTTTCCATCCTTTGAATCCACTGCTTCCTTCACAGTTCTGGGATCATTATCAGTAACAGACAAAGCAAAATTTGAACTGAAAGCAGATGGACTATACCTTTCTGGCTGCCTTCTTTCTCAAACTGATCTTCTCACAGCCGGAGTTTGTGGCTCTTCATCTTTTGATTCCTCCTCTGCTGCAGAGTCTGATTCTTCCTCCTTTGGCCCAAACTCTATCTTCTCATGTTCCTTTGGTTGGACTTCATGTTGAATAACATCTTTTACCTCTCTGAACAACACATCTCAGCTGTACACAACCTTCCGTGTGACTGGGTTCCAAAGCTTATAACCCTTCAAACCATCCTTATACCCAATAAAGATGCACTTTTCAGATTTACTATCCAACTTGGTTCGTTTCTCCTTTGGAACATGTACATATGCATCACATCCAAATACCCTTAGATGTGAAAGAGAGGGTTTATTACCAGTCCATACTTCTTGTGGAGTCTTATCCTCCAACGCTGATGAAGGTGATCTATTGATCAGGTAACATGCAGTATCCACTGCCTCTGCCCAGAATTCCTGTCCTAACTCGACACCACTGAGCATGCTTCTTTCCCTTTCCATCAACGTTTTGTTCATTCTTTCTGCGACTCCATTTTGCTGAGGTGTATATGGAGTAGTCTTCTGTCGTGCTATACCACACTTCTTACAAAATTCTTTAAATTCCTTGCTGCAAAATTCTCCACCATTATCTGTCCTCAACACCTTTATCTTCTTCTCTGTCTGATTTTCCACCAGAGCCTTAAATTCTTTAAACCTGTCAAAGACTTCAGATTTCTTCTTAAGAAAATATATCCATGTATTCCTTGAGAAGTCATCTATGAATGATACATAGTACACAGACTTACCCAGTGATGGAACCTTCACAGGTTCAAACACATCACTGTGCACAAGCTCTAATATCTGTTTCGTCCTCTTACCACCAGAGGGGAAACTCACCCGATTCTGCTTCCCATATACACAATTTTCACAGAAATCAAAATCCAGAGAGCTATTATTCATACCTTCTACCATACCTTTACCATGAAGTATTCGAAGGCCCTTCTCTCCAATATGTCCAAGCCTTTGATGCCACAACATGGTCTTCTCTCCAGAGACCACTAGATTCTCTACTCCATTTTCAGGAACCATAGAACTATTGCACCCATCAACAATAGTGCTACCTTGTAGCTTGTACAGAGTTCCAATCCGAACTCCCCGCATTATATCAATGCTCCTTGAACCATCTTGCAGGTATCTTTCTCGAACACCATCTTTACACCTGCATCATCCAACTTTCTTACAGAAATCAGATTTCTGGCCAATGCAAGAATATGTAGAGCACCCGGAAGTGTTCTAACCCTTCCACCTTGCAACTTCAACTTTACTTTTCCCCGACCAATGATTCTAGCCTTCCTATCATCTCCTAAGAAGACATCACCACCATCGTATTTCTCATACTCGCAGAACCACTCTCTATGGGGAGTGAAGTGAAAGGATGCACCTAAGTCAATCAACCATGCCTCATGATCTACATGTGTACTTGAAGAAGCCAAGTACACATCCCCACCTTCATCTGAGGTGGTTTTCGCCTCTGCAGAAGGAGCATCATCAGATCCCTTTCCTTTATCAAGAGCTTTAGATTTACAATCCCTTCTGAAGTGCCCTTCCTTTCGGCATTTCTAGCACACCACCTTTGTAGGTTTTCCTGGAGATTTAGATCTCCCTCTAGATTTAGATCTCCCACTCGATGACTTATTTTTGTTTCTGTTCTGGGACCGTCCTCGTACAGACAAGGCATCACCATTCTGGTTGTCCATATTTTTCTGTCTCATCTCCTCCGTTAGCAAGGCTGAGACTATTTCATCAAACTGTAAAGCAGTTGCATTGCTACCTATTACAATAACCAGACTATCCCATGAATCTGGTAGAGAACACAACAGACTGATGCACTTATCTTCATCTGAAATTTTGATATCAATAGATAATAACTGACTTACCACAGTATTAAACACATTCAGATGCTATGTCACCGAGTCTCCATCTTTCATCCTCAGGTTATACAGCTTTTTCCGCAGGAACAGTTTATTCACCAGAGACTTAGATTGGTACAAAGTCCCTAACTTGACCCACAAAGCCTTTGCCGTAGCTTCCCCTGATACATTCAGCAATACTGAATCCGAGACACACAATCGTATTGTGCTCTTTTCCTTCCTATCCAACTTCTTCCATTCTTCATCGGTCACTCCCGATGGTTTAGTACCCGGATCTACCGCGATCCACTGATCTTTATCCACCAACAGATCCTCCATCTTGAGTTTCCACAAATCAAAATTCTGACCATTGAACTTCTCAATCTCTATCTTTACACTACTCGCCATCTTCTTTCACCACCAGAATCGATCTCGCAGATCTCCCACTGAACAGGGTCTACCACAGGCCCGAGCGAAACCCCTCAGCAACAAAGGCGTCCCCTTGAAGCCAAAACAGCTCCGATACCAAATGTAGGTTTTAACCCTGTACAGAAATTACCTGCATACGAATTCTTAAACAAAGAAAATAAACAATGCGAGAGCATAACCCATAAAACACATATGCACAGTGATTTTTCCCTGGATCCCAAAACCGGGACTACCAGCTTGATTTTTCATTATGTTCCTTTCAATGTTACAATACATATTTATACATGCCGAAGCATCCAATACCATGGACCGAAAACCATCGTGTCCAATACCATGGACCGAAAACCATCGCGTCCAAAAAACATGTGCGGAAATCATGCACAAAACCATAGGTGGGTCCACCCAACCTAACATATGGTCCAAAACCATAAATTGGGGTTACGGGTGCCCTTCAAACCCCCTATTAACTACGTGGAAAGAATATAACACAACCCAACAGTTCGACGCCAAGCCCTTTATTCACACCACATGAATTGTACTGCAGTACCTTGAGGGTCATTATCATTATCAGTGATTCCTCTCGCGCCTGTTAACAGCTTACATCATTGGCTGGTAATCAGGCGATGTCTTTCCATGTTCGACTCCAGAACATCTCTCACATGGATAGACTTGTACTTTGAGTGAAGATCGAATGAGATTGAAGACCCCGAATCTAGTTTCATCCATCCGGGCTGCGATATATATTCAGGGAAATAAAGACATCAAATATACATCATTGCTGTATAGATAATCATCCAATCAAAGGGATGATGGCTCTACCAGAATCATCAGTCTACTCTCAAACGATTGTCTGTCCTATGTACATGAAAATGAATTTATAAAGCTGAGCATGGGAATGCCCGCCTCAGCTAGATCATGAAAATATTATGAAGATAATGTATTGTATTGTATCTTATTACAGGTCTCCTCCCAGCTTGAAAGAACTTCGGATCCTCATAATAAAGCATTTCACCCGACATCAAAAGATTAACGACCTCATGCTTTAGGGGGTAACTGTTATAGACATTTTTGGGAACTACAACCCCAAGCATGAAATTTCCATAAACCAAGGGCTCCTAAGTCCCTAAAAGTGTTTTTCTAACCCCTAAAGGAACAAGGTCAACTCATTACAGCTTCTCCCAGAAGTTCTCCATGAAAAACTGCTCAGAACTGGTCAAAACAGGATCATTTCAGCTGCTCCATAGGCAAAGTGCGTTGCATCTCACCTAAATACACTATGTGGGTGCGTTGCATTTCAAAAATCCCTTCTATGGGGTGCGATGGACGAGAAGTGACAAATGGCAGTGTCATTCCGCGAGGTGGAGAGGCATGGAATCCTCCATAAACTTCTCCTATGACACTTGCCTCTCTGAATTCGACCAAGGATGAGTAAGAGATCATCAATATCCAAGTGGAAGCAAGAACTATCAGAGGGAAGACACTAATCAAATCACAAGCTAACTCATCTCCCTTACAGATATCTATATATGGATCCCTCATCCCAGAGATCCAGAGGCTGGAATTTTGCATATTGTAAGGAATTGCTGTTGGTTTCTTGAGACAACATCAGATTGTTGGGTGATTTAAGCTTTGTATGAGGTGAAGAGGGGCTTCCTTGCTGAGAGGATGATGCTAGGTCAGAACAATTGGTTGTAACTCCCTTGGCTCTTTCTTGTTTATCAATAAAAGCTATTCAAGTTTTCCTCCATACTCTTGTGTCATTTATGTTTTATGCATTTGTATGGTCAATTTACATCTGATCCTAGATTGTTTATGATTATAGATCCATGTTCTTGTATAGTGCTATGCTACTTTGATCTTACAGGTACTCTGTGAAGCTGGGCGTACAAGAGAGCAAGTGAAAGACTATCAAGAGAGAGAGGAATCGAACTAGGAGATTAGCGCAAGACAGAGGTTGGTCTTCTTTGTTCTTCTCTCATCTATATTTCATAAAGGAAAAATGAAAGTAGCTTTACTTTGTTTGTTTCTAAGGTAGCTACCACACCTTAGTGGGATGAGCAGTTCTGTGTAGACACTTTTCCCTTTAACAATCATGTTGCAGTTCAGCGTTGTTACTTCGTTCAACTGATTGTGCCAGCGTTCATCTTCTTCGTCTGAATCGAAGGTGAAGGAACCTGCACGCTCCCATGAGATCCTTCCATCTACAGTCAGATTCACCTAATCCTGATCTCACGAAATTATCTTGTAGATACAGTCCAGCTCATCGTCGCTTCCATCGTTGCGCACCAGTTCAGTGTAGTGCGCTCCTTCGGCTGGGTCTAATGGAACTATTACGCATAGGGACTTTTTCTCGAATATCATCTTCTGCTTCTTTATATTGATGACTCCATTCATATCAGTGGCCCAGTATATTCCTAGCAATGCGAGATAAGGATTGATGTCATCAACAATCTCTATCACTTCAAAATCTGTCTGCATGCTCGTGCCTTCGATATCCACTGTTACTCCTTGCAATCTCCCCATGGGAAATTTTTTTTGTTGGTTCGCCATTCACAATTGAATGGGGGACCACTGCAACACGAGCTTGCCCATGTGTTCCCACATCTGCTTTGGTAACACATTCATGTCCAAGCCCAGGTCTAGGATTACCTGATCCATTTCATATTCGCCAATCTGTGCCATCAATCTCATTTCCCTCTCGGTGTGCAATGCATGCTTTCCTAGCTTCTGGACTACGTGTGGTTCCCCTAATCCTACGCACCTAGTTATCAACTCTTGTAGTCCTTTAACCACCTTATTATTGCGCAACAATTTCATGCATGTCTCTAAAAAGGTAGTTAGCATAGAAGGATCCATCCCTGTCTCTGGTTGATCATTACTACCTGAAGCAGAGGCCTCTACAAAGCTCTTCTTAGCTTCCATAAGTGTCTCCTTTGCACGTTCCAAGTCAAACTCAGGTTCCCTTTTAGGAGTCTTGCGAACCCATGTATCTTCCTTGGGCTGCTTCCCCTTATCTTCCCCTGTGGTCATGCTTCTTCTAAGCACCATGTTCACGTTGGAGTCTTCTTCGCGCAGTTTAGACCTCATCATTTGGATATTCTGAGTTGGCGTAGGCTGTAGTGCCCCTTTCTCATGCATCTGTGTGATCAACGTAGGAAAATTTACCATTTCATGGTCAAACTGAGAACAATACGAATAAGATATTCTCGATGGGTTGGTACAATCACGATCATAGTGCCCTGGTCCTCTAGAATTGTAACAAATTAACTGTCTATGGCCCCTTCTTGGTCCCATTCCTCCTCGTCCTCAACCTTGACCCTGAAATCTAGCGCATGCCATCCCCACGGTTGGGTCGAGGCTTTGCATTTCTTTCTGCATTCTATATGCTGGGGTCCACTCCATCATTAACTTGTAGTTGTGACAAGTACACTAGTCATGGCCCACCGATCTACAAAAATTGCAAAACAGCTGCTGGGGAGTCTGCGTATGCTTCTGCAACAAATGATAGTTGTCCATTGTGTGATTTCCTCCCACCTGACAAATCACACACTAGAGCGCAGGTTCCAAACTTGGCCCTGCCTGTGCCTCTGGTCTCAACAGCATTGGTCCCCCTCGTGCCAAGTAGTTCGCTAATACTGGATAGTGATCCTTGTCGTGGCCCTATCCTTTGCATTTTATGAACCACACTTCTTCGCGCGCCTCTAGCCACGGCACCCTATCCTACTTAAAACTCTGCATCTCCAAGCATAGATTCTGTAGTTGCTCATGGATTTGTTGGAATCCAACCCTAGATCCTGTATTAGTGTTTCATGCAACCTCATCACCATTTCCAACGCTTCGGCCTGGGTTGAAAGCTTCTGTTGTGACAACGCTGTCCTTAGGTATGGTGTCAAAGACACCACAAAACAATGTGTGATGCTGCACATCCGTTAGCATCATATTAGCCTCGCAGATCGTACTCTTCAGTCTCTGATCCAGATCCCATGGGGTCTCACCTGGAAGCATCGCGATCTCTTTAAATCCAATGATTGACTGTGTCTCTGATTTCGACCGGCTAAATTCTCTGTTCAGCGCATTCTGGATCTCCACTATTCCTGCATTTGGGTGATCATTCGAGTTCTTGATATACCATGTTAGCACACGATCCCGCAGTGCACTTACCAATGTGGCCTTCTTAATGTTGTCATCCATGACCCCTTGTGCTTCCCACACTGCTCTTACCACGAAGCAGAACTAGTCCAGATCCTCATTCCCTACTCCTCTGAATATAGGTAGCTTGATTGCGCTTGCCATGCTGAATCGTGGGGTAGTGGAGGTGATGTGGGTGAAGATGGAGGTGAAGTAGGTGAAGCGGGTGAAGGCATAAGTGGAGGTGATAACTGTGGAATGTGCTACCTTATCAAATTGACAACACTTCTTGGGGAACTCGAGTGCGCTCTTCCTCGCTCTCTCATGAAGGTGAAATTAAAGGACTGTTTCCTAATCCTTCGATACCTTTGTAGATCTTTCCAGTCCGCATCATTCCCAACATTAATGCATTCAAATAACCCACTTTTCACATAACAACATCTTAATCCAGGTATAAGGGATTTAATGTACCTACCTCGCGGTCCCTTGAGAAAACATTGTTCTACTTCGCTATAGCTCATGGTTGTGTCTATCGTGAACTTAGTGATAAATACCCCTATTATCCAGTCGAACCAATGGTCCACAGCTCATGCGATCTTATCTTCTGATGTCTCTAGTTTGTGCATTAACTCCGGAGTCCACACTATCGATTGATCGAGCTTGTACATTCCCTGGCTATTGGCTAACCTTGCGATCCACTCATACAGTTCAGAAGAGAAGGACATGAAGAAGATCTCGTGGGTTTCCATATATACATAGCGATCCAACCACCTTTTCTTATATATCTGCGAAGTTCTATTTTCCTGTGTCATGAACTCGTGAAGCTTCTGATCCAACCACTCTTCAATTTCCTTCTTTGTGGGGTTCCAGTGTTCTGACATCAGACATCCCTTAGGCAGATCTCGGTCTCAGCAACGGAACCATTTGTTGGCTTGTTGGGGCCTAACCCAGGTTCAGAAGTGATTTAGCCAAACAAATCCCGAAACTACCTACCCTTTCGGCAATAGTCCATAGAGTGTGGACTGAGGTCTCACCCGAGGTAGTATGGGAGGGTGCTGGAACCAAGTTTCCGTACCCTAGGGATGTCTTGATGAAGTCTAGGAAGTTCGTGAACCAATACTGCACGCTTGCTCTACTCCGCATAGCTATCAGACCTTCGTGTAGCTTTGCAATGAGCGCGAAGAGGTGTTGTCTAGATCCTTTATCCTTACTGTGTTATTATTATAGATCTTAACTTAATTTTGTGGGCCCAATATTCTTCATCAATTATTCAATATTCATAACAAGTGCGCGCAATCATAAACTGTAAAGAGATGCATAAGAATATAACAGAAGCATAAACACACAGATCTATGAGTAGATGCACAATATTTCAGAATCAACTTATCTTTTATTAAACTTCTATCCCGTTACAATCCCAACTCTGCCCTACGCACTCAGCTGTAGGGGTCCACGCACATAACTGCGGAATCTACCAGGCCTCTACGCACTCACCTACAGAGCCTCATCCTACTACTATGACCCAAGACTCAAACTTACAGACTTAGAGCGAATTTCTCATTAAAAAACCCATATCACTTAAGATCAGGACTAAAAGCTCACTTCTACACTTCGAGCCTCGCTCTATTTATACAATCCCATGGTCCGCAAACCATGGGTAGGCCGACACTTTCTATATTAAATTACACTATTTTACGGCGGACAACCCTAGACTCTCGCGCTCCACACCCATATTTCAGGGGGTCTTTCATTACTTTTGACCAAAATTTGGGCTACAAGCCCCAAAAATTCACTATGGGGGGTCCACTGCCCAACAAAGCATTATAATTGAAATGCATACCCAACATAACAAGATGCATAAACAGGAAAGAAAGACATGGAAATTGTAGAATACTTCTCTTTATTGATAATTCTAAACAATTACAGAGTCAACTTGCCCTACGTACTTAGCTACAGGGGTCCGCGCACTTAGCTGCAAACTTCTAGGCCTCTGCGCACTCAGCTGCAGAGCCTCTACCTACGTTATGACCCGAACTTAGACTTCTACCTCAGAGCTATCTCTCATACATCATATCTTCATTGCTTGATTCCTTATTCTAACTACTTAGAGCTTAGCTCTATTTATACAATCCCATGGTCCACGGACCATGGGTAGATATTTTATAGCCAACATTACATTTCCACAATAAGGGCAGAAAACCCTATGCCTCTTTAACATCTACGCGCTTCGCGACCACAAAATATGGAGTCTTTACACTTGGATTACAAAATTTGACCAAAATATGGGCTTTTAGCCCCAAAACTGCCCTTGGGGGATCCCACGCCCAACAATATGGTTATTCTTGAAACTTTTCTTAATCCATATAGCTCACGATAAACTCTAGATCATGCCTATTTCTTAGGCTAAGATTCCTCTCCCTACACTTAGAGGAGGTATCCTAGTTGCCAAAACTTAGAATTTCTACAAAAATCGTTGTTGTAGGCTACAACTGCACTTGAGTCATATTTTTTGGCTATTGTAATTGTCACCAATTCATTTGGGGCATGTCTATTTCTAGAAAAATTTCTTATTACTAGGGTTAGAATTCATAATAGATCAAACAAAGAGAAAGCACACAACAATCGTATAATAATAGATACATGTTCATCACTATAACTAATTAAATGGAAATAAAGACTTCGACAACTATATGTTGGATAAGATTCCCATTGGAGAGTCCTCTCACTACAAAGCCTTGCTCCAAAACCTTCTTTATGATCCTACACAGAAGAAAGAACAAGAAGAAAATGAAGGAAATGTAAATGAAAAACCATAACTATTCTAATTACTTAGAAGTAGATAAGTAAATGCAACCAATTTACTGTAATTAAGTAAATGAGAAAAAAATTCAACAAGTAAAATTAGGACAAGAATGAAGTGATTTCATTACTATTGACTAAAATAACAAATACATGAGTATATTTCACCCGATTCTTTATTTTTGGTACTCCTATTATCTCCCTCTCCTATTCCACCATGGGATCATTAAATACTCCTAAAAGGTGGTTTAGGTCATTAGGAACCAACTATAGGATGTGGATCCTCGGTAAAACCTATAAACCCAACCGAAAATATGTTATTATGTGCACATTTAATTTTTTTTAGTGAAAAATTTAGATATATGTGAGTTTCTTGAGGGAAACAAGTGTATGTGTGTGCTTTGATTTTAGAGGAGTCACCTGTGTATGCATTTTTATAGGCACCATGTATATGAAATGAAAACTTATTTTCTAAAGAGTTCCAGTGAGGAGGGTTTTCTACAAAGTTTGGGCATAGTAAGATTGGGACATACCATATGCATAGGTTGGAAATTATGCTATAACAAATGCCCCCTAATGTGTGATTTCAGAAGAGAATCTGATAGCTAGAATGCATTATATAAATCTAGGAGGATATGTCAAGTGGGGAAAAGAATATTTCACTAGAGAATGGGCATGAATGACACATATAAACGAGAAAATAGGTTAGCTATAACTCACTTCCCGATGTGGGCATACCAATGCTTAGTTGTAAAAAAATCATGGCCACCAAATTAGGTAAATTGTGGATCCATGAAGTATATACAAAGAATGATCATGGCCACAAGAATGAATACATAGTGGATCCATGAATATATAAGAGAGTAGCAAGCACAATAGACAATAGATCCATGTCAAAGAAGAGCATAGCCATGAGTAGATACATAATGGATCTATGTCTCAACATAGAAGGATAACTAAATTTCATAGAATGAAAAAATTGATCCTCCATAAGTACCAATGTCAAATATAGGAGTGCTATTGTCAAATAAAACTCATGCAACAACATAAAAGGGATGATGTTGTGATAGATCCAAGGTATTAAAAAAAAGTCATCAAAGGTATGAGCCTATGAGATGTGAATAAATGAGTTTAAGTTGAAAATGGGAGATCTTGCTTGATTAATGATCGTTAATGTATACCATTAAAAAATGTGGGACAACCTACCAATGATGATAATAGTTGTTAAGGTAACAAATACATTATAACAAGTGCAACTAGATGAGCTTGTTATGAAACCAACTCACAAAAAGATAGAAAAGATAGATCAACGCCTTAGAAATCAACGTCTTCGAGGGGGCAACCTCCTTTACATTACACAAATGAACAATTCTTGGATGATACAAATGACAAGACATCCTTTCTATATATAGGAGTCTAAGGGGTCATAATATAATCAGAGCCGACATAACAATAATAATGTAAGGGAACAAAAATAACAATAGTGGGCTTCTATGGGGTACAATAATAACAATATGGGGATTACATGGGCACAAAAATATAATAAGGGCATTGAACTAATAACAATAAGGGGTTACACTGGTAGTATAGGGACCTAACATGCCCCTCTCCTTCAAAAAGCGTTGTCCTCAACGCTTGAGTAATTATGGATGCTTTTGTATAAAATTCTCGTCCTTCCATGTGTAATCTTCAGCGGGTAAGTTCTTCCACTTGATGAGATACTCTAAAATTGATCGATTTCGTAGTTGTCGTGTTCTTTTTCCGTGACTGCTTCAGGTTCCAATATGATGTTTCCTTCCTCGTCAAGTTCTGACAATATTGTTTGAACTGGGAGCTTGTCACCTATAACCTTCTTTAAGCATGAAACATGGAAAACTGGGGGCACTCGGGAAGATGCAGGAAACTCCAATTTGTATGCCATAGTACCAATATTTTGCAGGACCTTGTAAGGACCATAATACTTTGTTGATAATTTATTATCCTTCTTAGATTGCTTGAGGTACATTTGTTTATATGGTTATATTCGTAAAAATACCCAGTCGCCTATATCAAAACTTCTTTCGCTGCGATGTTGATATACTTGTTGTTTCATTCTATTCTGCACCAAAGTGGGGTTATCCTTTAGAAGTTGGAGAACTTGTTGTTGATGCTCGATTTGATCTATCACTACTTGAACCTTTTTCTTCTTGATATGTCCTTCTATCTTAAGAGTTTGAGGAATGGTAATTCCTGCCAATGCATTGAAATATATGGCCATATTCATTTCTTGATTCTCGATGTGATCTTTCACTTCTTGAACCTTTTCTTCTTGATATGTCCTTCTATCTTGAGAGTTTGAGGAGTGGTAATTCTTGCCAATGCTTTACAAGATATGGTTGGATTCATTTCTTCTTTCTCTAGGGTTGGTTCCTAGTGCATATCCTCTTCTTTTGACATTTCTTGAAACTTTCTTGCTCCTCTTCACAATCTATGTAAAATAATTTCTTCTCAGCACACTTATGACCTTTAGTATATTTGTTATCACAGCTGTAACAAAGCCCTTTCTCTCCTTCTTCTTCCAATTTTTGTGGTGTAAACCTTGTAGGTTGTGGAAGACTAGGAGAAAAAACACTTCCATATTGATAGTTGTGAGTAGTAGGATTCCTTGTTTCCATAATTCCACTTTCAATTTTTCTTGCCAACTTGAATGCCTTCTCCAATGAATCAGGTTCCCAAAGATGAACCTCATGTTGAATGTTATCCTTTAAATTCCCTATGAAGACATAAATCCTTTCCTTCTCTAGAATATCATTTACCCTTATATTCAATTTTTGGAAGTCCTCAATGTGCTCTTCCATTGTGCCCTTTTGTTTGAGATATATCAATTGGCTAAAGAAGGTGTTGCTCTTTGTATCCTCATAAAGTGCTATCATTTCCTTCATGAAAATTGAAAAAGTGAAAAGTTGTTTACGAGAAAAAATCCCTTTATACCATATAAATGATTCGGTTCCAAACATAAATATGCAATTTGTACCTTTTGTAATAGTTGTGCACCATGTAGATCAAAATATTGCTCCATCTGTAGTATCCAATTTACGGATCCTTGCCATCAAACTTCCTCATATCATTTTTTCTTGATTGTAGGTGCTCGATATTGAAACCACTGTAGCTTTGTACTTGCGGATCCCCAATTTCTGAAATTGCTTCTTGTGGTAGCTCTCAGCGTCCTCTTTCTAACCCCACTAGTCTGATCAATATTGGATTCCCCAAGAAAGAGTTATGCCCAATCTCCCAAGATGACCTGCTTATATACTTTTTCAGTAGAGCAAACTTGTAAAAAGTGCCACGTGTTACTATTGCAACCTTAGGACCTGAAACCAATACACAGAAAAGTACAGCTCTTCCGCTTTCTTTTTTTTGCTAAAGCAAGAGTCGTGCCTTCTATATCATTGAATCAAACATAATTTACAATATATAATTATTTCCACCATACTGTGTGGTTTAAGGTAAAATAGGAAAATTCCTGTCTGAATCAAAACCCTCAAACCCCAAAAAGTACCCACCTAACCCTTTTTGAGTACAAACAAGAATAAGCAACAGGAATCGTAGGGCACATGAACCCTCCCCACATATAACTGCGCCCACAAACACCTAACCTACCTCTTAATCGTTGTCGTTCATTCTTCTTTTTTAATCTGATGACAGAGGTACATATCGCTCCATGAAGATGCAAGATGGTTAACCCCCAAACCCCACCAAACCGCTCGCTCAATCCTGATCGTTGATCGGCCTTGCTAAATCGGACGGCGGAGCTGAATATCGCACGGCTAAAGTCATCAAACTTTAGTGTGTGATGAGGGTGGTTTTTGGACCCGGCCCTCATCCACGTGTCATGAGTTGTATGGCATCGCTGCCAAATTTTCAAAACCACCTTCGGCTTGAAAGTGGTGTGATTGCTCCAAAACCACTCGGGAAGCGGTTTTGTCTCCTACCACTGGAAAATTGGGAAATATTACCGCCAAAATGGAAGGCATCAATTATTACTATCAACCTCTCTTTGGACTGAGAAAACCTTGCGTCTGATGCTAGGGATTTTCAAGGTTGTGATTACCATGGTTGTTGAGGCGGACCCTGGCCATCCTTCCACCATAGACCTGTCTGACCAAAATTGTGATTCCTGCAGAAATCTGCTCATTGTGAATTGGCTTCCTCATTTTTGTTCTTATACACTTCTTTGTCCTCTTCTGCCTGGTTATGGAAAAGTTCTCTTAGGTTGCTCTGCGACATTGCAAGCCAATCCATCGAAATTCTGTTGTCCTGACAGCTGACACCTTGGTTGGCTAGAATGTGCGCCAATTTGTTAGCCTTTATACACACATGGATGAATCTAAGTGTGCGTAGTCCCTGTATTTTATGGAGAACCTATATTAAGCTCTAGTGTTTTGTAACTTTTTCCGGCCTTGTTCCATGAATAATTCTCTTGGTCGCGTTGATGACTAACTCTAAATCAACTTCTATTATCACATTTTGGCAGTTGTCTTGTTTCAAAAATTCTAAGCATTGCTCTAAAGCCATTAATTCCACCATGTTGTTGGTGGCTTTTCCTAAATGACCATGGAAGAGGGAGATAATGCTTCCGGTTTCATCCCGAAGAACTCCTCCAAAGCCTGCCATTCCCGAGTTACCTTTTGAAGCTTCGTCGATGTTATACTTCAAAAAACCTTTCGGGGGAGGATTCCAGAATTCTTTAACCATTTCCCTCATGATTATTTTCCTGTCTAGACCTTGTGGAATGAGCCCCTGCATGCCTAACTACCTAAGAATTCTCAACTCTACTTCTGAGGGAGGATTTTTGGGGAGATCCCTTACTGTGGTACTGACTGTCTCCTTAAGCTGTTTTAAGATCTGCTCCAATAGGCGAAGAGAGGAATTCTTCTCCTCTTTGAAGATTCTTTTGTTTCTTTCTTTCCACACATTCCATATAATGAAACTTGGCAAAAGAGCCCAGGCAGAGTTAAGAACTTCATAATCTGAAAAATTATTCCTCCAATTGTTTAGGGTGTTAGTGATACTTTCTTTGTCTCTATCAGACTGATTGAAGATGTTGGCAAAAAAATCCCATAACCTGGTGGTGAAAATGCAGCTGTTGAGAAGATGTTCCATAGTCTCCTCTTGGGCTTCATAGAGCTGGCATCTGGAGGGTCCTAGCATACCCCTCTTTCTAATATTATCCCAGGTTAATATTTTCCTATGGTGAACCAACCACATAAAGAGTTTGATCTTCATCCAACCTTTGTGCCTCCATAGCTTTTGCCAAGTTCTATCCGGAGCTTGGGATTCCAGCCCAAGGAGAATACCTTTTGCTTCCTTAATATTAAAGTTGCCCTCTTTGTTGTTACCCCATCTTAGTTGATCCTGCCCTTCAATAACTAAAATCATCCTCTGATCTAACATCCTTTTAAGGGTCTCGGCTCTACTGTTGAGGCTTCTGTCCTCTCTGCCATCTATTTTTCTCTAGGTTCTCCATTTTCCTGTATTGTGAGAATGCTCCCAAAAGTCTTTTACCTTTACTAATCCTTGGTTGTCTGTCTCATGCTTGAGGCCCAAAAATTCCTCTTTCAATAGAGTTGGTTCTTGTTGCCATTTATCCTCCCAGAATAGTGCCAGATTGCCCTGTCTGATTTCCCAGAAATTGTTTTTCTAAACCACCCCTCTGTTCTCCCATGCCTTGTCCCATATGGGAGATCCCTTCATATTTCTAGACATTATTTTGATATCATAGGAAAGCCAGTGCTAGCATATTTTTCCCTCCAGATGCTTGCCCATTGAGCCTTAGGATCCTTAACCCACCGCCACCAAATTTTGGCCCCTAGAACCTTACTGAGAATCTCTAGATCATCCAATCCTAGGCCTCCTTGGTTCTTGGGTTTACAGATATTTTCCCATGAGACTAAAGCCCATTTTTTTCTTGTTTCCTCTTTGCCCCAAAGAAAATCTCTTTGGATATTTCTAAATTGTTGTAAGACTCCTTTTGGAGCTGGGAGAGCTGATAGCATAAAGACTGGGATAGCTTGGAGCACTGCCTTTGTAAGAACCAGTCTACCAGCCAGATTTAAAGACCTGATTGTCCATTTCCTGACCTTATCTTGAATTTTAATGATTAACGGTTCCCATATGCTCTTGTGTAGAGGTTTAGCCATTAGAGGAACTCCCAAATACTTAGAGGGGAGGGATTCTCTTTGAAAGCCAAGAATTCTGGAGACATTTCTCTGAATGGCTATATGGGTGTTAAAGAAAAATATTTTTGATTTGGAAAGATTGACTTCCATACCTATTGCCATAGAAAAGTCATTCAAGATTTGTTTGTATGCTAGTGCTTCCTTGACTGTGGGAATTCCTTGTAACATGGTATCATCTACAAACTGTTGATGAGTCAGCACTTGACCATTCTCTGATAGTTGGAGTCCTTGAATTTTGCCCATTACTCTAGCATGCTTAATGGACCGCCCCAGCCCTTCCATCATGAGGATGAAGAGAAAAGGAGAGAGCAGATCTCCCTGTCTGAGTCCTCTAGAAGGAAGAAAAAGTTCAGAGGGAGAGCCATTAACTAAAATTGAAAAGCTGGAGGAAGTCACCAGGGCCATGACCCATCTGACCCAATTATGATCAAAACCAAACGCGGTAAGCACTTTCTTGATATATGTCCAGTTCACTTTATCATATGCTTTGGCTATGTCCAATTGCATGATCATACCCACTTTCCTATTACTAGTTAACGAGTGAACCACCTCGTGAGCTTGAATGATGTTATCTAGAATTTGTCTGCCTTCCACATAACCAGATTGTTCCCCCGAAACAAGCGTAGGCAGCAAAGGTTTGAGTCTGTTGGCCACGACCTTGGAAATTATCTTGTAAACTACATTGCATAAAGCGATGGGCCTATACCTCTCTGGCGTTTGAGCATTATCCTGTTTTGGAATAAGGGAGATAAAGGAGGTATTGAGTGCTTTCAAAATAGTTCTGTTCAGCCTGGAATCTTCCACTACCCTTAAAATATCCTTTTTGACAATATTCCAACAAGATTTGAAGAAATCCACATTGAATCCATTCGGACCTGGAGCCTTGCCATTTTGCATTTCCTTGAGGACCTCACTAACCTCCTTTTCAGTTACAGGTCTGTTGAGATTACAATTATCCTCTCTGGATACTAGCTTAGGGATATGTTTAGTGAAGTCCTTGATGAAAGGTTCCCTTACTAAAACGTTTTCCTGGGCAATACCTCGGAAGTTCTTTACTAACACTACTTCTATCTCCTCATGGGATTGATGAATCTGCCCATCCTCGTCCTTGATCAAAGAGATCCTGTTGTGAGTCCTATTTGCAATGGTGGATCTATGGAAAAATTTAGTGTTATGCTCTCCTTCTTTTAGCCATTGAACCCTTGATTTTTGTTTCCAAAAAATTTCCTCTTGTTTACACAACTTTTCCCATTCTTGATGATGTTTCTCTACTTGATCATTTTTGTTCTTATCAAAGCCTTCCTTGATCAAAGCTTGGTTGAGCTCCAAAATTTTATTTTCCACAGATTTCTTTCCTGCAAAAATATTACCAAATTCATTCTTGTTCCAAGCTTTTAGCTTTAGCTTGATGTGCTTTAATATTTTGTGTAGCAGGAACATTGTTGATCCTTGAATCTGCAAGTCCTTCGCCCACCATTTTTCAATGTTGCTGATGAATTCTGGGTGTGAAAGCCACATGTTTTCAAATCTGAAAGGTCTATTTTTTGGGGTACCTATTCCCTTGATCTCCATTTGAACTGACCAACGATCTCAGCCTCCAAAAGGAAGAATTCTTGCTATTATTTCCTTATCTAGAAGCATGAGATCCTCTGAGATCATGAATCTATCTAACTTGGAGGCTACCTTGAAATCCCCTCCTCTTTTATTGTTCCATGTACAGAGGCCATTGTTGGTCTCAAAATCAACAAGCTTCATGCTTTCTAAAAAGATTTGGAAGGCTGAGGAATATTTATTTAGTGCTCTTGTACCCCCTTTTTTCTCCAAGAGAGATGTAATCATATTGAAGTCCCCTCCTATGACCCAAGGTAATCTTTCATGTTTGACCCGGAGATCCACCAAGGAATCTATAAACTTGATTTTTTCATCTAACCTTTGAGGGCCATAAACATTCATAACTAGATAAGTGTCCTTGTCTCCTACAGGCTGTATAACCACTAACAAATAATTCCTTGATGCCTCTGCATCAATTATTCAAATTTTTTGGGGATTCCAGAGAGTGAGGATACCCCCTGCTGTATTTTCTGCTTTAACTTCTAGAAACTCAAATCTGTTGAGCCATTTACTATGTATTTTCCTTAACTTTTTAATGGAGCATTTTGTTTCTTGGACAAAAATTATATCCGGAGCTACCTGTTTCATTCTGTTATTCAACATTCTTTGTTTTCTCTAACTTCCTAGACCTCTAATATTCCAAGTTGTGAACTTCATAATTAAAGATTGGTAAAGGAGTAATTGGTTAGATATTTCATCTTACCTGAGTCTACCATAAGCTTACCACATTCCATCAGTGGCTCATTCTGCTTTTTCTTGCCTCTTTTTTTTCCTGGATTTCTTGGTGCTAACCATGAAGTCGTTTTTACTGCTTTCACCCCTTCATTACTCTATATTTCAATGTTGTTTACTCCCTCCAAACCCTTTTCCTGAGTTTTCCATAAGAATAACTACTGTATTCGATTTCATTCTTCTTGTGGTAGTGATTCTACCTTGCCAGTTGTTCCCTGACTCAAGAACCCTTCTAGATCCAGGTTTTCTCTATCAAGAATCTCCTGTAGCTCATTGTCCTCCATTTCCATCTCACTTTGGGTCATTTCCTGATCCATTTCCAGCTCTAATTCACTCATCATGATCCATTTATATTTTTCATTTTCCTGTGTCTAATCATGTTCTTCTTCCTTCTCCTTCTTTTCATAACCTTCATTCATTACTTGATCTTCTACTGCTATTTCTTCATCCTCTTCAAGAACTTGGAACTGATTCTGACTAACCTTTTGTCCTTCATTTTGGTGTTGCTTTGGCCCTTTTTTGCCACTTTTTCCTTTATGAACTACTTTGTGAAAGCTATCTGTGTCTTTCATTGTGTTAGTTTTTCTTTTGTTCTCTACTTTACTGAGGGGGAAGTCTCTTAGAAGGTGCCCATGTTCATGACATCTACGACATCTAAATGGAATATGCTCGTAGTCGACTGTCTGCACCCATTCCTCATCAAAAACCTCCAAGATGACCTCATTCGAAAGAGCTCTGGATAGATCCATCTCCACACAGATCCTTGCAAAGGAGGTATATTTTCCCCTCCTTGTGGCTTCAGAAGCTTTGACAAACCGTCCTAATTTATTGCCTATGGTAGCTAGTGATTCTGTTTGCCAATAATCAAGAGGTAGAGAATAGAGTCTTACCCAAACCGGGACTGAAGTAAAAGTTTCCCGCTCCGGTACGAAGTTCATCATCCATGGCCGCATATAGAGCCCTGTTGCTGCATAGAAGTAGGGCCCACCTTCAAACACTCTGTCTTTATCTTCAATGTTAGTGAACACCACAGTAAAGAATCCCTTGGACCCCAGATGAAGATCAATGCTCCCTTTAGGCTTCCAGTGGTATCTGATCCATGTTTGTAAAGCTTTTTCAGTGGGCCATAGCCCCATGAATTTGCATATGATTGCATAAGTCTGCATGTGATCCCTGTGCGCCTGCAGTGCTGGATCATTTAAAACTACTCTAGGAGTGATTTCAGCTTTGGGTTTGCACGGTCCCTTCTGATTTTTGTCTTTTGTTCCTTGTTTTTTGTCATTTTCCTCCTTGTCTTTTGTGCCATCATTCTCCTTCGATTTGGTACTTTCTATTTCCTCTTCCCTGTTTCTTCTTCCTTCCTCAGCATTACCTCTGCCTTTTTCTGGAGGTTTCTTGCCCTTGTTGGCCACTGCCTCCTTGTAGGAGGGAGTGGAGCTCCCTCCTCTACGCCCATCCATGGAGAAAAACCCCTTCCGAAAACTGAAACCCTCGTTGCCTGCGCTTCTCTCCCCTTCTGTCGCAATACAGCCCGTCCGCTTTCTTTAGCTTCTTACAATATTTCAATATGATGCTCAGAGAGAAAGTTATGATGATTTTCCCCAGGTCACCTATTTGGGATTTAATTCGAGTGCTTGCAAAAACCCTAAATGTCTTGGACTATATATCCGAAAATGTAGCTAAACAAGATCTGAAGTTTGGGCCCAAGATTCACCAAGATATCAGTGCAAATGGGTTTTAACTTCAGAGTCTAAACATTCGTAGAAACAAAATTATAGCGAAAAGGCCACGATGACCTGTTTTAGATGGAAATCTGGAGCTTGCAAAATCCCTAACTTCCTCAGATCATATCTCTGAAGATATAGCAATATAAGATCTAAAATTCAGACTTGAGGTTCAAAAATATTGCGGCTCCAATGGTTTTTTTTTTTTATCTTCTGAAACATTGTAGCAAAACCGTTATAGCGAAAATCCCACGATGACCTATTTGGAATAGCGAAACCCTAGAATCCAAAGCTCTGATACCAAATGTTATGAAACCAACTCACAAAATGATAGAAAAGATAGATCAACACCTTCGAAATTAGCCTCTTCAAGGAGGAAACTTCCTTTACAGTATACAAATGAAAAATTCTTGGATGATACAAATGACAAGGCATCCTTTCTATATATAGGAGTCTAAGGGGTCTTAATATACTCCGAGCCAACATAACAATAATAATGTAAGGGCACAAAAATAACAATAGTGGGCTTCTATGGGGCACAATAATAAAAATATAGGGACTACATGGGAACAACAATATAATAAGGGCATTGCACTAATAACAATAAGGGGTTACACTAGTAGTATAGGGACCTAACAAAGCTAATGTAACACCCCTACTTTATCCATGTATTGTAAATACCATTGACATGTTAAACATAGGCTGGAAAGCCGAAACATATTAATTCATTTAGTGAGCTAAGAATTAAATTTTTGGGCAGTGCACCCATGTGTATGTGTTTGTATATGTTTTGGGGCTGGTGTGCCCATGTGTATATATTTTTATATGTTATGAGGCTAGACTCACTTAATGTTCTAGATATGTTTAACTTATACACGTCAATAAACACATAACGGTTTCAAACTGAATGAAACAAAAAGAGTATGGGGGACCAAGATTGCATGTGAATATAAAAGAGGTTGATATGATTTAATAATAATTTAAAGAGAGAGAGAGAGAGAGAGAGAGAGAGAGAGAGAGAGAGAGAGAGAGAGAGAGAGAGAGAGAGAGAGAGAGAGAGAGAGAGAGAGAGAGAGAGAGAGAGAGAGAGAGAGAGAGAGAGAGAACATGCATATAACTAAGGTACATTAAGTGAATTTAGGGAGTGCCACATGTAAAAAAGAGGACATGCACATAAAATAAAGAGGTTGGAATTATGAAGGGAAGGAGTTAGTAGTTAGTTAGTGGATATACCAGGATGGGAGATGGTAGTCTTGGAGCCCCAATGCTAAGAATGTTCATGTTCGACCCAATTGGGCACCCTAGAGGTGGTGGAATATCTTGAGGGACTGCAGGTGCAGAGAAGGGTGTGCCCAACTTGGGTGTATGTTGATGGAGGATGTGAGCCTGAAGGTTGGAGGTTGCAAATATTTGATATGAGGGCCTAGATGATACCTGCAGACACCAAAGGGTAGAAAGAAATCTTGGAGCCATGAGACTCTGATAAAGTCCCTGTCCATCTCAATAAGATGCCCTGGAGGTGGAGACACATCCCAAGGGACTGTTAGTGTAGAGAAGTGTGTGCACTACATGGGTGCATGTTAATGGGGGGTGTGAGCCTATAGGCTAGAGGCTATTGGGCTTTGGTATCTTGGTTGGTTGATGGTACTAGACATGTACCAGGATTTGGAAAAGTTGTTTCCCCATGTATTCAAAGCCCTGGCTCAGGGGTGACTCGTTATTAAGATAAAATGAATAGTGTGGTCTATGGCTAGGAGGAACTTTGAAGGTTTGCATCTAGTTGGTAATTTATCATATAAGTGCTCAGTTAAATTTTGTTTAATAATGTTATAATTAATTATGTATTTTCTTGTGTTTCATATATGAATTTAATTTCTATGCGTGAATTATAATATTTTGTTTGTAAAAAAATAAATATCTAAGCATTTGAATTAGAGTGCATTTAGACATTCGTGTGACCATCCTGGAAAAAGAAATAAGAAGGGGAATACCAACAGGTAAAGTTGGTAGTGGGATGGGGAAATTATAGTTAAGGTCAAACACTTACATAATCCAATGATCAGGGCATATTGATGTTTTCAAACTGTCAATGGCAAGATAGCCTACAATTGATGATTGTAAGTACCAAGGTCTTATAAATACTCTATATCATGTTCCCAAATAAAATGAGTTAGAGTCAATGGAAAGAGATCCATCGGAGTTAAGCCATTAAGGCATCTCCCATAGTCTGACATGATGAAACTGATGAAAAATTATTTGGATGGAATCAGATGAAAATATTGTGAGTACCACCATCAAGTACATCTATTACATGTGCTAGATGGAATATTGCAAGGAGGAGACCCTTTGAATAATAACCAAAAATGAAAGTCACTGAAAAAGGTGAGGAATTCCACCAGTGAGGAAAATGGAAAAGAAGGTAGTACAAAAATCCCAATGTGTGAATAATTTTGTTGACATTAAACACAAGGGAAACCCTTCAATCACTATTGCCCAAGCTTCTACTCTAGGTGAGCCTCTCATAGCAATCTGTTGTCGTCAATAAGAGATAGCTCATGAGAAAGAAGTCAATGAAGACCTTCCATATTAGCATGAGCAAAAAATAAATATTTTTTTGATGCTAAAAGTGACTTGACAACCAAAAAGGCTAACATAATAAGTCAAGAAGAATTGAGAAATGGTTAACAAATGCTAAAGCTTCTCTTGAACAAAAGCATATAACATAATGTGACATTGGAAACACTAACTCGAGACTAAACATTGATATAAAATTATGATAGAGGAGGCATCAATCGACTCTCCATGGTGAATGGAAGAGTAATTAGTTGGAGGAATAAAGACTTAATAAAAGGGTTTATCTTCCTAAGGAAAGTTATAACCCCTGAGATATTTCATCTAATAGACTCACTTTGTGCTTTGTTCAAGGGTTACATAACAAAAAGCTACTGCTAGAAATAGACCAAAAAGTCACTTGTTTCCCATCTCCTATTTTCTATCATATTTTATTTCTTTTTCTTTCTCATATGATAAAATCCCAACAAATTAATAAAATAATGCTACAATACAGTGGAGGAAATGAGTGCGGTGGGCAAGAAAACTAGTTCTAGAGCTTGGAACATTTCTATGCTTAATGCAAGAGAAGTGTGTAGGATATGGATACTCTTGGGAGTGTTCCCTCTAGGGATATGGATGTTAACATGTAATGGAAAATAACTAGAGATAATGCATAAGTAGTAGTCTATAAAAGAGAAAGTTGAAGCCAACATTAGGCTCAAAGCACAAGCAAGAAAATGAAATCTAGTATTACAACTTAATAGTGGGAGCCTCTTGGGATAAAGGAAAGAACAAGATTAAGAGGAATTAAGGAGGATTCATTAAAAAATCATTGAAAATCTCTAAAGGGCCCCTAAGCCTAAGAATTCAAATCAACATGGGCACTAAAATGGATAGCATGGTATTGACTAGGATTCTTAGGTAAAGGTAGGCTCCACCATCGATTTAATACACTTAAAATAGCTAGAAATGTTGGTGTCATAGTTTATTGGGGCTGATCCTATGGAAACCATGAAATCGAAGTCATAAATGCAAAGAACAATGCAAGATGACCCTACCTTATATGCTTAAAATTAAAAACATACTTTCCACACCAAAAAATAAGTGGAACAAAATCATTGAAAATCATCATAGATTTTATATTGCACCTAAAATATCAACAAAGGTCAATGCACAACTTTTTTTAGGTTAGTCATATTAGTAAAAAAGAACAAAAAGTTTATTTATTTATAGAAAAGTGGCTAAAATTGTTATATATATATATATATATATATATATATATATATATATATATATATATATATATATATATATATATATATATATATATATATATATGTATAGGTATATAGATATATATACATATATATATATATATATATATATATATATATATATATATATATATATATATATATACATACATATATATATATATATACACACACACATATATACATATCTATAGATACATATATACATATGTATACACACACACACACACACACACACACACACACACACACACACACACATAACAATTTTAGCCACTTTTCTATAAATAAATAAACTTTTTGTTATTTTTGACTAATATGACTAACCTAAAATAAGTTGTGCATTGACCTTTGTTGATATTTTAGGTGCAATATAAATCTATGATGATTTTCAATGAGTTTGTTCCACTTATGTTTTGGTGTGGAAAGTATGTTTTTGATTTTTAGCATATAAGGTAGGGTCATCTTGCATTGTTCTTTGCATTTATGACTTCGATTTCATGGTTTCCATAGGATCAACCCCAATAAACTATGACACCAACATTTCTAGCTATTTTAAGTGTCTTAAATCGAAGGTGGAGCCTATATATATATATATATATATATTTGTATCTGTATGTATGTATGTATGTATGTATGTATGTATGTATGTGTGCGTGTGTGTGTGTGTGTGTGTGTGTGTGTGTGTGTGTGTGTGCGAAAAATGATTGTTTACCATGTTATTTGTGTTTTTATCAAAAATGGTAATTTTGCTTGAAATACCCAAAAATTCTTTAGCCAATTAGAGAACTATGCCCATCATATTTTAGAATCGTAGGGACTAATTAATTCCTTATGCCTTCTTCTTCATTTGCATCCATTTCAATTTCACGTTTATGCACAAATTGTATGATTTTTTGAGATTTAAAAAGGAATATTGTGTATACACACTTAATATCCTCACAAGACACATATATGCAAAGCTATACACATGATTCTTTATGGAAAGGTGTGTATATATGCATCTATCCCTAAGGAGTCACAAAAATATGCACACAAATGGAGAAAGGTTGGATTTTAGCCCCAAGATTTTGATTTTGAATGCAATATGTTTATAATGTAGAAAGAGAGAGAGAGAGAGAGAGAGCATGAAGAAATAAATAAGAAAGTGTTTAATATTGTGGAGGCTATAAGTACCCTATGAGATTCTAGTTTCATAAAACTCTTTATGATTCCCAATACGAAAGTGAAAAAGTTTCTTTTGCAAACATTGATTAATTGTTGGAGCCTAGAATATTACATGTTCATGCTCATTGACTAGCCGATCAAGATTGAAGTGGAAGATATATGCTTTGTGTTGGAACACATTGTAGCTAGTGGTTCATTGGGACCTCACCACGAACTACACTATAGATATTATTAGACCCTCTTCTAGACATTACTAGGGGCATATATTACCACTTTTCATTCACAAATAGAAATTCCCTATCATTTGGCACATTTTCTATTTTAGGGGTTTCTATTTTTAGAAAGTCTATTTTTAGCAAGGGATGCCACCTAAGATGACATGTGGCACTCATTAAACACTGATGGTAGGATGAAAAGGCTATTGCCACACCATTAATGCACATTCCCTTATGCACAAGCCTCCCTATTGATAGGGTTGTTTTCACTCCATTAATGCACATTCCCTCATGCACAAGCCTCCCTATTGATAGGGTTGTTTTCACTCCATTAATGCACATTCCATCATGCATAGGTCTCCCTATTGTGAATGCACAATTAATCCATAATGTTTAGCATTTATCCACCATTTTTCTCTCCCCATTCTTATTTTTTAGTACCAAATGAGTGTAACTGGTTTTTTTTGCATATGAGAGTTATTATTTAGTTCTAACTTATTTTTGACTACACTTACTTCCCATTCACTCCATTATTGGATATTTTTCAAATTTTAGGTCTCCCAATATAACTTTCACTCATTTGTGAAGTAGGGAAAGTGCTTATGTAGTTCATTGAGTGCATGTTTTTGAAATCCCAACATTGTTTGAATTAGGTATTCCTCCTAAATATTCTATATATTATATTCATGTTAAAAAATAACACCATCATATTCTATCAATAATTCAAGTTGTTTCTTTGGTTCATTAGTTAATTTCTCAATAGTTTTATTCTCTCTTGTTTCTTGTTTTGCAAGTAACTAGTCTAGTATTTTTTCATAATTAGATCTCGTGATCAAACTTAAAATCCACCACTTTATTACTAGCCACTTTTAGTGAGGAGAAGTAATGAACCAAAAAACACAAGGTGGAGGTGGAAACACAAATGTTGACTATATTAATCTTTACTGCTACCTTGGGAATGAAAACATTGGGCCCCATATTCATATCAGGGATATCCAAAAGTTAGCTTTGGATATCAATGTTTCCATCATCTCTCAAGTATTTAGCTATGCATCATTACAATAAGCATCATGCCCAAAAATTTACTTCATAGTAGAATGTAGGTGCCCAAGTTTCTTTTATTAGTACACTATAGTCTTATTGGGCATGAAGACATAGCTAAAAAAATACAAATTAGGGAAGATGACAAACTTTAGCTATGGGAGCACATTATTCTCATTTTTATTCAATAAGTTATAGCCCTAAATCCATGGATCACTCTTATTATTTCAGACCCATGAGAGTGTTGGATGGCTCAATGGGTTAAGCTCATATTGATACTAAGAGTTGGGGGTGTCAAGACTGCAACATTTGATAATGAGCTCATTTAGTGAGACTACCAAATAATCGCCATCAAGGAATACCAATCTATTGGATTATATTGCTAAGGAGATCTTGAGCTATAATTTCCTCTCAATGGTGCATGGGGAGACATAGATATGATTTTTCAATTTTTAACTTATTTTATTTCTATGATATTTATCTTTTTATAAAATAAAACTCATGAAGCAACATATATTTTGGTTACAAAAATATCTAACAAAATCCACTTATCATGTAGATGTAAGAAAAATATGATCTAAGGGGTATCCACATCATTGCCATAGAGGCATAGGGAAAGACACACTTGATAAAGAGGTTGATAGAGTTTTTTGAGTTGTGCAATAGAACTTTGAGGGCTTAATCTACTATATGCCAATGGCACAAGTAGAAGACCTACCAGAGTATGATAAACTTTGGGTGGTAGGATTACCATGAACATGGGTGTAACTATTGTAATTAGTGAAATGTTTCTACTTATAGGAACATGAACATATGTAATAAAATTAAAATAGCATTTAAGTATCCTTACTAATAGAAATTTATGGAGGACAGTGGAGTCACATACCTCTTACCAACCATTAGAATGAGACATCACCAGTTGGGATTCCAAGTGTACCACTAAAGACTGAATACCATAAGTAATTCCCTCCAAAAGTAGTTCAATAATAGTACTCTACTTAGTGACATTCTTGGTTGCTACACAAATACAAGCACCATCATAATTAACCAACTAGATTGTGAATGAATAAATTACCCAAGAAGCAGAAGCTAGATTCAAAATATGATAGTTGCACCATCTAAAAACCCTATTGTTGGCTTGTTGGGGCCTGACCCAGGTTCAAAGGTGATTTAGCCAAACAAATTCCAGTACTACTATCCCTTTTGGCAACAGTCCATGGAGCGGACTGAGGTCTCACCCGAAGTAGTATGGGAGGGTGCTAGAACTAGGTTTCCACACCCTAGAGATGTCTGATGAGTTCAAGTGGTCCGCGGTTCGACCCTGCATGCAAGTTCCTTCATGCACTTTCCCATACCTTGTAGCCTGAGATAATACCTTCGCGCAACCCTATTCAGGGGCTAAACACTACGCTTCTATGTTATTAGTCAAGACCTTAATGGTATTCCAATGTTAGTTGATTATCTTAGCCTACTTGCATGCTTTAAGTTACACTTAACAACATAAACCATTCATACAGGTGCACACAGTAAATAAACAATATGTTAGTAACTTATATCAAAAATGTATTAACCAAAGAATAGATGCACAAAATTATAATAAAACTTCTCTTTATTAATTTATTCCTCGGTTACAGACTTGACTTCACCCTGCGCACTCAACTACAAGGGTCCGTGCACTCAGCTGCAGACTACTAGGCCTATGCGCACTCAACTGCAGAGCCTTCTCCTACCCTACGACCCAAAGATACACTTAACACTTAGTCACTTAGACCCTTTCTTCTCTACTATATCTCTTACTTCGCTATCTTTTACATTTAAATCCTTACTCTATTTATACAATCTCGCCAACATTACATTACAAAACTAGGGCGGACAACCTTGTGACTCTATCATACTCTTTGCACCCCGCGCCGCAATTCATGGAACTTTACAACAAAATTCGATCAAAACTTGGGCTTTGAGCCCTAAAACATGCCTTGGGGGGATTCCATGCCCAACAAGCCTCCAACACAAACATTGTGACTTGCCCTCAAGTCACTTTATCAGCACAAAGATCTTGGTGCGGAGTCCCTCCAACTATTCTTGAATTGCACAGAGGTCAGCAGTGCATTGAGATGCTACTTGCTGGATCTGCTGCATACGTTGTCCCGAGACCTCTGTGTCCAAACTTATTCCATACATCTGTACTGGTATCTATTGTATATGTTTATAGTCCCACGCCTTTGTCTGGATCCTTGGAGTGTGACGATTGTGATTCTGCCGGCTAGTAAGATAGCCGACCCACCCATGTAGGGCTTCAAGTGGTTGCCATTCAGTTTGCCTGGGAAGGGTTCTCCATTTAGTTTGACTAGCTGGACCGTGCCTCCATCTATGACCTCCTTAACCACGTATGGTCCCAGCCAATGCATTCTGAATTTTTCCAGAACTTTTTCAAACTTACAATCATGCAGCAACACTAAGTCATTTACCTTGAAGGTGTGTAACTTAATATGGCGATCATGCTAGGCCTTTTCATGTTGATTTTGTACTTGATGATGAAAACCAACCAAGAACCGTTCCTCCTCAAGTTCTTCCAATTGCGCGAGCCTTTCTTCTAGAGCTTCGCGATCTATCATACCTGTGAGTGTTGCTATGCGTAGACTAGGTACAATATATTCCATCGGCATGATAGCTTCCATGCCATAAACTAACCGGAAAGGTGTTTGTCCCGTCAGTTTCTTGCACATTGTCCTATAAGCCCATAGTACTGTAGGTACGTGCAGGTCCCAATCGCTTCACTACGCATTGCACACTTTGGTTAGCGCAGTCTCCAGTATTTTGTTGAATGCTTCTACTATCCCATTATCTTGTGGGTGATACGGTGTGCTTTTCTGATGATACACCTGGAACTCTTCTGTGAGCGCACTGATGGTTTCATTTAGGAAATGTGTACTGTAATCACTCATTAAGATTTTTGGACAACCAAATCGGGTCAACATGTTTTCAAACAAAAACTTCGTAGCCGTAGCGGCCGTGAAATCTTTGACCGGTTGTGCTTTCTTCCATCATGTCAAGTACTCTGTCACAGTGATGATGTATTGTGCGCCCATTTTTCCCTGAGGTTTGATAGGTCCAACAAAGTCGATTACCCATTTCTCGAATTGTTGCAACATCATTTGTGGATTCAACAACATCTCCTCCCTCCGTGATGGTTTGTCGATCCTTTGACATATATCGTAGGCCTTATAGTGTGCTTTTGAATCCTCGTGAAGGGTTGGCCACCACAACCCTGCGCGAAGAATATTTTTTGCAGTTGCTCATCTTGAATAGTGTCCTCCTGCAGCACCCCCATGTGCTTCGGCTAGGATTTGACTTCGTTCAAATTCAGGTACGTACCTTCACAATATCTCATCATTTCCCATTTTGTATATGTGCCTCGCGATGACAGAAAAATCCTCCATGCGCACCACCAATTCTTTCTTCTGTTGGATAGAGTATTCCTTCGGCGCGGTCCTTGTTGTCAGAAAGTGGATTATATCTTCGAAGGGTCTGTCCACAATGTGCACAGCAAACAGCTGTGCATCGGGTAATCCTTTCTCCAAACTAGTAAGTTCCTCGCATGTCTCAATACGTGACAAAATGATCCGGTCCTGCGTTGAGGCGTCCAGGTTTTACCACGACCTCAAAGTCATATTCTTGGAACAATAAGAGCCACCTACACATGCACCCCCCCAACATAGGCTTATTGACCAAGTACTTTAGCACGAAATGGTCTGTATAGATCTTGAAATGTCCTCCTAGCAATTAGTGCCAGTATTTTTGGAGTGCATACACCATAACCAATCTCTTGTGCTCGGTTGTGGAATAGTTCTTTTTGGCTTTGGACAATCTATGACTTGCAAACACGATAGGGTGATCCAAGCCATCTCCGCCCTCTTGTGTGAGCAGCGCTCTTAGCGTGATACACGACGCATCAACATGGAATTGAAACTCCACATCCCATTTTGGGAAGACCAGGATTGGAGCAGAAGCCAATTTCCCCTTTAGGACATCCAAGCTCTTCATGCAATCATCATTCCAGCAAAATGTGACATTATTTTTCAATAGTTTCTCCATCGACGTGGTGATTTGGGCATAGCTTTTGATGAACTTCCTGTAATACCCTGTGTGTCCCAAGGTAGCGCGCAACTGTTTAACACTTTGCAGTGCTTCCAAATTCAAAATTACTGCAATATTCGTAGGGTCTACCATCAGTTCCTGTTTGTAGACCACATGTCCGAGTAGGTTGCCAAAGGGAACAAGGAATGTGCACTTCTTAAGGTTTAGCACAAGTATCCAGCATTAAGCACAAGCTTGCTACGTGGTGCTTAACAAATCCAAAGACATTCCAATCATCTAGATAGACCTCTGGGAATTTTTGGATATATTCTTTGAAGGCGGCAACAACTATGTGCGAAAAGATGGCTAGCGCATTACTTTAACCCAAACGGCATGATGGTGTACTGAAAACAACCCCATTCAGTGGCGAAGGTGGTCTTGCTCCTGTCTTTTGGCACAATTTTGATCTGGTGGTACCCTAAGAACCCATCGGTGAAAGAATATGCCTTGTGCCCACCAACATTTTCTAATACTTCATCTATGAACGGGGTCGGGAATGGATCGTGTACACAGGCATCATTCAACTTCCTGAGGTCCATGCATATTCTTATCTCACCCTTCGGCTTTTTCTCCTGCACTACCATAGGGCTCACCCAGTTGGATTCTTCCACTGGCTCAATAAATTTCGGCTACGAGTATTTTGTCTAGTTCTACGCAGACCTTTTACTTGTACTTCGGATTCAAATGGTAAGGCCTCTTCTTAACCGGCTTTGTGTAAGGTTTTAGGGTGAATTTCATCATCCCTAAATCTCCAATGATCCCTTTTGAGTCCTTAATCTTGGTCAGGAATAAGTATTGGTACTCGTGGAGTAACTAAGAGATCTTATCCATCATGGCATCATCCCAATAATCACCAAGTGTTGCATACTTCGGTTCAGCCTCCGTCCTAATGTTTACTTGCTTCGTTTTTAGCAACACGGCAATGTCAGGATCTTCAATCAATGGTCTTTGAACCTCATGACAGCCTTCGGTTTTTGGAATGTTAATTTTCTGTGGGTCCTCATCATCCTCCTCAATATTTACATTGTAACACTCTAGCGCATAGCTCAGCTGGGTCACCCATTTCGGCTGAAGCACTTCCATTGGCTCCTGGGGTATTTTGAAGATATCGGCTTTTACTGCTTGTAGTGCATCATCAACAGTATCCCACCAATGATCCTCAAACATGAATGTTAGAAGGAATCCTTCGTGCAAGATATCCCATTCTCTCATGCCATGGCGGAGCTCCATCTTAGTATACTAATTCATGGGTATGATATCCAGGGTATGACAGAACAGATGCACCCACTCATGTTGTGGCTCTTCCCCGTAGACCTTGGTCCATTTCGCGAGGTGTGCACATGGATCATCCCATCCATCACATTTATCTTTTAGCCGCATTTGAGGCTTCCTAAATCGTAGGCGCATCATCCTTCTTCATTCCCACCAGTCCTCAAAATTCTGTTGGTGCATACCCCACCACCTTGCGGGCATAGCACGTAGTATCCATTTCAGAGCATTGAACCGCTGCTGTTTTGACACTTCTTTTTCAAATTTGTTTAGGAAATCATCCACCTCGCTTAACCCGTCATACATAGGTAGATCCATTATCTATGTTCCCACGCAGTACAATGACCTTATCATCATGTTGCAGTTGAGCATGGTTACATCGTGTAACCGGTTTTTCCATTGTTTTATCTCCTCGTCCGAATCTAAGGTACAGGAACTTTCGCTCTCCCACAAAATCCTACCATCTGCTATTGGATTCACCCAATCCTGCTCCCGCACAATTATCATCGCTCTCATAGTCGCACACTGGCTCTGTGTACTGTGATCCTTCCGCAGGGTCTAAAGGTACCACTATGCACAGTGACTTTTTCTCAAAAATCATCTTACGATTCTTTAGATTTATCGTTCCATTCATGTTAGTGGCCCAATCTCTTCCCAGTAGTGCGGGATAGGGATTTTTGTCATCAACAATCTCTATCACTTCAAAATCTGCAAGCGCGCTCGCACCTTTGGTATCTACCATTATTCCCTGTAATCATCCCATAGGTAGGATATTTTGCTGGTTTTCCATTCATAATTGAATAGGAGACCATTGCAATACGGGCCTGCCCATGTGCTCCCATGTCTACTTTGGCAGGACATTCACGTTCGATCCTAGATCCAAAATCACTTGATCCATTTCATATTCCTTGATTTCTGCAGTCAATCTCATCTCTCTTCCCGTTCGCATTGTGTGCTTCCCGAGCTTCTGGACTACATGTAGTTCTCCTGATCTAGCACATCTAGTGATGAGTTCTTGTAGTCCCTTCACAACTTTGTTTTCACGCAATAGCTTCATGCATGTCTCCAGAAAGGTAGTGAGCATTGATGGGTCCATTTCTGGTTCCAATTTTTCTTTACTACTTGAAGTGGAGGCCTCTATGAAGCTCTTCTTAGCTTTCATGAATGTCTCCTTAGTGTGCTCCAAATCAAATTTTGGTTCCTTTGTTGGAGCCTTGTGAACCGAGGCACTCTCTTTGGGCTACTTACGTTTTTCATCTCCTCTTGTAATACCACTTCGAAGCATGATATTTACATTTGGGTCTTCCTCGCGCAGCTCACACCTCATCATTTGTAGGTTCTAAGTTAGGGGAGGTTGGAGTGTTCCTTTATCGTGCAGCCTCGCTGTCAGCGTGGGACAGTCCTCCATCTCATGATCAAACTAGGTACAATATAAACATGATGCTCTCATTGGATTTGTACAATCATGGGCATAATTCCCTGGCCCTCCACATTTATAACAAATTAGCTATCTGCAACCCCTTCCTAGCCCCATTTCACCTCGACCTCGTCTGTGCCCTTGAAATCTAGTGTGCGCCATCCCTGCATTTTGATCGAGGGCCCACATTTCAGCCTGAACTCTGTAGGTAGGAGTCTGATCCATCATCAATTCATAACTTCTACAGTTAGACTCATCATGGCCTACTAACCTGCAGAAATTACAGAACAATTGTTGGGATGTCTGTGTATACTTCTGTAATAGATGGAAGTTATCTGTAGCATGCTTCCATCCTATCTGACAAATTACGCACCATAATGCAGGAGCCATGCTTGGTCTTGCTTGTGCCTCTGGTATCAATGGCATTTTCACTCCTCTCACCAGGTAGTTCACGAAGACTGGACAATGATCCTTGTCATGTCCCTAGCTTTTGCACTTTATGCACCATACCTCCTTGCGTGCTTTTGGGTGAGCTATCCTATCTTGTTTTAAACTTTGCATCTCAAGAAACAAGTTTTTCAACTACACGTGGATCTGTTGGACTCATAGGTTAGGATATTGTATCTAGGTCTCATGCAGTATCATTGCAATCTCCAAGTCCTCGGCCTGAGTGGATAGCTTGTGCTATGACAGCGTGGTCCTTAGATGCAGTGTTAGAAATGCTACAAACCATGCTCGATGTTGCCCATCCATCAAGGTCATGTTGGCTTCATGAATCATACCCTTTAGTCTTTCATCCAGTTCCCAGGGGGTCTTGCCTGGAAGCATCATGATTTCCTTAAATCTGATAATCGATTGTGTCTCTGATTTTGGCCTGCTAAATTCCCTATTTAGCGTAGCTTGGATATCCACGATCCCTGTGTTTTGATTGTCATTGGAATGCTTAATGTACCACGCCAGTACGCTATCCTGTAGAGTGCTGACCAGCGTTGCTTTCTTTATGTTATCATCCGTGACTCCCTGTGCTTCCCATACAACCTTTACCACGAACCAAAATTGGTCCGGATCTTCATTCCCTACTTCTTTAAACACCGACAACTTTATCCCGCTAGCCATATTGAACTGTGGTGGTGGCGAAGATGGTGTGGGTGAAGACGGGGGTGAAGATGGTGAAAATGGTGGTGGTGTAGGTGGAAGTGGTATGCACGAAATTCGTTGTCTTATCAAACTGATTGCACTTCTTGGTGAAACCTTTGCGAGTTCTTCCTCACTTTCTCGTGAAGGTGAAATCAAAGGGATAGTTTTTATCTATGTGCTACCTTCGTTTCTGTAGATCGTCCCACTTCGTGTAGCCTTGAACATCAATTTATTTGCATAAACCACTTTTCACACAGTAGCATATTAATCCAAGTGTTAAAAAATTTAACATACTTACCTCGTGGTCCTTTGAGGAAGCGTCGTTCCGCCTCACTGTAGCTAATTGAAGTATCTACCACGAACTTACTGCTAAACCCTCCCATAATTCGATCGAGCCAATGGTCCACAGCGGGCATGATCTTATCTTCCTATGCTTCTAATCTGCGCACCAACTTTGGAGTCCACACAATAGTTTTGTTGAGCGTACACCTTCCCTGACTATCTGCTAGCTTCATGATCCACTCATACAACTCGAAGGGGAAGGATGCAAAGAAAATTTCGTGGAGTTCCATATATAAGTAGCGCTCTAAACACTCTTCCTTTGATACTCACAGATTCCTATTTTCTTGTGTTGTGAACTCATGAATCTTCCTGTCCAACCACTCTTCAATTCCTTTCCTTGTTGGATTCCAGTGATACGACATCAAACATCTCTTATGCAGATCCCGATCCTGGCAACAGAACCATTTGTTGGCTTGTTGGGGCTTGACCCAGGTTTAGAGGTGATTTAGCCAAACAAATCTCGGTACTACTAGCCCTTTCGACAACAGTCCATGGAGCGCGGACTGAGGTCTCACCCAAAGTAGTATGGGAGGGTGTTAGAAGCAGGTTTTTACACCCTGGAGATGTCTGATGAGTTCAAGTGCTTCGTGGTTCGACCCTGCGTGCAAGTTGCTTCGTGCACTTTCACGTACCTCGTAGCCTAAGATATTGCTTTTGTGCAACCCTATTCAGGGCCTGAACACTTCATTTCTGCATTATTACCCAAGAACTTATTGGTATTCCAATGTTAGTTGATTATATTAGCCTAATTTCATGCTTTAAGTTACACTTAACATCATAAACCATTCATTCAGGTGTGCATAGTAAATAAACAATATATTCATAACTTATATCAAACATGTATTAACCCAAGAAAAGATGCACAGAATTATGATAAAACTTCTCTTTATTAATTTCTTCCTTGGTTACAGACTTGACCCCACCCTACGCACTCATTTGCAGGGGTCCGCGCACTCAGATGTGGACTACTAGGCCTCTGTGCACTCAGCTGCAAAGCCTTCTCCTACCTTGTGACCCATAGATATACTTTACACTTAGTCACTTAGACTCTTGCTTATCTACTATCTCTCTTACTTCGCTATCTTTTACACTTAGAGCCTTGCTCTTTTTATATAATCCCATGGTCCGTGAACCATGGGTAGGCCGACATTACATTAGAAAACGAGGGTGGACAACCCTGTGACTCTATCATACTCTTCGCGCCCCGCGCCTGCAATTCGTAGAACTTTACAACAAAATTCAGTAAAAATTTGGCCTTTGAGCCCCAAAACATGCCTTGGGGGGATTCCATGCCCAACATCTATAAATTTTGAATCATCCAAGAAAATCCGATTAAAACAAAAGCTAATCTAAAACTACACTACCAATGTATAACAATTACAATGGAAAAATGCCTAAGAATTAGGATTCAAGCTAGTACTTCTTGAGATAGAGCCCATTTTTGGTTTCACTTGACACATATCCATCATAGTTCACAAGTTCATAAGCTCCCTTCTTATGTACATGCTTTAATATCTAAGGCCCATACTACATAGGCTTGAATTTACTTTTCCTTAAAGAGATCTTATCTTGACCATAGATTAGAACTAGATCTCCCTTGGAAAATATCCAATGATGGATAACCTTATCATATTAATAATTCGCATTCTTCTTATGTTCTTCATTAGCCATAGTGACATCTCCATGCTTCTCATCAATATTCTCTAAATGAGCAAGGTGTTCTTCAAGACTCGATGTGTCAGGTAAGATATTGACTAATAGCTTCATTGAATCAATCTTTCATTTAATAAGGAGAACTTCTTCCACTCCATGAATAGGTTGGAAGGGAGTAAACCTTGTGGTAGTCTTTGATAAGGTTTGGTATGCCTAGATCATAGGATAAAGCATGATATTCTAGTTGGTATTATTCGTAGTTATTGTGCACCCCAATATGATATTTAAGGATTTATTAGTTACCCCTAAATTTTGACCCTTTTATTGGGGATGGTAAGAAGAATAATTCTCTTAAAGAAATCACTACTTCAAATCCAACCTAGACATCATCTTATTCTGAAAATGACAACCATAATTAGTGAAATATCTCTTGGCACATTGAACCTAACAATAAAATGACTAAAGAGAAGGAGTGTCATTTTGTCATTGTCATTTGAGAAAGTTGGAATGGCCTCTTCCCACATTGTAAAGTAGTTAGCCACTAGTATAATGTACTTATGCCGCCTAGCCAGAGTTGTGTGGAACATTGTGAAATCCACTCCCCACTTAGTGAAGGGGTAAAAAATGGTGACATGGAAAAGAGAAGTGGGATGCACATGCATTTTCCTTGTATAAACCTACAATGGATGACACTTTTGACCACTTCCATGCAATATTTAAAAATTGATAGCCAAAAGCATCCCACCTACAATTTTTTTTGGGTTTTTACCAATCCTAATAGACATCCACCACATGCTCCACTATGGAAATCATTTAAAACCTTCTCCACATATTTGTGAGCCGAACAACATTAAACCCCTCGGTGATACAAAGTGTCATTAATGATAAGGTAGTTTGGAAAAATGAAAAACATGACGTCTATCATCATGCTAAAAAGATGTAGGGAACTTCAAAGTCAAGAGATCTATAAGGATATCCCCATAGTAGGGATCATTGGAGGAAGTGAGAAATTATTGCTCATCTCGAAGCGACTCTGTTTCAAAGGTATTGTCATCCTCTCAAGGAAACTTTGAGTTTAACTCTACAAAAACAAACAATTTCTTATATTTTGATGACGAAAATTCAAGATGGAATTATTATAATATGACCATCCAATTATTGAAATTTCCACCTATGACCTGCCTATTTATGAAAAATTGAAATGGATTGAAATTAGCAATACCAAACATATCTTTTAAGAGAATATAATGATCATGTCACTACACATCATGTAATTCTACTAAAGCTAGCATTTCCATATTATAAAAAATGAGATCAAGAACTATCAAACCTTGACTTAGGTAATAGATGACATGTCTCTTGAGCTTATCATCCTTCTACACCAAAACCATGCCAATAGTTGATTTGATTGTTGCAAGATATCATAGAAAATATCTACTATAGTCTAGAGAAATAAGTAATCATGCAAATATCAAGGCATTTTTCAAAGCATTGAAAGATCTCTAACCGAATTCATCACATTCAAATGGGACCCTCTTCTTTGGAAATCATCTGAAGCCTTTTGTTACTTAGCATATTTTATAATAAATCATTATATAAAGTTGGATTTTCCTTGTGAATCTATAGTTGATTAATGCTTAATGGGGGAGGAAACTATATTGTTGCCTCAATCTTTAAAAGATAGACCATAATCCCTTTATTGAACATAATAAATCCCATTAATCACCTAAAACTCACAAAAAAATCTGTTTGTTTGGATTTAGTTGGATCCAATAATATCAAAATATTTCAAAAATTAACTTAAGGTGAGTGGGATGACCCACTCCTTTTCGAGAGAAAGCAGTTATGTCATTGGGATAAGCCTCCACTATGTCCTTCATGTTTTGGAAAGTGTATGACATGATCTAATGGAGAGTCATTCTAGTGTTTTTGAGGCCAAAAGGCATATTATGATATGAAAATATTCCCTAAGGACTAATGAACATCGTCTTATGTTGATCTGTAAGACAAATTTCTATTTTCTTATAGCTAAAAAAGCCATCCATGAATGAAAATATTATGCTTTTGGCACATTCATTAATAATTGGATCTATAAAAGGAGTGGGTAAGTTGTCCTTTGGACAAGATGTAACACTCCCTTCCACCCCCTTGTAATATCTCAGGTTGTGGAAGGTTTTACTTATGTCTTAACCCAACCCTCAACTTTTTTCATGAAGATGAGGTTATGAAAATCCTACTTTTCTAATTTTGTCAAAAACCAAAATGAATATTGCCATCACATTTAACTCATGGAGGTATTTTTGACAGTATAAATTTTATTTCAATTTGACTCCTATATTGAAAGTTATCCCCTTTTAAAGTTTAATCAATTAACTCTTGCCACATCATCAATATGTTGTCGTGTGGCCCTACCACATCACTCATGGTCCAACATGGTGCCCACATGGACACATCAGGTCATCATGGCACCTGCCACCTCATCTCACACTAGCAAGACCCACAAGGCCTACTTCACCATGTATTTCCATAATTCCTCATTATATTTGGTTTTGGGGGGAAATCTGGGTGCACCAAAATTTCCACTTTGGCATAACCCCCACAAAACCCCTAGATACATCCACAAAACAATAAATATTAACCCACAAAATTATTCTAGCACGTTGGGCCCCACCCCAAATATACTATGCTTCCTCCAAAACTTGTTTGAACACATATTCGGGCCCACACAATTATTCCACCACCTTGGGCCCACCCTAGATATAATATACATTTTATGAAATTGGACTCCAATAAAATTTGGGCTTGCACAAATAATCAACCGAGCAAATCAGTCTTATGGAGACCACCCCAAATACTCTACACTCTTCACATGCATCCAGAGAAATGGAAATTTGGCCCATTTATAAGCATGCACGAGGCATGAACAACTAGAATTATAGACTCCTGAATACATCTGCCAAGCCCAAAGTGCATTTGGCCTAGATACATGACCCTGCCAAAAATATTTCCAAACCTAGAAACAAATCCAATGTCATTTATGTTTGGACTTAGAAATTCTAAGAACTTCAAGGGACTCAACCAAATTTTTCTTGAAGCATAGCATTTTTTAGAACACCAAATTCTATAGGAATGAAACCCTTATTAAAACATCAAACATTCTAAATATTTTACATTTACATGATACAATCAATGGACCCATCAACAGGCCTACTATCATGCCCTAAAACAAGCCATATCATAGGTATACAAGTTAGTTGGTCAACCATGATTAGATAGTAAATCAAGAATTCTTACATAAATTACACAATATTAATCATTAGTCATAAGCATAATAGGGCATACTATATATTGTAGTCTGACATGAATAACCAAGAATACTTATATTTATATATTTATTTAGTTGATAATTGAAGGAGGGACTTACACTCTCCACCCAACCATAGGTCAGCTACACTGCAACCTTTCTTGTAGCTAACCACCCCTTAGTCAGATCTAGGGTATGAGGAAATTATTTCACAAGGAAATTGTTCACACCAATGGGTTGAACATTAATTGAGGAGATGGAGTCCATTGTTCTAGTGCTTCACCATCTCAACATCCACCACCAAGTGGTCCACTCACTTGTTGAACTTCACACAAGCCACCCAGGCGTAGACAAGAACTCAATGGTTATAGACTTAGTTACATGGATTATCTCCAAGGATCACAGAGGGTGGGTCATCAATTCAAGTGAAAATCATTATAAAATAGGGGAACACAAGCCAACTAAGGCAGACCAACTCCCCCTGCCCATGTACGAAATCCCAGAGCATCTAGTTTAACCCCCCTTTTCTTTCCTCTGCCTACCAGAGGCCAAATTGGCTCTTCAGGGCATTATATTATTGATCTACAAGGGGAATCCCCAAAGGATTGGGAATTGCCCCGCCCCCTTTTACCGCCCAGTCCAATCACACCCTTCATCTGTCAAGAGGTGGCTCGGTTTGTTACGCCACCTACTCACTCTTCAAGCGAGGGCACCATTTCCACTTCTTCAATTTGTAACGTTCATCCATGATATATTTCAACTTACATTCATATATAATCACATCACATAACACCTATCAAAAAACTGAATCATCGAGTATACAAGAGACCTTGGTATTTATTCATTCAATATGGGTCATGGATTTTCAAGCAAGACAGGCGAGCAAGCAAGCTTCATGTATTAAAGTTTCTTTAGGTAATGTAGGTGAGCAAGAAATTTTTCGTTAAGACAAGGATATGTAATTTTTTACAATCTTTATTTGTGTTAATTTATTAATTAGTTTTTAAATGAAAATTATCATACGTTTAATCAGAGGTCTAGCTAGCCATGGTCTTTCCACACTAGCATTATAATCACAATTACCATTACAATAAGTAGGGGTAGATAGGGGGGTGTTACAAACCCCACCCCCTTAAAGGAAAACCATCCTTGTTGTTATGAAAAATAGAGGACATAAACAAAACCAAGCTCTATATTTACAACTCTTTATATCAGCAACATTTCCCATGTCCTTAATTGTCAGGTCGAACCATGTCATTTATTGTGCTTAGGGTTTATTTAAGGAACAAATTTATCTCATTTCTTCCTATGTATTCTTTATCCCACTGAGTATGCACATTACATTTTAAATCATTTTTCTTTGGTTTCCTCTTCCTTGTATTCACAGACCTTCCTAGTGTTGGCATCCCCTTCTCTACTTTTGTTAGCATTCTTTCTAATGTGTTGTCCTTGATGGAAACCTACTTGATAAAGTTGTTAACGTTATGATAACATGATGGTTATGTAGATTGGAATAGATCCTCCATAAGTGATGAACAAAGAAATGACCAATCAGAGACAGATGAATGCTAAATATGAAGCTTGGGAAAGTATACACGGATCCTATTAATAAGGGTTGCATACATACACAGGTATTACGAATAAAATTCATGTACATAATTCACACCATGGTAATGTGGATACGAAGGGTCATTACCATGTTATTGGCCCATAGTAACGGTAGCGACAACGGTTATTTGATCTCATCAAGGAATACCAATGACATTACTAAGGGATTAGCCTAAGGTATTGAATAAGGCTAAATCTATATAAGGATATGGAGATCAAGGTGTTAGGTGTGCAAGTAATGCACTATAAATTTGTGGTATGAACTAAAACAGGTGTGCACTAGGGAGCAAGGAGAAGACTCAGATCTAAAGATGTGGTTACATATATGCTTGATTGATTTGCATATTGAAAATGTCTAAGTAACTAACAATGATAGATCTGTGGTTATAATGATGATGTGATCTAAATGAATTATTCAAAAGTTTGTAGTAAAGGTTATAGAGTATGAAGATTATGTTTACAGTGAAATTTTTCAGATCTGTACACAGGTTTGTCATAGGTTAGTTGTGTATATATGCAGATATGCTTCTGGGTAGTCGCGTATATATTCTGCGAAGTGTTTTTCAGTATGTGCATATTTTTACGTGGATGTTGTGTATGGTAAGCATGTACATACACCGACATGCTCTATGGAAGTTGCATATATAAACTAGGGTTTTGTAATATGGCTTGTTTATGGCATTTGATTAGTTATGTTTTGATTGTTGTTGTATGTCGATGATGTATTTACTATGATAATCTATATGTGAGAGTTTTTACTAGGTTATATATGGAATGGTATATTGATTGGTAATGATGCTACAATATGGTAATTTGTGTTTAGCTCAGTAATCTATGATTGGTTCAAGTGATGTGTGATTGATGGAATTTTCTATGTATGGTTTAGTGATTGGTGATTCATTGTTCAGTATTCTAAGATCTGTATGCAAGTATGATACAGAGGAAATGCATACATACATGGGTGTGCTACATAAAATTAGCGTATAGTTTTTTGAAGTATATCTGATTAGGGTTTACCATGACAAAAATTGGTTTATGTGATGAACAGAGTATGTCTTGGTATATTTATGAATGGTTTTGCATTGGTAGGATCTCGTTATGATTGGTATAAATTGGTTGCAATAGTTTATTTAGATTTAGTGATTGGCTTTGTTGGTATTAAAGTGATTCAGTTGGTTCAATGATTATCATTCAGATTCAGTATTTAGTTTGATATTGAGCTTGATGACGAAAGTTGGTCTAGTTTGAAAATATGATGAAAGGTGGCCTACAGGTTTGATGTTTTGATTCAGGTGGATCCAGTATGAAATATTATGAAACATGTTCTGTAAGAGGTGCTGACAGTTAGAGCCTTCAGTGAGGGAGTCAAAGCTTCCTTCCAATGGTACTAGTAAATTTGTGCAGGGGGTAGGTGCTCCCTTCTGGTAGGAGCTGATAAATAAGATCAGGGGGATGGAGCTCCCTTCCAATGGGTGCTGGAGAATCAGAGAAGGTTGTAGCCTTTTCAAGTGGGTGCCTTCTTGCTGGTAAGAGTCTATTCCAGTATACGATTGTAAGATGTTTTCCTTTATAATGAAAGAATAAGACACACATGATGGTGGTAGTGGTTTTCTCCCACATTGGTCTTCCACCTAAAAATCATGGTGTTCTCATGTTTTGTTGTGTTTATTATGTGTGATGGTTTATTTTGTTCTTACTACCCATGGTTACTATTTAATTAATGAACAATTAAGTAATGATGCATTGGTTAAATATGAACATATGACAAAATGTATGAAAAGTTAGTTAACTGGATATATTATTGGAGTTGTGTACATACAATGGTTGCATGAATGACAATAGTGTATAGAAATCAGAATATGAAATGAAAATTTTAGAGTGAGCTTAAAACACTAATTCACCGCCACCCCCCCCCCCCCCCCCCTCCCCCCCCCGCCTCTCAGTATTTTTCCCAACAATTGGTATCAAAGAAGGTCCCTCAGAAGAAGCTTGATCGCTTAAAGGGAGATCCATCAAAATGGGCATTCAAGAAGGAGAATTTTCTATTAAGATACATTTGTTTAAAGGAAATAACTTTGTATTTTGGAAGGTTAGAATGAGAGCATTTTTGCAAGCACTTGGAGAAGATGTCTTAGCAAAACAACTTCAAGAAAAGGAAATGCATTGTGAAAAATTAGAATATGAGGTTGTGACTCTAAGGGAAGAATATGAGGAAATAAAAAAATGGGTAAAGGCATCTTAATCACTAGAAAGGATTATCAATGAACAAAGATCTCCTCTAATCAAGACAGGAAATGGTTACATGGCTTCAGATCCTTAGTGCAATAACAAGAACAAGCATCACGAGGTGTTTCAAAAGGAAACTGAATTAAGTCACTCATCTGAAAGAAAATATCCTAGATCAAAGTCAAGATCAATCTCTAGGCATAAAGTTTGGTGTCATATATATTGTTTCTCTTGTAACTCATTTGGGCATAAGGTCACTGATTACAGGTCAGGCACTGGGAATGGAGGCAGAATGTGGCATATGTTGTAACACATAATTAGAAATTGCAATCAAATTTGGAGGAAAAAGGAACATCAGTTGTTAGGTCCCTATAATACTAGTGATTCCTCCATTACTATTGTCATTGTAGCTCTTATTTTTATTGTTGTGCCCTATTTTCCCCATATTGTTATTATTGTGCCCCATAGAAGCCCACTATTGTTATTGTTGTGCTCTTATATTATTATTTTTATGTCGGCTTTGATTATATTGTGACCCCTTAGAATCCTATATATAGAAAGGAGGTTTTGGTAATTTGTATCATCGAAGAATTGTTCATTTGTATAATGTAAAGGAGGCTCCCCCCTCGAAGAGGTTGATTTCTAAGGCGTTAATCTTTCTTTTCTATCTTTATGTGAGCTGGTTCCATAACATTTGGTATCAGAGCTTTGGATTCTAGGGTTTCGCTGCTCCAACCAGGTCATTGTGGAATTTCGCTATAACTTTTTTTTCTGTGACATTTCAGAAGCTCAACAAAACACCCATTTGAGATGAAATCATTCTGAACCTCGGGTCCAAATTTCAGATATTTCTCGCAATAATTTAGGAGATATGATCTGAGGAAGTTAGGGTTTTTGTAGACTCCCGAATTACAGTCCAATCAGGTGACCTTGTGAAAATCGTCATAACTTTCTCTCTGAGCATCAGATTGAAATTTTGTAAGAATTTATAGAAAGAGGATAGGCAGTGGTTTTCTATGTATAGCTTTCAAATCCGAAGGTAGAAACAGCGACACGTGGCATGTCATACAAGTTCTCTCTACTCAAAAATTATATAATCAGGTCATCTTAGGTGATTGGGCATAACGGTTTCTTGGAAAATCAAATTTTAATCAGATTGGTGGCATTGGAAAGAGGATTCATAGGGATACTGTAGGAAGAAATTTCAGACCTTAGAGAACCGCGATTATAGAGATACAGTAGATTCAATATCAAGCTTCTACAAAGAAAAAAAAGGTGTGTAGTCTTTTTAAAATTTTGCATAAGTTTGAGTTGAAAAATTAGTTTGAAGTTCAAAGGGCATAGTGAAGCACAATTATCATTAATTGATGCCTCGAAAAAAATAAAATGGAAACACCTAGTAAGAAACCTAAATGCTCTAGCATGACTCATGAAGAAGAGGAAGAAATGCAACATGATATATCAAAATTACGAGACCAAGTGCAACAAATTTCACTCTCACAAAAGGTAATAGAAGCTAAGATTTATGGTTTAAGGAAAGGCGTGGAAGCTAAGATGAATGGAATGGAAGCTAATATGGATGGCATGCAAGTTAAGATGGATGGAATTGAAGCTAAGATGAATGGCATGGACGTTAAGATGGATGGTATAGAATAAAAACTGAGAGGAAACATGGAAGATTTGAAGATAGATTTGACTAAGTTGCTACAGGAAATGCTTACTAATGGGGAAAGGGTAGTTAAGGAAACTCATGATGAGTACAAAAGAAATGTTAATCATGATTTCATAGACTCTAATATTGGATTGAAGACCCACCATGTTACAAAGATCGATATGAGGAAGTTTGATGGCAAGGATCCCGCAACATGGATACTACATATGGAGCAATTTTTCGATCTCCATAATGTGAAAAACACACAAAAGGTATGCATTGCAACTTTATATTTGGAACCAAATCAGTTTGTATGGTATCAATGGCTTTGCTCTCGTAAACAAATTGTCACTTAGGCAATTTTTACGGAAGAAATGATAGCAAATTATGAGGATACAAAAATAAACACTTTTTTTTAGCCAATTAATAAACCTCAAACAAAAGGGTTCAATGATGGAGCACATTGAGGACTTCCAAAAATTGAATATAAGGGTAAAAGATATTCCAGAGGAGCATAAGATTGATGTGTTCATAGGGACTTTAAAGTATAACATCCAACATGAGGTTTGCCTTTGGGACCTTGACTCATTGGATAAGGCATTCAGGTTGGCAAGAAAAATGGAAAGAAAAATTATGGCAACAAGGAAGCCTACCACTCACAACTATAAGGATGGAAGTGTTGTTTCCCCTAACCTTCCACAATCTACAAGGTTGACATCCCAACAATTGGAAGAAAAAAGAGCAAAAGGCTTTGTTACAGTTGTGATAGAAAATACACTAAAGGTCATATGTGTGCTGAGAAGAAATTATTTTACATATATTGTGAAGAGGAGGAAGAAAAGGAACAAGAAACATCAAAAGAAGAGGATATACACCATGAAAAAACCCTAGAGAGAGAAAAAATGAATCTGACTCCTCAAACAATCAAGACAGAAGGACATATCAAGAAGAAAAAGGTAATATTGTTGATTAATTCGGGCAGTACCCATAATTTTATTCATTGTAAGATAGCCAAGGAATTGAATTGCTTCCTATATCTAGCACCAGAGTGTCAAGTGATGGTTGCAAGTGGAGGAACCATAAATTTCTTTGGAAAATGCCATAATATCAAGATATCCATGGGAGAATATGTATTGAATAGCCCAATTCTTTCCATTCCAATGGGTGGTGCTGATGTTGTACTAGGAGTTCAACGACTACAATCGTTGGGTACAATAGATTTTAATTTTCATAAAATTTTCTTTGGAAGGAAAGGAAGTTGAATTAAGAGGTATTGTAGGGAAACCAGGAAACTTGATCCGCTCTAATGGAATGACAAAGCTTCTAAAGAAAGAACAATGAAGCGTAATTGCACAATTATGTTCGCTAGAGGTTCCTGCATCGAAATCATCTATTTCTCTAGATTTCCAAAAAGTATTGGACAATCATTCCAAGGTATTAGAGACTTCCAAATGTCTCCCACCTATTCGTGATCATGATCATGCTATTCATTTGGCTCTAGGAAGTGTTCCTCCAAACATTAGGCCTTACAGATATCCCTATTCCCAAAAGAGTGAAATTGAACATATGGTTGCAGAAATGCTAGAGGATGGTATAATTCAACCTAGTCAAAGTTTTTTCTTTGCTCCAGTAGTATTGGTGCACAATAAGGATGCATCATGGTGCATGTGTCCGGATTATAGGGAGCTCAACAAGCTCACTATTAAAGATAAATTTCCCATTCTTTTCATTGATGAACAATTGGATGAATTGCATGGATCAATTTACTTCACCAAGTTGGATCTTCGTTCAGGATATCATCAAATCAGAATGAAGACTGAAGACATTCCAAAAAAAACATTTAGAACTCATGAGGATCATTATGAATTTTTGGTCATGCCTTTTGGCCTTACCAATGCACCTTCTACATTTCAAGGTTTGATGAATTTCATTTTCAAACCCTTCCTTAGAAAATTTGTGTTAGTATTTTTTGATGATATACTAATCTATAGCGAGTCTTGGAAGGATCATGTTCAACATGTTGACAGGGTGCTCAAACTATTGGGGGAGAAACAATTATATGAAAAATGCTCCAAATGTTTCTTTGGAGTACAAGAGGTGGAATATTTGGGCCATATTGCATCTCATGAAGGTGTTAAGGTAGACCCTAGCAAAATTAAAGCCATTAAGGAATGGAAAATCCCCACATCCATAAATCATCTACGAGGATTTCTCGGGTTGACAGGGTATTATCGCAAGTTTGTTAAGAATTATGGGAGAATAGCAGAACCGCTAACAATATTATTGAAGAAAGATGCAATTTTATGGACTCCATAAGAAACAAAGGCCTTTGAACATATTAAAGAGGCAATGTGCCAAGCACCAGTCTTAGCTACACCAAACATCATAAAAAACTTTATTGTGGAAAGTGATGCCTCAGGAAATGGAATTGGTGTTGTTTTAATGCAAGAAGAAAGACCCATTACTTTTGAAAGTCATCCAATCAAAGGAAAGTATTTACACAAAGCTATTTATGAGAAGGAAATGTTGGAAATACTATATGTACTTAAGAAATGGTGACCCTACCTAATGGGAAGACAATTCAAGGTAAAAACGGATCATGATAGTCTTAAATACTTTTTATAACAAATATTATCTTCAGAAGAGAAATAAAAATGGATCAAAAAGATGTTGGGTTATGACTTTGAAATCATATACAAAAAAGGGAAGAAAAATGTTGTGGCAGATGCACTCTCAAGAAAGGATGAGGATGTGGATGAATTTCTTTGTACCATTTCTATTATCCAACCAGATTGGATAAATGAAGCAAGGGATGAATGGAAGAATGACGAAGAAGTGTGGGAACTCATTCAAAAGTTACAAGAAGATCCCAATACATCTGATACATTTAGCTGGAAAAATGATTCATTATGGTACAAAGATCGCTTATACCTATGTTAGAATTACCAACTCGAACAAAAGATTCTTATGGAATTTCACGCCTCTCCCTTAGGAGGGCACTCAAGATTTTTAAAAACTTACCACAGGGTTAAGAAGGAATTTTTTTGGGATGGCCTTAAATTGGATATTCAAATGTTTGTGGCACAATGTTTGGTTCGCCAACAAAATAAAGTTGAAACAATTAAGACCCCGAGTCTATTACAAACTTTATCCATTCCAAGTCAATGTTGGGAGGAGGTTTGAATGGATTTTATCACAGGTTTACCCAAGTCCGAAGGAAAGAGTGCCATCATGGTGGTATTTGATAGACTTACCAATTATGCACACTTTTGCGCATTATCTCATCCATTTAAAGCTAGTACAGTTTCTATTGCACTTATGGAAACAATTCAAAAGCTACATGGAAACCCAAAGAATATTATAAGCGACAAAGATCCCATTTTCACTGGAAATTTTTGGGCAGAATTATTTTATTGTCTTGGTACGCAGTTAGCTCATAGCTCATCTTATCATCTTCAATCTGATGGGAAAACTGAGATAGTAAACAAATGTTTGGAAGGGTATATGCATTTCTTTGTATCTGATAAACATACACAATGGGTCAAATGGTTTCCTTTGGCTGAATGGTGGTATAACACTTCCTTCCATACTGCAGCAAAAATGACCCCATTTATGGCACTTTATGGATATCACCCACCATCCATTACATCATATTTAAGAGAAAATTCTACGGTTCAAGCAGTGGAAGATCACATCGAGCATCAACAACAAGTTCTCCAACTCTTAAAGGATAACCTAACTTTGGCACAAAGTAGAATGAAACAACGGGTAGATCAACATCACAGTGAAAAAAGTTTTGATATAGGTGACTGGGTATTTCTATGGCTACAACCATATAAAAAAATGTCCCTCAAGCAAGCTAAGAAGGATAATAAATTATCACCAAATTATTATGGTCTGTACAAGGTGTTGCAAAAGATTGGTACTATGGCATACAAATTGAAGCTTCCAGCAACTTCCAAGTGCACCTAGTTTTCCATGTTTCATGCTTAAAGAAGGTTATTGGTGACAAGCTCCCAGTTCAAACAATATTTCTAGAACTTGATGAGGAAGGAAAAATCATATTGGAACCTGAAGTAGTCACAGAAGCAAGAACTCAACAAGAACTTACCCGCTGAAGATTCCACATGGGAGGATGAGAATTTTATACAGAAGCATCCATAACTACTCAAGCATTGAGGACAACACTTTTTTGAAGGGGAGGGGCATGTTAGGTACCTATAATACTAGATATTCCCCCATTACTATTGTCACTGTAGCCCTTATTGTTATTGTTGTTCCCTATTGTCCCCATATTGTTATTATTGTGCCCCATAGAAGCCCACTACTGTTATTGTTGTGCTCTTATATTATTATTGTTATGATGACTTTGATTATATTATGACACCTTAGATTCATATATATAGAAAGGAGGTTTTGGTAATTTGTATCATCAAAGCCCCAGATGCGGGTGCTGGAGACGAGAATTAAAGTGATAAGACAGTGGTTGGGCAGGGCGGATCGTCACTTGCCTGACCTGCACAGGATACGTGGATGGGCAACACTGCAAAGCGTGTGGCACACCTGCATGACCATCGCTCAGGGTACGATATTTTGCTGGTTTGGCTGGAACGTCAGGTTCATAGTGGGGGAATTAAGGTTCACACGCATCAGCGTGCAGCGGAGGGATCAAACCATTAAGGGAGCAGTAATGGGAGACGACTCCCAAGACAAAGCCTGCAATCTTAAAACTGGAGGCAGGACGAGGGGGATGGTAAATTCGTTAGCGCTGCCGCTCTGCCGGCACTCCTCTGCGTGTGATAAGAATCTCAGAGAGAAAGCAGGGAATTGGACTTGGGTGTTGATTATCTTGGTCCTCTCTGCGAGGCTGGTCGCTCCCCTCCCCGAATATCGCTCAGGTATTGCTAGTCAGCCCTCCTGCTCTTTTCTCTCGGCATCTGATATCTATGTTTGTTTTTGGTTTAAGCAAAGGCGCAGGGACTTGGCAAACCTAAAGAACGTGTTCATTCTAGGCAGAGGAGGCTCAATTGGGAGGCATCGCCGCATCCAAGCTATCGCCCCACAGGAAAATCTCCGGATTTGGGCCACTATCATTCGCAGGATGCCTCGTCTAAGACCGAGAGTAGGCAATCACCAAGGGCAGGCGAGAAGAGCCCAAACAAACTCATCCTCCAGCGATTTGAACCATCCTCCAAGAAGAGGGCTTTCTTCTCGTAGCAGAAGAGGAAGGTCTCGAGCCTCTGACTCTCGACCTGGTCTGTTTCCTGCCACAGGCTCTGCCATTTTCACCTTTGACAGTGCTCTCAATAGGCCTAGGATCACAGCCTATTTTACTGTGGTGTTTCAGGAGGAAGGTTTAGTAGTAGATTTAAGGACACAAGAGGAAAATTCGAGGGCTATGCAGGACCCCTCTTCATCCTTTCAGATAGTTACGGAGACCACGCCTTAGCAGGAAATTAAGGAGAAAAGAAGCAGCGCACGAGAGCCGATGATGGTAGATCTGGGTACTGATGCCCAGAGTGTGACACAGTTAGAGGAACCACCTGATATTGGCTTGTGTCAAACTAATGAAGAGCCCATTGATGAACAGGAAGGCTAACCATGCTTCTCTTTTTGCAGAATGCCCCTGTCCACAGGGCAAGAATGTAAGGCGGAATGGTTATGTGTTTTTGCTACTGTCTTGTGTCTCAGTGTTCATTCTCCCCTGGTCTTTTCTTTTTGAGTTTTTGACTTGTCTCAGGCATCAGAGATTACTCCCCTATGTGGGAAACAATATCAGACATTTTTCAAATATGTATATGCTGGATAGAACTGCCTCCCGCAGGAGCAGAGTGCTTGAGTACGATCATGTTGTATATTTACCACCTCTTTGTTAATATAATAGATTAGAATTACGCAGAAAAAAAATTTGTATCATCAAAGAATTGTTCATTTGTGTAATGTAAAGGAGGTTCCCCCCTTGAAGACGCTGATTTCTAAGGTGTTGATCTTTATTTTCTATCTTTTTGTGAGCTAGTTTCTGTTGGCATTATGACACAGGTTTGGCACTATGGCACAACTTTTGTCCTTGATGGCAACTCACTCAAATGGCAAATCATTGTTCAGGCTCTAAGTATGAAAGAAAAAGAGGTATACGCAAGTTTCCTTTGACGAAGTCACGTATACACGCGGGATTGCCAATCAAAAGTCGCGTATGTGTATGCACGCACTTTCATGCATGGAAAAGCGCGTACATGTGGGAAAGCGTATTTTTAGGACCATGGTATTTGTACCTATGGTTTTGGACCTTGGTATTGCGTCTGAAGTATTGAACCTAGGTTTTGGGTCCCTAGTATTGGTTCTCTATGGTTTTGGACCATGGTTTGAGTAAGGCCTAAGACTATAAAGGAGGAGATCATTTGGCAAAGGTATTGACTGAAGCATTGAATATATTATGAAGAGAAAGATCTGGAATACTGGTGATTGGTTTATGGTGCATAGCTGAATCTGAATCAAGGAGGGACCCGAGCGCAAGAAGATGGATAAGTTCTATTGATGGGTCAAAGCTCAAGACTTGAATAGTAGTATCTATGTGTGTTTTTGATATGTTATATTTGGCACGTGACTTGATCTATAAATCTAATAATCTAGGTATAACTGATGTTTGAATATTTGAAAGAGTGAACTATATTTTATAGATTTGTACGTAGGTTCGGCACATCAGAGGCGCGTATACACACTGTTCAGTAAGTAAAAACAATGTATATGCTGGTCGACCATAATTCAGAAGCATATGCATGCAACTTGTACACATTGAAGTAGCGTATGTCTCTTGAAATATGTTTTAGCTACTTCTGTTTATTGCTGCAGGGTTCCGGTTTCAGAATTGGTGTTTGGTTACTGTTACTGCTTTCTAGGTACAACATTCAGAGAAGTGATTATTTGATTCAGTTTGTTTGGTGCAAAAGAGATTGGTTGATGTAGATATACTTGATGTGTGATTGATGTTATTCATGGATCTAGTCTAAAAATTTATGAAACGTGGTCCCTGGAAGAAAAGAGAAGGTTGTAGCCTTCTGTATGTCAGCACCTACGTACTAGTACCTCAGCTAGTACAAGAGCTAAAGGGGGTTGTAGCTCCCTTCCAGGAGAAGTTGGAGAATGAGAGAAGGTTGTAGCCTTCTACAAGTAGCAGCCTATGTACTAGTATAAGACTGCACCAATACAGAATCATTGTAAAAAGAAGTTTCTAATTAAAAGAAGATAGAGATGAATTGCAGCAGGTGGTTTTCACCCACATTGGGTTTCCACCTTACATCCCGGTGTTCATGTGTGTTGTGATTTGTTCCGCTTTACTGCTCCTATTTATTGTTCATATAGTTAATAATGTTCTGATGCACTCATTAAGAAGCAACTAATTGAATTATAAGTTTACTAGATATACGCTTGTTGCATTTCACTCAGTTGCATATACACGCGGTTTTCTTTAACTGAAGTAGTGTATATGAAAATGAATCTGGAAATGAAAAAGTTATATTGATTAGATAATATTGATTCACCCCCCCCAAATATTATTTCCAACAATTGGTATCAGAGCAGGTCCTTCAGAAGAAACTTGATCGCTTGAAGGAAGATCTATCATCATGAGCAATTACGAGAAAGAAGCATCGATCGGGCCACCAATTTTTGATGGGAGCAACTTCGTCTATTGGAAGGTAAGAATCACAACATCTCTTCAATCTCTTGGTACAAAAGTCTGGGATATCATGGAAACTGGATACAAATTTCCATCAGCAACTCCTACAAATACGGCTGGTCAGAAGCAGTATGAAACAAATGCAAAGGATGTCAATACTCTATTAGGGAGTCTATCTCAATCAGAATTTGTCAGGGTTATGCAGCTCAAAACCACAAAAGAAATATGGGATAAGATCATTCTGAGCTATGAAGGAGATGATTAGGTAAAACGAGCAAAACTACAAACTCTCAGAATTCAATATGAAAATGTCAGAATGTACAATGATGAAAGTGTGGCTAACTATTTCCTACGTATAGATGATATTATTAATTGTATGAAAAATTTGGGTGAAGAAATAAAAGAAGTTGTTTTGGTTGAAAAGGTTCTAAGATCTCTGTCTTCTAAGTTTGAATCAAAATTTTCTGCCATAGAAGAAAAACAGAATCTATAGAGCCTTACCATGTCACAGCTACATGGAATCCCAACCGCTTACGAAATGAGAAAAGGGGGATCATCAGACAAGAGAGAAAACACATTCAAAGCCTCAAGTAAAGGAGATTACAATGACTCAGGACATATGTTGGAAGAAGAGGAAGAATCAAATTTTGTCAAAAACCTTCAACGGGGTTCTGGAAGATTCAGAGGTAAGCTACCTTTCAAATGTTTTGCTTGTGGAAGAGTTGGTCACTATGCTGCCAAGTGTCCTGTTGATGCCCCGAAAATCATTGTATCAACATTGGGGGATAACCACCCGGTCCGGACCTTAATACAGCTCCTTTTCCGTTTGGAATGGTGGCTCCGACTGGGGATAATGGGACCAGTTTCCCAGCAATGGATAAACGGGATGAATGAATGATTGGTTGATTAATCTAATGATAGGCGAATAACTTAATTTATCAGCGAAATAAAAGAACTACTACTAATCCCGGGAACTATTGTACTTTAAAGTGTAGCGCTTAATGATCTATGTTTATAAACAGGCATGTAGATGACTCTATTTAATAAACATGGACTTTTATTCATTCAAGGATTACTTTGCTTAAATCATTAAACAAAGGGATTAGCGCAATATTGCTACAATTATATATCATCGATATATATACGATCAAAATAAAAGCATCCCATAAACATCCAATAGTGGAGGGAATAAAGAAATGCTGTTAAAACACATACATATATCCGATAATAGCAAAGGCAATCAAATAACAATTCATATGAAAAGAATGAATTCAGACATAGATAATAGTACCATATGAGCTGCTAGTCACTCCCAACATTAATCGCTATTTGAGATTCTTCTTCCAACGTGGAAATACTTTCAAACAAAGACAATAGTGCACATTTGCATAAAAGCTTTCTTGTCAAAATTAGAATAACTGGTCCAGTTTTATAAAAGAATATGGCTGAAGTACAGTAGTGTAACTTCAGTCTTTAAGTCAAGTACAAAACTTTACGACCCTTTCTAAAAACATGAAAGGGTCTATAAATACTTAATTAAGCTAACTATCTATGAAACTGAAATCCTACTTAATTGGTATCAATTGATTTTGATCATATTCTTCTCAGCAACCTGGCAGTCGGCGGCATGAATCATCAAGTAGGCTGTTTGCCTTTGAACCTGAGCTGACTTATCGCAAGCATTGGCTCCACTTCGGGCGGTCTGTTGAGGCGAGAGCTAAGCTGGGTGGCATAGGTGGCATCCTGAATATCGGGGATAATATACCCGATTGCATCTGTAAGGCATTTGAGGGCGGCTCTTTGAGTATGTGGTTTTACCAAGAAGAACCAATAGGTGTCCCATGTTAAACTGTTAATTCCAGCAATTAATCTCCCCTTTTCCTCTAGATCTGGATAACATGACTGCTCCAATGTTTTCATCGCTGTCAATTTTCCTGGAGTGCATTGGGAAATCATGTTTGACAAGTAGAGAGTATTATTAACCAATTCAACCAAATTGCTTGTAGTTGATTTGCACCTTGAAATTGCCCTCTCTGCTTTCATTAACTGGGACTGCCATTCTGTAAACAATATATCTTTATGTGACTCTAAAATTCTTGGTAAATTTTCCGCTTCTCCCTGATCAGTATCTTGCCAGTCAAGAAATGCAGCTATCATTTCTTCAGCTTGATCCAATTCCACTCTAGCCTTTTCTGTTTTTTCACTTATTGATGCCGTCAATTCGCATAGTGGTTCCACCTGGGCTATTTGTTGACATAGAAGCTTGATTTGGGCTATTAATGCCGTATTTATCTGTAGTGCTTCTACTCTAAATTCTGTTATTTGTGGAACGCCCTTTGTCTTCTCAAGCTGTGCTGATAGTTGAGCAATCTGCTCATCTTTTGTTTTCAGCATTTGTTCATTTGCTGCCTTCAGTTGTGCCAAGGCTTCAGACAACTCTTTCTGCTTCTGGATTGCGCTGTGGTCAATCCTTTGTTTCTCTGCCTGCAATTGTTGAGTTAATTGATTATTTACTTGCTGTTGTGTCAACAATTGCTGTTCTGCCTGCTCCGCTTTCTGTTGTGCTTCAGTTAGCTGTGCCTGTAATAAAAAGATTTCTTGGTCTTTTGTTTTCAATAAAAGACTCACCTCTGATGTTTTGTTTATTGTTGCTGCCGAATAGGCTCCAGCATATTGTGATAGTTTTGTTAAGTCATCAGAGGGGTCAAATTCCTCCTTCCAAACCACATTGCCCGTGACCGTCTGTTATGGGAAAAGGGAAGGTTGATCAGTCCTTCTTCTCTTCCTCTGTCGTTTTACTACAGCTTTATGCCTTGGGCTATAGAAGACATCCAAGGGAGGAATCTCTTCTACCTGCAAAATGATTCGAGCGGAGGGGTCCTTTGGTATTATTTCTACTTCCTTTGAACTGGGTGGGCCACTGGTTCCACTTGGAACCTATTGTGAAGTGGTTTCCTGTGTGTCTGCTGCTTTCAAAGTTTCCGTGTCCTTTGAACATTCTAGACTGCTGATAATAGAATCAAATTGTTGCCATTCCTGGAGCAGTTTTGGATCAATATGAGTATCCACATTTACTTCTATGTTGCTCTGCTTCTGCTCTTTAGTCTGGGTCTCCTCCCGCACTTTCCCCTGCTCTTTAGTCTGAGTTTCCTCCTGTGCTTTCTCTTGTTCTTTTGTTGTAACCGGAGGTTCCTTTGAATGTTTCCGTTCAGGCTCGCTTGATGATGTTGTTGGGGTTGTTGCTAACAGATCTAGAGGCAGAGTTTGCAACCTTTGTTCTCTAAGTCTGTTGAATTCAACCAACCCTTCATCCTGATATTTCATTCTGGCTAGTGCCTTAACCTGCAATATTGACTCAGCTGAGGAGAACAGGTCATCGAACATATCTTCTTTATGATCAAACTTTGTCAATTTGGCCTGTTCAAGTGCATTATAGGTGACTTTGTTGGGATCAAATCGCCTATTAGGGAGAGTTGCTAGAGTTAATGATTTTATCTTTGTAGCTTCTTTCTCTGCATGTTTGAAATCATGCAACGTGTAGACACCACATCTCAAAGGAAAAGAGGGCCAGACCTGCTTCTTATTTTTCTTGAGAGTCTGTGTAACACCCTCGACAATGATCTGATAAGCTATTTCCCTCGCCAACAGTTTATCAGGTATGTACAAAGGAAGGACATGAGGTTTAGCTTGGCTACCGAAAACTCTTATATAAGTGAACTTTTCCTCCCCGAACCATCTTCCTACTGATGTTAAGTCAATCCCGACTTGGTAGGAAATATTGGGAGCAGGTTTATCAAAAATAGAGTAATGAATGGGTAACATAAAGCCATTGCAGACTTGGTATAAATGGTGCTTATAGGAAGCTTTCCACAATTTCTGATGATATATGTGAATAGGCATGGGGTCTTGTGATGTCCACCTCCAGCCGAGCACAGGAAATTCAGAATTAAAACACAGGGTATCTAGAATATAGGCACTGTAGTAGAATGGGGGAATTAACCTTTTAGTAACGCGGGTCTTATTCCTAAAATCAAGAACAGCTGTTGCTAGTTTATCTAACAGTATAGTTGCCCAATCCATTATTTCACTGTTACATGCCGCTTCCATCAAGGGAACCATTTCTATAGTGAAATTAGCGGAATCGTGCAACCGCCACAATCTACACATCATTATCCCAGCATAACAATAAGGAGAGCATAGGGAATCAACAGAGTACTTACCGGAAGATTCATGCTCGTGTTTTTCCGGATTTTGTCTCCAATCCCGGATGGGTTCGGATTCAATTTCGTTCTCTTTTCGGAATTTCTCCAAAAATGCCTTGTTGTACTTCTTCTCTGGCTCAGGCAAATGATACATTTGCCTTAAATCATCAACCTTGAATGAACCGAAGATTCTCCCATCTCTGGTGCAGAAAGTTCTGTCTGTGATTAGGATTTCCTCAATTTCCCACCTCACTACATCCGTATATGGGAGAATTTGTTCCCGAGCTGCTATCCGATGAAGGAAGGAGTCGGCTAAGTTCTTTAAAGTACCATCAGATTTCCGAGTTGAATCTGCAGTGGCTTGTACTGTTTTCACTTCAGGTTCTTTGACCTCAATCAAATTATAGGTACTCTGCCAAGTAGTTTTGCCGAGACCAGAACATGTAGTATCAGATATCAATCCTTTCTTTTTATTTGTTGGATCAGTGACGGCTTGTCCTGTGACTGGCACAGCGGAAGCGACTGTGGCTTTCTTAGACTTCTTCCCCATTCTGCTTGAGCTTTCTACTTCGGAATAATTCTGCACAGGAGTGAAAATAAGCGTAACACAGAGACTTGGTAGTGAAAACCAAATATGAGCGAGATATATTGATCAATGCGTGATGAGGGATTAACTTTAAAGTGGCCGCGGATACAATCTATGAGAAGATTTTAGGACTTACTATTACATTAAATGGCCGTTAAAACCTGCCAATCCTTTAAATGCCCATCATATCATTAATCGGCTGAATGATTTATTTAAGCGTGCGTTGGATGTTTTGGCGGTTGAGCGCAGGTAAATCACTGTTTGACAGATAAGGCTTTTAATATGAATTAATCGTAATATCCCTCTGTTTTAATGGCTTTTTGAAGTTTGCGCTTCTAGCTTTATCGCAATCGGGTGTCGGGGAAAACTTAAATCCTTATATTGACACCTTTTGAAATCCCCGATCGCCGATAGCGATATCGCATCGCATCGGGAGTATGGGCACTTTAAGAAAGCATGGATAGTGTATCGCCGATCACCGATAGCGATATCGCATCGCATCGGGTGTATTACCTGGGGTGCTTTAAAAACATGCATAGTATGTCGCCGATCGCCGATAGCGATATCGCATCGCATCGGAGCGAAAGGAACTTTTATCGCATCGGATCAAACCAATGGGCCTTTAAAGTATGCCTCCTATGTCATTGCGATATGCGATCTTGCGATCGCTTTATCGCAATGATAAAAGATTGATTATTTATATTATAAGACCAAAATTGGTTTGTCCAAAAGGTTTTTTATAATGTCTTCATTTTGTTTTCGGACCCTTTTGAATAATACAATGTTGATACCAATCAAAACTAAAAGGGACCCATTTCATATGATAGTTTTTTTATGTGAATAACCATGATATGAAATGGGGGGTTGTTGTAGAGCACAACATGTCCTCATAAAGATAAGCTTGACAGAGGTAAGGAATCAGTTAGATGGAATGAAAAACAAAATGAAAGTAAGAAGAGCTATTACACACATGAAGACAGTGATGGATTTTCAAATAGTGATGAAGATCAACAAGGTAATGATTATAGACTTTTGATGGCTTTTGAAGATGATGATTTCTTGGATGCTATAGATGAAGAAGGTCTTTATGAAGAAATTTCTGAACTCAAAATTTTCTTAGAAGAAAAGAATATTATTATAGATACTCTGACATTCCAACTTGTTGAAATGGATAAACACAATGAAAAGTTAGAATGTGAAATTGTGGGACTTAGAAAGGACATTGAGAAAACAAAAGCTTTTAATCTTAGATTTTCTAAAGCATCTGAAACATTATATGAGATTATCAAAGTGCAGTGTTCTCCTCTAATCAAGACAGGTCTTGGGTATACTGAAGAAACATCTCAAGCACAGAAGCCATCTACCTCCAAAAGTTATCTCGAAGTTGCAAGGAGAAGTGAACAGGTTGACAATGGACAACAAAGGCATAATGAAGATCACCAGGTAAATCAGGGACAATTTACTTCAAGAATGAACAGAAATCACCAAGTAAATCGAGGGAAATCTACTTCAAGGATGAACAGAAGCTACAACCAACCACAGGTAAATCATTCTCAATTTACCTCAAGAACGAATGGCTATTACAATGGAAGGTTTGATGATCGCAGGAATTTCTTCAATGGCCAATGTTTCTCTTGTCATAACTTTGGACATAAAGTAGCTCAATGTGTTTCCTACAAGACCATCATGACCAGAGAAGCACGAAATCAAAGGAGTGTGATTGGAATCATGAAAAGAACCTACAATAGCGTTTCTGCTCTTGAAAATGAAATAGAATGTTTTATCTATAACAACTTTGGTCATGAAGATTCTGAATGCAGGAGTAGGTATCGGCAAACAACTCAGAAGGAGTAAGCTTCATTGAGCCCCAAAACATGGAGGAAGAAAGAACCACAACCAGAAATATGTGGCATAGCCTTATATGAGGAAGGGAAGGAAAATCAGTGGTACATCGACAATGGATGCTTGAAACATATGACAGGTGATAAAGAAAAGCTTCAATCATATAGTTCCTTAGAAAAGGAAAAGAAGGTCTCATTTGGAAATGACACCCCTGCATTCATAAAAGGTAAAGGTTCTGTTCTTTTGAAAGAAAAGGTAAAAGCTGGGAATGTTATATATGTTGATGGCTTAAAGCATAATCTATTAAGTTTCAGTCAGATGTGTGATCAAGGAAATGAGGTAATATTTCGATCAAATGGATGTATTGTTCATGAGCTTGATACAGGAGAAACTGTGATTAAAGGCATAAGAACTCCAAATAATTTATACATACTCAAGGGAGGACAACAGTAATGCTATCTTAGCAAGAATGATGAACACTGGCTATGGCACAGAATATTGGGGCATCTAAGCTTCTCTCAGATAAGGAAAGCATGTAAATATCAGGCGGTTCGTGATCTCCCTGACATCAGAATTCCAGACAACACAATATGCAAATCATGTCAGTTTGGGAAGCAAACCAGAACTAATTTCCCTGAGAAGGAAGGATCAACTAGTAGGCCACTTGAACTTGTCCATACTGATGTATGTGGTCCTTCTAGGAAAAGGTCACCTCAAGGAGAAGAATAATTTATACTGTTCATTGACGACTTTTCCAGGATGTGTTGGATAGGACTTATGAAGCATAAAGACGAAGCTTTCGAAAAGTTCAAAGCATTCAAAGCCTTGGTTGAAAACGAATCAGATCGCAAAATCAAATGCCTCAGGTCTGATAGAGGTGGGGAATTTACCTCAAATTAATTTTTCAATTTTTGTGAAGAACATGGAATAAGAAGGGAATTCTCTACTGCTAGGAATCCTCAGCAAAATGGAGTAGTAGAAAGGATGAACAGAACATTTAAACAAATGGCTCGAGGAATGCTTGATGAGTCTGGGACTCCTACAACCTTCTGGGGTGAAGCTGCATTTGCTACCATCACTATTGTCAACAAGACAAACCTCTGGGTGAACAACACTCAAAATCCTCATTAACTTTGGTATGGTAAGACTCCCACAGTAAAATACTTCAAAATGTTTGGAAGCAAATGTTACATCAAAAAGACTGATGAAAACCTTGGTAAGTTTGAATCTAGAGCAGATGAAGGCATTCTTCTTGGTTACTCTCCCCACAACAAAGCATATAAGTGTTACAATAAAAGACTTGGAAAAATTGTTGAAAGTATTGATGTAGTGGTTAATGAAGAAGGAAACATTCCAAGGCAAGTAAAATCTGAAGATTTCGAAGATGATGAGGACTATCCTTCAACAACAAATCAAACTCATGATGAAGAAGAAACCCATGAGGCACCAGAAGAACAGATAAGGATAGAAGAAAAGACTCCATCCAGGTACGTTCAGAAGAATCATCCAGAAACTCAAATTTTGGGGCAGAAAGACGCAGGTGTACAAACAAGAAGAACTATTTCAGAAGCTTCAAGCTACCTAGCATTACTCTCCTCCACTCAACCAAAAAATGTAAGTGAAGCATGCAAAGATGAATGCTGGGTCAAGGCCATGAATGAAGAACTAAAGCAGATTGAAAAGAATAACACTTACGAGTTGGTTCCTAGACCAAACGACAAAAATGTAATAGGCACAAAATGGATATTCAAAAACAAACTGAATGAAAATGGAGATGTTATTAGAAACAAGGAAAGAGTTGTTTGTAAAGGGTATGCTCAACAAGAAGGCAAAGACTTTGAAGAAACTTTTGCACCAGTTGCTAGACTTGAGGCCATAAGGATGTTCCTTGCTCTTTCTAGCTTTTATAAGTTCAAAGTATTTCAAATGGACGTGAACTCTGCTTTTCTAAATGGAGACTTGGAGGAAGAAGTGTATATTGAGAAACCAGATGGGGTTATCCTTGGAAATGATCCAAGGCTTGTATGTAGACTCAAAAAGGCTCTCTATGGCCTTAAACAGGCTCCAAGGGCTTGGTATTATCGTTTGGATAAGTATCTTCATCAATAAGGTTTTACAAAAGGATCAACAGACAACAATCTCTATATAAAAATTTACAATGATAAGTTGATAATACTTGTTGTATATGTTGATGATATCATATTTGGTAGCAATGAAGAAGACATGAGTCAAAACTTTGCCTTGGTGATGCAAAAGGAATTTGAAATGTCCCTACTTGGTGAGCTCACATATTTTCTTGGTTTACAAGTCCAACAAAACAAAGATGGTATTTTTCTATCACAAACCAAGTATCTCAAGCAAATCTTGAAGAAATATGGGATGGAGGATTCAAAACCAATATGTACCCCTATCGTAACAGGATGCAGCCTCAGCAAAAATGATGAATCAGCAGCAGTGCATCAACCAACCTATAGATCCATGATTAGTAGTTTGCTCTATCTAACAGGTACCCGACCAGACATTATGCATGCAGTGGGAATAGTTGGAATGTTTCAGGCAAATCCAAAGGAAACTCATCTTCAGGAAGTTAAGAGAATTTTCAAGTATCTTCAAGGAACTCAAAACTATGGCTTATGGTATCCTAGAAGTACAGATATCACACTTCATGCATATACAAATGCAGATTGGGCAGGAAGCATGGATGACAGAATAATAACTTGTGGTGGTGCATTCTTCATGGGTCCTATATTAGTATCTTGGTTCAGCAAGAAACATAGTTCAATTGCATTATCTACATCTGAAGCAGAATATGTAGCTGTTGCATCTTGCTGCACACAACTCCTTTGGATGATGCAAACATTGCAAGACATGAAAATCACTTGTACTCCACCTATCTCCATTTTTTGTGATAATACAAGTGCAATCAGTATTTCAAAGAATCTCGTCATGCATTCAAAGACCAAGCACTTACCTATCAAATATCATTTTCTATGGGAACAAGTTCTTGAACAAAAGGTTAAATTAGAATATGTTCCCTCCAAGGAACAAGTTGCTGATATACTCACCAAACCACTACCCAGGGAAACATTTGAATACCCCAGACAGAAGCTGGGAGTAGTCGATGCATCATCTTGCTATTGAAACTTGTCTATTTCAGAGAAAAGTGGGTGTACATGAGTTTCATAAGGAAGATCCACGTACATATGCCGGTTTATGTGGATACGATTGTGTATATGTTGCTTTGAAGAAAAACAGTGGGCTAGGGTTAGGATGAAAGGAGTCTGATATGGGTCTGACAAAGACCATCTAAACAGGTTCAGGGTGAGCATATATATTCTTCTAATAATGCATTGTTGGCATTATCCAAGAAGATCTTGGTTCAAGATCACAGTGTTTTGATTTCAGGGGGAACAAGTGCAGAAGGAGAACATGGTTGCTGGTCTGAATGATGATTGACAGATGCTGCTGATGATAGTTGTTGATAACTATCATAGTCTGGTTATAGATATTTCGTCTCTATGTCATGTATTTCTTTTCTTATCAAGGTCATGTAACGACCTTCTTTGATTTCCCCACTATGCTTGGGATGGTTGATGTAATGTTCTTGTTTTATCTTGTGTAAAATTTTGGTGTATCCCCACTTGGTTGGGTGGAGGAGTCAATATTGGTATATCCCCACTTGGTTGGGAAATGTATGTATGTACTTTGGTGATAGGAAGGTCGCTTATGATCTATAGAGTCATGTTATTTCTTATAGATCATTTTTCTGCAGACCTTGCCTACAGTTAGGGGGAGCATGGACAGCACAGCAGAGCAGAGATTTTAGCATGTCCTCAGGGGGAGCATAACCCTTTGCCCTTGATGTCAAAGGGGGAGAATGACTTTGAATGATTTGGGGTTGCCATCAAGTCCAAAGGGGGAGATTGTTGGCATTATGACACAGGTTTGGCACTATGGCACAGGTGTTGTCCTTGATGGCAACTCACTTAGATGGCAGATCACTGTTCAGGCTCTCAGTATGAAAGAAAAAGAGGTATACACAGGTTTCCTTTGACGAAGTCACGTATACACGCGGGATTGCCAATCAAAAGTCGCATATGCGTATGCACGCAATTTCATGCATGGAAAAGCGCATACATGTGGAAAAGCATATTTTTAGGATCATGGTATTTGGACCTATGGTTTTGGACCTTGGTATTGCATCTGAAGTATTGAACCCAAGTTTTGGGTCCCTAGTATTGGTTCTCTATGGTTTTGGACCATGGTTTGAGTAAGGCCTAAGACTATAAAAAGGAGGAGATCATTTGGCAGAGGTATTGACTGAAGCATTGAATATCTTATGAAGAGAAAGGTCTGGAATACTGGTGATTGGTTTATGGTGCATAGTTGAATCTGAATCAAGGAGGAACCCGAGCACAAGAAGATGGATAAGTTCTATTGATGGGTCAAAGCTCAAGACTTGAATAGTAGTGTCTATGTGTGTTTTTGATCTGTTATATTTGGCACATGAATTGATCTATAAATCTGATAATTTGGGTATAACTGATGTCTGAATATTTGAAAGAGTGAACTATCTTTTATAGATCTGTACACAGGTTCGGTGCATCAGAGGTGCGTATACACACTAGTTTAGTAAGTAAAAACAACGTATATGCTGGTCGGCCGTAATTCAGAAGTGTATGCACGCAGGTTGTACACATTGAAGTAGTGTACATCTCTTGAAATATGTTTTAGCTACTTCTGTTTATTGCTGCAGGGTTCTGGTTTCAGAATTGGTGTTTGGTTACTGTTACTGCTTTTTGGGTACAGCATTCAGAGAAGTGATTATTTGATTCAGTTTGCTTGGTGCAAAAGAGATTGGTTGATGCAGATATACTTGATGTTTGATTGATGTTATTCATGGATCCAGCCTAAAAATTTATGAAACGTGGTCCCTGGAAGAAAAGAGAAGGTTGTAGCCTTCTGTAGGTCAGCACCTACGTACTAGTACCTCAACTAGTACAAGAGCTAAAGGGAGTTGTATCTCCCTTCCAGGAGAAGCTGGAGAATGAGAGAAGGTTATAGCCTTCTGCAGGTAGCAGCCTGCGAACTGGTCTAAGACTGCACCTACAAAATCATTGTAAAAAGAAGTTTCTAATTAAAAGAAGATAGAGACGAATTACAGCAGGTGGTTTTCACCCACATTGGGTTTCCACCTTACATCTTGGTGTTCATGTGTGTTGTGATTTGTTCTGCTTTATTGCTCCCGTTTACTGTTCATATGGTTAATAATGTTCTGATGCACTTATTAAGAAGCAAATAACTAAATTATAAGTTTACTAGATATACGCTTGTTGCATTTCACTCAGTTGCGTATACACGTGGTTTTCTTTAACTGAAGTAGCATATATGAAACTGAATTTCGAAATGAAAAGGTTATATTGATTAGATAATACTGATTCACTCCCCCTCTCAGTATTATTTCCAATAGTTTCATAACATCAGTCATAGATCTAGGGAAGATTGACCCTAGTGTAGTCCATTTATATTAAAAGCATACTTCTAACAGTGACCGTTGTTGGGAACGAGATACCCCAAGGACAGTTTTGGGGTTAAAAGCCCATGTTTTGGTTCAAATTTCATAATAAAGTTTTAAAGTCTTCGCATTTTGTGGTCGCGGAGCGCGAAGGTGTCATGAGTCATAAAGGGTCATCTGCCCTTATTTTCTAAAGTGTAAAGTCAGTTGTAAAAATCTACCCATGGTCCGCGGATGATGGAATTGTATAAAAAGAGCTAAGAAAGTAAGCTCTAAGTAGTGATAAGTCTTGAGCGATAAGAAGGAATTCTTTAGAGAAGTCTAAGTTTTAGGTCTTAGCATAGGTAGAGGCTCCGCAGCTGAGTGCATAGAGGCCTAAGGTAGAAGTCCGTAGCTGAGTGCATGAACCCCTGCAGCTATGTGCGCAGGGTAGAAAGAGTTTGTAATCATATGAATATATCAATAAAGAGAAGCATTCTACAAATTTTGTGTCTTTGTTTCCTGTTAATGCATCTTGCCATATTGTGTATGGATTTCATTTACAATGCTTATGTGATGCGCAAATATATGTAATTATGTTGGTCAATTAAACGAAGTAAGAATATCTATTTACATAGTGCTAACCGTGATCGTTTAATAAGATAAGTAAGACACTTAAGATAATTTGGGAATCTGTATAATACGCTGTCGTAGTAGCATGAAAGTACCTGAACCGCAGGTTAGGGTTACATGAAGGTCAATTGTACCCCTTCGCGGAGGCACCGAAGGGTGGAATAAAGGGCTAGACAGACAGAGCCCTAGAACTTGGGGACCTGTGCGAAAGCAGGAATAGAAGGTATAAACCGACATCATGACCATCTCATGGTGCAAAAACTTGGTTCCAACATCCTCCCATACTGCTTCGGGTGAGACTTCAGTCCATGCTCCACGAGCTGATGCTGAAAGGGCCAGAAGTGTAGGGATTTGTTTGGCTAACTAACGTTGAACCTAGGTCAGGCCCCACACAGCCAACAAATGGTTCCATTGTGGGGACCAGAATCTGCATAAGAGATGTGTGATGTCGTATCACTAGAATCCAACTAAGAAAGAGGTTGAAGACTGGTTGGATAGGAAAATCCACAAATTCGCAGCGTAGGAGAACATAAATCCTCGACTGAAAAAGGAACAGTGGCTGGACAGGTACTTATACACAGAAATCCATGAGATATTTTTTTGTTCCTTTTCGATTGAGTTATACGAGTGGATCACGAAGCTAGCAGATAGCCAAGGAAGGTGGAGACTTGACGGTCCTATTGTTTGGACCCTAGAGCTAGTACAAATACTGGAAGCCTTTGAGGATAATATCGCCCATGCTGTCGATCATTGGCTCGATTGCATCACAGGAGGATTTGTGACTGAATTCATAGTTGATACCTTAGTTAGCTACAACAAGGCAGAGCAACGCTTTTTCAAAGGTCTGCGAGGTAAGTACTTGAAGTCTTTGAATACTTGGATTAAGATGTTACTGTGTGAAAAATGGGTTGTGTAGCTACCTTGATGTTCAAAGCTATGTGAAATGGGAAGACTTACAGGAACGAAGGAAGGAAGGGTCCTGAATATAGTCCAATGATTTGACCTCCATTATGTGATAAAGAGGGAGTAGCGTAGGCTTCTCCGAGAAGTGAAATTTAGTTAATAAGACAAGGATTCCCGCGACTACCACCTCCACCCACTCTACCTCCAACTTCACCACCATCACCTGTGACTTCACCCATACCACCTCCACCTCCACCACAGTTCAGCATGGAAAATTCAGTGAAGCTCCCTTTGTTCAAAGGCTTGGGAAATGAGGTGTTGGACCAATTTTGGATCGTTGTGAAAGCCGTGTGGAAAGCTCAGGGCGTTATAGATGATCACATGAAGAAGGAAACCCCGGTTAGTTCTCTCTAGGATCATGCACAAACCTGGTACATTAAGTACTCTAATGATAGCCCAAATGCTGGAGTGGCTGACATCGAAATTGCACTGAATAAAGAATTCAGTAGGCCTAAATCTGAGGCACAGTTGATTGTGGGGTTCAAGGAAATCGTGATGAAACTAGGCGAGACACCTTGGGAATTATATTAGAGGTTGAAGTGTAAAATTTATGAAGCTAATATGAACTTAACAAATGGACAACACCGTGAATGGTTTGTGGCTTCGATCCTGCCACACCTAAGGGTTGCGCTGTCACAATAGAAGATAATGACTTAGGAAGTGGCCTTAGAGATTGCAATGAGACTACATGAAACATTGATTCCAGATCCAAATCTGGGGGTTCAGAAGATCCATGCATAGTTGAAAAATCTTTGCCTTGAAATGCAAAGTTTTAAGCAAGATAGAACAGTTTGACCGGAGGTGTGCGAAGAGGTATGGTTCTTGAAATGCAAGGGTCAGGGGCATGACAAATACCATTGCCTAGTCTTTGCGAACTATATTGCAAGAGGAGGACCAATGCCTTTGTGGTTGGAATCTCAAGTAGGATCGAGCTTGGGGCTTGCGTTGTGGTGCATTATATGTTAGGTAGCAAGAAAACATACGGTGGATAACTACCATTTGCTGCAAATGTTTGTACAAACGCCACAATAACTGTTTTGAAACTTCTGCATGTTGGTAGGGCATTATCAGTGCAACTTCAGAAGCTATGAACTCATTATCGACATAATACCCACCTATAGGTTTCAGGCAGAAATGTGGCCACCTAACCAGAGCGCAGGGATGGCGCAAACAGGCTTTCAGGGGCGCGGACAAGGTAGAGGGAGGGGAGGACTTGGCAGAGGTTGGGGACAGCTAATCTGCTACAATTGCGGAGGACCAGGACACTATGCTTGTGATTTCACTAACCCAACACGTCTGTTGTGAAAATATTGCACTCTGTTTGATCATGAAACGGAGGACTATCCTATGCTGATAGCGAGGATACATGACAAAGGGGCGCTACCACCTTAGCCGACTCAGAACTTGCAGATGATGAGGTTTGAGCCTCACGAAGAGGATGCTAATGTGAATATAGTTCTTTGAAGTGGAATTGCAATACGAGATGATAAGGGGAAACAACCCGAAGAGAGCGCGTGGGTTCGCAAAGCTCCGAAAAAGGAGGCTGAATTTGTTTTGGAGCACACACGTGAAACATTCATGAAAGCAAAGAAGAGCTTCGTTGAGGCCTCCACCTCAGGGAGAAAGGATAAGATGGATCAGGAGATGGAACCTTCTATGCTTACGACCTTTCTAGAGACCTGCATGAAGCTGCTACGTGATAGTAAGGCCATGAAGGGATTACAAGAGCTTATAAATAGATGCGCCAGAAACACTCCGAGTGAACCGCACATGGTACAAAAGATTGGTAAGCATAAAACAAGGACAAGACGAGAGATGAGGCTGACCATGCAGATAGGAGAATATGAAATGGACCAGGTTATTTTGGATCTGGGGTCAGACGTGAACATCCTACCAAAGCAGACTTGAGAACGGATGGGAATACCAGCACTGCAGTGGTCTCTGATTCAGTTAAGGATGGAAAATCAACAAAAGATCATCCCCATGGGGCGGCTGCAAGGGGTGACTATAGATATTGAAGGTGCAAGCGCGTTGGCTGACTTTTAGGTAATAGAAACTGTGGATGACAACAACTCCTACCCTGCGCTCCTTGGCATTGATTGGGCTATTGATATGAACGTGGTAATCAACCTAAAGAAGTGAAATATGGTATTTGAGAAAAAATCTCTCCGTGTAATAGTACCCCTAGATCCTGTTGAAGGATTGCACTATACTGAACCAGTCTGCGATTATGAGAGCGATGACGATTTGGAATGTATCTATAATATAACAACGTGAGACCAAGATTGGGTGAATCCAACGATGGATGGACAAATTACATGGGATTGTGAGAGTTCTGCACCTCCAACTCTAATGAAGAATTAGAGCACTGGCAGAATCAATTACATGAAGTAACCACGCTAAGCTATAACAAGATGATTTGATCGCTGCACTTTGTGTCATCAGAGGTAAGAAATTTTCCCACTTATGATGGCTTGAATAATGTAGATGTATTTTTGGACACATTTGAGAGAGAGGTACTAGAAAAGCAGCGCTTCGAGGCTTTGGACTGGGCACTGCATGCTATACCCACAAGATGGTGGGGTACGCATAAGGGTAGCTTTAATGATTGGTGTGAATGTAGGAGGATGATGAGAACATGCTTTGGGAAGCCAAAGGTATGAATAACAGACAAGTATGACGGGAAGGATGATCCGCACGCACATTTGGCCAAATGGGCCGAGGCTTATCGATCGAAGCCCCAACCTGAATGGGTTCACTTGTTCTGTCACACCTTGGATGTCATCCCGATGAACTGGTACTTGGAAACAGAGCTCCGCCATGGTATAGGTGAATGGGATATTCTGCGCGAAGGACTCATAATGACATTCAACTTTGAAGACGGGTTTGACTATATTGACGAAGCGCTACAAGAAGTGAAAGCAACGATATTTAGGATACCGCATGATCCTTTGGACCTGATTCAACCCGATTGGACTACTCAGCTGAGTCACACACTGGAATGCTATAATGTAACGCTGAAGAAGAAGATGAGAATCCACGAAAGATTAACATCCCTGAAACAGAGGCTCACCGTGAGGTTGAGGGACCGTAGATTGAGAATATTGATATAACCGCACCACTGAAAACGAAATAGGTAAATATTGGTACGGAGGCGGAGCTCAAAATTGTGAAGATTGGAGATTACTAGGATGATGCGATGGTGGATAAGGTTGCTGAATTTCTCCTTGAATACCAGGATTTGTTCCCTACCAAGTTTATGGAGCTAAAAGGGATAATAGGAGACTTGGGCATTATGAACATCATGTTCAAACCCAACACGAAGCCGGTTAAGAAAATACCTTACCGTCTTAATCCGAAGTATAAGGAGAAGTTCCTCTTAGAGCTAGACACGATTCTCGCGGCAGGCATCATTGAGCCCGTAGAAGAATCTGATTGGGTAAGCCCAATGATGGTATAGGAAAAGAAGCAGAAGGATGAAACAAGGATATGCGTAGATCTCAGGAAGTTATATGACGTTTGTGTACACGATTCTTTCCTGGATCCGTTCACTGATGAAGCGTTGGAAAATGTCGGTTGTCATGAAGCGTATTCCTTCACTGATGGATTCTCTGGGTACCATCAGATCAAAATCACACCAGAGGATAGAAGCAAGATGACCTTCGTGATAGAGTGGGGATGTTTTCATTACAATGTAATGCCTTTCGTATTGAAGAATGCAACTGTGATTTTTTCGTGCGTAGTTATTTCTACGTTCAAGGAATTTATTCATAAGTTCTTGAAAGTGTATTTTGATGACTAGACTATGTTTGGGCTGGTGAAATGCCATGTGGCAAGTTTGCGCCTGATGCTAGATACATGTTGAAGATACCAGATTGCGCTCAATCTGAAGAAATGCCTATTTTGTGTTCCTTTTGGGACTCTGTTGAGTCATGTGGTTTGTAGACAGGGATTGATGGTAGATCCCACGAAGATCGTGGTGATACTTAACTTGGAAGCACCGAGGAGTGTGAAACAGTTGCGCGCTACCCTGGGACATATTGGGTATTACAAAATGTTTATCAAAGGCTATGCCTAGATCACCGTGCCTATGGAGAAGTTGTTGAAAAATGATGTCACATTCTGTTGGAACAAGGACTGTAAGAAAGGCTTGGATGTATTGAAAGAAAAGATGGTCACC